>OY856356.1:5007500-7507500 GCA_963693475.1 Ectropis crepuscularia | reverse complement strand
ATTAGTGGACCGACAACTAAAAAACGGTGCACTAAAACACAAACAACTGCATTCTCAGCAACACACTTACAAAAAAGGCAGATCAACAGAGTCGGCACTACTTACACATGGTAGTATACAAAATAGAATCGGCTACTACAAAGAAGCTTTCAACACTGGCCGCCTTTATAAATATATAGAAGGGGCATTTGATAAACCACTCCCTTCGGAGACTCAAGGTAGAATTAATCGTTAGGAACTGGAATACCGAACTGGTCAGCAAGAGGGCGGTCCAGATAGTAATGAATATGTAGTGACTAACGCACTACGTGTGTAATGAGCTGCGGAACGAGCATACGTCCATCGCACGCGCGCTCACAGCGACGCGCGGGAGATGACTGGCGAACGGCGAAGCGGCGAACTAAGACGGTTGCCGCTGCGCGCGCCAAAATATATATTTATAGTATGCGAATGAAACGGAGACATGCGGCATCCCTGTCACAATTTTGAATTAATACTGCGTACATGCCATGTCAAATGTTAATATTAATTTTGTATATATTTAGGACGATTTACTCAATAAAATGTTCAGTACTTTACTTGAATATTATTTGTCTCCTCTCCCTAAAAATAAGAAACAGAAGCAGCCCCACAAATGGTGACCCCGAAAGAAGAAATGAAGATGCAAGAATCAAGACCAGAAAATCAAGATGCCTGGTTGGATCTTCTAACGAAACAGATTGAAGAACTCACTATGAAAATCGCCGAGTTGAAAAAAAATCAGACGTATCGTCGTCCTTCACAAACCCGTTCCTGTGCAAGATCGAAGTCCAGCAGGAAGCCTAGCGACCCAGACTGGTTGTGCAGATTTCACCTGCGATATCGCAATCGGGCAAGAAGATGCGAATCCCCTTGTGCGTGGAAAAAGCAAGCCAAGACGTCGAATAAACAAGCAGAGTCAACGAGTTCAACGAGCACGAATGTCGAAGCAATTTTGAATAACCGCCTAATCATATCAGATCGCAACAGCGGTGAACGTTTTTTAATCGACACTGGCGCTGACATATCAGTATTGGCAGTAAAAACGAAGAGCAAACATTCGCCGAGCGACTTCAAATTGTATGCCGCCAACGGAAGTACTATTAGAACGTACGGAGAGAAGACACTTCAACTGAACCTGGGGTTGCGACGTAATTTTAACTGGACGTTTACGATCGCCGACGTCAGAAGATCAATCATCGGAGCTGATTTATTACGTCATCACAACATTTTGGTGGACCTGAAAGGACAGAAATTGATTGACGGGCTGACAAAGCTCTCAGTCAAGACGCTTTCGACATGCAGCGATGAGTCTACTACAGTACACATCATCAACAACAGTCACCCGTACAGAGACATACTGATGCAGTATCCAGATATTCAACGACCTATGTCTCTCAAGAAGCCACCACCGCATGACGTTAGGCATCATTTAGAAACTACCGGACCACCAGTTTACGTTCGTCCTCGACCGCTAGCGCCTGACATGTATATCGCAGCAAAGAAGGAATTCGAGCGCCTGATGGAAATGGGAATCTGCAGTCCAGCACACGGAGCCTGGGCAAATCCTCTTCATATAGTGAAAAAGAAGACTGGACAGCTTCGTATATGTGGAGATTATCGCAGACTGAACGCAATGACGACACCAGATTGATATCCGATACCAAGAGTTCAAGATTTTACACTGAGACTAAACGGCACGAAGATATACTCGAAAATTGATATCAAAAAGGCTTACTACTGGATTCCTATGGCGAGCGAACAAGACGCAGACAAAATTGCCGTAACAACGCCGTTTGGACTATTTAAATTCAATTCTATGACCATGGGATTGAGAAATTCAGCACAGACATTCCAGCGCTTCATGCATCAAGTCCTGAGAGGCCTGGATGACTTCACCTTCTGTTATATAGACGATTTGTTAATATATTCGACCAATAGGATGAGTCATGAACGACACTTGCACGAAGTATTGAAACGCCTGACGGAATACGGACTCACAATTAACGTCGATAAATGCGAGTTCGGGAAAGAAAATCTCAACTTTCTCGGCTATCAAGTGTCAGCAGACGGTATAAGACCACCAGAAGAGAAGACAGAAGCCATCTCATCATTCCCCAAACCGAGAACAATAGAAGAATTGAGAAGATTTCTAGGAATGCTCAATTTCTACAGAGATGCGTTACCTAAGCAAGCTGAAAAACAGTTAGAACTCAACAAACTGTTACATAACGTAAAGAAGCGAGACAAGACTCCAATCCAGTGGACACCGCAAGCAGAAGAGGCTTTCGAACAATGTCGTGACAGCATTAAACACGCGGCGACATTGGCAAACCCTATTCCTGGAGCCAAGTTACACTTAATGACCGACGCATCCGGCACTTGTATGGGCGCAGTTCTACAACAGTTACAAGACTCAGCCTGGCGTCCATTAGCATTCTTCTCGAAGACACTTAGCGAAGCACAGAAGAAGTACAGCGTGTACGACCGCGAGCTACTAGCGATTTACACTGCTGTCAAACACTTCAGAAGATACATCGAAGGTTCAGAAGTGGTTATTCATACTGATCACCGACCACTTACGTACGCCTTATCAAAACCACCGAGCAACAATGATACGCCGAGGCGCGAGAGACAACTACAATTTATAAGTCAGTTTTGTACCGATATTCGATTTGTTAGCGGTGAGAAGAACCCAGTTGCCGATACGCTATCTAGACTTGAAGAAATCACGTGCACTTCAACGCTAGACTACCATCAACTCGCAGAAAAGCAAGAAAGTGACGAAGAACTCAGAAAACTTCGAACAAAAAGCAATTTGAAGTTTGCGCAGATAACGTTACCAGACATCGTCAAACCTATCTATTGTGAGATGTCTATGACTGACCCAAGACCATACCTACCCAGTACATTTCGAGAAGCAGCTTTCAAAGCACTCCACGAACTAAGTCACCCTGGTATACGAAACACAAGGAAGCAGATGACCAAGCGATATTTCTGGCCGAGTATGAACGCAGACATATACAGATGGACAAGATTATGCATTAATTGTCAAAAGAGCAAGATACAACGTCACACTGTCGCACCACTAGGACAGTTTCAAGAAGCTGGTAGATTCGACCACGTCCACATTGACATCGTCGGACCGCTGCCACCGTCAGAGAATTGTACGCACATCGTCACCATGATGGACCGCCGCACTAAATGGGTTGAGGCGATACCAGTATCCAGCATTACAGCTTATACGATCGCCAGGGCTGTATATGATCACTGGATCTGTAGATTTGGTTGTCCGTTGAGAATAACTACAGACCAAGGACGACAATTCGAATCTGCATTGTTCCACGCGCTGATGAAGAAACTAGGCGTTACACGAATACGAACGACCGCATATCATCCTCAAGCAAACGGTCAAATAGAACGTTGGCACCGTAGTCTCAAAGCAGCACTAATGGCGAGAGCATCAAGTACCGATTGGACGAGAGAATTACCCACAGTTTTACTTGGACTACGCGCGTCATTACATAGATCAACGAACACAAGCTCAGCCTTAAATACCTACGGAACGACACTACGTTTACCAGCTGATTTTTTCGTTCCATCGAAGACAGACCCGAGTGAACCTGCGGAATTAATAAGGAAAATATCAGAAACGATGACGTCACTCGCACCAGATAAGACACAGAAGTCACGATCGCACACTCCATTTGTACACAAAGACCTGTCCACCTGTACACACGTCTTTGTCCGAGTCGATTTTGTCAAGAAGCCACTTACACCACCTTACGAAGGGCCATTTGAAGTACTAGAGAGACAAGACAAGTACTTCAAGATAAAATTGTTACATCGCATAGCAGTAATATCTATAGACCGATTGAAGCCAGCTTACTTATGCAATGACGAATGCGATATTCAAAACGCTACGTCTACAGCTACAAAGAATACAAGCGCTACGGAAAATTATAAGAAATCCAATACAGATGATACAGACGAGAACTCGACAACAGGCCAGCCAGATTAACCCTATGTCACACGGAATGGGCGAAAAGTTCGTCGCACCGTACGATTTTTTTGAGAAGGGGTGATGTAGTGACTAACGCACTACGTGTGTAATGAGCTGCGGAACGAGCATACGTCCATCGCACGCGCGCTCACAGCGACGCGCGGGAGATGACTGGCGAACGGCGAAGCGGCGAACTAAGACGGTTGCCGCTGCGCGCGCCAAAATATATATTTATAGTGTGCGAATGAAACGGAGACATGCGGCATCCCTGTCACAATTTTGAATTAATACTGCGTACATGCCATGTCAAATGTTAATATTAATTTTGTATATATTTAGGACGATTTACTCAATAAAATATTCAGTACTTTACTTGAATATTATTTGTCTCCTCTCCCTAAAAATAAGAAACAGAAGCGGCCCCACAAATACTACTACAAGAGCAAAATTAGTCAAGAGATGTCCCCAGGGGGGTGTTCTATCACCACTATTATGGAACATAGTAGTGGACAGCCGCCTAAAGGCCCTTAACGAGAAAGGCTATACTATTATGGGTTATGCGAAACACAAGAGAACATAACTGACCACAACGAATGATAAACTCCAGAGTCTAGTCTAGTCTAGATGCATAATAACCACACCATCAGCCGCATTAGAGTATCTCTTAAACCTGAGACCTCTACATTTATTCATACAGGAGGAGGCTACGCCAGCCACCCTAAGACTAAGAGCAAACGGACTGTGGAAACAAAACATAGAAACATGAAACTCAAAACTTCTGCAACGGGTTCTGAAACAAATACCACTTCTTGAGGCAGCCATGGACAGAGCAATATGCCAACATGTCTTTGATCGTAAATACAATATCCAACTTATGCAAAATCGAAAGATAGCTCTGGCGCCTCTGGCAGCAAAGAAGTTAGGATATAATACTGATAGCTCCAAAACCGGTACAGGGGTTGGTGTCTTCCCAAATTACTTAAACATAAGAATATCAACCACTTTAAGCAATTTAAACACAATATTTCAAGGTGAATATATTGGCATCACCAGGGCAGTACAGGCACTAGCAGCTAGAGGCGTTGGAGACCTGAACATCAAAATTGTCTCCGACAGTGCCTCCGTGCTTCAAGCCCTTTAAAATAATACCATAACTTCTGTCATTATACTGGAATGCCACAACGCACTCCAATCCATAGCGGGTACGAACAAAGTAACCCTCCAATGGATTAAAGGACACAACGACTCACTAAGCAAAAACGCAACAAATGAGCTGGTCAAAAGGGGAGCAAAACCAAAGGTACATGAACCGGAACCACTAATACCTATACCCCAGGCTCAAATAAAAACATGGCTGTGTAGAAATACTGAAGAAGCCTATTTAAAATAATGGAATAACAATGAAGGATACAGGCAAAAAAAAAAGCAGTTCCCGAAGCATCTAAAAAACTTGCCTGCAACCTCATCAGACTAAACAGGGACAAAATTCGTAAAGTTAAAGGTATAATAACTGGTCACTGTCCCTTAAACAATCACCAATTTACCATACCATATATATATTTTGCAGCAGCGTGGCGGATCAAGCGGGCAGAATTCCTTCAATCTCCGTCGTCTATTCTGCACCTTAACAGGATGCTTGCTCTCTTGAACGGCCTAGGCTGGTTGGAGTAGAAAAGGGAAGTATGTGTGACGCACAATGGGCCAATAGAGAGGCTAGGTGCGGAAAAGACCCCGCCAAACTAACTAACATCAACACGTAGCAAAATATGTAGCACAACTGACTGAGCTGTCGTTGCAGATAGATGTTCGTTTGTCCCCAAACGGTGATAATTTATTAAAATGAAAAAATAATGATAGCGGAGACTCTTCCTTAAAAGACCGAGATTCCTTTTTCTTAAGTGATAAAAAAAGTTATACAGCAAAAAATAAATTATTTTTGAATTTTCAGGAAAAAGTATTACAAAAACTCATTTAAAATTTCATTTCCTACAAATTATTATTTAATATTTTTGTAGGATTGGTAGTTTGAAAGATATTATTTCGAAAAAGGTTTTTTCTAAATGGCGACTGTCGCAACCCCACAAACTTGGGGTTAAGATTCTATTGACAAAATAAAATTAGAGGATGCCCTCTAAAAAACGCAAAGCTTATGTTAAATTTGAATGGACTATTAGTGTTTATTTAGAAGCAGGTGCTTGTAAATTAGCACTTCCTTCATGTAAAAGTTAGAAGTCAAAAAGATACTTAAGCATAAATTAATATTAATGTTTGCATGTAATAAGATTCAAATTAATGGAAATAACGAGTTCCATTGAAACTACTGCACCGTTTTTACCATCGATATAAATCAAACAATGTGCCCTGAGCACCTGGAAGTTGTTAACAAATTGCGTCTTTGTGTGTAGCGTGAGTGGTTTACAACTAACTACGTGACCCTTAGAATCGCTAGCGGCGAGGTAAGTTGCGGTTCTATTTAGTTTGGTTGTTGACAACAAATCCGTGGACGGCGTGAAGAACTTGACATCTCGAGATGCATAATTATTTTTTTATTTGCTTAAACGCTTTCTACATGTTTTCTTTATATGTCAAAAAAAAAGACAGCCCAAAATATACATAAATTTTGGAGATATGTCATTTTAAACAAAGTTGATATTTCTGGAAGGCTCCAATTTTAGCGTGTTTAGGTTGACAAGTGCTTAAATTGACTTAGTGTCATCCTAGTCGTTATGTGCTAAAATTTACAATTCGACTTGTAAAATATACAAATCTTTGTATGTGTCATACAAAACTGATATGTTTAAATGTTGAGTTAAACACACACTACAGAATGTTCTTGAATTTGTGACATGTTAAGATGTCAAGTTATGGACGGCCACAGAAATGACGTTAGTTTTCTGATACGTCAAAATGCCAACTTGTACTCAGTCATTTCTTTGTCCATTCTTTTTAGATATCCTTACTAATATTATAAATGCGAAAGTAACTCTGTCTGTCTGTCTGTCTGTCTGTCTGTCTGTCTGTCTGCGTCTGTCTGTCTGTTACCATTTACCGTCTAAACCAGTGATTTGATTTTAATGAAATTTGGTACACAGATAGACTAGAACCCCAGAAAGGATATAGGCTACTTTTTATTGCAGGAAAAGGGTTGGGGGGTTGAAGAACGTAACAAAAACGGAGAAAAATATTTCTCTTCGAGAGCTTTAGCTGCGTGTGCCATTCTCCTTGGTGGCGCTGAAGTCTGATGACAGATGACAGGACATGTCGGTCAATATTTGAAGGTTACGTCACTTTAGGTAATCAAATTTGCAATAATGCATTGTTTACATTAAAGTATCATCAAATTAACAATTTCCCTAATCTTATATTATGTAATGTTGTTTATATAAAATTTGTCCGTTAATTTTTATACCTCTACACTAAATATTACTATATTACCATACTATTCACATACAATCGTATATTGGAAGTACTTGAAGGAAGAACCCTGCTGCCTCGATTTCACACTAAAGGGGGTTTTGACAATCAAGCTCAAGATTATCTGAAGAAGACTGATCACCTGAATGAAGAATCATACTCCAGTTAAGAACATATAGAACATGGATTAACGATGCTCTCAATGTTCAAACGCTGGACGTTGGCGAAATTGCGGTGGTACCCGTTACCGAATGGAAGCCATAGAAAGAAGAAGATAGAAGCCAAGAAGAAGAAAAATGCATTGTTTGCGGAGGTATTTTTATAAACACGATGTTCGGATAAACATTTATCCGAAAGAGTTCTTTAGAGACATTATTTATCACAAATATATAATTTTGAGCAAAATTGCCCTTGGTATTATTTGATTTTAATGAATATTTTAGGAAATATCTTAGTTATAAAATAACTCTGCAACAAAATAATAGACCACTTTATTGTGAGCACGTGGTACGGTACAGTGATGTTTCTTAGCGTTGTCTTCCAGATGAGGGTTCTCGAGGCGATGTAGCAACAGAGGCGGAACCGCGGCCAATACTATGCCAATGCGCGACCATGCGTAAATGTATTGCGGGTGTGGAGCCCCCGCGGCAGACTGCTCGCGGGCGCGGGCTGCGCTTCAAAGCGAGTGTGACCACCACCGTGCGAGATGTCCCTCCGACTGGAGGCTTTCACTCCCGACGAAATATGCACAATAACTACCAAGCGTATCGCGGCGAAGAGGAGCACTGATATATATGACGTATCGGCGCAGGTGCTCAGAACCGCAATGATATCGCTGGCACCTGTAATCAGCAGCTTATTTAACATGAGTATTCGTGAGGGTGTGTACCCCGCAGCGCTCAAAAAAGTAAAAATTTGCCCCGTCTACAAGGGAAAGGGTAAAAAATCCGACCCTAAATCGTATCGCCCGATATCAATGGTTCCCGCCGTGAGTAAAGTACTCGAAGTTGGCCTAAACTAAAGGTTACTAAATTTCGTAGCGGACCGTAACTTTCTGTCGGAGAGACAGTACGCGTACCGTGGCGGGCGCGCCACCACCGACTTGGTGCGCGAGGTGGTCCGGCGCGTGCTGAGCGCGCGCGAGGTGGGCCGGCACGTAGCCCTGCTCTGCTGCGACCTCTCGCGCGCGTTCGACACCGCCGACCACACGCTCATCGCTAACAAACTAGAGCACTACGGGATCCGCGGCCCGGCCCAGGCTCTGATAACCTCATTCATGTCGCAGAGGACGCAGGTCGTGGTGGGGGACCGGGGTCGTGCCGTCTCCGCTGAGTTAACGGGTGCCCTGGGCGTCCCGCAGGGCTCCTGTCTATCGAACACGCTGTTTAGTATCCTCCTAAACGACCTTCCTTGCGCAATTGAAAATGCAGAGATATATATGTACGCGGACGATGTCGCCGCGGTGATCTCTGCACCGACAATCCTGGAATTGGAGGAGAATACTAAATCAAGTAGCTAATGACCTTAACCGATGGTTCAGCATGAACGGTATGGCCCTTAACTTAGGAAAAACATGCTTCCTAACATTTAACTTGAATGGTAAAGCAGCCAACCATTTCTCGGTAGCTATAGGCAATACCGCGCTCCAACAAGTCCGGAGCACGAAACTCCTAGGCTTCCACATAGACGGCGCGTTGACGTGGGAGAAGCACATCGATGAGCTGTGCGGGAAACTGAGCCGCTCGTGCTTCGCACTCCGGCGGCTCGCGGCCACCGCCACCCGCGACGTCGTGCGCTCCTGCTACTTCGCGACCGTCCACTCCAACATCTCTTCAGCCACATTCGTAACCGACTGATTCGTAACCAGCTACGAAAAAATAATTTTTTTCAGTGTTTTGTAACCAGTTACCAATAAACACTTATTTTTTCCGTTTTCATTACCTACCTATATTTGGTAACCAGTTATGAAAAAATACTTCTTGTTTTCTGTTAAGTAACCAGTGATTAAAACCTTTTTTTAACCCCGACTAAAAAAAAGTGGTGTTATAACTTTGACGTCGATGTCCGTTTGTGGCACCATAGAGCTCAAACGGCTGGTCCGATTTCGATGCGGTTTCTTATTATTTGAAGGTTAGTTTCCGTGCGGTGGTTCTTAGCTATGTTTGGTTAATATTGATACAAGACGGCCGCCTCCTCAAAATGACGGACAAAATATTTTTTCACTACCTCCCTCAATATGGGTATCAAATGAAAGGGTTTGACTAGTAAAATAATAAAATACTATATTTGTAATATTATGTGTGCTAAAAAAACATTTTCTTATGTGTGTATTTACACTAAAACTGAAAAACAAAAGAGGCAATATCTTCTAGGCCAAAACGACGTGCTTTTACTTGAACTAAAAAACAAAAGGGGCAATAATCTCAATGCAATGGCCAACACTTATTCTCTTTTTTTCAAGTCTTTTATGGCTGAATTTATTTCTTCATCGATTTCTTCATACTCGCTCTTTTTTCGGGTTTTAGCCTTACCGGCAGTATTTTTTAGCTTTATTTCTTTTTCTAAAATGTCAAGCACTTTGGCGATAGATGGATTTTTAATACCTACATACCGGTTTAACCGAGAATGCCAGCCTTCTACATAATTTGTGTTACGTATTGCTTCTTCATTACAACACCACATTTTAATGAACTTAATGTCATGGAACCAAAAATGATCGAAATAAGAATTGAATTTCTGTACTGGTTCAGTTTTTGGCGACTTTTTCATGATGTATTGGTAACCGGAAGTAATATATTTGAAGGGCAAACGAGCTAGTCCCGCACATCGGGCAACATGCCGCCTCTGCACTCTCGACTTGACTCCCAACTTTTTGGCTTTTTTGAATAAACTACGACATAAATGATAGAAACAACCTTTTACTGTGGTATTCGGAAATTCTTTACGAATAGCATTAATTGCTGGTTTCTCGTAATCAAGTAACATCTTGGCTGGACGCCATGTTGGATATCGTGATTTGATTATTTCAAATAGTAATTCATAAGTTTTTTGTTTCTTATTTTCGAGGAAGGCAAAAAACAAAGGAATTACATTTTTCGTATCCGCATTGTATCCATGAATACTATATATCTGCTTGAAGGGTGATGAACTAGCCTTAAAAGTTCCATCCAGCTAGTATAAGTCAATTTTATTTAAAATCCCTTCAATGTCAGGTGAGCAGAATATTAAAATTCTCATCTCGTCGTTGTAGTCCGCTAAAAGGATGTTATTAAACTTTTCAGGTACTTTAACGTCTTTTGGTAGCTTCTAATGTAATTTAGGAACCTGTAATTTTTTATTTCTAGCATTATACAAGCCACTTTTAACATTTTCAAATGTAGGTAGCTCCACGTCCAGCAAATCCACACCATCGTCCTTAAGCTGGCATATCACTTCCTCGAATTGTTTTTGGACAGGGCAGACTTAAGTTCCGTCATTTTTTCCAGAATTTTGCACTTTGCCGTATTCGGTAAGCAATCAGCAGGTCTACTACGAAGTCCGATAAACGATATATCGGCCTAACTTATGGACATTTCCTACCTCGATAGACAATCGGTCGGTTGATCGAATCGGCCGTTTCGTTCGATCCGACCCTCATCCGACCTATGTCTATAACTTCCGACCGAGATGTATCGATTCGAGTGTTTTTCGTGGTAGGCTACAGATCCGATTCAGCTGTCGGTCGGGTCCGATCATTCGGAGTTTGTTTTCGTAGTAGACCTGCTGAGCTGTGCGGATTTTCTTTAATTGGAACGTTTTCAGTACTTACTGTGACACTTCCTTTACACTTTTTATCGATACTACATTGCCAAAATAAACTGCCATTAACATATTGTTTCCTTTTATAGTACTCACGGCCTTCAAACACCAATTTAGTGCCAGCTCGTTTCGTCGGAAAGTATTCCATCATACCATCAGAACTAATAACAAAATCATTGAAAAAATTTAGAAATCAAACGCAGAAAATTCAGTATCAATGCAGACAAGAGACACTCGATTTGCATTTGAATTGATTGACATTAATCTATCACTCATACAATATGAAAGATAACGATACAGCCAGAATTTAGAAACAAGGTTTTAAATAACAGAGAACAAGAAGTATTTTTTCATAACTGGTTACCAAATATAGGTAGGTAATGAAAACGGAAAAAATAAGTGTTTATTGGTAACTGGTTACAAAACACTGAAAAAAAATATTTTTTCGTAGCTGGTTACGAATCAGTCGGTTACGAAAGTGGCTGAAGGGTCCAACATCACGTACGGGCTGGAGCTGTGGGGCCGCGCTGCGGACTACAAAAGAGTGTTTGTGATGCAAAAGAGAGCTATACGAGCAATGGTTGGCGCCACTAGTGACATTTCATGTGTTGATTTCTTCAAAGAACTCCGTATTTTGCCGCTTCCCTGTGAACACATCTTTCAAACGTGTATGTTCGTGCAGAAAAACATAGAGTCGTTCCAGCGGAGGGGTATTAACCCTAACGTTGATTTAAGGAGTAACAAAAAACGACACCAACTAGTCACTCCCCCCCACAGGTTGAGTAAGTCTGAGAGGTCGGTCTATGTTGGAGGCCCCGCGATATACAACCGCCTATACCGACGGTTGTTCGGGACGCACCTTCCGCCGCGGGATTTAAACGGAAGTTAAAAGCTTGGTTGCATGGGCACATCTTTTATACCCTTGACGATCTAATGAAGCTGCCAGAATGTTAATAAATAATACCATAATATGTTTTTAATTTTACTTGTATTAATTGAATTGTAAAATTATTGTACTTTTTAATTTATAATTATTAATAATGTATAAGTATACAATTTCTCACACACACTACCGTGTGTTAGTGACAACATTAAATTGACTTGTAACTTTGTGTTATCAATAAATGATTTGTATTTGTATTCTCCCACGTAAAAAAAGGCACATCATTTTCAACTATTAAACGATCGCGGCGAATAGAAAGAAGACAGCGGGCGGCCGCCGATTGCTCTACAGAATACCATTTGCTTCCTTCCCGAGGGGATCCCGCATTGACGAGGCGAGGGGTTCAGTAGCCGTAGCCTGATCATTCACGGCGAAGCTAAGAGAAACCCGCAGTGGGACTGCTAACCAAGTCTGTGGGCTCCAAGCCTTGCGGTCCTAGCGATGCGAATACTGCGGAGGTTTTAGCCGGTACACCACTCATAGTGTCGAATCCGACACAAATCGACTATTCCCTTCAAGTGGAATGGTATCCCAACAAACAAATACGTCGTATAAGTCTTGACTTGTACGACCTAAAGTTGGATAACAGTCTTACAATGGTAATGAGATGACTACCAGGTCCTATAGATGTCTTTAATGCAACTAATTAGTCGTGCGACGAATATGTCATAGTAAACTGGTATTAGCAACGTTGGGGAGACTAAACGATACGACGTTATATTACAGTCTTAGCTAAAACGTTTGTACGACAACGCAATAGTCATACTAACGTTATAGTCCAATAAACGTTTTGAACACACCAAATTATGTTTTTGGAAAACCTTTATACAACATTTATACAACGTGGATGTTATATAGACGTTTTCATAGTGCCGTTTATATAACAATCAGTACCTTGTTTTACAGCGGTCAATTAAATACTCTTAAATGACTGGGTTGTTTATTGACGACTCAAATATAACCTTTATATTACATGATGTCCGTTTAAAGTCCTGTCCTTACTTTAATCAAACTTGCAGTCGCATTTAAGTCAGGTTTTGACTTTATAATGATTAGACGGCCATATTTACGGAAGTTTGATGAATTTTTCCTACGAAAAACCGCACTGCACTATGAAGTGTTCTTTCCTGAAATAGATTTACAAATAATAAATTTAGGTGAATATTGACAATACGAAAAGGGTTTTAATGTTTTTGAGGAACTCTAATAGCTAGCTGTCATGACGACCATCATCATCATCATCAGGTCGTACAGAGGTAAGTGTGCGACAAAAGCAACAGTCAGACATTTTTAGAAAAAAAAAACTATTTTTGTTAATGAAAATATGATTATAACACAAAATTACGAGGGGGCATGAAAATCTGAATAGCATGAGAGACAGATAAAGTAAGCAAGATATGAAAACTAAATAACACTCACCTTATTATTTCCCAGTTGCAGTAAGTTGTAGTATGTTTTTATTTTACACTAAATTAAATCTTCGAACCACAAACACGTTGCGACGAACATTAATATGAATAAGTCGTACAGGTGTTGTCACTTGACTCAAACAAAACGTTTTAGTCATTCAATAACACCTGTACGGCCACAATACAACAAACGAGTCGTTGTAAAGTTAGGATGCGACTACTGCGCGACGAAAGTGGTTATCACATAACATTTGTACGACTGTTGAATGACGCTAACAAAGTTGGCTCGAGCTTTCTGTATGACCATTATACGACCATTTAGGTCGTATAACTGGGGCCATTTTCGCGTTTAGTAAACGTTATTATAACGTTAGTATGACTTTATTACAGCGATGTATGGTATTCAGATAACGTTTACTTAAAAAAAAAAAAAAAAAAAAAAAAAAAAAAACCTAACCTTTATACGACGTTAAATTGTTACTTGGGATGTTAATGCATTATTACCTCCACATAAAATGGTACCATTTGCCTTTTAATTTCAAAATAATACAGTTTCCCGTTAAGTAGTCGTATGCTGAAACTATTAATAAAGCACAGGGCAAACATTTAAGCACCTAGAAATCGATTCTTCGCGCCAAGATTGTTTTTCACACGGACAACTACTTAGGTATCTGAAGCGATATCAAGATCATCAGGTTACATAGGTAACCAATTTGTTCTTATGTACCCCAAGAAATAAAAAACTAAAAATATCGTATATACAGAAGTAACTACTTTAAAATACCTGTATTATAAAACACATTTTACTAGATTCCAGTAGTTTTACGTACCGTTTCTTTATTCTTTTGTTATAGTTCTCTTACGATAACAGCTTTTTATAGCAATAGATATTTTAGTAGAGATTTTCCTCAAATAGCCGCGGGTGAAACCGCGGGTCACAGCTAGTCTCTGATAAATAAAATTCTCGTGTCACTATGTTAGTTACCTTACTCCTCCGAAACGACTTTACTGACTTTACCAAATTTTATATGCATATTCAGTAGGTCTGAGAATCGGCTACTATCTATTTTTATACCCCTAAGTAGTAAGGGTTGTTCACCCCTAATTTTTTTTAAAGTTTTGGACAAAAAAATATTTTTATTTTTTTATAATGTGGCATTAAAAATACATACAACTCTAAATTTTTACTCTTTTATCACCAACCCCTATTTTTTAATAGCCATTTTAGTAATTGCCATTTTTCATCCCGCTCGATAACTGATTAATTATAGTCTTTTTTGTAAAAGTTTTTCACTCTATTTCGATTAAAATTTCCCGGAGCATAAGCTCCGGGAAATTAGATTTGCCATAAGGCAAATCTAAAATTGTTTTATTAAAAGTAAACATTAATTTTGAAGTGAAAACTTCTTTAGGCGCGCCTAGACAGATTTTTCGTGGGCTGTGACTTGAATTCATTCGTCACGCTCGGGTATGATAAGAAAGCTTCGGGTAAACTCGGGACAATGCCTATTGGCCATCTAGAAATAAGTCAGCCAATGGGAAATGCTGAAAGGGCGTGGACAGGCCATCATGGCATGGCCATCTAGAAACGCATCAGCCAATGAGAAATGCTGACGCATTTCTAGATGGCCATGCCAAGATGGCGAGGCCACGCTCTCCGGTTATACTCGTGTAGTTTCCAAGGTAAGCTATCAAATTCTGAGTTATAAGTTTTCACTTCTATCGGCAGTTCCTATGACTGCCAATTTTTTTATTATTAAAGTTTAGGGTTACCAATGTTAAATTTTTTAAATTTGTATTAATAATTTATATGGCAAAACAACGTTTGCCGGGTCAGCAGAGCTAGTGTTTTTATAAATCAATTTGTACACAGAACAATGCTCGAGTATTTAGGTTAGTTGTTTAGTTACAAACAGATCGGTTGTAATTTAAAGTGTGATTCTTCCACAAATGTATTATTGAGAGTGCGTAATCACTACAGTAGGGATTCATATGAGACTTTAAATACAAAAGGTAATATTAACGCCATATTTATTACCTTTAATGCTAGGACTCAAATTGAACGAAATTAATAAAACTCAATGTTACTTTTATACTGTCACGCGATTTATAAACTTTCAAAAGATAACAATGATACCCCAGGAACTGCAGAACTTTAAAATCTATCTATATATCTATCTATTAATAAATTACCCAAAACTATTGCATGACATGCCATAGAGCAAAACAAAACCAATATTGATACTGAAACAACATTTTATCAAAGTAACGGCGAAGGCAACATCCATGATTTCAATTGCATAATTGAAAAAATAAAGGAATCACCAAAGAAGAATTAAATACTCATTATGATTAAACGTAAAACAGTACAGATTTGTCAGATAAATTCATCCCAAAATAATATAACTAGTTGAGACGATAGTGAAAAACTTGAAAAAATTGCATATGAGAAAAAATAAAGTATAAATAAATTAACGCTAGCTATGAAACATAGGTACTTGAAAAAGAAGTATGTGAGCAAAAACAGGAACCTGAAAGAGCATTAGATTTGACAAAACATGCCGAAAAACGGACTGACAGACAGACAGAAACACTTTATTATGCACACCAGTACAGTTAAAAAATGAAAAAAAAAAGACGTGTGGCACTCGGGGACTGCCGCGGTAAAGCTATTGCATACCAATAAAAAAAAATGTACACTGAACTTTTATTAAAGGTAGGTAACCTTACCTAAAGGTAGCCAGAGGTAAGTACAAAAAAAACTTAAATAAGACTATACTAATAATAGTATTTTAATGGGCGGCGTTATCGCTCAAAGTCTTTCACGTAACCGTGATAATTCATGACTGTTTCCACTTAACTCCATAAAGAGCTGATGTAGGTACAAAGCAAACGCAGTTATACAAGAACAAAATTTAAAAATTTGATTTACCCCCGACTACCTCGGATTTGTAATATGTACACCATTCTACTAGTCAAGCCTTTTCATTTGATACCCATATTGAGGGAGTCTGAGTAGTGAAAAAAGAAATGTATTACGCCATTTTGTGGTGGCAGCCATCATAGATTTGAAATTTGTCGTAGTGTATACCTATTGAAGGTTTTGAGCAAATAATAAATGTGTATTTCCAATATTAATAATTTATTACTTCAACAATACTCAGCGACACGTTACAAAAAAGGAAAGATGCCTACATTTTTACACTTATGAGCTATGTGTAAATATTGTAATACTAGCACCCTGGAAGGAAGTCGATGAAGTTACCATTATTAAGAGTGTGTTCCGATTCTATCACCCACTCCAGAACGCAATCCCATCTTAAATACACAAAACAAATGCTTATCCACAGTTACATCTTTAGTTAACACGTCAGGGTAGCGATTCTGAAACCATTCGGTTGCATCCGACACGGAATCTCATCTCTCGGTCTTTGTCTTATCTGTTTAGCATGACAAAGACCGAGAGATGAGATTCCGTGTCGGATGCAACCGAATGGTTTCAGAATCGCTACCCTGAAACATTATCTTTGCCTTTTACAAAACAAAATTTTAAGTTTAAATTTTTTACATGTTCCTTTAAATAAAATGGCCAAGTGCGAGTTGTACTCGCCCATGAAGGGTTCCGTTGCAGCAAGTAACATAATATACATAGTACACATAGTTCTTGTAGTTCGTTGTAACTTTGATCGAAGTTTTAATAATAGTGTATTTATGACGTACTAAAAAAAAACTACTCATCAGATCGAGTTCAAACTAATTTTCGTTGGTAGTTTTTATGGTAATGTACATCATATATTTTTTTTAGTTTTTTCATTCTCTTACTTTAGAAGTTAGAGGGGGGGGGGGACACATTTTTCCACTTTGGAAGTGTCTCTCGCACAAATTATTCAGTGTAGACAAAAACTATATTAGAAACCTCAATATCATTTTTAAAGACCTATCAATAGACACCCCACATGTGTAGGTTTGACGAAAAAAAAATTGTTGAGTTTCAGATCTCAGTGTGGGGGGCAACCCTAATTTTTCTTTTTTTTGTAAAAATCTTAATGCGGTTCACAGACTACATCTACTTACCAAGTTTCAACAGTGTAGCTCTCATAGTTTCGGCATAAAGTGGCTGTGACATACGGACGGACAGACAGACAGACAGACATGACGAATCTATAAGGGTTCCGTTTTTACGTTTTACGGAACCCTAAAAATGATATCTAATGTCAATATGCTTCGACCTCGGTAGATAACAATCGATAAGATTGGCAATAATTTCATGAAACCTTTTATGAAATTATTGCCAATAATTGGACTGATTGGCTAACAGTCTTTACAGATGCCTCCAAACTGACTCAAGATGGTGATGTAGGTGCAGCTGTTTGGATTCCCAAATTCAGAATTGTCCTTAGTAATAAGTGCCCTCCACTAAGTTCGGTTTTTACTGGAGAGGCCACGGCCATCCTTGAAGCTATCCGTTATGTCACCTCTCACTCCATCAGCAATACTCTCATCTTGACCGACTCTAAAAGTTGCTTACAGGCTGTTTTAGCCAATCAGTTCAAATGTAGAACCAAATTCCCAATAATTCTTAAAATCAAAGAAGAACTCTTGAAGGCCAACGAAGTAGGTCTGCAAATAGCACTAGCTTGGATCCCAAGTCACACAGGCATATTAGGAAATGAGCATGCTGAATTTCATGCTAAACAGGCCACTATTTTGGGTAATAAAGACCACTACCATGTCTATTTCCATGACTTATCTGCAACATGCCAGCCTAAGTCACTTGAAAGTTGGAGTTCACTCTGGAATTGAACTAAGCCTGTAACAGGCAAATTTTATGGTCAAGTTCAGCCCTTTATTCCCTCTAAACCCTGGTTTTTTAAACACAAAAATATCCCCAAACAAATTACATCCACTATCTGCCGCCTGCGGTTGGGTTTTGCCTGCACTCTGGTGTTCCTCTCAAAATTGAGAATTCGAGATAACTCATTGTGTGAGTGTGGGTTAGCTGACGGTACCACTGACCATATATTTTTTTAATGTAGTAGAAATCAATTCTCCCTCTATGACATGATCCCTCCTGACTTTCCCCGTCCAACAAATTTTTCCAATTTACTCCCCTTTGTATTTTCCCCATTTGTGTATGTCCTTGCTAAATATATTCAGAAAAAAAATATTAAACAGTGATATCATTTGTGTAAATTAGGTATTTATATATTTGTTTCTTAAGTATACTTTTTAGGTGATAATAATATATTATTATGTGTATTTTGTGCTGTCATGTTTGTGGTTGTCCTATACAGTTATCTATTATAATACAAGAAGTATCCACTAACAAAAGTATCCAGATTTGGCCAACCGATCATCAGAGCCAAGAAACCTGCCTGTTCACCGAATATCAAATATTTCGCCCGATCATTAAGCTCAAGACTACCTGAAGCCAACCGATTACCTGTTGCAAGAATCCTACATGCTCTACTAAAAATAAACTTCAAAGGATTATACCACTGAGATTATGATTATACCGCTGAGCTCTCTCTGCAGTTGCTGCAACCGCAGCGCTTCCTGAGCGGCAGATTGGCTTAAATATAAACAGACAAAAGGACATAATTACATTGGACCAGGAAAAGTATATAAATGAAAACCTGTTAAGATTCAACATGGAAAACTGTAAACCAGCAAAAACACCAATAGAAGTTGGTCTGAAATTTGATAACAGCGATGAAGTTCCATATGATGGCCCCTATCAAAAATGACATCAAACTCACTGCTAATCATTGTTTTGCTTGATGACAGATTTTGTATGTTGCTGATTTTGTTTTGAAATAGCAAGATCTTGTAACTTGTTTGACTCATCTTGAATTTGTCTGGCTGAACATTCATTAATTCAGTTAATATTTCAAAGAAAACAACATCCCTGCTCTTTATGACTTGGTGAGTAACGGGATCCAAAATGCGATAGCCTTTTGTGGCTTCACAATAACCAACAAATATCATCTCTTTTGGTTTCTTGTCCCATTTTAAACGTTTTTCCTTGGAACATGAATCATAACCTTTGAACCAAATATTCTTACATGGTTCAGTCTAGGTTTTTAAGCTATTGCATAGCTTTTATCGCGGGCCTGGAGAGCAAATGTTACTAATGGTGCATCTCTTTCTTATGTTCACAAAAAAAGAGGGAGGGAAGACCGTCACGCCGTCCTCCCCACTCGGTCATTCGACTTTCAATCTTATGGTTTTACAGATACAGACTAAATGCTCTTAGCAGTGTTGCCAACTTAACGGATTTCCCGTGATACGTAGGGTGATTATGATGTCAATGAGTAAGGTTTATTACATTGTTTCTGAATGTGCGAAATCTCTGAATAATCATCTATTGTAAAATTGGTAGCGTAATAATGTATTATATTATTATTATGTATTTAAAAAAATGTATTATATTATTATTATGTATTTAAAAATTACTTCAAATGAAAAAATATATATATTTTATTGATTATCTATTTTTTTTAATTCAGTAACTAGCATTTTTTGGAATTGGAATAAATGAGTAAGATTAATTAATTGCCTTTTTTATGAATAAATTAAAGTTTCGAATAAGTAAGGTTTACATTGTTTCTGAATGTGTGAAATCTCTGAATAATCATATATTGTAAAATTGGTAGCGTAATAATGTATTATTATTATGTATTTATATTTGTTATATTATTAATATGTATTTAAAAATTACTTCAAATAAAATATATATATTTCATTGCATATCTTTTTAAATTTAGTTACTAGCATTTTTTGGAATTGGAATAAATGAGTAAGATTATTTAATTGCCTTTTTTATGAATAACTTATAGTTTCGAATAATACTGTGTAAACTGTGTTTAGGGACAAATATTTTCAGGATATGGTAACACTGTTGGCGCGGCGTTAAAAATAATAAATATGGCGACGGCTGTGTTGTTTTTGTTTACTTATCTTCTGTTCTTCAGTTCTCTGCATTTCTAATATAATTTGCGATTTTAGCAACGGAAATAGGTACTACAAATAATAACAATATGGAATCTGGATTTACTAAAGGGAATAGTTCCAAGCTCCCAACGTTCTAACTTGACTCGTGGTTCAGAATTCAGGGAACGTGAAAACATCTCTGTAAGTACAGTTTCACGTTTAATACTATTTACCTATGTATATTATATAAAACAGCCTAGTAGATAAATATGTAATAGATGATTTTCGGTTTAGAACTTGAACTAGAATCACTTTTTACATAGTTAGGTTATGTGCGTAAATAATAAGCGTTTTGCTTGTTTCAGATTTTCAAGAGAAATGGCGATGCTGTTGGATATATCCAAATAAAACGAGACCTAAAAATGTGTGTACTGTCAAGTGTCGCAGTCACAGTTATTGTGGACGAAAAAGGAAGTTACAGAGGATGAAAACTCACAGAGTACACTGAATGACACTACTAGTTAGTGTAGTCCGAAAGTAGTTTCATCTATAAGTGAAAGTGAATATGAATCCATCGATGATGGGTCATCATCGCCTTTTGGAACACCTTTACCTCAGAGGGAATGATCTAAGCGAGAAAGGAAACCTACATCATTCTACAAGTGTAACAATGTTGAAAGTGTAGAGACAAAGCCGGTGACCTACAGAAAAGCTATGAGCAGGAAGGATGCTAGTAAGTGGAGAGAGGCAATCAATACTGAGTTGCAGACCTTGAATGACAACAACACTTGGGAGTTCTGTGATGCACCGGTATTCATGTGATGCAAGATTTAATCAACGGTATTACTGAATTGGATCAAACAAGCTACTTAGAAAATGTTCTTAAAAGGTTTAACATGGAAAATTGTAAAGGTATGTTAACACCCATGGATCAAAACTTTAACACAAAACAAAAATATTTGTTGATACTAAATGTAGTGATAACACCATTGAAAAGCTATGTAGACAAATTATAGGCTATTTAATGTATGCTGCATCTGGTACTAGGCCTGATCTATGTTTTCCAGTATCTATGTTAAGTAGGTAGGTACCTGACATGTGGAAACAAAGAGTTACTAAGTGCATTAAAGAGGTATGTTAAATACAGTGTAAATTTTAAGCTGGTTTATAAGTGCAACAATGTTACTCTACAAGGTTATTGTGATGCTGACTGGGGCGGTGATCTCAAGTACAGGAAGTCCACCTCAGGCTACATGTTCATGTCAAACTGTTTAATTGTGTGGTGCTCTAAGAAGCAGGCATTAGTTAGCTTATCTTCTATGGAATCTGAATATGTATCTATGAGCATGGCAGCAAGTGAGGCTTCATGGCTTATAAATTTATTAAGACTTTAATTGTGAAAACAGTTGTCCGGTCAACATATTTTGTGATAACCAGTCAGCCATAATAAATGCAAAAACAGATAATATTAAACGTTTGAAACATGTTACATTTGCTACCATTTTGTTAAAGATTTAGTTAAAGAGAACAAGATTTGTATTAATTATGTTAACACTAGTGAGCAAACAGCAGACAAACATATTAACTAAGGTTTTGAGTGAAGAATTGATTACAAGACATTTAAATAAATGTGGTAATAAGGATGTTGTTATTTAGTTAAAAGCTTAAAGTTTAAAGAAAAGGAATGTTATGTTGTTTTAAGTTTGAAGTAAATGTGTTTACTACATAGAGAAGTGGTGTTAGAATATGGCAATGTAGTATACTAATTTATATTGTAATGTTGGTGCTCGGTCTGAGTGTTTTTGTGTGTTGGTAGTACGTAGTCCATATTGTTCGTAAAAGATGGCTTACTGAAAAAATAAAATACATCTTGTGAACTAGCGCCTATTATTTCTACAAAATGAAAGATCTTGTCTAGTAGAATACTATCTGTACACTGTAACAAATCAAATGAAAAGGCTTGATTAGTAGAATAGTGTACAGATTACAAATCAGAGGTAGTCGGGGGTAGATCATTGTTTTTAAATTTGTTCTTGTATAACTGCGTTTGCTATGTACATCAGCTCCTTATGGAGTTAAGTGGAAACAGTCATGAATTATCACGGTTACGTGGAAGACATCACTTCGAGCGGTAACACCTATTAATAATAATATTAATTTAAATACTATTATTAGTTTAGTCTTATTTAAGTTTTATCTTTTTTTATATATGTACTTACATGTAGATACCTTAACTGCCAGTAATAAAGAGTTGAGTTTAAATTTTTTTAATGGTATGCAATAGCTTTACCGCGGCAGTCCCCGAGTGCCACACGTCTTTTTTTCTCTCAATTATAACACGCTTCATGGAACATGAAGATTTCCACTATATTTTGCTTTATTCACTTTAATGGCACTTTGTTTATTCATATTTACCGAAACATGAAATTGTACATAGAAAAATTTAAAACGCCGCGAAATTAGTGTTACCATCTCCTGAAAATATTTATCCCTTAAAAACCCCTAAAATTGATTATAATATGATACACTTTTAGTAAATCACAACAAATACAGCGAGCATATAGTTACAGCGAGTTTTTAGAGAGTGATGATCCAATAAAAATGTGAAAAAATTGACATTTATCAGTACAATTGTATTTGAAACATATTTGTTATACTCGTATAATGCTTAACAGTTTTCTGTACGATAATTAATAATTGTTATCATAATACAGTGAAATGATAATTTCCAACTTTGAAAATGTGTACAATTTGTGTATGCCCTTTCTTTTGTTTAATTTTTTTATTAATTGACGTGTAAATTGTACATTTATCAATAAATAACGTCGACTTTGACTTTAATAGGAACAGCTAGTAAGCTTTTATGCTGACATTCTTGCTTCATTGATATGCCTATTCGCCTATTCCAAAATATGCTGTGATAATAGCCGTTAGAAAGTTATTTTCTCGTTCTCTGCGTACTCAAATCCACTACGTATCACGGGAAATCCGTTAAGCTGGCAGCACTCCTAAGAGCATATAGACTGTAAATTGTATAAAAATAAGATTCAAAGTCGAATGACCGAGTGGGGAGGACGGCGTGACAGTCTTCCCTCCCTCTTTTTTTGTGAACATAAGAAAGAGATGCACCATTAGTAACATTCGGTCTCCAGGCCCGCGATAAAAGCTATGCAATAGCTTAAAAACATATTACAAAAACAGAAAATACTTATAATTCTTCCAGACAACCATTAAAGGCAGGAAAAACACAAAAAATATACATATTATTATGATGATAGGGTGTGAGGGAAAACAAAATTATAAAAAATTAAAAAGTCGTCACTTACCTAATTACTAGAATACATATAAACTACGTAATAATACTATACACACATAATTACTAAAAAAACATATAAAGAAAAAATAGTTTATTAATTTCTTTAATCTGAAGTATCCGTCGGTAAAATAGTCTGAGTAAACAGATGGCGCTGTAAAGAATTAAATCTACTCCGTCGGTAAAAGGATTATTTAATTTTCCACCAATAATTTTCCGTGGATGGCTTTGACAGCAATACCAGATGAGAACGCCGTGCCCCGTAGTTTTTAGTGGCTGAATTCCATCCACAGAGTACTGTTAAAGCTGAACCAAGGTGTAATCTTTTGTACGAGGCCTTGGGTTTATAAATTTTTTTTTTTTTGGTCAACTTGAACAGCGACTGCAGAGTGAAAACCCCGTTGATGCCCCGTTTGTTTTTAGTGGCCGAACCCCATCCATAGAATACTATTCAAACTGGTCCAGTTTTTATCTTTTGACCAGGGGGGGACTTACACACCCGGGCCAATTTGAAAGCGACTACGGAGTGAGAACCCCGTTGATGCCCCGTTTGTTTTTAGTGGCCGAACCCCATCCATAGAATACTATTCAAACTGGTCCAGTTTTTATCTTTTGACCAGGGGGGGACTTACACACCCGGGCCAATTTGAAAGCGACTACGGAGTGAGAACCCCGTTGATGCCCCGTTTGTTTTTAGTGGCCGAACCCCATCCATAGAATACTATTCAAACTGGTCCAGTTTTTATCTTTTGACCAGGGAGGGGACTTACACACCCGGACCGATTTGAAAGCGACTACGGAGTGAGCACCCCGACCGATCGTTAAAATCAATAGTCGAGATCAGCAGTACTCAGTCAAGTAGGTCACAAGTCGTTTTTAATAGTCGGCAGGTACAGGTAGCCTGTATCAACACCAGTAGCATCTACTCGCTGGCAATAGCATTACCTGTCCTGCCAATCGATCGGTCCTTCAGCGATCTCAGGGTTAGTAATATAATCACTTTACATGGTCTCTACACAGAACAGACTTCTGTGACAAAAACATGGAAAGCTTTCGATTTACAATATTCTTAACCTAATAATGATACCTAACACAAAAAAAGAGCAATCACAGCTGTAGACTGTTGCCACTCAAAATCATTAAAAACTCCCGCAAAATTTATAAAATATAATTTGATATAAATATTACCGGAGCCTAGAAGATTTCCCGGCCAACAAAAGCAAACAACCGCAATCACATCTCCCTCGTGCCAAATACCATTATAATATAAATTTGAATTCATATTCTTTATGTTTCCGTTTATAATTCTCCTTCAATATTTTTATGCGATTCATGTGTTTATATATTTTAAATGTAATCGCCGAAGGTACTTAATTAACTTATTTCGGCCATAAATTCCTTAACTAAATTATATTATACTGGAGTACTTCATTTTCCGTTTGACTATCCTGACAGATATTAATGGTTTGGTACCAAATTTTAGAAGTGACATTCAGTAAATTCATAGATCACTGTACAATAATTGTTATTGGAAGCTGATGTCATGGTATGGGCGTTTCAAGTTAACGTTTAATAGTTGTAGCTAGTTTCTTCATACCTCCAGACTCCTTGAAACATGTTGTAGTAGCAGCCCAAATCGTATTTCTTGAATACCGATGTCATCAAGTTGGCGCAATACGTTGACGGGTCAGATTGTGTAGCAGCCAAAGTCTCCGGGTCTCCGGACTCCTTGAAACATGAGGCATGTCGTGGTGGCAGCCCGAATCGTATTTTTTGAAGACCGATGTCATCAAGTTGGCGCAATACATCGACGGGTCAGGTTGTGCAGCAGCCAGAGTCTGGAAAACACAGTGTTTGTAGTTTCGTTTCCACAATAATTGATGCTATACACTTCTCCATTTCTTTCGTTTTTTTTTTTTTTTTTGAAAGATCATGTTTTTTATACTTGTTTTGGGCATTAAGCCTAGAACAGATTTCTAATACCTAAAAGAAACTGGTAAGAAAAACTACACCTATACAAATTAATACTAAACATAACACGAAAGGAAAGAGACTTAATATGTAGGGACTAAAAAAATGAGGGTCAGAGCAAAAATGACATGAATAGAATTCAGAGGCTTACATACTTTATACCATTTCATACTTAAAACCATCGATATAAACGAGTAGATGTGCCCCGAGCACCTTGAAATTGATAATAAACTGCATCTCTATGTGTACCGTAAGAAGTTTAGACACAACCAGTCTACTCGACTCCCAGAATCGCTAGCGGCGCGATATGCTGTGGTTCTACTTATTTTGGTTGTTGACAACGAAATAGTGATAGGTAAAAACGTCCGGCATTTACCATTTCCTGCAACCGACTAAGACGGAAAGAGTGAGCCAACGATGACATGATTCCGTTCGCCTTTAAGTTTGGGAGGGCACATCTGTGTATTGAGATCGTTGCTTAAAACTAAACATTTTGAATGATTCCGTACAGACTCGTCAAATTATGAAGTTATAATTCGATAAATTTTATTTTTTCACATTAGAAATAATATTTTGACGTTTAAAACAAGAAATAAGTAAAAAAGTTTTATGAAAATCTAAATTTACTAATTCTAAAACTTCAACTGTACATAAGGGGGCTGTTATTGAATAAATCTGTGTTACGTTTACATTATAAATTACTAACACAAATAATAAATAATTGTGTAATTAATCACGATATTTCTTTCTAATATAATATATTGCGTCGATAATATTTCTATATTTTTATAATTTTTTTTTGTTTGGTAATAAGTTGCTTACAAATGAGTCAAATTTACAACAGTATTTCTGCAAAACGCACATAAAATAGCCAACTACAATTTCTGACTCATTAGAGAAAACAACAAGAGCCTCTCAATCCGTAAAAACCCAAGTGTAATAATGAGATAGGACCTACCTGTTATCACTACGCGACAAAAAAAACTCACATCGACAACAAAAGGGTATTCTGATTTGACGAAACTTCGATTTGGGAGAATCAATTGCACATTATACAGTTAACGAGTATCTGACTGACAAATAAGATTTAGATTTGTAAATTTTTATTTATTTCTTGGACATTAGTATCGTAACTAAATGTATTACTATAATGCTTTAATTGTCATTACTCTTTTATAATTAAATAAATAATTGTATGATAATGTGAATGAATAATGATAAGAAATTTGCAGTCCTTGAATGGTTCAAGTCTACAGTATCTAGTAACACGATTTGAGTTTACTTTGGCCATTGGTATTTGGTTTGGTTCTTTTTCATTACTCATTTACTTTATTGCGTTGTTTCCATTATCATTGGATTGTTATAAATGCTTAGTCAATTTTGTACAATTATGTAATGTAGGCAATAGTAATGTGAAATTGGTAGTCCTTGAATAGGTAAAGTTTTTAACAAATTGTCATAAACAACCTAATATTTGCATCCCGTAAGGTTGATTATGGAGTTCTCAGTGCAAACATTTAAAATCTTATTGTAATTACCCATTTTCGCAAATAATAGTTATTTGTTGTACAAGAGTGCAAAGTGGCTTTTTAACCGCGTGCTCAATTTTGATGACCGAGCAAGCGAAGGATTCTAAAGTTGAATCACGAGCGTAGCGAGGGATTCAAAAATTAGAATCCTGAGCGTAGCAAGGGAATCAAAAGGGCACAAGGTGAAAAATCTTTGCACTCGAGTGTAACACGTAATTTTTCATCCCACCCTAGCGAGGAAATTACTAAACGCTTTGTGCATTTTTAGTTTCAGTCGATTCTGTTGGCGTTAAATAAACTTCTTGGTCACTAGAATCACTTATTATTATGGTATTTCGGTTTTTCACTTGTATTCAATTTTATAAGTTTTAAACTTAAGTTTACTTAGCCATGGTTTTAACAATAAAAATATGACGTGAAAATAAGGAGAGTTGACCGATTGAGGTAAGGAGTTTCATGTGTACATGAAAAAGTGTCCGCCCAAATGCATTAAATTATAGTAGCGGTAAATTTGCATCAGAGTACATTTTAAAGGAAATTAATAAACGTACTATTCAGAATTCATGAAAGAAAAATATTGGCAGTCATAGGCACTGCCGATAGAAGTGGTAACTTATAACTCAGAATTTGATTTTTACTTTGGAAACTACGCGTGTGAAACCGGAGGGCGTGGCTATGAGCATGGCCATCTAGAAATGCTGACACATTTTTAAATAGCCAATGGGAAAGGCTGAGGCATTTCTAGATGGCCATTGGCTATGGTCCCGAGTTTACCCGAAGATTTCTTATCATACCCGAGCGTGACGCTAGAATTAAATTGACAGCCCACGAAAAATCTGTCTTTGGCGCGCCAAAAGAAGATTTGACTTCAAAATATATTGTACCTACATGTTTTCTCAAAATAGTAATTATTTATTTGATGTTATATTGAAGTACTACATTATTTTGTACTGTACAAGTAGTTGATATTATCTATTAGTTACTATTTTAGTAGTCAATAATATCTAATTATTTAACTCGGCAACTCGGCACACTTCAATTCGATTACAATTGATTCATTCATAGCATTTCAAAATGTTTTGCCATTTGAAATAACATTCTTTACCTCTATCCTCCATACGTGAAAAGAAAATTGCGCGCAAAGCATTTAAAAAAAAGTACACCAAAGAGGTTCCGAGTATGAGTTTTTAACAAATTAAAAATAAATGTATGATGAATTCGGCACCAAGGAGGTAGAAATAAATAGGTTAAATTTTGTTTTGAATTCAAAACCTCAGTACACATGATGTTCTACATTCAAATTTACTTTAACCTCTAGAGGGTAAAAACGACTTTTGCGCCCTGATATCGAGGAGCAAAAGTACTCTTTCCGAGCTGGTGGGATGAAAAGAAATTTGTTTATTTATTGTTTACTACTTTGGATAAAAATAAATTCATGTCTCAAATCATACAACAATACATAATTATGAGTATCACGTCCTACAACATAAAGTAAAAATTATACTAATGATATGACATACAACTGTCAACACAACAAATACACTTTGGTAACTGACTGGACAGATGAGGGTAGCCTTATGTAGAACATAATCTATCCTCGTCATATGAAATGTAAGTACCCACATTGAAAACAATTTTACTATGAATACTAATATAAAAAGTTGTGATGTCTGTTGAATTTTAGTTACGTTAATTGATGCTCATAATGTATGCTCACAAATCCGATAACATTTGCTATGGTTTCTCAAAAGGAGATATTAATGAAAACACGTTTTTCTTTTCCAAAAGCCGTAAAACATCCTTTTTCAATTCAAACTTTTATTCGTTGTATGAAATCAATTGTGGAACAAGACACATAATGATAGGATAGGATAACGGGTTATGATAATACAAAGTAAGTAAAAAGAAATCCCATACGAAACGTGAAGAAAAAATATGTGGGTATTTGAATATTTTTCAGTCCGATTTTATCTGTTTTCACATAATATTCTTAATTGTTACGTCGAGTCATATAATAACATTATGTAAGCCAATCTGGCTAGAAACTTTAAATAGTTGTAGATTGAAATGTACTTCCCTTGTATTACTGCGGCTGTTGGATGTCGTAGAGGGTCCCACAAAGGTTTTTCAGCTGGCAGTAACGTTGTGGCTGGCGCTAGCCAGATGCAGCAAATCTGTTTCACCGTGGATGTTTTGTCGTCATCTCGTCGGTAAACACGTTGTCCGCAGTTCATCGCAGAAGTTACTGGATCTGAAACATTGCAAGGCATAGAGTTTCCGTTCTATCCCACTTCTGATGTTAGAATGGAAACTCTATGCCTTGCAATGTTTCAGATCCAGTAACTTCTGCGATGAACTGCGGACAACGTGTTTACCGACGAGATGACGACAAAACATCCACGGTGAAACAGATTTGCTGCATCTGGCTAGCGCCAGCCACAACGTTACTGCCAGCTGAAAAACATAGTCATAGTCATGTCATCCTAGAGGTTATGAAAAATCTCCGTGTAAAATAGATTGATGTAATTTGCTAAGTTTTTAATATTTTTTTTAATTAAAAAACTAATCTCCGAATAACCCACCTCTAACTGCTGGGGGTGTAAGGGGGAAGCACTAAACATCTAGCTTCTCCAAATGTCAACCTCTCCTGCGCGTGGTACACCCTGCTGCCAACTAACGAGGCTCTGACGACCGAACCAATGGCGGTATAACCATTTAAAAGCCAGTCCTAAATTGACCAGACCGGTGACGGGCAGCGGCGTCATCGGTGCAAAGGGCTGGCTCCGCGGTCACCAACCCGCCTGCCAAGCGTGGTGACTATGGCAAATACCCCCCCTATGAAGAACACAATAAAGAAACGGCCCCTAGTCCCCGGCGGCTCCGCTATTCCAGGCGCTGGTGGCAGCCTTGGTTCCGGTGGAGCATGGGGTGCGAAGAATCCCCGGCAGACGCCCCGCCACCAAACCCAACGACTCGACCTGGCAACGTTTAACGCACGGACTCTGAGGGCTGACGAAAAGATTGTGGAGCTGGAAGAAGAAGTGGACAAGTTGCGCTGGGATATCATAGGGTTATCCGAAGTCCGTAGACAGGGCGAGGACAGGATAACCCTCGAATCCGGCAACTTGTTCTACTACCGGGAGGGAGATCAACAATCCCAAGGGGGTGTCGGGTTTATAGTCCGCAAGTCTCTCGTCAACAACGTGATAATGATCGAGAGTGTGTCGAGCAGGGTCGTGTACCTTGTACTTAAAATTACCGACCGGTATTCATTGAAGGTCATACAGGTATACGCACCGACCTCGACACATCCCGACGAAGAGGTTGAGACCATGTATGAGGACATCTCCAAAGCCATACATGTCTCGCCAACACATTTCACAGTTGTGATGGGAGACTTCAACGCGAAACTGGGCAAACGTAGCGGTGATGAGTTGAGAGTGGGACAATTCGGATATGGGCAGCGGAACCCAAGAGGGCAACGTCTAGCTGATTTCTTGGAAAGGGAGAGCCTCTTTATGATGAACTCCTTTTTCAAGAAACAGCCACAACGAAAATGGACATGGATTAGCCCAGATGGTTCCACAAAAAATGAGATCGACTTCATTATGACGACTAAACGGCAAATATTCAGCGATGTCTCTGTGATCAGTAGGGTTAAGACCGGCAGCGATCACCGTATTGTAAGAGGCACGCTGAATCTAAACATTAAGTTCGAAAGATCACGTCTAATGAAGTCCACGCTCCGACCAAATTATGCTCAAATCGAAGATCCCGATAACTTTCAACTCGAACTTCAAAATCGCTTCGAAGCCTTAGATGAATGCGTAACGGCGGACGAAATAAACGACAGGCTGGTGGAAACTGTTCAAGCAGTTGGCAGGAAATTTTATAAGAGCCGACGCCAAAATAGAACCCAAAAGCTCTCCGATCATACTCTAAATCTCATGGCAGTTAGGCGAGATATGCGGTTGCAGTCTTCGGTCGACATGACGGTATACAGACGGCTCAATAGACGGATCTCTACTTGTGTGCGACGCGACATACGTTGCTTCAATACTTCGTGTATTGAAGAAGCGATCAAGCGGAACCAAGGCTCGAAAGTGTTCGCAAGAAATCTGTCTCTTGGGCAAAGTCAGCTGGCCAAACTGAAGACCGATAGCGGTAACGTAGTCTCGTCGAAGCCCAAGATTTTGGAGGAGATTGAGAAGTTCTATGAACAGTTATACACCTCTACACAAGCACAACCTGTCGTTGGCATGGCAAAAGACCCCAGAGCCAAGCTGACCCGACACTTTACCGAAGATATCCCGGAAGTCAGCCTGTATGAGATTAGGATGGCTCTCAAACAACTTAAAAACAACAAAGCACCTGGCGATGACGGAATTACGACTGAGCTTCTGAGAGCGGGTGGAAAACCGGTACTTAAAGTCCTCCAGAAGCTGTTCGACTCCGTCATACTTGACGGTAATACGCCAGAAGCGTGGAGCAGAAGTGTGGTGGTGCTCTTCTTCAAAAAAGGTGACAACACCTTGTTGAAGAATTACAGACCCATCTCACTTCTGAGCCACGTTTATAAGTTGTTTTCGAGGGTAATCACGAATCGTCTCGCACGCAGGTTTGACGACTTTCAGCCACCCGAACAAGCCGGTTTCCGAAAAGGCTATAGTACCATAGACCACATACATACGCTCCGGCAGATTATACAGAAAACTGAGGAGTATAATGTATGTGGACTATGAGAAAGCCTTCGATTCCATCGAGACCTGGGCAGTGCTTCAGTCTCTCCAGCGATGCCGCATCGACTATCGCTATATCGAAGTGTTGAAGTGTATCTACAGCAAAGCCACAATGTCTGTCCGATTACAGGACCAGTGCACAAAACATATCCAGCTACAGAAAGGCGTGAGACAGGGAGATGTTATATCTCCGAAACTGTTCACTGCTGCGCTGGAAGACGTTTTCAAGCTACTGGACTGGAACGGACATGGCATCAATATCAACGGCGAATGCATCACTCACCTTCGGTTTGCCGACGACATAGTCATTGTGGCGGAGTCGCTGGAGGACCTCGGTGCAATGCTCAGGGACCTCAGTAGAGTATCCCAACAGGTTGGTTTGAGGATGAACATGGACAAGACGAAGGTCATGTCAAATGTGCATGTCTCACCTGTACCGGTTATTGTTGGGAATACCATCCTCGAAGTTGTTGACGAATACGTCTACCTGGGTCAAAAGATCCAATTAGGTAGATCCAACTTCGACAAAGAGGTCCAGCGAAGAATCCAACTCGGATGGGCAGCGTTCGGGAAACTTCGACACATCTTTGAGTCCAAAATACCCCAATGCCTAAAGACAAAAGTCTTTAACCAGTGCGTGTTGCCAGTGATGGCTTATGGAACTGAGACGTGGTCCTTAACTGTGGGCCTCATAACAAAGCTCAAAGTCACACAGCGAGCTATGGAGAGAGCTATGCTCGGAGTCTCTTTGCGCGACAGAATCCGTAATGAAGATATTCGCAAAAGAACTAATGTGGCCGACATAGCTCAACGAGTAAGCAAGCTGAAGTGGCAATGGGCAGGCCACATCGCTCGAAGAACTGACAACCGATGGGGAAGAAAGGTTCTCGAGTGGCGACCACGAACCGGAAGACGCAGTGTTGGACGGCCTCCCACTAGATGGACAGATGACCTCACAAAGGTCGCTGGAAACCGCTGGTTGCAGGTTGCGCGGGACCGTTCGTTGTGGAAATCTAGGGGGGAGGCCTATGTTCAGCAGTGGACGTCTTGCGGCTGATGATGATGAACTGCTCCCGGCGCAAAAGTGCCCATGATGCTCGCCGCGTTCCCACGCTGAATGGCAATGGCCAACCTTTGCTCCAGAAACGCACCAGAGCGGGAGTCACCCGTATTCTCCCTGAGCCTGCGCCCCAATTCTGAGAGGAACCCTTTAGCCTCTGCGCCCCAATAACCCAAGGTCTCCACGGCAACAGGTACAAATTCGTACTGCGACACCAACATACCATACTTTCGCTTCTTCTTATCAGCGGCATCCTCTGCCACGGCCGATGGTGAGTGGATAGTGCGACCTAGGTGGCTGGCGGCGACAGTGCTGACGCAAGTGGCGTCCCAAATTAAGCACTTCCCGTTCTTCCAGGGCACCAGAGTCAACCCATCCGGTCTCTTGCCGTCCGATCTGCATAGGCCCGGGGGCTCAAGTATGCATGGAACTCCCGCCGACGCTAAAGCTCTCCGAACTATGTCATTGAGTGCATGGTGTCGCGAGAACCTTCCTGCACACCGTCGGCAACTCAAAGCGTGATGGCCATTGGCTTCTACCAGGGAGCCGCAGGTGCATACGTGGGGTTCACACACCTTGCAGCCCAGGCGAAGAGCCACCGCAACGCGCAACGAGTTGTTATCCAATAAGGTGCCTAGGTGAGGAGAAGGTAGCGCCTGCAACCAAGCCCCAGATTCAGGCTGCGAGACGGCCCGGAGTCTGGCCATATCCGCTCCCGAGGCACATGCCCAAAGTTGTGCTTGGACCCGCTTGACCCCAATAGCATCCCACGCCCGTTGGCTTTGAGACTCTACGGGAGTCGACTCCCCGGAGTTGAGGGCACTCCAGACCATCAAAGCGTCAGAAGCATAAGGTAACCTTTCCTCGCCACCATTTGAATTTAGAATAGTAGCGGCAAGATCAGCAACCCCATGCACCGACGCAAGGAAAGCAGGCAGGCCGACATCTCGCGCACAACGCACCCCTAGACCCCCAAACCGAATTGGAAGAGCTGCCTGTTACCATTGACGTTCATCAAGGGCAACGTTAAGAATAGACTCAACCGCCGATTTCAGAGCCTCGTCAAACGCAGACACTTCAGCCGGATATTTCCAGGTGGGGGCCGTCCGCAACAAGTATGTTATTTTAGGAACGGCGAAGCACATTCGCAATAACACTATCGCCACGTGCGCGGAAATGTTTTTAAAGCGTTCACGAGTGCTGAGAAGAAGCCTCGTACGAGAGATAATGGCCTCCGGAACAGCATCAGCAAAAATCGGGGACCCCAATACCTAGAGTGAAATCCGAAGTCGACACTTCCTAAAGTTTCCGCGCGCTTCCACACTGCAGGGGAAAAACTCGCAATTGGAAGGGTTCACCACGAGGCCGAGATCCTTGAGGAGTGGGATAAGTATCCCAAGGTCCTGAAATACCTCTTCCGGTTTAACTCCGATAGTGCCATCGTCTAAATACCATATGTTAAGAGAGGATTTTAGTTCAACGATGAGCTTGTGAATGGCCAAGCTAAAAACGGTCCTAGTGGATCTCCTTGCTGAGCTCCTACTTGTGAAAGCATGAAATGGTCATTGAAACAAAGTTTGGAAGGAGTTCTATAAACTTGGTGGAGGAAAGGGTAGATAGAAGGAACTTTTTCCTTTACCTCCCTCAACAGGACGTCCCTTTCTAAGGCATTGAAGGTATTGGCAATATCAACTTTCAGCACGACATTACCCGCATTGCTCGGGTTCATTACGTACGAACGCGTCGCGTGAATAGCCGCTTCACAGCCCAGACGCCGTTTTCCGGACGTCCCAAACCCTAATTGATGTGGTACCAAATATCCTGCTATCTCGTCCCTAACAGCGTGGCATGCCAGCTTAGCAGCGAGACGGCGAAAAACGCTGCCAACAGCAATAGGTCTTAAACCTCCGCCCTTTTTTTCCAATGCGCATAGCGACGCACCGTACAGATAGGGAGTAACGACGGGGTTCAGTTGACCACTAAGCAAGAAATTTGTGAGGTTCACTAAACACCCCAGAAGACGTCGCCCATTTTCCCCAGCGGATACAGACGTTAACTCTTTAAGGTGACCAGGGCGCAATCCATCCAAACCCCCAGCGGCCCCACTGTAAAATGAACCAAGCCCAGATTCCACATCCGCTAAACTGATGGATAAAGGAGTGAGAGATTTGTCTGGCTCTGGTGGGAAGCTAAGGGGCCGGGATGGAGCTGGGTGCTTCAGCCTCAGAGCTGCCAACGTTTCGGGGTCCTGACGTGCATACGTATCATCGGATAACAAAAGACGAACCGCCCCTCTCAGGTCGCCCTCAAAAACCTTCGACTCGATGAGTTTGTTCGCCGAGCGCAATACACGGCTCGACGTCGTTCCGTCAGGATCATCACGATGATTCGACCCAGCAGACAAAATGCTGGCTTTAACTTTAGTCGTCATATTACCGGACTGATCCCTTGCCGGCACTTTTAAAGCCACATATGCAAAATAAAGAAGAGAACACCAGTCGTTAACCTAATTGTTATCAACGCAGGCATCTATAATCTGACACAGTTTTCCAGCAGCTTGATTGCGCGCCCTTAGGGATATATCGGAGAACCGGTATACATTCCCTCGCACGAGCTAGCCCCGCCAAAGGGCACGAGTCAGGCGCAGTAGAAGGTTGCACCTGGCTTACCGATGGAGTATCTGCACCAATCGCATGTATCGCGGCAGCCAGACGACGCACATCCTTGTGTTTCCGACCGATGTGAATTTTAAGGCCCAGAGCAGTAAAGGTCCGTGTAGACGCTGGGCAGTGAAGACAACAGAAACGTACCGTTGAATCACCCATTTATGAATACTTATCAATAGTCAATAGTATCTATATAGGTATCTAAGAACTTATAGGTAACAGAACATCAAATTATTACATAAATCCATAACGCGCACATGAGTCAGCAAATTACGTCACGTCGCAGATCCGAATCTCGCCGTGTCCAACACTAGACTATTTGCTAAGGCGTTGAATTAATTGTAAATATAAAATAGAATAACGGTGAATAATAAACGTTAAATGTCGTTTCTTTGTTACAGGTAGGTTTTCTTTAGTGTTGTACTGTAGTGTTATATTTTGTTGAATTTTATGCATAACTCTAGCAAATAAAACTTTGTTACAGAACAGAGCAACACATCGTTTCATTCGTCGTAAATAATAATATATGGACATTATAAAACGACATTTTTGTTTATTACTGTCAATAAAAAAAAATGGCAGTCATAGGAACTGCCGATAGAAGTGAAAACTTGTGACTTTAAGAATTGTCTAATTTATTTATCACCTTGTCAGAAGACAAATTGTTTGTTAAACCATCGTAGGTCTATGTACATTCGCATAATTTCAACACCGCCAGCTAAATCGATGGTTGCGCCATCTAGTTTTATATCAACGTAATTATACAGAATATTGCAACTCTTTCTGTTGCCCTGGTACTGGTACCTAGGGGCAAACGCAACTCTTTTATATTTCTGTTGTCCTGGTATCTGGAGATAAACGCTGTCATAGAATAGATAATATACGCTGGGCTGTTGGAGGTAGGTAATCGAAACTCTTTACTGTTTCTGTTACCCTGGTACCTACCTGGCTGTTTTTACCGAGTTTACCCGAAGATTTCATATCCGATCCGATCCGATCCGATCCATTATCATATCCAAGCGTGACAATTGATGAATCCATTTCATAGCCCACGAAAATTCTGTCTATAGCGCGCCTAAAGAAGTTTTCACTTCAAAAATGGAAAAGCTGCGTTTCGAATTTACGGTGTTGCCGGGAAGTGATGGGAAATCGAATGCACTGGCGATAACCTCAATTACAACCAGCGATAATTAGGTGTATGCTATACCAGAAACACTACAAGATGTTGGTAATCACAAAGAGTTAACAAAAACAGCAACTTATACTAAAGTAAAAAACAGCTTAACGAAAAGATATCAAGTTCGAAGAGTCTGGATTACATTGACAGAAGAACAGAAAAAAATCTACATTGATGACGATGGTAATTTGCAATTTGGGAATCAGTATTTAGAAGAAATTAATCCAAAACCGGTTACGTTACGTTACGTTACGGTAAAAGAAGTTACGGTGGTCTAGTGAAGTTACGGTGGTCTAGTCGGGAGAACGGCGGCTGCCGATCCGGAGACCCCGGGTTCAAACCCCACACGCACCACTGTCTTTTCGAAGTCATGTGCGTAATGCCGCTAACTTAAAACGGTGAAGGAAAACATCGTGAGGAAACCGACATGTACCTAGAATCTTTCGAAGTCATGTGTCATCCGCCAACTCGCACTGGGCCAGCGTGGTGGATTATGGCCTTAACTCTCTCCTTGCGAGAGAAGGCCCCGAGTCCCAGCAGTGGGAACGTTTAGTGGGCTGTTGATGATGATGTGAATCCAAAACCACCTGTTACTGTGGGTACAAAAGAAACTGATTCTTTGGGAAAATTGTTAGAAAAATTATTGGAAAATTCTCAAGAAACAAAACAACAAAACTTGAAGAATATTGCAGATAAGTTTGTTATTGAAAAGTTTACAAGTAAGAACCCAAACGCAAAACAATGGATTGACATTTTTGAAAAAGAGTGTATACGATTTGATGTTACAACAGATGAGAAAAAAATTGAAATATTACGGTTGTTCATGGACAAAACTTGTACTGATTGGTACAGTTCTATGATTATAAAACTAACTTTAAACTCAGAATGGTCAACATGGAAAAACAAATTTTGTGAGTCGTTTGCAAACAAAGGATGGAGCCCGATAACATATGCATTGTGGTTTGAGTACAAAGATGGATTACTTCTGGACTATGCTATAAGAAAAGAGAAAATGCTGTTGGATATGAGAAGATCTATTGATGCAGGTACTTTGATAGACCTCATTGCAGCCGGGTTACCAGAATTTATTCAGAATAGAATCGATCGGGAGACACTACGAGATACAGTGGATTTGTTTAACGAAGTAAGCAAGTATGAACATATATTATGGTAAATAAGAAAAATATATTGCCTAAAAGAAAATATGGAGAGGGTAATGTAACAAAGACATATGATAAAAATGTGGAAAAGTCTCCATGTAAAATATGTGAGAAATTAAATAAAGGATCTCGTTATCACCCGGAAGCTATATGCTGGTTTAGAACAAAAGACGAAGATGTCACAAAGAAAAAATATTTCAAACATGTAAACAACTCAGTGATTGAGACAGAGTTAAATGAAACCACTCAAAAAAACGAGCAGTAACACCATTAATATATGTCAAACTACGATTAAATGATACATTAGAGATAAATGGAGTTTATGATTGTCCAATGTTTCCTTAATTAATTCTAAACTATTAAAAATAAAAGGAAACGGAAACAAATTAAATGAAGCAGATCTAGTTACAATTAATGGTGTTGAAAAGGCAAGTGGTTTGACAAATTTAAAGCTAAAAATTATGGATTTGGAGGAAAATGTGGATGAGTATATCATCGATGAACACAACTTCAAATATTATTTTTTAATAGGACTCGATTTAATACAAACATTCGGACTGAGACAAAATGAAAACTTGAAAATAACCCAGAAACCACAAGTGAAGTATGACAGTACAAACAGTGTGGAAGGAAGTACTACAGAAGATAAAAGAGACACCCTAATAGAAAATGAGTATGAAGAAAATAGAACAAAATCAGATAACTGCACAATTAACTTTAATGAACATGTTAGAGAAAACGACTTCGAAATAAAAATAAACCACTTAGATGAAAGTCAAAAAACTGAAATCAACAATTTAATAACAAAATATGAATCAGTTTTTGCAAAAAATATATATGATATAGGCACTGTTAACGGATATGAAGCAAGAATAGAGCTACTAATAGACAAATATTGCAGCAAGAGACCCTTTACAGATGCGCTTTAGAAGATAAGAAAGAGATAGAACAGCAAATTGCAAAATTATTGGAAAACGGACTAATAGAGGAATCATGTAGTCCATATTATGCTGCACCAGTTTTTTTAGCATTTAAAAAAGAAGATAATAGAAAATCTAGATTGTGCATTGACTTCAGGGACTTAAATAAAATAATAATACCTCAAGCCCAACCGTTTCCATTAATCGAAGAGTTAGTGATGAAAGCAAGAAATTGTAACTTTTTTTCAACTTTAGACATCAACTCAGCGTTTTGGTCTATACCTTTGCGAATCGAGGACAGAAAAAAGACAGGATTTGTAACACAGGAAGGACATTTCCAGTGGACATGCCTACCTTTTGGGCTAAAGACCTTTCCTGCAATTTTTCAAAGAATCTTAAGCAATATACTCAGAAACTACAAGCTTACAGATTTCGCTGTCAATTATATTGATGATATCCTTATATTTTCGAAAACATTTGCTGAGCATATGAATCACCTCACACAGTTAATTAACGCCATGAATAATGAAGGGTTCAGGTTAAAATTTACAAAGTGTACCTTTGCCTCAGACTCAGTAAAATACCTAGGTCATATCATACAGAACAATGCAGTTAAGCCAGTAAAGGACAATTTAATTGCAATAAAGAATTTCCCTATACCGAGAACTCAAAAAAATATAAGACAATTCTTGGGGAAAATATTTTTTTACCATGAGTACATCCCTAATAGTGCAATAATTCTAGACCCACTGCATAACTTATTGCGAAAAAATCAAAAATTAATTTGGTCAGAAAAGTGCCAAAAAGCATTTAACGTAATAAAGGATTTGCTATGTTCTTAACCAGTACTGGAGATTTACGATCAAGAATTACCCATCAATATTTACACTGATGCTTCCTTGGAGGGCGTTGGAGCAATTTTAAAACGGAGCAATTTTAAAACAAGTGCAACATGATGGAAAGGAAAAACCAGTTACATACTTTTCAAAAAAACTTAATGTGGCACAAAAGAAGAAAAAAACAATATATTTAGAATGTTTAGCTATTAAAGAAGCGGTCAAGTACTGGCAATACTGGCTGATTGGAAAATCATTCACAGTTTATTCAGATCATAAACCACTAGAAAACATGAATTTGAAATCGAGGACTGACGAAGAACTTGGTGACCTAACGTATTATCTATCACAATATGATTTTCAAATAAAATATGCACCCGGAAAACAAAATTTAGAAGCAGACTGTCTTAGTAGAAATCCTGTATTAGAAGCAACAGAAAACACAGATGAGCAACTCGAAGTTGTAAATTTTATGAAAATGGAAGATATTATAACTGAACAGATCAACATAAAAACGAAGAAATACAAAAAAATAAAAACAAATTCATTGAAAAAGACAAAATTTACTTCAAGAAGGTTAAGGAGAATGAAAAAATAATTATAACAGAAGAATTCAGTGTGAAACTTTTAAAAAGGTACATTAAAACTTATGTCACATCGGTATTGGACAGATGCAAAAGACAATGAGCCCACTCTTTACAACTAAAAACTTGACAAAAAATATAAGACAAGTTTGTAGGAGCTGTAACATATGTAACATACACATAACAGGTCTCGGAGGTTCAAGGTCTACAAAGAAATATTTACATCTCCTAGTAGATCACTTTACTCGATATGCATTCATTTCAACATCAAAAACTCAATGTGCAAATGATTTTATCAGACTTATCAAGAGTATAACAGACGTTGAAGACATTGGTTTGCTACTAACTGACCAATACCCGGGAATAAATTCGAAAGAATTTAAGACATTTCTAAAGGAGAAGCAGATAAATCTTGTATTTACAGCAGTCAACGCTCCATTCTCGAACGGTCTGAATGAACGATTGAATCAGACATTGGTGAATAAAATGAGATGTAAAATGAATGAAGAAAAGAATAGAAAGTCCTGAACAACCATAGCTCATGATTGCGTTAAGAAATACAATGAAACATGTCATTCGGTTACCGGGTTTTCACCTACCTATCTCTTATACGGAACAAATGTCACAATTTTACCAACAGAGTTAAAAAAAGAAAAGTCCCATTGTGACTGGATCAGAGACAAGAAAATCGCCCTACAAAATACAATAAAATCACATAATTACAACAAAACACAGTTTGACAAAAACCGGAAGTCCTACGAATTTAATATAGGAGACATGGTATTTGTGGAGAACGGCAATAAGTTAAACAGGAAGAAATTAGACGAACTAAAAATAGGAACATGTAAGATTATAAAGAAAATCTCAAATTCAATATACAGTACATACAGATATAGTATAGTATAGTGTATAGTAGATACAGGGCATAAAAAGATGGAATCAAACCTTTTCCACGTCACGAAATTGATACCAGTCTCTACAATTGAGTGTAACGAAGATTTGGAGTGTATGTTATGAAAATTTTCATGAAAATTTTCTTCCCTTGTAGGGGAGATATAAAGAAATAGTTTATTAATTTCTTTAATCTGAAGTATCCGTCGGTAAAGTAGTCTGAGTAAACAGATCGCGCTGTAAAGAATTAAATCTACTCTGTCGGTAAAAAGAGGGCTGTTATAGTCATGTCATCCTAGAGGTTATGAAAAATCTCCGTGTAAAATAGATTGATGTAATTTGCTAAGGCGTTGAATTAATTGTAAATATAAAATAGAATAACGGTGAATAATAAACGTTAAATGTCGTTTCTTTGTTACAGGTAGGTTTTCTTTAGTCTTGTACTGTAGTGTTATATTTTGTTGAATTTTATGCATAACTCTAGCAAATAAAACTTTGTTACAGAACAGAGCAAAACATCGTTTCATTCATCGTAAATAATAATATATGGACATTATATACATATAAATACTATACAATAAATACACAAATACTATTATACCATACAAAATATTAACAAAAATAATGTACAATGCACACGATCAATAATACCTGTTTTTTTACTAGTTTCTGTGTTGTTCATACATCACAGAAACTAGTAAAAAAACAGGAAAAAGGAAAATCAAAAACGAGAAGATAAGAGAAAAACAGAGATAAATTAAGAGACCAATTCAGAAAGATAATGTTTCTTAATCTGAGCCTTGAAAGATTCTAAGCTCTGCGCGCGTCTGATGCCCACCGGAAGGGCATTCCAGAGAGCTACAGCCACCACGCAGAACGAAGACCCACAGAAGGAAGTAGAGTGAGAAAGAGTAGACAGAAGGAGATTACTAGATGACCTCTATACTAGATGACTGACAAGGAAAAGGGCGAAAAAGCATGCAATGCACTTGACTTGCAACAATTTCTACCAACTTCGCTTTGGAGTTTTAATCGTACTATCCCCGATTTAGCCTCTGTTGAGGCAAAGGAGGTTTGTATGGGATATAATAGTAAAATAGCACAATAGAAATGATGTTTCTGGATTCATCATAATCAGCCCACATTCGTCCACTGCTGGACGTATGTCTCTCCAATAATATGCCACAAAGCCTAATCCTTGGCCATAGATTTCCAACCACCAACAGCTGTATTCCATATAATGATCGACCCTCCAATAAGTCTCCAGGCGTCCTATACTACGTTTGCCGATTCTTGGTCACTATTCCAAAACCCGTCTACTCCAACGGTTATGAGATCTGCGGCAGATGTGACCTGCTCACTGCCAGTTTTTTTGCTAATACGCTTAGCTATGTCGGTGACTTAAGTTCTCTGACGAATTACTGTATTACGGATGAAATTTCTCAGAAAACCTCAAGCATAGCACTTTCCATAGCTCGCTGAGTGACTTTGAGCTTACGGACTATTTTCACTGTCAGTGTTTACGTTTCAGCTCTGTAAGTCATAGCCATTTGGACGCACTTGTTGTACACTGTTCTCTTCGGACACCGTGGGATGGGTTAGAACTCGACGAAGTTTTCCAAATGCTGCTTAGCCCAACTGGATTTTCTTCATGTCCTCACTCTGAAAGATATTTCTACCCAGTTCGAGCGTCTGCCCTAGGCAAACACATAATATCTCGAACTATCTAACTAAACAATCTAACTAACAGTTCCATGGACGGCAATCGGTTCTGGAGCAATGATCTGGTTGCGCCTGACTTTGCTTTTGTCCAAGTTCATCCGGATACCGTTGCGTTGAGAAAAGTTAGCCAAGCCGTCCAGCACCAATTGTTAGACTCCAGTCATTCAAGATTTATACCAATGTCATTTGCAAATCGTATGTGAGAGATGGACTCACCATAGATGTTGTTACCACGTCTTTCTTTTTTTTTTTTTTAAATAAAGAGAGACGAGACGAGCAGGACATGTGCCTGATGGTAAGCAACATGCCTGCCACATAACAGCACAGTGACACGCAGCTATTGGAACACGAAGAGCCAAATCATTACCTAGCACCGCACTGCGCTCGTCACCCAGAGATCTAAGTTGTTATATCTCTAAGCCCTGTAATTTCTCTGGAAACATTGCCCTTCAAATCGGAACACAGTAATGTTTGCACATTACTGCTTGGCGGTAGAATAATTGACAAAGGTGTGGTACTTCCCCAGGCGGACTCTGCTAAGAGTCCTACCACTACAGAAAACTAACGTCTAGTGCAATCCAGCATCTTAAACATATCCTCTACTGCGTTGGCGAACAATTTTGGGGACATTACATCCCCTGGCCTCGATGTTGAGGAAAATATTTTATCTGCTGGTTTTGAACTTGTACCGTCCTCGTAGTGGCGTCATATTGACCCTGCATCACCTCGATGTTTCGCCAATTAACTTGGGATTGCTGTAAGTATCACAAAACAGCACGTGTTTCGACGGAGTCAAACGCCTTTTCATAGTACAACGCTAGTTAAAGAAACCGATTGTACTCTTTGGTCTTCTGTACAATCTGCAAGCGTGTGGATGGCGGTGCTATTACTACTCAAAATACTTATTATTACATTCCAGGAAGCTCCAATAAGAAGAAAGAAATGATGGATCTTCCAGAATTTGGGGATGAGATTTTCAAGGATTTTTTTCCATTAATATCAAAACTATTAATAAAGCACCTTGTGACCCAGATATGGACGATGATAACCAAGATTTGCAAGAATTTTAATAATACATTATTAAATAAAACCTAATTCATAACTCTCAAATATACATATTTTTTTACAATTGATCACATAAATTTCATTTAAACTCAATTTTAAAAAATTTAAAAAAAAATCAAAGCTTTTACAAATTCATCCAATCAACCAAGATTTGCAAGAATTTTAAAAATTTGGTAATGTTTTTATGTATTCTTTGAAAATTATTAAATAAACTTTTATAAGTAAAATTTTGTCGTTTAATTCTAGAAGTTTATTTTCTATTTCAATTAATCCTTCATTATAAATTATAAATGACTTCAGTGAAGGACAAAGTGTTATTCTGATTTTGTTGTCCGACACGATGCCTAATATCTTCACAGAACTGATCTTTGAAAGTATCCCATAACTTCAATGGTTCCGATGGTTGACAAAATAAAAGTATGACCACAAACAACTCTCTTAGTTTTTTTGGACAATGTGATAACGAAGCTTCGCTTAAAGTGTTACCACAATGGTCATCGTTTTCAAGTAAACCTCGGTCACGGCAAGCTGCTTGATATGTCTCTTTGACAAAACCGTTTACAGTTTTAAGGTATACAAATGAGGTCGGACCGCGTACGTGGTGCAGTAGATACCTACGATAAGAACATTCTGATTGTGATGGATGTATCCCGTATACTCAACCTAAAGCGGTATCTTTTTTGAAGTGAAAACTTCTTTAGGCGCGCTATAGACAGAATTTTCGTGGGCTATGAAATGGAATCATCAATCGTCACGCTTGGATATGATAATGGATCGGATCGGATCGGATATGAAATCTTCGAGTAAACTCGGTAATAAAGAAGACAAGTGCGAGTTGGACTCGCTCATGAAGGGTTCCGTTGCAGCAAGTAACATAATATCGACGGTTAAAAGGAAATACGGTATAAGCGCCAAAAAGTGAAATGTTCAGGAGAGCCGTTCAAAGTTTTGAATTTTAGAAAAACTGACGTATCTCTGTTATTTATTAGCATTTTGTGAAAATTGAAACAGTTATGAAATGAGAAAAAAATGGGGCAGTTACCGGTATTGTCAGTTTCAATGATTTGTTGCTATTTAACGTGGTTTATGTCGCTTATAGCAATAGCTTTTAATTTTCCAATAAGGTAATATGGCGTAAGCGACAAATGACAAAATAAAATATTAATGGATAAGAAACTTAAACAACATACCAATATCTCAAGTCGCGAGGGAAAAGGAGTATAAGAGACTAGACAGTTCAATAAGTGTTATGGGAAAAGAAGGATAAGGTACTTTTCACAGTGGTTGTATAACAGATAATAGAACACAAGTAACAGTCGACTTTCACAAAAAACAGAATCATAAGACATTAGTGACACACAATGTAGATTGAAAGTAAAGGAAAATAAGGATAACTAACATCTGGCATTGCGTGAGTCTAAGGAAATATAGATGAAAAGACATTTCCTAAATAATGAAGTAGCACAACCAACACGATCTCGTTTAAGTAATTCTAATTTACGCTAAATTATGGTAGATTTAAAAGGTGATTGTTCGTTTTTTTGCATTATTTTCATGTCACCTTTTCACTAACAATCAGATAGTACGATGTTTTAAATAAAAACAAAACAACATTTCTGTTATTATTTTTAATTACGAAAAATCAAGGCTAGAGTTGGTAGGTATCAACCTACTAATTTTCGGAAAAATAATAAAAAAATAACAAACAGTATAGAAAATACTCTCAAACATTTGCCGGGGCGTACGATAACAGTCCGGTAAATCAAGATATTTCGTTTTTGATACGACTTCAATACGATGTTCGGGTGCCTCCGAGTCCATCGAGTATTTGACAGTTGATGATGTGCAGTTCACTTTCGGCTGTCGCTATGATTGGCTGCGGTTTTTTCCTCTGCTGTGCTCTTTCGGAACCGGTTTGGTTGGTCGAACTAGGAACGGGGTATCTCCAGCTGTCTGTTACATTTGTCAGGTCGTACGAAGGGGCTCTGAGGAAGCTCAGATTTTCTCCCCTATCTTCGTACACGACAACCTCGTGATGTTTAGAGGCCTCAATGCAACCCAGCCGGTATGCGACTTTCGCTCTTGAGTATTTGGTTGTCATCGCATCCACGCTTATCACCCGGGGTGTTTCACCCGCATTTCTGCTAAGATGTAAAAGCAGCGCACTTGCCTTTATGAAAAGCGTCCGACCTTCTCAGTACTCTATTATTGCAATCGTTTTGTTTCTCGATCGCACCAACCGAAATCGGTGGCCGTCTACCTCAAGGGTTGGATTTCCATCCGGCGAGCTTACCATTGGAATGGTCTGTCCGCAGGCTTCATGTAAACTAGCTGTGTAGTTCGGAACCATCGACTCGAGTTCCAATGGAAATTCATATTTCTCCACTGACTCCGGCGAGAGCTTTCCTTCTTGCAGGGAGGATTTTAACTGTGTTTTAACTGATTTTAACATAAAGTTTGACCACTGTGTCTTCTTGGTTTAGTATTTGCATGTTGTTATTATTGGTATCTGTTGTTTGAAAGGTTTAACTAGGCGCAAAACGATAGTGATTGCGTTGTGGTCTGATGTCGTAATACTTTTGTCAACCTTCCATCCCTCGATTTTCCCAAGAGAGATCCGCTGCACATTGTTACATCTACTATGCTTGTGCAGAGTTTGCCTTCCCTAACGATCTCGAAGGTTGGTGTATCGCCGTAGTTATAAATAAGTCCATTTCGTTGAACAATGAGTTTATGGCTTCCTCACCAGTTTGACTACGCATTCACGTCACCAGCAACAATAAGGTCATTTGTCGCTAGTTTTTTGCTGAATACCATAGTCCTGCTGAGGAAGGGTTCGACTTTTTGGTTCCTTCTAAGTAGACAGAAATTACTCCCAGTTTTAGGCCTGTGCCGACCAACAGAACAGCCACTCGGTACACAACACCGTTTCGGTAACAAATTGGGGGTCATGGATTACCAACAGCCTGACAACGAAAACTATTATGGCTGCCTTAATTGGTTTTGTCTGTTTAAACTGCACTGGGTAACGCGAGTTCCAGGATATTGTTTCATTACGCCTTTGTTTCCCACATAGGGATCTTGAACAAGGGCAACTGAAACTCCCCTTTCTCTCGCTACCTTCCGGAGTTCTGCCGTTGCGAGCACTGCAGGTTGGCTTGGATGAATCGTATACTGGAGACTGAGCCACTTTGCTCATGAGTGCCCTTAGCAATAAGATATTCTAGAACGCGCTAAATCATCCCATTTTATCCTTTCAGGGCAATCGCTACTAAAGGCGTTGTGAGCGAGTTCTCTGTTGGGGCTGTTGGGATGAGCAACCGTGCAGTTCTTGCATTTGGGTGGCAGGTCTTCTTTTCTTGCCTTGCATTGTGTCCAGGAGTGGTTTTTTTCCGCAGTATCTGCAAGACTCATCCCTTTCCCGGGAGATCGCCTTTGTATGGCCGAAACCTAGACACTTGGAGCACTGCACCAAGGGCGAATGGTCTGCTACTGGTCTGGAGTCTGGAGTCCTATGTAGATCTTTTCGGCGTCCAAAAACGCTCTGTGAATGCGAGGTGAGACTTCGATCAGTGGATGACACCCATGTGAATTACGCCTTTTTTTCCTGTGTAGCACTCTGATCGCGCTCTCTTGCAAATCAACCCTCTGTAGCAGATGTTTATTGTTTTCCACTATTTCGTTATCTTTGTAATAAGACAAGACGTATCGAATGATGATCTGTGGATTACCCGCTTTCACGGTTTTCACCTTTAGAAACTTGTGTTGCTGCACGCGTTTTTTGACCAGGACAAAGTCTTCCTCTGTGCTACAATTCAGGATGACTTTCCTGTTTCGACCTTTTCGCACTTTGTTAACTCTTGCTCCAGTCTTTTTCGTGTGTTCTTTAGTAATATCAAATGTCATAAGCACGGATTTGTAATGAAATCCTCATTGTGTATCACAGTATAAATGACGTATTACTTTGATCGTTGATCGTGGAAGTAGGTTGTAATCGACACCATGGTATGTCGTTCAATTTAAGTAATAAGGGATTAGCAACAAAAATGTGTGTACATTCTTAACGGAAGTGAGGAATAACCAACCGCGTGATATTAACGTTAAATTAGGTAATGGGGTATAACCGACAGAGTAAAATAAAAATGAATTTTGGAAAAAGGGTACAAGCGTCAAAGCTATGTTCAATTATTAAATGGAAATAGGCTATAAACAACGTTTGTATTTTTTGAGGAAATAGCTTAGAAGGCATAAACAACCGAAAACTGGAGACCCCTATGAAGTAAAAAAGCATTACCGACAACAAATCGAGAATAAATATTTTTTGCAGGGGTACAAGCACCTTTATAGACAAAATGACCTGAATTTACGTCGGTTACGAATAGTATAACTAGGGAAATGTTGTTTTTTGCTCGGGCATAAGCGCCAAAAAAGTCATCGTAGAGCTATGGGAGTCAGATCATTCGAAAGAGCGGAAAATTTTAAGTAAAATGGCATTTAAAACTGATTTTTGACCAAAATGTCGCTTATGCCCAACTTCCTTTTAACCGTCGATATAGATAGTACACATAGTTCTTGTAGTTCGTTGTAACTTTGATCGAAGTTTTAATAATAGTGTATTTATGACCGACTAAAAAAAACTACTCATCAGATCGAGTTCAAACTAATTTTCGTTGGTAGTTTTTATGGTAATGTACATCATATATTTTTTTTAGATTTTTCATTCTCTTACTTTAGAAGTTAGAGGGGGGGGACACACATTTTACCACTTTGGAAGCGTCTCTCGCGCAAATTATTCAGTGTAGACAAAAATTATATTAGAAACCTCAACATCATTTTTGAAGACCTATCGATAGACACGTGTAGGTTTGACGTGTAGATTTTTGAATTTCAGTTCTCAGTATGGGGGGGCACCCCTAATTTTTGTTTTTTTAACAAACTTTTGTAAAAACCCTAATGCGGTTCACAGAATATATCTACTTACCAAGTTTCAACAGTGTAGTTCTCATAGTTTCGGCAAAAAGTGGCTGTGACATACGGACGGACAGACAGACAGACAGACAGACAGACAGACAGACAGACAGACAGACAGACATGACGAATCTATAAGGGTTCCATTTTTACGTTTTACGGAACCCTAAAAACGGCCAGGTAGGTACCAGGGTAACAGAAACAGTAAAGAGTTTTGATTACCTACCTCCAACAGCCCAGCGTTTATCTCCAGATACCAGGACAACAGAAATATAAAAGAGTTGCGTTTGCCCCTAGGTACCAGTACCAGGGCAACAGAAACAGTAAAGAGTTGCAATATTCTGTATAATTACGTTGATATAAAACTAGATGGCGCAACCATCGATTTAGCTGGCGGTGTTGAAATTATGCGAATGTACATAGACCTACGATGGTTTAACAAATAATTTGTCTTCTTGTCTTCTAACAAGGTGATAAATAAATTAGACAATTCAATTAAAAGTGAAAACATTTGAGTCACAAGTTTTCACTTCTATCGGCAGTTCCTATGACTGCCAATTTTTTTATCCCAACTACATCTTCACCACGCCTCCTTCTAGTGAATTTATTATTTGCCCATGTATAGTATTGCGGGACTTCATGATACAGAAGAGTTTTCGCAAATTCATATTCCTTACAGACACCAAAATATGCCAGTAATGTGGTATTGCGTGGTTTTGGACAACTTGATGAGCTGTCCCTGGTGTAAAATTCACCCTTTGACCGTTCTCTAGATGAACGGATAAATGCACTACAGTATGATGCCGATCGTGAATGGGAAATTCAAGCAAACGCCAGACAGCTTCAGATGTGCTTTTGTACTTGCCATTTAAACGGGCGGGTCGCTAGTATTTTATATATTAGCAATATCAAACATACTCGTAGTATTACTACGTTAAACTATTACAACCTTAAAGGTTGTGGAGTATCGAACAAAGCCGTAGTATTAAGTTTGTAGGATTTTTATAGGATACATTAGGTACGAAGAGTCTGTAGCTGATGTGCGTAATCTGATACTGATTTTTACTTACTTTTCGATCTCATCGTGTGCGTTTCTAATACTTAAAGTTGCCTGATCTGAACCTTTATTTCTTATACTTAGGTACATATATATTTAATGGCTTGGAGAGAGTGGCAAGTTCAGACCTGGCTCTCTTAGGCATTTTCAAATCCTTAAGAAAATGTGAATAGCGTGTAATATTCTAGAAAAGAACTGTTGGTTAGCCCTGAAAAGAACTTTTGATTAGCTCTGAGAAGAACTGTTGTTTAACTCTGAGAAGAACTTTTGCGTAGGTGTAGTTTTAAGAACGAAATCTAAAAAAATCGCACGAAAATTATTAGACGCTCACTTCGCAATGGACCGTGCAGCAAAAATCGTAATATTTTAATTTCGCCGTAACTTCAAAACCAAACGTCCAATTTTAATCATTCAAAGACCAAATATTATCTACATAAACTGTACTTAGTGATGAAAAAATTTATTTCGATAAAGAGTAAAATACATGCGTTTAAATGTAGTCCAAAAAAAATCAAGATTTAAAAAAAAAATGGTTGTTGTGGCTCACTCAACATAGATAGGTATAGTATGTCGCGGACTTTTTTGTAGATATTTATAAGATCTACAATTATTTAGGACATTTTATGGTTCTATATTTTATAGTTTAGGCAGCGTACGCAAAATAAGTAACTTTTCTGGTTGATTTTTTACACCTTGTATCCGAAAAACATAACTATTTTACGGAACCCTATTTTTTTCCATAATAAAATTTAGCCTATGTTACTCGTGGATAACGTAGCTTTCGAATGGTGAAAGAATTTTTAAAAACGGTCTAGTCGTTTTTATATCTATTCATTACAGTCAAACAAACAAAGTTTTCCTCTTTATAATATTAGTATAGTATAGATGAAGTTGCTAAACTCGAATAAATATATTTTTGTGTGGAAAAACAAATTCACACGGTTTGTGTAATGGCCACCCATCCAAATATTTTTACGTAAGTACCTACTACTAATGTACTAATAAGGTCGCAAGATCAACGTACGCGAACGAAGTAGCGGGTTCAGCTTGTTTTAAATATTTGTGCACCGTGTTGGGTAGAATAGTAGAGACAACATTGTATATTATGACAACATTCTGACAAATACACTCATTTTCATTTTTTAACCGACTTCCAAAAAAAATTTTAATCTATGTGTGTCTTGTCCGATGAGATTGAGCAACCAACATCCAAATCCTAACAATTTTATTATATAGGGTTAAGTAACTTATAATTATAAATTGTTGTTTTTTTTTTGTATTGTGGACAATAAATAGTATCTATCTATCTATAAATTAAATATATACATTATTATTTCCTGTGTTTAATTTTTAGGGTTCCGTACCCAAAGGGTAAAAACGGTACCCTATTACTGTGACTTGGATGTCCGTCCGTCCGTTTGTAACCAGGCTGTATCTCAAGAACGGTGATAGCTAGACAGTTGAAATTTTCACAGATGATGTATTTCTCTTGCCGCTATAACAACAAATACTAAAAATAAAATAAATATTTAAGGGGGGCTCCCATACAACAAACTTGATTTTTTTACCGTTTCTTGCCAAGAAAACTAGATGACGCCACTAGTAAATGTAGAACGCGCTATCGAAGTTGCATCATGTACTTGAACTTGAAGGGTAGTTACTTATAGGAAAGTGTACGGTATACGATGAAGATACACCATTCTGCCACCAGATAGCACGCGGCACGCCAGTAGATACCTTAGATCCTTAGTAACAGAGTGAAACTATATGGATGAAAGCCTAGCTGTAGAAACTGCGATAGACTATGTATACGGAATTCGTAATAATGTCGCTACTACCAGTTTTCATGTTGTTTTCTATATTTCGCATCCCACGCCGAAGATTTCCGCTGCAAAATAAATAATTAAATAAGGGAGGCTCCCATACAACAAAAGAGGTTTTTGCCGTGTATTTGCTAATGGTATGGAACCCTTCGTGCGCGAGTCCGACTCGCACTTGGCCGTTTTTTTATGTTTTACGTTAAAATTGCTTCGAGATACTGAGCTGTTGTGGAAGGGCGTTTGCTGACCTTCAGGCTCATGTCATGCTCATCCAATCGTTCTATATTATAAACAGATACAACTGAATCCAAAAAAAGCTCCCGGTACGGACGGGATAACCGCTGATATATGCGCCGCAGCTATACGTTGCGAATGGAAGGTTTTCTTGGCGATAGCAAACAAATGCCTGTCGTTGAAAAACTTCCCCAAGCAATGGAAAGAGGCGCACGTGGTCATATTACAAAACCCGGTAAGACAGATTACACACACCCAAAATCTTACCGCCCCATAGGTCTTCTGTCCGTTCCCGGAAAAATCGTCGAAAAGCTTCTGGTAAACCGACTCCAATGGCATCTCCTCCCAACCATCAGTAGGAAACAGTACGGCTTCATGCCCCAAAGAGGCACCGAGGACGCCCTCTATGACCTGGTAGAGCACATCAAAAAAGGAGTTGACAGTAAAGACACCGTACTCCTAATCTCCCTGGATATAGAGGGTGCATTCGCCAATGCATGGTGGCCCGCCCTCAAAAATCAATTAGCGAAGAAGGGGTGCCCAACAAACCTCTACGACATCGTAAACTCTTACCTCAGCGACCATAAAATCAAAGTCAACTATGCAAGAGCAGTCTATGAGAAAGAAACAACTAAAGGATGCGTCCAAGGTTCCATCTGTGGACCAACCTTTTGGAATGTGATTCTAGACTCATTACTACGAATGCTGGAAGCCGAGGGAGTATACTGTCAAGCATTCGCGGACCACGTAGTTCTCGTGTTTACAGGCAGCCCGAACATCATCGAACAGCAAGCGAGCAGGGCGTTGAGCATGACTGTGGAATGGGGTAAAATTAACAAACTCAACTTTGCAGCGCATAAAACCAACGCAATGCTTTTCACAAAAAAGTTGAAGTACGAACCTCCAAACATAGTCATGTCCGGCGTCCGGCTCGATCTGGTCGAGGAAGTCAAACTGCTAGGCTTACTAATCGACCGACGGCTGAACTTTAAAGCACATGTGACCGCCCAATGTAAAAAAGTGGCGAACATTTATAGACAGCTAGCATGTGCAGCGAAGGTAACCTGGGGATTAAATGGCGAAATCACGAGAACGATCTACGTCGCTGTGGCGGAACCTATCATCATGTATGCCTCAAGTGTATGGGCGCAAGCGGCAGACCTTGAGGAAAACAAGTCTCACTTGAACGCGATCCAAAGAGGTTTTGCCCAGAAAATCTGTAAGTCATACCGTACCGTTTCCCTAAAATCAGCACTTGCCCTTTCCGGTTTGCTCCCCCTGGATCTGAGGATACAGGATGCAGCAAATTTGTACAGAGTAAAAAAGAACCTCTCCCAAGACTACCTCCCACCAGAAGTGGAACTCGAACGAAACGTTAACTACTTGGACCAATCCCATCCGTCCACGCTGGTATCCGTAGAGTACGAGCTCCTAGAAGACACCTCCAATCTTCCAGAAGGACCTCAAATTTATACTGATGGCAGTAAGATTGAGGGTAAAGTTGGAGCTGCTCTAACATGGTGGGAGAATGGCAAAGAGGTCAAGAGCTCGACCTTCAAGCTCCACTCCGAATGCACAGTCTTTCAATCGGAACTCTATGCTCTTTGCCGGGCAACTCAAATGCTGTTAATGAGCGAGGACCCAGAAGTCAATGTCCTGAGTGACTCCAGATCTTCACTCGAACTGCTAAGAAACCCAAATACGAGTCACCCCCTGGCAAAGTGTATAAAGGAAAACATTGGCCAGATAAATGCTAAAGGCAGATCTCTTCGTCTTTTCTGGGTAAGAGCGCATGTGGGCACCGTCGGCAACGAAAGAGCTGACGAACTCGCCAAATCAGCAGCTCTCACGGAATCACCCAGAGACTACGAGGGGATCCCTTTGTCCTACGCAAACGCAAAATCCGCGAAGAATCGGTCAAGAAATGGCAAGATCGATATGAGACCTCGGACACCGGAAAAGTCACCCAGACGTTCCTCCCCGATATAGCAAACGCATATCGAATGATGAGAACCATAAAATTGACTCCCTTCCAGGTACAAGCGTTGACAGGACACGGAGGAATAGCAGAATACCTGTACAGATTTAAGCTTAAGAGCAGTCCTGCATGCGAGTGTGACCCCGACCAACCCGAAACGGTCTGGCACGTGCTAATCGATTGTCCCCGATTCATGGCCGCAAGACATGAACTCGAATCTGTGATCGACAGAAGGCTGGTTGTCTCGGATCTCCATAACATCTTAGCAAATCCAGATAACAGAACACGGCTCCTGTCCTTCATGGAGAGCTCATTCCGCATAGCGGCCAAAAGAAACTCCACAATCTCAAATACACGCCCCCCCTCGCCACCACACCCTGACCCGCTGTCCGTGGACGCCACGTGGAAGGAGGTTCCCGCCCAACATAACTCCTCGAAAAATATCTCTTTCCAACAACTACTGGAGAACGCAGACCGAGGAGAGGCAGGGATCCGTATCCGCGGAGTGGCTCTCTTCATGGACAGCAACAAAGAAAGATTCGGAATAAGCTTTTGCTTTGCCTGGGAACGGAAACGAGCACGTTTGTCACCTGGATTGTCTTGCCTGCTCAATGGGAGTACCGCAAAAGTCACAATGAAGCGGAAAACCTATGACGCCATGCCAGTGTGCGAGGTAGATGGCCACCGATTTCGGTTGGTGCGATCGAAAAACAAAACGATTGCACTAATAGAGTACTCGGAAGGTCGGACCCCTTTCACACAGGCAAGTGCGCTGCTCGAACATCTGAGCAGAAATGCAGGTGAAACACCCCGGGTGATAAGCGTGGATGCGATGGCAATCGAATACTCAAGAGCGCGAGTCGCAGACCGGCTGGGTTACATTGAGGCCTCTAAACATCATGAGGTAGTCGTATATGAAGACAGGGGAGAAAATCTGAGCTTCCTCAGAGCCCCTTCACACGACCAAACACATGCAACTGACAGCTGGGGACATCCTCTTCCTAGTTCGACCATCCAAACCGGCTCCGAAAGAGCACAGCAGAGGGCAGCCACGGAAAAAGCCGCAGCCAATCAAAGCGGCAGCCGAGGCACCAACACGACCTTCGTGACTGCCTTCAATGCAGCAGCAAGGAGCATACTCCGAATCTCATCCCACTTATCACCCCCCTTGACGTCAAGGACCCCCAACGCAGCTTCACAGCAACAAAACGAGCCGAACGAGAGCCGACATGGGACAGGTTGAACCGCCCCGCTATGTCATGGCTTCGGAGCCGCGGAGTCATGCACGTAACGCCTTTATCGAATTCCTAGCCACACTGAGAGCGACAAGACAAGTCAACCTCAAGACCTGCGAAAACATCATGCAGTCCTATAGGCTAGGAAGTGAAAGCCTCTTAAAGGCGAAACTCGAGGAGGCCGAAGCAGCCATTTACAATAATGTCACTTCCCGGGTCATCAAGGGAACCATGACAGGAAAGTATATGGCAGCTTACAGTGTAGAAAATGGCTTCGTGACACTGAACGAGAAAGAGACAGAGCGCGCGGGAATGCCAGTTTATGCGACACCACCAAACGACCCAATCGTAGTTACTGCCCGATGCACCAAGATTATGCTGGACGATAGGATCCTTGAGATGGCCAAAACCATCGAAGGGAACTCAAACGTCAAAGCGGGTTGGGAAAACTGGGAGGTACCACGAATACAGTGGGTCAACGGAGTTCCAGGATGTGGAAAGACAACATGGGTGATTAGACACTTTGATGTGGACAAGGACGCCATTATCACTACAACAACTGAGGCAGCAAAAGATCTAAGAGAAAAGCTATCGCACCGTATCGGAAACCTGGTCAAAACCAGAGTGCGAACCATGGCTTCTGCTCTGGTAAATGGTTTCGGAAGAGAACGTTTCAGTCGCCTCATGGTGGACGAAGCTCTCATGAACCATTTTGGAGCCATTGTGATGGCTTCAAGGCTGTCTGATGTTGGTGAAATTGTCCTCATCGGAGACGTCAATCAGTTGCCTTATATCGACAGGGAAAATCTCTTCGAAATGAGGTATCACCGCCCAAACCTGGTAACAAAGATCAGCCAGGAGTTGCTCTGCACACATCGCAATCCGATGGATGTCGCATATGCGCTGAGGGAAATATACTCAGGTATGTACTCCTCAGCACCCCGTATAAAGTCCCTAGAGCAGAAAAGGTACAAGGGAGCGCAAATACCCAACACCCTACCAAACACCCTCTTCTTAGTTCACACTCAAGAGGAGAAAGAGACTCTGACAAACTAGGGTTATGGGTCAGGCACAGGGTCACGTATCCTCACCATCCATGAAGCTCAGGGGCTGACATATGAGTCGGTAATCGCAATAAAAACCAAGGCAAACATGAAGCTGCACGAGAGCGTGCCCCATGCGGTTGTTGCAATCTCACGGCACACGGGGACCTTCACATACTACGCTGACGACACCGACGACGCCATCGGTCGGTTCGTGCGGCGAGCATTGGCTGCATCACCGAAGACCATCCGAGAGTTCAACCTACAGATGGCCATCAGGGACAGAAATGCAGCCGTAGTGGAGGCTCTCGGCCGGGAGGAGGCGGCTTAGGCAAATGGCAATAAGGCAAAGAATCAATGTCGAGTCGATTACTAGCGGAATCCCAACCGGTAGTGATCGGCTCAACAGACGAGCACTAACTAGTATTAGGTTTAAAATGTTCCCAACTCCCCCCTTATTTTCCTCTTCTTCTGGTTATCCAAGAAATATGTAAAAAAAATAAGATTTGAAATGACAAAAGTCACGGACCCCGGAGTCTGTGGAGTAGCAATTTTGAATAAAAAAAAAAAAAAAAAAAACAGATACAACTAGATTAAATTAAAACTTTAATTGATTTATTCTATGTAGGTAAGCACGCTCCATCATAGACCGGACCGTCGCTTCAAGTATTTATTAAACTTATAATAGTTAAAAAAAATAAAAAACCCCAACGCAATCATCGTTTTAAATTTTAGGCCACACGTATCTTTGCTAATAAAGCGAATCTTCATTATTTGTCTAAGATTCTAACCGTAGCTAAAAGAGCTGAAAGCTTTGAAACGCCTAAACCAATATTGATGAAACATAGGTAAGAACGGTCTAATTCAGCTTTCAAACAAAACAGCAAAATTGAAACCAGTTTATCTGTTTGGGAGCTACAACGCCACAGACACACACACGCGCCCTCAGCTACGTCACAGATATCGCCTCGTCGTTTAACGTCGGGAATTAAACATATTCTGCAAAATATAGCAGTTAAATTCATATTGCTTGCAATTAGTCTGCAACGAGTGCATTGAAATACATCTTCATTGAAACCTTCGCAAGTTATTTCCAGCTCATGTTCAACTAAAGCAGCTCAAACTGAGACAGCTCGGGGGAATCTCAATTGATTGCAAAACTTCGTAAGTTTCTGAGCTTATTACACTTTGCGGAGCTTTCAGGGGTTACCACCAGCTTGTCTAGCTAGACCAGCGGACAGCGACCTCCGCCAAACTTGTCCATATTGTTACTCGATATGGGTCTCATTACGACACTTCAATAATTAGAGGTCAGCTTATTTTGGTTGACTCAGCTGTTTACAAATATTAGTAGACCTATGTACACCAAGCACCGTGACGCGTGCGGGGGTCAAATTATAAAAGCCATATTCATGATTCAATTCATTTTGTACGTATATTATGCAATAGCACCCTGCTAATTACCTATTGTGTCTTTTTTTGTCGATTATTGAGATTTTTTTGTATGGTATAGATTATTTCAAACAAAAATATATTATACTAGCTGACCCGTGCCCACTTTGTTGGGCATAATGTTAATAATCCTTTTTTAGTACAGAGTGTTATGTACATGCTAATACAAAATTAAGACGAAAAAAAAAAATTAATAGTTTTAGAATCAGAAAATTTGACTCTTAGATCAATATTATTTTATTTTATTATTATTAAATGATGTTATTGCCGCGTGTATAATAATATGGGCTTGAAATAACAACTGCACGGTTACCATGGTAATGAGTTATTTCAAATAAATGACGGGAAGAAAATTAAAACAAAAATAGACAAAATTTTAAACTGTCACTAATTGTGAGCAGTCTGAAATATGCATCTTTCTTCCCGCAAACAAAAGAAGAAATTCAAACTTTCGGCCTCGGAATGATGAAATAGTTATTTGTTATACAAGAGTGCAAAGTGGCTTTTTAACCGCGTGCTCAATTTTGATGACCGAGCAAGCGAAGGATTCTAAAGTTGAATCACGAGCGTAGCGAGGGATTCAAAAATTTGAATCACGAGCGTAGCGAGGGATTCAAAAATTAGAATCCTGAGCGTAGCAAGGGAATCAAAAGAGCACAAGGTGAAAAATCTTTGCACTCGAGTGTAACACGTAATTTTTCATCCCCCCCTAGCTAGGAAATTACTAAACGCTTTGCGCATTTTCAGTTTCAGTCGATTCTGTAGGCGTTAAATAAACTTCTTGGTCGCTAGAATCACTTATTATTATATGGTATTTCGGTTTTTCACTTGTATTCAATTTTATAAGTTTTAAACTTAAGTTTATTTAGCCATGGTTTTAACAATAACAATATGACGTGAAAATATGGAGAGTTGGCCGATTGAGGTAAGGAGTTTCATGTGTACATGAAAAAGTGTCCGCCCAAATGCATTAAATTATAGTAGCGGTAAATTTGCATCAGGGTACATTTTAAAGGAAATGAATAAACGTACTATTCAGAATTCATGAAAGAATAGTTATTTGTTGTACAAGAGTGCAAAGTGGCTTTTTAACCGCGTGCTCAATTTTGATGACCGAGCAAGCGAAGGATTCTAAAGTTGAATCACGAGCGTAGCGAGGGATTCAAAAATTAGAATCCTGAGCGTAGCAAGGGAATCAAAAGGGCACAAGGTGAAAAATCTTTGCACTCGAGTGTAACACGTAATTTTTCATCCCCCCCTAGCGAGGAAATTACTAAACGCTTTGCGCATTTTCAGTTTCAGTCGATTCTGTTGGCGTCAAATAAACTTCTTGGTCGCTAGAATCACTTATTATTATGGTATTTCGGGTTTTCACTTGTATTCAGTTTTATAAGTTTTAAACTTAAGTTTATTTAGCCATGGTTTTAACAATAACAATATGACGTGAAAATATGGAAGGTTGACTGATTGAGGTAAGGAGTTTCATGTGTACATGAAAAAGTGTCCGCCCAAATGCATTAAATTATAGTAGCGCTAAATTTGCATCAATCAGGGTACATTTTAAAGGAAATTAATAAACGTACTATTCAGAATTCATGAAAGAAAAATATATTTTCCAGTCATAGGCACTGCCGATAGAAGTGGTAACTTATAACTCAGAATTTGAGTTTTAATTTGGAAACTACGCGTGTGAAACCGGAGGGCGTGGCTATGAGCATGGCCATCTAGAAATGCTGACACATTTTTAAATGGCCAATGGGAAAGGCTGAGGCATTTCTAGATGGCCATTGGCTATGGTCCCGAGTTTACCCGAAGATTTTTATCATTCCCGAGCGTGACGCTAGAATTAAATTGACAGCCCACGAAAAATCTGTCTTTGGCGCGCCAAAAGAAGTTTCGACTTCAAAATATATTGTACATGTATTGTATGTACTCTACATGTTTTCTCAAAATAGTACTTAATTATTTATTTGATGTTATATTTACTACATTATTTTGTACTGCACAAGTAAGTAGTTGAAATTATCTATTAGTTACTATTTTAGTAGTCAATAACATTTAATTATTTAACTCGGCAACTCTGCATACTTCAATTCGATTAGGTACAATTGATTCATTCATAGCATTTCAAAATGTTTTGCCATTTGAAATAACATTCTTTATCTCTATCGTCCATACGTGAAAAGAAAATTGCGCGCAAAGCATTTAAAAAAAAGTACACCAAAGAGGTTCCGAGTATGAGTTTTTAACAAATTAAAAATAAATGTATGATGAATTCGGCACCAAGGAGGTAGAAATAAATAGGTTAAATTATGTTTTGAATTCAAAACCTCAGTACACACGATGTTCTAAATTCAAATTTACTTTAACCTCTAGAGGGTAAAAACGACTTTTGCGCCCTGATATCGAGGAGCAAAAGTACTCTTTCCGAGCTGGTGGGATGAAAAAATATTGGCAGTCATAGGCACTGCCGATAGAAGTGGTAACTTATAACTCAGAATTTGATTTTTACTTTGGAAACTACGCGTGTGAAACCGGAGGGCGTGACTATGAGCATGGCCATCTAGAAATGCAGACACATTTTTAAATGGCCAATGGGAAAGGCTGAGGCATTTCTAGATGGCCATTGGCTATGGTCCCGAGTTTACCCGAAGATTTCTTATCATTCCCGAGCGTGACGCTAGAATTCAATTGACAGCCCACGAAAAATCTGTCTTTGGCGCGCCAAAAGAAGTTTTGACTTTAAAATATATTGTACCTACATGTTTTCTCAAAATAGTAATTATTTATTTGATGTTATATTTACTACATTATTTTGTACTGCACAAGTAGTTGAAATTATCTATTAGTTACTATTTTAGTAGTCAATAATATTTATATTTTATTTTATTAATATATTTATTATTTATATTTTTTATTATTAATATTATTTAACTCGGCATACTTCAATTCGATTACAATTGATTCATTCATAGCATTTCAAAATATTTTGCCATTTGAAATAACATTATTTACCTCTATCCTCCATACGTGAAAAGAAAATTGCGCGCAAAGCATTTAAAAAAAAGTACCCCAAGGAGGTTCCGAGTATGAGTTTTTAACAAATTAAAAATAAATGTATGATGAATTCGGCACCAAGGAGGTAGAAATAAATAGGTTAAATTATGTTTTGAATTCAAAACCTCAGTACACACGATGTTCTAAATTCAAATTTACTTTAACCTCTAGAAGGTAAAAACGACTTTTGCGCCCTGATATCGAGGAGCAAAAGTACTCTTTCCGAGCTGGTGGGATGAAAAATATATTGTCTATCAGGAGTTCCAACCCGAGATAAGTCAACATATAACTGCCCATGGGAAAAACACGGTTTTCTCAGGTCAATGCCCCACCAGAGAGAATGTTTGACCTTGGGACTTGTTAATGGTGAGGGCAAAAGAGATCTTCACTGGAAACTGTAGCCTTTTAAACGGTATAGGTAAATCAGTGGGAATCATGGGTATCCGCGGAATATAAGCCAGTTGTCCCACAGCTGGCCCTGTGAGAATGGTCGCCACGATTATATAGTCCCGTAACTCTTTTGTAAGCAACCTTGTCCCATTACACATGTTGGGGGGTTCAAGTTTCTTAATAGCATGATAGGAATGCCAACTTTTAACACAAGGTCGTGAGGAGGTAAGCCAGAAGGGTTCAAAGAATTTAAAAATTCTTGGGGATAGTGCACTGTACCCTCAATATTACACACCGTATCAATAGACTTATAGTGTTTGACCTGACCAGGAATTTTCTCTAAAATTAGTTTATTTATTTCATTCACTGTATCGTTTCTGGGTGACACTATTGCCCTAGAACAAAGCCAATGATAATCTCTCTCCAATAAATTTTCAAGACTGGGATATATTGCGTCAATAAGATGTTCCAACCTGTGCAATATGTGTCCTAATGTCTCGTCAAGTTTAATGTCATTGCTGTTGGTGTTAGGAGAGACAATTTTTCCTTCGCCAAGATTGAGTAGTTGACGCGGAAAGTCGTCATCGTAGTTGTCGCTCAAATGGGCTCTCATGTTTGTTCGTAAATTGAGAGATGCAACCGAACTCCATAAGTGAGATGATTTTAAGCATGCTCTGATGACATCGGCGCGTGTTCCTTTTGTTACTACAGGCAGTGTTTGCCGAAAATCGCATATGGTTATATGCGATTTTCGGCAAACACTTAAACTTTATTAAGATTAACGATTTAAATTATTTTATTAATATTAAAACTCAAACTATCTGTACTAATATTAAAAAAACTACTTTTTGTAACTTAAATATAAATGTTAGACAAATGCTGTCGTTCACTTTTTTGTAGGCATTTTCAAGCTCCACATCTTTTCTCTAGAACTCAAAAATAAATCTTTCATAGTTAAAGCAGCGTTCGTAAGAAACGCTTTCATTCGACCGTTTTTTCTCCGATTCACTTTGCAAAACGGACTACCACGTAAAAGCCTTTTTATTTTTCGGTTTTTTTATAGCCTATGACACACAACAATAATGTGGCTTTCTATTGGTGAAAGAATTTTTAAAATCGGTTCAGTAGATCCCGAGATTACCCCTTACAATTTAACAAACACACAAACTTTACTTCTTTATAATATTAGTATAGATATAGATATAGATAGGTTTCAACCTTCCTTATTAATTTTATCGAAGTCAGTGAAGAGATTTAAAAATTGAGTTTAGGGGATGATTGCCCCCTTAGATTGGTCTATCTTATTAGAAAAAGCTTCAAAATAGTTGTCTGACGAACATATTTACAAATGGAGCATGAGATTTTAAGTGAAGTTAAATTATTATTTTGGAGTTGTTAAGCAAAACGGCCGACCGAAAGTGCCTGGGTGTACCTATTGGGACCATGTTTTTAAGGATATTGCCTACAACATACGTGAAAACCACTTATTAGAAAATACGTGAAGTAATGTTTGTATGTATCTTCATTACCCCATATCTCAAAATTGGCTGTCTACGCAAGTTAGCGAGTAAGCATGTGTTTTTAGTACTTACTTACTCTACTCAATCGTCCACATTTCATTCATCAGAAAATAGGTGACGTCTGCCAGCGCTGGGATCTTGGACTATCATCTATCGTCAGGTGAACCTGACATTGGACACATTTCTACATTAACTACAGATGGCAGCTCATGGTACGAAACACGATCTGATGTTTATTAGAAAATGTGTGATGTACCTAGTATTTGTTGTTGTAGCGGCAATATAAATACACCATCTGTGAAAATTACAACTGTCTAGCTATCACCGTTCTTGAGATACAGTCTGCACACGGACGGACGAACGGACGAACGGACGAACAGCGAAGTCTCAGTAATAGGGTCCCGTTTTTACCGTGTATTATCCGGAAAACAGGGAAGCGGTTTTTTGAATATTAACAAAAACTGGATGACAAGATGTTCAAGCCAGTTCAACCAGTCGGAAGCGTGCCCAGGATGCTGGCGGCAGTACCACGCTGAATAGCAATGTTTATGCGTTGGGCCAAATAAACGCCAGCATTTTGGTCACGCGTTGCGTCGGCCAAGCGCTCGGAAAGGCTTTTGAAGATGAGGTGAGCTCCCGGCCTTCACAGGCTCGATGTCTCAACCCCAAAAGGCTTAAATATAAAGCCACTACCGAGGGTTCCATATTTCCGCCGTTTGAGACGCTCAGCTGAATTAGCCGCTGCACTGGCCCGACTATGTGTCTCTGGAAGATGTGATGGTGCCAGAGTAACGACGCAAGCTGCGTCTCACACTAGGGGCCGACTCAACTTCCAAGGCACATAAGTCATGCCGTCAGGTCTTTTGCCATCGTCACGCATAAAACCACTCCGGTTTGAGTATGGCTGGGCCGTTGGCGGTGGAAAAAGCCAAAGTTTTGTGTATGAATTGTCAACCATTATCGATTTATCTGGACGACGTAGTAATAGCTTCTTAAATTAGTCGCGTCTTAGATTAGAGTTAGTTGACGTGAAATGATAATAATTGAAGTCAGTTTTTGTTCTTTCTGATATTATTTAAATTCAAATACTGTACTAAATTTAGTGTTCAACAAGCTTCGGTGACCAAAACAGAACGTTGTTTTTCTAAAATTGAATAAAATTATATCTTACTACTAAGTATTATTATGTATATTATGTAAAGGTTTGATTTGGTTGAAATTTGAAACACAGATAGTTCATAGTCTCATATACTACCTATCATCTCGGAAAAAGCATGGGCCCGAACGAAACAAATATTAACGACAGAACGACATTACCAATTAGATTGACATTTGAAACACACATGGCTTAGAGTCTAAAATATCACATCGACTTATAACTCTATCACCTACTTAGGATATCATCCTGTAGAAATGTACCTATAAGTGGGTAAGTATCAGATCACGCTACAGACTCTTTTTAATGTATCCTATAAAAATCCTACAAACTTAACACTGCGGCTATGTTCGATACTCCACAACCTTACTACGAGTAGTATTTGATGTTGCTAAAAATATAAAACATGAAGTTGCTAAACTCGAATAAATATATTTTTGTGTGGAAAAACAAATTCACTCGGTTTGTGTAATGGCCACCCATCCAAATATTTATACGTAAGTACTTATAAGGTCGCAAGATCAACGTACGCGAACGAAGTAGCGGCACAGATCAGAAAATAGTTACGTAGCGGGTTCAGCTAGTTTTTGATTATGAAAAATACTCTAATAATATAATTAAAAGTTAAGTATAACCAATTATTATTTACGGCCAGATAGCTGATATAATACTTGTATAGTTTTAAATATATTTATAGATAATTTTATACATAATAAATAATTTATATAAATAAGTACCTATATTATTGAAGTATTTGTGGGTAGTTTCCTAAACTACATGTGACATTTTGCTGCTAATTTAAATTCAATAATTAAATTACTAATAATATATTCCAAAGTGTAATTTTATGTATAATTGAATATTAACTGGTATTACCTGCCGGGAAGTGTTTTCACTACAATTAAACAACACAGATTTATCACAATTGATTTTTACTGTTTCACAATACTTTTTTGAAAATGGAAGCTGTTTTGAAGACACAAGAACAACTGCAAACACTTTTCTTGCAAAGGATGGATACATTCCAGGAAGAACTGCAGTCAACTCCATCAAACAAAACAGCATCACTTGCAGAAGAGTTCAAGTCATTCCGTGAACATATTTTATTAGCGGTCAAGTCTCTGGAAGCACAAATTACTGGCACGTGATAATGACAATCTGCAAATGCGAGCTCGACGGAAAATGCTGTTGCTTCATGGTGTACCCGAGAAGGATGAGGACACAGCAAGCCGTGTAGTGCAGGTTGTTGATCAGAAGCTTAAGGTATCAGAGTTTCGTGCCGCTGATATTGATAGATGTCACCGGATGGGACGTTCTCCGAGCTCTGATAGGCCTCGACCGATATTACTCAAGGTGAGCGACATGATTCTCCGTCAGAAACTCTGGTATGCAAAAAAATCCTTAAAAGGGTCTGGGGTCACACTATCGGAGTATTTGACGAAATCCAGACATGATGTTTTCATGGCAGCCCGACAGCGTTTTGGAGTACATAATTGCTGGACACGAGACGGCTTCATTATAGTGTTGGGTCCTAATAACGCATGGCATCGCATCAGTAGTCGGCAGGAATTAGACGAAATCGAATCCCTGGTCTCGTCCCCTGTTCCAACAGCTTCTTCGATTGCACCTCCAAAGGACAAAAAACCGGGTGCGGCTACTCCAGTCGCTGCTAAGAAACCCACAAACACCAAGCGGAGACTTGCTTCGAAACAGTAATTTGGCGATTTCTATGCTGGTATTTGAGAAATTGTTTGTTTGTTTTATGTTCGTGAATGTTGTTTCTACTCACTACTGAACTTGTAAATTAGTAGTAATAATTTTGTAGCCGGGAGGACCCGAACGAGTAGGTATATAGCTCGCGCCGTTTAGCCAGTGATGAGGGTGTGCCCAGACACAGTTTATGAAGTTGTAATTTCTCAATGAACGGGAGGGGAACCTATTAGCTTGACCTGGCAACATTAAGTACGCCACCAGTCGCGCGCAGAGTTATATTGCGAGCACTATAGTGGCTGAGCTTCAAAATACAGACTTCACATACATCTATGCATTGCACGATGCAAATGTTGCCATGAATTCCTTCATAAAAAATATCTCAGATGTAATGAAATTACATCCTAAAATTTAAAAAAATCTAATCAAAACAATATAATTAGACTTTGGATCACTCCTGGTCTATCAAAATGTATCCGCAATCGTGACAAATTACATCTTAAATATAAAGCAGATGTTGACGACTGGCTGGAACACTTTGTTTTTCTATATTTTAAATTGTAATTTTATGTTCTATTTTTCTTAGACCAAGAGCCCATGCACCCCAGACCTTCGTTATTTTATAAAATCTGAACGTTTGTCAGAGTATGCTCCCAACACAGTTAAGAACGATGGCCCATGATGAAGTTTGGATCATCCTGGCTTTGGCAGATAAACGGTACTAAAGGTGTACCGATCTAAATTTGTCAAATTATAAAGTCTGATATTTTGGTAATACCTTCAGAATATTATTAAAAATTACACCAATAATTGCTAGACACTTAACATCGTGGTAAGCACTTGCCAGACACCCATGTTGTGTTAATGTTCATGCAATTGTAATTCTACTTGCGCCATAATATGCGCGCTTATTTTTAAACATAATATTTGGGTAACAATTAGCAGCCTAATTATCATAAGCAGCCCACTAAAAGTTCCCACTGCTGGGGCTTGGGGCCTTAATACCATTTATTTGCCAAAGCCAGGATGACCCAAACTTCATAATGGTCCATCGTTCTTACCTGTGTTAGGAGCATGCGCTGACAAGTTTTCAGCTTTTATAAAATAACGAAGGTCTGGGGTTCACGGGCTCTTGTTCTATCTTGTCAGTTTGCAGTTGTTGTTTAGTTCACTTTGGTTACGGAGCGTTTTTATATAATTTTGTAAATATTTTAAATAATTATAATTCTTTTACCATCATTGTGCGCCTTACTCATATCCTACATCCACCTTAGTTATACAGTCCACCGCTCGCCAACATTTTTTGGTCTTTCTTCGCCATTTTTTGGACCATTTGAGACATTTTCATCTTTATTTTTCTCACCATAATTAATTTTACGTAAATTTCATTTCATTTCTTTTTGCGCACAATGGTGGTCACTCTAACACTCTAAATGGTGGTAACCAGGCTAAGCCTTCGCGGAGCCAGTTCCGCCACGCGTAGTGCATTTCCCTCCGGCCATGCCGTGCAGCAGCACCCAGGCACCAGGGCCATCGAGAGATATTGTGATGTTCAGGACCGACGACCGGGGAGATTGCAGAACCGTTGCTTTTAAGCAGGAACCGTGCGCCCTCCCGACCAGTTCGAGTCCACACCCCGGAACATCACATAAGGTAAAAATGCACTCGCACTCCACGTCCAGTTAAGCCACGCTGGCCAAGAAATTGGCAGTCAAAGCTGAGTACCAGCGACGAAAATTAGATCAAGAGCGTACGCTCTTGGAATATGAACGTTGCCTGGTTCTATTACAGCAGAAGACCGAGGAAATGGAACTTTTTTCGTTTCCGTTTTTCCGGCGTTTCCAATCGATCGCGCGCTTGTAGTTCCAATTCTTCTCAACGTGCTCAAGAACGTGTCGTGACATGGGTAGGTAACGAAACTGTACCCGATTCTCTTCACCCATGTCCGCCAGTATCGACAAATCATACAACGGTTTCACAAGATCCAGTAACTCAACTGACAGCCGCTAAGGCCACTAACAAAACAAGTAATATTTCTGAATCTTTGAATGATACTAACCTCTCTGATATTTTTATAGGTACAGAGTTAAAAACGTCAGCTGTATGTAACCGAGGTTTATTGAAGGTGTTGCCGGTCGTGTTGGAAGGCTCGAGTGGAACAATTGAAACGTCCACATTTTTGGATAAAGGTAGTACCGCCACCCTAATCGACGGCAACATAGCCACGCAGATTGGTGCAGAGATTACTGGACAACAGCGACTACGTGTTAACGGCATAGGTGGTGTGTTTTTAGATACGGAAGTGTGTTATGTAAATTTTCATATTCGGGGGCGCAACTCATCTGATCGTCATCTTGTTCAAGGCGCACGCAGCATCACACCACTTCACCGTGCACCGCAGAGTACAAACATGATTAACCTTGCTAGGTACGACCATTTATTTTTGATTTGCAGACGCACGAAAACGCAACTCCAACCGTACTCATTGGAGCCGCGGATTGGTACCTGTCTGTAAGTCGTGAGATGCGCGTAGGTAGGAAAGATGAGCCTGTAGCGACAAGAACACTATCAGGTTGGGTGCTTCACGGTGCCGTGTCTACATCATCCAAGCCCGTGGATTTTATTAATCATGTTTCCGAAAACGACTACGCATCACGTACGATTGATAGTCTTGAAAAAATTGTCAAACAACAGTATGAGATTGATTCGTTAGGTATTCAAAATCATACTCGACGAAATAACAAAGAAGACTTAAGAGCTATTGATTGAATTGAATCTTCAGCCCGTAGACTTGAGACGTTTTGAGGTTTGTTTGCCCTGGAAGGAAAATGTATCTAATAACCTTCCCGATAGTTATGAACAAGCATTGTCGCGCCTTAATTCAATCGAAAAGCAAATGTCAAAGGATGAATCCTTTGCTTCCGCTTATAAACAATTAATAAATGGCATTATTCAAAAAGGTTATGCGGAAGAATGCGATCCATCCTCTTACCACAAAACTAATATTTTTTATTATTTTTTATTTTTGTGAAGTATCTACTGACGCTAATGCCACGTCGACGGAAGAGAAATGATAGATGAAACGAATCCAGCATTTGTGAGGGGGACGTAGTTCTGATGGCTGACAAAATTTTGCCCAGGGGTCTTTGGGTTCTCTTCTACCACTTGTAACCGAACCCCAGCCAGTGGTCACCAGAGTTTTAGTGTTCCACTAGGGGCCTGGAATGTTGACGACTGGCTGGAACACTTTGTTTTTCTATATTTATTGTAATTTTATGTTCTACTTTTCTTGTCAGTTTGCAGTTGTTGTTTAGTTCACTTTGGTTACGGAGCGTTTTTATATAATTTTGTAAATATTTTAAATAATTATAATTCTTTTACCATCATTGTGCGCCTTACTCATATACTATATACACCTTAGTTATACAGTCCTCCGCTCGCCAACAGCAGACTTGAGTAACTCTTTAAACAAGCTCACGTGGGTAAGTATATTAGATATCGTAATTTCTGCAATCATTTGTTAAAAAGACTAAAACGAGAGTACGAAATAGAGCAATTACAAAATGCTAAAAACCAACCGAAAGAAACTTGGAAAGCCATCAAAGAGATTGCTAATATTTCTTCTCCTAGATCCTCATCTGCTTCGTTAATCGATCAGATAACAGAACCGAAAACTTCATTAAATAAATGAATATTTTGTTAACATTGGTAGTAAATTGGCCAGTAATTTTGGTAAGTTGGTAACTGTTCAACTCACAATGCGGTCAATAGTGACAACAACCTCTTTGACTCTATGGTAGTTTTTGATACGGATTGCAATGAAGTTTATGTACCTAATAAAAAGTTTAAAAAGAAACTGCAGTCGGTTGGGATGGCATTCTTTCCAGTAAAGGTACTCACAATGCGGCCAATAGTGACAACAACCTCTTTGACTCTATGGTAGTTTTTGATACGGATTGCAATGAAGTTTATGTACCTAATAAAAAGTTTAAAAAGAAACTGCAGTCGGTTGGGATGGCATTCTTTCCAGTAAAGGTGCGCTTACACGAGGGCAATAATTGCTCGGCGACACGAATTGACCGATCTGGGTAGCGATTCTGAAACCATTCGGTTGCATCCGACACGGAATCTCATCTCTCGGTCCTTGTCATGCTAAACAGACAAGACAAAGACCGAGAGATGAGATTCCGTGTCGGATGCAACCGAATGGTTTCAGAATCGCTACCCTGGAGCAATTCATGGAGCAATAAATTGCGGCAATTATTTCGGCTTTTCGATATTGCTTCTAATTGCTCCAGATATTTCATATCGCTCAATGTCGCAGATACGAATTGACGAATATCCAATGGGCTTGGAAATTCCTAGCAATTTTTGTATATATCTCATTCACACTTGTTTTGCGGCTTGCCGTCTTGCTTCCGCGGGGAGAGCGAGAGGTCGGGTGGCGCCTAGTTGATGAAGTTGCGCCATATCGCTCAATATTGTATTGCGCAGTATTGATGCTTGTTGCCGTTGCCGCAAATTGCTTGATGTAGTCGTGACGTCATAGTTGACGAGTATTGACTGGAATTGAGCAATTTTAGTTGTCCGTATAAGCGCACCTTAAGTATAGGTACATAATTATAGATGCCAGAGAAGTGCTAGTTTCTCCTCTGACGTATATTTTCAACCTCTGTTTAAACACAGGTATTTTCCCCAAGTCACTAAAAAAGGCAATTGTTCTGCCAGTACATAAAAGTGGAGACAAAAGATGTGTCAATAACTACAGACCTATCTCAATATTAAATTCCTTCTCTAAAGTTCTAGAAAAAATACTAAATACTAGGCTTACAAACTATTTAGATTCATTTAACTTATTAGCCAAAAACCAGTATGGATTTCGTAAAGGTAAATCTACTGAAGACGCCGTCTTTGATCTTACATCTTACTAATTCTATTGTGAATAGTCTAGATTCAAAACTTAAAACAATTGGTATATTTTTGGACTTATCAAAGGCTTTTGATACGGTCAATGTTTCTAAGCTTTTGATGAAGATGGCAGCACTAGGCATAAGAGGCGTTGCACTGGACATTTTTAAAAATTATCTCTGAACGTTCACAATGTGTAAAAATTGAAGAATTCATTAGTGATGACATGTTCTCATGTGCCGGAGTCCCACAAGGAAGCATTTTAGGCCCAGTGTTATTTTTAGTCTATCTAAATGACCTGTGTCTTTCAAATATACCTCAGTGTGACATTTTTTCATATGAGGACGATACTGCTTTAATCATTCAAGGAAATACTTGGTCCGAGGTCACTTAGCTTTGAACCTTATGATCCTGAAATTAAGAATCTTAGAATCGCGTACCGCAACTTAGTGCTAATCTGTAGTATACGCCGCGTAAAACTTTATGAGCTATCAGAAACAAGGAACTCGTACAAAACCGTGAAAGGAATGGAGTATCCTTATATCTATAAGTAGGTTTGCATTTGACCGCCATTAGCATTTATGTATACTAATATTATAAAGCTGTATTTATATGTAGTATATATGTAGAGTTTATTTGTTTGAACACGCTAATCTCAGGAACTACTGAACCGAATTCAAAAATTCTTTCACCATTGCTTATGTACGTGATCCCCAAGTGCTATAAACTATTTATCGCGGGCGACCGGGGCGACCGGCTAGTAATTAGTAGTAGGTATATAGCGCCGTAGCACTGTAGCACGTAACCAAAAGAGGAGGGGAGGGCACTGGGTACTGTACACTCTTTGCTACCGCTTTCTTACATTTAAAATAATACACTAACACATACTCCATGTTGTACAATGCAATACAACTCTTTATTAAAGTGCCACAAAACACAGGATATAAACTACAATAAAATTAATTACTTAGATCAATATTATTGAAGCGTTTTTATTTGCAGCCTTATCGCTTAGAGCGATCTTTACCACGCACGGCCAGGAGATGGTATACGAAAAATACTCTTGAAGCTGCTTTTCCTCCAGAGATGTGCTATGCAGCTAAGCTCAGCTCAGAAACTATGTGACGGTTACCACTTATGCTAAGCTGTATAGCTTTTGGTGAGTAAGATTTGCTATGAAGATGCACCGACGCGAAGATGAGTAGTAGCTTATTCGAGCTATACAGGGGGGCACAATAAGTGACGTCACGACTTGCGGAAATGAGATAGTCTAATTATCTATCACTTGTGAAAAAAAGAGAAAGAGATACTGATTTTCCGTCCTTATCACCGTGGTCGGCTTTTTCTCTGGCTAAATTACAAATCTGACACCGCGTTGCCAAACAAAAGTCTGTTCAAAGCTCAGACTCGGATTTTTTATGTTTTATTATATATTGTGTGTATTTAAAGAAGATTCAAAGCTTGTTTGTGAAAGACTGTTAAGAGATTGGTGATATTTATGTTAAACAATGTGCGTTGTGTAGTATTATAAGCTGCAATTAGCCTCTGCAAAAGAAAAATCAATGGAATCTCATTTTACACGTAAGTAGACAATATTTGTTACGACGACTTGATAGAAATTCATATTAATGCCTTCTAGATATCTACGTGAATTAAATTTATACAATAACGGCAGTATCTAATCCAAAATATGTAAAATGTAAACATAACCTAAATAACAAAACAAGCAAAAAAGTGTGACCAGTTATTTCTTACAAATTTACCCATGAAATATACAAGTCGGTACATAATTGACAGTTTATTTACTGACCGTTTACTAATAATAGGTACTAGATTTTGCCTGCGGATTCGCATTTGTTAGTTTTTTAAGTGAAAACTTCCTTTGGCGCACTATATACAGATTTTTCGTGAGCCGTGAATTGAACTCAAACATCATGCTTGGGAATGAAATAAATCTTCGGGTGAACTCGGAGCTATGGCCACAAATGCGTAAACATTTTTAGATGGTCATGGCGTGTTATCGTGGTTACCATTACCTATACATATCTAGTCTAGATGGCCATGACGCTTCAATTTCTGTTTCTACTCCCACTGCCATTCCAACTCTTGTTTTCTGAAGTAGGAATTGCATCAAACTCCCATTAACTTACACTATCTCATCTCGCTAACAAGATAACAAACATGATGCTTTTAGTAGGTATAAACCCTACTCACTACACCTACTTCATACCCACTCACACAAGAGACCTATCAATTGTGTGAGTAGATATGAAGCTCTAAGCTTTCAAAATAAAAGATTATTCATACACATTTTCACAATTATGCAACTTGAATGTATCACTAGATTTCTGGTAATAATTTGGATTGTTTTATTTATTCAAATTAATTATTATTTCGCAGATGTGCCGTTCCGAAGAAGAGGATAAAATATTGTGTGAATAATAAAGCAATATTTTTCATGAAGTACAGATTATCAAATAAATCAATCATTCTGAATTACCACAACATCTAAATAATAGTAGCCTGTCTACTACAACAAGGTCTACTAACATTGAAATGTTCTATACCTAAGTTCCGAGTTGCCCCGTGCAAAGCCTGGGCGAGCTGCTACTATGATATAAATATGACAGACAAACTATATTCTTATAACGTTGAAATTGATGGTAGTTTACAAAGTACCATTTGAAATAAATGTTTTATTGCCCTGTTTTTGATTATTTATTTAAGTACCTCCTATTTTAGTTATATTACATAAAACCTCTTTTTAGAATGCACAGAACACGGGGTGAATTCATCAGACTATCGCTGCAATGGGTAGTGCAGCGATAGATCTAGTGGAATCTTTATGGCAATACTTTTTGAGTATTGAATTGAAAATTGAATTGAAATTGAATTGTAATTGAAAGAACGAGAAGCACTTAGTAGTCATGAACTCTATAAATCTTGAGGTAAAAAATCTTTGGAGCTATACGACGCGGTGACGTATTGACATGTCTACTTTCGGTGTGTTGACGTACGCCTACTGTAGTTCTGTATTATCACAGAAATCTAAATAATAAGGTAATAGAAATGGCATAACTCTCAAATTACTTGCAAAACGCTTGTCGCCACATTTCCCCTACCCCCGCGGTCACTACTACATGCGCGTACTATTCCAATACAAATTCACTCACACACGAACAGCTGCACATTAACAAACTAGGTCTGTGATTGCACCACGCACATCCATAAACGCTTATCAGTGAACCTACTAATACATTGAAAAATAAACAATTTTTCACATTTACGCTAGTGCTTGACAAAAATTAAAACATATCGATATTTCAAAGTACGGTCCAATTTTAACATTCGATAAAGGTTATTATTGATTTCATTAATTGGGTGTATTACACTACAACAAAGTCAATATGCTTATAAAATAAGTGAGTCACACGGGGTATACTATTGTTTCGAAAACTGAACTATGTAATTCTGACACCATATGGGCTTAGGTATAGTTGAAGAACAAAGGTTGTTGTATATTTTGTACATCGAGCAACTCGATCTTCCGCGCAAGCACGGAAGGGAAGTAGCCTTAGCTAAAAAATATTGTGCAAATCTTTGTCATTTCTTGCGGGAGGGGAAAGTTGCACACTAGCGCAAAGCCACAATATTACATACAAAACATACCTGTACCGATCCATTGCCGACCATACTCACGCAGCCAAATCACTAACACATAAAAAATAAAGCACCATTCACAAATCTAGCCCCGCTAGAATACACAAATCAGTGTATTCCACGCCACGGTATATCATCAAACTCCGCGGACTTGCACTTTGAGAGAGGTTGACGCTGTGTATGCCTACTCCCTTCCGTGTTGTTCGCTGATTTTGTATGAAAACTAATAAAGTCTTAAAAATAAATGCTTACAATAGCTAAATACTGCCTCTGTTACCTTAATATTTATTTTGCACGGATGAACAATCGCGCGTTATAGCTAGTATGTATATACTTTTGTTAATAATTTATGAATTATGAAGTAATGTTTACCGCGAATGAAAAGATTTTACGTATGGGTGTTAACTGTGTACAATTTTTTTAACAATATTTTATGTTAATTTATCGATAAAAAAGGTAAAATTTAAAATACAATTTTCATCGTTTATTTTTGGCCAAGTAAAATTGAGCCGTCACAGCACTAGCTCACGATCGCTACCTGAGGTTGTACCATGGAAGATTAGAGGTTATGACGATTTCTTTAATTTTACATTACATTGCTGTTTATGCTTGTACCACTCTAGATGTTAATTAATGTACGCAGCAATGGTATGCAAAACGACGATAAGACCAAAAATGAATAACTATCATAGTGAATCATTGGGCTCCGTTTATTTTAGTAAAAAATACAATTAAAATAAAATAAAATACCTATCAGTGAAATATAATCTCATTATTGGTATAATTGCAAGTTGTGGAAGAACTTCCACAGTTGTTTATGCTGCATAACACTAGTTTTAAAGATGATTCACGCCACCCGGTTCGAAGAAGACTAAACTACAACTCGAGCACTGGTGGCCTACAAGTCACCTGTGCAGCGACAATGTCATGCGGTCATGCGACTTCTAGTACCTTATTATTTAGATTTCTGTGTGTATTATCTATTCTATGGTTCTAGTCTAACAATAACTATACGATTTGTGTGTCCATATCACACACATCATAGCTCCCATCCGTAGTACGCATCCTTCCATATAAAACATATCTTAATTGAACTCGTTCCCACCAGTGATATGCTATAGTGGGCCAATGAATATGACTGGTGAATATCAAATGCATACTTAGTAACGTAGAATATTGTGGGACATTTCAAACGTAGCACACATCTGGTGGAAAAGAAGCCTAATTCTTGTTGTTTCTTGTTGTATTGCGAAACTTGCGCTGAAGTTCTGAGAGCTCATTAAGTTTTGAGCGTACGCTTTTTCAGTGGTGACCGAGATAAAGCGTCGAGCAATCGAAAAAGCGTGGGTAGAAGCACGTAGCACAGCACATCTCTGGTGGAAAAGCACAAAGTGGGAAAGAAAAGCCCAATTCTTGTTTTATTGCGATGCTGAAGTTCGGAGAGCTCACAAATGTTTGCGTTCAGCGGTGGTCGATTTAAAGCGTCCAGCGATCATCAAATAACTGCGGTTAGAAGCACGTTGCAAAGCACATCTCTGGTAGAAAAGAAAATCCTAATTCTGGCTGTTTCTTGTTTTACTGCGAAGCTGAAGTTCTGATAGCTCATAAAGTTTTGCGCTTGTTCTGTGGCAATTTCAGGCGTGCAGCGATCGAGAAACTGCGGGTAGAAGCACGTAGCATGGCACATCTCTGGTGGAAAAGTAAAAAAGTGGAAAAGAAAAGCCTAATTCTTGTTTCTTATTTTTATTGCGAAGCTCGAAGTTCTGAGAGCTCATACATTTTTGCGCTTGTTGTGTGGGTGAGTTAAGGCGTGCAGCGGTCGAGGAAGCGCGGGTAGAGGCAGGCCTCGCGGATGTGGTGTCGGTCGAGCAGCCAGCAGAGGAAGCGCTCCAGCCCCAGCCCGTAGCCGCCGTGCGGGACCGAGCCGAACTTGCGCTGGTCCGTGTACCAGTAGTAGGGGGACGGGTCGATGCCTTCGCGCTTGTAACCTGCAACATAATACATGAGTTACAGCTTCCAATGGCTTGTTAATATTTGACATTAACAATTTAGCCTCATTTATCAGGTACATGTACAATAATGTAAGGTACCTTGGGCACGAGAAATCTCCTTAATGTCAACGACGGACCAAGTGAAGTAATTAGCAACAGTAACTTCAATGAGTTTGCATAGTCACAAGTTCTCATGGAACCATACTGATCTACAACTCCGTCTTCCAGGCAGAATGCGTGGGCATCACGAGGGCGGCTACCATAATCGCCGACAGGAGGGTACAAGGATATAACATCCGCATACTATCTGACAGCGCGGCAATTTTACACGCCCTAAAGAGCAACACCATTACTTCGGGGCTAGTTCTTGAATGCCACAAATCTCTTATGGAGGTTTGTAAACATAACCAAATCGTTATTCAATGGATTAAAGGCCATAGTGGATGGAGAGGTAACGACGCAGCGGACGAACTGGCGAGGAGGGCATCAGCGGAACAGGTACAAGGTCCTGAACTGATTGTCCCACTCCCATTGTCACAGGTTCGGAAATGGCTGCGTGAGAAATCACTGAAAGAACATAATAACAACTGGACCAACAGGACAGACTGCAGTCAGTCTAGGGCGGCACTGGGGGGCCGTAATGCACGGTACACCCGGCAGCTGCTGAGCCTGAATCGACAACAGTTGCGTCTGGTCACAGGCGCACTGACTGGTCACGGTTTGTACAATAAACACCTATTCACACTAGGTATTACCGACAGTCCTCTTTGCAGAGCCTGCCTCGAGGCTGAAGAAACGGCCGCTCACGTGCTGATGGAGTGCACGGGAGTGGCGGTACATCGGGCGAAGTTCCCGGGCACACCGGGGACGCTCTGCGAAGCATGCGGCAACGTGAAGACGCTGCTGGGCTTCCTGCTGGAGCTGGGTAGGCAGGAGTGAAGCCTACTTCCCACACATGCAAAATAGGCGCATCGAGACGTCGAGTTGCGGAAAACAGCCCGCCTACGAATACGAATACGAATACGAATACTGATCTACAATTCGGTCTCATTCTCCTAGTAGCATTAAAGACGGAAGGACCAAATGTGATTGATTATAAGCTACCGTACAATCCATGACTTCGTCTCAATCCCAAGTTCTACAATCTACAAATAAGTCTCAATTCTCTTGGGACAGTGACCCGGCACCAAAACCCTATCTCCTAAGCATCAAAAACTAAGAGGACCAAGTAAATTACTAAGCTACAGTACCTTTTAGTTCGTCGTAATTGCAACACCTCATGGAGCCGTCGACCATTTACAATGTAACTTTATTTCTCCTAGGAAAGTGACCTTGATTCTTGGGAGATACGGTTCTGATGCCAAAATAGATAATGAGCTACAGTACTTTCCATCAGCTCTCATCTTACCCATATTTCTGCAAGGACAGTGACTTAAGGCACCAGAACCATATCTTTCACGAACCAAATACAGAAGAACCTATTAAAGTACTAAGCTACTATCCCTTCCATCACTTCATCTTACCCATATTTCTGCAAGGACAGTGACTTAAGGCACCAGAAAACACCAAGAATAGAAGGAACTAATAAGCTACCAAGCTACAGTACCTTCCATCAGCTCGTCATAGTCCCAGGTCCTCATAGACCCGCCGACGATCTCGCCGACGCCCGGCATGAGCAGGTCCACGGAGTCGGTGAGCCGGCGGTCGAACGCAGACCGCTGCATGTAGAACGACTTGATTTCCGCGGGGAAGTTTGTCAGCAAGATCGGTACGCCGATGGCGTCAGTCATCTTGCGTTCCGGCATCTCGGGGATGTCCTGGGAACGTAGAATGGTTAGCAGTGATCTTTTGCGTTCTTTTGGAACGTTTTTTTTATAAGTAAAATTTTTTTTGCGCTCCACACACAGATATTTTTTGTAGGCAGAGAATGAGCCTATAGTCATCACATTCATAAAGGCTTATTCGCATTACGCTAGTAAATTAGTATAGTAGCGAGTAATTTAGTAGCTAAAATACTCGCTACTATTAAAAAATCGTTCGCACCTTGCTTTAGTGCAGTTTACAAGTGAGTAGCGTTTTGTAACATGAATACTGAATACCCTACAACGCGATAAAATAAATGAATCATTAAGCTAATCGTGGTGGCTATTTTAGAAGAGTTGAATGAGGAAATTTGTGTGATCAATAAAATAAGGTATTTCACAGACATTTTTTTTTTTTTTTTTTTTTTTTTTTTTTTTTTTTAACTTCTATAGGTTTACACTTGACCGCCATCTCGCCTGATGTTAAGCGACGATACGGTCTACGATGGAGCGTGTTTACCTAGATAAAACCGATTCACTCTCGATTTGAAGACACAAAGATTGTAACCATCGGGGAAAACCCACTCAGGCAACGTATTCCACAGCTTAGACGTTCTTATCACAAAAGTAGAGTCGAATCTCTTCGTTCGTGTCTTTGGAACATCAACCATGAAACGATGTCGCTTTTTCGAGCTACGAGCATTCCGATAGAAAAAAGGACAAGGTGGTATCAGATCATGCAAATCAGTCGCACACTCTCCGAAGTGTATCCGATAAAAAACCGATAGGCTAGCAATTTTTCGGCGATGTTCAAGACTTTGAAGTCTTTTTCGCACAAGAGTGTCGTTGCCTATGAGCCTTTTGGCACGTCTCTCGATCGATTCCAGAGCCTCCAGCTGATACTTAGCCGATCCATCCCAAAGGTGCGAACAGTACTCCATACAGGAGCGAATCTGTGCTTGATATAGTGTAAGTAACTGTTCAGACTTGAAGTACCTTCGCACCTTTGAGAGGACACCAAGTTTTTTGGCAGCAAGTTTAGCCTTGGACTCGATAAACGAGCGAAAGTTGAGCGTAGAGGTCAAAGTAACGCCCAAAAGTTCAAGACGGTCAGAGACCGGCACGGATACACCTCTAAAAGTTGGAGTCAGTTGGAAAGGACTCCTTTTAGCGGAGAACAGACACGCCTGCGTCTTACTCTCGTTGAACTTGACCAGATTGGCATCGCCCCATTTGGACACCGCATCAAGGGTCAAGCCCAAACGCTCGATCAGACTCTCTCTTAGTACCTGAGTTTGCTGCCCAGTGACTCTCGCGCTAGATATGTAACTCTCTACAACGGTGCTATCATCTGCGTACCCATAGATACCGGGCTTCAACAGATCGTTGATATGTAGCAGGAAGAGCGTCGCAGAGAGTACCGACCCTTGTGGGACTCCGGCATTGATACCCATTTGATCCGACGAGCAGCCATCAATGACGACTCGTATGGATCGATCCCTCAAGAAGTCAGATATCCAAGCAATGAACCCAGAAGACAAACCATAACTAGAAAGCTTGCTTATAAGGCCAGCATGCCAAACCCTGTCGAAAGCCTTCGAGATATCCAGGGAGACTGCAAGTGCTTCCCCGTGTTTCTCAATAGCTTCACTCCAGATGTGAGTGACGTACGCTAGAATATCCCCGGTGGACCGGTTTCGGCGAAACCCGTATTGCTGGTCACTGAGGAGGTCGTTCGATTCTAGGTACGTCAGGAGCCTGTGGTTTAAGACACGTTCCATAGTCTTGCAGAGTATGGACGTGACTGAGATGGGCCTGTAGTTGACAGGGTCAGCACGACTACCTTTTTTGGGCACAGGTTGCACATTGGCAAGCTTCCAAGACTTCGGTACTAGCCCAGTTTGGAGAGAGAGTCTAAATAGGCGTGTCAATATCGGTGACAACTCAGGCGCACAAGCCTTCAATACTAAAGCAGGAATACCATCTGGGCCACTGGCTTTATTCACGTCCAGATTGCGTAGCACTTTGCGAACCTCCTTTTGGCGAATGCGTATCTCTGACATAAAAGTCGAACAGCCAGGTTGAGTAGGAGGTGTCGCGCTACCAGCATCTAGACGCGAAGATTCCGCAAACTGAGTTGCAAACAAGTTTGCTTTCTCCGTTGCAGTGTGAGCCAGTGTCCCATCAGGTTTCAGCATTGGAGGTAGTGAGGAGCGGCAGAAGTTCGATTCGACCGATTTAGCTAGGGACCAAAACGCTTTGCTGCCCGCTGGGTACGAAGCTAGTTTGTTCCCTATTCGACTAATGTGGTCAAACCGAGCCCTCTGAAGAACCTTTTTGATCATAAACATTAAATCATAAACATTGATCATCTTTTTAACATTTGTATTGATCATAATTTGAAAATAAATTTTGAAGATTTGAAGTACTTTTTTCTCTCCAGGCTCATTCGACAGATTCGGACCTGCTTAGTCGGTGAACCAATGAGCACACCGCTCGCAACGAACGCGTAGTGGGGGTGCTACTCGCCCGTTGAGAATAGAACAAAATGGATCGACTCGACTAAATCACTAATGCTCTGGGTTCCTAGGATTACGGTGCCGTCACATAGCGGACGTAATATAACGGTGAATGACGTCATGAGAACGTTGTCTATGTTAACACTATGGCGCGGTTTGTTAGAGGACGGTGATTAACAACGTAACGTAAAAAAGCGGTGACGCTACTTGAAAGACGGCCGTCTTGACGGTGTTGAATAGTTCGTGAACGTTTTTTTCGAACGTAAGATTATAGCGGTGAAGCCATATCGATACGGCAACGTAATCCTAGGAACCCAGAGCATTACTAAACTACTCAACAAAATTTTCAGCGTTGAGACACGTTTAGTTACATGCGAACCAGTATTAAGTGAAAGATTCGTTTAGGTGAACTCGGGACAGCTGAGTGTGCCAGAGCGATAGAGATACTCAGATGCAGTGTTGCTGTCGCTGTTCTTGCTATATCCAATGTATTTGTTTTTATTTGTATTTTTAATCATCCAATAGTTTTTAATAGTTACTTCTTATTTTAGTTTTCACTTCTGTCGTGCGGTCTTAAAAGCACACACATTTTTTTTTAGCCGACCCATATTTTTTTCATTGAGACACCAAAAATATTTAAAGACGAGTATTTTCTGCCTTTTCGAAGTCATATGCGTAATGTCGCTAACTTAAAAACGGCGAAGGAATACATCGTGAGGAAACCGACACACACCTAGAATCTGTCGAGTTCATGTGTCATCCACCAACCTGCACTGGGCCAGTGAGGTGGATCTCTCCTTGCAAAATAATATCCCAAATCAATGAGAACACTATTTAGTGGGCTGATTATGTTATTTATGTGGCAATGTTGTTATTAATAGGTGTAACCTACCAAAAACATTTTTGCGTCATGTAACAAATATTGTTCTACCAAAAACATTTTTTTGAGTTAAGGCCTAAAATAGCTACGATATGCCAAGACACAAGAGAAGTGCTAACAGTGTGTATCAGTCATCTGCTTACTTGCTTGCTTATGCTTACCTCTCCAAACTCGTAGAAGGAGCCGTCTTCCTTGGTGATGTTATGTTTCTTCAGGTAGTCAATAGCTTCGGAATACTGCATCCTCTTAAATGGCTTCTCTGGTTTCTGTGAATAGAAAAAAAAGAAATATTAAAATCGGTTCGACAGGCGTTCTCGAGAAAAAAATATGCTTGTCGAATTGATAACCACTCACCTAGACCACGCTAGAAATACGGTAACTGATTTGTTTCTGGAAATACAAGTGAATACGCGACAGCTTAATGCTAATCTTACTAGTATAAAGAATCACACAGCTTACTTCGTTGTCTTAAGCTTCGGAACTCGACGTGAAGGCCTGTCGCTAGCTACAGGCAACCTAACTGTAGCACCCGCAGTGCCTGTCACAGCCACAACGCGATCGGAGGCCACTGCAGTCATCTGTGAAGATGAATGGTCGCTAGGTGCAGGACCCAGCTTTTCCAAATCTACCATGGAGCAAATACGAGGCCGAGTGCCATCCTGACCCAGGACGATCACCGAACCATTATGAGTCCAGCATTTCGACACACCAAACCGCTGTCGTGCCGCCATGAACGCATCATGCCTCGTTTTAGCTAAAAACTCCGACAATGTTATGCCGGAGCTCTTGTATGCACTTGACCAAAAATATTCTCTTGTTGAAATCACAAGAAATAACATGCCATAAAAAAAACGTTATGACAGATACATACAAATGTCAATGCATCTTGTCAAATCTTAAAAACCAAAATAAATGAGAAGAAATTACAAATTAGATACCTGCCAAAAATACAATTGTGCAATAATTACATTATAACTACCTGTTTACAAGACATAATAAGTGATCAACCACTCAACCTCCACCAGAGCATGCGGGTGAACATTTGTTTTTAGAAATCATACTTTCCCATACTAAAATTCTTTTTGGTGTTTTCTACAGTAACTATTCTCATAATAACTATTTCTCTTCATTTGAAAATATACTGCAAACTCTTACTCCTTCCTATAGTCATACCATAATCATGGGTAACTTCAACACTTGTCTATTAAAACATGATAGTCGTGCCTCAAAATTACTAAACCAAGTCAAGTCTTGTAACATGCATGTTCTGCCCCTTGATGCCACTCACCATTTTCCAAATTCCACTCCATCTCTACTTGATATTTTCCTTAGTTTCTTCTCTACAGCATGTTGTTAAGCACGGACAACTGTCAGCTGATTTTTCCTACCATGATCTTATTTATCTATCATATAAAGTCTGGCCTCCTAAAGTCAAACCTTCAGTTATTATGCAGCGCAATTTTGATGGCATTAATCTTGAAAATTTAATTCGTGATGCTAGTGATATCAACTGGTCGCAGGTAACAGATGCAGATACGGTTGACAACAAAGTAGCTGCATTTAATTATCTTTTGATCAAACTGTATGATACTCATGCACCTCTACGAAAGATCAAAATAAAACACGCACCTGCGCCGTGGCTTACCGACGAAATTAGAAACTTAAAGCATAAGAAGTTAGTGGCCAAAACCAAATACAAAATTCACCAAATACAAAATTTGAATAAAGGTAAATATGTAGAAATACGTAATCGTTGTAACGTGATGTGTAAGGACGCTCAGAGACGCCATATTTTTGAATCTGTTCAGGAAAGATCCAGCAAAAGTCTGGAAGTTCCTTAGGTCGTTAGGAGTTGGTAAGTTAAATCAAGATTCAATCCCTAAAACTTTGGATATAAATGCATTAAACCAGCATTTTTCTAAGTCTCCTACTAACTACAGCTTCTAAAGATAGCACACTTAACTATCTTTCTAATGTTACCGCTCCTGACCTATCTCACTTCGATTTTCGTCAATTTACTGCTGGAGATGTTAGGAAGAGCATTCTCTCTATATCCTCAAACGCTGTTGGTATTGACTCTATAAGTCGCAACATGATCCTTCCTATCCTTGACCACTTACTCCCAATCCTATGCCATATCTTCAATTTCTCCATAACTTGCGGTGTGTTTCCTTCCACTTGGAAGGATGCTCAGATAATACCTCTCCCTAAAAAAACAAATCCGTCATCGTTTTCCGAGTATCGTCCTATATCCATTTTGTCCTTCCTATCTAAAATCCTTGAACGTTTAATTTATAACCAGCTTAATCATTACCTGACCCGAAATGACCTCCTTAATCCTCTCCAGTCTGGCTTTCGTCCGGGGCACAGTACGGTTACAGCACTTGTCAATATTAGTGATGACATCCGTCAAGGAATGGACAATGGTCACTTAACCGTACTGGCGCTTTTGGACTTTAGCAATGCCTTTAATTGCGTTGATTTTGAAATACTCCTTGCTATACTCCGCTCTACTAACATATCTGGTTCCGCTCTACTAACCAGCAGTGGTTGACTGGTTCCAAAATTATTTGTATGGGCGTCGACAGAGGATACGCTTGGATGAGAATTACTTAACTTGGTGTGTCACATCTGCTGGTGTACCGCAGGGTGGCGTCTTGTCTCCCTTACTCTTCGCCATTTTTATAAATGCTATATCTCATAATCTGTCGTCTTCCTATCACCTCTACGCCGACGATTTGCAATTATACTGTCAGGCTCCATTGGGATGGCTCTCAGAGGCTGTGAGGACTTTGAATGACGACTTACGGCGTATACTGGATTGGAGTAACTCATTTGGTCTCACAGTAAATCCTATGAAAACACAGGTCATTATTTTAGGCAGTTCCCGCATTATTAGTCAAATTGACTCACTGCCAAAAGTAACAATTGATGGAATACCTATTCCATATAGTCAGTGTAAAAAATCTTGGCGTTCTTTTTGATCGTAATATGTCGTGGGTGGTTTGACTGACAACCGATGGGGAAGAAAGGTTCTCGAGTGGCGACCACGAACCGGAAGACGCAGTGTTGGACGGCCTCCCACTAGATGGACAGATGACCTCACAAAGGTCGCTGGAAACCGCTGGTTGCAGGTTGCGCGGGACCGTTCGTTGTGGAAATCTAGGGGGGAGGCCTTTGTTCAGCAGTGGACGTCTTGCGGCTGATGATGATGATGATGTCGTGGGTTCCTCAAATTACGGAAATGAGCCGCAAAGTATTTGCTTCTGGAGGATCAGTGTAAGTTTAATCTGTGAGTGAGAGTGAGTCTCCACGCGGCTGTATTTGTGAGTGAGAGTGAGTCTCCACGTGGCTGAATCTGAGAGTGAGAGCGAATCTCCACGCGGCTGTATCTGTGAGTGAGAGTGAGTCTCCACAAGGCTGTATCTGAGAGTGAGAGTGAGTCTCCACGCGGCTGTATCTGTGAGTGAGAGTGAGTCTCCAAGCGGCTGTATCTGTGAGTGAGAGTGAGTCTCCACGCGGCTGTATCTGTGAGTGAGAGTGAGTCTCCACGCGGCTGTATCTGTGAGTGAGAGTGAGTCCCCACGCGGCTGTATCTGTGAGTGAGAGTGAGTCTCCAAGCGGCTGTATCTGTGAGTGAGAGTGAGTCTCCACGCAGCTGTATCTGTGAGTGAGAGTGAGTCTCCACGCGGCTGTATCTGAGAGTGAGAGCGAATCACCACGCGGCTGTATCTGTTAGTGAGAGTGAGTCTCCACGTGGCTGTATCTGAGTGTGAGAGCGAATCTCCGCGCGGCCGTATCTGTGAGTGAGAGTGAGTCTCCACGCGGCTGTATCTGTGAGTGAGAGTGAGTCTCCATGCGGCTGTATCTGTGAGCGAGAGTGAGTCCCCACGCGGCTGTATCTGTGAGTGAGAGTGAGTCTCCAAGCGGCTGTATCTGTGAGTGAGAGTGAGTCTCCACGCGGCTGTATCTGTGAGTGAGAGTGAGTCTCCACGCGGCTGTATCTGTGAGTGAGAGTGAGTCTCCACGCGGCTGTATCTGTGAGTGAGAGTGAGTCTCCACGTGGCTGCATCTGAGAGTGAGAGCGAATCACCACGCGGCTGTATCTGTGAGTGAGAGTGAGTCTCCACGTGGCTGTATCTGAGTGTGAGAGCGAATCTCCACGCGGCTGTATCTGTGAGTGAGAGTGAGTCTCCACGCGGCTGTATCTGTGAGTGAGAGTGAGTCTCCACGCGGCTGTATCTGTGAGCGAGAGTGAGTCCCCACGCGGCTGTATCTGTGAGTGAGAGTGAGTCCCCACGCGGCTGTATCTGTGAGTGAGAGTGAGTCTCCAAGCGGCTGTATCTGTGAGTGAGAGTGAGTCTCCATGCGGCTGTATCTGTGAGTGAGACTGAGTCTCCACGCGGCTGTATCTGTGAGTGAGAGTGTCTCCACGCGGCTGTATCTGTGAGTGAGAGTGAGTCTCCACGCGGCTGTATCTGTGAGTGAGAGTGAGTCTCCACGCGGCTGTATCTGAGAGTGAGAGCTAGTCTCCACGCGGCTGTATCTGAGAGTGAGTCACCTTGAAGCCGGGGTTGAGCTCATACACGAGGTGTCCGTCCGGCGAGGCCAGCACGCGGTCCACCACGTCCACCACCAGGTCCTCGAGCCGGCCCAGGAGATCCTCGAACGAGAGGAACGGGCACTCCGCTTCCACGTGGCTGTATCTGAAACGTTACAAAATAATAAATGGTAGGTAACTAAATAATTTTTTTAAAAATTGGCAGTCATAGGAACTGCCGATTGAAGTGACAACTTATAACTTAGACTTTTGGTAGCTCCCTTTGGAAACTACGCGGGAGAGTGTGGAGGGCGTGGCTATGAGTGTCTAGAAATGCGTCAGCATTGCCAATAGCCAATGGGAAATGCTGACGTATTTCTAGATGGCCAATGGCCATAGTCCCGAGTTTACCCGAAGATTTCTTATCATTCCAGAGCGTGACGCTAGAATTCAATTCACAGCCCACCAAAAATCTGGCTGAGGCGGGCCAAAAGTTTTCACTTCAAAAATCGTCGACATGTGGTGGGCGCCATCTTATACCTCATTCCAATTCTACGTGAATAAAAGGTAAACAAACCAATGTCACTCTCAATATGACAGACCAGCATTTCTCAACCATTGTTTTACAAGATAGTTTGTAGTACCTTTCAGTGCTTGCCCTTTTAAATTTTCGTAGCATAACAAGGCTAAATATATATGTATGCAAATCATAAACACCCAAATAAACGTTCCCACTTGCGGGGACTTGGAACAATAAACACATTGCCGCTGTAAAAAATCATCAGACAGAATCTGCAATTGCTGAACATTTGATTGATGCTAAAACTGGTCATTGGATCGAGATCCACGACCCGAAGGTTCTATCTACCGAATGTCATTACTACGCAAGAATGGTTCGGGAAGCATTGGAAAATAAAAAACATAGGTATATATTTCAACTACGACGCTATGACCACGATGCCAATAACCGAAAACTACCCGGTTAACGGTTATTGGCGTCGCGGAATCGTCTAATATATAAATGTGTGCAAAGCGCACTGAGTTTGGAGAAACCTGATATGGTTAGTGTTGTGTGTAGTGTTGGTCACCCTGCGATTTTTGAAGCCCAAATGAGGGTAGATGGAGATCTCCTCTCATTTCATAATGAGAGTATGGCGGGCATACATACATTTATTTCCCCCACGTAAAAAAGGAAAGGCAAAGTATTTGACACTAGAAGAATATAACACTAGAACCAGTGACTCAGAAAAGTAATTTAGATGTTTCCTTATATGAAAACGTTCCTTTTATTTTTAACAATAATTAAATCTCGTTCGAACTGTCCTCGTACTACCCAAAACTGATCATAACACTATGATGTAATATTCTGGAAACACATACAAATTTAAAAAAAATAGACGTCAATTTAAAATCCCATTACAATAAAAATTAAATAATACATTACATTAATATCAAATTACATTACAATTAAAAATTCCAAATTAATGACAAAAATAAACAGAGTAAAATTAATCCATACTTGAATATATTATGAAAATGGGCATTTTCACTATATTTATGGGCATGAGAGGGGTATGTTAGAAAAATAGGCGCGTCCTTAATAAGAATAATTTGATGAAAAGAAGTATAAATGTCTTGAATGCAACATTGAGAGTTTGAGAAACACAGATCAAATTGCTAGTACTTAAAATCATATTTCTATCATCCTACCATTGCTTTCTATAACTTTTAAAATAAGATAGTTTAGAATTATTTGATCAATACAAATCTAAGTATATGGTATTTAAGATCGCAATAAAGTCGAATCCTATTTTTGTGAAAAATATTTTAAAACAATTTCATAAAAATTCTAAGATTAAACGATGTTTATGTTATGGTATCACCTTTTTTTTGGTTTGTTTTGGTTTTCTACACGCCTTCCTGGAACGCACTATAGATACATTTATTATACACAATTCTTGCTTCTAGGTGATTATTTTGCACATTACTGCTTGGTGGTAGAATTTAAAGCTAGTCCTAAAAGTCCTAAAGTCCTACGGGAAAGTTCTGTGTACATGAAAATGTATCCATTCAAATGCAATTAGGGTGGGTGGTAATGGGTAGGTAGGGTTATTTTGTAATACGCAAGTAGTTGAAATTATCTATAAGTAACTATTTTAGTCGACAACATATTTTTTTTAACTCGACATCAATTCATTTACAGTTGCTACATTTATACCCTTTGCCTACACCAGCGTCATTGTGGAAGATTTTTTAACTATTATTTATATCACACAGCTAGCCACTATTTTTTAATTTTCTATGTTACAAGATGACACTCCTTAGCTCTACCTTCCATTCTACAGCTCTGCCCTCCATTCCCCATCTCTGCCATCCATTCCCCAGAGTGTGAGGCAAGTGTACTCACTCGGCGAGATGTCGGCGAGTGCGCGATTGCTCGGCGCGGTAGGACTGCGAGATGCAGTACACATCGCCCAGCGTCGCCAAACACGTCTCCAGATACAGTTGCGAGCTCTGCGTCAGGTAAGCTTCTTGGCTGCAATCAAACAACATAATTATTAACATTCACAAGGAAACTAGCTACGAACAGAGTGTATTAGCACAGTCTATTAAATCCTGTAGTCGTTCATCAAAGCTGTCAAGACGAGGCCAATCGTGCGGGGAGTGCGGGGTGGGACACGGGAAGCACGCTAGTAAATTTAAATTTTGTAATTATTATTTTTATCGGAAAATTTCTTTTCGGCCGCCTTTGTAACCGTGTTCTGTAACCAGTTACAAAAGAAGAATTTTATTTGATTTCTCGTAACCAGGTTACAAGCTAAAACATTTTCGACCGCCATTGTAACTACGTTTTGTAACCGCCGCGAGGTCACGAAAGAAGTATTGAGAAAATATTTTATACGCCATTTTATCGAGGTGGTCATCTTGAATCCATATCTAAGTATGTTTAGTGAAATAAATCGAACCACTACAAAAAAACTGGCCTTCAAATGAAAAAAAAACGTATTCATATGTCGTACGTAACGTATGTCCACATACATACACATAAACAGCCTCACACTCACCCTCGCCTTCAAACGCAAACACACAAACAGCAATACTTTACAACACCAATCTCTTCTAAGTCCAGAAAAGATTTCCTAGTTTGTAACCTGGTAACAAGTGAGAAGAAAATTTTCTTCTTTTGTAACCAAAACTGATTTCTAACCAGTTTTGGTTACAAAACACAGTTACATAGGTGACCGAAAGGCAAAAATTTCATGATAAGGTAAGGGTAATTTTGGTCATTTGATTATTATGTGAGTGGCATTGGTCCCATACAGGTTTTAGCCTTAGTTATCCTAGTTTTATTCATATACTTGTTTAGTTAGTGTTAGTTATGTTGTAAGTATATTAGCTATATTCAGAAGAGAAAGCACAAAGGCTCACAGCACAGGCTCCCCCTAGTGTGAGACTTAGGGCTCATAACAACATGAGATTGTTATACAATTTGGTCGCCACTTATTTAAATAATTACATTAGTCATAATCTGCATACTTACCTATTAGTTTCTATAAGTAAGTATATTAGTTTAGATTAAGGCCAAATTGTTAAAAAGAAATAATTTTAGGTCCCTAGCTAAATCGGTCGAATCGAACTTCTGCCGCTCCTCACTGCCTCCAATGCTGAAACCTGATGGAGCGCTGGCTCACACCGCAATGGAAAAGGCAAACTTGTTTGCATCTCAGTTTGCGGAATCTTCGCGTCTAGATACTGGTAGTGCGACACCTCCTACTCCACCTACCAGTCCGACTTTGATGCCGGAAATGCATATTCGCCAAATGGAGGTTCGTAAAGTGCTACGTAATCTGGATGTGAATAAAGCCAGTGGCCCGGACGGAATTCCTGCCCTAGTGTTGAAGGCTTGTGCACCTGAGTTGTCTCCTATACCTACTAACGCGCCTGTTTAGACTCCCTCTCCAAATTGGGCAAGTACCGAAATCGTGGAAGCTTGCTAACGTGCAACCTGTGCCAAAAAAAGGTAGTCGTGCTGACCCTGTCAACTACAGGACCATCTCGGTCACGTCCATACTCTGCAAGACTATGGAACGTGTCTTAAACCGCAGGCTCCTGGGATACCTAGAATCTAACGACCTCCTCAGTGACCGGCAATACGGGTTTCGCCGAAACCGGTCCACTGGGGATATTCTGGCGTATGTCACTCACATCTGGAGTGAAGCTATCGAGAAACACGGGGAAGCACTTGCAGTCTCCCTGGATATCTCGAAGGCTTTTGACAGGGTTTGGCATGATGGCTTTATTAGCAAGCTTTCTAGTTATGGTTTGTCTCCAGGGTTTATTGCGTGGATATAGGACTTCTTGAGGGATCGATCCATACGAGTTGTCGTTGATGGCTGCTCGTCGGACCAAATGGGCATCAATGCCGGAGTCCCTTAAGGGTCGGTACTCTCTGCAACGCTTTTTCTGCTACATATCAACGGTCTGCTGAAGCCCGGTATCTTTGGATACGCAGATGATAGGACCGTTGTAGAGAGTTACATATCTAGCGCAAGAGCCAGTGGTCAACACACTAAGGTATTGAGAGAGAGTATGATCAAACGCTCGATGCGTTTGAACTTGGTCCTTGAGGCTGTCTCTGAATGGGGCGAAAACAATCTGGCCAAGTTTAATGAGGGAAAGACGCAGGCGTGTCTGTTCTCCGCAAAAAGGAGTCAATTTCTACAGACTCTTACTTTTCGAGGTGTATCCGTGCCGGTTACTGATCATCTTGAGCTTTTGGGTGTTACCTTGACATCTACACTCAACTTTGGCTCGTATATCGAGTCCAAGGCCAAATTAGCTGACAAAAAACTAGGTGTCCTCTCAAAGGTGCGAAAGTAGTACTTCAAGTCTGAACAATAGGCTTGTTTCCACTAAGAATGAATCGGATGGATTAGAGGTTCTTACTATTGATTAAGATATGGAGATTTCAAAAATAAAACAGTTTATTATAAATACGTAAAGATTATTAATATTTTCAGAAAAGAAAATCTTAAAAAATAGGCATTGTGTCACGTGACAGTGAACGCCAATCAGAAAATATGACGTCACGCCGTGCTACACATCACTTGACATCACTAATGTTGTTGACATTTTCATAGATCAAATATAATTATTTTTTATTTTTATTCATTCTTCGCCATGGATACTAGTTCTTCAGCCGCTTTACTGAACTAGTTTTTTATTGTTTTACCACTATTTTTGAGGAAAATTATCAGTTTTTTTTTACATTTATTTTACTAAGATTATACTGTGTCAAATACTTTCATCAAAATGATCTTCACAAAAATATATTCTTGATTTAGTGGCCATCATTCCTCCTCGCAAGCGTTTGCCACTTTTTTCGCAATTGTGGATCGTTTGGAACATAGATGAATAATTTGTTTGGCGTATTTATACTTGTGCTTGTACACTGAGGCACTATACAGTTCTTGTAATACGAGGGATTCATTTTAAAATAAAAACATTGATAATGTCCTTACACAAACACATATGTTTGCCACGACGTGACGTCATTCAAAACGCCATGACAGTCTGGAGCGTTTTTGTGCAGAAATTTGTTTGATTTTTTTAAATGCAAAATACATATTGTAAATGTAAGTATTTTTCAAAAATATAGATGTTTCGGAATAATATAAACATTAAGCTGTATTATAAACCAGTTTTTAAAAGAACAATGGCAGACTTTCATACTTTAAAATAGTTGAGACGAAATGATAGCGTCTATACATCAAAAATATCTTAAAATGTTGAGCGTCAGCCCCTGAGTAAAATATGGAAAGATTTTTGTCTTGAGAAGGCCGTGAAAAAAAGATATTTAGGTTTAAACTTTTTTTTAGGTTATGTAGGTTTGACATTGGTTTGACACTTGTACGTCGAGACGTCATTTTCTCACAACAAGAAAACTACTTTTTCTGAGGTCTTGTTTTGTTATTCTAACAGCAAATAAGATTGCCAGATTAATATGTAGGTGACCTATTATGTGTCCACTTGGATATTTTTTTGTAACACTTAGGTATGATGCTCCGTAATGTTATAAAATAATAATAATGCGTAGATGAGGTACATAGTACATACTACCTACAACACTAAATATATTTAGGCGCATTTTTATTAGTATATTATGTACTACAGTTCAGTTCGGTTAAAGTTGCTTTTTCTGAGGGTGAAAATGATTAGTGCACTGGGGTAATTTTGTCCCGACATACTTCATCAACGCAGGCTAATTGTGTATCTACAATTGTCCTTACTTTTGGACATATTATTTGTCCAACTAGTTATTGGTAGAAATTGGAGCACTCACTTGTCAATCTACTATCTCTAAGTCAACTGTTGCCAGATAGGTCTATGAATGTGGAAAAATAAGAAGCAATTAAAAGAAAACAGGAATGAATGAAACAATTCTATATTTTTATTTTTATTAATCCTCATCACAGCCTCGTACAAATATTGTATCTAAAAATTCAGCTGGCGCTGTGATTTTGTCTTGATGTCTGGCCCAACTTAAGTACCACACCAGAGTCATAACATGGGCACAACACCCCAAAGTGCGCCGACCAACCAAACAACTACAGCAGTATTCTACTATACCGCTTCGACCTGGTATTTCGTTTTCTATTAAAACATATACATAATATTGTCGTCTTGATACATGACATGATTTTATTCGTCCTCTTATTAATGTTGTAAAAACACTGCCTCTAAGAGAATGTAGTGTAGAATCAATTTGTTCACTACTGACCTCTATCCTGTAACCGCCAGTGAAACGTATGTGTTCACCGTAATAAGACCGTGCTTGTCTTATCTGATATGTACCCAGGGCGAAAAGAATTAGATCTGAATATTCTAGGGTCGGGAAATATAAAAGATTATTACTACTTGCAGTAATATTAGTGAACTGGGATGTCCTTCGATTCATATTTAATGATTGAACCATCTCTGACAAATTATTTTCCAAATCTCTTCGTTCATTAATTATTTCTAATATCTGACTGGAATATATATTATTCTGAAAACGAACACCAAACTTATTTAGCAAAGCTGCAGCCAATTGGAAGTTTTGCATCATGTGTGGTAGAGACCGATGAAAGTATTCCTGTCTTAATAACTTAGTCTCTTTTTAAATGCCCATTAACAGCCTCTACCACCCATCTACAAATTGTCACATAGCGAGTTCGATTTGCTTGTTCTGTTGTCAGTTGGTGCTCACCTTCAAGAAGAGAATCTGGCATACAGGTTCTATAACCACAACTTTCTAGAAAACTTATACTGTCCCTGAAACCCCTATCCAGTATGAATACATCATTTTCTCTAAAATAAATTCTTAAAGCAGTGCCATCAGTAAAGAGATTTTTCATTATGTCAGCATCTGATGTGGTTGCTTTATATGGGCCATAACAATCAACTATGTACCCATCACAAGCAACAATCATAAATGGTTTCACGAGATTTGTATATTTGTGAAGGGAATAGCTATTGTTTTTGAAACATATAATTTGAACTTTTATTTATGTAAATGTAGGTCCCATCACAAATCACAATTGTGTTATTATTGTTTCCATATAATTCACTCGGGATTAATAAATTATGTTCCATTAGCTGTTCCATTAGCTGTTCCCTCGTCAAATTATTGATTCCAAGATTTCTTGGTACAAAATCCTGAAGTAGTACCTCTCGTACTTTGTCCATTAACACCTCCAATGTGCGACGTGGCATATTAATCAAAGTTGATATTCTTTGATCAGAATCTCCAGTTCTCAATTTCAGGAGAAGCATTGCTAGTCCTAAGCACCCTTTGCGGATACTTTGTATCCGAGGTACTTCTGCAATTAAGGCTCGGAATTTGGCTTTTGTGTAACCAATCCAATTCACAAGTACTACATCATCCATATCTTCAATATTTTCAAAATCAAATGTTGGATTAAATGCATTTACAAAAGAAAATACATGTTGTATCTGCTGTACAGAAAATGTAGAAATGCTATTTTCTGATTCATATAGTATTTCCCACATATTACATTCCAAGTGCACATCGCAAGCTCTACATAATTCAGGCAGGTAATAGTGATGATTGCTTAAAATAATAGCTCTCAATTTATCTGATATTGCCCGTAACGGAGTATTGGAACAGGAAAGACACAGTGGCTGTTTGTATTGGCTGCTCTTCTATAATCAGGTAATTCAACCTCTGTCACTATTGACCTTTGGTCAGAAGAAATAGGTTCCACAGATGGAATCTCTTCTGGTGCAATGTGCTGGGATCTGTCTTCATCAATTACAGCAATACGTCTAGCTTCTCTCTGTGTGCGTAACCAGCATGCATGACATACACGATCAGATTGAGTGATCTGAAAGATAAAAATTAAAATTATTGTCACCATAATCAGCTGAATGATGATGACCCGGGATGAATGTGAGAACATGACAACAAAAATGAATTTGAAAATTATGGACACTATTATTAGAATACTAAGGGCTGAAAACCTAAAAGAAATATAAGAAATTGTCACAACTGATTGATAGAACAAAATATGCCTGTAACTTCAGGCCAGGAGATATAAAGAAAGCATTCTGAACAAAATAAGAATGTACTACCTAAGCAGAAAAATTAGTTACATTTTAATATTATATTCTATTTTCATCTGTATGATTTTATTTTATAATTTTGGTTTTACTTATAGGTGTGATCTTTTTCTATACTAAGATAAAATATTTTGATTATGTTTTCACTTAGATCAGTCCCTTTAAAATAAAACTTATATTTTAAAACGAAAAGCTATCACTGTAGGTAGGTGTATTTTTAAATAACAGTTTGATATTTAATTCATTTAACATATAAAGTATTTCATAATAAACTAATTAAGTATTTCAGAGTAGCTGAGTTTGACTATTAGTAATTGTGAGTACCTGTCGTGGTGCTAGTCTGCTCTCTATTATAGATATGATAGAGTGCTGCAGCTCAGTAGGTGCCTCTCTGAGTATTTGATCGCTCTGCCTGTGCAGTGTAGAACATCCACATAAGAGACACACATGAGTATGCCCTCTTTGACTTGGTCCAGCCTGTTGTTCACCACTTCCAGAATCTTGTTGTAAAGACTGATTAACTGGATGCATAGCAAGATCTCTGCATGCTTCACATATGTAGTCTTCTTCAGTAATCTAAAAAATAAAAACATGGGCTGAGCATATAATTATGTTGAAAAACGTGGTGAATATTTATTAATATATACTTAATTCGAAATTAGCCAATAAACTCTCTAGATTTTGCTTTTAAAACACTATATTATAATATATTGTTTGTACAGATGAGCTAAACCTGTTAAAATAATTAGACCTAACATTGCCCTAGCTTTTTTTAGAAGTGCCATAATAACACTGGTTTCGTAACTAAATACCATACAGGTATAGGTATTTTTTACTACTGCGTAAGGTTATTTCAAGCATATCTAAGTAAGTACTTACTATGAGTGGATATATCCAGCTGCAGAGTAAACCAGTAACCCTTCGATCGAGTGCCAGGGCAGGATAACGGCGCAATGTATTAACGCAAATGTTGCAATTGACACATAGCACTCTGGTTGATTTGTTACGATCTCCCATCTTCAAATTCAAATATCCATTCAATGAAACATAATCGAAATCCAGAGGGAGAAGCACAGGTAACGTAGGGCAAGCTCAGAATCCTTTAGGCACGCACAAGTCACATAAAACGATGGGAATATCAGTCCGGTAAACAATCCAAGTCAAATAATTATAATGAGTTATTGAAATACGAAAACAACCGACACCGAACGAAGAGCGCAGGAGCAACGTACTTGACAGCGACAATGGTACATCCGATGTTGCCATAACTTAAAATAAAATGATTACCAATAGTTATTAGAGTAGGTATTAATATTGTAATCGTAATACAGCGGGGAGAAGTTTAAGTGAAACTTATTTCCATTATCTATCGTTTATTTTTATAACTACTGGTATTTTATCTACTAATAGTAACTAACTCTAAATAAAAATGTTTTGCGGTCATTATTGTTTTAAAATTACTTCCAAAATAGTAGTATGATTATAGTTAGTGGTCTCACTGGAACTGAGTAGGAAGTTATTTTAATCATTTAAAACCCAATAATTTGTAATATTTTTTGTGGCTTCTATTACCATTTATATTTACGTGAAAAATCTTAGAAAAAACAACAAATTACTTTTGTATAGATGTTATTTCTAGACGCTATCAACGATGTCAACTATTATTTTGCCATTGTTCTTTAGTACACAAGCCTATTGCTTTTGTTATATAAAGCACAGATTCGCTCTTGTATGGAGCTTGGATGGATCGGCTAAGTATCAGCTAAGGCTCTGGAATCGATCGAGAGGCGTGCTAAAAGGCTCATAGGCAATAACACTCTTGTGCGAAAGAGACTGCAAAGTCTTGAACATCGCCGAAAAATTGCTAGCTTATCGGTTTTGTTATCGGATACACTTCGGAGAGTGTGCATCTGATCTGCATGATCTAATACCACCTAGACCTTTTTTCTATCGGACTTCTCTTAGCTCGAAGAAGCGGCATCGTTTTATGGTTGATTTTCCAAAGACACGAACGAAGAGGTTTGACTCTACTTTCGTGATAAGAACGTCTAGACTGTGGAATGAGTTGCCTGAGTGGGTTTTTCCCGATGGTTATAATCTTGGTGTCTTTAAATAGAGTGAATCGGTTTCTTCTAGGTAAGCACGCTCCATCTTGGACCGCATCGTCGCTTAACATCAGGCGAGATGGTGGTCAAGTGTAAACCTATAAATGTTAAAAAAAAAATTGTTGTCTGTAAAGTCGGTTTACTGACGATAGTTGGACGTGACAACGTCTTAAGAAAATACTGATGGAATAGTACTGACTAGTATTTGTGTTAGGCGCCATCTAGGTAAAACATTCTGAAGCTTTTTGAAAAGCTGTTCAAAGCGCCATCTCTGGGTACATCATTGTACTAGCACAAGTTCTTAACTTCATATCGTCGCTTTTCTAAAACATGGACAGACTCCTTGAACGTAATACACATTTCACTCACTAGATGGTGCGAAAAGTAATAAGGCGAGGTAACGGCGGTAACGGCACATGACGTCATGTTTTGCGGGCGTGCAGCCGGCTTCATCGAATTATAAGACGTTATCACGTCAAAAAACGCTATTGTTTAACTTACCCGAAATACGAGAACTTGAAGAGGTGTTATAAAGCGGATTCCTTACGCTATTGTTGAACATACCCGAAATAGGAGAACTTGAATAGCGTGGACCCGCCCTCGCACTGCGTCTGCACGAGCGTCGGCGGCGTCACCTCGGTGTAGCGGCGCGCCGCGAAGTGGTCCCTGAAGGCGCGCGTCACGGCGGCGCGGGCCCGAAGCACCTTCGACGTGTTCTCACCGCGAATCATGATGTGCCTGCAATTGCCACTTCTATTAATATCTGTTCGCACCTTTGGGTTGGATCGACTCGGTATAAGCAGCATCGATCGTTCCAAGTTTCGTGCCCCTAGCGTAAGGCTAGTCGCACACGCATGTTGACAATAAAGAACATATTGTCATTAGTCAATAATACTGTTGACATCCACAAATTATGATTTTTACTGTCAATATCACACGCATGTTGACAATAAAGAACGTATTGTCATTAGTCAATAATACTGTTGACATCCACAAATTATGATTTTTACTGTCAATATCAGGGTGAGGCAGGGGTACTGTCAATAACTTTGTCGTGTGCACGTGGGCGCACGGTAATATTTTAGTTGAGGAAAAGATTTCAAATTAATGCAATACTTAATACCTCAAAAAACACCTCTGAATGTGTGAGCTGCTAACCTGTGGTCGAGCTGAACGTCCGGCAACGCCTCCTCGTTGAGGATGGCGTCGGCTCCGCCCGGCGGCGCCAGACCAACCAGCTCCCAGTAGTCCGCAGTCAGCTCGTGACCGCCCGGCGCCTGCGACAAACAAACCTCACATTTATAGTTCATAGTTTTTTATTAATACCAAAACATAGATACAAGTCAACAGTATATAAAAGAAATAGTTAAAATTGTCTTAATGTAATTAAAATTAAATTATTGCAAATGTCAAAGTAAGTAATAGTAAAAAATATTGATAAATAAAAAATATAATTGATGGGAATAACGATATCATGTAATTTTTTTTTTAATTTTACATTTAAACTACTATGCTTTATGTACTTTTAGCATTTCAAAATCATAGAACGTCTGCTCAATAAGCCATCGCTTTAGGCGAGATTTAAACGACGTAAGGCTAGGAGCCCCATAGATATATATAATAGATGGAGCCCATATAGAGGGTAAGTAAGTAAGAGGTAGGTAAGAGGTAAAACGAGTTAGCGTTTTAAGTAATGTTTATAACTAAATAAAGTTTTTTTTTTAATTACATCTGACCCCAAACTAAGCAAAGCTTGCACTATGGATGCTAAATAGCTGAAATAATACTTTTATATTTTTAAACACATACTTATTATAGAAATACATAGAAAATACCCAAGCATAGTACAAATATTTGTATTCAACACACAAATATTTGCACTATTGGTATCGAACCTAAGACCCATGCCTTCGCAGGCAGACTTACTACCAACTAAGTCACCAGACCAGCCAGTTAACTTCTAATAGGGTATAATCCTTAAAAAAAAACTAATTAGTCCGTCAGTTAGATTGTTTTTCACAAGTGACGTGACGTTACGACCCCCTGCCCCCCACTCTGGAAGTTTGATGAACTATATCTTTATAGATTTTTAATAATTTTATAAAACAAACAATACGTGTCCCATATTTTTCAATGATCTAGCTGACGGCCTAATTAGAACACTTTATTTTTGACCCAATCCTATACCCTATTTGAAATAAAATTTAATTTGAAAGGGGTTTGGGTACTTTTGTATGGGCCCGTGGCGTCGTTTTTTTTTTAGCGGCCAGAGATCCGTTATCACTTTCTTGTAACAATAAAATACCCTGATGCTATCTGTGCAATCGGATTTGCTCTAAGTAATATCGGAGCTGAGTTATGGCCTGTCAAAGTTTTTTTTTTTGGTATTTTTAAATATATTTTATTTAAATATTGGCGCCATTTCCGTTAGCGGCCCAAGATCTGTTGTCACTTTTTTTAAACACTAGCTTACGAAAATTGTATTCGTTTAATCAGATTCGCTGTAAGTCATATCGGAGCTGAGTTATGGCCTTTTAAAGTTTTTTTTGGGATTTTCTTAAATGGACTAGTGGCGCCATTTCCTATAGCGGCCAAACATCCGCGAGCACTTTTATGAAACATTATTTTTACCTTAAGGTACCTGTGTAATCAGATTTGCTGCAAACTATATCGGAGCTGAGTTATGGCCCCTCAAAGTTTTTTTTTTGGTTTTCTTTGTATGTACTAGTGGCGCCATTTCCTATAGCGGCCAAACATCCGCGAGCACTTTTATGAAACATTATTTTTACCTTAAGGTACAGTCCGCGAGGTATAAGCTGAGCTTTGCATTAGTGTGAGTGATCACATGCATACGCATCTATTACCAAAAGTACAGTCAGACAACAAACTCTTAAACAACAAGCTGACATTAACTATCCAAGATCAATATGGTCATTGCGAAAAGAAGTATCTCTTTTAGGATTCAAATGGTCAAGGACAGAGAATAACAGAAAAATTTTAATGGAAAAGCATGAGATTCGTCACCTACGTATAACTTATTTACTTAAAATTTCCGAATACCGTATTCAGGGCAGGCCTATCGTTTATACCAATATACAATTGATACTGCATAATAAACAACGATTTATTGAATATAAAATTGACACCTTATTAAGAGAACATGGTCACAGCGTCCTGCGTCTGACTGTACTTTTGGTGATCACTCACACTAATGCAAAGCTCAGCTTATACCTCGCGGACTGTACCTGTGTAATCAGATTTGCTGCAAACTATATCGGAGCTGAGTTATGGCCCCTCAAAGTTTTTTTTTTTTGTTTTCTTTGTATGTACTAGTGGCGCCATTTCCTATAGCGGCCATACATCCGCGAGCACTTTTATGAAACATTATTTTTATTTAAAGGTACCTGTGTAATCAGATTTGCTGCAAACTATATCGGAGCTGAGTTATGGCTCCTCAAAGTTTTTTTTTAGTTTTCTTTGTATGTACTAGTGGCGCCATTTCCTATAGCAGCCAAACATCCGCGAGTAAAAAAACTTTGAGGGCCATAACTCAGCTCCGATATAGTATGCAGCAAATCTGATTACACAGGTACCTTAAGGTAAAAATAATGTTTCATAAAAGTACTCGCGGATGTTTGGCCGCTATAGGAAATGGCGCCACTAGTACATACAAAGAAAACCAAAAAAAAACTTTGAGGGGCCATAACTCAGCTCCGATATAGTTTGCAGCAAATCTGATTACACAAGTACCTTAAGGTAAAAATAATGTTTCATAAAAGTGCTCGCGGATGTTTGGCCGCTATAGGAAATGGCGCCACTAGTACATACAAAGAAAACCAAAAAAAAACTTTGAGGGGCCATAACTCAGCTCCGATATAGTTTGCAGCAAATCTGATTACACAGGTACCCTAAGGTAAAAATAATGTTTCATAAAAGTGCTCGCTGATGCTTGGCCGCTATAGGAAATGGCGCCACTAGTACATACAAAGAAAACCAAAAAAAAACTTTGAGGGGCCATAACTCAGCTCCGATATAGTTTGCAGCAAATCTGATTACACAGGTACCTTAAGGTAAAAAAAAATGTTTCATAAAAATGCTCGCGGATGTTTGGCCGCTATAGGAAATGGCACCGCTAGTACAAAGAAAACCAAAAAAAAAAAACTTTGAGGGGCCATAACTCAGCTCCGATATAGTTTGTAGCAAATCTGATTACACAGGTACCCTAAGGTAAAAATAATGTTTCATAAAAGTGCTCGCGGATGTTTGGCCGCTATAGGAAATGGCGCCACTAGTACATACAAAGAAAACCAAAAAAAAAACTTTGAGGGGCCATAACTCAGCTCCGATATAGTTTGCAGCAAATCTGATTGCACAGGTACCTTTAAATAAAAATAATGTTTCATAAAAGTGGTAACGGATGTTTGGCCGCTATAGGAAATGGCGCCACTACTCCATACAAAGAAAACCAAAAAAAAAACTTTGAGGGGCCATAACTCAGCTCCGATATGACTTACAGCGAATCTGATTAAACGAATACAATTGTCGTAAGCTAGTGTTTAAAAAAAGTGACAACATATCTTCGGCCGCTAACGGAAATGTCGCCCATATATAAATCAAATATATTTAAAAATACCAAAAAAAAAACATTGAAAGGCCATAACTCAGCTCCGATATTACTTACAGCAAATCTGATTGCACAGATAGCATCAGGGTATTTTATTGTTACAAGAAAGTTATAACGGATCGATGGCCGCTAAAATGAAAAAACGACGCCACTTGTCCATACAAAAAATCCAAAAAATAAATAACTTTGACAGGCCATAACTCAGCTCCGATATGACTTAGAGCAAATCCGATTGCACAGATAGCATCAGGGTATTTTATTGTTACAAGAAAGTGATAACGGATCTCTGGCCGCTAAAAAAAAAACGACGCCAACTTTATCCAAACCCCTTTCATTTCAAATTTTAATAGTAGCTTATGTTTTTCACGGGATCTAGATCTAGAATATCTCTGTACCAAATCTAATTTATATTGGTTCAGCAGTTTGACGTGAAAGCGTAACAGACAGAAGTATGAAGGATAGAAGTACTCTATGTGTTATTCCAGACTAAGATTTATAAATATATCTATATATATAAAAGCGAAAGGTCACTCATCAAGGAATTTCAGAAACTACAAATGCTAGGAATCTGAAATTTTGCATGGAGGTCCCTTTTAGCACGTAGGCGCTCGCTAAGACGGGGTTTTGCGAAATTCAACCCCTAAGAGGGTGAAACAAGGGACGAACGGTTGTATGAAAATTAGTGATTTTCAAAGTTATCAGTACTTCTTAGCATTCGTATGCGTTTCGTAGCCCTAGAAAAAAGGAAAATGTCCGGTCTGGATGACGAAACACCCACATCCTCTGGGATTTTATAGTGCTTTTCATACGTGTCCATTAAAATAGTCCAATCAGGTGCTGAACCCAGGATTGAGTAAGGCTTGCTCTTGGAGTTTGAAGTTGAACCCTCTTTTACAAAGTTAATTTGTCTTTTGTTTGTCGTCAATCCCTTTTGGGCTCTAGCTACCGAAAGGCTTACGGCTTCACGTATGATTTCAAGTACTCTGTCATGGCGCTGTGAGTAATGTGACCCCTATTAAGGACCACCTTGCATCCCACCAATATGTGCCTTGCTGTACATATCGCCTCAAGTATAGCAACATTTTTCAGCGGCTTTTCCCCACCTTACCAAGTTACTCTGGTCAGGAAGGGTCAATTGAAAAGCATTTAGATAAAATTTTAATAAGGCAGGAGACCAGTCATATAGCAAGGTGCGCCACTTTAGAGCTAATGGGATACAAAACTCACCTATGGTTAACCACTCACTTTGCATTTCTAAATTCATAGCGTGCACTTTATAACTGTCATTTTCGTCTTGTTGTAGAAAGGTTTTTACCATGTCTCGGTCTTCCCTTTTCTTTCTCGCACCCAACCCAGCTGTATTTACTTGTGCACCTGCCATAACACTTGACACGAAGCAATTAAATGTTTGTTCCATCAATTTTGTAATTTCGAACTATAACCCAGTTATGCGGGGATAACAGTCTGTTATCCCCGCATAACTGGGTTATATACTGGGTTGGCAGACGGCACTACCGATCATATTTTCTTTGAATGTGTTAGATCTGTGGGTTTGGTGATGGCACTTACGTCGGTACTAGTTGTAAGAAAACACTTCAGACACAGTCAATCCAATGTTTATTGATGATCACAATCTGGTGGTACGCTTTCACGAGGTCGATCGTTGAAAATACTTTGCTGCCTGTGATGCTGTGTGTGAAATCATGGACATGTCTGATTGGGTATTTATCAGGTATAGTCCGAGCGTTTAACATACGGTAATCTCCACAAGGTCGCCATCCGCTGTCTTTAGGAGCGAGGTGTATCGGTGACGCCCAGGAACTTTCCGATGGTCGTGCAATACCTGATTTCAACATTGATTCGATTTCAGCTCTGGCAATTTTCAATTTGTCTGGTGCTAGACGTCGCGGTTTGCAGGCTATTGGTTGCCCCGGCGTGGTCCTGATGTAGTGCATGGTGTTGTGCTTGATTTCAGCTGGTCTTCCGGAGGGGTCTGTAATTTCAGGAAATTCTTTCAGGTTTTGTTCGTACCGAGACTCGCCGATTTGTATCTTGATTGAAGAAATCGCAGTCGACGAGTGTGCAGGTGAACACACAACAGAGAGGGTTGTCGTGTTGTCTAGTAGACGTTTGTTACGAATGTCAACTAGAAGACCATAAAATTTCAAGAAATCTGCTCCAATAATTGCCTTAGTGACGTCACCGACGATGAAGCGCCACGGGAAGTCTCGACGTAGCCCAAGGTCCAAATCTAGGTGACAGTATCCGTACGTGCTGATCGGCGTGCCGTTAGCAGCAGAAAGCTCAAAGTCAGACTTAGAACGATGCTGTTTGAGTGCGCGCCGTGGGAAGACACAAACGTCGCTTCCAGTATCGACGAGAAATTGCATCTTCGAACGACGATCGACGACGAATACGCGACCAGATGAATTAGGGCAGTCGCTGGTCGCCATTACCGACCGCCCTGGGAGTTTTCCGCCTGATAACTGCAAGGCTTCAGGCATTTGTTCGCCTTTGCTCCATACTTCCAGTGGTACCAGCAGTTCGGGAATTTTCTGGCGTTGGAGTTGGAACGCGTTCTGGAACGGCTGCGGTTTCTTTCCCGATTCTGGGGACGAGCTTGATGGTCCAGCAGTGTTTTCATTTGGCGTCGGAGTTCGGCTATTTCGTTCGCCATAACGTCCAGCGCTGACCCAGGTGTAGAAGCAGCTGACACTTGCGGTGTGGACGGTGCGATGTCCTGAATGCGGTCAGCTAGGTCAGCAAGAAGCTCTAGTGATGCCGAAGGTTGTGCGGCGATCACTGTTTGCACACTGCGTGGCAATCTGCTCGTCCAGATGGTTTTGATGAAATCTTCTGGGACGTCGGGTCCAGCTAGACCCTGGAGATGTCTCAGGAACTGTGAAGGGCGGCGGTCTCCCAACTCTTCATGCATCAATAACTGCTTTACTTGTTTTTCTCGTGAAGCGCTCAAACGTTTGATAAGTTCCGTTTTCAGTTTTTCATATTTGTCTGTCGGTGGAGGGGAGATTATAATGTCCTTCACCTCTTTGGAGAATTGGTGGTCAAGCTGTCCGATGACGTAGTTAAATTTCGTGATATCGGAAGTTATATTCGAAACAGTAAATTGCCCTTCGACTTGGGCGAACCAGATTTCGGGTTCCTCCGGCCAGAAAGGGGGGACGCGTATCCCCACTCTAAATAATTCGGCAGAGCTCGTCGAAGCACGTTCTTCAACTTTTCTCGACATTGTTTCAAACTTTAGCGACTTGGGTAAAAATCGCTATCAGCTTATGGCTTGTACCACACGAAGTTTTCTAAGTACCGACGAAAAATTGTGTTATCACCGTAACAGTTCTAATTGCAATGCACAAGGTATGGATTATACACTGCACGAGACACTTTTAAGTCCAATTATGTCCGTCACTTGCGTTATAGTCCAAAAGAGGGGTCACCAGTGTGAGTTTGGTGATGGCACTTACGTCGGTACTAGTTGTAAGAAAACACTTCAGACACAGTCAATCCAATGTTTATTGATGATCACAATGTAATTTATACGTACACAAAAACAGACACAATAATCTTGACACGAAATAGTCCAGAAAAACAATTAATTTGGTTATAAACGAAACGGGAGTATAATGCGCGCGCTGCAGGTAATTCGCAACTCCCTGCATTCGCCGGGGCCGCGTTAACCCACCTATATCGTCGGTTAATGAGGTTCGGCCCGGCGCAAGCGCAGCGGCTCGCGCATAAGCGATTAGCGTTTTGACTATTTTAATTTCTTTAAATGTAAAATGTGAAAAGTGTTTATTTATTATTTAAATAAAGTTATATTTATGTATGTACACTACAGATCTCAGTCCTCCCTCTACAATCTGATCCCTCCTGACCTTCCCCGTCCCACTAACTTCTCCAATCTTCTCCCCCTCGTTTTCTCCCCGTTTGTGTATGTCCTTAGTAAATATATCCATAAAAACAACATTAAACTATGACATATTCTGTTTAAATTATGTATATACCAATAAGTGTTTTTACTATTTTATATGAAATAATATATTTTTATGTCTATTTTGTGATGTCATGTTTGTGTTTGTCCATTACAGTTGTATAAAAAATATCTAATAGTAACCACTAACAAAAGTACCTACATTCCACCGATCATCTGAATAAATTATCCTGCATCTTCACTGAACATATGCCAGAAGTCTGCCATCAAACTGAAGACTACCTGAAGTGGACCGATCATCTGAAGCAAGACTCCTACCTCTTCAGTGAATAAAAGTTCAGAAGATTATCTCAATGAGGAAACGCTAGACACTGGCGAAATTCCGGCAAAATTGCCGAATGGAAGTTATAAGAAAAAGTTGAAGTTGAAGTGCGGGGATAAAATTGGAGTTGAAATGGGGGATGAATGTCAATATGGAAGTTCCCAACCGTTAAAGATAAAACCATGAAACTCTGCATAATATAGACACTTGACATGAAGCAAACGAATCTTTGTTTCATCAATTTCGTAATTTCGAACTGTACGGGGGTGAAATAAGGGATGAATGTCAATGTGAAAGTTCCTAACCATAGAAGATAACACCATAAACTCTGTAAATAGACACTTGACACGAAGCAAACAAATGTTTGTTCTATCAATTTTGTAATTTCAAACTGTACGGGGATGAAATTGGGGTTGAAATGGGGGATGAATGTCTCTTACGCTTTCACACCTAAACAACTGAACCGATTTTGATGAAATTGTATGTAATTGTTTTGTTATAAGCTGTTTTTGGTAACAGTAAATGTGTCTGGGTGTAAAAATAGTTTTTGCCTGAGTTACCTTAGTATTTATTTCGCGCGGACGAAGTCGCGGGTAACAGCTAGTATTTTATATTTTCTTTCCAGATTTCAGCTTGATCTCCCTTCAGTTCTAACGATATGATTGAGCTACAAACATCTAAACATCCAAACTTACACATTTATCACTTTAGTTTAAAAAAAAAGTGGTCAAGTGCGAGTTGGACTCGCCCATGAAGGGTTCCGTTGCAGCAAGTAACATAATATACATAGTACACATAGTTCTTTTAGTTAACTAAAAAAACTAACTAAAGTAACTTTGATTGAAGTTTCAATAATAGTGTTTTTATGACGTAAGTACTAAAAAAAACTACTCATCAGATCGAGTTCAAACCAATTTTCGTTGGTAGTTTGCATGGTAATCATATATTTTTTTAAAATTTTTCATTCTCTTACTTTAGAAGTTAGAGGGGGGGGACACACTTTGGAAGTGTCTCTCGCGCAAACTATTCAGTGTAGACGAAAATGATTTTAGAAACCTCAACATTATTTTTGAAGACCTATCGATAAATACCCCACAGGTATCCCATGTAGGTTTGATGAAAAAAAAAATTTTGAGTTTCAGTTCTCAGTATGGGGGCCAACCCTAATTTTTCTTTTTTTTTAATTTTTTTGTTCAAATCTTAATGCGGTTCACAAAATACATCTACTTACCAAGTTTCAACAGTGTAGTTCTCATAGTTTCGGCAAAAAGTGGCTGTGACATACGGACGGACAGACAGACAGACAGAGAGACAGACAGACATGACGAATCTATAAGGGTTCCGTTTTTACATTTTACGGAACCCTAAAAACAAGGTTTAAGGTTTAATCTTGTCTTGCAAGTCGAGAAGCACCTACATTACGGATCTTGTGTTATGGTACCGCTTTTTAAATACGAGCCAATTATAATTAAGTTACGACTGGTCTAGTCGGGAGAACGGCGACCGCCGATCCGGAGCCCCCCGGGTTCAAATCCCACCACACGCACCACTGTCTTTTTGAACTCATGTGCGTAACGCCGCTAACTTACAAACGGTGAAGGAAAACATCGTGAAGAAACCGAGATGTACCTAGAATCTTTCGAGGTCATGTGTCATCCATCAATCTGCACTTGGCCAGCGTGGTGGATTATGGCCTTGCCTCTCTCCTGTCGAGAGAAGGCCCCGAGTCTAAGCAGTGGGAACATTTAGTGGGGTGCTCCTGTAATTAAGTTAAAGACTGTTTGTACGACAGACAAGTCTTACCGTTTTTCCTTCAGGCACAATCTCCAGTTTCCCATACAGAGTGACCGAAGACTCGGTGGACAGCACAAGGGCATCGTAGGTCTGGCACAGGGCTCCATGTAGCACGCACTGCAGGTATCCCGTACCGTCTCTTAGGGTGAGGAACGCTAGAGCGCGACCCTGTCGCCGCAGCCTATGCACCCAGCCTCGCACACATATCCGCTCCCCACGATGGGCTTCCGCTGTAAAACAAAACAACTGAGGTTAGGATAGAAGTTTATTCCATTATTTAAATTGAAGTTACGGCTGGTCTAGTCGAGAGAACGGCGACTGCGGCGATCCGGAGGGCCCGGGTTCAAAACCATGCGCACTACTGTCTTTTCGAAGTAATGTGCGTAATGCCGCTAACTGAAAATACGGTGAAGGAAAACAACGTGAAAAAACCGACGTTTACCTGGAATCTTTCGAAGTCATTTTCAATGTCATCCACCATGATCCACCAACACAGTGGGCCAGCATGGTGGATTATAGCCTTATACTGAGCCTTGCAAGAGAAGCCCCGCGTCCCAGAAGTGGGAACATTTAATTATTTTTTTTTAAATAAAGAGTGACGTGACGAGCATGTCATGTGCCTGATGGTAAGCAACATGCCTGCCACATAACAGCACAGTGACACGCAGCTATTGGAACATGAACAGTCCAAATCCATTACCTAGCACTAGCACTGCACTGTGCTTGTCATCCAGAGATCTAAGTTGTTATATCTCTAAGCCCTGTAATTTCTCTGGAAACATTGCCCTTCAAACCGGAACACAGTAATGTTTGCACATTGCTGCTTGGTGGTAGAATAACTGACAAAGGTGTGGTACTTCCCCAGGCGGACTCTGCTAAGAGTCCTACCACTACTAAATGGGGTCTTTATGCTATGGTTATGCTATGGTTTAATGGGGTCTTTATGCTATGGTTATGCTATTAATATTATGAATGCGAAAGTTGGGATGTTTAGAAGTTTGTCGCTCAATCAATCACGTCGGGACATCTCAATGAATCAGATAGAAATTTGGAACACAAATTAGTCTGGAATAACAGATAGGCTACTTTTATTACGGGAAAATAACTGGAACAGGAACGGGTTAAACCGCGGGGCGCTGCTATTATACAATATACATTTCGGAGAGTGTGCAACTGATCTGCATGACTAATACCACCTTGCGCTGTTTTACCCTTCTAATTGAAAGAAGGGTTATGTTTTTTGTGTGTATCTTGTATGTTTGTAAAGGACAATGCCCACGACCCATATATTGAAAACCCTGTCAAACTTTTTTTGATACTGAAAATGCATAGAGATGAATAGTGTCTAATTAGGATTGTTCATGCTTCTAAAAACGTCTGCTGTTGGTGTTTTTAATTTCCCAAATACAAAAAATGAGTTACAGTTAAACCAAAAGTAAGGTTATGTTTATTGTCAAAATACATTAGAATTATGTTTTCTTTCGGATTAGAAGAGAAAAGAAAAGAAAGATAGATAATACCATAGTTGTATTAAGTATCTTTCAAAACATATTTCTTATCAGAATAAATAGGAATAATAGTACTGCTCACTACCAACTGATTACCATACGTATGAACACTTCATTTGCATATAAATATTGTCACAGAAGGGAATATCTTAATTGTAATATAAATATCTCAATATTTTGATATTCGAGACAGTGGCCTTAGAAGGTCCAGAACAATCGAAGGTTTCCATCACACAACACAACCATATATGGTTTTATGTAATTATTACCACAATTATGTACCTAAGTAATAAGGAGCAGTGAATCATATAATTCCGTCACAAAAACTTGATGAGTTGACTTGACTTGAGAAAACATCGGAACTGGTAATCGGAGTCTGTTGTGGTGAATAATGCATAAATATTACACCGCTTAGAAAACAAGAAGAAAACTAAATATTGGAAGAAATTCATTTTGCTTGTTTCCTTTTTTTGATTTGACAATTTGTCAATTTGACATTAATCTTTGATCACAAAGATTGTTTTACTTCTTTGTTTGACCAATTTGAATTTGGTGAAAACGTTTCGTTTCACAATTGCATGCCAACTTCTTCCTCGTTTACATTGCTATAAAAAGCAATCATAGTTTTTTTGTCGCCGTAATTACATATGTCGTTATTTAAATATGTAAAAGTAATAAATAAACGACATTGTGAAAGAAATTGACATACGTAACATCCATATTCAATCTCAATCTAACGCGGATCAATAAAACGAAACGCAAGTACCGTTTCGTTATTGCAATATTTTCCAAGTCAGCTTTGTTGGAAAATGGTAGGTTTAATTTAAACAAATGCAAATTATTTTATTTTGCAATGTTAGAAAGTTATATAACTTCGCACACGAGTACAACAAAAAATCATCAATTTTTTAATATATAACTCATATGTCTGCACGACAAATATTTTGGCTGGTCAAAAATGGACATTGTCCTTTCTTTATTCCCATGTATCTTCCAAATGGCTGGATGGATTTTGACAATTAAGATATTGTTAGATTCGTTTCAATCACCCAAGTGTCCTTAGATAATAATATATTGTTTTACATAAGGTTTTTTTATCTAGTGATGTTTTGTGGTCGGGATTTTTATATTATTATATCAGACTGCTTGTGGCTTAGTAAAAGTGACATAGTTCCTTGAACAAAGAGGTTTGACTCTACTTTTGTGATAAGAATGTCTATGCTTGCGTTGCTAGTCTGGGTTTTCTCCGATGGTTACAACCTTGGTGTCTTCAAATCAAGTGTGAACCGGTTTCTTCTGGGTAAGCATGCTCCATCGTATTCTCGCTTCACATCAGGTGAGATGGCAGTTAAGTGTAAACTTCTAATGGTTAAAAAAAAGAGAACTGGTTAAGTTAAATGGAATGCTTGATGTAAGAGTTCAGAGTTCAGACCAAGGACTCCACGCAACACTAAAATTAATTGTCTGTGTTTTCTGCACCAGTCCCAAAGTTCAGTATTCAGTAGATCTAGACATCAATGGCAATACGAAAAATAACAAACTCAAATACACACAATATTTTCCCTGCGACTTTGCCATCACCCCACAGAAATAGGTATGTATAAGCAAAATATAAATTTTGTCAACATTCCTTACAGAACAAATAATTTTAGTCAATCAATAGTTAATTTCATTTTCAATACTAAGATGCATGTAGAATATGTTCCAGTTTGTAATTTAAATCTTTACATTCAATAAAAATTTACTTTAGTTCTTCTTCTCCTTCCTTCTAGAGTCTAGACCTTATCCCATTTACTAGGGGTCAGTCTTCCTAGTCCTTCTTCTCCACTGAGTGACTTAACAAAAGAGTAATAAATATTGTGGACACTTCTCACACAACACCATCTAACCCCAATCTAAGCAAAGTTTGTACTATGGAACCCAGATAGCGTAAAATAGACTTTATTACAACATTGCCTAAAATATGTTGTTAAATGATATCGCTGTTGTATTGGTTCAGCTTGTCATTTGACGTAAGGCACCTTAGGTGTCTATGAGAAAGTAAATGAACATATTGCAAACGTAAAGCAACTTAGGTAATTACTTAATAGCAATACAATGCATTGTGTATATATTTAATTGCTGACATATATTTTAGGCGTTCTGTCTTTTGGTCGCTTTGTGTGTTTTATTGTTTAATCTTTCCTTGCATTAGTAAATTAATCGATATGGTAAAAAATTACAATTAAGTAAATAGATTTTTGTTGGTATCTGTATTTTATTTTGTCACCTAGTAACGTATATCTTGCCCTATACTATACCTTAAAATTACCATTCCATATTCGGTTTGTTGATCCATATTCTCTCTTTGCAGCATATTTGCGGAACATATACCCCGTGAATAAAGAGTTTTTACTGTATAGCCCATGCATTTTTATTTTTATTTTTATTCATTTTTACTGTTTAGCCCTACTGCTTTCTAATATTTAAGTGAAAAAAATATACTTAATACAACTCTATTCGACTTCTTTCATATATTATAATAAACTAGTGGTCCGTCCTAGCCTCGCCCATGGTATAATATATTGGCTCTAGCACTCAAGGATCATGTTATATCTGAAGGTGAAAGATTTTTTTTAATTGATCCTATAGTTCCTGAGATCAGCATGTTCAAAAAAAACCTCTTCTTATTTATTACCTAACTGCAAGAAGGGTTATGTTTTAATTTTACTAGTACCTAGTACTAGTAGTAATATTACTAGTATTATAGATAGATAGATAGTTCAGTTTTTTGTGGTTGAATACTGGCACAGAAATTACCTTAGCTTCTACTTGAATTGATGTGTAAATTGTACATTTATGAATAAAGAACTTTCGACTTTGAAACTTAAAAACTTGTTAGTATGCAACAAACTGCAATCACAATGTGAAGGATTGGTTCAAAACTGCAAATGCATAAGATAAATGAGCTCATTAACCATCTGGTATTGCATCATCTAATGTTTACACTTACTGCATTGTAGGGATGTGATAACAAGTTGTGCAATAATAAGAAAAGTATAACGTAATAAAACATGAACTTCATTTTCAAAGAAAATCTACTTAAGATTTACTAGGAAGTAGATCCACTTGAAATTACTAGGAAATAAATCAAGCTGGATTTACTAAGAAAATGTAGTTCATGTTTTATTACATTATTTCTAGAAAATCAGAGTGGATTTTCTTATCTACACTATTGTAATGCTGAAAAGGTTTTTTGTTTGAACATGCTCTTAGGAACTAATGGAACAATTTCAAATTCTTTCATCGATGGATATGTATGTGATCCGTGAGTGCTACAGACTATACATTATGTGTGGACGAAGCCGGAGCTCATAGCTAGTAAACTTATAAGGGAAAAAAATTGGCAGTCATAGGAACTGCCGATAGAAGTGAAAACTTATGTATAACTCAGAATTTGATAGCTTACTTTGGAAACTACACGAGTGTACCCGGAGGGCGTGGCCTAGCCATCATGGCAAGGCCATCTAGAAATACGTCAGCATTTGCCATTAGCTCACGCATTTCTAGATGGCCATGCAATGATGGTTAAGCCACGCCTTTTCAGCATTTCCCATTGGCTGACGTAACTATATGTGTTGTTTAGCACATATTGTTATGATAAATGATTTCTTTGATATGTACTCACACTCGCAGATCTTGACAATTTTCGCTTTAGGTAGACTAGAGTCTTGTTCAATCACTATCTTTTTGGCGTCTTCCAAGTTCTGTAGCCGTTTCTCGTTGGATTCATCTTCTGCCTTAGCTTTGTCTGCAACTTTGTGCTGCTCCCTCACCCAGAGTTTCTGTATTTTTTTTAGTTGAGATTTGGCTGCTACATCAAAAACCTTCCCTTCTTCCTTTGCGTCTACGTAAATAGAAGGAAAAGGTTCCTTCCCTGCATGTCGCATAGCACGCAAAATAGTCTTGAACGGTTTCTGTTCAGTGCCGTCTCCAGTTTCATCATTTCCACGTTTATCGGATGTGTAAATCTCAGCTAAAATTTACAATATGTTTAGTAGAATGCGTACGTGGTATTGAGGTTATGATTATTTTATATTAAAATTTATACTTATATTTACCAATTGATAAGTTTTCCATATTAAGTTTTTGTTAAATAAATAGTTATAAATAATCGATTTACACGACCAGCAGGTCAACTACGAAAACAAACTCCGATTGATCGGGTCCGACCGACAGCGGTCCGATTAATCGAATTGTAGCCTACCACGAAAAACAATCGGATCGATACATCTCGGTCGGAAGTCATAGACTTAGGTCGGCTGAGGGTCGGATCGAATGATTTGAAACCTTAGTGATGTCCTAACCAAAACGGTTTTATCGGTTTTTGATTTTTTCTTTTAATTGTAATATATCTATCGAATTATCAATTATAAACACAATATAAATAAAGAAAAACGTATGTTTACTTTAGTTTTTGTATATTATTTCTGAAAAGTCACTTAACAAGCATGATTTCGATATTTCAACTGTATCGTGACAAATACAAAAAACACTAAGTGCCAATAAGGAAAAAAAAGACGTGTCTAGGTTATGGTCATCCAAAATAAACAATACTAAATCTTGCTTAAAATCAGTTTGTTTTTAGTTTTTATGTTACTTTCTCAAATCAACGTAAAAGAAATAACAAATTTGAAGTGTTAGAAATATACAAGCACACTTTTACTTTTTTGCTGTGATAATTGTGATGTATTTTCGAGTTGTTGTAAAGAACCTATGTACACGATAAATAATATCAACAAAAGTGAAATGCATCAGTAGTACAAATTGTACGTTGGGTTCAATATTACGATTATAACAGCGCTTAAGTCCCTTTTGGGTTCACGAGAACATAATTAGGTTATAGTGTTGACACATTCGGGTTTTGAGAGATGACTTCTAAAATGACATTTACACCGGCACCAGCGGACCAGCGCAACTTGAAACTCTCTTGGACTTTCTGGATGTATATCGTATTACCTCAAGGAATACTGAGACGTGGAAGGGCATATGTGCGTTTCTATCAGCTATGAGAACCTCTCCACACTGTGTACCACACTCAATAACTTGGGACACTGTTCCAAATCCACAAAATTATGATAAAAAGTAAGTATAATAATTCATCCTCTTGGCGCTTGACTACTTAAAGTTGAACCTTTAATTATACCTAACAGTTATTGAATTATAAATAAAATGTGGAAGTGAATAAAAAAAGATACAAGTGAGCCACACTATTGCAATTATTAAAAATATATACTTCTTACACCTAGTGGTGTCTATGTACTAATACATAAATACTTATGTAATTTATCTACATTTTGCATATCTCAATTTGTTTTATTATTCTAGGTATGCACAGATGAAAGGATATAATATCACTCATAAAACAGCAACTCACAACAACAACAAGCAGGGAATAAACAATGATATTTATAATGGGAGATTGATTTGGCGAACCGCAGACATCAGCAAGAGTGTTGGTATTTCCTGAGTTTTTTTCCATTTTTATAAATCCTAAGCCCGGATGTTTGATAATGTATAAAAGGGGGTACCTATCTCTTTTTATGTTTACTTGTCAGTGTTGAATAGTTGGTTGCCATCCTTGTCATTTAAAATATCTATTGCAAAACTAATGTCTAAAATCGTAAACGTATTGTATAGGAACAATCCTAAAAATAACACTTAAACCGTTAAGCTTTCAAGTTTTATAAAATGTTACTAGTTTCTTATACATGCAACAGAGAGAGAAGGCCGAACCCCAACTGTGGCTACAAAAAGGGGGTCTCTCTATGCTGAGCAGCATAGACTTTTAGACTTATATTAAAATTAAAAGTAATAATTGATCAACTACAATGATTGCTCTATAGGTTATCTAAACATTCCTTACAAATTTCATCATAGATTTGTTTTGTCATAGGTCCCGCCAGTCCAGAGAGCATGTATAGAGCGACGAGACGAGCAGGATATGTGCCTGATGGTAAGCAACATGCCTGCCACATAACAGCACAATGACACGCAGCTATTGGAACATAAAAAGTCCAAATCATTACCTGCAGCACTGCACTGCGCTCGTCACCCAGAGATTATTACATTTATTATCAAAATCTATCCAGACTGGAAAATACTGGAACGCGCGAAAAACATAACCCTTCCAGTAGGGTAAAAGCACTACTAATTTAATTATAGTTTTGTCTTGTTATAGGTCCCGCCAGTCCAAAGAACATCGACGGCAGCCATCACGCCTATCTGATGGCTCAGTACCGGAAAGGCTGTTCTATTCATCATCATCAGCCTGTGTTCGTCCACTGCTGGACATAGGCCTCTCCTATCATAGGCCACTCAGCCCGATCCTCGGCCTTACGTTTTCAACCTCCACCAGCCACCAGCCATCATATATAGTCACTCCATCTGGTCTCAGAACAAGCTTGTCAGAAATGCACCGGCAAAGAATTGAGGAGCTGGTGAGCATCAAAACCGATTTTCATGAATGGTGCAGGCTTTTTCGGCAATCTTTAAAAATTATAAACCAGAAAAATATTAGCCATTTCTTGTTCTGTGTAAAATTGTATTAGGCTAAGATTAAATTGTTTGTTTAACTTTATATAGGTACTTATAATTATCATTCCAAATAATAAAATCGAAATTAAAGTTTTATTAGTTTTATTCAGTAATAAATTTGTTTATTTTAATTAATTTATTTATATTTGACGGGCCTAGTGGTTTAATTTGCAGTAAGACTGCCTGTGAAGCCGTAGGTCATGGGTTCGATTCCCACCCAGAGCGTTATTTGTGTGATGAATACAAATATTTGTTAGGTGTCTGGGAGCCGTTATGTACAATATTTACAACTATGTTAGTATTATATCAGGTATCCAGCTCATATAATACAAGTTTTACTTAGTTTGAGGCTAGATGGTGTTGTGTGGACAATATAATTTTTAAATATTAAATATTGCTCTAAGCTATAAGGCCGCCATTTATGGTGCTAGTTTGTAAGTGTTTTACTGTAATGTTTCTGTTTTTGTGTTACAATAAAGAGTTATCTATCTATTGGTGGTGGACAATTCACACACAACTCCATCTGACCCCAAACTAAGCAAAGCTTGTACGATAGCGGCCACATAGCTGATAAAATACTTGTATAGTTTTTAAATACATACTTATTATACATAGAAACAACCAGACGCAGTGCAAACATTTGAATTCATCACACAAATATTTGCATTGGGTGAGAATCGAACCCACAACCCTCGGCTTCGCAGGCAGAGCTACTACTACCCATTAAGCCACGAGGCCAGTCACGCCACAATGTCCACCAATATTTATTTATGGCAGAAAATTTAAATTAAAAAAACTCTATTGACAATCATAACATTAATATGAAAAGTATATTTATGTTTTTTTATTGTAGCATAGAGTGACGAGACGAGCAGGACATGTGCCTGATGGTAAGCAACATACCTGCCATGTAACAGCACAGTGACACGCAGCTATTGGAACTTGAAAAGTCCAAATCATTACCTAGCACTGCACTGCGCTTGTCACCCAGAGATCTAAGATATCATATATCTAAGTCCTGTAATTTCTCTGGATGTATGGATATGTAATGGTATATTATCTTAAATATATTTCGAGCATTTTTACCATGAATGGTAAAAACTGATAATAACATTTACAGTAGGTACATAATATATTTGAGTAATAATACTTTGTTGTAACATTACTTACGTCATCACCATTTTACATGGACTCATTTTAGTCAAGTTAATCAAAAAGTCAAAAAGATCTAATCAGGAAAACGGCGATTGCCGCTCCGGAGACCCAGGGTTCAAAACGCGGGGTATCCGGATCCGCACCACTGTGTTTTCGAAGTCATGTGCGTAATGCCATTAACTTGAAACGGTGATGGAAAACATCGTGAGGAGACGGACATGTACCTAGAATCTTTTTAAGTTATTTGTCATCCACCAACCCGCACTGGGCCAGCGTGGTAGATTATGACCTTGATTATCTCCCTGCGAGAGAAGACCCCGAGTCCCGACAGTTTTAAGCAGTTTTTAGGAACATTTAGAGGGTTGCTCATGCAAAATTAGTCAATTTTTAAAGATACAAGCTTTACACGATAGTCGCACGACTAAAAATTTGTTATCGTGGATTTTAACGACGTAACTCTTGTCAAACTCAAATATTCGGTCGAACAAAGTGTTTTCGGAGTAACATTTATGACACGAAAGCTGTCAAATCAGCGTCGGTCGGAAAGAACGAAACGACCGATCCGATCAACCGACCGGTTGTCTTTCGTGGTAGGAAACGTCAAATGTTCGGCCGATAATATCGTTTATCGGACTTCGTAGTAGACCTGCAGTATCTCAGATAATTATTTCCGATCACTCCCGTACCCGTAACATACTTCGCTTTCGCTAGCGGTGCGGTTCTCACAGACTAAGTAGAGAGATACTCTCAGACTGACAAACTGACATGTCGGGAACAAGGAACATTGGTCTATGGTTACTAGACTAAATTCACTTTATCTGTGCTGAAAATGATATGGCGCCATTTTTTTTATTTTTTTTAATTAAACAAACTGCATCGATGCCGATGCAAAGATCCAATTTGCCAACTCGTGCATTCGCGGTAGTAGGTAGGTATACATCATACATTATTTAATTTTTTACGCCTAAAAGGTACCAGTTTCTATGAGAAAAATATAGCGCAAATTGGCTTGATACATTTATTTCTTCTTGAACAATTTCTTGAGCTTTCTTTCAAATGTTTTGAGCCGTAGGTACCAATAAACTTTCTGTTATTTAATTTTAACTACGATAGTGCGAGTCCAATGTTACAGTCGGAAATCATCTTGATTAAGTTCCGCAACAGTTTTTTAGCAAAATAATCACCACTTCACACGATATAAGTCATATTTGGAGTGTTTTTCTTTCCAATGTGGAAACGTATGTAACAGACGTATTTTCCGAAGTAACTGCAGCCTGGTACAATACACTTGTTATAAATCTTAGGTAAAAAGGTGCGAAAAGAACATTTGCAGCTAATAAAGAACAAAAATACACGAAAATGTAAACAATAATTATTATTTTGATCAACACACAAACGTCATATTGACCATAGATAAATACTATAATTTTATTAAAAAAAAGTATACCAATAGTGTCATAGAGATGCCCGATAATGTGATAATTTTATCGTAATATCGAAACTAAGTCAAATTTACAAAACTTGGGCTATGAGATGGGTTTCACATTTTGAAATGTCTCTCTGTATGTGGGTTATTTATTTATTTTGTATGCTGTAAAAAGTCTAAATGTTGCTTTTGACCTATGTGTAAATACTATTTATTATTCAGTGAATGAAACTATTCCATAAAAAACATTGAATCACTTGGCCAATTTTCTTTCCTGCAGTCCTTGATCTGTGTTTTTGCTTGAGCATGGTTCAAAAAAAGAATAGCAGTCATAGGAAATGCCGATAGTAGTGAAAATGTATAACTCAGAATTGAATAGCTTACTTTGTAAACTACGCGGGTGAAATCGGAAGGCGTCGCTTGATCATGACTATCTAGAAATGCTGACGCATATCTAGATGGCCAGTGGGAAATGCCAGTAAGCCAAGCAGTAATGTGCAAACCTTAATGTGTTCCGGTTTGAAGGGCAATGTTTCCAGAGAAATTACAGGGCTTAGAGATATAACATATTAGATCTCTGGGTGACGAGCGCAGTGCAGTGCTAAGTAATGATTTGGACTCTTCATGTTCCAATAGCTGCGTGTCACTGTGCTGTTATGTGGCAGGTATGTTGCTGTTCATGTGTGTGTACCATCAGGCACATGTCCTGCTCGTCTCGTCACTCTTTATTTAAAAAAAAAAAACATGGCCAGTGGCCCATGGCCACTGGCCATGTTTTTTTTTTCTCTCGAGTTTAGCCGAAGATTTTTTTATCAATTTGCGAGCGTAACGTTAGAATTCAAATCAAAAAGAAAGCCCACGAAAAATCTGTCTGTGGTGAGCCAAAAGTTTTCATATCAAAAATGACGACAAAAACACGGTTGAAGACAATGTGACAAATTTTAAATTTACAACCATAGAACAGACCGCGTTAAAAAAACACGCGATAGTGTTTTAAACGAATACTATGAATTTGATCTAGTGACAATGACAATCGATAAACCGATACCATCCAATTTATAGGTATCCCTAAGGTGGAATTTTGTAATTCACAGACTAAGTAGGTACCTAGAACTCTTTTAAATTATACAAGGAGTGACGTTGGCATGAAATCAAATTGTGACTACTGAAGTAAAGCGCGGGGAGCAGAAGTGTCAGATTTGTTAGTCTGGTTGTCAAACTCAAATGACATAGCGAAAAGAAAAAAAAAATTTTGCAGTCATAGGAACTGCCGATAGAAGTGAAAACTTGTGACTCAAATGTTTTCACTTTTAATTGAATTGTCCAATTTATTTATTACCTTGGCAGAAGACCAATTATTTGTTAAACCATCGTAGGTCTATGTACATTCGCATAATTTCAACACCGCCAGCTAAATCGATGGTTGCGCCATCTAGTTTTATATCAACGTAATTATACAGAATATTGCATCTCTTTGCTGTTTCTGTTGCCCTGGTACTGGTACCTAGGGGCAAACGCAACTCTTTTGTATTTCTGTTGTCCTGGTATCTGGAGATTAACGCTGGGCTGTTGGAGGTAGGTAACCGAAACTCTTTACTGTTTCTGTTACCCTGGTACCTACCTGGCCGTTTTTACCGAGTTTACTCGAAGGTTTCATATCCGATCCGATCCGATCCATTATCATATCCAAGCGTGACGATTGATGAATCCATTTCACAGCCCAAAGCCTAAAGAAGTTTTCACTTCAAAATGACATAAGATTTGTATGAGGTTTACCCCCCGTGGCGGTTCTGCGGTTGCGGTTTTGTACCACAGACATAGAATATATAATATAGATAGAACGGACACTCCCCACCCCCCGCCAATTTCAAGCTTCCTCCCCCTCGCGGGCGCGAGGCGGACTCAACGAAGGGTTATTATATCGGACGATAATTTTCTATGAGAATACGACCATGATGCTGTATTATTTAACAAAATGGTACCAAATTTTTCGTCTATTATACGAAACAAGAATAAGAGATTTTTAATTTCATAAGAATTTCTACAAAGATTGAATCATTTTTATAAACTGTGTTAAGCTATTCTGGTTAGAAGTACGCGCCAACACTGAAGTCCTGTGACGAAATTATTAAACTCGTTGTTTTTAAACTGCGGCTTTCGTTGTCAGAATACACTTATTCGTACATCATCATCATCATCATCATCATCATCAGCCGCAAGACGTCCACTGCTGAACATAGGCCTCCCCCCTAGATTTCCACAACGAACGGTCCCGCGCAACCTGCAACCAGCGGTTTCCAGCGACCTTTGTTAGGTCATCTGTCCATCTAGTGGGAGGCCGTCCAACACTGCGTCTTCCGGTTCGTGGTCGCCACTCGAGAACCTTTCTTCCCCATCGGTTGTCAGTTCTGCGAGCGATGTGGCCTGCCCATTGCCACTTCAGCTTGCTTACTCTTTGAGCTATGTCGGCCACTTTCGTTCTTTTGCGAATATCCTCATTACGGATTCTGTCGCGCAAAGAGACTCCGAGCATAGCTCTCTCCATAGCTCGCTGCGTGACTTTGAGCTTTGTTATGAGGCCCACAGTTAAGGACCACGTCTCAGTTCCATAAGCCATCACTGGCAACACGCATTGGTTAAAGAATTTTGTCTTTAGGCATTGGGGTATTTTGGACTCAAAGATGTGCCGAAGTTTCCCGAACGCTGCCCATCCGAGTTGGATTCTTCGCTGGACCTCTTTGTCGAAGTTGGATCTACCTAATCGGATCTTTTGACCCAGGTAGACGTATTCGTCAACAACTTCGAGTGTGGTATTCCCAACATTAACCGGTACAGGTGAGACATGAACATTTGACATGACCTTCGTCTTGTCCATATACATCTTCAAACCTACCTGCTGGGATACTCTACTGAGGTCCCTGAGCATAGCACCGAGGTCCTCCAGCGACTCCGCCACAATGACTATGTCGTCGGCAAATCGAAGGTGAGTGATGCATTCGCCGTTGATATTGATGCCGTATCCGTTCCAGTCCAGTAGCTTGAAAACATCTTCCAGCGCGGCAGTGAACAGTTTCGGAGATATAACATCTCCCTGTCTCACGCCTTTCTGTAGCTGGATGTGTTTTGTGCACTGGTCCTGTAATCGGACAGACATTGTGGCTTTGCTGTAGATACACTTCAACACTTCGATATAGCGATAGTCGATGCGGCATCGCTGAAGAGACTGAAGCACTGCCCAGGTCTCGATGGAATCGAAGGCTTTCTCATAGTCCACATACGCTATACATAGTGGCCGATTATACTCCTCGGTTTTCTGTATAATCTGCCGAATCGTATGGATGTGGTCTATGGTACTATAGCCTTTTCGGAAACCGGCTTGTTCGGGTGGCTGGAAGTCGTCAAACCTGCGTGCGAGACGATTCGTGATTACCCTCGAAAACAACTTATAAACGTGGCACAGAAGTGAGATGGGTCTGTAGTTCTTCAACAAGGTGTTGTCACCTTTTTTGAAGAAGAGCACCACCACACTTCTGCTCCACGCTTCTGGCGTATTACCGTCAAGTATGACGGAGTCGAACAGCCTCTGGAGGACTTTAAGTACCGGTTTTCCACCCGCTCTCAGAAGCTCAGTCGTAATTCCGTCATCGCCAGGTGCCTTGTTGTTCTTAAGTTGTTTGAGGGCCATCCTAATCTCATACAGGCTGACTTCCGGGATGTCTTCGGTAAAGTGTCGGGTCAGCTTGGCTCTGGGGTCTTTTGCCATGCTAACGACAGGTTGTGCTTGTGTAGAGGTGTATAACTGTTCATAGAACCTCTCAATCTCCTCCAAAATCTCGGGCTTCGACGAGACGACGTTACCACTATCGGTCTTCAGTTTGGTCAATTGACTTTGCCCAAGAGACAGATTTCTTGCGAACACTTTCGAGCCTTTGTTCCGCTTAATCGCTTCTTCAATACACGAAGTATTGAAGCAGCGTATGTCGCGTCGCAAACAAGTAGATATCTGTCTATTGAGCTGTCTGTATGCCGTCATGTCGACCGAAGACTGCAATCGCATATCTCGCCTAACCGCCATGAGATTCAGAGTATGATCGGAGAGCTTTTGGGTTCTATTCTGGCGTCGGCTCTTATAAAATTTTCTGCCAACTGCTTGAACAGTTTCCACCAGCCTATCGTTTATTTCGTCCGCCGTTACGCATTCATCTAAGGCTTCGAAGCGATTTTGAAGTTCGAGTTGAAAGTTATCGGGATCGATTTGAGCATAATTTGGTCGGAGCGTGGACTTCATTAGACGTGATCTTTCGAACTTAATGTTTAGATTCAGCGTGCCTCTTACAATACGGTGATCGCTGCCGGTCTTAACCCTACTGATCACAGAGACATCGCTGAATATTTGCCGTTTAGTCGTCATAATGAAGTCGATCTCATTTTTTGTGGAACCATCTGGGCTAATCCAGGTCCATTTTCGTTGTGGCTGTTTCTTGAAAAAGGAGTTCATCATAAAGAGGCTCTCCCTTTCCAAGAAATCAGCTAGACGTTGCCCTCTTGGGTTCCGCTGCCCATATCCGAATTGTCCCACTCTCAACTCATCACCGCTACGTTTGCCTAGTTTCGCGTTGAAGTCTCCCATCACAACTGTGAAATGTGTTGGCGAGACATGTATGGCTTTGGAGATGTCCTCATACATGGTCTCAACCTCTTCGTCGGGATGTGTCGAGGTCGGTGCGTATACCTGTATGACCTTCAATGAATACCGGTCGGTTATTTTAAGTACAAGGTATACAACCCTGCTCGACACACTCTCGATCATTAACACGTTGTTGACAAGAGACTTGCGGACGATAAACCCGACACCCCCTTGGGATTGTTGATCTCCCTCCCGGTAGTAGAACAAGTTGCCGGATTCGAGGGTTATTCTGTCCTCGCCCTGTCTACGGACTTCGGATAACCCTATGATATCCCAGCGCAACTTGTCCACTTCTTCTTCCAGCTCCACAATCTTCTCGTCAGCCCTCAGAGTCCGTGCGTTGTACGTTGCCAGGTCGAGTCGTTGGGTTTGGTGGCGGGGCGTCTGCCGGGGATTCTTAGCACCCCATGCTCCGCCGGAACCAAGGCTGCCACCAACGCCTGGAATAACGGAGCCGCCGGGGACTAGGGGCCGTTTCTTTTTTGTGACCATCATATGGGGGGGTGTTTGCCATAGTCACCACGCTTGGCAGGCGGGTTGGTGACCGCGGAGCCAGTCCTTTGCACCGATGACGCCGCTGCCCGTCACCGGCCAGGTAAATTTAGGACTGGCTTTTAAATGGATATACCGCCATTGGTTCGGTCGTCAGAGCCTCGTTAGTTGGCAGCAGGGTGTACCGCGCGCAGGAGAGGTTGACATTTGGGGAAACTAGATGTTTAGCGCTTCCCCCTTACACCTCAATATGGATGCCAGTGAAAGGACTTGATTAGTAAAATACTAAATCCTATGACAAATTTCAAATCCAAGATGGCTATCACCACAAAATGGCGAATTACATTACTTTTTCACTACTACCTCAATATGGGGAAAGGGCTTGACTAGTAGAATAATATGCACTATGACAAATTTCAAATCCAAGATAGCTGCCACTACAAAATGGCGAAATACGTTATTCATACAGTCTAACCATTTCCTGTACCTTGATTCACAACGCAATCGAGTTGATCTTGACACGGAATTAAACTTCTCAATCTTTGTCTTATCCGTTTAGAACGATAGATGTGAGAATTGTCATTCCGAATTTCAATCTTTCGGATTGGGTTGCAATTAGTACGCAGATTTTTTGTCCATAGATTCATGTTCGTGTAATATCGATTGGTGTGATTGACGTATATTTCGACAAATTTCATTCGTAAAACTAATATTTGTAACATTGGAAATAATATGAGTACTGTTTCTAAACGCAATCCGAATGGCTAACATTCGGAATGATAATAATGAACCATTGTTTCTCTCATTCATTCTAAACGGGTATGAGAAAGACCTAGAGGTTTGATTCCGTGTCGAAATTAATCCGACTGGGTTCAGAATCGCTACCCTGGTGTTCACGTATTATAAATTTAAAAGCAATCTATATTAATTATTCGATCAAAATTGATATAGTCGTGACTTTTATTTCTATAACCCACCTTTATTTTGCCTGATATCCTTACTTACACTTGACTAACTTACTAACAGTTCGTTTTGAGCCGAAAAACGAAAATTATCCCGATTTGATAAACCAGCTGATAACTGATCGAGGGGAATTCAGCCGGATCCGGCCGGACTGTAAATTACGCCGGATCGCAATCACTAGTGCGATATTACGAGTCAGTTGTCAAAGTCAAATGACTTTGACAACTTTGGCGAGTTGAACTGGGGGCTGTGTATTGGTGATTTTTGTTTCAGACATTATGTCCATTTCTATAATACGTCAATGTCGGAAACCCCCTCATTCCAGACGTTACCATGAACCATGAAGCTAACTGCTATAAATAAATAAATAAATATTGGTGGACAATTCACACACAACACCATCTGACCCCAAACTAAGCAAAGCTTGTATGATGGCGGCCAAATAGCTGATATAATACTTATATAATTTTAAATACATACTTATTATACATATGTTGCCATTGTTCTCTGAGAACTTATTTTCCTTAAAATTTTGGGGTTTTGGGGAATTAAGCAATCAGGCGTTGGCAACTCTGGTAGACAGGCATGTAAGAGTACCTATCTCTCTACTTAAGAGCTTATTAGACTACGCGTTATTCAGCACTCGTTGGGCAGACTGTCTTAGAGTCTAACTTTTGAGCTTGCTATTACACCAGTCTGAATAACGAGCGCTCAAGAACTTTTAATATTACTTCTTTTTTTTTACTGCACGATATTATGGTATTTTTAATTTAAATTGAAAAAAAGAATTTTAAGCATTTAAGATAAGTATAATAATAGCGAGGTCAAAATCAAAATAAAGGCATTTAAACTCCGAATACCCAAAACACAAAAACAGAAATTACCGCGAATACGAATGAACCAATCACGAACCAATGAAATGATATTTTAAGACTATATGTCAATGTCAGTGTCATGTATTTGTCGGTCTAACAGTCTTTGCCAAGACTTTGCCTTATTACACTACTCGTTATTCAGACTGTAAGCCAGTAAGACTCGCCGAACTCGATCTTGCTGTCTGAACGCAGACTCTAACAGTCTGACGCTTATTACACCACTCGTTATGCAGAAAGTCTAGAGAAAGACTGTCTGCATAACGAGTGGTGTAATAAGCTCTTTAGTCTGTGGGCATGTAAACTTGTAAAGTACAAAACCGTACAAAACATAATGATTACTTACTCTGTGGCACACCCCGGACACTCGGCGTAAACTCCAAACAAACGGTGAAGTCGACATACCTACACTCACACAACTACGCATATGTCGTTCGAACACATTTACGCATGTGTGCGTGTCATCTAGGGTTACTAAATTATTTTATGGAATAGCTGTGACCCGTGAGTTCACCTGCCTGTGGCTTACAATCTTACCTAGTTAGTGTTCGATCTTTAATGTAGGTAAATATAACTTTCATCAACAATCAGAAGGTAGAAGATTTAATACAAAATAGGAGATAATAAAGGTACCATGTACGAACAAGTCCTTTCACTGGCACCCATATTGAGGTAAGTTGTAAAGACATATTTTGTACACCATTTTGTGGAGGCGGCCATCTTGAATTGATATTAACCAAACATAGCAACGAACCACCGCACAACCATTAACATTCAAATAAAAAATCACATTGAAATCGGCCCATCCGTTTGAGCTTTACGTTGCCACAGACAGACAACAGACAGATAGACACACATACAGATAGACAGACAGACATCGACGTAAAACTTACACCACACATATTTTGGTTGAGTGTTAAAATAGATGCGGTATAAGCTTACAATGAATTTGACTGGCCTTGTGGCTTAGTGGTTAGTAGCTCTGACTGCGAAGCCAAGGGTCGTGGGTTCGATTCCCACCCAGTGCAAATATTTGTGTGATGAATTCAAATGTTTGCACTGTGTCTGGGTGTTTCTATGTAAGTATGTATTTAAAAACTATATAAGTATTATATCAGCTATCTGGCCGCCATCATACAAGCTTTGCTTAGTTTGGGGTCAGATGGTGTTGTTTGTGAATTGTCCACCAATATTTATTTATATTTTTAATGAGCGTAACGGGACACTTTTTTACTGATGGTGTTCATCGATTTATGAGATGGAGTCACGTCAAAACACGGCGACAGCAGCCAGACAACAGCAGCTGATTGTTTCTTTCTTGCATTGTTCTCTCGTTCATCAGAACATTTCTTTCATTTACGGGCGTCACGATGATTCATTCACACACAGCCCTCGAAAATTTTTTGCGTGGTGAGCCCAAAGAAATGTTCACTTCAAAAATAAAATCGATTCATCCGTTCGGGATAACACCTTATGCCGGATCCACCGGAATATCAAATTCGTTTTTCCGAATGGCAATCCCTATCGGACACGTAACGTAGGTATTGAAGTATTTGAATTGAAGTACCTATACTAAAGAATTGTTTATAAATTGCTTTTTCGAGTATTAACGACCCTAAATTGACAGAATGAGATGTATTTACTGATAATATGGTATACCATCTCTCTTTTTCACCTTTTTGTTATAACTTTTGCACGACGTTGCTGTGCAAAACACCATCATAAAGGAGTAAATACGACCGCTAAGGTGCAGAGTCATACAACGACTGACGTAAAATTAGCTGACTTGAGGCGTTTTGTCTGTTGTTGAGTGGGGCCGGTTTTGAACGCTGACATAAAATCCATAGTTTCAAAAAATATCATTGGTTTCCGACGAGACAAAAATAGTTCCACCGTACGCACTAGATGGCGATAGTGTAGATTCAGCAAGATTTGTCTCTACCATAGACTCTCAAAAGTGTAATCATAATGAAACCCCTCCCCATTATCAAGGAAAAATTCTAATCTAAATAATTTGTGATGATATAAAATTTTAGAGGTTTCGTAAACACATCAATTATTTATTGAAGTGAAAATTTCTTTAGGCGCGCCTAGATACATTTTTGTGGGGTGTAAATTGAATTCTACCGTCACGCTCGGGTATGATAAGAAATCTTCCGGTAAACACTAATATTATAAATGTGAAAGTATGGATGTTTGGATATTTGGATGTTTATTGCTCAATCAGGCCGTAACGTATGAACTGATCAGGCTGCAATTTGGAATACAGTTAGGATATAGTCTGGAAGAACACATAGGCTTCTTTTATCTCAGGAAAATTGAATTGCATTGGACAAGAAGAAAATACTAATTTTATGCGACAATTTAGGAAAATCTCTCGCTGAAAATCTTAATTATAATATATTGCAAATTCCAACATAGACGTTACGTCTATTTGTAAACCTAACGCTACAATAGAAGAGTTAGTACCTAAACAATGTAAAAAATACGACAAAAATATGAGAGAGCATGACGAAATAATCGTTATTCTAATCTCTCAGACTGTAAGTTAAAGAATAATACAGATCTAGTAGATTTGTGTTTATGTAGAAATTTTAAACTTCAAATATCAACTTTGCCATATAGATAATTATATCGAATGTAAGTGATTATGTAAACCCCCCCGCGAACCCTTCACGCGCCTTATCACTCTGTATTCAACAACAATCTACGCACACATTTGTATGTACATAACCATTGGCAAAATCTAAAAAATACACACATACAACACATGTCCTCTGTGAGACAGTCGCAGTCCTTGAGCGTTTTTAAGGGCAAAGTAAAAGATTTTTTGATGTCAGTTTACTCAGAGCAGATTTATTACCAGGCTCCAGCAGGAATGCTCCGTAGTCAAAGTGACTGCGAATAATGGTATTGTACAGAAGTTTTTGAGAAAATGGATGGGAGCCCCACCACACGCCAGAAAGGGAGCGGAGGATATTGATGTTTTTTTCACATTTAGCGGCAACCTGGTCTGAATGGGGAACACCTGTTAATTTGGTGTCAAGCCATAAGCCTAAAAATTTAACACATGTTTTTTGTGAGATAGCTTCGTTGTTACATTTTAAATTCAAATTAGGTATAGTTCTTTTATTAGTGAAGACAATAGCATTACTTTTGGTAGGAGAAATAGATAATCCGATCTCATTTAAGTGGTCTTCGAGGTACAATAAGGCAAGGTTTAGGGAGTTTTCAGCTTCCTCGATAGATTCGCCAGAGTAGTAGACTGCAATATCATCAGCATATTGTAGGATGTTACAGAAAGGATTCACAGTTTGGTCGAGGTCAGTAGTGTATAGTCCATACAGCGGGGGCCTTAATACTGAGCCTTGCGGAAGCCCCTTCCAGACCTTCCTAGATATAGGCATAGAATCTTGGTTCTTAATGAGGATGGTCCTTTCCACCAGGAAGCAACTAATGAACTGTACCATCTTCTCTGAAATACTCAGCTGCAGCATCTTGTCTCTGAGTATTGGAAGCTGGACGTTGTCATAGGCTGATGCGATGTCCAAGAATACCGCTACAACATACTGTTTTTTTTAAATTGTAATGCGAATATCTGTAGTTAGTATGCCGAGACTATCCAAGGTGCTCATTCCCTTCCTAAAACCAAATTGGGATACCGGAAGTAATCTATTGCTTTCTATGTACCATTCCAGTCTATTCTTAATAAGAACCTCTGTAATCTTAGCAGCTACGCAGGAGAGGGCTATGGGACGTCGAGACTTGGGGTCTGAAGGAAGTTTGCCAGGTTTAGGGATGGGAATTACTATCTGGGTTTTCCATGAATTTGGGATATAGCCCTGGTCAAAAAATATGTTTACCAGATTTAGGAAGTAAAGTTTTGTTGCATCATTAGCTCTAGTGATAAAAGAGTAAGGAATGCCATCTACTCCAGGGGCAGAATCGGTCAGTCCATCTAGAGCCAATCGCAGTTCTTCAAATGAGAAGGGGACATCAAAATGGGTAGATGTATGGGAATGTGATGGGCTGGGACGATGTGGATTCTGATGCACAAAAGGGGGGGCCAACTGGTCAGCAAATGGTTCCAACCAGGAAACAGGATCGTTGGTAGCCGGGTTATTATCTCTGTAAGAGCCTCTGAATCTACGGATTTGTTTCCACACAATGGTAGATGGAGTGGATGGTGATAGGCTTTCGAAGAAACTTAACCAACCCTGTTTCTTTTTAGACACAAGTATCTTTCTGCATTTTGCAGCTGTCTTCTTATAAATAAGGAAATTATTTGTAGTCATTTGTCGGTTGTAGTTGGTTTCTGAACTTTTTCGATCATGAACTGCTTTTGTACACTCAGAATCCCACCAGGGAGGGGAGAGGAGACTGTTTCTGGGCTTTTTTAGAGGGATGGACTCATCAGCGGAAGATATGATAATATCTACAAGTTTTTGGTAGCAGACCAGGGGATTTTCTTCTATTGGATTAGGAAGAGATGTAATTTTTTCATCCAATTGTGAAGAATATGAGTCCCATTTGGCTCCAGTTAACCTATATTTTTAAAGAGGGGCGGGAGGGGGGAGATGGGATACCCTGAGACCTAGGCTGATTAAGATGGGGAAATGATCGCTACCATTGATGAGAGGGAGGACCTGCCAAGATAAGGAGGGAAGCAGACCAGGAGAACAGAGAGTTAAATCCACTGCTGATTTTGGATTTTGAGTGGGTAGAACTCTTCGAGTAGGACTGCCGTCATTCCCTATGCACAAATTTACTTCATCCAGAGCCTCAAACAGTAATCGACCAAAAGAGTCACTGTGATAGGAACCCCAGGAGGTGTGGTGGGCATTGAAGTCTCCCATAACCACAACTGGAGAAGGAACAGAGGATATGATGAGAAGGATATCGGATATGAGATGAGGGGAAGGATGAGGGATGTATAGGAATATGAAGGAGGAATTAAACGCATGTACAGCAACAGCGTTTATTTCAGGACTGTGAGGGGGAAGGGGAATTTGGGAGAATGTTTGGGATAATTTGACAAATAATGCACAGCCAGCTGTTCCATCCTGGCGGTCGCTCCGAAGACATGAGAATCCCGGGACTCGATATCGAACTCCAGGGACAAACCACGTCTCCGAGACGGCCACCAAGATGGGGCTGTATTTGTTGATAAGGTGGAGGAGTTCAGGAAGCTTCCTGCGGAGGCTCCTGCTGTTCCATTGGATTATTGGGCATAGATCCATGGTGGGCTATTAAGGTTGGGAGTTGGGAGATCATGTGGGCTACGTTGGACGGTAAGGAATTGGGGTCTTGTGTTATCATCTTCATGATAATTGTGAGAAGTTGGGTAAGGAGATCATGAGTGTCTGGTGTTAGGTGATGGGACTGGGATTGAGCTTGCTCTAAGGAGTATCCGTTAGGGATTGTGGAAGGACCCTGGGCGGTGATGTTCTGATGGGCAATGCGGTCGTAGGATTTTCCAAGAGGAGCTCTTGGACGTGGGCTCTGGGAAATAGTCTTTCTGTAGGATTGGAAGGATTGTGAGGAAGGGGACGGGAGAGGTTGAGTGGCATTGGGGGGTGGGAGTTGTGAGGCTTGCATTTGGGCAACAGGTACGCTTCCAGCAACTTGGCTAAACCTTCTATTTACTTTAGCGGTTTGACTGCATGCTTCTTGGTAAGAAATCCCATCTTGACATTTTCATTTTTATAGCTCGCTGTCTTTCTTGTTCTGGACAGGACCTACTTGTAGAGAAGTGGCGCTCAGAGCAGTACAGGCATGAAGCCTCTGACTCTAGCACCACGCAATTGTCTCCACTATGAGGTTGTGTGCAACGGAAGCATCGAGGTTGAGAGCGGCACTGATTTTTAATGTGTCCAAATCTAAGGCAGTTGTTGCATTGGGTGGTGGGATATTGATATGGCTCTACGGTCAAAGATGAGTAGAACGAGAATATTCTGTTTGGCAGTTGTTGGGCTCTAAATGTGAGAACCACTGTCGTCTGAGTAGGAACCCAATTTATTGTATTCTCGACTTTGTTTTTTCGGTTTAGCCTCCTTGCTTTCAGGACGTAACTGTTACCAGGGATTTTTATTGAGTTTGCAAAGTCCTCCATGGACCATTCCACAGGGACACCCCTCACTAAGCCCATTCGGGTGACATTGTAGGTTGGGATCATTGCCTCATATTTACCGATTTTCAGGATAGGGTTGATTAAGAATTTATTGGCGGCTGCAGCATTTAGGAATTCGATAGATATTTTGTTCCTACCTACTTTTTTTACTCCATCTTGGCAGACACTATCAATCTTGTTCGTGTGCAGGAATTTTCCAAATTTCATCGGCCTAATCACCGTGCCTAAGGTTGGGTCAGGTTCGGTTCTAGAAACATGCACTATAAACGGTCCAGCGTCGATGTTTTCGTATTGTTGTATTCCTATAATCGACATCACAGGATGGACATATATTTGCTGTATGGACGCGGTCGTTGTCTCTAAGTTCGTAACAGACTTCTTTACGAGTGCGGATCTGTCTGGCTGAGATGGTAGATGCCTCTTCAAGAGGTTTGGAGTCAATGAGTTTTCCGTTTCCATTACATTACTAGAATCGGGCGGATCAGGGGGTTCTGGCGACGGAGAAACATTCTCCATATCTCTGCCTTCTACTTGCTAATAAAATATATAAAACTTACCAATAAAATTCCAATAAATAGTACACAAATACAATACAAAAACAACAAACACGTGTAGAGGTTATAGCCACCACCGAGTTAGTCCCCGTCATACTCTCATTATGAAATGAGAGGAGATCTCCATCTACCCTCATTTGGGCTTCAAAAATCGCAGGGTGACCAACACTACAAACAACACTAACCATATCAGGTTTCTCCAAACTCAGTGCGCTATGCACACATTTATTTATTAGAGGATTCTGCGACGCCGATAACCGTAAACCGGGTAGTTTTCGGTTATTGGCATCGTGGTCATCGCGTCGTAGTTGAAATATATACCTATGTTTTTTATTTTCCAATGCTTCCCGAACCATTCTTGCGTAGTAATAACATTCGGTAGATAGAACCTTCGGGTCGTGGATCTCGATCCAATGACCAATTTTAGCATCAATCAGATGTTCAGCAATTGCAGATTCTTGTGTCTGACGATTTTTTACAGCGGCAATGTGTTGATTGTTCCAAGTCCCAGCAGTGGGAATATATATTTGGGTGTTTATGATATCCATACATATATATTTAGCCTTGTTTTGCGATGAAAATTTAAAAGGGCAAGCAATGAAAGGTACTACAAACTATCTTGTAAAACAAAGGTTGAGAATTGCTGGTCTGTCATATTGAGAGTGACATTGGTTTGTTTACCTTTTATTCACAGACATTTGGAATGAGGTATAAAGCCAAATATTAATAATACAAATAAAACACATATCGACTGTGACAATGATAAGAAGTTTGTGATTTACGGACTCCAAGAGTGTGGTGAAGATGAAATCGAACTTCACCACCGTATTATAAAGAAATGCTGGGATATACTACATGTTGACTTAACTGGGTATATAGAAGATTATAATAGGATTGGAAAAATAGGATTCAAGCGAACATTAATGTTAGAGATTATTAGTAAAAGAATGACCAGTTACATTATAAGAAACAGTCACCACTTCAAAAACACTGGATTAGCCATATCAAAGTATTTAAGTGAAAGTGATTTGAAAATACAACGAAAACTTAAAGAAATACAGAAAGAAGAATGGAAAAAGGAAATTATGCAATTTTACGCAACAAAATATTTATTAATGGATTAGAGTACTCAAATACACAAAAAAACAACATGCAACAGATGTTTAGTTCGGATCTTAATCGGCAAAACCTTCTACAGAACGATACAGCTCATTACACCCCGTTTTTTTCAACTACGTCAAACGCCAAGCCATAATCTGAAGTCTACAACTATCATAGAAATTATAATGTCACGACAATTAACAATAGCAAAAGTAATAATAAAATACAGACAGATGTTTTGAAAAATTCACCTAAAGAAACAGAAACACAAGAAATTGTGAATTCCATCACTGAAAATATCCAGTATTATCGAGAAGAATCCCAAACAAGCCAGTCTAAACACAAACAAACGCCAAATAGAAATCACTAATAAAATTCCAAAAAATACATTTCGTTCCTAACTTTACCGCTATATTTCAAAATGCTCAAAGTTTCAATAATAAAATACATTTATTAGAAAGCGTACTAGAAGAACATAAAACGATTCAAGCAGTGTGTCTTTCCGAAACATGGATCAGAAGAGAAAGAAAAGATATGGTGAAAGTAAAAAACTTTGTATTTGCTGCTGGATACTACAGAAAAGTACATAGAGGTGGTGGGGTAGCAATCCTTCTTCGAGATAATATCGAATCCACAGAAAGACCGGACATAGAAGAGCTATCAGTCGAATATATAGTAGAGTGCTGTGCTGTGGAAATAATAAAACAAAATATTTTATTAATTGACGTGTATCAAAATGACCATGAAATTGAAACGTTTTTTACATTTTTAGAAACTTTATTGAATAAAATTAAGAATAAAATAGCAAAAAAAGGCATTGTATCCGTGGCGATTTCAACCTAAATAAATACCTAAATTCCAACCACTACAAACGACTAATTAACACTATGCTGGAATATAATTTTCAGCAAAGAATAACAGACACTACTCGAAAAACAAACACAACAGACACACGCATAGATCTTTTGTTTACAAATTACCATGAAACGCACAATAAAATAACAGTAAACGATTACGGTATCTGACCACAAAGCGCTTTACGTTGAAGTAATGAGCTTGGAAAAAAATCAACCAAAACCAAAAACTGTTACTCCTAAAAGATGCTTTAACGAAAAAAATACACATAATTTCAAAGATGCGCTTCAAAAAATAATATGGACAGATCTGTTAGACTTAAACGAAAATGTAAATATCTGCTATACTTTGTTCGATTTTAAACTCAAAGAGTTACTAAATAAATTTATTCCATATAAAAAGATTATTTCAAAACAAGATAACAACAACTCCTGGATGACTAAAGGCCTAAAAATTTCATGTCGTAACAAAAGGATATGTTAGCAAATGAATCTAACGATAAAATAATAAAATCGTATTGTAAAAAATACGGAAAATGTCTTAAAAATGCGGTAAAAGTATCCAAAAAACTCAATAACGCCAAAAAAATGGAACAATCAACAAATAAAATAAAAACAATGTGGACAATAATAAAAAAGCATACTAATAAAACTAATACCAAACAATTAAAAAATGTCAAACTAGTTGCAAACAAAGAAATTGTGGACCAGCCTCGAGAAGCAGCAAATCTTTTCAATAATTATTTTTCATCATTGGGCAACAACGAAACAATGAACAATTTGAAAAACTCTAACGGAAAACCTATTTTTATGATACAAATCAAACAAACTCTATGTATATGTCACTAGTATCTGAAAAAGAAGTCATGGCCATAATAAAACGGCTGCCAAATAAAACTAGCCATGGAATAGATGATATATCTCCATCTTTAATTAAATCCTGTGCACAAGAACTCACTCCGATTTTAACAATACTGATAAATAAATCAATTGAAGAAGAATATTTTCCAGATCTCCTCAAAATAGCAAAAAAAAAACAATTTTAAAAAAGAACGGAAAATTCTCCAGTGTAAATAACTATAGACCTATATCATTACTCCCAGCTATATCAAAAATATTTGAACGCGCAATGTCAGATCGTCTATACAGTTTCCTAGAAAAATGGTTGTCTGTAAAGTCGGTTTACTGACGATAGTTAAACGTGACAACGTCTTAAGAAATCAGTACGCTGATAGCGCGAGTAGTGATACCGCTCGACTCGGCGGGTGGCGCCCTCAGCGCTCAGCTTCGTCCGCATGGCACGGAGGACGAACTAACGGTAACGTTACATGACGTCATGTTTTGCGGGCGTGCAGCCGGCTTCACCGAATTATAAGACGTTATCACGTCAAAAATATAAACTATTAGACAAAAACCAGTTCGGTTTTCGAAAAAAATCTTCGACTACATTAGCACTGTTAAACTATGCACAGGAAATCTTAAATAATATGCGCGATAAACATCATTCTGTCGGATTATTGCTAGATATATTATGTCAAAGGCCTATGACAGGGTCTCACACGATATTCTAGTACAGAAACTCTCAGCGATCAGCATTAGAGGAAAACCAATTAACTGGCTTATCTCATACTTGTCTAATAGAAAACAGTTAGTCCAAATACAGCATTACCATCATGCCACAGGATTAATAGAACCTATACAATCAAACATACGAACAACAAATTGGTCGATACCCCAAGGAAGTGTGCTAGGGTGCATCCTTTTCCTGATTTATATAAACAATATCCCTAAAATTACAAAATCACCCTGTGTTTTATTTGCCGATGACATTTCGTTACTGTTTAAATGCACACAAGACTCTGCTTCACTCCAATACATAGAAAATACTTTTAAAGATTTTAAAGCAAACCTATCTATCTGTAATTTAGAAGTTAACCAAGATAAAACAAACCTAATTCAATTTATTATATAATATATAATAATATATAATAATTCTGTCTCTTGGGCAAAGTCAATTGACCAAATTGAAAACCGATGATGGCAACGTCACCTCGTCGAAGCCCGAGATTTTAGAGGAGATCGAGAAGTTCTATGAACAGTTATACACCTCTGCGCAAGCACAACCTGTCGTTAATATGGCTAAAGACCCCAGAGCCAAGCTGACCCGACACTTTACCGAAGATATCCCGGAAGTCAGCCTGTACGAGATTAGGATGGCCCTCAAGCAACTTAAAAACAACAAGGCACCTGGCGACGACGGAATTACGACTGAGCTTCTGAGAGCGGGTGGAAAACCGGTACTTAAAGTCCTCCAGAAGCTGTTCGACTCCGTCATACTTGACGGTAATACGCCAGAAGCGTGGAGCAGAAGTGTGGTGGTGCTCTTCTTCAAAAAAGGTGACAACACCTTGTTGAAGAATTACAGACCCATCTCACTTCTGAGCCACGTTTATAAGTTGTTTTCGAGGGTTATCACGAATCGTCTCGCACGCAGGTTTGACGACTTCCAGCCACCCGAACAAGCCGGTTTCCGAAAAGGCTATAGTACCATAGACCACATCCATACGCTTCGGCAGATTATACAGAAAACCGAGGAGTATAATCGGCCACTATGTATAGCGTATGTGGACTATGAGAAAGCCTTCGATTCCATCGAGACCTGGGCAGTGCTTCAGTCTCTCCAGCGATGCCGCATGGACTATCGCTATATCGAAGTGTTGAAGTGTATTTACAGCAAAGCCACAATGTCTGTTCGATTACAGGACCAGTGCACAAAACATATCCAGCTACAGAAAGGCGTGAGGCAGGGAGATGTTATATCTCCGAAACTGTTCACTGCCGCGCTGGAAGATGTTTTCAAGTTACTGGACTGGAACGGACATGGCATCAATATCAACGGCGAATGTATCACTCACCTTCGGTTTGCCGACGACATAGTCATTGTGGCGGAGTCGCTGGAGGACCTCGGTGCTATGCTCAGAGACCTCAGTAGAGTATCCCAACAGGTAGGTTTGAGGATGAATATGGACAAGACGAAGGTCATGTCAAATGTTCATGTCTCACCTGTACCGGTTATTGTTGGGAATACCACACTCGAAGTTGTTGACGAATACGTCTACCTGGGTCAAAAGATCCAATTAGGTAGATCCAACTTCGACAAAGAGGTCCAGCGAAGGATCCAACTCGGATGGGCAGCGTTCGGGAAACTACGGCACATCTTGGAGTCCAAAATACCCCAATGCTTGAAGACGAAAGTCTTCAATCAGTGCGTGTTGCCAGTGATGACTTATGGAACTGAGACGTGGTCCTTAACTGTGGGCCTCATAACAAAGCTCAAAGTCACACAGCGAGCTATGGAGAGAGCGATGCTCGGAGTCTCTTTGCGCGACAGAATCCGGAATGAGGATATTCGCAAAAGAACGAAAGTAGCCGACATAGCTCGAAGAGTAGCTAAGCTGAAGTGGCAATGGGCAGGCCACATCGCTCGCAGAACTGACAACCGATGGGGAAGAAAGGTTCTCGAGTGGCGACCACGAACCGGAAGACGCAGTGTTGGACGGCCTCCCACTAGATGGACAGATGACCTCACAAAGGTCGCTGGAAACCGCTGGTTGCAGGTTGCGCAGGACCGTTCGTTGTGGAAATCTAGGGGGGAGGCCTATGTCCAACAGTGGACGTCTTGCGGCTGATGAATGAATGAATGATGAATTCAATTTATACCACCTCATACTAGCGCCAACCCCTCTAAAACTCTTTTGAGATTGCGGGTAGAAGTGAATGGTATCCCACCGGCGCCCTCTACACTAAATTCTATCAGTCATACCCAGTTCTTTAAATAATCAGATACTTGTTCTTTTATATTATATATACACATATTTAATATATACACATATTTAGACTCAAACGGATACTTACTATACGGAACGGGTACTTTTGTATGGGCCCGTGGCGTCGTTTTTAGGGTTCCGTAAAACGTAAAAACGGAACCCTTATAGATTCGTCATGTCTGTCTGTCTGTCTGTCTGTCTGTCTGTCTGTCTGTCTGTCTGTCCGTCCGTATGTCACAGCCACTTTTTGCCGAAACTATGAGAACTACACTGTTGAAACTTGGTAAGTAGATGTATTCTGTGAACCGCATTAAGATTTGAACGAAAAAATAAAAAAAATAAAAAATTAGGGTTGCCCCCCATACTGAGAACTGAACCTGAAAATTTTTTTTTTCATCAAACCTACACGTGTGGGCTGTCTATCGATAGGTCTTCAAAAATGATCTTGAGGTTTCTAAAATCATTTTCGTCTACACTGAATAATTTGCGCGAGAGACACTTCCAAAGTGGTAAAATGTGTGTCCCCCCCCCCCTCTAACTTCTAAAGTAAGAGAATGAAAAATCTAAAAAAAATATATGATGTACATTACCATGTAAACTACCAACGAAAATTGGTTTGAACTCGATCTGATGAGTAGTTTTTTTTAAGTACGTCATAAATACACTATTATTGAAACTTCGATCAAAGTTACAACGAACTACAAGAACTATGTGTACTATGTATATTATGTTACTTGCTGCAACGGAACCCTTCATGGGCGAGTCCAACTCGCACTTGGCCACTTTTTTTTTTTTTTTAGCGGCCAGAGATCCGTTATCACTTTCTTGTAACAATTAAATACCCTGATGCTATCTGTGTGTAGCGGCTGCATCGTATTTCATATTTCAAGTGCCCACCTACTAACTCTATTGCCTTTGTTCATTGTGTCCCTAGCGGATAAAATAAATCGTATAACATAAACACCAATAACGTAAATATTAACCACAACTAACAGTGCTCCATTGTATTAAGAAATAGTTATAAGCCACAGTCACATTGTAAAAGCGAGGAGTCAGATATTAAACACCATCAAGTGAACACGCATTTTATTTTGCCTGTCACCACACCTTCACGCACCCATCGGCAAAGTGGTGACCCCGACGTGATAGCAAGCAGACGTGATTCAAGTATAGTTCATAGTCGCGTTAAATTCAAATTTTTCAAAAGTCAACAAAAAATCATCAACACTCGCGAAAAATGAACGACCCACGCTGCCAGCCTGCGCCGGTTCAACAACCAACACCAGCCACACCACCGACCATCGAGACGTTGACAACGGCCACCATCAATGTAACGACAAGGATACCGGACTTCTTGGACACCAGTCTCGACAGAACGACGGAAAGTGCAACGACTTCGACAAAAACAGCCGACCCACCGCCAGCACCACTTCAGATAAGCACGCGTTCGGGTCGCACCGTCAAGCCAAGAGTGAAATTCGATTTATGAGATCTTCATTTTTTGTCGTCAGTCAGCTTACAGCCGCACACTGCTACAATTCACCATACAAATCTACGCATTATTGGACCAACCGCAAGCAACTACGGTCGTCACCCAGCACCTCGCACAATGCGCAACAATGCGCACCTCGAGGATGACACCGACTCTCACTCTCACAACATGTCGCCGGCCGCCGTCATGATGGTTAGCGCCTACCAAGTTTGGTGCTACTGCAAGCTTCGCGTAGCGTCAAAGGTGGGCGAGTCGAGCATCGAACGAACAATCTCGCTACAACGACGTGTCAACAACGCAGCTATCCCGTCACCCATATCGCGAGTGCGTTCAAACATAGTGATCCGTAGTATTTAAGTGTCGTCCAGTGTATTAACCCAGTGATTTAGTTTAAAAAATATAGTTTTATCTAAGGGGGGAGGATTGTAGCGGCTGCGTCGTATTTCATATTTCAAGTGCCCACCTACTAACTCTATTGCCTTTGTTCATTGTGTCCCTAGCGGATAAAATAAATCGTATAACATAAACACCAATAACGTAAATATTAACCACAACTAACAGTGCTCCATTGTATTTAGAAATAGTTATAAGCCACAGTCACATTGTAAAAGCGAGGAGTCAGATATTAAACACCATCAAGTGAACACGCATTTTATTTTGCCTGTCACCACACCTTCACGCACCCATCGGCAAATGTGCAATCGGATTTGCTCTAAGTCATATCGGAGCTGAGTTATGGCCTGTCAAAGTTATTTATTTTTTGGATTTTTTGTATGGACAAGTGGCGTCGTTTTTTCATTTTAGCGGCCATCGATCCGTTATAACTTTCTTGTAACAATAAAATACCCTAATAATATATAATAATCAGATAATAATAGAGATAATAATAGAATAATAAATAGAGATAATAATCAGATTTGCTGTAAGTAATATCCGAGCTGAGTTATGGCCTTTCAAAGTTTTTTTTTTGGTATTTTTAAATATATTTGATTTATATATGGGCGCCATTTCCGTAAGCGGTCGAAGATCTGTTGTCACTTTTTTTAAACACTAGCTTACGACAATTGTATTCGTTTAATCAGATTTGCTGTAAGTCATATCGAAACCGAGTTATGGCCTTTTAAAGTTTTTTTTGGGTTTTTCTTAAATGGACTAGTGGCGCCATTTCCTATAGCGGCCAAACATCCGCGAGCACTTTTATGAAACATTATTTTTACCTTAAGGTACCTGTGTAATCAGATTTGCTGCAAACTATATCGGAGCTGAGTTATGGCCCCTCAAAGTTTTTTTTTGGTTTTCTTTGTATGGACTAGTGGCGCCATTCCCTATAGCGGCCAAATATCCGTTAGCACTTTTATGAAACAATATTTTTACCTTAGGGTACCTGTGTAATCAGATTTGCTCCAAACTATATCGGAGCTGAGTTATGGCCCCTCAAAGTTTTTTTTTTTTGTTTTCTTTGTATGTACTAGTGGCGCCATTTCCTATAGCGGCCAAACATTCCCGAGCACTTTTATGAAACATTATTTTTACCTTAGGGTACCTGTGTAATCAGATTTGCTCTAAACTATATCGCAGCTGAGTTATGGCCCCTCAAAGTTTTTTTTTGTTTTCTTTGTATGTACTAGTGGCGCCATTTCCTATAGCGGCCAAACATCCGCGAGCACTTTTATGAAACATTATTTTTACCTTAGGGTATCTGTGTAATCAGATTTACTCCAAACTACTTTGCTTATCAAAATTATAGGTACATATGCGATTCCTTAATTATTTTGTAACTACTATCATATGTTCAGTTTCCTCATATGGCAGAGTCAGCAAATACTCGGAGACAGTTTGCTTACAGTTATATAAATTTTGATTGTATATGCATAACAATCTATTTATTCGATTGTAGAGTAATGGCCCTAGAAATTTGAAAAATCTACTTGTGAAAGCGTGTTTTGTGTGTGCCAGCGAGATACATACAATATCCTTACGTCTCTTGTTAGTATTGTTAGTGGAGTATGAAAGTAGTTTGTGCTGTTTTATTGTCGTATTCAATATAAAGAGTTGTCTTACAGTTAGAATGTTACAGGATTTATAGAGCCGTTCCGTAGAGAAGAGAAATGGGCGAAATGTTGCGACCTTCAATATGGCTCTTTGTGCTCTTTCGACAGAAATAATTAATGACTTAGTAGCTCCTCCCCATGATGAGATGCAGTATGTTATTATCGATTGACACAATGCTTTATATACTTGCTTTATTAATTTAGTATCTACGATATGCCGTAATATTTTGAACACATAAATAAGCTTACGAAGTCTATTTACTAGATTTTTTATATGTAGCCGAAAAGATAGTGCGTCATCAATAATAACACCTAAGTATTTGATGTCATTTGCTCTTTCTATGGTTGGACATTTGTGTAGGCAGGCTGTTGGATTTGTGCAAGTGTGCGCATATAGATTTGGGTTAGCTGTAGATTGTTTAGATTTACGCATAGCAAAATATATGTATTTTGTTTTATTCGCGTTTAGTGTTAGTAGGTTATTTGTTAGCCAATTATTCACCTTGTCAAAACCTCGCTGAGCAAATTCGTGCAGCATCATCTTGTTTGGGGCGGAAAATAAAATTGCAGTGTCATCAGCGTATGACAATATCTTGCCATGTTCTAGATTTAAGCTGCAGAGGTCATTTATGTAAACCAGAAAAAGGGTAGAACTGAGGGTCCCGCCTTGAGGAATTCCGAAATTAGTGCTTTTCTCGTCAACGCTGACCACATTGCCTATTCTGACACATTGAGTACGGTCGCTTATGTAGTCTGTGAAAAGTTTAAGCTGGATTCCCCTTACGCCTATTGCTTCTAGTTTGTGTAGTAAGAAAGGTCCATATACCGTATCATAGGCCTTAGCCAAATCTAGGAAGATACACATTGTCTGGTTACCCCTATCGAGCGCTTGCGTTACATTCTCTGTCACCTGGTGCACTGCGTCAGCTGTTGATAGCTTCGTTCTAAAACCAAATTGGTTGTTTGATAGAAGCTTGTTATTTTCTAGATACCTTACGAGGCGGGTGTTGATAATTTTTTCTAGGATTTTTGATAGTGAGGATAGAAGTGATATCGGTCTGTAATTTGTTACCTGTTCTTTACTTCCCGATTTATAAATTGGAATGACTACAGCCTTTTTAAGACACCTGGGGAAGACTCCGTTAGTAATACACTGTGAAAAAAATATGGGCTAAAGGCGGTACAAGGATATCTTTGAATTTTTTCAAAAATCTGTTGGAGATGTTATCCCATCCAACGGCGCAGTCATCTTTTAACCCAAGGATTATACGTTCTACTTCTTTTTCGTTGGTATCTAGCATAACAAATGACTGCACTCGTGGTTGAGAATAAGATTGGTTTTGTGAGATTGCTCGCTGCGATTGAAGTTTCTGAGCTAGATTTTTCCCTACATTAACAAAAAAATTATTGGTTTTATTTGCTGATAGAGCTGGGGAAGCGTCTGTCTGGAGAAGTTTCGAGTTTGAGTCAGATTGATTCGTCGTGAATGTGACCTTCTTTATGTGATTCCAGATGCGTTTACTGTTGTTACCGGCTTTTGTTAGTTGTTCCCTGTCATAGTAAATTTTTAGTTTTTTCAAAAGATCATTACAAAAGTTTCGATATCTTTTGTATGTGGTTTGCAGTATATGATTTTTTGGGGAAGCTTTTGCTTTCATATGCAATTTATCTCTGTTTCGAATACACCGTACCAAGCCAGGCGTAATCCATGGCTTAATATTGTTGTATTTTCTGTTGACTTTTTTAATTCTGGTATTTTTATTTATTGCCAGCTGAATGTTTTCAATTCAATTCAATTCAATTCATTTATTCGAACCATAAATTCATAAGAACACTTGGTAACGTCATTAACAAAAAGGCAAAGAATCCGTGTACATAATAAGATAAAATAACAATGTCAAAATGAATAAAGCGGCTGTAAAGGAGCCTCGTCAATCAAATGCAGCTGTAAAAAGGCTTTGTCAAAGACAAACTAACAAATAATGAATACATACAGTATACAGATACTACATGAGTACAAACAATGTTCCATCAAAAGTTTTATAAATGTATTATTTTACCTTATTACAAGATTCCAGTTTCAACACATTTCTCTTCCATACGTTACTATCTTTAACAAAGTCATCTATATTATAATATGCCTTGCTCAATAGGTAGCTTTTTATTTCATTTTTAAACTTTGTTTCATTAAGACCTTCGACTTGTGCAGGGATTGCATTATAGAAGCGAATACCATTACATTTGAAAGAGTTATTTGTTTTCTGAAGTCTGCACTTAGGAAATACAATTTTGTGCTTATGGTGCGCTTTTGGATTCAGATCAGTTAGTTTCTTCAGTCGACTTCGATTTTTTCTTACATACATTATACATTCATAAATATACAATGAAGGGACTGTTAATATGTTTATAGTTTTGAAAATCTCCCGTACTGAATCTCTAGCTGATAAATTATATAGACCACGGATTGCTCTCTTTTGCAATATGAAAACTGAGTTTCAGTTTTCATATTGCAAAACTGAAACTCAGTTTTCATATTTCGATTAGGTATGACAAGGAAACGCTAGCGTCAGCACAGTTGTAAACTGTACTGTAGTCAATATTGGATAGGTCACGTTCAAGCGTAGTATAGTCAATCATGCTTTTAATTTGAGGGCAGCATTGTTGTTTTGGTTTACTAATATTCAAGGTTGTTAATACAGCATTATGATCTGTTATTGTCGAGTTAGTAACAAGTATACGTGATGATGAGCTGGTTTTTAAAATTACGTGATCTAAGCATGATCCACTCTGATGAGTAGGAAAAGTGTGTGCTGGAAGTAAACCATGAAATGAGCATATATCTAGATATTCATGGGCTGTGTTATCGTTACAATCTGGATGAATATTTATATTAATGTCACCTGTTAGTATTATGTTCTTAAATGCTGACAATGCTTGAAAATGTTTTCCCAGCGAGTGATTAAAACGTTCGAGGTTTTTGAAAGAAGGTGATCTATATACTGCCATTATTGCGGATATTGTTCCGATTTTAATAATTAGGCAATTACAGTCATATAGTCCTGGTTCCTCAACTGTGATATTTAGAGCCGATTTTACATATACTACTACCCCGTCGTTTTGATTGTGATTCATCTTACTATAGTACGTAGTATACCCTTGGATTGTAGGTAGATTTCTATCCCGGGTAGACAGCCAGCATTCTGTCAGCACGATTACGTCACAACTTATTTTCAGTCTATGTAGAAGAACAAGAAAACTGTTCATATTTTTATAAATACTTCGGATATTTTGTGTTAGTATCGTTAATGAGTTAGTGGAATTATGATAATATTGTATGCAGCTCTCAACATCGCACATCTTATATTCTGCTAGAAACGTCTGGTCTATGTCGTTAAACAAATTGATTTCCATTAAATAAATTATTTCAAAGGGTCTAAATGCTAATGTAAACTAGGTGAAGTGGCGCTCTTAGGCGCCTTCATAATCTATTGAATTGATGTACCTGTTTTCGGCCGTCTTCTTAGCTGGGCAATCGGCATCGCCTGTTTTGTGCGTGTTCGTTTTTGTAAACCTAGTACAGGTGGCACACTTCGGCGTGTGCGCTTTATTTGGGAACTCATTCATTGCGTGACCTCCTTGCGCGCAGTGTCCACAGGTGGGCGTGGTCTCTCTGCACGTTTTAGCTGCATGTCCGTACTGTTGGCATTTGTAGCATCTCGTTACCAACGTGAAATCTCTAACAGGACAGGATGTCCAGTTAATAAATACTCGGTTCTGCGTGATGAGGGCTTTACGAATTGCAGCGGAAACTTCAATTATGTAGTTACAGGTCTGGGCGTCCTTTTTGCCTGATTTATGGCTTAGTTTGATATTATGTAAAAATGTGTCGCGATCCATCGTCATTTTCTCTGTTAAATTTTGCTCGAAGATGCAGGTAAAAACTTCATTTTCTGTCATGCTCGTTGGTACTCCTAAAACTGTAACGCGTGGTCTACGTTTGTAAGATTCGTCCAAAGTTAAACCTGAAGAGCTTAGTTGTACGGATTGTTTCAGCTTTAGTAAATCTTCTTTCTTTTCTGTGCTGATAATGACCCCTCCATTTTTGGTTCTATGGAGGCTTCGAACTTGCAACTTCATTTCTTCAGGGCGGATGATTTTCTGTACAATGCTTTTTGTCTCGTCGCTGGATTTATTGTCCTTGGGGTAGATCGCTACGGAGTTTAATGAATTTGGTCTGATAAAATTATTAGCCCCTGTTTTTACCATATTAGCAAAGGACACATTTTGGTTGATCGAGTTATTGGTATTGGTCTCCTGTATGGTATTTTTTATTCCCGTTAGGCACTCTTGCAGGTCACATTTATTATTAAGGTCTTTGATGGTTTGGTGTGCTTGTATGGCCTTTTGTTTTAAAGACTGATATAATACAGCCATTTGCGAAGAAGCACTTCCGACTTTGCGGCAAAGATTTGCAACACGTAATTTCTGCTCTGAATTTAACTTGCCCTCCGATGTTATTAAGCAGATTTCATTCAGAGTCTGGTCAACGTTTGTGATCCATTTCTGAATCTCAGAGGTAGACGCCAACTCAAAGTCGAATTGGTTCGATTCTTGTGGTGTTTGCACGGTCTGTTGTTGGGGCGTAGGCGGCAGGCTTCGCCGCATTAGGGTACTTCGGTCAAATGGACTATCCATTTTCAGCACACTTCTGTACACTTATATTGGTACCGAATATTTGGAGATTTTTCTTCTGAATTAATAATCACTAAGACGCACTATATTCATCTTCCTACGTAACTTCTTATCGAGGTCGAACAATGATTATATTAGCGGAATTATTAAATACTTCAACGCACACGCCCGTACGTGACGAACGCGCGCGACTATCCCTAAACTATATCGGAGCTGAGTTATGGCCCTTCAAAGTTTTTTTTTTTGGTTTTCTTTGTATGTACTAGTGGCGCCATTTCCTATTGCGGCCAAACATCCGCGAGCAGTTTTATGAAACATCATTTTTACCTTAGGGTACCTGTGTAATCAGATTTGCTCCAAACTATATCGGAGCTGAGTTATGGCCCCTCAAAGTTTTTTTTTTGGTTTTCTTTGTATGTACTAGTGGCGCCATTTCCTATTGCGGCCAAACATCCGCGAGCACTTTTATGAAACATTATTTTTATCTTAGGAGACCTGTGTAATCAAATTTGCTCAAAACTATATCGGAGCTGAGTAATGGCCCCTCAAAGTTTTTTTTTTTGTTTTCTTTGTATGTACTAGTGGCGCCATTTCCTATTGCGGCCAAACATCCGCGTGCACTTTTATGAAACATTATTTTTACCTTAGGGTACCTGTGTAATCAGATTTGCTCCAAACTATATCGGAGCTGAGTTATGGCCCCTCAAAGTTTATTTTTTGGTTTTCTTTGTATGTACTAGTGGCGCCATTTCTTATAGCGGTCACACATCCGCGAGCACTTTTATGAAATAATTTTTTTACCTTAGGGTACCTGTGTCATCAGATTTGCTCCAAACTATATCGGAGCTGAGTAATAGCCCCTCAAAGTTTTTTTTTTGGTTTTCTTTGTATGTACTAGTGGCGCCATTTCCTATTGCGGCCAAACATCCGCGTGCACTTTTATGAAACATTATTTTTACCTTAGGGTACCTGTGTAATCAGATTTGCTCCAAACTATATCGGAGCTGAGTTATGGCCCCTCAAAGTTTTTTTTTTTGGTTTTCTTTGTATGTACTAGTGGCGCCATTTCCTATAGCGGCCAAACATCCGCGAGCTTTTTTATGAAACATTATTTTTACCTTAAGGTACCTGTGTAATCAGATTTGCTGCAAACTATATCGGAGCTGAGTTATGGCCCCTCAAAGCTTTTTTTTTGGTTTCCTTTGTATGTACTAGTGGAACCATTTCCTATTGCGGCCAAACATCCGCGAGCACTTTTATGAAACATTATTTTTACCTTAGGGTACCTGTGTAATCAGATTTGCTGCAAACTATATCGGAGCTGAGTTATGGCCCCTCAAAGTTTTTTTTTTGGTTTTCTTTGTATGTACTTGTGGCGCCATTTCCTATAGCGGCCAAACATCCGCGAGCACTTTTATGAAACAATATATTTACATTAGGGTACCTGTGTAATCAGATTTGCTCCAAACTATATCGGAGCTGAGTAATGGCCCCTCAAAGTTTTTTTTTTTGGTTTTCTTTGTATGTACTAGTGGCGCCATTTCCTATAGCGGCCAAACATTCGCGAGCACTTTTATGAAACATTATTTTTACCTTAGGGTACCTGTGTAATCAGATTTGCTCCAAACTATATCGGAGCTGAGTTATGGCCCCTCAAAGTTTTTTTTTTGGTTTTCTTTGTATGTACTTGTGGCGCCATTTCCTATAGCGGCCAAACATCCGCGAGCACTTTTATGAAACAATATTTTTACCTTAGGGTACCTGTGTAATCAGATTTGCTGCAAACTATATCGGAGCTGAGTTATGGCCCCTCAAAGCTTTTTTTTTTGTTTTCTTTGTATGTACTAGTGGCGCCATTTCCTATTGCGGCCAAACATCCGCGAGCACTTTTATGAAACATTATTTTTACCTTAGGGTACCTGTGTAATCAGATTTGCTCCAAACTATATCGGAGCTGAGTTATGGCCCCTCAAAAATTTTTTTTTGGTTTTCTTTGTATGTACTAGTGGTGCCATTTCCGTAAGCGGCCGAAGATCTGTTGTCACTTTTTTTAAACACTAACTTACGACAATTGTATTCGTTTAATCAGATTCGCTGTAACTCATATCAGAGCCGAGTTATGGCTTTTTAAAGTGTTTTTTGGGTTTTTCTTAAATGGACTAGTGGCGCCATTTCCTATAGCGGCCAAACATCCGCGAGCACTTTTATAAAACATTATTTTTACCTTAAGGTACCTGTGTAATCAGATTTGCTGCAAACTATATCGGAGCTGAGCTATGGCCCCTCAAAGTTTATTTTTTGGTTTTCTTTGTATGTACTAGTGGCGCCATTTCTTATAGCGGTCACACATCCGCGAGCACTTTTATGAAATAATTTTTTTACCTTAGGGTACCTGTGTCATCAGATTTGCTCCAAACTATATCGGAGCTGAGTAATAGCCCCTCAAAGTTTTTTTTTTGGTTTTCTTTGTATGTACTAGTGGCGCCATTTCCTATTGCGGCCAAACATCCGCGTGCACTTTTATGAAACATTATTTTTACCTTAGGGTACCTGTGTAATCAGATTTGCTCCAAACTATATCGGAGCTGAGTTATGGCCCCTCAAAGTTTATTTTTTGGTTTTCTTTGTATGTACTAGTGGCGCCATTTCTTATAGCGGTCACACATCCGCGAGCACTTTTATGAAATAATTTTTTTACCTTAGGGTACCTGTGTCATCAGATTTGCTCCAAACTATATCGGAGCTGAGTAATAGCCCCTCAAAGTTTTTTTTTTGGTTTTCTTTGTATGTACTAGTGGCGCCATTTCCTATTGCGGCCAAACATCCGCGTGCACTTTTATGAAACATTATTTTTACCTTAGGGTACCTGTGTAATCAGATTTGCTCCAAACTATATCGGAGCTGAGTTATGGCCCCTCAAAGTTTTTTTTTTTGGTTTTCTTTGTATGTACTAGTGGCGCCATTTCCTATAGCGGCCAAACATCCGCGAGCTTTTTTATGAAACATTATTTTTACCTTAAGGTACCTGTGTAATCAGATTTGCTGCAAACTATATCGGAGCTGAGTTATGGCCCCTCAAAGCTTTTTTTTTGGTTTCCTTTGTATGTACTAGTGGCACCATTTCCTATTGCGGCCAAACATCCGCGAGCACTTTTATGAAACATTATTTTTACCTTAGGGTACCTGTGTAATCAGATTTGCTGCAAACTATATCGGAGCTGAGTTATGGCCCCTCAAAGTTTTTTTTTTGGTTTTCTTTGTATGTACTTGTGGCGCCATTTCCTATAGCGGCCAAACATCCGCGAGCACTTTTATGAAACAATATATTTACATTAGGGTACCTGTGTAATCAGATTTGCTCCAAACTATATCGGAGCTGAGTAATGGCCCCTCAAAGTTTTTTTTTTTGGTTTTCTTTGTATGTACTAGTGGCGCCATTTCCTATAGCGGCCAAACATTCGCGAGCACTTTTATGAAACATTATTTTTACCTTAGGGTACCTGTGTAATCAGATTTGCTCCAAACTATATCGGAGCTGAGTTATGGCCCCTCAAAGTTTTTTTTTTGGTTTTCTTTGTATGTACTTGTGGCGCCATTTCCTATAGCGGCCAAACATCCGCGAGCACTTTTATGAAACAATATTTTTACCTTAGGGTACCTGTGTAATCAGATTTGCTGCAAACTATATCGGAGCTGAGTTATGGCCCCTCAAAGCTTTTTTTTTGGTTTTCTTTGTATGTACTAGTGGCGCCATTTCCTATTGCGGCCAAACATCCGCGAGCACTTTTATGAAACATTATTTTTACCTTAGGGTACCTGTGTAATCAGATTTGCTCCAAACTATATCGGAGCTGAGTTATGGCCCCTCAAAAATTTTTTTTTGGTTTTCTTTGTATGTACTAGTGGTGCCATTTCCTATAGCGGCCAAACATCCGCGAGCTTTTTTATGAAACATTATTTTTACCTTAGGGTACCTGTGTAATCAGATTTGCTCCAAACTATATCGGAGCTGAGTTATGGCCCCTCAAAGTTTTTTTTTTGTTTTCTTTGTATGTACTAGTGGCGCCATTTCCTATAGCGGCGGTCTTCCAAAAAAAAAACTTTGAGGGGCCATAACTCAGCTCCGATATAGTTTGCAGCAAATCTGATTACACAGGTACCTTAAGGTAAAAATAATGTTTTATAAAAGTGCTCGCGGATGTTTGGCCGCTATAGGAAATGGCGCCACTAGTCCATTTAAGAAAAACCCAAAAAACACTTTAAAAAGCCATAACTCGGCTCCGATATGAGTTACAGCGAATCTGATTAAACGAATACAATTGTCGTAAGTTAGTGTTTAAAAAAAGTGACAACAGATCTTCGGCCGCTTACGGAAATGGCGCCCATATATAAATAAAATATATTTAAAAATACCAAAAAAAAACATTGAAAGGCCCTAACTCAGCTCTGATATTACTTACAGCAAATCTGATTGCACAGATAGCATCAGGGTATTTTATTGTTACAAGAAAGTTATAACGGATCGATGGCCGCTAAAATGAAAAAACGACGCCACTTGTCCATACAAAAAATCCAAAAAATAAATAACTTTGACAGGCCATAACTCAGCTCCGATATGACTTAGAGCAAATCCGATTGCACAGATAGCATCAGGGTATTTTATTGTTACAAGAAAGTGATAACGGATCTCTGGCCGCTAAAAAAAAAACGACGCCAACTTTACCCAAACCCCTTTACTACAAACAAATACAGGTGACAACATAAAATATATATACTTCTTTTCATCAAATTATTCTTAGTAAGGACGCGCCTATTATTCTAATATACCCCTCTCATGCCCATATATTATTATTGTGAAAATGCCCATTTCCATTATATTCAAGTATGGATTAATTTTACTCTACTTATTTTTGTCATTAATTTGGAATTTTTTATTGTAATGTAATGTATTATTTGATTTTTATTGTAATGGGATTTGAAATTGACGTCTGTTTTTTTTTTTAAATTATTGACTTGTATTGGTAATATCTTGAATATTATGACATGTAACTACTCGTTATTAATAAAAGAGTATGAGTATGACTAAAGAACTCCGAGAAAAAGGTCGTAACGAGTTGAGAGAAAATCGCAAACTTCTAAATACGTGTTCCAAATTACGCTGTTTACTATCAAAAGATTGTATAATTTTCACTCTAAAATGCCATACATTTTGTGTTATTTTGATCGAAACTTTTGTATATGTTTCCAGAATATTACATCATAGTGTTATGATCAGTTTTGGGTAGTACGAGGTCAATTCGAACGAGATTTAATTATTGTTAAAAATAAAAGGAACGTTTTTATGTAAGAAAACATCTAAATTACTTTTCTAAGTCACTGGTTCTAGTGTTACATTCTTCTCCGAACTCAAATACTTTTCTTTTTTACGTGGGGGCAATAAATGTACGTATGCCCGCCATACTCTCATTATGAAATGAGATGAGATCTCCATCTACCCTTATTTGGGCTTCAAAAATTGCAGGGTGACCAAAACTACACACAACACTAAACATATCAGGTTTCTCTAAACTCAGTGCGCTATGCACATGTACCTACATTTATTTATTAGAGGCTTCCGCGACGCCAATAACTGTAAACCGGGTAGTTTTTAGTTATTGGCATCGTGGACATCGCGTCGTAGTTGAAATATATACCTATGTTTTTTATTTTCCAATGCTTCCCGAACCATTCTTGCGTAGTAATGACATTCGGTAGATAGAACCTTCGGGTTGTGGATCTCGATCCAATGACCAGTTTTAGCATCAATCAAATGTTCAGCAATTGCAGATTCTTGTGTCTGACGATTTTTTACAGCGGCAATGTGTTGATTGTTCCAAGTCCCAGCAGTGGGAACATTTATTTGGGTGTTTATGATATGCATACATATAAATTTAGCCTTGTTTTGCGACGAAAATTTAAAAGGGCAAGCAATGTAAGGTACTACAAACTATCTTGTAAAACAATGGTTGAGAAATGCTGGTCTGTCATATTGAGAGTGACATTGGTTTGTTTACCTTTTATTCACGTAGATTTGGAATGAGGCATTGCTACTTATTTTCGGCTAAATGAACTTACCTTTTAATAATCACATTATTATTAAATCATAGTCGCACTGTACCTAACACTGAAATTTCGCTGCACAGCAACACAACACAAAGCAGAACACATTATCCATTTCACACTGCAATCCAAGGTGTTTGCGGCGCAGCGCACTTTCATCGCACCGTAGATATCAATTTTGCGACAAAACAAACAACAACCACCCATGACGCTACTGAACGACTGAACTTTCAACTCAAAAATTAAAATCATTAATATTTTAAAAAAATTCAAATTGGACAATTAGGGTTCCGCACTTTAAAAACCCCAAGGCACGTAAATGTCGCATAAAATCGCGCATACTTTTTTTTACAATGAAGAGTGACGAGACGAGCAGGACATGTGCCTGATGGTAAGCAACATGCCTGTTCTTAACAACACGCACGCAGCTATTGGAACACGAGTCAATTTTATTTTAATAAAGAGTGTCGAGACGAGCAGGACTTGTGCCTGATGGTAAACAACACGCCTGCCACATAACAGCACAGTGACACGCAGCTATTGGAACATGAACAGTCCAAATCATTACCTAGCATTGCATTGCGCTCGTCACCCAGAGATCTAAGTTGTTATATATCTAAGCCCTGTAATTTCTCTGGAAACATTATCCAGCACTGCATAGTTTGTATCGAAACATTTTCAAATCGCCGAGTACCTAGTCATTACCCTTTTAGGCCCGAGTGACGTCATCGGCGTCGCGACGTCACACAAAAAAATCATTACTCAACAATGAAACCATATTTTATGTGTCTGTAAACGACAATGTACTAATGGATATAATCTCCTATATCTAAGGCATCAAAATAAACTTATCATTGAGTATTTTTATTTGTTTCATATGTTCAAACTTTGAAAACCATTTTGTGGGTCGATACACAAAAAAATAAATGAGTACTCAAATAGAACCCAAAGAATAAGGACCTCTCTTATCTCAATGTGATAAAAAACCATAAGATATGACTAACTTTGTCCCATAAAAACACTTGTAATGTAACCCGACACCCCATAAATCAACAATGGAAATCCGCATAGACCACGACTTTACCGTCATACAAATAAAGATCAAATTGTCTTACATTTAGAATCTACGCAGTTCGTAGCGCGGGAATTTCGACTTTCGTATTCAAATCACCTCCAATTATCAAGAAAAGTATCTTTTTGGTATGTAAATGAGTTCTAATTAGTTTTCATAGTATTTTTACTGTATTTACTAACAAACATCGTAACATATAACGTAAGAAATGGACCAAAGTCGGTAAAAATCTGATTTATTTTTTTCGAACTTTTTCTCGAAGTATTTACACTATAACTACGGCGATGTTTTTGCAAATATTTATCAAATTAGTTGCATTTTAGCACCATACACTATTTTATTACTGTGAAGGTTATGGGTCTGCAGAGTGAAATAAAATGCGCAGTGGTTGGGAGGAATGTATTTGGTTGTTTTTATTAGACTTTTATAAAATTACTTCACCGCACAACAAAAGGTAACATCACGCCATTTTTATTCTTAGATCAACAACATAGATAAAAGACTCTCGTTCCACAGACACTCAAAACTATCTTTCATAGAGTTGTGTTTATATTGCCAGTACAACAATTACAAATATGAGTTACTTACCTGACATAAACCCACGGATATCGGCATAAATCCAACAAAAAAAAACACACAAGCACTGATGACTCACAAATGTAAACAATGGCCGCCATTGCCGCCGAGTTCGAATTTCAAAGCAAAAATAAAAAAACATATCATAGACTATACGCTTCAATGTTACGTTCAAAAACTAGATGAAGTTTATGAGAACGGAATGTAACACTGCTTTTATACAAATATAGTCTCTAAGTCTATGTAAAAATAAAGTTTAAACTCCAATTGCCGTTTGCCCAGATCGGGCCTCCCGGTCCGTGAGTCGACCTCACTCCTCTCGAATACTATTTGTGGGGCAATATAAAAAAACCATGTGTACGCGACGGAGTACTCGAACAGAAACTAATTAAAGTCGAGGATAACGGCGGCGTTTGCGAAGTGATCCTTTCGTTCCTAACCGTGCCAAAGTGAATTTGTGCAAATTTGACGAACTACCTAAGCATTGCGCGAGACTAGGACATGGGATTTCGTTTTTAAACACCTGCGCCAAAACCTTACCTACCTAACCTAACCGTACCTTCTTGTCTTGACGTGTCTACGGTCATTAGCCCCGTTCGCTGATACTAGCTATTATTTATTCTGTGCTAGAGCGCTCGGCCGGAGCCGGCGCGCGGCGGTTCGCTCGTGTTACAGAATACTGCATAGTAATTTACAGCTGAGCCGGCGAGCGATAGGCACTGTGTTGTCCATAATTTCCGAGTCTTCGCACATTAATGTTATGAAGGTTTTCTTTGTAATCTTATTGTATTTTTATAATTATATATTTTAAGCCCTTCATGTGACTATGATTCATCATAAAATATCCTTGAATATCTAAAGTGTTCAAACCTTAGAGGATAAATAACTAAAGTATAGAGCGCTAGCGCCGCACTAGACGCCCAGTGCGCGATGTAGGCAGATGATGTATAGCTACATACTACGTAGATATGTACATTGGCGATTACTAGGGATGGGCACGCGGGCAACGCAAACTCATTTTGTTGTCAATAGATGCAGGTTCAGCGCGGTACAAACAACTACAAATATAATTATTTCGTGCGATAACATCTAAAAAATAAATAGGTAGGTATTTTAGTTTTATAGAGTTAGTAGGTACCTGTGCCGGTTTCAGTTTTCTACATGCTACTTACGATATTTTACATAAAATGTGTACCTATAATGGGATCTGTATGTCATTAATCATTAAAAAGCTGGTACTTTTTAATGATTAAAATATAAGGAGCTTAGGATATTAAACTGACAAACCATTAATTGGATTATAATGCCTACATATATTTGGGAATTATTACCGAAAAATAGCTTAAATAATGGTATTACAGTTTAACTCAATCACCTATTTTTAAAAATAAACAATGATGTTTTAACAATAAATCAAATTATAATAATATGTTATGTTAATTGAATATTAATTGTCATTTTTACTGACCGTTAAAAAGCGTAAGCTTGTTAAAAAGCTGTCTTCTAGTTTTTGTGACATTTGACTTTCGAACTAAATATTTAACGAGTATTTCAATTTATTTTTGAATCACCGCTCTAAGCAAATGCAGTAAATGATTGCTACATGGTTCTTGTTCAAATAAATGAGCGTGAAGAACCTTAAATATATCTGTTCCAATTAATAACTTCAGCGTTTTAGTAACCATGCTTCGAGGATCACGTTAAAACATTTTAAGCATTAAAGTTACAAAAATCTGTTATAATATGTATTTCTTCTAGCCAACATTATATCAAGCACAGATTTGGTTACGTGTCCCATCTCTAAATCACGCGGCGGGAGCGCGGTACTGTGGCGGTACGCTGGCGATCCTGCGCGTGCCCGCCCGCCTCCCACGTCTCCTTCACCCCCGCGATTCCTAATTAGTTTTCATAAAAATAAGTATAATAATCGACTTACCGATGAAATGTGATACTGGATTTCGATTTTGTGTGTTTTCTAGTATCGTTTTTACAAGGTCGAACTGCACATTTCACCATTTTAATAATAATTTTTGATAAAAATCTCTCGACAAACGCTCTTTCCTAGTAATCAAGTAGGACTACAGGCGCTCGCGGCGGGAACGTCGTTTTGTTCTCACCTGTGCCTACTGTTCCCACTTCGTTGTGCGCACTCTATAGTACTTATGTATACTCTAAGGTTCAAACAGTCAGCCTGTACTTATACACAGATTTTTCTCTGCCCCACAGCTGTGAATGAAGCTCATCGGTACGCTGGTAAATGGAAGAAATGTTCAGATGAACTCCAGACCTATCATACTTCAGTCAGCGTTAATAATGACAATTTTAGGATATTAATATCTAAATAACCATTTGAAGTTTGTTCATGAAATTAGGAGCACGTATCGGTATCCCGCAAGTCTCAAAGTATCAGCATTTCGTCAAATTAACGTGAAATAGTTTTTGAGTTATGAGGAGGACAAAAGTAGCACCCATATCTAATATGCGACTATTCGGGAAGCATACCCATCCGAACCAAAAAAGAAACATTGAAATCTGTTCGAGCGTTCTCGAGAAATAAGATATCATAGGTAAGGTATACATTAAAAAAAAACGGTGATCGAATGAATAACTTCCTCCTTTTTGGAAGTCGGTAAAAAATATGCCTCTGACGATGCGACGTTGACAAAAAGTATTTTAATAAGCTATTGTCCTAGCGTAGGTAATCCATAGATCAGCGGTGTATCGACTGGTTATAACACGCATGCTTTTCCAGCGCGACACGAGACACTACTTGACCGGGGCGGCGACCGTCTTGATGTCTCCGGTCTCGCGTCTCAATCTCCGGTCTCGGTCGCGCGCGCGACCTGGCGCCCATACAATTCCATAATGTCAAATGCCTGTTGCGGTTTCCGGTCTCGGTCTCGTGTCGTGGTCGCGGCGCAAACTGGCGCCCTTACAAACCTATAATGTCAAGTGCTGTCACGATCCTCCGGTCTCGGTCTCGTGTCGCGGTCGCGGTGTGATGTTATAAATAGTTCATTTACAATCTGTTTTTAAATTTAACTTCGAAAATGTTAAAGGTTCTAGGTTCATTCGTATGTACTTATTTTAAATGTTTGTACTATCTCAGTGACACCTTATTTTTCACCTAATAATATTACTTTAAAGCATTATGCTCAATGCTCATTCATTATAAAATACATATTACTGAGGAAATAAGATTTGCAAAAATTTAAAACATTGTTCCTGTTCCTATTTAATATAAATAGAAATAACTATTGTATAAAAAAGATTGTGCATCTAAACAATTCCATAGTGTCAAGTGCCTGTCGTGCCTGTCGCGGTCTCGTGTTGCGGTCTCGTGTCGCGGTCGCGGCGCGAACTGGCGCCCATACAAACCTATAATGTCAAGTGCTGTCGCGGTCCTCCGATCTCGGTCTCGTGTCGCGGTCGCGGTGCAAACTGGCGCCCATACCATTCCATAATGTCAAGTGCCTGTCGCGGTCTCGCGTCTCGGTCTCCGGTCTCGCGTCTCGGTCTCCGGTCTCGCGTCTCGGTCTCCGGTCTCGGTCTCGTGTCGCGGTCACGCGCGCGAACTGGTGCCCATACAATTACATAATGTCAAGTTCCTGACGCAGTCTCCGGTCGCGGTCTCGCGGCGCGAACCGCTACCTTAAGGGCTTTGTCTATTTTGTGACTTATTTATGAAACAAGGCAATTTAAATATGATGGAAATTATTGTAAAATAGATTAAGAATAATTTAATCTCTAAGATTTTTTTATTATGCTGCGTCAAAGAAAATATTACAGAAAGTATACAAATAGGACAAAAACAATAACATAACAGTGCATTAGGTAGTAAATGCCTTCTCAGTCTACATTTCATGTAAGAAAGCGACAATATCATCTTAAATTAAATTCATCAAAATTATTACATTCCTGACACCATACGTATAATCTAATGCAGTCAAGACTGTTAAACATACATTTATTAACTAACTTTGTTTCCAAAAGGTGTTTCATAGGTAAGGTGTAGGTAATTTAAAAAACAATTTAGTTATGTTCTGTGTCCATGGATATAAATCACTTTGTATTCTAATGATCAGGTGTTCATACCGGATTCACAAGAAATGTATTATGTGACTAGTACATTACCATATTTAAAACATAATACCAGCACTAATATCTACACAGAATGGGAGTGTCAATTGTATGTTGACACTATTAAGTTTAGTCCCATCGCAATTCGCAACTTCAAGTGCGAGACATTTCTCAACAAAGTCACTAAAACTGAGCTATTAATTATCAATTTATATTGGGTATAATCATTATTTAGATATTCAGAAATCTTAAAGATTAATTTCGGCAAAAGTAACTTTTTGACATTGGCACGATATATGCTTTCAGTTTCTATGTGTTGGATATTGCTTGGAAGTTTATTATAATATAGTTTCTGTCCCATCACTTTTGGCAATTTTCCAATTATAGTCAACCGATGCTGTATTGGTAACAAAACATTACTGTTCTTGCAACTTCTAATTTTAAGTTTACAATGCTTTTTAAATTCACTAAAATTGGGGCGGACATATTTCAATACTTCAAAAATGGAAACAGAAACTGACGTTATTATCCCTAAACTTACGAAGTGCTCCCTGCATGATTCCCTCCATTTACTCTTTGTAAGTACTCTGACAGCATGCTTTTGGATCTTTAAGATACGCTCGTAATTAGTCGAAAAGCCCCAAATGAGTATACCATACGACATTGTAGAGTGGACGTATGAAAAATATACCTCTTTTAGCTGTTCTTCTGAAGTGGAAGGTATCAGCTGTTTGAGAGCATAATAATATATTCCCTTGGACATCTTCACACATGCGACGTTTATATGCTCTTTCCAAGTGAGTGCAGCGTCCAACTCAAAATCCAAAAGTTTTGCTGTGTTAACGCTTTGTAGATTTTCATTATTATCTATTGGAATTTGCAAGGTTGTTTGTAAAGGGAACACAGCATTAAAACATACCACATTCGTTTTATTGGTATTTACCTTCATACCGTTCCTTACAAACCACTTGTTTAAAGTTTTCATTATTTTTCTTATGCTTTCTAATAGTTTTTCTATAGAATCAGCGGCTACAATTATAGTTGTATCGTCAGCATACCGCTCTATGTCTCCCCCGATGTCCAAGTGAGCTATGTCATTCATAAATGTAATAAACATGACGGTACCGAAAGACGAACCCTGCGAAATACCAATGCTAAGCCTTTTTGCTTCTGATCTAATAGGCTTGCCATTCATTTTAACTTCAACAGATTGTTGTCTATCCGTTAAAAATGTCTCAGTAAGGTATTATATTTCATTTTTGATACCATATCCAGCTTCGCCTTAGTAATCTGTGATCTACTGAATCAAATGCCTTGGATAAATCTAATAGTATAACACGCTACACGTTGTTTACGTTCAAGACCTTCGCCTATTTTCTCTATTATTCTAAGACATGCCGATGTACATAGTTGATTTCCCAGCTCTGTATCCAAACTGACAATTTGAAAGCGCCAAATTTTCATATAAATGTTTCATAGCGGCCTCTGATAATATACTTTCTATCAACTCTGATCTGGTGGGTACAATAATTATCGGTCTGTAATTGTGTGCATGAGTGATTGCACCCTTACCTTTATAAAGTGGTGTTAAACGTGACATCTTCAATTCTTTGGGATATGGTTTGGATTTCAGAATGTTATTGATCATATAATTATGTTAGATGAAAACAAAATGAATGGCAAAATTTTAAATAAAAAGTTTCCGCTAATATCGAAAATATCTTTAATGTCCGAATTACGACTCTTATTACTCGCTATTTTTATGAGTTCGTCCAGGTAAATTTTTTGTTGTATTTCAACAACTGCCAATTCAAGGACATATTTTTTTTAAAACTCTATGGTCGCACTTCTGTTAGGCTTATTATTTCTTTCTAATTCCTGGCCTATCGTTATAAAATAGTTGTTTATACAATCAGGAATTTCAAAATTGTCTATTTGTCTATCTTTTTTTTTTATGTGGGGGAAATACTTTTAAGTATGCCCACCATGCAGGGATATGGTGGGATATGTCGGGCTGGACACCATGAACCTCGAAGGCCTATCCCTAGGTGGGGCGTCGGACGGCCCTAAACATCCAACGCCCCAGGCCTTCCTATGGTGATGGGGTGCGAGCCCAGAGGATCGACTCTCTGGGCTCGCTCTCGTGTCCGCTTCCGCCTCTCACACGACCTCTCACTGTCAAGAGGGTTTCATCTTACCCCTCATGGCGAAGATGATCGGCAGCGAGAGGCCCGCCCTCACTACCGCGGCTAGGGATAGCCGAGGATGTGCCTCTACGGCCGCATCTCGGCTCTTGTCCTTCCACTGAGCACTGTGCTAATCAGAGTGCTCGTGGAAGACCCTCATCTGGAAAACTTGGTCGATATATCAGCCGAGTAACCTTCCCAAGTCTTCCAGTCCCCCTCCCCAAACTTTACACCCACTGCTCAAGGGAGGGTGAGGAGCGCGTGTAGAAGTTCCCAGCCCCGGCCGGGATTCGCCATCACACAACAAGATGCCACCTAGGCAAGTTGTTGTGTGATGCCCAGGGTGCACCACGTGGGGGTTCCCGAGCCATGCACCCCCATTTGTCTATCTGATTCAACATCTTTTAAATCCCAATACCAATCTTGCTTACACATATTTGTATTTTCTTTAATGACCTGCCAGATCTCTTTTTTTGATTTTTTTATGCGATGATATAATTATGTAGTCTCTTTTATTTGTAAATAATAATTGATCTCTCATTTGTATTTTCTTTGTTATTAGACTTGATTCCAAATATTGGGGGAACTGTCTCTGAAGAGTGTACAAATCGTGAATGTCTAGCTGTATTTTTATCAGTTCATCATTTATCTACGGAGCGGTACTTTGACACCTCCTCTTGCTGATTATTTTGGGGAAAAATATGTCCATATTCGATGTAAACTTAGTCATACAGTTGTTAAAAGTTGAAATTTATGTACTCGTCGAAAAGCATATCCCAGTCATAAGCCAGAAAGGCGGTAAAAAAAAAAATTGGCAGTCATAGGAACTGCCGATAAAAGTGAAAACTTATAACTCAGAATTTGATAGCTTACTTTGGAAACTACACGGGTGTACCGGAAGGCGTGGCCTGACCATCATGGCATGGCCATCTAGAAATGCGAATTGGCTCACGCATTTCTAGATGGTCATGCCGTGATGGTTAGGCCACGCCCTTTCAGTATTTCCCATTGGCTGACGCATTTCTAGATGGCCAATGGCCGTGGCCCCGAGTTTACCCGAAGATTTCTTATCATACCCGAGCGTGACGCTAGAATTTAATTCATACCCCACGAAAAATCTGTCTAAAAGCGCGTCTGCGCGCCAAAAGAAGTTTTCACTTCAAAATACTTGGGAGGTGTCAAGGGACATTCTGATGGAACGAAGTTGTACAACAAAATATTGCAACTCTTTACTGTTTCTGTTGCCCTGGTATTGGTACCTAGGGGCAAATGCAACTCTTTTATATTTCTGTTGTCCTGGTATCTGGAGATAAACGCTGGGCTGTTGGAGGTAGGTAATCGAAACTCTGTACTGTTTCTGTTGCCCTGGTACCTACCTTTTATAGGTAGGTCATAACTATCAGGGAAAACCCACTCTGGCAACTTATTCCACAGCCTAGACGTTCTTATCACAAAAGTAGAGTCAAACCTCTTAGTCCGTGTCTTTGGAACATCAACCATGAAACGCTGCCGCTTCTTTGAGTTACGAGCAGTCCTTATCATATCCAAGTTCCGTATCCATATCCAAATCCATATCCGAGTTCTTATCATATCCAAGCGTGACGATTGATGAATCCATTTCACAGCCCATGAAAATTCTGTCTATAGCGCGCCTAAAGAAGTTTTCACTTCAAAAATCGGTTATACGCTGTGAATTGAACACTTTTTTGACAGTAGTGATATATTTATCTTTAAGAACACTTCCCGTATATATCTGAAAAATAACGAGCTGCGCATCATGGTCCGACACCGCAGTCGACAGTGGTTTGATTGTGATTGAGTTATAGTTCAAATGTGATACTACAAAGTCAATTGAAGTTTTGGTGTCTTTTACAATCCTTGTAGGAAAGTCAAAGTCAAAGCCGTGTAAGAAAGGAAAGAAGATCCGAAGTAGAACAGGCAGGTTTTTTTCAGGCAACATTTACAAGGCTGGCGTATTAAGTGGGATTATTTCCTTTATCGTAATTGATTACAGTTAAATAAGTCTCTTTTAATGTAATGCTGGCATGGTAATCAGTAGGAATAATATTAGACTAATCAATTTAACCCGAATGACATGATTGAGTACCTACGTAAGTATATATTATGTGTACGAAGACTTTGTTTAAAAATAATCAGATACCTACTACAACCAATTATTCTCAATGTTAATTGATTTTAGTATTTAAATTTGGTTGTCCAGTAATTGATAGTTTAAAAGTCAACGAGGAATTTTCTCCGATTAGTGTGCAACAGTAATTGGGTTGTAGTAGATGTTCTGTAGGTTACCTAAAACACGTAAGTAAAATTATTTAGTTTATTTCTTTTTGAAGTGAAGACTTCATTAGTTAAGTTCTCAGGCCAACTATTCTTGGAACTAAGCTTGGAGGCTGGCTTGTCCAAACAACGATTTCCTCAGATGTCTTTCACTTCAGAGACAGTGGGATCGACCGATCTGCGATATAACACGGAACTCTGTTCGCGATACGTTTCCTAGTATCGCGGATCGTGCTCGTATCCTTGCTGTATCTGTGTGGGAATCGGGCATTTAGTTATAAGCTTTGCCATCTTTCAATACCGGTAACTAGGTAATACCGGTAGGTGGTATGAAGGCCATCGCTGCCATTGTAGTATTGCTATCGACCAACTCGGTCACTACGGTCTCTCTTGCTCGAAAAGCGCGGGTCGTATTGGTCGCCACGCCAGCCTGATCGACATCATACGCAGGGTTTTTTCTACCGCTAATGTCCCAGCCATACTTGAACCGTCTTGCGCGTGGCGATGGCAAAAGTCCTGACAGTACGACTGTTGGGCCTTGGAAGTTGGGTCGGCCCCTAGTGTGGGACGCAACTTGTGTCGATACTCTGGCATCATCAAATCTTCCAGAGACACATAGTAGGGCCGGTTCAGCTGAGCGACTCAAACGGCGGAAATATGCGACCCTCGGAAGTGGTTTTGTATGTGCAATAGAATACAAATACAAATATCTTTATTGCTGTTTGTAGGTAAGATAAAGTGATACAAAACGTTTTAAAAGTTAACCCATACAAACTGGACTCTTCTTCTAGAGGCATGCAATATGCCTAGCAATACAGTTCCTATTGTTTCTATATATTAAAATAATAGTTAGCTGATAAGTCTTCTTCTTCTTCTTCTTCATTCCATTTTTAGCTTTTCGGTCTCGGAATTTTCTGAATCGGTTGTATCGTATAATGTATGTAACGAGGTAAAATTTAAAGTAAAATTAAAATTTTAAATTGCATTGTGTTTTTGTACAATATACAATTAATTTGTACAGTTTGTAAGTAAATTGTACAAAAGTATAATTTTTGCCTTTCGGAAGTAATAAATTGAAAAATATTGATGAAAAAAAAGTTTTAGATAAAAAGTTAGTAAATTTAGTTTAGAAGAGAAAAGGTCTCAATAATTTTTTGCCTTACACTAACCGTTCTCGAGATATTGAATTAACACGTTCACTGCGTATCAGGATTTCGGCCCCCGCGGGACTTCAGCTCGTGCGAACGAAGAAACCTATGTCCCTCTCGCTTGTGCGAAACGATTATCTCAAAAGGTGTTTGTAAAAATTCAACAGAGACAAATATATATTTCATCTTGTGGTCAAAATTGTAGGTGTTCCCCATCAAAATATAACGGAAGACTTTTATCGACTTACCACGCACTGACGGTGAAAAACATCCGCTGAGTGCGGCAGTGGGCCTATTTCGGCTCGCCCTCCTATCAGGCAGCTAGCAACCCCCTACCGCACAGAGCGCGCGTCCCGCCATTTAGTGTTGTGCTTTCTAACTGATCTGTGTAGATGTAGCGTGTGATCAACGATGGCAAATAATAAAAGAAAAAAACAAATATTGGGAAATAGAGTTATTCGCCCCGCAGTTATTGACAGCGATAGTGACAGTAGTGAAGAAATATTTTCTACCAAGAAAAATAAAAAGAATTGGGAAACAAATGTGCACAGAAAACGAAGCACAAGCAGTAAGTTTTGTTTACTACCTACCTATACAACTATACATATCAACATAGCAGCCTTAGACTCATAACGACGTGGGGATTTTTTATCTTATACCATTATTTTTGAAAATGATTATTCTCAAATTATTTCTTAGCTTTTAGTATTATAGTATCTGCCAAGCATCTGTGAACATCGTTCCACATTTTATGTTTTAATTATTTTTTTACTTTTTTTTAAAGTGTAAAGTGTAATCTAAATCCGTTCAGTATTTTTTTCGTGAAAGAAAATCAAACATAAATACATCTAAACTTTTACATTTTAATTTTTAACATTAGTGTTTATATTTATAATTTTTAACATTTTAACATCAAATTAAGAAAAAAACATTTCAGACAATCAAGTAAAACCTAAGGTTAATGACCAAGTCCTTGAGATGAGCGCTAAACGAAGAAATTGTGTAGGGTGCTACGACCTAGCAAAAAAAGTTAAGAAAATAAAAAAATATTCCTGGAAACGCAACCAAAAATGTTAAGTAAATAAAAACAGTTTTCAGTTCTTTTACGATAATTCTGTTTTATTTTCGATATCCGCTTATTTTTCTCTGTCCCGTCACTACAATAAAATAATTTTAACAAAAAAAATAAAGTAGCCAAGTGCGAGTTGGACTCGCCCATGAAGGGTTCCGTTGCAGCAAGTAACATAATATACATAGTACACATAGTTCTTGTAGTTCGTTGTAACTTTGATCGAAGTTTTAATAATAGTGTATTTATGACGTACTAAAAAAAACTACTCATCAGATCGAGTTCAAACTAATTTTCGTTGGTAGTTTTTATGGTAATGTACATCATATATTTTTTTAGATTTTTCATTCTCTTACTTTAGAAGTTAGAGGGGGGGGGACACACATTTTACCACTTTGGAAGCGTCTCTCGCGCAATTTATTTAGTGTAGACAAAAATTATATTAGAAACCTCAACATCATTTTTGAAGACCTATCAATAGACACCCCACACGTGTAGGTTTGATGAAAAAAAAATTTTTGTGACATACGGACGGACAGACAGACAGACAGACAGACAGACAGACAGACAGACAGACAGACATGACGAATCTATAAGGGTTCCGTTTTTACGTTTTACGGAACCCTAAAAAGAACCGACTTCAAACAGTAAACTAAAAAGTAAAAAATAAATCTCTTTACCACAAAGTAGAACGTACTTTGATTAATTTGAACAGACATGATTAAATAAGTATTTAACAATTCTGAAGTAGGTGCCAAGTAAAACAACTACAGCTGAAGCTAACATTCGTAGAGTAGTAAATCAAACTGACACTTGGAACATAGAGAAGTTGTTGGGGACATATGTATGATAGACAGGAAGGTTGTTGCAACATTTACTTGGCACCGACTTCAGAATTGTTAAATACTTATTTAATCATGTCTGTTCAAATTAATCAAAGTACGTTCTACTTTGTGGTAAAGAGATTAATTTTTTACTTTTTAGTTTACTGTTTGAAGTCGGTTCTTTTTTAGGGTTCCGTAAAACGTAAAAACGGAACCCTTATAGATTCGTCATGTCTGTCTGTCTGTCTGTCTGTCTGTCTGTCTGTCTGTCCGTCCGTATGTCACAGCCACTTTTTGCCGAAACTATGAGAACTACACTGATGAAACTTGGTGAGTAGATGTATTCTGTGAACCGCATAAGGATTTGAACAAAAAAATTTAAAAAAATGAAAAATTAGGGTTGCCCCCCATACTGAGAACTGAAACTCAAAATTTTTTTTTTCATCAAACCTACACGTGTGGGGTTTCTATCGATAGGTCTTCAAAAATAATATTAAGGTTTCTAAAATCATTTTCCTCTACACTGAATAATTTGCGCGAGAGAGACTTCCAAAGTGGTAAAATGTGTGTCCCCCCCCCTCTAACTTCTAAAGTACGAAAATGAAAAATCTAAAAAAAATATATGATGTACATTACCATATAAACTACCAACGAAAATTAGTTTGGGCTCGATCTAATGAGCACTTTTTTTTTAGTACGTCATAAATACACTATTATTGAAACTTCGATCAAAGTTACAATGAACTACAAGAACTATGTGTACTATGTATATTATGTTACTTGCTGCAACGGAACCCTTCATGGGCGAGTCCAACTCGCACTTGACTACTTTATTTTTTGTTACAATTATTTTATTTTACGATTTTAAGTGATGGTTAGATGAATAATTCTTGAATTAGGTGAGAAGATAAAGCATTATTTTTCTTGTAATCTTGACTAGTAGAATAATATTCGCTATGATAAAGTGTTCAAATCCAGGATGGTCGGTGTACTCAGTCACATCCCACCTAGGTAGGTATGTGTAAAGTGCTCATCGATACAGCTTTATCAAGCCTATACACAAGGTAACTGCTGTAGATCGTTGAGGAGTAGCCTCGACTGTCTTTCGGCTCCTTCATCGGATCGACTCCAGACCTTCATTCAATTGTAGTGCTTTAAAATACTTAATTGAAACATTTTCAAACGCACTGGTCTACCCTTGCAGTTTTCAAAGGTCTAACGATTAATTAATTAGTTACAACGCGATTGAGCAACAAACATCCAAACATAGACATTTATAATGATGATGAAAGACAGTCCTAAGCTCCTAAGACATCTAGACGTAAAGTGCTCATCAATACAAATTAATCAAGCCCAAACCCAAACACAAGATAACTGCTGTAAATCTTTGAGGAGTTCCCTCGACAGTATTTTGGCTCCATCATCAGATCGCTTCCAAATCTTCGTAGTGCCAAACCAAAATAAATTGTAGTGCTTGTAAATACTTAATGGAAAAATTAACAATCGCGCTTGTCGCCCCTACAATTTTTGCAAGTTCTCTTCAATTTCTGCAGGATTCTATCATCAGATCCTGGTTTCCTTATCATGGTACCACCCTTGGAATGTCTCCTATCCAACAAAAAAATAATCATCCAAATCGGTTCATAAACAACGAAGCTATCCGCGAACAAACATAAAAAAAAATATATACGGTCGAATTGAGAAACCTACTTTTTTTTAAAGTCGGTTAAAAATACTTTCTAGTGCGGTGCAGGTCGATATCGGCCTCCCGTTTTTCCTGCTTTATTTTTCATTTCCTGCTTGGCAGATCCCGAGGCGAATCAAACCTAAGGAAGTTGGGTTCAAGGTCATTCTAACGATATAAAAAAATGTATTTTTTTATGTTTCCACAAAGTTATAGAGAATATCATTGGAGGCGCATTCTGGCCCACCGCCGCACCAGATGAAAAATTATGATTTTACTTGCGCAGTAAACGTGTTGAACGCGTTTTCATCAAAATGACCTTGAGCTGACCTCCCCAAAATCCCTCAATTTGGAATATGTGCTCAGAATACACCCCCCTTTCGATCCTTTATAATCTCCAAACTACATAATTTTATGTTTTCTTTTCAGTTTTTTCCGTAATTGCACTGGACTATGTGAGCAATGTCAAAGAATGTATTCGTGACTATATAGTATAATAAAAAAAATGGCAATATGTATAAAATAATGATTACAATAGTTTAAAAAACTAAAAAACACGCTTTTACATTTCAAATAGCCAATTCGCCACCTTGGAACGGCCGCCATGTTGGATTTAGGTTACATGATTATTTTTTCGTATCCCATTCAGCAAACCCTTTCATTTAATACCCATATCATGGCAGTACATTTCAAATAGCCAATCCGACATCTTAGATTTCCACCATTTGATTTAAGTCACGTGACTATTTTTTTCGTATTCCTGACAGCAAACCCTTTCATTTGATACACATATCATGGGGGTGCATCTCAAATAGTCTGTTCGCCGTCTTGGACGTCCGCCATATTGGATTTAAATCACGTGACTATTTTTTTCGTATTTCTGGCAGCAAATCCTTTCATTTGATACCCATATCATGTAGGTGGATTTCAATCAGCCAGTCCGCCAGCCATCTTGGGGAGGCCGCCATATTAGATTTGTAATGACGTTTCTTAGCTAGTCATATTTATATTGTCATCAGAATTCAGAGCGTGTGCAAAATATCATTCTAATCGAAGACTGGGAAGTGAGTCAAATTAAGATTCCAAGATTTTCTTACATACATAAGTAGTTAGGTACAAGTGAACCTAATAAAAGCGTGTTAATAAAAGAATGTCAACACGTATAACATGAAATATCTATAAACTCAAAGAATGTCACAATTAAACAGTGTAATCTGATTAAGTTACAATATAAATATTATCGGGTCTACAATGTATCCTATAGAAATTACGTATGTTTAGTCTAGTGCAAGTATGACTCCGAGGCCACAAGAGCACGGCGCGAGCGGCGCGGGCGAGCAGACTGGCGCCGCGGCCGGCGACCGGGTCGTCATCTCCGGCATGGCCGGCCTTTACCCGCAGGCGCGCTACATCAAGGATCTGCAGGATATACTCTACAATAAGGTACGCATATCAAGACAATATGTTCATTACGTATAGTCAGCGTCGGACTGGCCAAGTAGTCGAGGTGACATTTGCCAGCCGATGCCCAAACTGCGCGGGCCCCCCCCCTATGGGCCTGGCTTGCAGGGCATGCTGCAGCCGAAGGATAAGGTCTCGGGCCTTGTGATCGCCATGGAGCCACCCAGGCTTTTTCGGTCCCGTCCGACTCTGCGTATTTCATCTCACGAACCGACACGTGTCTTACTTTTGTTACTAAGTGTACAAGCACGCTAAGCGTGTGTGCGTAAAACAAATACCATCGCCCGCATCTCGGGCGGTACTGAGACACGCAGATATTCAATCATTCAAACATTGACATTGATTAACATTTAATAGCATAGTCAAGTCCAGTGCTGTTCTATAATACCCCGTTTACATGATTCCAGTCCAGCGACCGAATCCAGCGCTGGATTGCTTACTGGAATAATGGAAACCGGCACTGGAATGCATCAATCCAGTGCCAATGCATTCCAGTGCCGGTTTACATTATACCCGGTTTACATGATTCCAGTCCAGCGATCGAATCCAGCGCTGGATTGCTTACTGGAATCATGTAAACCGGCACTGTAATGCATTGGCACTGGATTGATGCTTTCCAGTGCCGGTTTACATATTCCAGTAAGCAACCCAGCGCTGGATTCGGTCGCTGGACTGGAATAATGTAAACGGGGTATTATTCCAGTAAGCAATCCAGCGCTGGATTCGGTCGCTGGACTGGAATAATGTAAACGGGGTATAATTCCTAACTTATATTTGTCCTCAGTTTGTTTTGTACAAATTTTTAAAGTGAAAACTGCTTTCTTCACAGACACAATTTTTGTGGGCTGTAAATTGAATTTTAGCATCACGCTTGGGTATGATAAGAAATTTTCAGGTGAACTCGGGCCCAAGGCCATGGTCATGGCCACGCCCTCTGGTTTCACCCACGTAGTTTACAAAATGTAATATAAGTATTTTAAGTATTAGGATGTATGAATGTTAATATGTATGTATGTATATTTGATACTTTACGACACATAGTCCCTAACCCCGTCTTCTGCTTTCTAAAATTTTCTCTCTATCCTCTGGTTGCCTGGAAGAGATCGCTCTTAGCGATAAGGTCACCGTTTGTTACACTAGATTTAAGAATTTTTCTTTTTGTTTATTTATTTTTCTTTTTGTGTTGTGAACAATAAAGTGTTTATCTATCTAGTTTTAAAAGTGAGCTATCAAATTCTGAGTTATAAGTTTTCACTTCTATCGGCAGTTTCTATGACTGCCAATTTTTTTTATGTCACGCCACATGACATGGTGTACACTTTGTCACGTTGTTATGCATTACCTACGTAAGTATACATTGTTGAGCTGTTTTTCTCGCAATTTGCATTTGTCGATGCGTCGTTTAAGATTTTGTGGGAACAATGGCAATATTAAACGAATGAACGAACAAATTGCTTCTCAACGTAGATCGAGGAACCTGATAATGCGCTCTGTATATAGGATAACCCTTAGATGCTATTTAAACTAGAACATAATAGAAAAGATAATGATAAAAAATTTAAACAAGTTTTAAAATATTACAATTCATCAACCCCTTCTATTATAGGTCAGGTTGTCTTTCGACATTGGCCTCCCCTAATATATTCCACTCGTCCCTGTCCCGAGTTAGTCTTCTCCATCCTTTGGGTAGGTCGTCCTCCCATCTTTTTATCTTGTGGTGATCTAGGGTTAATAAAAAAATAAAAAAATTCAGTGACCAACAAACATGTAACATGATTATAAATGCCACACTTAAAAATACTCTAACAATAACGAAAATGCACAGTTACAATAATGAAGTCAGGAAGCCCTAGCCCCCACAGTAGGATTCCCTGTGTTTGTGGGAGCTAGTTCTCTTCAAGAGTGCTTTGTAAGAGTTAAAAGAAGCAGAGGAAGTGTGTGAGTATATCGAAAAGAGTGTGCATGGATGTAAAAATGTCTATAAGTGTGTATGTAAGATTAAATGTGTATGTGTGTGAATGTAGGTGTTTTCGTGTCTGTTGAGAGAAAGAGTGCATTTATGTGTGATTTAGGGGAATTAAACCTAAACGTTTATGACCAAGTGTGGGCATGAGGTGTATGTGAGGGTGTATTCTTGTGTGTTAGTGTAGGGACTTGCTTATCCAACCCATGCGTGCGATTTTATTCCAATTATTTGTTAACCCGCCATTGGTGACGCATATGTCTGAGAGACCGGGTTTTCAGAAAAATTCGAGTAACTTCTTTGCCCATCGTCGATTTGGGTTGAAATTTGGAGTAGCTGCCTCTTTTTAAGTCCCACGCCAATATTATCACTTGCGACTTTGCCACATATGAATTTTCTCGAGTTATAGGGCCAACCCGGTCCGTGAGACCGGGGTCACCAAACGTGTAAGTAAAATATTTACAATTATTTTAGCACAAAATTTTTAAAACATTAGAATTACATCAAAAATAAGTACTAGAGTTTCAATTATCTCTATTACAATTGTATTGTATTTGATTAATGTGATTTTTGTATAAATTTAAAGACATATGTTAAAAAAATCATCACAGATTTGATTATCAAATATGAAAACCTCGTTTTAATATGTCTTAAAAAAAAAAAGTGTCGCATGTAGGAATTTTTGCCAGACGTGTTATCTGATGAGGAAAACCTACTGGAATCTTTGGATAGTGAAACTGAAAGCAACATCGAACATAAAATCTAACATCACTTCGAAATTTTCACAAGGAAGAAAATTAGAGTGACTGAAAATCTTACGAAATAACTCTTGATAGTCAGGTGATACATGTAGGTAGGTAATAAAATTATATTATCGAAACTTAATACTACAACGCTGTCATTTTATAGGAAATTAACTCTTATTTGAGAGAAAGAAATACCCGGAATTTAACTTACAAAAGCTGTTTGAAGAAAAGCTTGTCAATTGATGATAAACCTAATCTTGTTGTATTTTTTTACGTATAAGTGGATGCCATGAGTGTGGGCGGTAGAAAAATAGAAAAACTACTTTTATTTAACTAAAAATGCGTAAAAATATTTGTGTACTAAGCACGTAATGTCTTGCTGTAGAAGTTGTATGGCCTCTCAAGAAGAGTGATTTTTGAGAAGATTTATTTTCATTATTTATTATTTATTGATTTATTAATCTTAGGATGACAACCCCGGTCTGAGAGACCGGCGTTGTCATCCTAAGATTTGACCAACTATGAACTAGATATTCTACATTTAGTTACTTGAAGTTTAATAATAAGCATATTTCTGACAATAAAACACAAAAATTTTGATCGTCACAGGTTTATATTACTTATAAAACAATTTTACTTCCGACATTAAAAAATACCACGTTTTACGTATATGTTAACAGAAAAAAATATTGGTAAGGTATGTTTAACTTTTTCGACTTAAATCAGCATTTTATTATTTTAGGTCATTACAAAGTATTAGAAAATAAATATAAATATATATCCTTTTAACAAAAAAACAAATATAAATCTTCTCAAAAATCACTCTTCTTGAGAGGCCATACAACTTCTACAGCAAGACATTACGTGCTTAGTACACAAATATTTTTACGCATTTTTAGTTAAATAAAAGTAGTTTTTCTATTTTTCTACCGCCCACACTCATGGCATCCACTTATACGTAAAAAAATACAACAAGATTAGGTTTATCATCAATTGACAAGCTTTTCTTCAAACAGCTTTTGTAAGTTAAATTCCGGGTATTTCTTTCTCTCAAATAAGAGTTAATTTCCTATAAAATGACAGCGTTGTAGTATTAAGTTTCGATAATATAATTTTATTACCTACCTACATGTATCACCTGACTGTATGAGTTATTTCGTAAGATTTTCAGTCACTCTAATTTTCTTCCTTGTGAAAATTTCGAAGTGATGTTAGATTTTATGTTCGATGTTGCTTTCAGTTTCGCTATCCAAAGATTCCAGTAGGTTTTCCTCATCAGATAACACGTCTGGCAAAAATTCCTACATGCGACACTTTTTTTTTTTAAGACATATTAAAACGAGGTTTTCATATTTGATAATCAAATCTGTGATGATTTTTTTAACATATGTCTTTAAATTTATACAAAAATCACATTAATCAAATACAATACAATTGTAATAGAGATAATTGAAACTCTAGTACTTATTTTTGATGTAATTCTAATGTTTTAAAAATTTTGTGCTAAAATAATTGTAAATATTTTACTTACACGTTTGGTGACCCCGGTCTCACGGACCGGGTTGGCCCTATAACTCGAGAAAATTCATATGTGGCAAAGTCGCAAGTGATAATATTGGCGTGGGACTTAAAAAGAGGCAGCTACTCCAAATTTCAACCCAAATCGACGATGGGCAAAGAAGTTACTCGAATTTTTCTGAAAACCCGGTCTCTCAGACATATGCGTCACCAATGGCGGGTTAACAAATAATTGGAATAAAATCGCACGCATGGGTTGGATAAGCAAGTCCCTATACTAACACACAAGAATACACCTCATGCCCACACTTGGTCATAAACGTTTAGGTTTAATTCCCCTAAATCACACATAAATACACTCTTTCTCTCAACAGACACGAAAACACCTACATTCACACACATACACATTTAATCTTACATACACACTTATAGACATTTTTACATCCATGCACACTCTTTTCGATATACTCACACACTTCCTCTGCTTCTTTTAACTCTTACAAAGCACTCTTGAAGAGAACTAGCTCCCACAAACACAGGGAATCCTACTGTGGGGGCTAGGGCTTCCTGACTTCATTATTGTAACTGTGCATTTTCGTTATTGTTAGAGTATTTTTAAGTGTGGCATTTATAATCATGTTACATGTTTGTTGGTCACTGATTTTTTTTTTTTTTTATTAACCCTAGATCACCACAAGATAAAAAGATGGGAGGACGACCTACCCAAAGGATGGAGAAGACTAACTCGGGACAGGGACGAGTGGAATATATTAGGGGAGGCCTATGTCGAAAGACAACCTGACCTATAATAGAAGGGGTTGATGAATTGTAATATTTTAAAACTTGTTTAAATTTTTTATCATTATCTTTTCTATTATGTTCTAGTTTAAATAGCATCTAAGTTAAATATGTATATGTATGTATTGTTATGGTCAGAGAGTAAAGGCTTTTATTATTATTATACACTCATTTATTGATTTTCTTAATTTTAAAGTTTTTTACAATATACAAGGTGTTGCAGAAAGGTGCAACAATATTTATGGTAGTTCATCTACATTAAGTTAAGAATCATGTATGTGAAAATTACGCATGAAAGCTCAAACATTTTTTTCCATAAAAAAAATATTTTTTTTGATTTTTATTTCATTTGACATACCCCTAATGGCCAGATCTCCGCACTGATTTTTGTACGACGTCGCGGCGTCGGCGGCAAGGTCGTTTGTCTGCTGTACATGCTTTAGGGTTGAAGCTGGCGATTTGGTGGAAATTTTATGTCAAATTTTGACTCGAATTATCTCGTGATCTACCGTGCTGAGGGGAAAGAGACCTTGGGTGATGAAGTCTACATCAGTGTTAGAATGGACTGTTAAAATATTGTTGGGGGTAAATCCACCACGTTGTATATATAAAATAAACATTATAAAAAACTTAAAAACTAGGGTGCCGCCAGCAGCGGGGCAGGGCCCAAGCTACCGGTGGTTAGGGCTGCAGAGAGAGGAACCTCCTGACGATGCGCGCTGTGTCTAGGATGACTGCCTTCTGTATCTGACCCTTGATCCAACCGTCTAGCGAAAGCCTCTTGAGATGTTGGTCGAGGCTTTTCGCTATAAGGCCGTTTACCGACACGACTATTGGGACTATGATCGTCGAATCAACATCCCACATGGCGGTAACTTCATGAGCCAAGTCAAGGTACTTGCTAAGCTTGTCCTTCTCGGCTTTCACGAGGTTCTCGTCATGTGGTACGGTGATATCGACGATCACAGCCCGGCGCTGAGACCGGTCTACCAGCACGATATCAGGCTTATTGGCGACAATAGTCCTGTCCGTGATGATAGAGCGGTCCCAGTAGAGCAACGCACGACCATTCTCGAGAACTGGCAGAGGTACGTACTTATAGTACGGCACGGACGGCACGGACTCGACAAGGCAGTATCGAAGAGCAAGTTGCTGGTGGATGATCCTGGCTACTAGGTTATGTCTGTGCAAGTACTCGCCGTTAGCAAGATGCGAACAACCGGAAATAACATGACGAAGTGATTCGCCTGGACGGCGGCATGCCCGACAAATGTCGACCGTACCGTCCTTCATTATGTATTTCCGGTAATTGTTCGTCTTGATAACTTCGTCTGCAATTGCACAGGCAAAACCCTCGGTTTCTCCGAAGAGGTCCCCGAAGCGCAGCCAGTTCACCGACGCGAGCGGATTCACATCGGGTCCCGCCAGGGCCCGATAGAACCGCCCGTGTAGCTCCTTGCTCTTCCATACCTCCTTGCGATCATCAGTGCTGAGCACCGATGGTTTGCGCCAGTTCTCGTTTGCCAATGAAAGAGGCGTGAAGCTCCTGTCAACTGCCACAACATCACGATGCATCCCGGACTCGCTGTTGTGAAAGTAATCCCTGAGACTGCATACCTCGCGGTTGTGAAGGTTCTTGGCATTTAAAAAGCCTCGACCCCCCCATTTCCGCGGGATATACAGTCTCATAACAGACGAGCGCGGGTGTAGCATGCGGTATGTTGTGAGCTGTTGACGGACCTTTCTGTCCAGGGCGTCGAGCTCAGTCTGAGTCCATCTCAGTATGCCAAAGGAGTATATCAGCAGAGGCATTACCCAACCGTTGAAGGCGCGCGCTTTGTTACCGCCTGACAGAAGACTTTTAAGTACTTTTGTCAGCCGGCAAAAGAAGCGCTCCTTCACCGATTTCTTAATGTCATCTGCTGATATACCCAATGACTGTGACATACCGAGATATTTGTAGGTCTCGTCTTCGGAGAGGGATCTGAGAGTTATAGTCTCGGAAAGTTGTAAATTCTCTGAATTTACTATTTTCCCTCGCTGTACATGCATGACCGCACACTTGTCGACACCGAACTCCATCTTGATGGCGTTACTAAAAACCTCTGTGGTTTTTAATAGCTCCAACAAGTCTTGGCGTTTCGGTGCAAAAAGTTTGAGGTCGTCCATGTACAGCAAATGAGATATAACCTCACCTCCTCTACGAAGACGATAGCCTAACTCTGAATCTTTCAGCAGAGTGCTGAGAGGATTCAGACTTAGGCACCACCATAGGGAACTCAGACTGCCTCCCTGAAATATTCCCCTTTCAATCTTTATCAAGTCCTCCGAAACAAACGAGCTGTCTACGCTACCTGGTTGACGAAGAACTGTGACCCACTGTCCCATGCATTTGCTTAGAAAAAATTTTAGAGTTGGATTTATTTTGTACAACTCTAAAACTCTTTCTAGCCACGAATGGGGCACTGCGTCATAGGCCTTCTTATAGTCAATCCAAGCAGCGGAGAGGGCTCCCTTGTTTCGTTTGACTTGTTGGCAAATGGTCGTGTCAATGAGGAGCAGCTCCTTAGTACCACGGGACCCAATCTTACATCCATTCTGAGAGGAGGCCAAAACGTTATTTGCGACTATATGCGCGTTGATTTTTGCTCTCAGAATGGATGTAAGCAGCTTATAGGTGGTAGGTAAGCACGTTATGGGTCTGTAGTTCTTTGGTTCCGTGGTACTACCAGACTTATGGAGCAGGAAGGTGACTCCGGTGGTCAGGAAACCGGGAAGAGAACCCGTCTCGAGAGCTTCTTGGAATTGTGTTGCCAAACGTTCATGTGAGCATCGAAACCACTTTATCCAGAAGTTGTGCAATCCGTCCGGCCCAGGACTTTTCCAGTTCTGAGTCGTCCGGATAGCACAACTAACGTCTTCGATGTCTATCGTAATAGACTCCATGGCTTCGATAGACTCACACGCACGTTCAACAACACGCATCCAAGGTCCCTCCGTGTGCTCGACAGGCACCGACCAGATGCTGCGCCAGAAGTTTTTCATAGCGCTGGCATCCGGTAACTGCCCATCGTTCACTCGTTGACTAGTTCCTTCCCAGTTTCGATACACCTTCCTTTGATCACTTTGGAAGTCGCGATTTTGCCGATATCGATCCACACGCTCTCTGTAGCGGCGAATACGGTTTGCCCATGCATAAACTTTCTGCTTCAGATAGTCAATGCGTTCCGTAACATTGGCTAGATAGTGCTGGGGACTGATACCAGTCCCAGCGAATGCCTGTGTTACGAAACGCATGACTCGGGGACGACTGTTCCCCTGACTGAAGCAGATTAGCTTTGCTATAAGAGTCCTGAATGTGCTGATACGCCGTTCTATTCGCATTTGCCATGCGGGTGCATCTCCGGCGGTTCGCGTTGTACGGTCAGTGTCTGGAAACTTGACACGTGCAACGCGACACGCCGCGATAGCACCACAGTAGAGAATAGAATGGGTATCAGTCAAATCTTTGCTAGTACCCAGGTAGGGCACTAGCAAAGTATTCAGGGCTCCCATCAAAGCTAAATTCCTTTTATGGGTGGGTAAACGTGGTAAGCGCGGCCTAGAGTTTGGTGTGAGTCGATATTGGAAGATCGCGTCTTCCAAAGCACTCCTCAGTTGCCCTCTTACCTGGTCAGATACATTACTACTCGCCGAGTCTTCCTCCTCGATGTCGGGGTCGGCCGGCGCCGCAAGTGTCGCCACTGACGCTGGCACTGAGGCTAGTGTCAGAGTCGACGACGCGGCGGGCGGATCCCGGGACGAGGCAGAAGCTGGGCGAGTATGTATTTATTATTATTATTATTAGATCACCACCGGTCGACCCAAACCTTGATACTAAGAGTTTTAGGGTTTCGAAATTTAAAATCACTCTAGATAAAACATGGTTGTCAACTCCGCCGAAGTTTATGTTTGTTAATCTATCGAATTAGGCAGTTGTCTCACCGGGAACGATGAACGAGTAACGAGTAGAGCTAGAATTAGAAACGAGTTGGCGAGCCGCGGGGAGCGAGTGCACACTTCCAATAGTTGTGTAGCTCGGCTATAAGTGAGTGTGCGAGTGAGGCGAACCATTACTTGTATCACTCGCATCTTTCAGATCCGCACCGTAGAGAAATGACCGCTGGTTACTCTCTCGGTGTGTTCTAATCGCTTAGCGAGTATCGCTGACCAAGTGTTATCTTTTATAGCTCTTGCCGCTCAGTGACAAACTAGTGAAGCGAGTGCTCTCGGCACTGTGAACAGTCGGCGATCAACTATTTGTATATGCATCTATTTTATTTACACGGAATGTTTATCTATGGTACGTTTCTTGAGCGAGAAAATAGTCGATAGTTACTCGTTTTCTCGTCGGCGGTGGGACAACTGCCTTAATCCTACTAAAATTATTAACGTCAATGCTTGGATGATTGCTGCTCAACTATGTCGAGCATATCAACGGATTGGAAATTGGGTACACAGTAAGATTATAGTTTGAAAGAACACATAAACTTCTTTTTATCCCGGGAAAATAACGAGAACTGGAACTACGTGGGTAAAACTGCGGGGCGCTGCTAGTAATACATACATGATAGTTACACACTTGTTGCATCTGTCACATAATGTTGCTTGGCATTTTGATATCAATATCAATACCTGGAACTGAAGTTATTCCCGCCATACACGCTACAGACTACGGAGAGGTCTACCTGCGCAGTCATAACTGCGCAGGTAGACCTCTCCGGCCGACCGTAGCGTGTATGGCGGGCATTAGATTGGTTTGAAGTAGCTTTAAATGATTGCAGGTGAACCCGGTATCTGATAAAGATCTGCGCTGGCAGTACAACCACCCGGAGGTGGCGCAGTATACTGGCAATGTACCTGAGCTGGACCGGTTCGATGCTCAGTTCTTCAAAGTGCACTATCTCCTCGCAGTTAGCATGGACGCTATGGCTCGCAAGATCTTGGAGCAGACATTCGAGGCAATCTATGATGCTGGTAATTAGCTGATAATTTGTTTTTAACTCTATGCATGCGACAACCATTTTTGATATGGAATCCTTCATAATTATCAAAGTTTAAATGTATGTTGTCCAATAATGTCGGAGCTGACTGAGCGTAACTCTCACTGTCAGCCATCTTGGCTAAGTTCCTCGTCAGTGAAAGGTCGACTGAGGTGGAATAGCGAGAGGGATAGTAGAACGTACAGTGACGTGGAAGCGAACGAGAGGACGAGTAACACTGGCTCATATCTCGTCTCTTCTGGAGAGCCTGGGGCGTCATATAGTCTAGTCCTTTATAAAACTTATTTAAATCTACCTACATGTATCATATCATATCGACGGTGGAAAGGAGAAACACTTGAAGCGACACGTTGATCGAAAATGAGTTATATACATATTTGAAATCAGCGATTTTTTCTGCGTCGTTTGGGCTTGGTTTTGTAGCGATCTGACCACTTTGATGTCGCTTCAAGTAATAGACTTTTTAGGCTGATTTTGTTTGGACGCCAAATGAAGTGACATGAAATTACAGAAATTTGGGTTCATTTACCGCTTGAAGTACCGACTGAATGGTCAGATTGTTGTTTCATGTGTTTTTCCTTTTCTGTTTCGAATAGCAAAGGTTCCTTAAATTGTTTTTCTTCGTCACAGGAAATACCAGTGAATACACTTAATGTGTTTTTGCTTACTCCTGTTGCGTGTGTGTCCAGTCGTTACACTCTTTTTTCCTTGCTTACCTTTCAACTATATTATGGAGTTGAGGTGTTTTTCCTATTTGCTTGTTATAGGATGTTATGGATTTCAATTGTTTTGACAAACACTGGAAAAAGCAGTGGTGTCGGTTGAAATAAACATGTCCAAAAAACCCACATAAATATTTAAATTAAACGACATCAATTTTTGTTTCCGAAATGTCGATTCATTTACTTTTGCTGACTTCACAAATGAAGACGATAGTCGGTTAGAGTAATAATTGTTTATGACATAGTGTATTTAAATTGTTAATTATAAACAAGACATGACGTTACAAGTAATGAATTTACGTAATTTTTATGTAAGTGGCGTCACTCATTTAAGGAAATGTCAATTGTCGTGGCGCTTCATTCATCGGTGAACCATATTTCAGGCACATCAGGTTTCATTGCATTGCAAAATAAGTTATCGGAAATTGACTCAGGTACCTACCTGAAATACTTTTTTTTGTTTATTTATAATTTGGTATGTACAAATTTACTTATTAGGTACAAACAATTAAAATACAATACACGTTGCCTTATTGCGGGTACCGGCGAACATTTGTCTAAATTCCTTTATGAACATTATGTAGATAATAACCTGTTTTTTAAAGTAATTGTGTTTCCGAACCAAATAAATTTCATTTCACAATTAATTAAAGTAAATAGCAGCAATATTTTTTACATTTACTATGGAGTAACGGGACGAGTAAGACATGCGTCTGATGATAGACAACACGCTTGGCCACAACAACACAATGCCAAGTCGTTCCCAGGAACATCATGTTACCTAATTCTGAAGAATAAATTATACTGATAAACGGAGCTCTAACGCCACAAATTATAAAAAAAACTTTACAAGAATTTAGTATAAATAACCCAGACGAATTACAAAGATTTGACAAAAAACTGTGATAGTTTTGCTATATCAAAACTGTCCCACGATGAATATTATGTTACATTACCCCACGTCGTTGATGTCGATACGTTAGCATAAACAGATATTGAGGATATTTGAAGCGATTTACTCGTGTATCACAAGAAGCAACTTCAAATCATCTGAAACTTACGTTTTAATAGTACCTATCTGAGTTTAGTGTTTCTATTAATCATTTAATTCTACTTTAATTTTGTTTTGAAGATTTCGGTCAAGTCAAGATGATTAAGTCATAAGACTGAAATGGGTATTCATGATAGAAGCAACTTCAAATCATCTGAAACTTACGTTTTGATATTACCTATCTGAGTTTAGTGTTTCTATTAATCATTTAATTCTACTTTTGTTTTGAAGATTTCGGTCAAGTCAAGTTGATTAAGTCATAAGACTGAAATGGGTATTCATGATTAGAAATATTTTATACAGAATTCATTTATAGTTGTTAAAGTCTCTAATATTGAAGTTGGAATTAAGTTGAAAGTAAGTTTTCAATATAGAAACGAAAGCTTGATTGTTCTATGTTAACATTAAATAGGACCTAGTCACGATCTAAATATTTTTTTAATTATTTTGACGTCTCGGCAGCGTCACAACCGAAGACTGAAACAATTGCGGGTAGTCTCATTATGAAATGAGGTGATCTCGATCTACCCTCATTTGGTCTTCAAAAATCGCAGAGTCAAAACTGATCGTATCAACAGCTTTCTCTAAACTCATTCTGCGATGCATAGATTTATTTATGACAGGACGACGATGCACGATGCCAATAACGGAAAACCGGATAAGATTACAATATTTTTATTTTTATTTTTGAGGCTTCCCAAACTATTATTGCATACTAATGACGTTCGGTGGAGAGAACTGGTCTAGTCTAGATTTTTTTTACAGCGGCCATGTATTCATTGATTCTTTCAGCAATTGTATGCTTTGTTTGACCAATACCTATAAGAACAGCTGCAATCTACCTCATACACACCTAGAGTCTGAAATGAATGACGTCTTTCGGCATCCTGGTAAATGTCTCGTCATCTTGGATAAGGGAATATACAGGTATACACACTATACAGTTTTAATAAAATACTCATTTAACAATGTCCTCACCTTATCCGTCATAGAGGGTGTTCGTTCTATCCAAAAAATATTTCTACACCGACTGTAATTGACAAAGGTGGTGGTGATGTGACGTAGCGTGCAAATACCGGTCAGTGTGCGTGAGTTTTCTATAGACAGAGTGAGACAACCAACCATCAGATTTAACTGTCACTCTCACGTCCAAGAACGGTAGAGATCAATCTACCTCGAAATAAAATGTTAACCTAATGCTGACATCTATCAATGTTGATCACAAATCAAGTTGAGATGCTCCAAAAACAAGTTTATCGTCTGTCTTGGTTTAAAATACAGAAAACATTGTCCATATGTCTTATCCACATATAAACTGCTGCTGATTGAAAGTTAGCATTTTTTCCCTAGACTCTGTCCAAATGTTAGTTATCACTGTTACCTACCACGGGACGTCTACTCTATTTCTACGAAAATGTAATTTCGAAATAAACTCGCGACTTTCCAACTCCGATTCTACTTCGATCCGTCGTTTTATCCGTTTAAATGTTCTACCGTTTAATAGTCTACTCTAATTAGAGTATGCTTAGAACATTTAAACGTCAAACAATGTTGTATCGGATGAAACGAAGTAGAACGAGCGCAGGAAAGTCACGAGTGTTTTTTCGAAATTACTTTTTCGTAGAAATAGAGTAGACGTCCAGGACTTCCCATAGCTACGCCATCTATTTGTAGGTAAAGCTGCTCACGGTAAAAAATAGTTTCCATCTAAGCAATTTCTCAACAAAACTATCATGTTTTCCGGTAAGTAGTTCTCCTTCAAAAGCAGCTTTTTGCCGACTTAGAAACATTTGTTTACTGGAACTTTGGTGTAAAGAGATTCCACATCAAAACTCATTTGTACCAGTAAGCTTACAAAACAATAAAAAAACACTTGTTCTATCTCAATATTTTTGTTTCTGTTTGGTATCTTTGAGAAACAAAGCAGGGACTTAACTTAAAAATATAACATTGCATTAATACATCGCTATCGCCTATCGTGTTCTTCCATTACTTGACATAGTATAGTTTTGTTCGTTAACTTGGTTTGCCATGACTCTGTATCTTATGCTCGATACGCTTCAGGCGTTTTTCCTACTAGTTATGTCATGCACAGCTTGTCGTTTAAAGTGTTTTTCCTGGTGTTCTTCTTAATACTGAACTGGTATTTAATGCGTTTTTCCTTGCGCTGTATTTGCTATAAAATAATTAAGCGACACATAAATCTTCTTACCATGCTAGCCTACTTTCGTAAGATTGTTGGTAGATGGCAAATAAAAAATAAAGAAACTATTTTTTTTCCTGGCCCTCTAATTTCAAACAGTATATTTTTATCATTTTTTTTCGGAAAATAAAAACTTTGATTGGCTCTCCTGTAAAATTCTAAAATTGTCGCTTAAAGGGTTTCTCCTTTCCACCGTCGATATGCAAACAATGTTGCAGTATTTTACCTAAACTCGAGCTCTGTCGTTTGGTAAAATGGCTCTTAAATGAACTAATTTTGCAATTCCACAGTATCGTGAAAATAATTGCAGCAATACTTACACCCTTAATAGTCTAGTCAACATGTTCAAAAACGTGCAAAATAGACATAAAGCTCCTAGAAACATGTGTGATACCTAATTCGATTCGAAAAGATCCTAAAAGAAGAGTACATTTCCAACATAAAGGTTTCCGCAACGGCATAGACGCGGCGTCTACAGAACCAGCATATCATCTAAAATATTGATTTTACAGTATTAAATAGCAATAAAAAAATTTGAAAAAAATATAGTGTAGTCTAGATACTTAAACGTACAAAACCTCGGTAAAAGAAATAAAATATGTCGATTTTTCACAATGTTATACCAATGTTAATTAACTAGTCCTTTACCGGTATCTGTTTTTAGGGTTCCGTAAAACGTAAAAACGGAACCCTTATAGATTCGTCATGTCTGTCTGTCTGTCCGTCCGTATGTCACAGCCACTTTTTTCCGAAACTATGAGAACTGCACTGTTGAAACTCGGTAAGTAGATGTATTCTGTAAACCGCATCAAGATTTTTACAAAAAAAAAAAAAAAAAAAATAGGGTTGCCTTCCATACTGAGAACTGAAACTCAACAAAACTTTTTCATCAAACCTACACGTGTGGGGTGTCTATCGATAGGTCTTCAAAAATGATGTTGAGTTTTTAATAATATTTTTCTCTACACTGTATAATTTGCGCGAGAGACACTTCCAAAGTGGTAAAATGTGTGTAACTAACTTCTTAAGTAAGAGAATGAAAAAACTAAAAAAAAATATATGATGTACATTACCATGCTGGTAGTTGGTAGTATACCAACGAAAATTGGTTTGAACTCGATCTGATTAGTAGTTTTTTTTTAGTACGTCATAAATACACTACTATTAAAACTTCGATCAAAGTTACAACGAACTACAAGAACTATGTGTACTATGTATATTATGTTACTTGCTGCAACGGAACCCTTCATAGGCGAGTCCAACTCGCACTTGGCCACTTTATTATAAATTACGGCACAAAAGTTGAAATAGTTTTTTAACATTACAAGAAAAACAATTACGTAATTTGTTAGGAAATTACTTACTTACTACACCAGGATGTCTTGGAATTTAATAAAAAAAATTTACCATCGTATTGCATTAATGAAATAATGATGTTTTTGTTAAAAATTATAACATTTTTTTATATTGATTTTTATCATTTATTTTTTCATTTCATTTTATTATAATAATTTGTTAAGAAATAGAGATTTATGGTTGTTTTTGTAATATTTTCATATTTTCGAAGAAATATAACGGTTGATATTATTAGTTTACCTATACCAAATGAGGTGGGTGGATCATGGAAGGGCACTGGAACGAATAAACAGTTTTTATTCGTTAATTTACCGGATAAATGAAAGAAAAAATGTGTTGAGTACTGCTTTGCTTTAGTGTGTAACACATAAATTATTATTCTTTATTGTAGATGTAACGGATATTTAATAAACTCCAGCTTTCATAGGTTCTTCCCATAAAGGCCAATATTATAAATCAGAAGTTTAACTTAAAACTTTAGTCTTATCACTCAAAATAGTCACTTTTTCTAGAACTACATAAACATCTATTTCATATAAACGAAACATTTAATGCTTAATAAATTATTATCATTAATAAAAAACTAAACGAACACTATTTGAATATCATCGTCTAACTAAGAAGATATTCACTGAAATGATTTAAAAGTAATAGTAACAAGTATAATGTTGATATTCAATAAGCTGCCAATGCATTTTAGAATAAAATTATTAAAAAAATAATAAACATATAATGGCCTTCTTACAGGTCCGCTTTTTGTTAAGCCAACATGTTTCTAAAAAGACCAAATTAGCAATTATCATTAATTACAATTTTTTTTTTAATATGATCATATTATAGGTTTTGTTTTTTGTTTTTTTGGCACTTATATAAGTAATGACTAAGTGCTCACACTTTCATGATTTGTAGATGTACTAGTAAGCCCATGCCCATGTAGTATCCTAGCAAGGCCAACCGCCAAATTTTTGATTATTGTTGATTGGCCTTATAAGGAACCACTGGCTTTCCTAGGAGCATAACCAATATTTTAACTGAAATCGAAACAAAACTATACATTTGTTTCTTTAGTACCATAACAGATCCTTATATGACAGGTCACAATAAAAAAAAAAGAAAAGAGTAGGTTTTTTACTTTAAAACTTACCTTTTGCTGAACCCGGGAATAACAAATTTAACGACGATGACCAAAGTCAATGAAACCAGGGACCGTTTTTAAAAAATAGCGATGCGAAGGACACGCTGCCGCGTTAGTGTTCTTAAGTTTGATAGATCTTACTGTGAGTAGAAGGAATTTGTCGTGACATGACAATAACTAAGATTTTTTTATAGTTGGCCTTCAAAGGACCGGACCCCGAAATACAGTTTTTAACTAGTTCGGGGACGGTGGATCCACATTATGTTCTATAAATTGGCAATAAAAGAATTTGATTTGATTTGACTTGATTTGAAAGGAGCATGGCCTTCCATAGCCCACCCACCTTGGTTAAAGTTTAAAAACAAGGAAATTATTTATAAAAAAAAAAACTATGTTAATCTATTGCATAGGGTCAATGATGGCTTTTAAAAATACAATAATTTCTTAGTTAATGTTTTCACAACTGAAATATAATAAAACTATTGAAATCAATCAAGAACAATATTTAAAAAAAAATTTACGACAAACAAAACAAACATTATTTCACCTATGCAATAAGATAGCAAAAAATATTGTTAAATTCCAAGATATCCTGGTTTTTCCATTAATTTTTTTTTAACAAATGACGCAATTTTTATTGCTTGTAATGTTAATTGATACCTATACTAGATGCAAAAACAGCAATAGTAAGATATTACTAAACAATATTTTTTTTAATAAAACGAATCATTACTACCGAAATAATAAACTTTAATATATTATTTTATGAAGTACTTAAATGAGAAGAGCTCTACGAAGCGAAAAATGTATTGACCAACTATTTCAACTTTTATGCCGTAATTGAGTAATTGATTGCCGTGAGATGAAATTTATTTGGAAGTTCGTAATTGTGGAAGATAAAACCATGAAACTTCGTATCTAGACACTTGAAACGAAGCAAATAAATGTTCGTTCTAGCAATTTTGCAATTTCAAACTGTACGGGGATAAAATAGGGCTGAAATGAGGGATGAAATTTAAAAAAAAAAGTTTGTATGGAAGTTCGAAATTGTTGAAGATAAAACAATGAAACTTTTTATCTAGGCGCTTGACACGAATCAAATAAATGTTTGTTCTAGCAATTTTGTAATTTCAAAATGTACGGGGATGAAATGGGAGATGAAAGTTTATATGGAAGTATGCACGTCATTGTTGAAGATAAAACCCTATCAAACCAACAAAATGTTGCAACTAGAGACTTGATATCCATATACTAACTATTTATTGGGTGTACAGAGACAATTTTAGTATCACATTGTAGCAAATTTCTAATATCTACTTTATAAAAGTCCTAAGAAAGTTTTTTCAGAAACCAGTCATTTAGGGTTATAATCGCCAAAATTTGAAAAATAAACGATTATTTCGCGGTTTTTTCGATTTTTGACAAAGTTGTGTTCGTCGCTCGAGCGCCGAACTTGGACTTGGATTAATCATTAGGCCAACATGATAAAGAAGTCTGCAAAAATTCAGATCTACCGGATTTAACGCTTGCTACTTCGTATTTTCAGGCGACAAAGTTACTGGACTAATATATCTGCTCGGTTAACTTTTTCTATTTATAGGAGTGAGTCCTGGGTACCTATCAGGAAAATCAGTCGGCGTGTTTATTGGGTCTTGTTTTTCGGAGACCGAAAAGGCCGTGTTTTACCTCTCCAACACTAAGACAGGTTTTGGTATTGCAGGGTAAGTAAAGAAAATTTAGTATTTTTTTATTTATGTTAGAAAATACTTATATTTATATGAAAGCTATCGTTCTTATTACACATTTTAAAATAAATACACGGGTAACTCACATATTATACTTAGTCAGAACAGTCCGACTCGAGTTTCGATCGCGTCCGGCGATTTTCTTCAAGGCGAACGCTAAACGAGCTGCGAACACGCGCGCGCACTCGCCTTGAAGAACGGTGGACGGTGGTAAACCACCCCAATAATATTGTGTACGATCCCTCCGAACTCCAGAATCCACAGTCACTTTAGCAATTTAGCAACACACTTACTTGTATTCAACGCCATAGTTGTTGTTCTTCAGGCAGCGCCATGAGTGTTAAGAATCGGAACTAAAAAATCAAAGAGGCGGCTAATGTCTCGCTTTATTACATGACGGCTAGCCCGGCTAGCTTGTTTTGAAGGAGGTGTGGCGTCGAATACATTCCGGCAGTTTTTTTTAATCAGCCGCGTTCAATCCGGCTAATCGTTAAACCGTCGCTTTACAAAACGGTCCTGCTTTTCAAAACGGCTAGCCGTAATCTAATACGGTGGATTATACGATCCGGCTGCGACATATACACCGCTAATCTACTTGATCCCTAGAATCGCTAACGGCGAGGTATGCCGTGGTTCTTCTTAACTTGTTATTTTGGTTGTTGACAACATGTTGTCACCTGTATTTGTTTGTAGTATATTTCACTTATAGTATTATATTATATAATACTGGGATTTGAGTCTTAATAATATATTTATATTATTATATTATGTGTCATATAAAAGAACAAGTATCTGATTATTTAAAGAAATGGGTACGACTGATAAAATTTAGTATAGAGGGCGCCGGTGTGAAACCATCCACTTCTACCCGCCATCTCAAAAGATTTTTGGAGGGGTTGGGGCTATAAGTAGATGGAGCTAAGCCGTTGACGGGCATTCCTTTTTGTAATTTTATATGAGAAAGATCGAAAAGTTGTCAATATAAATTCTAACATTTATTTAATTGGTTTACTTTTACTCAATTGAAAACAAACATCGATATAGATCAATAATACCTAATCGATTTATATCGATGGTTGACGATGGTTACAACGATATAACGATTAGTGAGAGGTAAAAACGTCCGGTGTGCACCGCTTCCTGCAATCGACTAGAATGAAAAGAGTGAGCTCACTCTTTCTAACGTTGACATAATTCCGTGCGCCTGAAGTTTGGGAGGGCACATCTGATGGTTTATATCGATGATTGCATCTACCTACCATATTCAGAGGTTAACTGACGAATGGCGGGCGTTGATCCAAAAGTTTCTAACGAGCGTTTTCACAACAATTTTATATACATTGTATGTTACACATAATGTATAATATAATATCATTTTTCTTACTCACAAACTATTTCCGAAACATTATATTTCGGGATCGGATCATTGTGAATATGTTGAACTACCCTTTTTAGGGTTCCGTAAAACGTAAAAACGGAACCCTTATAGATTCGTCATGTCTGTCTGTCTGTCTGTCTGTCTGTCTGTCCGTCCGTATGTCACAGCCACTTTTTGCCGAAACTATGAGAACTACACTGTTGAAACTTGGTAAGTAGATGTATTCTGTGAACCGCATTAAGATTTTTACAAAAGTTTTTTAAAAAAACAAAAATTAGGGGTGCCCCCCATACTGAGAACTGAAACTCAAAAAATTTTTTTTTATCAAACCTACACGTGTGGGGTGTCTATCGATAGGTCTTCAAAAATGATGTTGAGGTTTTTAAAATAATTTTTGTCTACACTGAATAATTTGCGCGAGAGACGCTTCCAAAGTGGTAAAATGTGTGTCCCCCCCCCTCTAACTTCTAAAGTAAGAGAATGAAAAAACTAAAAAAAATATATGATGTACATTACCATGAATAGAATAGAAATAGAATAGAAAATATTTATTATCATGTAAGTCACATTCACAAACATTTACTTAACCTAAACATTTGGAATGATTCTATACAGACTCGTCAATAATTATGAATATATTATTACATTTTATTATTTGTAGATCAAGGGTAAGTCACCATTACTTTAGCAATAATATCACGATTTTAAAATAGGTAGGTACAAAAATATTGATTAAATTTCTAAATTTAACAAGATTTTAAAAAGTGCAGCTGTATAGGGGCTGTTATTCAATACACATTTTTCAAGTTTATAGAGGTAATAGGTACATGTAACTAATATAAATTACTATTTAAATAACTAGACATTCAAAGTATTTTGGCAAAGCAAAATGGGTAAAATTTTGCTAATAAGACATTGCTTACAAATAGGGAAAACTCACAATTACCATTTCTGTAAAAAAAAAAAAAAAAAACACTTTGTGATATCACTTAAGCACTATGAATTAAGCATGAAAACTACCAACGAAAATTAGTTTGAACTCGATCTGATGAGTAGTTTTTTTTTAGTACGTCATAAATACACTATTATTAAAACTTCGATCAAAGTTACAACGAACTACAAGAACTACGTGTACTATGTATATTATGTTACTTGCTGCAACGGAACCCTTCATGGGCGAGTCCAACTCGCACTTGGCTACTTTATTCTTGATATTTTTGACTATTATTATACTGGTTAGTCTAACTTGAGTGATAATACTAGTGAAGTGAACAGTTGTGATGGCATAAAACAATCATAATAATAATAGTCCGCAAGCACTTCGCTGACTGTTCTCGGTAGTGGATCCTCCCTCCTGGTAATCATAATAGCTAACGATAGCGGCTAACTTTAGTATTTACCGTTGTACATTATTGACCTGACAGCGTCTACTCGTAATAAATCGATGAACGCTGGCTGCATACACGAAAAATCATTGTCAGTGAAAAATCAGTGTACTCATTGTCCCGTTACGCTCGTTGTCCCGTTACGCAATATAAATATTTAATTTATTTTATTATTAGTATCTGTTGTTATAGCGGCAATAGAAATACATCTTCTTTCTGTGAAAATGTCTGCTGTCTAGCTATCACCATTCTTGAGATACAGCCTGGTGACAGACGAACGAACGGACGGACGGACAGCCAAGTCTTAGTTATAGGGTTCCGTTTTTACCCTTTGGGTACGGAACCCTAAAAACAAAAAGTTAACCCAAAATAATGTTCAACGCTTCGTCACAAAATACGAGTACATGGACAAATGAGGGTAACTTTATTTAGAACATAAGCATTCATGGGCGTAAGAAATGCAAGTACCCACATTCGACATAATTATGAGTCGTAATATAAAAAGTTGCAATGTCTGTTGAACGGTAGTTGTAGAATTTTATATCCAGTATGTATGCACATAAAGTTAAAATATGTATTATGGCAATGCAACAGGTACCATTAGGTTTAATTTTCACGAAACAGCTACATTTATTTTTTTATCATTATTTTTATATGTAAATATTTTTACTTTTATACGTAAACGATACGTTTTATAGGTAAACGTAAAGAGTGATGTATGTAATATTTTCTGTTTTCTCTTACAGATGTAATAAATCAATGTTCGCAAACCGTATTTCGTACTGGCTGAACGCGAAGGGTCCTTCAATGTCTATAGACGACTCTTGCTGTAGCTCCATGGCCGCCCTCGAGGCCGCCTACAAAGCAATTACTCATGGGGAATGTGAAGCAGCCATCGTTGGTGGAGCTAACTTGTGTCTGCATCCGCAATCTTCGGTGCACTACGGAAGGTTACACATTTCTTACCTATATTAATTATAAGATATTGATAGGTACTGATAACTTGTAATTAAATACTATTATTTAAAGGTGCAGACGTTCTTTAGATCTCAATAAAATTTAGATCGTTATAAGCTATTTTAGCATTTTTAACCAACTTCAAAAATGGAGTAGGTTCTCAATTCCGTGGTATGTTACGCGATAGCTCTGCCAATTGTGAATTGATTTTAATGTTTTTTTTTTAATAAATACATTTTATCGGAACCACAGTATCATAGTTTGGTGGTTTTTGAAATATGAATAAAAAACTAAAATTTATTTTCCACCACTTTCTGATTAATTTGATCGTCGATTCGATTGAATTGATTGAAAAGGCGATTTATATTTTTTCGGGAGAAAAATATTTTTCTACATATTTATAAGTATACCACTTAATGTGTATTATAAAACTGAAAAGGTGTTTTGTTTGATCGTGGTAATCTTAAGAACTACGTGACCAATTTCAAAAATTCTGTCACCTTTGCATATTTACGTAATCGCTTTTATTATGGACTACGGGCGTACCCGGGACGGACCGTTAGTCAGTAATAGGTTATCAACTATTACTTATTAGTCAGTAATAGGACTCGACTGCGATCTTACCGTTAACGCATAGTGACGATGCTGTCGACGATGGAACGCTCCATCTTCGACAGGTACGGTTACTGGTGTTTACATACGGTTTACTGGTGTTTACCTAGAAGAAATAGAACTTGGCTGGCCACACTGCCGTGTGTCTAGATTCACTCTCGACTTGACGACACCACTTCATGTCTCACAAAATCAATACGACATGATATTGATCAGAGCTACTGAATAGTCATAAGTTACATGATTAGTATTCAAAATTATGAACTATTACTAAAACATTAACATACACAGTATAAAAAAGAATGTATCACCTTTACAAAACACGAATGTGAAAAAACAATAACTTACAATCCACGCTAAAAAGCTAATCATTCAACTGCATTTTACATGATATTTTGAAAGCACCAGCATTGACAATTCTTTGGTGTGATTGCAGAATAATGACAATTAGCATGGATGGTAAAACGAAGTCGTTTTCTGAAGACGCAGCAGGTTGTGCCAAATCCGAAGCGATTAATGTCCTATTTCTACAAAGAGCTAAGGACGCAAAACGGTAAGAAAAAACTAAAAATGAATGTTTTATTTCTTAGGGTTGTATTTACATAGAGATTGTTTTGATGGTTAATAAACTAAAAGAATACGAAAAGCAATTCAATAGATAAAAAAGAGAACTCTTGAAAGTTAATAAACCACTAATTGACCGCCACCTCACCAAATGGTTTACATTACAGCGTGTTTATCTAAGAAAAAACAATTCACTCTCGTTTTGAAGACACCAAGATAATAACCATTGAGAAAATCCCACCCAGGCAACGCACTCGACACCCTTAACCATCTTTTCACAAATGTCTCTACATTTGTGAACCTTTCAAACCTTTCCGCTGCAGTCTTTGGTACGTCAATCATGAAACGATGTTGTTTTTTCAAGCTACGAGCAGTCCGATACAAAAAGAGCAAAGTAGTATTAGATCATGCAAATCAGTTGGAAACTCTCCGAAACGTATCCAATAAAAAATTGACAAGCTAGAAATTTTACGACGCTATTTAAGACTTCGAATTCTTTTTCGTATTATAAAATAAAGTATTGAAGCCAAAAATTGTGTTTAATCATTATTTAGCGTTAAATGCAATTCATGGATATTACTTTTAATTTTTTTTAGAATTTACGCTGAGGTGACGTACGTGAAAAGTGAATATGTATCTCTATTGAAGGGAGATACTGGTCCGAGGTACGGGTTTTACCGGGACCCAGCCGATACAGCCAATTTTCTCAAAGAATTCTACGATGAGGTTGGCGTACCGCCTTCTCTAGTCGAGTACGTTGAGGCCTTCGGATCAGGTAAATGAACTACGATAAATAATACCTAATGTACACACATTCCGTTCAAGTATGCATTATTCAGGTACAAAAACATTTAAATTTTGAGAATTTTAAGTACTTTTTTCGGCATTGAATAACAAATCAAATGACGTCACATAGAGGCCAAGTGAGCCGGTGCTTTACAAAAGTTCGTTACAAATACAATGAAATTTACACTATGCTACATACCTGACTACTTACTCTAAGCACATCTGAATCATCCATATACCAATGAAGATCTACAGATAATCAAGATGTTCAATCCCACTACCAGTCGGAAGCGTGCCCAGTATGCTGGCGGCATTACCACGTTGATTTACAAAAATAACCTACGATTTTTGATTTTTTTTTGTAATAATCTTAATGCTGTTCACAGAATCTATTTACCAAGTTTTAACAGTGTAGTTCTCATAGTTTCAGCAAAAAGTGGCTGTGACATACGGACGGACAGACAGACAGACATGATGAATCTATAAGGGTTCCGTTTTTACGTTTTACGGAACCCTAAAAAATACATTGACAGCAGTAGCCAATGATATTTGAAACTATGGATTTTATGTCAGCGTTCAAAACCGGCCCCACTCAACAACAGACAAAACGCCTCAAGTCAGCTAATTTTACGTCAGTCGTTGTATGACTCTGCACCTTAGCGGTCGTATTGTGTACTCCTTTATGATGGTGTTTTGCACAGCAACGTCGTGCAAAAGTTATAACAAAAAAGTGAAAAAGAGAGATGGTATACCATATTATCAGTAAATACATCTCATTCTGTCAATTTAGGGTCGTTAATACTCGAAAAAGCAATTTATAAACAATTCTTTAGTTTACTTCAATTCAAATACTTCAATACCTACGTAACGTATCCGATAGGGATTGCCATCCGGAAAAACGAATTTGATATTCCGGTGGATCCGGCATAAGGTGTTATCCCGAACGGATGAATCGATTTTATTTTTGAAGTGAACATTTCTTTGGGCTCACCACGCAAAGATTTTTCGTGGGCTGTGTGTGAATGAATCATCGTGACGCCCGTAAATGAAAGAAATGTTCTGATGAACGAGAGAACAATGCAAGAAAGAAACAATCAGCTGCTGTTGTCTGGCTGCTGTCTAGGGTTGCTGAGGATTCCTCTTCCGCTTCCTCATAATGCGGAAGTTCCGCAATATTTTGGGTTCCGCAAACGTTACCGCATCCTCATAAATTAAAATAAAAAAATCCTCTTCCGCTATCGCTTCCTCAAAATTTAAGAGGAATTTATGAGGAATTTCAATACGCATGCGCGTCGCGTATCCATGGCAAGTTTTCATGGAATCCCTAAATAAAATTGTATCATTCACTCATCTTTTTTTTGTGTGCGTGTGTTGTGTTTGTTACTGAACTTGTTCTTAACTGCTTGATCGATTTTGATGATTCTTCATTCTGTATGTTTTGAGAATAGTTTAGATTCATAGTTTGGTCCACTGGAAAAAGCCTGTTCAATTAATGTTTGTGTACATATGTACCTAGTTATGTACAGGCAGGACAGTGGCTTTTGGGTTGGGTCCGCTAGTATTTATAATTTCTTATCATCCCCTTCCTCTTCCGCTTCCTCATCCGCATCCTCTTCCTCAAAAAAATATCCTCTTCCTCATCCGCATCCTCTAAATTTGAGCGTGACAATTCCTCTTCCTCCTCCTCTTCCTCATAATCACTTCCTCAACAACCCTACTGCTGTCGCCGTGTTTTGACGTGACTCCATCTCATAAATCGATGAACGCCGGGTGCATCTGTGAAAAAGTGTCCCGTTACGATCATTGTCCCGTTACGCTCATTGCAAGCTTATACCGCATCTATTTTAACCCTCGACCAAAATATGGGTGGTGTAAGTTTTACGTCGATGTCTGTCTGTCTATCTGTATGTGTGTCTATCTGTCTGTTGTCTGTCTGTGGCAACGTAAAGCTCAAACGGATGGGCCGATTTCAATGTGATTTTTTATTTGAATGTTAATGTTTGTGCGGTGGTTTGTTGCTATGTTTGGTTAATATCAATTCAAGATGGCCGCCTCCACAAAATGGTAGACAAAATATGTCTTTACAACTTATCTCAATATGGGTGCCAGTGAAAGGACTTGATTAGTAAAATACTAAATACTATGACAAATTTCAAATCCAAGATGGCTATCACCACAAAATGGCGAATTACATTAATTTTTCACTACTACCTCAATATGGGTATCAAAAGAAAGGGCTTGACTAGTAGAATACTATGCACTATGACAAATTTCAAATCCAAGATAGCTGCCACTACAAAATGGCGAAATACGTTATTCATACAGTCTAACCATTTCCTGTACCTTGATTCACAACGCAATCGAGTTGATCTTGACACGGAATTAAACTTCTCAATCTTTGTCTTATCCGTTTAGAACGATAGATGTGAGAATTGTCATTCCGAATTTCAATCTTTCGGATTGGGTTGCAATTAGTACGCAGATTTTTTGTCCATAGATTCATGTTCGTGTAATATCGATTGGTGTGATTGACGCATATTTCGACAAATTTCATTCGTAAAACTAATATTTGTAACATTGGAAATAATATGAGTACTGTTTCTAAACGCAATCCGAATGGCTAACATTCGGAATGATAATAATGAACCATTGTTTCTCTCATTCATTCTAAACGGGTATGAGAAAGACCTAGAGGTTTGATTCCGTGTCGAAATTAATCCGACTGGGTTCAGAATCGCTACCCTGGTGTTCACGTATTTTAAATTTAAAAGCAGTCTATATTAATTATTCGATCAAAATCAAAATTGATATAGTCGTGACTTTTATTTCTATAACCCACCTTTATTTTGCCTGATATCCTTACTTACACTTGACTAACTTACTAACAGTTCGTTTTGAGCCGAAAAACGAAAATTATCCCGATTTGATAAACCAGCTGATAAGTGATCGACGGGAATTCAGCCAGATCCGGCCGGACTGTAAATTACGCCGGATCGCAATCACTAGTGCGATATTACGAGTCAGTTGTCAAAGTCAAATGACTTTGACAACTTTGGCGAGTTGAATTGGGGGCTGTGTATTGGTGATTTTTGTTTCAGACATTATGTCCATTTCTATAATGCGTCAATGGCAGTAGCAGTAGCTGTTTCTCTCTCGCTCTAGGACGCTCGGCGGTCCCGAGTTAGAATATTTCTTTCATTTCCCAGCGTGACGCTGAGTTTTATTCACGGTCCACCAAAAACCTGAGTATGGAGCGCCAGAAGAAGTTTTCACTTCAAAAATCAGTTATAAAAATATTTAATGATTACCTTGTAAATAATAAATTTTAATGCTAATTTGACCACAATACATTTAGAATTTCATCTTGCAAGCTATTTTGATAAATTCGTGGAAATATAATTTTGTTTAATTAAATGTCAACTAGAAAATAATTAAAAATGTTGTTTTATAACATATTTGCTCGTAAAGGGTCTCTTATTGGACCAATTTCTGTATCGTAATGTATCTTATTACGCACTAGTGCTGTAATGTGTAATGTAAAACGCACGGTTTCAAAATGCCCAATCCACAGACTAGGTAGAGAGATATGCTCCGTCTAAAACGAACGGTACCTTTTTAAATCTTAGTAAAGAGTTTTTATGTCAGAAAAGTGTGGTCAACATTTTATGAATAAAATTAACTTTGAGAGGTAAAATATAATAAATAATTATTAAATTCGTTAATTGATTAATTTAGACCATAAATTACTTAAATTTTTCTGTAACAAAACACAAAAATATTAATTTACTTTATTATTAATGGCATACCGGCTGGTTCTGTGCCGTTGATTAAAAAAAAAAGGCGCCGACGCGCGCGCATTGCTAATCTGTGATCCATAGTGATTACTTACACTGTGCTGTGATTTGTGATCAAGTAAATATTATTCCGCGCGTTTTTTTTCGCTGTATTGTTTTTATTTGAAAATGTCGTCAGAGTTTTGTTTATTTCCTCGCAAATATGTTATAAAACGTCGTATGACATACGTGTGCTTTGATAATTACCGCACTTATATCATAATGTACTATTACCTACCCCCGACTATCTCGGATTTGTTATTTGTACAAAATTCTACTAAACTAAGTCATTTCAGTTTTAATGTGAGTATTGAGGGGGCAGTGAAAAACGAAATGTAATTCGCCATTTTGTGGTTGCGGCCATCATGGATTAGAAATTAGTATCTAATAAAAAAAATGTAAAGTACTCTACAAGCCTTTTATTTTGATGCCCACACTGAGGGAGGTTCTCAAAAAAATATTTTGTCCGCCATTTTGTTGAGACGACCATCTTGAATCGATATTCACCAAACATAGCCAAGAACCACCGCACGAAAAGTAGCATTCAAATAAAAAACCGCATTGAAATCAGTCCATCCGTTTAAGCTCTACGGTGCCACAGACAGACAGACACTTGTGTGTCTGTACACACATAAACACATACAGACGTCGACGTCAAACTTATAACACCCCGTTTTATCGGGGCTTAAAAACTTGAAGGTGTTAACAAATGTTTTTTTTTATTTTAATTATTTAAATAACAGCATTCAATCCGTGTTTATTACTCGCAAAGAACAGACGCGCCTTGTAATTCGCGCGCAACCAGTGCAGTGTCCGCTGACAAATCAAAACAACGACGGTCGTCGCCCGCGCGTCAGGTGAGTCAAATATGACCTAGGTACTGTCATGCGATGCCTATCGCGGCAAGCCTTGATTAGTTTAATTAAGGCGAAGTTAAATCTACATAACTAATAATGGACAGCTCAAAAAACAGCCCAATAAAATTAAAAACAGAAAATGAACATCTGTTATATAAACATTACCGCGAAGAAAAAGCAGAACGGGAAAAATTAGAAAGGGTCTTAAAAACCCTTCAAAAAGAAATTGAAAACCTCCAAGAACAAGTCAAGGTTTTGAAAAATGAGAAAGTACTATTCCAAACAGATACGAAAAAAAGTTTTGCTCAACCTGTGGACTACTGCACGGATGACGATGAACTAGCCAGAGAAACAGAAAGGATCAGAGAGAAGTCCAGGAAAAAAAGGAAAATTGACACGTCACCCACTCCAGTCACTCCATCACCGCAAGGAAAAAACTGCAGCAGAGCAGATCCAGAAAAGGTAGCCAAAAAGGTCCCACAGCCACCACCCATAATAATCGATGACGTCACAAATTATCAAACTTTTTTCGATGACCCATCAGAAATTCAACCAGGGAAGACATTCCAAGTTAAAATGATGAACGGAGATAGCGTTAAAATAAATGCAGCTAACGAGGATGCATATAGAGCCATAACTAAATTCTTGAATGAAAAAAAATGGCTATGGCACTCCTTTGAGAATAAACAAGAAAGACCCATAAGAGTTATGGCCAAAAAACTACACTCAACATGCAAGCCAGATAGGATTGTAGAGATCTAAAGCATCAAGGTTTTAAGATTGAAAGTGCAACAAATAAATTGAGATGGAAGAACAAAGAACCACTCAACATGTTCGTACTAACATTCTCAAAAGACGAAGATATTAACAAAATATACGGAATTAAAACCGTATTGTGATGACCACCTTTATGGCTAGCAATAGGTATTTCAGGCCCAACCATCAGAAAGGCTTCTTGCCTGGTATTTCTGGATGCCTGGAACACAATACATTACTAGCGGAAAGTTTGAAAGATGCCAGAACACATGAGAGGCAAATAACAGTCTGCTGGATAGACCTAGAGAACGCATTTGGTTCCGTGCAGCATGAACTTATGTTATTTGCCCTAAAATGGTATAACTTTCCTGCTGTAATTATTGACATAATTAATTCATATTATAATCACTTAAAATTTGTTATAGCAGTAAACAAGGAATACTCAAAACCACTTAAATATAATGTGGGACTATTCCAAGGGTGCTGCTTATCACCAATAGTATTTAATATAGTTATAAATATTCTAGTAGATAAATTAATATCCCGTGAGAAGAAATGGGGCTACCGGTTTAAAATCAACAATAAGTACACTGAGTCAATTTTAGCCTTTGCGGACGACCTTGCAATACTTACACAAAATCCCAAACAGTGTCAAGAATTGTTGAATGATGTTGATGAGTTCTGTACATGGACGGAGGGAATGAGGACAAAACCAAGTAAATGTCATTGTTTATGTCTGGGTAGACGAGATACCAAATATACTTCGTACGATCCGGGACTCTCCATAAGTGGCCAAAGAGTTGCCACAATTGCAGAGGCAGTGCCTTTCAAATTTCTTGGTAGAAAGATAGACTACAAAGGACGTACACCATCATTAGAGGTAGTTGTTGGAAACTTCATGAACGACCTCAATAAGGTAGACCAACAGCCTATCAGCAATATCAAAAAAGCATGGATATATGACAACTATCTCACATCACGTCTCACTTGGCCTTTCCTAGTATATGACATCGGTAAAACACTCCTGGCAAAACTAGATGCTAATGCCATAAAGATATTGAAGTCATGGTTTGGATTGGCACATCCGGCTGATCCCTCTACTCTCTTTAGGGATCACAATAGTTTTGGGCTGAAACTAAAAAAACCATCCGAACTCTACAAACACCTAAGAGTTACAAAAATGCATGTTTTGGGAAAGTCGAAAGACGAAATAATTGCATCTCTCCCAAAAGACAAAAGTGCTTCGGACCTTGAATCTAGACTTCAATTCCACAAACAATTTATGGCAGGTGCGCAAGTAAATACAGCTGGGTTGGGTGCGAGTAAGAAAAGGGAAGACCGAGACATGGTAAAAACCTTTCTACAACAAGACGAAAATGATAGTTACAAAGTGCACGCTATGAATTTAGAAATGCAAAGTGAGTGGTTAACCATAGGTGAGTTTTGTATCCCATTAGCTCTGAAGTGGCGCACCTTGCTATATGACTGGTCTCCTGCCTTATTAAAATTTTATCTGAACGCTTTCCAAATGACCCTCCCTGACCAGAGTAACTTGGTAAGGTGGGGAAAAGCCTCTGAAAAATGTTGCTATACTTGTGGTGAGGCGATATGTACAGCAAGGCACATATTGGTGGGATGCAAGGTGCTCCTTAATAGGGGTCATTACTAACAGCGCCATGACAGAGTACTTGAAATCATACGTGAATCCGTAAGCCTTTCGGTAGCTAGAGCCCAAAAGGGATTGACGATAAACAAAAGACAAATTAACTTTGTAAAAGAGGGCTCAACTTCAAACTCCAAGAACAAGCCGTACTCAATTCTGGGTTCAGCACCTGATTGGACTATTTTAATGGACACGTATGAAAAGCACTACAAAATCCCAGAGGATGTGGGTGTTTCGTCATCCAGACCGGACATTTTCCTTTTTTCTAGGGCTACGAAACGCATAGTCCTGGTGGAACTTACCGTACCGTGGGAAACTAATATACCTAAAGACCACGCGATGAAACAAAATAAGTATTACGACCTTCAAAATGAATTAATAAAAAATGGCTATGTAGTTAATTTATACGCTGTAGAAGTAGGAGCGAGAGGTATACCAGCAAAATCTCTCTATAACCTGCTTTAAGACCTTGGATTGTCCAGAAGTGCAGTAAGTTCTATACTAGAACGAGTATCTAAAGCTGCACTAGTAGGATCATATCGGATTTGGCTGGGCAGGGAGAGAAATACGAGTAGTGAAGGTGAGTGTTGACGTACGTCAATATAAGGGGCCCCTTTTAAACCTACTACCCGAGTCACAAGTCTTGGGGTCTATTCGATATTTCTCTCTCTGCCACACGATGGACCCGGCACCCGCACGGTGAATCCATGGAATGCTAAGAAGTACGTCTCTTAAAGTTGAAATACAACCTTTAAGAACTATGAAACTTGTCCCACAGTGCAAAAAATGCCAAGCGTATGGGCATACGCAAAAATACTGTGCTAGAGAGCCCAGATGCGTCAAATGCACTGGAAAGCACCTAACAAGAGACTGCGATAAACCAGCAGAAGCAAAACCGAAGTGCATACACTGCGGTGCACCTCATCCCACCAGTTACAGAGGATGCATAGTAGCTAAGGAATTCCAAAACCTTAAAAATAAGACATTGAAAAAAACTCATATTATCAACCCTAGTCAGCAAAAACTGTACTGCTAACAAATCAACCGTCTCAATGAGCCGACCCATAAATAAAGATGTAACATATATGCACAAGCTACATTTACAAATATTAACAATTCTAAGAATATAAATAGCGATAGCAAATTAGATCAGATTCTTGCATTAATGAGCTCGTTTGATGGCCGTCTAAAAAAACTAGAGAACAGCAAAAATCCAGCTGTTTATAGAAATAATAAGTAGTGCATAACTTAATTATTATGGCTTGGAATTCTAATGGACTAATTCAACATCAAAAAGAGTTGCAAGTTGTTCTAGATACAAAATAGATTGACATTTGCTTGATTTCGGAGACGCACTTCACCAAACAATCCTATATCACATTCGAAGGTTACAAAGTATATCATGCGCTCCATCCTGATAATACAGCCATGGGTGGCAGTGCAGTAATAGTAAAAGAAAACCTATACCAATATGAAGAATTCAAATATGAAGAAAAAGAGATACAGTCAGTGGCTGTTTGTATCAAAACAAAAATGTATACGCTCACGATTGCGTCTGTCTACTGCCCACCAAAACATGCTATAAAAAGAGAACAATATTTAGATTTCTTTAAGCAATACAGAGACAAGTTTATTGTTGGAGGAGATTTTAATGCGAAAAATGTATATTGGGGCTCCCGACTCACTAACACGAAAGGGAAGCTTCTATCAGCAATTAAACAAATTAAAGGAGACTCTATCTCTACAGGTCAACCAACTTACTGGCCAACTGATCCGAAGAAAATACCTGATCTTATAGACTTTTTTGTTTATAGGAACATATCAAGAGCTTATTTAGACATAAAATCATCATTTGATATGAGCTCAGATCACTCCCCTATATTTTTATCGATATGTGACAAATTTATATACAAAGATAGTAAATTAAGTCTAGTAAATAAGCACACAGACTGGGAAAGCTTCCAGATAGACTTAGATTGCATAATAGATCTTAACGTTTCACTTAAGACACCGGAAGAATTAGACAAAGAGACTGAAATTTTTGTGGAAAACATACAACAGACAGCCTGGAAAAATACACCACCCATGAAAAAAAGGGCCAGTGGTACTAACTACCCTCATGAAATTATGCAACTACTAGCTACAAAGAGAAAACAACGAAAAACATGGCATCATACCCGCTGTCCAAATGACAAAAATTTGCTGAACCAACTCACTAAAAAACTTCAAAGAGCAATAAAAAAGTATCAGGACAACTCCATGAAAGCCTACCTTCAACAGTTGTCTTGTGACAGCAGTACTAATTACTCACTTTGGAAAGCAACTAAAACATGAAAAGACCAACTACCCATATTCCCCCTATAAAAGAGGTGGATGGAAAGTGGGCCATTAGCAATGAACAAAAAGCCCAAAGATTTGCTCAACACTTGGAAAAAATCTTCCAACCTAACGAAAGAGCCGAAACAGCTGTTAATCTAGCTAATCTAGATCAAGCAATACAAGATGATCTGGAGATAAAGCTAGTTACTCCCAAAGAAGTACTCAATGAGATAAAATTAAGAATAAGACCGAAGAAATCACCCGGATATGATCCAATTACGGGAGACATCATACGACATCTACCACGTAAAGCTATAGTTAAACTTACCACACTTATCAATGCTGCCTTCAGACTGAGGTATGTGCCTGACTTATGGAAAGTAGCTGAAGTGATAATGATAGCAAAACCTAGTAAGCCTCCTCATGAAGCAGCGTCATATAGGCCCATATCTCTGTTGCCTATCATTTCAAAACTGTTTGAAAAACTTTTACTCAAGAGACTGAAGCCAATCATAGAACACAAAAACTTGATACCAGATCATCAGTTTGGATTCAGACAAAAACATTCTACGATAGATCAGGTCCATAGAATCACTAAAACCATAGAGCAAACCCTTGAAGAAAAAAAGGTGTGCTCTACAATACTTTTAGATGTAGCGCAAGCATTTGACAAAGTGTGGCATGAAGGGCTAACACACAAACTAAAATTACTGTTACCTAAACAATTTTCTGATATCTTAACATCATATATTTTAAACAGATTATTTACTTAAAGTAATTTTTTGGTTGTTTTAAAGCGTTTGTTAAGCAAAACAGCCGACGGAAAGTGTCTGGGAGTATTGGAATTTATTTTTAAGGATATTGCCTATAACATATTTATGTGAAAATAAGGCATCAGAAAAAACGTGAGGTAAGTAATATTTTTATGTACCTTCGCTACCCCATATCTCAAAATTGGCCGTCTAAGCAAGCTCGCGGGTAAGCATGTGTTAGTAATACATACTAACACTACTCAACCATCCACATTTCGTTAGTCGTTAATTATAAGATGAGCTCTCGGCCTCACGACATCACGAGCCCAATGTAAACAAATAATTACTAAATCTCAATTGCAACATTCTATGTAAATGGTTATAACTCAATCACGTCGTAGAAATAATGTAACAGATCAGGGTGAAATTTGGTCTTCACATATATCCATAACCTAGAATAGGTCATAATAATTATTTTGCCAAATTTAGAGTTTTTCAGGAAATTCCATTCTATTTCTAAATTCGAATTCTAATCAAATTTTATTCGCAAAACTAAAATACAACTACACTACGCTACATACCTAATTAACTACTTACACTAAGCACACCTGAATTATCCATAGACCAATGAAGGTCTATAGATAATCAACATGTTCAAGCTCACTAGCAATAGGAAGCGTACCCAGCATGCTGGCGGCATTACCACGCTGAATGGCAATGCTTATGCGTTGGGCCAAATAAACGCCAGCATTTTGCTCACGCGTCGCGTCTACCAAGCGCTCGGAAAGACTTTTGAAGGTGAGGTTAGCTCCCGGCCCCCACGGGCCCAATGTCTCAACCCCAAAGGGCTCAAATATGTAACCACTTCAGAGGGTTGCATATTTGCACTGTTTGAGTCGCTCAGCTGAATTAGCCGCTGCACCGGCCCTACCAGTTAGTGTCTCTGGAAGATTTGGAAGATCGACATTGTCTAATCTCCAAAGGAGCTCACCGTGTTTCCACAGTGGACTACATCGTAAAGCGTACTTAAATTTCGGAACAAAGAGATAATGCCGTAAAATTATAAACGCCATATGGGCGTTTACTTTGAGTAGCTTATCGGAGGCTCGTAAAATTTTGATTTTTTTCCTCGACAAAAGGTGATAAAGACTTATCTAATATCGGTGAACCCAGGAGGCACAGGGAACATTTGTCAACTGATTTGATGTTGGGGGTCAGATCATTAAATTTCTGTATAATCTAATTTTTATCTAGACATGTGTCGCAAACGAAAAGTTCGCATTTTGAAAAATTTTGTTATAAACCAATCAGGCGAAAACCGTCTATGCGTTTTTGTAAATCAGTTAGAACAGTATTCACATCGCCCCCCAAAGTTCCGTCGTCCAAGTACCAAACGTTTAGTTTGGACTGGAGACGTTGAATGATAGGGTGAATGGCCAAGGCGAAGGTCGCAGGGCCGAAGGGATCACCCTGTTAACAGCCGACGCAGGATAGCATAATATGATTGTTTTGATGTAAGTCAATTTTATGGGCTCGCCATAACATTGCCACGAAAATTGTACAGGTCAGGAATTTTATTCTTCACTTGAGCCAACAGGGCTCCTCGATCAACCGAATTAAAGGCGTATTTGACGTCCACCTTTCAGCTCCTCTCCCTAATTTTGGTAAAAGAAGGTCCGGATGTATGTACGAAATGAACGGCAGCCTCACATCCACCCCGCGAACCAAAACCGAGTTGTATTGGTTGGAAAAGGGAGCTCAAAAGAGCTACCTTTTTCCTAGAACCCACCTTGGCAGCAAGGCGACGATATGTGGTGCCGACAGCAATTGACCTGGTCCCACCATCTTTTTGGAAAGTGCGCACAAATTAGCGCCGTAAAAAACTTCGACAATGTCACTGCTGACTCGACCAGATACATGAGGTTAACTAAAGAGGTTAGGTATCTCAAGAGAGACTCTCCTACCTCACCAGAGCTAAAAAATAGAAGATTTTTTAGATATTGAGGTGTCAGGCCATCTAGGCCTACGGTTGAGCTATTCAAGAAAGATGTTATCGCAGTCGTAACCTCCTGCAATGTGGCCTCAATAGTGACATCATCTGATTGTGGTGGAACAGGGAGGTGGAGATTAGTTGTCGCGGGCGGATGTTGGTCACGAAGTGACTGAATGGTGTGTGATGTGTTTGGCGCAATAGTGTCACTGGAAAACAAAATACGTGCAGCGCTTTTGATGTCGCCGTCGCTAATTTTGTTCTCTACTGTCTTAATTATAGCCGAATCATTACTACTTTTAGGATTTGGTTATTCCGGTGTTTAGGCGGAATAAAACTACTCAAAACTAAAGGGTTTTCCACTGATGCAGTATATTTTACGCAATGTTCCTTTACTCTTTCTAGTGGTAAGGGACTTTTTGTTTGACGGTTCTAAAGTTACATAAAGCACACTGTATGGGAAAATGAGTAAATGTTCCCAGGCATCTTCTGAATTTTGCGAAAGAACAGTTTTGATAACAAATGATATTCTATTCAGAATTCTACGTAGGCCGATAAACAGTAAAAAAATTAAAAATTTAAGGATTAGATTATATAACAAAAAAAAAATTGATAGCCTTTGCTCTTTACTGTGGCAGTAAATATTGATAATATTAGCATAGACAGTAAAATAGATAGTACCTAAGTTTTTCTTTATCATTGTCAAAATATGGAAGAAAGGAATTACAAAGAAAAAATACTAAATTGCTAAAAGTTAGAGTTCTACAGATGGTACTCCATTTTCTATCATAAGTGGTATCTATTTGTTATTGATAAAACTTCTTACTTATAGACTGTTTTTTATTTGTGAACCACCCAAGCTACGTTAATACTCGAAAACTGTGTAGAAAGTATGATGTGCAACTTAGTTAAAATACCTAGCTGAAGTGTTTTGCTCCAAATAGTCACGACTCCGCAAAACTTTGACACGAAAACAGCATAAAGATGGCTGAGACGAACGTTTAGTCTCTTCGACCATATTAATATTACTTCTTATATTAAGCAGACCACCAATCCGGAGACCCCGGCTTCAAAACCACGCGCACCACTGTCTTTTCGAAGTCATGTGCGTCATGCCGCTAACTTAAAACGGTGAAGGAAAACATCGTGAGGAAACCGACATGTACCTAGAACCTTTCAAAGTCATGTGTCATCCACCAACTCGCACTGGGCCAGCGTGATGGATTATGGCCTTGACTCTCTCCTTGGGAGAGAACGCCCCGAGACCCAGCAGTGGGAACATTTAGTGGGCTGGTTATGTGTATGTTATGTTATATTAAGCAGATACAAAATAACAATAAGAACGAGAAAGAGATCCATTTTCGGCCACTTTAAAATACAGAGGTATAAGAAATATCTCCCAGAATGGTGCTTACGAGAACGCATAAGCAGGATACTGATAATATGTTCCACCAGAAATCCAACTCTGATACAAAGGTTGACCACTAAGGGGATCTTAGTAAAATATCGCCAAACTGCCTTGTTTTTTTTGTTGAAGAAGAATTTTCATGTATCCATCACAAAGAAGGATTTGTCACACACAAATTAGTTCTTGTCGATAAGAATACAAAACAAACTTCAAAATTTACGACGTAAGCCTAACGACAGCCGTTCAATCATTACAGCTGTACCAGAAGCAGATAAGTCAGAATTAGAAGCAGTGGACAAAGTATTCTGTAACGGGAAAGAAGAACCACTGTTGGTCGGCAGCGTCATGTCTAACATTGGTTACGGGGAGGCTGCTTCAGGAATATCTGCTATTACAAAAGTAAGTATACATAAAAATATCTGCGTAAAATAGTTGTAGTAAGTTACAATGACGAAATAAAGAAGTTCGCAACTATAAATGATAATGAACTTAGATCAGTAAATGAAATGTTAGATGCTGGATACTGGTGCTGTTGAGATATGAACTCTGTATATGAACACCGATATATAGGTTGCAAATACTGCTAGGGTATTTCTGCAAATGATGAGCTAGCTTAGGATTGTAAGGCTTACCGGAGTATTTCAGAATATTAAGAACTAGTCTGGGGTTGCAAGTGCTGCTGGAGTATTTCAGTATATGAACAACTAGCCACGGGTTACAGATGCTGCTGGGATATTTTTGTAAATGATGAGATACCTCGAGGTTATAAGGATTTTTGGGGTATTTCAGGACATGAACAGCTCTAATCTTGGATTGCAGGTGTTGCTGGGGTACCACACGGGCGTGCTGGCCGGGAATCTGCACGGCGAGGCGCCGCGGCGCGACGTGGCGGCGCTGCGCGAGGGGCGCCTGCGCGTGCTCGCGGACCACCAGCGCTTCCACCGCGGCTACACCGCCGTCAACAGCATGTCCGTCACCGGAGTCAATGCGCACGTGCTTCTGCATGGACGGTATAAGGAAAAAGTAAGCAACGCGTTACAAGAATATTACTTCAGGAGCAGAAAATAAAAACAAATACATACAACACTAAATTATGGTTTTCAGGATATAAACCGCTATAATAGTGACATTCCTCGACTTGTGACTGTTTCGAGTAGACAAGATTCTGCCGTAGCGAAGATGCTTGATGATTTAAAGTCCCACCCCATCGACCCAGAGGAGCTGGCGTTGCTGCACAACATACACGAAATCAATATAGCAGGACACTTAGGGAAGGGATATACTATTCTGGGTAAGGAAGAAAAAATATACATTTAAATGGAACAAATTGCAAGCCAAGTAATAATCTGAGCTGACACCAGTCTTCTAGATTAATTTCCTGTACATATTGTAAATCATCATCATCATCCACAGCCTTCTCTATCCCACTGCTGGGTATAGGCCTCTCTTTTCCCATGCCGTCTGCTTCAGTCCCGTGTCAATCGAGTCCAGGTTCGACCCGCGATAGAAACGATATCGTCGACCCATCTTGCAGATGGACGTCCTACACTCCACTTACCTTGGCGTGGCCTGCACGGAGCATTTCAACGGAAATACCATCCTGCCCAGGAGTTTTTTTTTTGATTCTCTTGTTCTGGAATAAACTCAGTTAAAAATCCTATACTTACAAGTATTTCCAGACAAAACTTATGATGAGTTGCGTTTACTAAACAGATGATGTTAACGGTATATAATCTAAACGCATTTTCTTTTTCAGACACAGACTCGTCTGGTGCGACAGTGAGCCTGTCGCATCGCGCAGAGTACTACGACGGCGCGCGGCGCCCGCTGTGGTTCGTATACAGCGGTATGGGGTCGCAGTGGGCAGGCATGGGCGCGCAACTCATGCGCATACCCATCTTCGCAGCCGCTATCCAACGGTAAACAATGGCCACGTACAAGCTTAAACAAGCATACTTTATGAAAATGTTTTTAATACAAAATATTTTTTCAGCTGCCATAAGGTGTTGGAACCAAAAGGACTCAACATAGTTGACATTATAACATCATCAGATAAGACAATATTCGACAACATTTTGCATTCCTTCGTGGGCATCGCCGCTGTGCAAATCGGTCTTACGGACGTTATGCTAGAGCTGGGGCTGGTGCCTGATAATATCATAGGTAAAGCTGTTACCTAATCACATCTGTTACCTAATCATACATGGAAATTAGCATACAAAGTCGCCTGTTATTTGACCAGGTTTTTTGCAAGTAATCACATGGGATATGGTGTTGCAGGGCACAGCGTGGGCGAGCTCGGGTGCGCGTACGCCGACGGCTGTCTCACGGCGGAGGAGATGATCCTGGCAGCGTACAGTCGCGGCCGCGTCTCGCTCGAGACACCCTTCATCCGTGGCTCCATGGCCGCCGTGGGACTCGGCGCACGGCAGGTCAATAGCCTCTTCTCATTTTGCCAAATTTACATTCAACAGCATAGTACAATAAGATTTTTTTTTGTCACAGATATCATCGATGTGTCCTCCAGAAATAGTTATCGCGTGTCACAACAGTGCTGAATCGTGCACCATCTCAGGTCCCGCGGAGGCGATGCGTTCCTTTGTCGCCGAACTCACCGGTCAAGGCATCTTCGCCAAGGAAGTTCCGTGCTCTAATATTGCTTATCATTCGCGATATATCGCGGAAGCTGGTTAGTTTCTGTTATTTATATTTTTTGCTTTTGACATTTCTTAAATTTTGTTTAAAATTTATTTTAATATTCCGTTTACATCTGTAATTCATATTGATATTTTATTTTATTGTGTTAGGTCCTGGCTTATTGAAGTACCTGAAAGAGGTGATCAGAACCCCGAAGGCCAGGAGCGAGCGCTGGGTGTCTTCCTCGGTGCCGCAAGACAGGTTGCAGGAGCCGGCGGCGCAGTACTCCTCGGCGGAGTACCACACCAACAACCTGCTGGTGAGGGCCGCTCGTCGCTCGTCCCGTGCTGTCGTGTCGTGTACAAATGACGTGGCGAGTAACCCGGCCCGCGCCCCCACAGAGCCCCGTGCTGTTCGAGGAGGCTTCAGCTGCGATCCCCGCGGACGCGGTGCTGGTGGAGGTGGCGCCGCACGGCCTGCTGCAGGCCATCCTCAAGCGCGCGCTGCCCGACTCCGCCGCCAACATCCCGCTCACGCGCCGCGGACACTCAGACTCCGTCCTCATGCTGCTCGACGCTATCGGAAAGTCAGTAATTGAAACATGATGTATCTAGGTCAACTGCAGTGTTTTCTACAATTTTTATCCTATCTTTTACTCTTCGATATCTGATTGCAAAAGTCGTTTTTACCCTCTAGAGAGTAGAGTAAATTTAAATTTAGAACGTCGTGTACACTAACCTTCTTGGCGCCGAATTCATCATACAACTTTTTTAATTTGTTGAAAGCTCAGACTACGAACTTCGTTGGTGTACTTTTTTTGAATTTGCTTTGCGCGCCACTTTCTTTTCACGTATGAACACTGTATGGAGAATAGGAGTACCTCAACCCTCCACCGCTGGCACACCGGGGTTTCCTCTCTTATCACTCTACACAGGTAACGTGTAGTTATAGGTATTCGTTCTTCTCACAAATTCTCTTATTTTCACAAATCGACATGTAACCATGTGTATATTGACTATGTTGATAACAACGTCACCAACGTTAGACAAACTCACGGGTAGCGAATTGATTATTATACAAAAAAATATTTAATAAATTGGTTTTATCTCAAAGTAATTATTTGACAAACTTTCACTCTATAACGTATTATTTGACAAATGATTCTTTTAATATTTCTGTTTTTTTTTCTGATTTTATTTGGGGACATTGAGTCATATTTGACTATGTCAGTCCTGTATTTAACACATAAATTACATAACAGCAACGAGTAATTAGACTTACTAGTAATTCTATCTTTAAACATCTGACGGCCCGACCTATAAAGCATTCTAGCAATGTCCGACATAGGCACGGCCAAGATGCTTTGTACCATTCCTACATCTAGGCTGTTCAATTTATATGTGTTTTTGTTGTTTAAACTTCGGAAGTTCCACTGCCCAAAACGCAATTAAGCAACAGAACTGGCAAAGTCCGGAGTGACAAGGTTGGAAACATGAGGTACATTATCCATTATGGAAAATATTTAAAAACTTGGTAAACATATCTCCATTGTTAACGGTTCTTATAAAAAGGTTCTTAATCTCTTCTAGTAAGTACCTACTATAAAAATTTGTAGTTTTCTCTTCGAAACTAACATTTTCAAAAAAAAATATTCCGCATTTTTTCAATTAAATCAAAAAAAAATATTTTTTTCAGTTACTTTTGGAGTATTCTTTTCTCCTTTAAGTTCTTTTATATGCGGTAACGCGGATGAATTGTGTCTACTTTATCTTGTTTTTTAATTTTGGGAACGTCTGAATAACGGGGCTTGATACTATCTTTTTCCTGCTTCTTATGTTTTTTAAACTCTTTATTAACGTTTTTTTCCCGTGAGTCAGATCTTTCATCGATCACAAAATCTATGGAGGAAACGTGTTTATTAAGAATCTTATCTGTTATTAAATCACCAGATACGTTTGTTTTGTTCATAGTCACTGTGTTATTTTCACTCACGTCATTGTGTTGGCCCAAATATTCATCTAATGCTGCTCTATACGTGCAATTTCGTTTGCTTTCTGATAATTTTTTCTTTCAAAATTTTGGGCAGTTTCTGTCAAAAGCCACATATTGCCACCCTTGCACCCTTGCAGTTTGTGCATTTAACGTAATTTTCACACAATTTACATGCTCCCCGCTACACTCGTCAATGTTTATCCCTAGTAATTTTATAAAATGAAAAAATCACCAGAATTGTTTACAAACACTTAATATCAAACCGTGCGCCAGATAACTAAGCAAATATTTACAATGACAATGATTAACTTATTAACTATTCATTTTGAACCGAAAAGCAAAAATGATTCAGATTTGATCATCCGGATCCGGCCGGATTGACGGGAATCCGACCGGATTCAGCCGGATTGAAAATGACACCGGATTGCAATTCCTAATTGTAATATATCAATTTCTAAGTAACCAAATCGGACCGGTTAGGTTACTTAGAACCCAGATCCGACTCGGAGCACCCCGACTCCACCTAGTCTCGTAAGTCTCCCTAGAGTGTATATAAAAAATGCGGGAACCCTCAGAGGAGAGAGGACCGCAGAGCTTCTGGCGGGAGCCCACCCGGAGTCAAATCTCAGTGGTAGATCCTAATCGGACCGGTTGTCAAAAGTCAACGACAGTCTATTCAATTTATCGAGTACTTTCAAAATATTTGTTCCACATTTCATTTTGGTAAATCGTAAATTTGTAAAATTAATAATTTATGAGATAAAAAATATACAAAAAACAAAATGTCATTCGATGTAATATTATCTAAGTGAAACGTTTTTCTTATAGGTAATTGGTTATAAAATGATGTTTTGTGTAATAAAAAATTTGTTGATGTAAGATATTTTTAATGTAAATGTATTATGTCCGATGTATTATGTGGAACGTTGTTTGTAAAATGAAACATCTTCATACTATAATGAATTGCAATGAATATTATACCTACCTTATTAGGTTTTAAAGTGATGTTTTGTCAAAAATGTTTGTGAACCATTAGTAAACCGTAGTTATAGTCTACATAAATAACAATCCAGTTAGTACAAGATGTTACCGTTTGTACTACTTGAGTTTTGAATTATTTCCTAGTTAGATGTTGATTTATTTTATTAACAGACTTCAAAAAAGGAAAACGTTCAAAGAATCTCCTGGTTCTTTATAATGAGAAACGGTAGCTAAACTTAGTTGGGTTGGTTTGAATTCTGCGACAATTCTAAATTGATACTGATTGATTATTATTTATTTCTAAATTTCAAAAATATTTCAGGTTGTATCTGCATGGATATAATCCAAAAGTACGAGTCTTGTATCCAGAAGTAGAATTTCCTGTATCAACTGGTACTCCATTCCTGTCTCATTACGTGCAGTGGGCACATCAAGAAAAATGGTAAATAACAGATTTCAAAAACTCGAATTTTCGACAGGTACAGGCGTAGCGGGTAGCTGAAGAGGTTTTTTGTTTGAACGCGATATTGTCAAGAATTACTGAACCTATTTCAAAAATTATTTTACCGTTGGATATGTACGGGATTCCTGAGTGCTATAGGCTACATATGTACCACGGGCGAACCCGGGGCGGACATCTATAGTAGATCCAACCGTTTATTTTCTTTTTGACAGATCTAATTTGTCAGTTATAGTGTTGTGACCAAGTATAAACAGGTACATCGATACTAGCATTTTGCAACGGTCTGGTTATTGAATTGAAATTAAATAAAATTAAAGATTATTTTGGCAAATAAGAACATGACATAGGGTTGCCTGCGAAAAATCAGTCCCGAAGTCCGGTTGCCGAATTTTTAAAAGTAAAACATTGCTGCGAGCTTGGCTAATATCTCGGAAACTATAAACTTTAGGGCAAAAATTGTTGAGGTCGTTATTGTAGAAAATAATATTTTGCATCTTTTGTGGTCGGAAAACTTTTCTGTGACATATACCGTTTACGATTTATGGCCCATTTAATTAACCAGTTTTTCTATTGCAACCGATAACTCTTGAAATATTAGATTAATCAATAAAACGCATCAGACCTTTTTTAAAGACTAGTTTATTTCCTACAACTTTCGTTTAAATTTTTTTCTTATGTTCATACGTTTTGAGTTAGAAGAAGCTTAAATTCAGTTATTCTGCCAAAAGTATTATAAATTAATGAATTGTATTAAAATGAACAATTGTTTTATTTGTGGTTATGTTAGACGACAAAAACTCTGTACTTGTAAGAAAAAACAGATACTGAGTCTAATGAAAGCCAGCATTAGACGAAGCGAGAGAGAATAGAAAGCAAACTAGAAGATAAATAATTAACAGATTCAAAATATCCATTTCAAACTATATAAATACATACTATACATTTGAACTATACAACAATGACGTTTAAAGTGGTGGCTCTCTACTAGCCAACTAATATTATAAAAGACTTTAAAAGATAGAAACTCTTTATTATCCACAATGTGATACTTAAACAACAGGGACTTATCCTAGAACTAGTGAACCAAGTGGCGACATTATCGCTAATAGCGATCTCTTTCAGGCAACCGAAATACCATGAGTAAATACCATGTTATGTCTAGCACAAACCCCAGGATATGCCATAAATACCGAAAGATGCCCATACCCAGCCTTCTGGCTCGTTCCCACCACTGGAACTCGGGGAAAGGCCGTTTCCCGCCGAGCTGGTCCGCTGAACATGTCGCTGAAAGATGTCATCACATTAACATCTTCACGAGTATTTATAATACCCTAGACATTTCCGAGAATGAGGGTAAATTGTTACAGACTTTGTTGAATTGTTACTTTTTTAAATGTTACAGACCGAATACACATAAGTATTGTTGCGGTGGTAGTATAATCGTAGAAAACGAAGATAATTTGTGTGGTATCACATATTACTAGTCCCTATCTAAGAAAACCCGAATAAATTTCGAGTCAAATTAAATAAATTTTACTTATAGCAGTTTCTTAACATCCTGTTATTGAAAAATTAGATATGTCCAGTCTATTGAAACAGTGCTATAGACACACAACTAGTAACTAGACGTAGATCAGGTATAGCAGTAACCTTTGGGTGATGAAATAATACCCAACCGACTGATGAGACATTATGCCAAATATGGAAATATTTTAACACATTAAGCATATCAGGTTAATTTATTTAGAAATTAACGAAAATGGTACATCATGTTCTTCAAAGTTTACATCAGACATAAATAACTTTTTCATCCCACCAGCTCGGAAAGAGTACTTTTGCTCCTCGATATCAGGGCGCAAAAGTCGTTTTTACCCTCTAGAGGTTAAAGTAAATTTGAATTTAGAACATCGTGTGTACTGAGGTTTTGAATTCAAAACATAATTTAACCTATTTATTTCTACCTCCTTGGTGCCGAATTCATCATACATTTATTTTTAATTTGTTAAAAACTCATAGGTACTCGGAACCTCTTTGGTGTACTTTTTTTTAAATGCTTTGCGAGCAATTTTCTTTTCACGTATGGAGGATAGAGGTAAAGAATGTTATTTCAAATGGCAAAACATTTTGAAATGCTATGAATGAATAAATTGTAATCGAATTGAAGTATGCCGAGTTGCCGAGTTAAATAATTAAATATTATTGACTACTAAAATAGTAACTAATAGATAATTTCAACTACTTGTGCAGTACAAAATAATGTAGTAAATTTAACATCAAATAAATAATTACTATTTTGAGAAAACATGTAGGTACAATATATTTTGAAGTCAAAACTTCTTTTGACGCGCCAAAGACAGATTTTTCGTGGGCTGTCAATTTAATTCTAGCGTCACGCTCGGGAATGATAAGAAATCTTCGGGTAAACTCGTGACCATAGCCAATGGCCATCTAGAAATGCCTCAGCCTATCCCATTGGCCATTTAAAAATGTGTCAGCATTTCTAGATGGCCATGCTCATAGCCACGCCCTCTGGTTTCACACGCGTAGTTTCCAAAGTAAAAATAAAATTCTGAGTTATAAGTTATCACTTCTATCGGCAGTGCCTATGACTGCCAATATTTTTCTTTCATGAATTCTGAATAGTACGCTTATTAATTTCCTTTAAAATGTACCTTGATGCAAATTTAGCGCTACTATATTAATTTAATGCATTTGGGCGGACACTTTTTCATGTACACATGAAACTCTTTACCTCAATCGGTCAACTCTCCATATTTTCACGTCATATTGTTATTGTTAAAACCATGGCTAAATAAACTTAAGTTTAAAACTTATAAAATTGAATACATGTGAAAAACCGAAATACCATAATAATAAGTGATTCTAGCGACCAAGAAGTTTATTTAACGCCAACAGAATCGAGTGTAACTGAAAATGCGCAAAGCGTTTAGTAATTTCCTCGCTAGGGGGGGATGAAAAATTACGTGTTACACTCGAGTGCAAAGATTTTTCACCTTGTGCCCTTTTGATTCCCTTGCTACGCTCAGGATTCTAATTTTTGAATCCCTCGCTACGCTCGTGATTCAACTTTAGAATCCTTCGCTTGCTCGGTCATCAAAATTGAGCACGCGGTTAAAAAGCGACTTTGCACTCTTGTATAACAAATAACTATTATTAATTTACCTAACTACAAAATGTTATTTAACACTTTATTTTAATAAGTATTCAAACGTTTCAGTCATCATAACCTTGTTCTTTTTTGGATATACACCAGCAGATAAACACGTCTTCAAATAATGCTGTATGTTTTCCTGAGGCGCATCAATAGTTATTTTTATTTTTTTATTTTTAGTTTTACATAAAAATTATTCCGATATTATGTGCCGAGAACGGAAAACACCCGTGTAAAAATAGTTCATAAACAATATCGATATCTCAATCGTAACTTCGTAACATCACAATGTTGATAGCCATAGAACGTAATTTTTTAAAAACGTTTGTTGTTTTATGTAATTTATAAAAAAACTACTGCACTTATGGACTCATTTTGTGAAAGATGATTATTATACGGGATCAAGGAGCAAATTTAAGCAGTTGTCATATTTTTAAAACCTCGCATTTAAAAGTGAACTTTTGCGTAACATGACGCAGTTACGTTCTATTGGTGCTGTCAAAAAGAAAATAAACGGTTGGATCTACTCTAGTATTTTATATTTTTAGCAACATCAAACATAGTAAGGTAACATACCCGCAGTTTTAAGTTTGAGGGATTTTTTAGAGGATAGGATTTGATTGATACCCACTTATACATTTTTACAGGATGATACAGTCCGCGAGGTATAAGCTGAGCTTTGCATTAGTGTGAGTGATCACATGCATACGCATATATTACCAAAAGTACAGTCAGACAACAAACTCTTAAACAACAAGCTGACATTAACTATCCAGGATCAATATGGTCATTGCGAAAAGAAGTATCTCTTTTAGGATTCAAATGGTCAAGGACAGAGAATAACAGAAAAATTTTAATGGAAAAGCATGAGATCCGTCACCTACGTATAACTTATTTACTTAAATTTTCCGAATACCGTATTCAGGGCAGGCCTATCGTTTATACCGATGAAACATATATTGACACCACTCACACTTCATCAAAATCATATTCAGATGGCAGCACTTCTGGTTTGAAGAAACACCTTATTAAGAGAACATGGTCACAGCGTCCTGCGTCTGACTGTACTTTTGGTGATCACTCACACTAATGCAAAGCTCAGCTTATACCTCGCGGACTGTAACCTAATTAGATGATAGACTTATTAGCCTATGTGATATTTTAGACTCTAAAGTCTAGAGTCTAAACAGTATAAAACCATCTGTATTTCAAATGTCAATATAATGTGTTATTTCGGGATAATAAGTAACCGACTTACCATTTTCGAGTACGAACTACGTGTTCCAACGCTATCCTGTAAATATTATGGATGTCAATGTCAACCTATAACTACGTCGCGTCGTCCATATAAATCTAAGCAAATTTTAGTGTTGTAGATATTTCAAAAACCACCTCCTTGTTTTCGATTTATTACCGGATCACCTCTGAAGTTATTACTCGTATCTACCAAACAAAAAAAGAATCATAAAAATGAATTCATAATTAGCAGAGTGATTGCGTATCATAAACAAAAAAACATGCAAGCACATTGAGAACATCCTCCTCTTTTTAATGTCGGTTGTAACCGAGTGATGTTTGTTTTTCCATACAAAAATGTATAAATGATAACTATTTTTTCATTCAAGACGACGCGACGCCACGCCGCCGCCGCCGACGCGATCACGTTTGCACGTTCTATGTATTATCGACTGTGATACACAGAATACTTAGAAGTTAGTATGTAACGAACGCGCCACGCGTATCGTAATTTCTGTCTAATTTTCAAACCACCCGACCGATAATATTAAAATTTTGACGGGACAATATTAAAAATGTGTTCTTTCTAACAAAAAACGAAATTGAGAAACGCAAACATGAGTTACAACCAAATCCACATTCTGACTTTCACCCCTTCCCGCAAGAAATCTATGCGTAGTTTGGGGATTAAAAGTAGCCAATTACCATCCCCTTAGTATGATCTCAAATGGTGCCAAGTTTCATTTCAATTGATTCAGTAGTTTCGGCGAAAAGCGAGAACTCCATACTATGAAAGACAGACAGACCGATTCGACCCGTTAAAGTCTTATTACGCGTACCTATAAGTATAGATAATATTAGATATAGAGATAGAATCTCTATAGATTTTTCGGTTTTAAGTGCCTATTTGTGGTTTTGAAGTCGGTAATTTTTTTGTATAACAAGAGTTTCTAAGTATTATAGTTCAGCGAATACGGATATTACTCAATCTTATATTAGGTCAAACGTATATTAGGTACTATCTGAGTATGCTTATAGTCAAGGTTATTAAGTATACATATATTTTATCTTGAAGGGGTTTGGCGCTTTACCACACTGCTAGAAGGAGAATGGCAGCATCTTGCAAATTCGTTGTGTCAATTCATGACAATGAATACAGATATTTGGAAGGTCACAAAATCGGAAGTAAGTGCCACTGTTGCTTAATTTTTTGTGTAATGTGATGATTTTCTTATACAAATTAGATTTTTGAAAATTGTCGTATCTACTGATTTTAGAACAAAGATTTGTTTTGGAAGAATTAATAACATCAATGTCCTTTCGTCCTTTGCCATTGATTGATACTTAATTAATGAGAGCCGTTTATATAGCACGGTTTATCTTTTTGTTTTGTAAATTTTCCGGACACATTGCCTCGTAAACCGAATAATATACATATATCGGACAGATAGAAAAACTGACGCCTACACCTTAGTATTAACGTTAAATTTTTGAACAAAACTATCTACTGAAATTGTTAAAGATAATTGTGTAATCTTTTTTTGGGTGTTTTTCAGGCGTAATACAGATGCCATTTTCGTTCGCATTAGTGGCCGCGTGGGACACTCTTGCCATGTCTCTGAACGTCCCAAAGAAGTCTATCAGCGTGGAATTCAGAGAAGTACAGCTGTACACGCAGCCGATTCTCAACCATCAGAGGGTCATCAGGCTTGTGGTGTCGTTGCACAGGGGTAATGGACACTTCGAGGTAAGTTGTTTCAAAGTAGTTGGACTCTTTGCAGAGTTCATCTGGGGAAGTACCATACTTTCTGCCACATTTATTCTGCCGCGCCAACAGTATTGTGCTAATATTACTGTGGTTTGGTACAAAGAGAAATATTTGCCGATAAATTACAGGTCTACGAGATAGATCCTATATCTCTGGGTGACGAGATCAGTAGGTAGTAGTGATTTCGACAAGTGTGTTGTTATTGGTAGGTCTGTTACTTACTATCATTATCATTGAACATTATACAAAAAAGCTGTGTAAACAGTAACACAGAATTGCTTTGCATAATTACTGCTGTACAGTGTAGAAAGAATATCAATAAAATCAAATCAAATCATGTTTATTTGCACACACACAAAGTTTACAACAATATTCACATTACAATTACTATTTCACATAAAACAAATTTAAGTAGCTCTTGTCAGCGGACCCCAAACTAGGCTAAGCCTGTATCTTGGGAATCCAGAAACCTGTTTTCCATAAAACCATTTTGCGCTTCGTGTAAGAATTGCACTACAAAAAACAATTTTAAATTATAAATAATTTGAGGTACTTGATGCTTTTGCCGTGACCAAGAAAGAATAAATTACTAGATATCATCTTTATCATGTTACTTTGACCTATATTAACGTCCACTAGACCGATATTTCTTGTATTTCTTCTAGATTATGAATGAACAATCAAAAATTGCGACGGGTTACGTAGCCTGCACTGACAATGTTCTTAAAGAAGTCTCCAAATCAAACACTACATTAGAAAATAAACTAGAAAGAGAAGAAGTTTACCAAATGCTGTATGATAGAGGATACGATTACAGGTATATAATCTCAAAGCTAAGAATAAAACAATTCTGGTTATAGATGACCACTATTTAACCGTTTGATACACCGTGGTAACTATATTAAACGAAATAACGAAAACTGACAAACTTAACTTTGCAATCGGGTTTTAGGCGGGATTATTTTTAGTATTTTTATTTGGTATGGTATATTCATAAATTTGTGTTTAAGGGGGCTTACTTGAATCAGTCCTTATTTTGACGTTAAACACATAAAATGTATCATTTACATTGAAAAATACTAAAAAAACAAAAATACACATTTTGGCGGGAAAATGGTGTCGAATTATCGAATAAATTAATTCATACTATCGATGCAGTATTTTTATTTTGTTTTTGTTTATCGTAACAATTAATTTAAAACATAAAATCACTATGATTTCCTCATAATTTAAAATGTTAAAAATAGGTCTTAGACTCCTAGACCACTTGAGAACCTGTAAAAACTCAGACTCAAGTTCAAAATTGTTAGTTCACATTTGAAGCACATCTATATCTATACTAATATTATAAAGAGGAAAGATTTGTATTTTTGTATTTTTGTATGCTACCAATAAACTCAAAAACTACTGAACCGATTTCAAAAATTATTTTACCAAAAAAGAGCTACATTATCACTAAGTAACATAGGTTATTTTTATTACGAGAAAAAAATAGAATTACTTTGATTTCTTTACTAAAACCAACGCAAGGTATAAAAAAACAGCCATAAAATGGCTTTCATCGCATACGCTGCGGAAAGTACCAATGATAGAACAAAACAATGTTCTACAATATTATAGAACGTATTAAAATCTACAAAAAACCTCGCGAGACCATGTCTAACTACTGTAATTACGTCGCTACAACTGCTTTTTTACATTTTAAAAGAAGATAAAAATGCCGATCAAATTCAGACCATGTTATCCATACATTTGTATTAAGTTTTTTCCAAATAAACTATTTCGTATTCAAGATTGCTTTAATACCTACTAATTCCTTTTCGAATTATTAAAATCGAACATTGCATTCAAAAGATATTACGAAGTTAAAAAATTCCATCCTGTCGAAATATTAAACGACGCGACGGGCCGGCGCGGCGCGCCGACTGTAGCGCGGCGCGGCGCAACGTGGCGGTACATGCCATCGATATAAATCAATGGATGTGAGAACCTTGAAATTGGTAATAAATTGCGTCTCTGTGTGTATCGTAAGTGGTTTACAAACAACCAATCTACTTGACCCCTATAATCGCTAGCGGCGAGATTTGCTGTGGTTCCACTTATTTTGGTTGTTGACAATGAATAATGATAAGTAAAAACGTCCGGCGTCCACCGCATCCTGCAACCGACTAGAACGGAAAGAGTGAGCTCACTCTTCCCAACTTTGACATGATTGCGTGCGCTCTGAAGTTTGGGAAGGCCAATCTTGGGTTCTACAATCTATGGTAGATGCAGAATTAGGAAGAGTGTACAGCGTTCATCCTTCCCAGTCAGTGTTTTTATCTCAGAATACTTTTTTATCATGTACCACGTTGGTACATGGTTCCAAGACTTTAAAATCGTGTAAAAGAAACTTACCAAGCCGCATTCCCTGAAGGGGGTTTGTTACAAAATTATAGCCAATGGGAAATCCCTTTGAGAGAAGCTTCAATTTTCCGGTGTCCGTTGAGGCTGAGAGTTGTTTGTGGTAATATTCATCGATATAAATCAATAGATGTGCCCAGAGCACCTTAAAATCGGTAATAAGTTGCGTCTCTGTGTGTATCGTATCTGGTTTACATAAAACCAATCTACTTGACCCGTACAATCGCTAGCGGCGAGATTTGCTGTGATTCTACTTATTTTGGTTTTGACAACGAATAATGATATAATGGCGTCCACCGCGTCCTGCAACCGACTAGAACGGAAAGAGTGAGCTCACTCTTCCCAACGTTGACATGATTGCGTGTGCCCTGAAGTTTGGGAGTGCCCATCTTAGGTTCTACGATCTATGGTAATATTATTATTTTGTTTCCGCCATATTACATTACAGCTAGCCGTTTTGAAAAAACAGGGCCTTTTTGTAATGCGGCGGTTCAACGATTAGCCACATTGTCATTGCGATACGTTGTTCAATAAGGCGGCCCACGTTCAGCCGTATTGTATTACTGCTTATATTATAGGGTGACCATATTAAAAAAAATATAATTTAAATAAACAAAATCAAAATTAATTTCATTCATCCGAAAAAACTGACCGATTACTTACGATATACCTTACTATTTTTTTACAACATTTTACCTCTCACATAAAGTTTGAAAGCCCATAAATTGATATCGGTGACGGTACACCTAAGAAACATGGTGCACTTCCATAGACAATGGTCTATTATCGAGATTTGACTCCGGGTGGGCTCCCGCCAGAAGCTTTGCGGTCAGCCCTGAGTGTCGCTTCTCCATACTCGGCCTGCGATACACTACGGCTACTTGCATGGCTTGCTCCACTCAGGACCTCCCTTGAGCTTCTGGCTCCCGCATTTTTTTAAATACACTCCAGAGGTAGTAGCGCCAAGACTAGATGGAGTCGGTGTGCTCCGAGTCGGATCTGGGTCTCATGTAACCAACCCGGTCCGATTTAGTCTTAACAAGGTGGACGGTGGAAACGAAATAGTTTCCAAGTAACACCCAGGGTGACAAGTGGCACTCCAATAATGTTGTGTACAATTCCTCCGAACTCCAGAATCCACTGTCACTTTAGCAATTTAGCAACACACTTACAGTATGCAATGCCATAGTTGTTGTTATGTCAGGCAGTGCCATGAGTGTTAAGAATCGGAACTAAAATTGTGAAAGAGGCGGCTAATCTCTCGTTTTATTACTTTACGGCTAGCCGTGTTGAATGACGTAGTGCGTCGAATACATTCCGGCGCTTTTTTAATCAGCCGTATTCAATCCGGCTGATCGTTAAACCGCCGCTTTACAAAACGGCCCTCAACCAACTAAGCTACCAGGCCAGCCAGTTTAATGTTTTTACACTTTAAAGTTTTGGTTTCTAATTTTGATCATTCGGAAAAATTTGGTCATGTATGTTTCATTTAGCATACCTACTTAACAAAAAATATTGACCCCGTGCGAAGCCGGGACGGGCCGCTAGTTAATTATAAATAAACGATACAGCTAAAAGTGTCTTAAAACATCCCTGAGAATTATGGGCTTAAACAGGTAGGAACAAGTAAGGTGGCACTTCATCTGCCGAAGCGTAAATAATGCGCTTAGGTAATCTAACACCCGTTTTCCCAAAATTGTAAACGCGAGTCGCCACCGGAGCAGATAAGAACACTGTGATTAAAAAAACCGTGTGCAGTTGCATTTTCAATAAAACAGTTGTTTACCTTGTATTTTTCTGAAACAGCTTGATGTAAATATTTATGTTGTGTTTGTTAACTTTGATATTGTGAAATTAACGTTGTAGACTTAGGTATTTCGGACCACAAAGCGCTTGTTTGCACGTTGCAATCCAAAACATACGGAATTAAACGCAAAACAAAACAATACATTAATAAAAGACTCTTCAACAATCGAAATACAAATAATTTCAAAAACTCCTTATCTCAAATTGATTGGAATAAAATCATTAACAGTCATAGCGATATAAATACCAACTACAACAAATTTGACCACATAATTAGTACATTACTAAATATTCATATGCCTCTCGTTAAAATTGACGTAAAACCTAAAAATAAACAAAAATGGGTTACTGAAGGAATAAGGAAAGCTTGTAAAAATAAAAGAAACTTAAAAATTTTGATTAACAATACAAATAACGAAATATTGAAACAGCACCACAAACTATACCAAAAAATCTTGAAGAAATGTATTAAAACTTCCAAAAAATTTAGTAATATAAAGCGAATGGATAAATCAAAAAACAAAACGAAAACTATGTGGACTATAATAAAAGAAGTGACAAACAAAACAGCAACGAAAGTCAATAAAAATTTTCAAATTAAATACAAAGACACAATTTTACAGGATCCTTCTGACATATCTAATAGATTCAATACATATTTCACGTCCATTGGCAAACCTAATACATCAAGTACTGACGCAAAAACTCATTACACTAGAGAACCAACAACTAACTCTATGTATCTACTCCCGGCCACAGAAAAAGAGGTATTTAGCATCATTAAAAAACTACCAAACAAACATAGTACTGGGGTTGATGAGCTACCTCCCACACTTATAAAAAAATGCATCTTTGAATTAACGGAGCCGATAACTAAACTACTCAACCAATCAATAGAGGATGAAATATTTCCAGAAAAGCTAAAAATTGCCAGAATAAGACCAATCCTAAAAACAACTGGAAACCCTGATGACACAAATAGTTATAGACCTATAGCACTATTACCTGCGATTTCAAAAATTTTCGAAAGCTTAATATCAAATCGCATTTACAATTTTCTAGAAAAGTATAAATTACTAAACGAAAATCAACATGCTTTCCGAAAAAACTCTACAACTACTCTTGCAATATACAAATACATTAAGCAAATTTTAAATCACGTTAAAGAAAAACAGCACGCTGTCGGTATGCTACTTGATATGAAAAAAGCTTACGATAGGGTATCACATACAATACTATTATCAAAACTCCATGATATTGGAATACGAGGTAAACCCCTAAACTGGATAAAATCTTACCTTACAGATAGAAAACAGTTGGTAGAAATCAATCACTTTCATCAAAATAGTGCCACACAACAAAGTATTAGATCTGATCTAATAACTTTAAACTGGTCAATACTACAAGGTAGTGTTCTAGGGTGTGTTTTATTCCTTATTTATATTAATGATCTACCGAAAATGTTAAATATTCCATGCATACTGTTTGCAGATGATATATCACTACTTTTTAAATGTTCCTCTGATACTACATCTATACATCAAATCGAAGACATTTTCACGCGCATACAATCTTGGATGTCATCAAACAATTTAGAATTACATATTAAAAAATCAAAAATAATCCAATTTCATCCTTTCCAAAAAAACCCTATAAGTCTTAATACTATCTCAAAACTTCTGAACATCGACGAAACGAATATTTCTACCTTACTCGGTATTGACATCGACTCTCATTTAAATTTTAAAGCACACATTTCCAAAACTAAAACAAAATTGTCTCAGTTCATATACGCGCTATCTATTCTAAAATCAAATACCGATCTAAAGACCGCCAAAAGTGCCTATTATGCGTATGCTTTCTCATGGTTAAGGTACGGTATCGTAATATGGGGAAACAGTATAGATGCAAAGAATCTTTTTATTACCCAGAAAAAATGTATACGTATTCTAGCAAATATCCACCAAAGCAGTAGTTGTAAACCATTTTTTATTAAACAACAAATACTAACATTACCCAGTATCTACATTTTAGAAGCTGCCATGTTCGTTAAGAAACACCCTAACTTATTCACGTTTAACAGCAACATCCGACGTAAATATCAGCTTATAGCCCCTGAACCAAGACTAGAAATAATAAAAAAAGACCCAGAGTACATGGTAATAAAAAATTTTAATGCATTACCACGCTATATAAGAAAAGAAGAAAACGAAAAAATATTTTGTACAAAATTAAAAAACATGTTACTTACTAAGGCCTACTACAACGTCAAAGATTTCTTGGAAGAATCTCAATATGTCTCGAACACACGTCATTAACGCTGTAGCGTTATCCTGTAGGACAAAAACATGATTATGCTATTTCAGTCAAATAATTAGTTGTCTATCGTAACTATTATTTTATTGTAATTAATTGTGTTGCTACGCCCTAACAGGGTCATGTACCTACTAGATTTAAGTTTTAAGTCAATGTTATGTACATGTTGCAATTGAATAAATGATTATGATTATTATGATTATGATAATTGAATTTGTTTTAGTGGACTATTCCACAGTATTGATTCGGCGAATGAATCTATATCTGAAGCTAAGATTTCATGGAATGGTAACTGGGTGACATTCATCGACAGCCTGTTTCAACTCAATACTTTGAAATATACAAACAACGATCTTTCACGCCCTCATCGTTTTGGAAAATTGACTATAGATGTCAACAATCATTTTAGCGATATATCTTTGAAAGATGATCTGAACAATAATAACACAACATTGGTCGACGCACAGTTATCGGAGTTGCACAGCCAAACCAGGTGAAATATTTAAAAAAAAATCTGTACCTACTATTATTTTATCAGAACATATTTGATGTTGCTTGTTACATAAATATCACGTTTTTAAAACAAAACACGTTACTTTCTTTCAGGAGCGGTGGTCTACTGATTGAAAATTTAAGTTTTCGTAACATCATGAAAATTAAAGATGATGTGACTTTACAAACTCTCAAGTTTGTTCCTAGATTCAGTTCAAATTACGATGTAAGTGATAATAAAACAGAATAAATTAAATTTATTAAGTGTACTTAACTGGTTCACTCACAATTATAATAAAATTTGTTTTTATTATTTTACAGATTCGTTCCGCTCTGTATATTTTACTTCAAGTGGCATCAGAAAACACTACTAAAGAAAGTTTGCACGTTTTAGGACTATCTGAAAGTCATACTGCTAGTCTTATGTTCGATAACATAGAAAGTTTTATAAAAACAGGTCTCCCAAAAACCAAACTTCAGTACCGGCAATTGTCTATCGACGACGCAATGGAAGACGCTCAGATTGAACTTGAAAATTATGACGTTGTTTTGGTTCAAAATTTGGCTAAAAATGATAAAGTAAGTAACTACTAACATAATTAAAAAACTAAAACTGAAAAGTACACAAGGTCATCATTTCATTTCAATAATTTTTATTTTTTTCAGATAAACCAAACGTTTTTAAGTAAGTTACAGCCTAATACTTTTATCGTGAATGAAGAAGACGCTAAAGCAGATCAAAATACTTCGACTAATATGTATCGCATAGTTTCTGTTCTAAAACACACAAAAACGCAACTTGAATTGATTTATTGGAATCCGACTCGTCCAATGACTGCAACTTCGACTTTCACTGTTTGTTCAGATTTGGATCTGTCTACTTTAAAACACTGTCGTAACAATTTACCTCCTCAAAATGGTCTAATGATTGTAACATCTCATCCTCCTGTATTTGGACTCATGAGACACGTAAATGAATGGAGAAGAGAAGAAACACGCAACCATATAACCGTTATTGAAGTCAATGACAAATCAATCAAAGAAAATGAATGCACTGCAAATATTTTGGCTAACAATGTTTATTATAATGTGAGTATGCCTTTTCTGAACAAAAAATAAGTGTTTGATAGGCCCACTACTATTTAGCACAAAGCTAACCGTTAAAAGGATATAAATGATAACTGTAATGTTTTGTGGTGGTTTTTGAGGATTCGGGGTCTTTGAGGATTTAAGCTGGTCTGAGTTCGGGGTGGAAAATCTATGACACTGCACCGCAATTCTTTTTTTGTGCCCGTATTTGATTGGTTTGAGTTCAGTACAAAATTTTGAGTTGAATTGAATAAGTTTATCATTTTGTTTATTTTGAATTTACTTCTTCCTAGTATTTGGGGATACTTTTTGCAGTACAATACATTTTTTCTTGCTTTTCACTACTCGCACAAACTTTGGTATTCTTATATTGAAAATATAATGTAACATTAACTAGTGACCTTCACAACATATTATTATCTTTATACTTACATGTTTTCTGACCTTGCTGGTCAGACCTGATGACTATTTATTTATCAGATTATTTTTGGAAACTAAATACTTGATATTGTGTTTCGTCCTAGCTGTGTGATCTTTAATGGGCTATTTAAGATTATGGTTATATTTTATACATTTTATTTTGTTGTAGGGAGTATGGGGAGGTGAATATTATCTACCCATAGAAGATATATCAATAATTAAAGATGATGTTGAACTACAGAGTGATGTAGTCGGCAACTTAAATTCTTTGAAGTGGCTGCCTGCATCAAAACATAAGGGCTCTGGTACTTTAGTACAGGTGTGTAATTATTTTACTCGATAATGCAGTTTATGCATTTTGAATAAGATTCATACCTTTGAATATTCCAGATCCACTATACTGGTGTAAACAAAAACGACGTAAATCGAGCTCTTGGATTGAATTCTGTTTATGACAGCAACTGCAGGATAACTGGTTATGGGATCGATTTCAGTGGAATAACAGAAAGGTATTCGTACTTTTGATTCGGAAATAATTTGATAGGACTTTTTGCTGAGTCCACCTGGGGAAGTACCACACCTTTGCTAGTGTTCCAGTTTGTAAGGCAATGTTCAGGCAGGCATACTTTATGTTTGTAAATGTAAAATTTATGTGTATAATATTTATAAGTACATCAAAATATATTATTTTACACAAAATGTTTCTCATGAAAAATCCAGGACACAATTTTAAAATCTTTTCTCTTAACATCAGAAGTAATAATTGTAACTTTGACGATTTTGCCGTTTGTATGAGTAATTTTGGCATCACTTATGACGTCATAGTACTAACAGAGTGCTGGCTCACCGACAACATTAATCTTTTACCAGGTTACAATCATTATAAAACTACAACACAAACAAACAAAAATGGTGGCGTGGTAATTTATGTTAAGTCTAGGTATTGCACAGGTGTTTTTTGAACCAAACATTGTTGACGCAGATTCTCTCGTGGTACGCTCAAGCTTCAACATTGAGGATTTGTCGATCTCCATCATCTTTTACTAATTTAATACCTACTTTTTTAGGGTTCCGTAGCCAAATGAAAAAAACGGAACTCTTATAAATAAATAAATAAATAAATCATCATCATCATCATCAACATCCCACTAAACGTTCCCACTGCTGGGACTCGGGGCCTTCTCTCGCAAGGAGAGAGTTAAGACCATAATCCACCACGCTGGCCCAGTGCGGGTTGGCGGATGACACATGACTTCGAAAGATTCTAGATACATGTCGGTTTCCACACGATGTTTTCCTTCACCGTTTTAAGTTAGCGGCATTACGCACATGACTTCGAAAAGACAGTGGTGCGTGTGGGGTTTGAACCCGGGGTCTCCGGATTGGCAGCCGCCGTTCTCCCGACTAGACCAGCCGTAACTTATAATAGTCAAGTTTTACATTAAATAAAACTTATATTATTGAGCAGAGACGATGCACAGCATCTATAGTGAGATTGCGCTGTTCTTCTTTCTGGCAACACACAGGAAATATGTCACACTTCTGGTAACTTTAATCTATGGAAATGGCATGATGCTACCTAATTTCCGGTTCTGGTCACCTGAGCTTGAGCTAAGGCGATGTACCCTCATAGAAGTTTCTCACTCAACAGGAGGCCTGAAAGGGATGCTGTGCATCGTCTCTGCTCAATAATATAAGTTTTATTTAATGTAAAACTTGACTATTATATCGGCATGTGACGATGCACAGCATCTATAGTGAGAGATGTGTTTATTAGCTCCTGGTGACCCCGGCGACGCTATGTGTAGAAAAGAGTAAAAAATAAGTTAGGCAGATAATGCATTTTACAAACAATAAAATATTAACTTTGCATTATAGCTATTAATAATTGAAAATTGTGTTTATATCATGTATGTAATTCCTGGTTTCTAACCAGGAATTTCTCGAATCAAATGATTCGGTATTAACTCAGATGAAATAGTTAGGAGGCACTACCGTTGAATTAAAACTTCCACCAGAAGCCTTCATATTGGCATCTGAATAAATTATCATTACCCAGTTACCGGCAAATTGACACGAAAAGGGAATTATTACCATCAGCTGTGTGTCTATCTTTCTCAATGGACAGACATCTTTGACAGAATTAGGATGTTCCAAAAGTTTCCCAACCTGATTGAATATACATGTATCGGTGTCAGTCTTTGAACCAAAAAAATGGCCATGATGTTACGGCCTTACCATCGCCAACAATATGTTTTGAAGATATTCTAAAAAGAGTAAGGTCATGCATTAAACATATTTAATAGAGTCAGACGTGTGTATGACCTGGTGCCTGATGCTGAAAAATTATACAACTATGCATGCGATACTTCAAACAGAGTAATGATACACGATATATCATTGTATAAATATGTGAACATGTCATTTGGCTTCCAACTTAAGTTGTGTCGCAAAAGGCTTTTGTCAAGCTGTCTAGGCTAGCTAAGAGTTTTTCCTTTTATCTATTAAGAAAATAAATTTCAAAACTTTTCCTTATAAAACATGTTTGTTTAGCAAATGAGCACCCAGATCAGAGTGTTGTGATTGGTTATGCAATTGTGCTAGATACCTTCCCAACGAGTTTAGATCCGCGAGTTTATAATTATAGTTGAAATTAATAGTTGCTCACTACTCTATGCAAAGGCCATAAACTGGTACATAGGTTTTAGGAGTTGAATCTCGCCATCTCGCTCTTAAGTAGGTTTCATTCTACGTCGGACCTAGACTCTAGTAAGTTAGTTAAATTCCGTAATTCTATAAGTATATGTGGAGGAGTCCACTTCTACAATCCACGTCTACTAGGACTTAAAATAGGCGGGTCAGACCAATAAGGGTTCTGCCAGATTATACTGCGAGAACTCGGCGGCGGTGCGTGCTGGCACGGTCCGAGGACATGACCCCCCTAAAAACGTTTACCTTAACTGGAACGGCAAACTCACAGGCAAAATCGTGTGGCGCCACCAATAAAACTTTTGTACTCCACATCTTGTCCTATTATTGGTGCCCCTGAATTATAAGGCTGCACCTGCGCTTGGCGCGTATTTTTTCGCAGACTTCAAGTGATGTTCTCTGACGTGAAGATTCCGATACGGTGGAGGAAATACACGCGCATTATGAAACACTGCTGTTTTGTCCGAGTGATTTTTTGGTGACATAATCCCTCATAATTTTGGTTGATGTACATTGAACTTCAGAGACGCTGAAACTAGAGCTGGCCATAGTAATTGCCATTCTGATATATATATTTCCCTCGGGACAACCCGTCGGCAACTAAGTTTATTCTGCCTGGTAGGTTACTCTCCAGGTGGCTAAGAGTACACTCAATCTCTCTAGAAGGTGCATCAGTTGGTAGGTTAGGTCTTGTAGAGCAACGGGCTTCCTCCCATCCCTACGCCGCAATCGTTCGCTTGTCTGTCTATAGAATTACATGACATTCTTACCTTACGTTATATTCAATTTGTGTATGAAGTGGGATATTATGCAACACCAATGGAGTTGAGACTGGTCTCACCTGTCATATATCAGAGAGCTTTTAACCGTTGTCTGCTGCATCGGCAGCCAAGATTGATACAAAATCTGTTGTAAGCGATTGTTCGGCTACATTGATTCACCATTTTTGATCCGTTCTTACTGGTGGTGGAATCTGCATCTGCTGCAGGGTAGATTTGTGCTTAGGATCTCCTAAACGCCTCCTCCCCAGTTGTTGCATGTGAAGACAGTGCAACCGACCTCGGGGTGTTTCGAAAGCTGTGAAGTTTCAAAAGATCTGCAGAATCTAGCTTTCTTTCAGAGATGATTTGTCCCTTTCCAGCACATAATTTCACCTTTGTACGATAGTCTGTACAGGGACCGGTTTGGTATTTTGACACGTGTCGTAAACCAGATCGAGGTATTCGAATTTCAGGAATCGAGATGGTCACAGGACCGATTTCTCATAGTTTATATACCCACTACACACACAGTACCCACATACCTCTGTTCCGAAGAAACAGCGCCGTCCGATTTGAGAGAGCGGCGCAGTACTTTTGGCGCACATGACAGTCCGAATGGAAAGCTGGTCATTTGGAGAACCTCTTGCTTGTGTATCAGCCGATGAAACTTCCGGTGGGCCTCTGCCATGAGTACGAGTGATCCAGTGGCAAAATTATTTAAACAAGCACAGGCTTGGAGATAATAGCATTTAACGCTTGCCGAGGGGCCTACGGAGCCCGGAGCCACTGCCTCTGATAAGATCGAGAGGACAGCCTCCTTGAAAGTTGTGTGTGGGGTTATACAAGCACAGGCTTGGTGATAATAGCGTGTAACGCTTGCTGAGGGGCCTACGGAGCCCGGAGCCACTGCCTCTGATAAGATCGAGAGGACAGCCTCCTTGAAAATTGTGTGTGGGGTTATACAAGCACAGGCTTGGAGGTAAATGGTAGACGCCTGCAGTAGGGCCTACGGAGCCCGAGGCGTCTGCCACTGTCTCCGATACGCTCGGGAGACAGCCTCCTTCAAAATTCCGTGTGAGGATGTGCTATTCATTTGCGGTCATGCCCTTTCTTTCCTGACGGATTCTCCGTCCTTTGCAGCGTTCTTGACAAAAAAGTTATAAGTCACGCTAACGGCGCGCTGTGTCAGGGTTTTGAAGTGAAGAACTGTTTTTGTCAAGAAAAGCAGTAAATTTAGGTCTTGGGCCTTGACCGGAACTTCTTAGGTCCTTGTTTTCGGCTAAACCCCAGCGAAATCCGCTCATCTACACTACCTGTGTTTTTCAAGTAAGTCTGTCATTGACGAGATGCTTAGTACTCGGGGGAATTTTACGCAGATTTCCTCAAAGAATTTTGTTGGTAATTTCTATCATGATATGCTTCCGACAGTTTTCCGCAAATAGTCTGTACGACTTCCTTACAAATTTTGAAATACATACTTTGATGTGAAGCTAAACAGTTGTGAACACAGTCTAAATACACATACATTGTGTGACACTGTTGTAAAATATTGCAAAAATTCTAAAATGAAAGGATGCCGAGTTTTTATGCAAACCTTCCTGAAGAGTTTTGATGGTGATTTCCATCAGGATTCGCTCTTGACGAATTTAATTGCAATCGGCTCGTTTTCCGCAAACGACAAGTACAACCTCCTCGCTAGTTTTGTGAAGCTTTGAAGTAAGGATTAATCGGTAAACAGTGTTGAAAATATTATTAAGTGTTAGAGAGGCATTATACAGTCTTACTAACGCCTTTTTCATAGTATCCAGGCAATCTCTAGCCTTTAAAAGTTGACAAAGTCGGTCGTCAAATTCGATGTTGACAAAACTGGGGGTAGCAAAAGTTGACTTTGGCCATAGGTGTACCCGACATCTTTCTCGGATGATTATCTCAAATTATTTCAGATTTGTAGGCGGTTCAGTCCAGTAAAACCACATCGAGTTTCGAAAGAATGTCTCGATTGTTGTCTGGTCTGTTCCATAGCACAAACGATCTCTGACTTTGTGGTAGAAAAAGTTACTGTTCAGAAAAGATAGCGGGCACCATCCGTTCACTAATCCACGAAAACTCCGGAATCGCTCGTACTTCATCAAGAAATTTACAAAAAACCGCTGTGCATCTCACTTACCTGCTTCTCTTCTTTACCTCTGCTCTTTCATAGTAGTTTGATGAAGCCAGCCGCTTGTGACCACGCGGCGGTGGTTCATCGTACGATAAGCCCTGCCGCTTACTCCGGCCCAGACTTGTCCTCGGACGAAGCCTGCCGTTAGGGAGTGTGCGACACTCGCTCATCCACGAGGCCCACTTCCGAGGCAGGCGAAGACAATCTATTTCTTACCGGTACCGCTAGGTATCCGTTTCAATCACTACAATTGGAATCACTAATTGCACTTAACGCTTGATCAGTTATTTTCACTTTAGTATAGCACTCGCGTGACACACTAGACAAATAAATGACCATAATCAGATTAAACTATTCGAATTACCGAAATTTTCTCAAAATCAGTGAGAGTTTCGGCTTGAGTTGTTGCTTCAACGAAAGAATACGACGCTATGAGGGTACATCGCCTTAGCTCAAGCTCAGGTGACCAGAACTGGAAATTAGGTAGCATCATGCCATTTCCATAGATTAATTAGATGCTGTGCATCGTCACATGCCGATATAATAAATAAATATTGGTGGACAATTCACACACAACATCATCTGACCCCAAACTAAGCAAAGCTTGTATGATGGCGGCCAGATAACTGATATTATACTTATATAGTTTTAAATACATACTTATTATACATAGACTCGTCATACTTATACTTATAGATTCGTCATGTCTGTTTGTCTGCCTGTCCGTTCGTATGTCACATGTTCGTATGACACTTCTTTCCGAAACCTTGAACTAGGTACATATTTATATTGTTGAAACTTTGTAAGTAGGTGTATGCTGTGAACCGCATTACGATTTTCACACAAAATTTAAAAAAAAAACTGAAACTACAACCGAAACTCAAAAAAATAATGTTTTTATCAAAACCTTACGTATGGGGGGGGGGGGGGGGTATCTATGGATAGGTTTTAAAATGATATTGAGGTTATTATTTTTTTTTTCTAGACTAAATAGTTTGCGCGATAGTTTCTTCCAAAGTTGTAAAATGTATACCCCCCCCTGTAATTTCTAAAATAAGAGAATGACAAAACTAAAAAAAATGTATGATGTACGCTACTATGCAAACTTCCACCGAAAATTGGTTTGAACAAGATTTAGTAAGTAGTTTTTTTGTAATCATCATAAACACAGTATTATTAAAACATCGAACAAAGTTCCAACAAACTACAAGATTTTTTATATTATGCTACCACTTTTATTTGGATTCTTTGGACTCAGCTAAAGGTAATCTTCAGAATTTTCCGCTGTTACTAACCGCAGGTAATTTTAACCTCAACATTTGTGATACTTCCGACAAACAGGTATCAGCGTATCTAATGGCTTCACATGGACTGCTCCCTGCAATTACATGTCCAACTCGAATTTGGTCCTGTCTAGAGCATGTTTTTATTAAATTTAAACACAACGCTTTAGGCTCGATTTGTTATCTTCAATAACTGATCACTCTTTATTAAACGCCGGTGTCTCCCAACACAAACGCATTCATTCGAAACGCTAGTAAGCAATGTAGGTATCAACCAAAGCTTAACCTAGTTGATACAGTCGAAGAGTTAAAAACTACTAACTGGTCTTCAGTCACTTCTGTTCTAAATGTTAATTCTGCTGTAGAGGACTTTAACGAAATCATGGCAAAGGTCGTGAATAAACACAATCAGATAGTAAAATAACGTAGACAATCTGTACCTCTAAAACTATGGATAACCCCGGGACTATAGCTCTGCTTGCGTCATAGAGATAAGTTACACAGTGAATTCAAAAACAACCCAAGCGATAATCTGCGTCATAAAGTATTTGTTACACATAGGAATTTTTGTAGCAAGCTGCTTCGTTCCCTCTTAGGTCGGTACAATAATTTACTTTTAGAGAAAAACTCGCACGACCCAAAAAGTCTCTGGAAAACTATAAAGAACATAATGTTATACCTCTTAAATAAAACATTCAGCAACCGAATTGTTTGACACTAGCTCAAATGCCAACCCCCTGAACTATTGTCACCAGCACTTTGTTTCCGTTGGTCAAAAACTTGCTGATACAATTCTGAACAAGCTCAATAAAACTGAAGAAACATTACTAAAATCACATAACCTTCGTTTTGGTCACCCAAATTCGTTATTTCTTCTTCCAACTGACTCGCACGAGATTTCCAAAGTGGTTACTGGTATAAAAGCCGATAGTGCATCAAGACCTGACGCTATCACAGCTCAACTAAGAAATAAATCAATCAGGTCTCTGGTTATTCCACTGACATTCATATTCAACCTGAGCCTTAAGACCGGAGCTTTTCCAGACTGTTGGAAAGTGACTGCAGTGTCTCCAATCCACAAAAACAGCCCCGATAACTACAGACCCCTTTGCACTACTAAGTATTGTCTCTAAACTATTGGAGAAACTTGTTAACTCCAGATTAATTGGTTTTTTGGAAAAACTTATTAAACGATAACCAATTTGGATACCGACGTGACATGTCTACTCAGATGCTGTATCCCTACTTTCGAAAATAGTGCCTTCTCATGTCGACAAAGGCAACCGGTGTCTTTCAGTATTCCTTGACGTGGCAAAGGCCTTCGACTCACTCTTAGTGGGCCTTCTACTGAAAAAACTAAGCACTGTCAGAATAAGGTGTCTAACTCTGAAGTGGTTCGAAAACTACTAGTCAAACCAACGGCAATACGTAAAGTCCAGTTTTCCTCCATCTCCAACGACCATTACATATGAAATTTGGCGTGCCACAGGGCTGTATTTTAAGGCCAACGCTGTTTATTCTTTATATCAATGATATTCTCAAAATAAAAATAACTGATCTGATATTGTCACCTACGTGGATAATACAGCTATTATTTTTCAAGGGAAAACCTGGATTCATGTCTATAGCATGGCGAGATAGGGACTATAAACCGTGGCAATAATTCTTGATAAAAACCGGCTCACACTAAACACGGGGAAAACAAAGTACATTGTATTCACTAAGACCTGTGTGTCCTATCCTCCGTCTGACATGAACTTAAAAATTCACTACTGCATTTCGTTATTGAATTCTCTATTTTACTCTTCTATCACTTCTACTGCATGAAGTATTTAAGTATTTAAATTGATGAAAACCTATCGTAATATAAACAGCACATCCAGCACGTGTCAGCGCGGACACGTAAATTAATCTTTGTGATAAAGAATCTTCAAGACTGTACTCCTGTGACACTTTTGAGACAGGTCTATGTTGCGCTGTGCCAATCTATAGTACTGTTTTGTCATTTGGAGCAGTGCGGGTCAGACCATATTTAATTTATGTCGATAGAGAGACTTAATCAAGGTAATTCTCCGCAAGCCTTTTCGTTATCCCACGAACTCGCTTTATGAAGACTTTAAAATCTTGCGTGTACGACAACTCTTTTTGTACAACGCTGCTATAAAAAACCACGTTACCCTAAAGTCATGCGCTGACTACGAGCTGCTCAAGAACAAACGCTCCTTTTCATGTCGAATTCCTGTACCACGAGTGAGATCACAAATTGCGAAGCTCTACCCTTCGTTTTCTCTCCCATTCGTTTACAACAACATTTGTAGACAACTTAAAAAGGACCACAATGACCTTGCACTATTCTCATTCAAAAAAAGTATTAGACGCCTACTGTTTACGGTGTCATATTTATGAAGAAGTTGAGAGTATTCTCTGCGGTATTTTTAACTAAAAATTATATAACCACTAACTATCGTACAGAGATGAGGTAGCTTCTATTATTTTACTTCACGGCTTAAATTTCCTCCTTGCAACTTAGTATTCAGCCCAGGAAGATTTGTATTACTTCGCACCAGGGCCCCAAGATACAAGCTCGGTGCTTAGTAGTGCCCGCTAATCGTCATTTATATAGGTACACAAATACTGTAATGATACTGTCAACCTTTTCTGCTATCTTGTGAATTTTTTATGTATGATGTAACTTTATGTGTGTAAATAAACTATTCCTATTCTATTATTAGGGTTCCGTAAAACGTAAAAACGGAACCCTTATAGATTCGTCATGTCTGTCTGTCTGTCTGTCTGTCTGTCTGTCTGTCTGTCTGTCTGTCTGTCTGTCCGTCCGTATGTCACAGCCACTTTTTGCCGAAACTATGAGAACTACACTGTTGAAACTTGGTAAGTAGATGTATTCTGTGAACCGCATTAAGATTTTTACAAAAGTTTAAAAAAAAAACAAAAATTAGGGGTGCCCCCCATACTGAGAACTGAAGCTCAAAAATTTTTTTTTCATCAAACCTACACGTGTGGGGTGTCTATCGATAGGTCTTAAAAAATGATGTTGAGGTTTTTAATATAATTTTTGTCTACACTGAATAATTTGCGCGAGAGACGCTTCCAAAGTGGTAAAATGTGTGTCCCCCCCCCCTCTAACTTCTAAAGTAAGAGAATGAAAAAACTAAAAAAAATATATGATGTACATTACCATGAAAACTACCAACGAAAATTAGTTTGAACTCGATCTGATGAGTAGTTTTTTTTTAGTACGTCATAAATACACTATTATTAAAACTTCGATCAAAGTTACAACGAACTACAAGAACTATGTGTACTATATACATTATGTTACTTGCTGGAACGGAACCCTTCATGGGCGAGTCCAACTCGCACTTGGCTACTTTATTTTTATATTTAAATTTATTACGGGTTGAATAAATAAACAAAAAAATCAACTCAAAAGTGAGTAGATTTTTTGATTCATTATACCTACATTCATTAATTGCTATTAGATATACGAAACGTAACTGGCTATAGCAGAAAAACCTATCTCTTTTGCACCTACAGTAATATACAAAACGTATATTATCTATTTTTCTATTTTCAATAATTGTATTCATCAATTAATAGTACTAAACAGTAATATAAGAAACGTAACTCTTTCTCTTTCTATCTTCACTAACTTACATCTCCCTCTCAACTTCCGTTGGCCTCAATCACACTTTTAATAATGCTCACGTCACGTATACCCTGTTACCTACTCCCCAAGCGTACGTAACAATGTTTTGTGTGGAGTTGTTTAGAGAATTCAGGGTATAGACATTTTCTTTAGAAAATTACAATTTATTGTACAAAAAGTTGCGGGATGATATTATGACTCATATAATCTACGATTTGCCAGTGGCTCGCGTGTGATGGGCCTGGTGAGCGGCGGCGCGGCCCGCAGCACGCTGGCCGCGCGGCCGGAGCTGACGTGGCCCGTGCCGCCGCACTGGACGCTGGAGGACGCCGCCACCGTGCCACTCGCATACTTCCTAGCGTACTACTGCCTCAATATGCATTCAGTGAGTATTGATAGCTGTTGGCATTAGTATATTTACGCATTCGATTCCGCCTGGAGGAGACGGGTCGAGTTATATGGAACTCGACACCATGGGCAAACGTGGTGCCCCTACTGGCTAAAGCCTCAACGAGGTTCCATCTTGGCCGTTTACGGCGGGAACGCAAGGCCGCTCTCGTGTTCTTCCACAAACTCCCCACGGCTTGTCCTACTACGGGTCTTCCTATGAGCCACACCCCTCTCACCAGCTCACTTGAAACCAAGGACCACCTCGGGGACCAACTAAAGAAAACCGCACTAAATTATTTCACTAATTATTTTTGCAGACCTCCAGAAATGAGATGAAAGACGCGACAACGTCAGTTCTGGTGCACGGAGGTGCGGGGGCGCTGGGTCAGGCCGTGATCAGCATTGCCCTCGCGCGCGGCTGGCGAGTCTTCACCACCGTCGCCGACTCCAGCAAGAAGCGTTTCCTCATGAAGCTGTTCCCACAACTCAACGGTAATAAAACCAAAAACCACCCAAAAATTTTGTCTTTATGTCTTTGTAAGTGCTGTTTGTGACGGTTATAAAACCACCTTACCGATTTCGACACTCAATTACCTGTGGGACTTAGACTAATAGGTACTTTCAGTGCTCTTCTATTAACATTATTTACAAACTTCGTTTTGTACTTATTTTGATGACATTTTAAAATACAATTTACGCTCGGTAGTCTTCAATAAATATTCAAACCACGTATTTTGACGACGTTTACTTTTAAAATTGTGTTCAAAAGAAGTGCTTCTAAAGCGCTAAGATTGTTTCTAAAGTATTTATCGCCAAATTAGCCACAAATGATTATTAGTACAGTATATATTTATATATATACAGTTATACTGCCGTCATACGGAGAAAAGACGTATCTAACATTTTTGTCAAAATAGAGTTACATATATATTCGGAATCAGCAAAAAAAGACGCATCGGCTAGTATTTTTTAAATAGCTTAAAAACCAATCAAAGCCTTGTTTTTCACAATTAAAAAAGACGCATTTGCGGTTTGGCTTGTATATTACTTAATAGAAAAGACACTTCTGATGAATACTAAGTAGAAAAAACACATCTGAGTAGAAGCGTCTCATTTATTTATAAAATATGTTTTTGGTCATAGATTGAAAAGGCGTTTTTGATTACTCATAAGAAGAAAAGACGGTTCTGCGTAGAAACGCCTTTTCATTGTCACAAGTAACTAAATTAGTGAGACGCAAGTGGCAGTACCGTCTTTCCTACTTAGTATTGTTAGATGTGAGAGGTGAAGTAGGGTACGGGGTTCTGAGACTCCCAGTCAGTTGCGCCCAATCCTGCTGTTTCAATGGATAAGCGTGGAACTAATTCTAATTTGAAGAAAAATGATGATAAAAAATAATAAAACATATAAATTCATTCCGTCCTTTAATATCTAACTACAGAAGAGAACACGCCCCAAATAGAAAATATCTGCCATTGAACCTTACTGGAATGTATGAAGATTTTTGCCAGAAACAAAATATTAACAACCTTCTTGCTGATTTAAACACAATCTTTCAAGCCGAATGTGTTGGTATCATCAGAATGGCACAGGCAGTCGGAGCCAGATGTGTTGGGGACCTGAATATCAATATGATCTCCTACAGTACCTCAGTGCTTCAAGCCCCAAAAAATAAACACTTATAACCTCTGTCCTTACGAGTATATTGCTATAATGCACTCCAAAAAGTGACCTTCCCTTGAATTAAAGGATATAACGACCTCTCTAGATAACAACGCAGCAGATGAACTGGCCAAAAGAGGAGCGAAGACAGTAATATATGGACCGGAACTTCTAATGTCCATACCTCAGGCCGAAATAAAAACATGGCTGCAGGAAAATACTGAGTAAACTCATTTAAAAGAATGGAGAAACATTAAAAGACGCAGGCAAACCAAAAATGCTGTTTCGGTAGCACCAAAAAAACTTAAGAAGAGACTATATTCATAAAGTTATAGGTACGTAACAGGCCACTGTCCTCTAAATGAGCACCTATTTACTATATGTGCGACAGATAGCCCTCTATGCAGGGGATGCATGGAGGAGAAAGAAACACTACAGCATGTGATTGTGGAATGCAGGAGCGTGGCAGATCAACGGGCAGAATTCCTCCAACTTCCAGCAACTGTCCCGGAGGCCTTCAACAACCTGAATAGGCTGCTTGGCTTCTGGGATAGCCTGGGATGGCTGGAGTAGAAGGGAAGTATGAGCCACGCACAATAGCCCAATTGAGAGGCTGAGTGCGGAAAAGGCCTCGTCTAACTAACTAATTAACCTTCTTGCTGGTGACCAGATTTCCTATGAGCTCTACAGAAAAGTTTTATTTTGAAGAAATTAAACATTAGTTTTACAATAATACTCGGTCATCAAAATTTTTCCACAATTTGCAGTACAAGGGGAAAAAACACCGAAACTGTCACATAAGCCAAAATTACGAAAAGTACTGTGATAAATAAGATACTTCAGCTAGGCTAGCATCTCAAAAAGATATTAATGAACAAAATAATGCAAACCACAATTCAGATACTAGATATTTTGCTGCTGTGACAAGAAATACACCACTAATTGTCAAATCTTTGCCGCAATATGGCATGAAGCTATTTTTGGCCACATTAAAAAAAGTACCGTTAAAGTAATGAACGTGGATGATTTTTGTCAGTTTGAGGACTGTTCTTCAACTTACAAACTGCAAAATTCTTCGCCTCTTGTATGTTTAAATAATATGTGTGAAGTCACATTCCTCAGAGGCAATTCGAGTACGAGAATTACTTTTCTGACGGAAAAGAATACGCACTTGATTTTCTGAGACTACAAGACTTTCTGGTACACCACCAGATTTAACATCCAAAACCTATGAATGGATGTAGAGGCATTACTCGCGAGCACAAGTCAACGATTCTACAAAAAATTACACCGTTAACGCAAGATAAACAAACGCTACTTAAGTGTTATATTCCTAAGAAAACATAAGTCTGTTTCTCATAATTTTCGTTTTAATTAAGAAAATATCTTCTAACTCCAAACTCCAAGAACAAGCCTTACTCAATCCTGGGTTCAGCACTTGATTGGACTATTTTAAAGGAGACGTATGAAAATCACTATAAAATCCCAGAGGCTATGGGTGTTTCGTCATCCAGACTGGACATTTTCCTTTTTTCTAGAGCTACGAAACGCATAGTCCTTTTATAACTTACAGTACCGTGGGAAACTAATATACCTAAAGACCACGCGATGAAACAAAATAAGTATTACGACTTTCAAAACGAATTAACAAAAAATTGCTATGAAGTTAATTTATACGCTAGGAGCGAGAGGTGTACCAGCAAAATCTCTCTATAACCTGCTGAAAGACCTTGGCTTGTACAGAAGTGCAGTAAGTTCTATACTAGAACGAGTATCTAAAGCTGCACTAGTAGGATCTTATTGGATTTGGCTGGGCAGGGAGAGAAATACGAGTAGTGAAGATGAGTGTTGACGTACGTCAAAAAGGGGCCCCTTTTAAACCTACGCCCGAGTCACAAGTCTTGGGGTCTACTCGAGATTTCTCTCGCTGTCCCGGATGGACCCGGCACCCGCACTGTGAATCCATGGAATGCTAAAAAGTTCGTCTCGTCTCTCTTAGGTTCCAACTTTCTGCTATAAAGATATTAATAACTTACGGGCTTATCTGCGTGCTTTTTATAATTAGCAGGTTGTATACTAAGTAGAAAAGGCACTAATGGCTAGTTACGTCCAATTTTTTTTGTAAACATGTACTTTTAATGGACTTTTAAAAATGATGTCACTAAGATGAAAAGACGTTTCTAAAATTACTAAGTTGAAAGGACGTATCTAGCCAGAAACGTCTTTTCATTGTACTATAAAGTATTTCTTTTGATTTTTTTTACTAAGAAGAAAAAGAAAAAGTTATTTAATTAATAAACTAATTAATTAATATATTTTTTCAATATACATACTGATAGCTTAAACTCCAATGCACACAGTTGCATTTAAAAATGAGTTGCTTATTTATTGTGTTTTGGACAGCAAACGATTAAATCATAAATTTACTAAAAATTTTTTTTCTCCGTTTCGGTGTTCATGTAGATACGTCTTTATACCGTATGACGGCAGTATACATTACCGTAGGCGTTAAATCCGGTAGATCTGATTTTTTGCAGACTTGTTTATGATGTTGGCCTAATGATTGTCCCAAGTTTGTGACCTCGAGCGACGAACGCAACTTTGTCAAAAATCGAAAAAACCACGAAAAAATCGTTTATTTTTCAAATTTTGGCGATTATAACCCTAAACGACTAGTTTTTGTAAAAACATTCTTATGGCGTTTATAAAGTAGACTAAATTTGCTACAATATGATACTAGAATTGTCTCTGTACACCCAATAGTTTCTGAGAACAAGTCTTTCAAAGTTTATAATATTTTTCGTACTTCGCAATTTTTAGCAATATTTTAACTCCTACTTGACCACTTTGTGGCACAGTTACGGCGGTTTTTAACCCCCGACCAAAAAAAGAGGTGTTATAAATTTGACGTCGAAGTCTGTCTGTTTGTCAGACAGACACACATACAGGTCTGTCTCTATGTGTATCTGCCTATGTTTGTATCTGTCTATGGCACCGTAGAGCTCAAACGGATGAGCCGATTTTAATGCGGTTTTTTTATTTGAGAATACATTTTTGTGTTGATGTTTTGAGCTATTTTTGGTTAATATCGATTCAAGATGGCCGCCTCCACCAAAAGGCAGACCAAATATTTCATCACAATCTACCTCAATATGGATATCAAATGAAAGGGCTTGACTAGTAGAGTACTATACAGTATAACAAATTTCAATGTGTGTCTGTCTGATAGACAGACAGACTTCGACGTCAAATTTATAACACCTCTTTTTTTTTGGTCGGGGGTTAAAAGCCCCCGTAACTGTGCCACAAACTGGTCAAGTAGGAGTTAAAATATTGCTAAAAATTGCGAAGTACGAAAAAAATTGTAAACTTTGAAAGACTTATTCTCAGAAACTATTGAGTGTATTATAGAGATAATTCTAGTATCATATTGTAGCAAATTTAGTCTACTTTATAAACGCCATAAGAAAGTTTTTACAAAAACTAGTCGTTTAGGGTTATAATCGCCAAAATTTGAAAAATAAACGATTTTTTCGCGGTTTTTTCGATTTTTAACAAAGTTGCGTTCGTCGCTCGAGGTCACAAACTTGGGACAATCATTAGGCCAACATCATAAACCAGTCTGCAAAAAATCAGATCTACCGGATTTAACGCCTCCTACTCCATACATTCAGACGACAAAGTTACTGCACTATATCTTAAATCCTATATTATCGCATATCAACCAAAAATTTGAACTTAATAAATATTTTCAGAGAACGATATTGGCAACTCTCGTGACACCACTTTTGGAGATATGGTTCTGAGTGCAACAAATCAAATAGGGTGTAGTGTAGTGATATGTTGTCTTAAAGGAGAACTGAAAAATGTAAGTAATGAAAGGAAATTTAATAACTTATAACAGCACCTGAATGGGCATTGTAAGTCGCGCATTTTTTGTAATTGCAGACATCTTTCCATTGCTGTGGACAAACCGGTACATTGTTTGATACAGATCAAATAACTAGTAACGAAAGCTATTCATTTGGAATGTACAACTTGACTAAAGAAAGATCCTACATGACTATGGATATAACAAAGATTTTAAGTGAACCAGAATCCAAGAAAGCACAGGTACGTTTAAAATAGATAGAGGCAGAGTTCAGCAAGTTTACGTGTACCTAGTGTGATCCTAAATTGACTTTTAAATCGAGCTTATATCGACTCAATACTGTCTCATCTGCCTCGTTTTTAAGAGCCCAAACTATGTTCCAGTGCGCAAGTTGTGACCTTTGTTATGATAAATCTGTATCTATCTATCTTCTATATCTATACTTATAATAAAACTGTAGCGGGTCGAATTCAGTAAATTGAAGATATTTTGAAAAAAAAAATTTAGGTGCACTCTATAGTCGATACTGATGGCGAAACTGCTTTTTTTTTCATTCATGTCTGTCTGCCTGTCTGTCGGTCTGTCTGTCTGTCTGTCTTTCTGTTTAGGGAACTCTCATCACGCCGAAACTACGAATTCAATTCAAATGAAACTTGACATGATTTAAGATCATACTAAGGAGATGATAGCTGTCTACTTTTAATCCCCAAATTCTGCACGGTTTTCTTGCAAAAGGGGGTGAAAATCAGAATGTGTATTTGGTTGTAACTCACGTTTGCGATGTTCAATTTCGTTAATTCTTATTTTGTTAGAAATAACACATTTTTAATATAGTCCTATCAAAATTTTAACATTATTGGTCGTGTGGTTCGGAAATTACATAGAAATTAAATAATAACGGTAATAATAAGTTCGGTACATACAAGCTACTAATAAGTATTCTGTGACACTGTAAACACCAAGGATGTAACAGAGGTAATTTTATCGGAGCTAAAGGCGGAGTCGGACTTTTTAAATTTGATTTATCGGAGTCGGAACCGAAGTCGGAGGCATAGGCAGGATCTGAAGTGGTGGCAGGAGAGACATTTTGATTAGGTATAATTATTTTTTTTGCCAAACACGTGGATACGATAAACATTGACGAGCAATTGATTTAGGAAGTTGGGATTTTGTATTTCCATTTACTATCCACCACAACAAGGGTTTATCTGCAATATTTATACACGTTACGATTACCTCCGATTATAACCTCCGTTTTAAAAGTTTCGAAGCCGAAGTTGGAACAGAAGGTGTAATAGTAATCGGAAGTTCCGACTTATCGGAGTCGGAGTCGAAGCTCATCCCTGGTACACACACCGCGCTCAAATCCGCCATCCGTCATCTATCGTCAGGTAATAACATGACAATACCTTTCTAATGTTTTTCCACATTAACTACAGATGGCAGCTCATGGTACGAAACACGATCTGAGATTTATTAGAAAATGTATGTATATTTTTTAAATAAAAAATGACGAGACGAGCAGGTCATGTGCCTGATGGTAAGCAACATGCCTGACACATAACAGCACAGTGACATGCAGCTATTGGAACATGAAGAGTTCAAATCATTACCTGGCACTGCACTGCGCTCGTCACCCAGAGATCTAAGATGTTGAATCTCTAAGCCCTGTAATTTCTCTGCAAACATTGCCCTTCAAACCGGAACACAGTAATGTTTGCAGATTAATGCTTGGCGGTAGAATAACTAGCAAAAGTGTGGTACTTCCCCAGGCGGACTCTGCTAAGAGTCCTACCACTACAAAAATGTCTCAGAAACAGGAATACATTTAATGTAATGTTATCGGTTGCGGTCCGTTTGGACTGAATGTAATTTTTTTTATTTTTTTTATAGCATAGATTGACGAGACGAGCAAGTCATGTGCCTGATGGTAAGCAACATGCCTGCCACATAACAGCACAGTAACACGCAGCTATTGGAACATGATAGTCCAAATCATTACCTAGCACTGCACTGCGCTCGTCACCCAGAGATCTAAGATATTATGTCTCTAAGCCCTGTAATTTCTCTGGAATCATTGCCCTTCAAACCGGAACACAGTAATGTACTAAACCCGTAATGAACAAATCTCAAAATGACCTTTTCCCATAATGACTGAATTTTAAAATGTCTTTGATCTGTGATGTCCGATAATCATAATGTCTGACGGGACATGTACAATCAGGCGCAACATCAGTAGTGCTCGATTAGGTATGTTGCAATCTTTAGTGGTAGACCAGAAAACTATCATTGTTTTATCAAAGTACCATCACCAAAAATGTCCTGCTCTTGTTCTCAACATCTTGTCTGTCAACTATTGTCGTAGCATCTTCTCATTTGCCATATTTCTCATCTTAGATATCTGGGTGACGAGTACAGTTCAGTGCTAGTTAATGATTTTGACTCTTGATGTTCCAATAGATGTGTGTGTCACTGTGCTGTTATGAGGCAGCTTACCATCAGGCACATGTCCTGCTGTCTCGTCAGTCTGTACCAGGGGTTCCAAAACTTATTTTGTCTGCTGCCCACTTTGAGAATTAAATAATTTTTGACGTCCCCATTTTTTCATATGCTTAATAACCACTATGATTTCAAATTCAAATATCAATTATTGTGAGGTATATTAGTGGACATTCAACATTCATACTTATTAATTTATGATACTATTTGTATTTGCATTAGATTTAATTGTTATCATTAAACTTTCATCAGCTTTCATCCAGCTCATCATGCTTAAAATATTAAACTTAAGAATAGAAATAGTTTTTTTTGCGAAAAAGTATAATATAATTTCATTTTAAGCTTTTATAATAAAATGTTACTAACTGTACTTCAGTTTGACAGTTTTATTTCTAGCATTCTAGAATAAGTACATTTTGAAATTCAGTCATTATGGGAAAAGGTCATTTTGAGATTTGTTCATTACGGTTTTAGTACAATATAACATTCAGTCCAAACGGACCGCAACCCTTTGGTTGATAACATGGTTGCGGTCCGTTTGGACTGAATGTTATATTGTACTAAAACCGTAATGAACAAATCTCAAAATGACCTTTTCCCATAATGACTGAATTTCAAAATGTACTTATTCTAGAATGCCAGAAAAAAAACTGTCAAACTGAAGTACAGTTAGTAACATTTTATTATAAAAGCTTAAAATGAAATAATATTATACTTTTTAGCAAAAAAACTATTTATATTCTTTTGTCTTTGTTAAAAAATGTAGTATGATGTATCTAGTAAAAATAAATACAGCGTCTATGAAAATTACAACTGTCTAGCTACCATCGTTCTTGAGATACAGTCTGGTGACAGACGGACGGACGAACGGACAGACAGCGAAGTCTCAGTAATAGGGTCCCGTTTTTACCATGTAGGTACATATGTATATTATATGAAAAACGGGGAGGCGGTTTTTTGAATATTAACAAAAACAGCATGACAAGATGTTTAAGCCCACTACCAGTCGGAAGCGTGTCCAGCATGCTGGCGGCAGTACCACGCTGAATGGCAATGTTTATGCGTTGGGCCAAATAAACGCCACCATTTTGGTCACGCGTTGCGTCGGCCAAGCGCTCGGAAAGGCTTTTGAAGATGAGGTGAGCTCCCCGGTCCCCACAGGCACGATGTTTCAACCCCAAAAGGCTTAAATATAAAACCACTACCGAGGGTTGCATATTTCCGCCGTTTGAGACGATCAGCTGAATTAGCCGCTGCACTAGCCCTACTATGTGTGTGATGTGATGGTACCAGAGTATCGACGCAAGGTGCGTCCCACACTAGGGCCGACTCAGCTTCCAAGGCACAAAAGTCATGCCTTCAGGTCTTTTGCCATCGTCACGCGTAAGACCACTCCGGTTTGAGTACCTATGGCTGGGACAATGGGAGTGGAAAAAGCCAAAGTTTTGTGTGTGAATTGTCCACCAGTATGTATTTATCTGGACGACGTAGTTATAGCTTCTTAAATTAGTCGAGTGAACTTTTTACTTGAATAGAAGTTAGTTGACGTGAAATGATAATAATTTAAGTCGGTTTTTGTTCTTTCGGATATTATTTCAATCCAAATACCGTACTAAATTTAGTGTTCAACAAGCTTCGGTGACCAAAACAGACCGTTGTTTTTCTAAAATGGAATTAAATGTTATCTTACTACTAAGTATTGTATGTATATTATGTAAAGGTTTAATTTAGTTGAAATTTGAAACACAGATAGTTTATAGTCTCATATATGTACTACCTATCGTCACGGAAAAAGCATGGGCCCTAACGAAACAAATACTAACGACAGAACGACATTACCAATTAGATTGACATTTGAAACACACATGGCTTAGAGTCTAAAATATCACATTGACTAATAAGTCTATCACCTACTTAGGCTATCATCCTGTAAAAATGTATAAGTAGGTAAGTATCAGATCACGCACATCAGCTACAGACTCTTTGTCAGAATGTATTATCGGTGTAATGGCCACCCATCCAAATATTTTTACGTAAGTACTACTAATGTACTAATTAGATCACAAGATCAACGTACGCGAACGAAGTAGCTGGTTCAGCTAGTATATAATAATTATATTGAAATAATATTTTTGTTCGCTTTTTTAACCTAACAACACGTTTTGTTTATAATAGCTCAGACAGTTTACAAAACTGAGCTAAAAACATTACCATACGTTTTTTTTTCGTCCAGGCACCAAAAAATATGAATGTTCGATTTGCAAACGAATAAACATTACTTTACGTTCGCTAAATTAGTAGATTAATTAATTAATTTTTATCATTATTACCTATTATTATCATATTACCTATATCGTTCGTTCCCTGCCGGACATAAGAAGCATCTACCAATTCACTGCACTAAATTTGATCGCTAGCTCCTGTGACATCCTGTCACTGTCACTGTTTTTTGGATCATCCTTTCACCTTACCAGTTAGTGTTCTATACTACCTTTGCATAGACATGATCTCTACTCTCCACTCAAAAACGCATCCACCCTTACGGCAATTCTGACGTTAATTCTGAGTTAGATCACTTTGCTACCAATTTTGTCTCGCAGAGACACAAATCCTTCCTCCCTCTATAACTCGCTGAGTGACTTTGGACTTAGGAACCTTAATATTAGAATATTTTTTGCTTAATATGCATAGTATGTTCAACTGTTTTTCATGTCTCATTAACGTCATGTTAAACAAATATTATGTACCGATTGAAGCCTCGTTTTCACGTGTTTATGAAACTCATCAAATCATTCAAATTTTCTATCCTTTCATTCGTGTCCATGTCTATTAGACTACAGGCCCGTGAACAAAATTTACGTAGTAAATGAACCACCAGGAGACCTATGTAGGATGATAGAAAGGTATAAAGTAATAAGATTCAACACAATGTCGTCACTTGTAAGCTGTCCAACAGAGTACAGTCGAAGAGGGGGAGTTGCAACCTGATGCTCCTGGTGGGTTCATTTACTACGTAAATTTTGTTTACAGGCCTGTAGTCTATATGTTATTCTAACTTATCTTAATATTCTAAGTCATCTGACTTCTATAGTTATTGTAATAGCTTTCAAAAGACACTGGAAAATTTAACAATCTGGTAGGTAAGCCTATTTTCACAAAGACTCATTACAACGTCGACTTCAAACAGTTTATTATATGGAAACCATGGATGAAGTATTGGAAATCCATCAATTATGTTTTTAATATTTTGAATAACATAATATAAATAAATAAAATGAATAAATATTGGTGGACAATAATATTTAAGTTAATATAATTTCAGATGCTACATAGCCTCGTGACCGAAGGAATTGCGCTTGGCGAAGTGCGTCCATTATCGCGAGTTTGTTTCGCGGCGGAGGAGGCGGCGCGCGCCTTCCGGCTGGTGGCGGCGAGCCGGCACCACGGCCGCGCGCTGCTGCGGCTCAACCACGAGCGTGCGGCTCCACGACACAGGTAGATACCATGCTGTGACATGCCTTCCGGCTGGTGGCGGCGAGCCGGCACCGCGGCCGCGCGCTGCTGCGGCTCAACCACGAGCGTGCGGCTCCACGACACAGGTAGATACCATGCTGTGACATGCCTTCCGGCTGGTGGCGGCGAGCCGGCACCGCGGCCGCGCGCTGCTGCGGCTCAACCACGAGCGTGCGGCTCCACGACACAGGTAGATACCATGCTGTGACATGCCTTCCGGCTGGTGGCGGCGAGCCGGCACCGCGGCCGCGCACTGCTGCGGCTCAACCACGAGCGTGCGGCTCCACGACACAGGTAGATACCATGCTGTGACATGCCTTCCGGCTGGTGGCGGCGAGCCGGCACCGCGGCCGCGCACTGCTGCGGCTCAACCACGAGCGTGCGGCTCTACGATACAGGTAGATTTTCAAATCAAATCAAATCATTTCTTTATTTTTGAAAATGGGTAGGTACAACAAGATCTTAAATCATTTTATTTAGAACTCCACAATCCACAATCAACCTTACGGCATGCAAATTTTAAGTTTTCTATGACAAATAATTGACAAGGGTAGAACAAAACTGATTGAAAGCCTTCAAAGGCTGACTATAGTGCGCGCAATATAACTCTGCGCGCGACTGGTGGCGTACTTAAAGGTCAAGCTAAAATAGGTTCTCCGTGCACTGAGAAAGTCATCATAAAATAGGTAAGGGATAATTTTTTTTTTTTTTTTTTAACTTTTTTAGGTTTACACTTGACCGCCATCTCGCCTGATGTTAAGCAACGATGCGGTCTACGATGGAGCGTGTTTAGCTAGAAAAAACCAATAGAAATAGACACGCCTGCGTCTTACTCTCGTCGAACTTGACCAGATTGGCATCGCCCCATTTAGACACCGCCTCAAGGGTCAAGCTCAAACACTCGATCAGACTCTCTCTCAGTACCTGAGTTTGTTGCCCACTGGCTCTCGCACTAGATATGTAACTCTCTACAACGGTGCTATCATCTGCGTACCCAAAGATACCGGGCTTCAGCAGATCGTTGATATGTAGCAGAAAAAGTGTTGCAGAGAGTACCGACCCTTGAGGGACTCCGGCATTGATAGCCATTTGATCCGACGAGGAGCCATCAATGACGACTCGTATGGATCGATCCCTCAAAAAGTCCGATATCCACGCAATAAACCCAGCAGACAAACCATAACTAGAAAGCTTGCTTATAAGGCCATCATGCCAAACCCTGTCGAAAGCCTTCGAGATATCCAGGGAGACTGCAAGTGCTTCCCCGTGTTTCTCAATAGCTTCACTCCAGATGTGAGTGACGTACGCTAGAATATCCCCGGTGGACCGGTTTCGGCGAAATCCGTATTGCCGGTCTCTGAGGAGGTCGTTTGATTCTAGGTACGTCAGGAGCCTGTGGTTTAAGACACGTTCCATAGTCTTGCAGAGTATGGACGTGACCGAGATGGGCCTGTAGTTGCCAGGGTCAGCACGACTACCCGTTTTTGGCACTGGTTGCACATTAGCAAGCTTCCAAGACTTTGGTACTATCCCAGTTTGGAGAGAGAGTCTAAATAGGCGCGTCAGTATCGGAGACAACTCAGGCGCACAAGCCTTCAACACTAGGGCAGGAATACCATCAGGGCCACTGGCTTTTTTCACGTCCAGATTGCGTAGCACTTTGTGAACTTCCATTTGGCGAATGTGTATCTCTAACATAATAGTCGGACAGCCAGGTGGAGTAGGAGGTGTCGCGCTACCAGCATCTAGACGAGAAGATTCCGCAAACTGAGTTGCAAACAAGTTTGCTTTTTTCCGTAGCAGTGTGAGCCAGTGTCCCATCAGGTTTCAGCATTGGAGGTAGTGAAGGGCGGCAGAAGTTCGATTCGACCGACTTAGCTAGGGACCAAAACGCTTTGCTGCCCGCAGGGTATGAAGCTAGTTTGTTCCCTATTCGACTAATGTGGTCAAAACCAGGCCTCTGAAGAACCTTTTTGCATGCCTTAGCAGCCTTGTTGAACGCTTTCTTCTTCTGGCGTATGTCCCTTGTATTACGCTGTCAAGCATCAACCCAGGCTAGGTAGGTCTCATGTTTAAAAGCTTCAGCACTTTTACATTGAGAACCAAACCATGGGCGAGCTTTGCTGGATAATGGGACGTCGGAGTATGGAATGTAATATTCTATAGCCGTACGTATTACATTAGTCACAACATCTGCGCAGACTGAAGGATCACCAGAAGTGAAGCACAATGACTGCCATGGGTAAAACGCAAAGAAAGAGCGCATCTCGTCCCAATCTGCTGACTTGTATTGCCATAATCGCCGGTTGCCTCTAGGGCTGGGATCAGGCGGATGGTAGACAGATACAGATTTCACCAGACAGTGGTCGGAGCTGCCTAACGGCGAAGATACCACCACGGAATAACGGTCTGGATCTGTTGTCAGCAGAAGGTCTAAGCAATAAGGTGTATGCGACTCAACGTCGGGTACTCTTGTGGCCTCTTGGACCAGCTGGGTTAAGTCTAACGATAAAGCCAACTTTCTCGTTTCCTACCCAGCGTGGTCAGTGTTCCGGTATGGGAACAGCCATTCCTTATGATGGCCGTTGAAATCCCCCAGTAACACTAATTGAGCCGAAGGGTACTTCTGTTGAGCCGCGTCCGCCGCCTCAATTAAATAATCCATGAGCCTAGTCGTCTCCTGGTCTCCGTTGTGCGACCGATACACACAGGAATAGATAATTTTGTCTATGCCTGTGTCTATCAATGGCCAAAGAACCGAAAATCTAGTATCCTCAAGGTTACGGAGACGCTGACAGCAGATGTCGTCACGGGCGTACAGGCACACTCCAGCACGAGGTCGGAATTTGTGCTCCAGAGTATAGCCTGGATACGTTAGGTACGCCACGTCCGACGGACAACCTATCTGCGTCTCCGTAAGAAACAAGAGTGTCGGCTGCTCAGTCTCGAGGTGATGGTGGACTGCCGAGAGATTGGAGTGCAGACCTCGAATATTCGTGAGGTGCACTTTAACCGACAAGGCGTGCAGCCCGCGTTTTAACCTTGTTTCTATTATTTCCTTTTTTCATGTTTGTTTTTGGGAGAGAATCGGTAGGAAAAACGGCAATAGAATGAGGCCGCACACTACTGACCATTGGTCACAACACACAACACAAATACACCAGTGGGGAGCTAGCCTGGAGACTGCGGGGACGCCCGAGCCCCCCGGGGATGTCTATCTGGCCTTGTCATCCGGTCGCCAACCGGCAGGATAGCGCATCCCGGGATTTTTCGCTAGATGGCGGGGCAGCCTTTCATGAGTGGCTAGCTCACTACTTGGGCCCCCTACTATCTGCGGTCGGTCGCGGCAACCGTGCCTCGGATCCCGCTACCCTCCATGACTAGCTTCCCGATGTACAGTATTGGTGTGTGACATACCGGTCTTGCAGCAGCTGTTCTGATCCGTTTCCCCTAATGGTGTCACTAGACAACACGACGGAACACGGCTAGGCCGCTTGGCGTCGTGACTCAGTCTAGTGGGTGGCCACCAACCACGGCCGAAGCCTACCACCGGTAATTTGTCACCTGATTAGCACCACCCAGGGACCACGTGTGGGGTTTCAATATATAGGTGTTTCCCCACGGACGGAGGTGACTCGGTCCCCAAAAGCAAAATTCAAAAATTCAAACCCAAAATTCTGGGTAGCAATAAAACTACACCGATAAGCTTAGTCACGTTTATATTTCCCACTTTTGACTCTTATTAAATTATTTTTACCGCGAAGCACTGGCGTGCCAGTGTCCGGTTGAAAAGGTTTATTGTGTGCAGAACAAGTGAGACTCGAGAACTAATGTCTCGAAGTAATGAACGCTGGTGCAGTGCTACTTTGGTTCAATATGATCAAGTATCATTGGTGGACAAAATATTGGTGGACAATTCACACACAAAACCATCTGACCCCAAACTAAGCAAAGCTTGTAATATGGCGGCCAGATAGCTGATATAATACTTATATAGTTTTTAAATACATATTTATTATACATAGACACACCCAGACACAGTACAAACATTTGAATTCATCACACAAATATTTGCACTGGGTGGGACTCGAACCCAAGATCCTCGGCTTCGCAGAATCAGAATCAGAATCAGAATCATTAATTGCAAAAACTGTGTACAAAGGTGATGTTATAAATAAGAAATATAGAAACAACAGATCTACCCTTTGCGGGCATGCAAAAGCAACGCCTTATTGGCATGAGTTTACAAAATAATCAGAATAATACATATTATCAAAATTTGGAATTTATTAGTAGGCTAGGTACTTATTACGACATTAAATTAAATTGTTACAGCTTAACCTAGATTATATAAAGAAAACGAAACAACTACGAAAATAATTTTGAGTAAATATACCTAATTACAGAATTAACTTAAGTATAATTAAATGAAAGAAAAACAATGAAACCATCAACACTTATTGTCAAATTGGGCTCGTAACATAACACTCTTCAGACTGAAAAACTTAAATTATGAGAATTCAATTTTACAATGACAGAAAATAATAAGACTGTTATGTTTCATTAAAATATTCTTTGATTTTGTAATAAGTCTTACTTACGAGCCAAGCTTTTAATTTATGTTTAAATTTTGGTAATTTCAGTGACTTTATGTCAATGGGTAAATGATTGAATATTTTAATAGCAGAGTGAAATGAACTTTTGTAGAATGTAGCATTGTTAACTTGGCGGATACATATGTTAAATCTATGTTTCGTACGTAATATATCAGAACGATTCGACAATACATCAAAAAAGTGACCTTCATTATTTTTCACAAATAAACAAATTTCTAAAATGTAAATACCAGTTACTGTTAAGATATTATTTTCCCTAAATACATTTCTTAAGCTATCAGTGGTTCGAAGGTTAAAGATGACACGTAGACATTTTTTCTGCAAAAGAAAGGTAGAATCTACATCTACTGAGTTCCCCCAAAAGATAATGCCGTAACTCAAATGAGGATAAACATTTCCGTAATAAGCATTTGTAGCTATAGCTCTAGATGTAGCATTTTTAATAATTGATAATGCATAGCAATATTGTGATATTTTTGTGTTGACTTTACGAATGTGTTCTTTCCAGCTTAAATTGGTATCTATTACCACTCCAAGAAAATTTGTATTATTGACTACGTTAACTGTGTTACTATTGTTAACGATATTTAGCTGTAAGGTCTTTGTTTGTAATTTTTAAAGTTCATTAATTTTGTTTTACTAATATTTGTTTTTAAATTTATATCTTCCAACCACTTCACTATCTGACTTAAGATTTTATTAACTTCATTTTCAAAGTCTTTGTCAGATAGACCGTTTTTTGGAATATATACAGTTGCATCGTCAGCAAACATAACGGTTAGATACTCTGTAACTAAAGGCAATTCGTTGATATATACAAGAAACAATAAAGGGCAAATATACTTCCTTGTGGAATTCCTACTGTAATCTTTTTGAAGTTTGAGAGAAGATGGTTCACAGTTTTAGTGTTTTTATTAAATACGTTTAGGGATATTGCTTGGGTTCGGTTTTCCAGATAAGAGGCTATTAGTTTGTGAGCTTGGCCTCTTATACCCACGTTTTCTAATTTATTGAGTAATGTTTTATGTGCTACGTAATCGAATGCTTTAGACATGTCTAAAAATAATGCTACCCCAGGTTTTTTTGCGTTCATGTCATCCCATACTAGCTTTAACATTTTGAAAATTGCTAAAGATGTGTTTTTGCCTTTCTGAAAACCGAATTGATTAGTGTGTAATATTTTATTTTTGTTTAGAAATGAGTATAGTCTATTGTACAAGGCTTTTTCAAATATTTTGGAAAAACATGGAAGGAGTGCAATGGGCCTATAATTAATTATGTCATTTTTGAGTCTTTTTTTATGCAGTGGTTTTATGAGAGACCTCTTTAGCTCATCTGGAAAACACCCAGTAGAGAAAGACAAGTTAATAATATGAACTATGGGATTAGCAATGAAGTCAATACAGCTTTTGATTAGCTGCATTGATATACTATCATGCTCAACAGACTTCTTATTTTTTATTTTTTTAACAATATTTTTGATTTCTTTTTCATCCACAGGTGTTAAAAAAATGGTGTTTTGGTTAGATTTGGTTAAATTTCTCAATGTTGACCTACAATATTGTGTACTATTATTATCATGTGTAAAATGATCAATTAACTTTTCAGATATGACTGTCGGATCAGTCACTTTGTCCTGGCCTATTTGTAAATTGTCAATAGTAGTGTAAATATGGTTAGCTGGTTGCGTGTATTGTTTTATAATACCCCAAGTAGCCTTTGTTTTATTTGTGCTTCTATTAATGTAGTTTATATTAGTCGCCTTTTTCGAGTATTTTATGAGCCTTTTAAGTTGTTTGGAGTATGCTCTATATTTATTTATACTCTCTTCAGTATTATCGTCACATGCTATTAAATACAGTTTCTTTTTGTTTTTGCTTGATATTCCTATGCCTTTAATTTTCCAATTTGGTTTTTTCTGTGGCTTATTTTTATTTTCTTTAATGGCATACATAATTCAAAAACAACCGTGAATAATTCAATGAATTTATTATATGCTTTGTTTGCGTCCACTTCATTATAAACATTAACAAAACTAAGTTTAGATATATGATTTAAAAAGGTTTTTAAGTTAATATCTATGTTCCTTTTTTCTACAAACCAGTGCCCTTCGGTAAAACTTAGGCTGGTTTCAATTTGAATTTTTTGTGCTGTATGATCAGATAAATCTTTTTCTAGATGAATAATTTCAGTTTTGTACTGTTTCGTGTTTGTCAAAATGTTATCGATGCAAGTTTTAGTGTGAGCCGTTATTCTAGTAGGTTCATTGATGGTGGGATGCATTTTAAATGAAAATAATAGATTTTTAAATGTATCGCTTGCCTTGCTTTGTTCTAGTAAGTTTATATTAAAATCACCCAATATGAAGACTTTTTTCTTGATATGTCTAGCTCTAACTGTAATTTTATGAAGTAGAGTTTCAAGAGTTTGTGTGTATAGGTTAACATTTCCATTCGGAGCTCTATAGTTACAAATTATAATTGTATTTAGCTCAGGCAGTAGAATCCCACAACATTCAAAATGGCTCTCGATCGAAATTTCTTTTACCCAATCCAATTTCTTGAAGTTAATAGAATTTTTGACATAAATGCTAACTCCTCCCTGTAATTTATTTTTCCTTGAAAAGTGAGCTGCTTTTTTGTAACCATCGATTTGTAATAAGTCTGCTTCGTGATCACGTAAATGTGTTTCGGTATAACAACATACATGCGGTTTATGATCGTTATTTAGTAACTCTATTTCATCTACTTTATGTCTCATGCTTCGCACATTTAAATGCATGATATTAAAAGAACTTTAAATAACATTTGTCACGAAAAAACTGGGTTTTATCAACAGAGGACGGTTTAGTTAGCATTTTGAAATAAAATGGAATGGTCCCCGGTTTGAAATCATTCAGTTCGTTGTTCAGATTTACGTGGGCAGATTTGTTATTGACTGCAGGTGGCATCACCTGCAGTCAATAACAAATCTGCCCAGTTTATCAAAATAATAAGGAATAGTTCCAGATTTGTGTTGTTTTTCAGAATTTGTACATGTTATTTTACTATCGATAAATGACGTAGTATAGTCATTTGAATTTATAAATGTATTAATAGCTCTCATTAAGAGATAAGTTTTTTCCGTGGTCTTTTGACGGTGGCTTGATTTTGATTCAGGAACTGGTAAGTACTTACAGTAATGAAATTTATTGACAATATTCATGATACTTGATAAATATTTTTCCTCATTTAAGTAAGGATTTTGTAAAACCTCTGCTACGATCACATTTTTACATGTTAGCGATTTTAGTTTATTCGACACTTCTAATAGTAATTTAGTAGGATTAGGATCATTAGATCCTACACTTAGCACTATCCAATCGTTATCATGTATCTTAAAGTCTGTGTTTTTTAAAATGTACTCTCCTGATGCGTTAGGATAAGTTAAATTTTTTACACTATATTCTTGTGTATTTTTATGTTTTGCCCGTAAATTCATTAGAGAACGAGCCATATTCTTGCAAGATTGATCTCCGACTATTACAATTTTCTGCATTTTATCTTCTAGTTTCTTATAAAGTTCAGAGTTAACAGTACTAGAAATATTCGATTTATTTTGTGTTTTATAATCAGTTAGACTCTGTTTTGATGTAGTAGGTGAATCCATTCGACCAATTTTTTAATGTACTGTTTTCTTTTCAGCTCAATGAGAACTAGTTTCAATATTTAAATCAATCTTTTGAACAAGATTATTTTGTTTTGATTTCTTTTTAATGTGATGCGTACTTATTGGAAGTGAAGAGTAGTCATAGTTTTGTTTTCTGTCGACCGTTGATTTTTCGTTATTTCTAGCTGAGGTAATATTTGAATCCAGAAACTCTTTCAATTCTAGATTTTCCATGTGTAATTTATTAACTTCTTCCTTTGCTTGAATTAACTGTTTAGTTAGTTCTTCAACTTCTCGTTTAAGCTCAAGAGTGTCATCTTTTTTAATTTCCGAAGTATTCACTAGTTGTTGTGTTTCATTTGGAAGAATGTTGTCTTCTTCTAATGTTTGCTCCAATACAGAATCATCCATAGATATTTGCAGGCTTAAAGGTTTTGGTTTCCTTAAAGTGATATTGTCATTTCCATGATAATGAATACCTATAGGAGTATTTGAGTTGTCACCTCGTTGGCGCTTCTTAGATTTGCACATCTGACAAAGCCACATTGCTTTTCGTTCAGGCTCCAACATGTAAAATCTGGTCTTCGAAATATTTCCGCATATTAAATCGTACGTCAGATTACAAGAGTAGCACGTTAAGTACTGTCGGTCGGTTATTTTATTCGGACATCCGCCACAGTCTAAATTAATAGATACTACTGGTGACCGCTCCATTTTAGTGCAATTTCTTCAAATCAAATCAGTAATGGTTAGATGGATGTAAAACTGGTTTATCCTTTTTAGACCGTAGTAATAAACCAATACAAAACGGTAGTGGTACTTAGCTGACAAAAAAGTGCATCCAATCCGGTTAAAATAATCGCAGTCTATGGTTTCTGATTTAGTTTAGAGACCTCTCGTGGGGAGTAGCAGAACTAAGAGTTTGTTTTGGCGGTAAAATCAAATGCTGCGCCAGAGATTCATGGAACGTTTATCACTACAGCTTCCGTAAAAGTATGTTTAATGTTGTTATAGTACATTTATGACACTTTCTACTAAAGGTTTATTCTCTTCAAAGAAAAAGTTAAGCAGCCACAGTCACTCAGTCATTCAAAACACGAAATTAAAGTCTTACTTTCGTATAAGATTTGAAAATTGTTACCGGTCATTTTGAGAAAATTAAGATTATTTTTCTTTCTCAAAGGTCTTGCTTGATTTTCACTCACTGGGCTTCGCTGACTCTTTTATTGTAACATTTAACTGCAGAGTTTATTTATCTCACATTCGTTTGTCACTTTTCACTGTTTACAAAATTTCATTTCAAATTATTTGCACCGTTATTTTTTTACATTACGTTTATTTCACACAATAGTTGTTAATATGTCTTGGAAATACTGTCCGTACACGGGTTGAAACTTTATTTTAGTATTTTGTTACAAAAAACACTTGATATTCTTCATTTTCTATTTTTTATTAATATTTTTGATGAGGATGTAAACAAAACGATGTTTGTATTTTGGCGCCACTCGCGCAGGCAGAGCTACTACCCACTAAGCCACGAGGTCAGTCTACATTGGTACTAGGTAGTTATTGGCTGGCGGAGTCTCTTACTACCAGGAGAACTTTATTATAGTTTATTACTTTTACTTTATACAAAATCTGTAATTTTCAATCTACATCAACAACGAAATAACAAAAATTTAATTTAACCTTGTAAATCTTTTATTAAGTACCTAAATAACACTATTTGAAAATTTAGCGTATAAATTCTCCTTTAATGGCTTCTATAGGATCATCTTCTTTTTTCAATAGGGTTAAGATCACGATGGATCACGGCAGTACCAGCTAAACCTCTTGTCCATGTTATCTTAACCCGTCAAGCGGCCCAGTTATGATACTTGGTATTGTGGGTCTCCTTTGTGTCTCTTTATTCGCGTAACTGCAGTTTTGTCCAATAATCGTCGAAATCATTTAATGTTTGTTAAGCCACTTTTGTAATTCTGCCTTTACATTGCCCATTGTAGGCGCTTTATTTATCGGAGTGCAGTGGTATGATACATTGTCCATTACCACGTAACTTTACGTTCTGAAACGCCTATAATAAAAAAAAAAATGTGTGCGCTTAAAACCGCACGGCAGAAGTGAAAACTAAAATAAGAAATACTTAACTATATAAAGACTACTAAATAATTTTAATTTAAAACTTTTACGGCTGAATGATTAGTATCCATGGCCAAGAATAAATTTAAAAAAAAAATTACGCGGGTCGAAAATGCACTTTGACTCACACTCACAAGTTTTTAGTGTTTGCTATTTAGTTATGTCATATTTATGTATTTCGCTAAAAATGCATAAATATGTTGTGTTATAGTGTATTTGTGTAAGCACTTTCTTATGAAAATGGGTATCATTTTGTGTGTTTACGTAGAGTAAGTGCTGTGATAAAATATTACAACCATAACTTTTTTGCAATGGACGTGAAATGCAAATTTAACATTTCGTGACAGGTTCAATTGATGTGGTAAGTACCTAGAAGTTAATGTCGTGATAAAAAAGTTTAAAAATTCGCCAGTTTCAGCGAGAAAGTCGCTAAGGTGTCAGTCAACACTGGTAGTGAGCAGCGAGAGAGAGTAAGAGTATGTATTGTCCCATGTCCTCCTCTAACAATTATCTTTCTCGGTCTGGCACGTTTGTTGACCACATTATCTTTCTCGCTCTAGCATCCCGAGTTTACCCGAAATTTCTTATCATATCCGAGCGTGATGATCACGTGACCATGAGTCCATTTCACAGCCCACGAAAATTCTGTCTATAACGTGCCTAAAGAAGTTTTCACTTCAAAATACAGGAACTAATACGGATTAAGTGATCAAGAGTAGTAGTGATTTCATATGTTTGCACAAAACTGCGTCCTCAGCACCAAAGACTGTTACAATTATTAAAATCCACCAAGTCACATGTGTAAGTCACATCAGGTGCAACTGTGAATTACTAAACCGCACTTGAACTTTAAGATACCTTGGCGTGCATATCGATGAAAATCTAAGATTCCAGTCACATATTAGTATATTATCAGGTCGAGTCAGAAAAGTAATAAATATAATGCGAAATCTGCGCAAAATAGCAACTATAGATACCTTAACGCAGGTGTACTATGCGTTGTGCCAATGCCTTATTGTATAACAACTTGGGGTAGTGCAGCTAAATCACACATCCTTCAAGTTGAAAGACCACAGAGGTCAGTCTTAAAAGAAATGTTGCAAAAACCTTTTCGATATGCAACTGTTATTCTATATCATTAAAAATCAGTTAACATTATCACAATTTATTATTTGTATCATTTATCATGTAACAATGTAAACAAAACTAACATTTATCATCTATTAGCGATAGCCAATTTTGAGTGTTTTCTGGAGGTTTGTGAACAATGTAAAATTGTTCCTAATTAAAAAGAATAGGTTCTTTCTCCCTCGTCAATGCGTTTGTAATTTAGAGCAACCTGAATCGCTGCTGCCACGTCATCTTGATCCTAGGATACTTCACATAACCAAGGATACCATTACTACCATTCCATTAATACCAAAGAACTTCTAAACATCAACTGCAGTGATCGGATGTTTGAGTACCTCGTTCTTAGTTGGTTGATATATATTTGTGAACAGTGTGAGTTTTTCGAAGGCTTCTTAGACTTCTTGTGTATAATACTTTTTGAAGTGTTCAGCAGGCGACAGTACCTAAAGAAATGAAAAAATGTGCTGAAAGAAGTAAAATGGTACATAGAGTTACATAAAACTAGATTACTATTCAAACTGCATACCAAGGGGTATGCAGTTCAAGTAACTGAAGGCATAGGTTTCCCACGAAACGTCAGTCTAGACCATGTACTTCCAGCAGCTGGCACAACATGAACTCATCTGTCTCCTCCTCTTCATCAGATGGACTGTCAGGCTCTTCCTCTTCCCCTCTTCCAGTTTTCGTCTTCTTCAGAGTCGTCGCCGAAGTCAGAATCATCTATTGCGTCCAAAACAGCATCATCGTCAAATACTATATTTCTACTACTCATAGTAATCGTTTAACATCAAAACAATACAGAAAACAAAGAACAAACCAGTTTGATATTTGTATGAAACTTCTTACAAATTATGAAGTTCAAACCGAACCCTCACGTTTGTGAGGTTTATTTTTCGGCACTAAAATCCATTGAACTTAATCAATAAAACATTATTTTCTATCTCGGAATCTATTTTTCTATTCCTTTTTTAAACAATATAACAAAAAGAAACACATAAAATACTTACCAGAATGAGAAAAATAAAATTCCCAATGATAGGCCCCGACACGTTCACCTCGGGGAAACTCTGGTGCACACTGATCCACAGAGATCCCGTCTGTTGCCACGCAAAAATTCGTAGGCATAAACGACGGCTCTCACTTTCGTGCGAGCTCGCCCCCGTTCGCTTGCCGTGTCCGAGTCAGCTTATAGAAAATTGTAAAATCATACTCACAAAAGTGAGTACAGGGTCCGAAAGGGATATAAAGAAACTGGTGTGCTTGGTGTACGCCAACAATTTATTTTAACCCTTAAAGTCATTCTGTTAAGTATACTATACACATAGTTTAAAAAAATATAGTTTCAAAATTACAGTCTTTTTACAAGATATTTTCTTTGAAACTGTTTACAAGTATACAGATGTATATAAATTAAAAATAAAACTGACATGAACTTTGTCAGTGAGATTATATTGGCAATGTTTTGACACTAACGGTGAAGTTGCGAGATGATCAAGATAAAATATTCATATATTATTATTTTTACTCAAAATCAATAGCATTTTTATGCGTGTATTTTACTCACAAATATGTAATAATTATATATTTGCACGAAATAAGCTGTGAGGATCGAGGTCTTGTCAGATTTATTTCGTTTTATGTGTATGTATATTATACCATACATTGCCACAGTTAAGACTGTTCCGTTCTGTATAGAATAATATACATTGCCACATTTTGGGTGGTAAATGTCTTAAGTTTTTTTCTACTTGTGTGAGAATTTGGTGCATGCAAATAACATCAAATTATGTCAAAATTGTACTGTTTCCCTAATTTAAAATTAAGATTACGCTTGTGCTCTAATATTTGCTTTTTGGTATCATTTTGCTTGCATTCTATGTATGTTTCCGAAATATATTGGTTTCAGCGCTAGGTGAATTCTACTAATCCAAAAAGTCAGATCTTTTGAAAGACTTTGAGTGTGACATATAATTTAATGGGTTGTTGAAAAAAAAATGAAATTGTGCCTATGCAAAACAAGGTATCTGCAGCAGCACTGATGATGATCAGATTAGGAGCAATTTGGTCCTTGGCCTCAACTACACGTAGCAAGCTACCAGCGACACACTCTGCAAATGCATAAAAGCAAGTTTGTCTGTTTGCATTAAGTACAAAGTACATTTATAGTATTTCAAGGGTAGAAATTATTCTTTGTCCGTTCCCCATAAGTTTCGGCATAAGTAGCAATGTATATTTTGCTATACGTGAATATTGTGTTGTGGAAGTAGCACTGTTCAATAATTATCCCGAAATATCGTCCTGGGGCCCATAAGCAGGATTAAAACATTATTATTACACAGCTATACCGATTTATATTATTTTAGACGGTGGTCTAGTCGGGAGAACGGCGGCTGCCAATCCGGAGACCCCGGGTTCAAACCCCACACGCACCACTGTCTTTTCGAAGTCATGTGCGTAATGCCGCTAACTTAAAACGGTGAAGGAAAACATCGTGAGGAAACCGACATGTACCTAGAATCTTTCGAAGTCATGTGTCATCCGCCAACCCGCACTGGGCCAGCGTGGTGGATTATGGCCTTAACTCTCTCCTTGCGAGAGAAGGCCCCGAGTCCCAGCAGTGGGAACGTTTAGTGGGCTGTTGATGATGTTGATGATACCGATTTTAAAGTTTCCCCCATAATTGTAATAAAGTACTTAAACGTAAACACTTACGTATGGTTCCCGGCGTTGTCCAAAGCCCAGTTTGGTCGATAGGAAGAAGGAACGGGATCAAAGGGGAATGTGGAAAAACCAAACCAGACAGATTCCGTAGACTTCCCGTTCCAGCACAATGCAACGATCCTGCGTTGGAGAAGGGGCCAGTCCAGTAGCCCACTTGTACAAATAGTCCAGCACTAATCCAGTAGTATCACAATTATCGTTAATAATCTATTCCCGTAGCAATATTAACACTTTTATCCAGAAAAGCACCAGGTTAGAAAAAAACAGGGGCGTGACTCGTCGTTCCGGCGACAAAAGACAACGTAACTGACAGCTGTCAACCATAGATCCGCTATGATTTCGCCCGGCCGATATAATGTTGCCCGATTATACGGAACAAAACCCCCGACCAATTGAACTCCAGGTCAATTTTAGTAACCAGTATTTAGTAGTATCCGGAACCCAAATAAAACGAAATTCCCAACTTTGACCCGAAAGTGGGAATCAAACCAAAAAAAAACTTTACCAAAAATAGTAATAAAATTAAATTAAATTTTAACCTTGAAAAATAAGTATATCTAATAAAGAGGCAAGCGGGCCAGAGAGGACACCGCGCGCTGAAGTCTGGAACCAGAAACCAGAATCTCCGCCACGCGGGGTGTGCCATCAGTACCGGATATCAATTTTAAAATACGTCCCCTACGCCAAAGTAGGGGGGCCAAATTTGCCTCCTTTAATAATACTAAGTCCCCTTCCCGCGGGGCCTCCGTCCTATCTGTCCATTTTACCCGTTGTTGCAGAAGGTGCAAGTACTCGGCCGACCAGCGCCTCCAGAAGTCTTGACTTATTTGCTGCAATAACTGAAAACGGGACAGGCGTCCGGGGCGCTCATCCTTCCAGGGATACTCCGGCAACGCGGTTAAAGGCTGACCGATCAAGAAGTGACCCGGCGTCAAGACTTCTAGATCGTTAGGGTCAGGCGAGATTGGACAGAGAGGACGGGAATTAAGCACTGCCTCCACGCGGCAAAGTACTGTAACTAACTCTTCCCAAGTTAACACGGTCTCCCCGATGACACGGCGGAGATGGGTTTTAGCAGACTTCACCGCAGCCTCAAAAATTCCTCCCCAGTGAGGACAGGCCGGCACACTAAATTGCCAGCTGATTCCCCGCTGGGCGAGAGCCAGACTTAAACTATTATTACCAGAATTTAAAAAATTATTAACTTCGCGTAAATAATTCGCCGCTCCTCGATAGTTTGTGCCATTGTCCGAACGTATTAAAGAGGGTACTTCTCTTCGCGCTACAAAGCGATCCAGCGCCGCGACAAAGGCCTCCGTAGACAGCGCAGAGACCAGCTCCAGGTGGACTGCTTTGGTGGCCAAACACACAAAGACGCACAGGTAGACTTTAACGACCTTGGCGTTACGCAACGTCGATGACTTGACCGAGAAGGGCCCAGCGAAGTCCGTTCCGACCCCGTCAAACGGCCTCGAGGGAGAAATCCTATCCGGAGGAAGATCTCCCATCATGGGCTGCATGGTAGACGCCTTGAGCCTATAACAAGGGACACATCTAAACAGCACCTTTCGGACCGCCCTGCGAGCCGACAAGATCCAGAATTCACGCTGCAACACAGCGAGAAGCGCGCCACATCCCGCGTGCGCGTTACTGATATGCCGATCGGAGATCAGCAGGTCCACCAGAGGACCTCCTTTAGGTAGCAACAAGTGGTGTTTGCTGCCGTACGGCAGGTTGGCTTTCCGCAGCCGACCTCCTACGCGCAGAAGACCATCCTGATCTGTGAAAGGGTTCAACTTAGCGACCGCACCCTTCAAGCGAGCTCGACCGCAGCGCAGCGCCTCAAGTTCCGTCGGAAACCTCTCACCCTGCACCAGCCAAATGAGGTGCAGCAAGGAACTCCGACGCTCCTCCACAGTGGCGATCTGGTCACACATCTTCTGACGAGGGTGACGACAGTTGTGGATGAAGCTCTTAATCTAGCTAGTTACCCCCAACAGTTTATCCAGCCTGCTGTAACGACCCGTCAACCAATCAGGGTCTGGGGGCACTTCCGCCACAATCGCATGCACGCGGACTCCGGGCAGCTCCGCTCGCTCCGAGTCCGCGCCGAGAGCCGGCCAGGAAGCTTCTGGCTCCCGCAGCCAGTCCGGACCCCACCATAAGGGGTGATCAACTAGCTCCGGCGCGGAACAGCCGCGCGAAGCACAGTCAGCGGGGTTCAACTCACCCGGGACATGTCTCCAAACCATGTCCAGTCCAATGTTTTGGATTTGGGAAACCCGATTTCCCACAAAAGTCTCCAAGGTGTGAGGGGCTGCTCGTAACCAGGCAAGTACGACCTGACTGTCTGACCACGCATAGACCTTCCGGATGTCTATCGAGGTGGACAGTTCCTGATATACGTGCTTAAGCAGCCGAGCAAGTAATGTGGCTCCGCTCAATTCCAGTTTCGGAATAGTGAGTCGTGTCCTGATAGGAGCTACCTTGCTCTTCCCCAATAAGAGCGTGACATTAACCTGGCCTCCAGCATCAACTGTACGTAAGTACACAGATGCGGCATAGCCCAGCTCGGACGCATCGCAGAACCCGTGCAGGCTGATCCGACTACAGCCTGGTGGCAGAATGCGCCGGGGCAACGCCACTCGATTGACCGTTTCGAGGTCAGATATCAAACGAAGCCAAATGTTAAGCGAGTCTCCGACCAGGGGGTCGTCCCATGAGACCTTCAGAGTCCAAAGCCGCTGTAACAGACACTTGGCTGCGAACAGAACCGGACTGATCCAACCGTTTGGATCAAACATCCTGGCGATGGTGGACAAAACCGTCCGTTTTGTCCACGCGCGTGTGGCTTCCAGTGCCACCCGAAAGGTGAAGATGTCAGCAACCGGTTGATACTGCATGCCCAGAACCGCAATCCCGTGCGGATCGTCACCTTCTTCGAAGAGCCCGGGATCCTGCTGGTGATCATCCGGGATACCAGCCAGGACGTTAGGGTCGTTAGAGAGCCATTTTCGAAGCTCATAGCCTCCAGATGCGAGAAGCTCTGTGAGCTCATCCCGGAGCAACAGAGCGTCCTCCACCGTCTGCGCGCCAGTGCAAACGTCGTCCACGTATAGGTCGCGTTCCAGAACTGCGGCTGCACGTGGGTACCGAGCCCGTTCTTGCTCCGCCAACTCCAGCAGTGAGCGGATTGCAATGAAGGGGCTTGATCTCAACCCATAGGTGTTGGTGTTCAACTCATACACCATCATAGGGTCCTGAGGACTTTCCCGCCAGAGGATTAACTGGAACCTCCTGTCCTCGGGGTGTATGACCGTTTGTCGGAACATCATTCGGATGTCCGCTCCCAACACCACCTGGTGCCCACGGAAATTCAGGATGATGTCTACAATATCCCGATGTAACTTCGGTCCTGCGTGGAGGCACTGATTCAGTGACACTCCTGTCGAAGTCGGAGCGGATCCATCGAACACCGTCCTGAGTTTGCCTGTCGACGCTTTCAAAACAGCGTGATGAGGCAAAAAGTAGTGGTCCATGGTCGACCAGTCGTCGCGAGCCGGAGACATGTGGCCCAGTGCCTCATACTCCCTCATGAACTCGATGTACTTTTCCCGAAGTACAGGATCTCGAGCCATGCGTCGCTCCATGGACCTGAGCCTTTTCTCGGCCAATGATCGAGACTGGCCCAGACGCGGGGGGTTATCCCGGAAGGGCAGCCTAGTCTCCAATCGCCCAGAAACCATTCTCCGAGTGTGAGCCTGATAAAAGTTCTCACACTCCACGTGCTCAGGATCTAGCCGAGAGACGGTAGGCGGCTCTTCGATCTCCCAGAACTTCTGCATGATCTGAGCGAGGGCCGTTCCCGTAAAGGAAGCCTGATTCGACTGCTGCCACTCATCCACCATTCCCAAAATGGCGTATCCGTAGATGGTGGGCAGCGCCATCAGCGAAGACTGGTCCAACAGTCTAGGCTTCCCATTCATGATGTGACCCAGTACATCAGAACCCAACAAAAGATCTACCGGACCCGCCATCCCGAAGCGGGGATCCGCCAACCTGAGACCCTTAGTACAGGACAAAAGATCCGGATCTATGTCCGCCTGAGGAAGCCAACCGACAACCGAATCCATGACGGTGGCCCTGACCGCAATCCTTTCCGAATAGGAATGAACGGACGAGAAGGAGAGGCGGGTCTGTCCAGCCAACCGCACCTCTGTGTTCCCGACTCCTCGCAACGGAGTCGGTGACGGAAACCTAGCCAGGCCCAGGCGATGAGCAACCCGGGTTGTCAAAATGCACCCCTGGGACCCTGTGTCCAAGAGCGCTCGTATCCGGACGTAGTCGCCTCTTGGACCCCAAACCCTTAACCAGAGGGTGGGCAGCAGGACCACCGGTTGATCCTGTGCCAAGGGAACGGATGCTAGTCAATCCCTCCGAGGCCCGTCCGATCCCGTCAGACTACAGGGCCCAGCCCAGTATGGCTGCCGAGTGCAAAGGGCCATCGGAGGGGGGGCATATCCGGCCGCCCTGCCATACCGAAAGTAGGGCGGGTTGTAGTCCAGCCTCGGATACTCATGGAGGGGAGGCGTGTACGCCCTCCATTGCATTGGTCGCGGATCCAGCGGCGGAGAAGGGGAACGCTGGGGAGGTGGCCCCCGTGGTAACTCCGGTATCACCCTTCCACCTCTCCATTTCGCCCGCGTCCGCGCGGGCTGTGAGGTCGGTGACCGAGCCACGTGTAGGACGCCCCTTGTTGGGCTGCCCGGTGCTGCCGTGAGTTGGGGTGGAGGGGGTGTGCTCCACGCTGTAGCCACTTCATTGTTATACAATGCGTGGCTCTGCGTGGGAGCGCCCCCGCCCGTGGAGGGCCCCCTCCCTGAGGGCTGTCGACCAGCACCATCGCTCCTGACGCACAAGAGCTGGTGGTGTGGTCCCCCACACCCAGGACACGGCCGTGCCGTGGGGCAGTCATTGAACAAATGACCCCCCAGGCACCCGTAGCACCGACGCAACCTCCGAACGATGCCTCGTCGGTCGGAAGTCGTCCTCGCAAGCAGGGCCGGACACTGCACCAGCGCGTGAAGCTGGCCACAGTTCGGGCACTCCTGCTCCGACGCACTCGTCACCGTCGCCGTCCGCTTTACCCCACTCTGAGTGCGGGAATTGGTAGGTCGCGGTCCTGTTCCGGCAGGGCCACGAGCTGAAGCGGCGGGCTGCGCCTCCTGAGGCGCCGACTCTACCATCCTCGCCTCCCACTCCAGGACCCGAAGTAGCTCCTCGAACGTGGGGAAGACCTTCGGGTCGGCGTGAAGGCCCCTTTCCCGCTCGAACCGTGCACGCAACTCCAGAGGCACCTTGCCCAGCAGAATGTGGACCAGCAGAAATGACCAGTGTTCTACTGGCAGTCCCAAGCTGCGCAAGGCGTTGTACGCCACCTTCACGGGCGTGAGGATTAATGGCCTCAACTGAGACCTCTCAGTCACCTTCGGCAGCCCCAGTATCTGTGACACGTGAGCGTCGGCGAGGAGCCGAGGATTTTGGAACCTCGTCTCCAGCAACTCCATCGCCGTGCCGAAGTTGTCGTCATCCAGCTCCAGGTGCTGGATCAGGGAGAGTGCCTCACCCTCCAGTGACGTGCGGAGATAGGCCAGTTTCTCCGCCCTTGTTAAATCGGTGCGTGAATCCACGAGAGAGGCGAACATGCTCCGGAAGCCGCTCCACTCCCGCAGGTTACCTGTAAACCTGAGCAAGTCCAGGGTGGGAAGGCGTCCCACTACACCCGAACCCGCATCCCTGATGACGGGTCCCGAGTTCGCCCTTCCCTGACGAGACCTCTCCAGCTGGCGAACCCTTTCGGAGACCTCGTCGTACACATCTAGAATGCGCCGCATGTCCGCGTCGATCCTCTCCATCTGCTCCTCAGGTGGAGGCGGCCTTGCATCCCGCAGCAATCCTGTGCTCCTCTCAGCGACCTCCAGGCGCCTGTCGAGGTGTTCTGCCCTGTTTAGCAGCGCCTCCTCCCGGTCTCTCCGGAAGACCAATCCTTGTAAGGATTCAAACCACCGGAGCTGGTTGGCCAAACCCGAAGCCATTTTTAAATTTAAATTTAAATTTTAAATTAACCTAAAGTTCGGACAATGTCACAACAATTATATCCGCAACCTATTAAGCCGGATACCACTTAGTACCAATTTCCCGACAGTTTGGGGAGAAATTATAAACTGGTATTATAATATTTGGTTTTGACTGAATGACTCAGTATCCAAGTTCATGAATAAAAATTTAAAAAACACAAAAAAAAATATCTGTTGTACTCCTGTACTCACTTTTTTCCGGAAAAGTAAAAACAACAAAAAATATTATGGGGGTATTTACGGTTAACCACGCTCCGGTTACCAAAAAATGTTCAATAATTATCCCGAAATATCGTCCTGGGGCCCATAAGCAGGATTAAAACATTATTATTACACAGCTATACCGATTTTAAAGTTTCCCCCATAATTGTAATAAAGTACTTAAACGTAAACACTTACGTATGGTTCCCGGCGTTGTCCAAAGCCCAGTTTGGTCGATAGGAAGAAGGAACGGGATCAAAGGGGAATGTGGAAAAACCAAACCAGACAGATTCCGTAGACTTCCCGTTCCAGCACAATGCAACGATCCTGCGTTGGAGAAGGGGCCAGTCCAGTAGCCCACTTGTACAAATAGTCCAGCACTAATCCAGTAGTATCACAATTATCGTTAATAATCTATTCCCGTAGCAATATTAACACTTTTATCCAGAAAAGCACCAGGTTAGAAAAAAACAGGGGCGTGACTCAATTCAATTCTTAATTAATGGCGCGTGCTGTGGCTTAATTTTGCCACATTTCTGCCAATGTCCGTTTCGTGGCAGCTTCATAGACGGCAACGTTAAAGTTTGTCGAGAATTTGACCGGTTTAAATATAATGCTCCTGTTGATTATCCTAAAACCTAAAACAAATAGACGACACAAAGCTTAGACATACACAAACATTTAGTTAGTAACTGAGGAATAAAATTATACTGTTAACTCTTTAAAATCGGGCCTTTAAGCCTTTTACAGTCCCCCCGCTCCCCGCGTTTTTTGGTACACTCTAAATCGGCGAGACTTTGCGTGTGCGCTCGGCGTGCGTCCTTGCGCATTATTTTATACCTAGTAATCGATAAGTTCTATCTAGGCTGCTTTGAGTTACTTTATCATAAAGCTATTGAAATAAGCTACAAAACGATATATAATTGTTCTGTATTATATTTTTACTTAATTTTACACAGATTTTTCTTCGTACCCGAAGTCGAAAAAAGTTACACTTTTGAAAAAGTGGGTGTTTGTATAGAAAATAAATTGTTTTATGTATTGGTGGTTATGTTTTTTATAAACAGCTATATCTACCCCTTATAAATCGAAACTAAAAAGTATATGCTTTCATACTTATATTTTGATATTTTCGACTTTGAAAATACCTAACAGAACAGAAATTGCATGCCGGTTCGGACCGGTTTTTTAAAAAAATTCGTGTGGTACGATTTAGGTATTTAGGCATTATATTTATATACCGATCGATAGAAAATATATTCAGGAATCTTATTAAAATACTAGTAGAACCGATAATTAAAATAATCTATACTCAATTAGGCAAAATGTGAGGAACGACAATTGAAAAATGGCCGCCATTTTCGTAAGTCATATGACTTATTTCGATCTTTGTTGTCAAAAATCTAAAACACATTATACTGTTTTGAATAGTAAAATAGGTTGCTGAAGGGCACAAAAATGTTTAATTCAATATCGACTTACCCAAATATAACCGGAACAAGCACTAAAACACAAAATAAATCAACCACAACACATATCACACCACAAAACCCGTGTGCGCGTCATGGCGCCAAGACCGACGCGCTAGAACTGGCGATAATTTAAAAAAAATGTTCCGAGTGAATATCGTTCTCGGTCTCGTTTTGAAGCCACATCCAATAGGTCTTATGTGAATAAAACAGTTATGGAATATCAACCTTCGCGTCAACAAAATAAGGTCCTAAAGCAACAACGGTCTTACTGTGACGATTGTCCCAGTCCGATGTTGACGGACTCGCGATTCTACTGTAAAACAGTTCATGGGAATATCAACCTTCGCATGAACGAAATAAGGTCCAAAACGGTCCAAACGGTGTTACTGTGACAATTTTCCCAGTCCGATGTTGAAGGGTTAATATAGTTATCATGCATATGTGATTTATATAAGTACATATTATAATCTGATATTGTTCTTATTTATATATTTACATAGTATATAATTAATTAATGGAGTTGAGGAAAGGGAGAGGATACATTTCATGGATGTAGGACGGGGGATACTGGGTGGGAGGAACTCGTAGAGTGAGAAACTTTGTAAATTAGGGCAGTTGAAAAAGATATGATCCACGTTTCCTTCTTCCAAACCGCACTCACAGATAGAATGATCCCTAATCCTGAGTTTTGCTAAATGCACAGGGGTACAAACGTGTCCAAGGCGTAACCGGCATATTGTAGAGGTGGTGACTTTGTTTGCACGACGCATCTTGAAGAACCATGGTATTCTAGGTATATCGGGTTGGATATCAGCATAGTACCTTCCCTTGATTTTCTGGGATGTTTTCCAGTGTCTGGACCAAGTTGTCTCAAGGTGCATCCTAGGCAGCAGTATGAGGTCATGGGAGTAAACTTTGAAGTTTTCTATAGATCCAATTTGGGCAGCAGATTTGGCACAAGAATCCGCACACTCATTCCCCGGTATACCGGTGTGACCCGGAATCCAGGCCAGGAGAATACGAATTCCTGCACAATGGCATTCATATAATTCCTTTCTTATTTGAAGAATAAGAGGGAAACGGGACGAGGAACGGAAAGGGCTAGATGTTATGGATTGAAGGCAGCTTTTTGAGTCTGAGAAGATAATAGACTTGTTTGAATTATGGGATTTGATAAACCGGACAGCTTCCAGGAGGGCGAGGGCCTCTCCTGTGAAGATAGAGGTAAGGGAGGGACATTTAAAACTTAAACATATATTGGTGGCTGGGATCCAAACAGCAGCACCCACAATGCTATTTTGAGAGAACTTGGAGGCATCTGTAAAGATTGGATACCACCCATGATATTTGGTGTTGATGAGGTCTGTGAAAAGTGTGCTTGCATTAACGTCATTTTTATTGATGCCAAAGTGGGTTAGGATATTCGGTTTAAAGATCAAGGCTTCATAAGGAATTAGGTACAAAGGGTTGGAAGGGTATCTGGCAATCGGATCAGGAAACCGTGTAAGTTTAAGGTAACTATATACCAGGCATGGGATATCATCGGAGGTCTGCGATCCATATAGGCGGGAAAGACGTATTAATTTCGGAAGGAGCGGATGAGACGAATTTTGAAACAATTTAAAGAGGAGTCTATCAGATAGGTATTGATTGCGAAAAATAAGAGGAGCTTCACCACATTCTACTTGCATGGCATTTATGGGTGATGATTTCATAGCTCCCAAAATAATGCGCATACACTTAGATTGGATTTTTGCAATTTTGTTATGTCCAGCTTTGTTATTAACATTGAGGAGGAATGACCCATAATCCATATGGCTCCGTACAATGGAATTATAGAGCAGCTTTTGAGAATAGGGGTGTGAGCCCCACCAAACTCCAGAAAGTGATCTCAAAGCATTTATGTTTTTCTCGCATTTTTGTGCTACATAATCAAAATGCTGGTTGCCAGATAGTCTGGAGTCAAAATATATACCCAGAAATTTTGTCTGATTGGTTTGAGGAATTTCCTCCAAACCAATATGTAGTCTAATCGCTGGAATTATTCTTTTTTTGGTAAATACCATTGCCGAGCTTTTAGAGGCCGATACATTCATACCCTGGTCAAACAGATAGTTGTTCAGGTAGTCAAGCGCTGTTTCCATCCTGACTGTAATTTCCTCCAAAGATCCACAACGTTGGTACAAAGCAAGATCATCAGCATACTGAAGCACATTGCAAAATGGTCTGACACTAGCCTCTAGATCATAGGTGTACAAGCTATACAGAATCGGGCTCCAGACTGCCCCTTGGGGCAGGCCTTTCCAAACGGTTCTTGGTGGAAAGAGTTGACCGCCAGCTTTTACTACAACAGAGCGTTCCATGAGCATGCTGCAAATGAACCGAACAAGCTTCACAGGGATATTCAGCTGAATGAGTTTATTCCTGAGCACCGGAAGCTGGACGTTATCGTATGCAGAGGCAATATCTAAGAAGACTCCTATAAGGTATTGCTTTTTCTTGAATGCTGTCTGTATATCTGTTGTGAGTATGCTGAGGTTATCTAGAGTACTCATGCCTTTTCTAAAGCCAAATTGTGATTTTGCTATTACTCCATTACTCTCAGCAAACCATTCCAGTCTATTTTTGATTAAGTGTTCCATAATTTTGGCCAAAACAGAAGATAGTGCGATGGGTCTGTAACTACGTGCATCTAAAGCCTCTTTACCGGGTTTCAGTATTGGTATTATAATTTGTGTTTTCCACTGACTCGGTACTGTGCCTGATTCAAAAAAGTTGTTTATTAGACTGAGGAATGTTTCTTTACATTTAGTAGAGGCTTTCACAATAAAAGAGTAAGGAATTCCATCTACACCTGGAGAAGAGTCTGTCAGTCCGTCTAGTACTAAAGCCAGTTCATTAAATATGAAAGGGCTATCAAGATTATTCTGAGATTGAAGCAAGGTTGTAATAGAGGGGAGTGATTCTACATGGGGGACAAAAGGGGGGGCTATGTTTTTATAAAAGTTTTCAATCCATGTTGAGGGGTCATTACTTGAAATATTGTTATCAGATTTCATAGAGCATCTGAATCTTTTAATTTGTTTCCAAACAATGGATGCTGGAGTTTTAGGAGAGAGACTTTCACAGAAATTGAACCATCCCCGTCTTTTCTTTTTGATGGTAATTTTTCTAAATTCTGCTGGAGCTCTTTTATAGTCAATAAAATTTTCCATAGTCATGTTCCGGTTGTAATTTTTCTCTGCTTCCTTACGTTTCTTAACTGCTACTGTACAGTCAGAGTCCCACCAGGGAGTAGAAATTTTGAATCCTTTATTGGGTTTTTTAATGGGGATGATGTTTGTCTGCCGATGTTATGATAGAGTCTATGAAGGCACTGTATGAAGTTAAAGGATCAGGCTCAATTGGGTAAATATGAGAGGATTCCAATTCAACATCAAGAGAGGAGGAATAGGAGGACCAGTCTGCGGATGATGTTCTATACTTTATAGAAGGGGAAGGGTTGCAAAATGGGATAGGCTTGTTGGAAAATGTGACAATAATGGGGTAGTGGTCACTACCATATGAGTTAGGGAGGACTTTCCATGTCAAGGAGTAGGCTAAGGATGGAGAGGCTAAAGTGAGGTCAAGGGCACTTCGAGGATCTTGTGAGGGCTGCACCCTACGGGTAGGGGAGCCGTCATTTATCACACATAGATCAATCTCATTAAAAATGTCCAAGAGTGAGCGTCCAAAGCTATCCGAATGGCTTGAACCCCACATGACATGGTGGGAGTTAAAGTCACCCATGATTACCATGGGGGGGGGATGGATGAGAGTAGGAGTCGTAAGTCTGGGATTAATAAGTGGGTTGGATGGGGAATGTAGATGGATACAAATGAGGTGTTTAAGGATTTAATACCAACAATGTTGATATCAGGAGAATGGGGAGGAAGGGGGATTAGGGAGTAGGTAAGGGAGCGTCTTACAAGTAAGGCAGTCCCTGCATATCCGTCTGCTCTGTCATCCCGCAAACAGGAGAATCCAGGCATCTGAAAACAGGTGCCCGGGCCCCACCATGTTTCCGAGATGGCAACAACTGACGGTTTGGATTCAGTGATTAGGCTGACCAGTTCATGCTTCTTGCGACGCATGCTCTGGCAGTTCCATTGGAGAGCTACTAGGTTCTTGTCCATGTTGGTTGGAGTGGGAGATTAGTTGGGTAAGTTTAGAGGCAACGTGGGACGGTAAGGGAAATGGGTTTATGGAGATGAAATTCACTAATAAGGAGATGAGGGTTTCAAGCATATCCTCTTTTTGAAGAGAATATTGCTGGGATGTGTGATTTAGTGCGCTACCATTCGGCATCATAGACGATGGTTGGGAGATAATATTTTGATGGGCAGTCTTATTATATGACTTCCCTAGTGGGGAATTTGACCGGGAGAATGTACGAGCAGTAGAGGATCTTATTGATGAACGACGAAGTTGGGGTGTAGGAGTAGATGGAATTTCTCTGTGTGTATGTGAGTGAGTAGTGAATGGGAGCGATTGAGTTACCTCTGCATAATATGATTTTGTTACCTTGGGGAATCTACCGGCAGCCTGCTCATAAGAAACGCTCTCCTGTGCCATGATCTTTTTTATTGACTTCTGTCTGCTGAGCTCAGGGCAGATTTTGCTATTAGCAAAGTGATTGCCCGAGCAGTGAAGGCAGTTAGCATTTTGCTCTGATGTAATGCAGCTATCACCAAGATGTTCATTAGAGCAGCGAAAGCATCTAGGTTTTGAACGGCACTGGGCCTTGGTATGACCAAATCTGCAACATGCTAGACATTGTATGGTGGGGTACTCATAGAGTTCCACAGGTAATGATGTATAAAATGAAAAAACCTTGGATGGAAGTACTTGTCCTTGAAAAGTAACAACTATCGTCTGAGTTGGTATCCAAGTTGTATTACCGTCAATTATGTTTTTCCTACTAAATCGGCGGGCCTTCAGAATTCTTCCACAAGCTGGGGGTAGTTTAAGTGATTCGACAAATTCCGTCATTGATAAATCTGTTGGTACTCTTCTGATAATTCCCATCCTAGTGATGTTGTAGGTGGGGATTGAGGCAGTATAGTTGTTAGAGGACAGGATTGGAAGGACAAGGAATGAGTTGGCATCTTCAGCAGTGGTAAATTCGACGGACACCTTGTTGCGTCCAACACGTTTAATACCATCTGTACAAATATGCTTAACCTGATGCTTTGTTAGGAATTGTCCGAACTTGATGGGTTTAAGTGTAGTTCCTAGAGCTGGTTCTGGATCAGATCGGGAAACGTGGATGATAAAAGGCCCTTTATCGGATCCTGAATAGCATAACACGCCGATGGCAAGCGATGGGTCCACATATACTGCTTCAATTGATGCACCTGGAGACGTAATCGTTTTGATTTTTCTGGGATCATTAGTGTCATCATCTAAGCGTCTCTTATTAGATGTTGTGTTACCTGTAGGAGCTGGATTTATATTTGGGGGAGGATCAGGGTCGGGTGGCAATTTGTTTTCCATTTCTGGGGCTTTTACTGGGTATAACAGACAAGAAACAACACAAACAAAAGCGTAGCTTACCACCACCGGTGCACTAAAGACACTACACTTGGTTTAGGATAATCAACTCCACAATATTTCGTATATTTAGGAAAATAATTCTGGCGCCAATCTACTAACTCTCACTAGCGAACGCAGAATCCGGGGCGTGACTCGTCGTTCCGGCGACAAAAGACAACGTAACTGACAGCTGTCAACCATAGATCCGCTATGATTTCGCCCGGCCGATATAATGTTGCCCGATTATACGGAACAAGCACTGTATAGTATAATATACATGTGTTTTTTTAAAAACGGTTATTTTGAAATTTTTATTATTATTTTTCCTATATGTCTTGGAGTCCCAATAAACGAATCCCGATACTTTTTTTGATTGATTCAACTAAAAATTGGTTTGCGACTTTAAGGGTTAAACACTACGCTCAGGGCACACAAATTGTCCTTAGCTTCTCCTGATTATGTGTCTCTGTCGGCTCGAAGGGTTTATAGAATGCCTCTGACATCAGTAAATACTAGTTTCGAGTCTTTTGTACCTATCTGCCTGCTTAATGTTATGGGGTGGTGTGACGGTACACTGTTGTGTGGTGGTTATTAAAATCCAATTTGTTTTATACAACGTAGTGTAATTCACGAATCACAATGTAGGTAAATTAGTAAAATTTTAGAAATAACAATTTCGTGCAAGCGGCCAGAACGGCGCGTGAGCAAGTTAGTTAACAATATTCAACAGCTGACTGAAGAGATACGCGGGCGGCGCGGCGCGGGTCGGGAGCGGTGCGCCTGCATAGAAAATATGTAGCTAGCTATACGTAGCATCATTGTAGTGCACCGGCGGCCGATCCCTCGCCGCAGCGCGCGGTCATGCTATAAGAGGTAGCGTTTTGATCGCGTATTGTTAACTGTGTAAATAATTACTTTTATTACCGAATTATATTTATACAGTAAATATATAAATATGATGTGTAATATAATAATATTTAAATATAAAATATACATGTAGTTGATATAGATATACTTATGTAAATAACATTATGTATGACTATTTATGTATGGATAATGAAATATTGGAGGGACGCCCACAATGTAATATATTAATAATAGTTCAATTTTAGTTTTAACTGTCAACTGTTGACTGTCTTAAATTCGAAACTTAGTTTAAAGTGTAATTGTTTACTCTGGATTTTGGTTTTCCCGATACAGGCTTGCCTAGTGGAAAACCAATAGATACCACTGTATTTTAACAGTTGTTAACAAAAATTCTAAATTCAATTAGACTGTTTTACTTTTGTTTTGTACATTTTGGTAATTTTTGTGGTAATATTTTTTTTTAATTTTCAAAGAGCTTCCACACTAACGTTGAAAAAAATAGTAAAATTTCTTTTGGCGCACCGCCCCCAAATTATCTCGTAGGTGGTAAATGAAGCTGACGCTGTTAGGCTCTATCGGGTGAACGTAGGACCGCCGAGTGTACCCGAGCGAGAAAGATCATCACTGTATCACAAGTAAAACTTACTTTTGAAACTACGCGGGTGAAATCGAAGGGCGTGGCCATGAGTATGGCCATCAATGGTCCCGAATTTACCCGAAGATTTCTTATGAATCCCTAGCATAACGTTAGAATTCAATTCACAGCCAATGAAAAATCTGTCTGTAGCGTCAAAAGAAGTTTTCACTTCAAAAACATATATGACTTGTTTCTCACACTCTGTCTTAAGCACACACATTTTTTCCCCCACGTTTTATTGATATTGGCAATGAAAACAATCCAGGCTCAAAATTAAAGCCTCGACTTAAAAATATGCCGATAACAAGTGGAGATTTGATTGTTATGGTATCCCTAAATATTACCTGTCAAATAGCTCTGCCTTTGGAAACGGCATTTTTGGCCCGTTATTGTCTCGTTCATCTTCACAATCACGATTTATTTTCAGGATAATATCGCGTCCCGCACTTTATATCACTTTCGGCATAATCACATCAATTAATGGCTTTAGAAATGAATAAAATCACTGAATGTAAACAAACCCTTGTCACTTGACGTAAACAAGAAGATGACGGCGAGTCAATTAGTTCCTCTCTACTCTACATTCATACTATTTAATACACAAGAAGGCATTGTCAGTAGCAAGTAGAATACAATTTCATGATGTAAGATCAATCATTATTTATGAATGAATGAATGTTATTGTTCATGATGATACATACAATTTAGGAAAAAAAGTAAGACTAGTGATACAACGGGCGGCCTTATCGCTAAAAGCGATTTCTTCCAGAACCTTAGGATGGACAGAAATATTTAAAAACTTAAAGCGTAGTACGCAACAATTACTACTATTTAAATAATAAGACTATGTGATAGACGTACATTCTAATAGTACTACATACGAAAACATAAAACCACAGAAAAAAACTAAATACACTAATAAAAATAACTAATCGTATACTTACATACTTAAATATACTGACAAGGTAAATAAATTTACCTAGTTACAGAGATGACAAACTGACGACCAACATATAACAGCAAAGAACATGATTGTAAAATTTGAAGTCATCACAGAATGTGTTAAAAAGAATATTAAATAAAATAAAATACAAAGATTACAGTTTCGACAAATAAAACTCTTTCACGTGATCTTTAAAAGTTGATAACGATTGCAGCTTCCGGATACAAACTGGCAGATTGTTCCACAGTTAAACAGGCTGAAAGGCAAAGGACTTGCCATAAAATGTTTCAGAGCATGCAGAAGGGGACATTACGGTCAGATTGGTTTTTGACCTAAGAGGAAGAGAATGGCAATCCTGGAATAATATAAACCGCTCTTTAAGGTAACGCAGTGTGCATGGGTTGGATAAGACGTTGTACAAAAGGGAAAGAATATGAGCGTTACGACGTAAGCGGTTACCACATGAGTTTAGCGCGAAATTGAGAAAAATGTGATATTTTTGTAACCCAAATATTTATTAATGCAATAGTTTTGGAGGCGCTCAAGCCACAAGCTGGTCCTCTCTAAGATCAAGAAAACAGACGTCAGCATAGTCCAAGATGGGAAGTAGGAGAGACTGCACTAGTGCGATTTTAGTGGCAGTGGGTAAGAAGTTTCGTAGAAGCCTAAGTGAGGCACTTGATGCAAAAAGCTAAGACGGGGTTTTGCGAAATTCAACCCCTAAGAGGGTGAAACAAGGGATGAACGGTTGTATGAAAATTGTGTATGAAACGTGATTTTCAAAGTTATCAAATTTTGTATCTAGACACTTGACACGAAGCAATTAAATGCATGTTCTATCAATTTTGTAATTTTGAACTGTACGGGGGAGAAATTGGGGTTGAAATGAGGGATGAATGTCAATTTGGAAATTCCCAACCGTTGAAGATAAAACCATGAAACTCTGTATATAGACACTTGACACGAAGCAAACGAATATTTGTTCCATCAATTTCGTAATTTCAAACTGTACGGGGGTGAAATTGGGGTTGAAATGAGGGATGAATATCAATATGAAAGAGTTCCCAACCGTTGAAGATAAAACCATGAATCTCTGTATATAGACACTGGAGACGAAGCAAACGAATGTTTGTTCCATCAATTTTGTAATTTTGAACTATACGGGGATGAAATTGAGGTCGAAATGGGGGATGAATGTCAATATGAAAGTTCCCAACCGTTGAAGATAAAACCATGAAACTCTGTAAATAGACACTTGACACGAAGCAAACGAATGTTTGTTCTAGCAATTTTATAATTTCGAACTGTACAGGGGTGAAATTGGGGTTGAAATGGAGTATGAATGTCAACATGGAAGATCCCAACCGTTGAACATAAAACCATGAAACTCTGAATATAGACACTGGACACAAAGCAAACGAATATTTTTTCTAGCAATTTTGTGATTTCGAACTGTATAGGGATGAAATTGGGATTGAAATGGAGGATGAAAGTATGCATGGAAGCCTCTATTCGTTGAAGATAAAACTATGAAACTCTTTATATAGGCACTTGGCACGAAGCCCATAAATGTTTGTTCTAGCAATTTTGTAATTTCGAACTGTATGGGGATGAAATTTAAGTTGAAATGGGGGACAAATGTCTCTTACGCTTTCACACCTAAACAACTGAAGTGAAATTGTTTTATTATAAGCTGTTTTAGTAAATGTGTCTGGGTATAAAATTAGTTATTGTCTGAGTTACCTCAGTATTTATTTCGCGCGGACGAAGTCGCGGGTAACAGCTAGTAGTTAATAAATGCAATGTTTTTAGAGAATCCCTATGTTCTAAAAAATATTTTTTTTTATAGAATAGAGCGACGAGACGAGTAGGTCATGTGCCTGACAGTAAGCAACATGCCTGCCACATAACAGCACAGTAACACGCAGCTATTGGAACATGAAGAGTCCAAATCATTACCTAGCGATGCACTGCGCTCGTCACCCAGAGATCTAAGATGTTATATCTCTGAGCCCCGTAATTTCTCTGGAAATATTGCCCTTCAACCCGGAACACAGTAATGTTTGCCCATTCCTGCTTGGCGGTAGAATAACTGGCAAAGGTGTGGTACTTCCCCTGGCGGGCTCTGCCAAGAGTGCTACCACTACAAAACGTTGTCGATTGCGTTTGTGGAGTTTTATCGTCGCATGTGACCGCTAACTTTACTTATTAGCGTGATCTGCTGACGATTAGTTTGATATGATTTCATGAGGTCGTGCACATTATAATAATAATTATAATTATTAGAGACGATTCACACGGCGCGGCTGCCAACCAGATTTCCATATAAAATTGAATTCAATTCACACGACGCGGTTTACGGCCGCGGCGGCTGCGGCAGCCGCGCGGCGCCCGCGTGGCTGCGCGCGATTCTTGCGCAGTAGCTTTCCGGAGCAGAAACCGCGAAAACCTGCGGTCTCGTGAGTATTGAAACAAAACCGTCGCGCGGCGCGGCGCCGCGCCCGCGCGCGGGAGCGTTTGGCAGCCGCGTCGTGTGAACCGGGCCTTATTAAGGTGAACTATTTTAGTTACGGCTGGTCTAGTCGGGAGAACGGCGGCTGCCGATCTGCAGACCCCGGGTTCAAACCCCACACGTACCACTGTCTTTTCGAAGTCATGTGCGTAATGCCGCTAACTTAAAACGGTGAAGGAAAACATCGTGACGAAACCGACATGTACCTAGAATCTTTCAAAGTCATGTGTCATCCGCCACCCCGCACTGGGCCAGCGTGGTGGATTATGGCCTTAACTCTCTCCTTGCGAGAGAAGGCCCCGAGTCCCAGCAGTGGGAACGTTTAGTGGGCTGTTGATGATGATGATGAACTATTTTAGTGATGGTTGTGGCGGTATTGAGCCATTGCTGTGAGTGTCCTCCAACTTGCTAATCGGCTCATTTTGTATTACAGAGTCTTATCTGAGAGGACACCAGCTCATCTCGTTATCTGCGAGTCAAACACTCTGGGAATGCAAGTTGCTGATAAAATCATTGCTTGTGGAACAAATAAATTGCACCTTCATTTCAATGCATCTGAAGCTCCACGTCTAAATTATAAACTGCGGTAAGTTACTTGACGAAACACACACGGAACAGTGAGTTGTTATGGAAAAACATGTTGTTTGCTATCAGGCAGATGGGACGAGCAAAATATGATGCTCGTCCCATCCGTGTTTATTATAAAACAAATTGGTTTTGTTTATTATAGCGTGTGGAAGAAGATGAATATCGAAGTAGTTGTCACTTCTGGAGAACTAAAGGAACTGAGTGACGTATCAAACTTGTTGCAAGAAGCTGCTAGCTCCGGTACTGTCGAAGAATTATACATGGTTTTAAATCCTGCACATGAAGACGTTATTGAAAAATTTGATTTAGCTACAAAAGAAGCATACCCTTCTTTAAAGTGAGTGTATTTTGATTAGAACACTTTATCTCGTAAATCCTACTAATAGATTAAAAACGCGAACGCTTGAATGTGTAAATATTGGTTGCTCAAGCCCATTGCAACGGCTGTATTTCGGAGGAAATTAATTTATTAAATAACGCGAAATTACATGTTTATGAACAATATGAAAAGCATAATTATTACATACAAATATAAACAGAAGTTTCGCCACAAAATAAACAAGCCGTCGAGATCGGTGCACTACAGGCAGGGCTCCCAGAAAACTGACAGCGTTGCTTGGATTGCGATACCACTTTTTTCGGCGTGATAAATGCCAGCGCTGAGGTCGCCTGTGGCGAGAACCTATCGCTTCTACAGTTATTTTGCAAAATGTATTTTCGCTGTCTTTCAGCGTCTTTGAAATCTAAAGTTTATTAGTATACTAGCTGATCCGTGCGTGCGTTGCTACGCCATCTATCGAAAACTGGTCGTATCAATTCAAGTCTAGAACAAACTTGGTTACCTTGGATTCTAATGACGCAACCTTTTAAAAGATAGACACATGCTGTCACGCAACGAAAGCTCTCAAAAAGCAATGTTTTTCCTGTTTTTGTTACATTTTTCATTCATACTCCGCTCCTGTTGATAGTAGCGTAATGTTAAATAGCCTATAGCCTTCCTCGATAAATAAACTATTCAACAGAGAAAGAATCTTTAAATTCGGACCAGTAGTTCCCGAGATCCTTGCGTTTAAACAAACAAACTCTTCAGCTTTATAATATTAGTATAGATGACCGCAACTTTGTCCACGTTTTTGGTAGTGGTAGAACTCTTTGCAGAGTCCGTCTGGGGAAGTACCACACCTTTGCCAGTTATTCTACCGCCAAGCATTAATGTGCATACATTACTGTGTTCCGGTTTGAAGGGCAATGCATCCAGTGAAATTACAGGACATAGAGATAAAACATCTTATATCTGTGGGTGACGAGCGCAGCGCAGTGTAGTGTAGCAGTAGGTAATTATTAGGATTCTTCGTGTTCCAATAGCTGTCTGTCACTGTGCTGTTATGTGGCAGGCATGTTGCTTACCATCAGGCACATGTCTTGCTTGTCTCATCACTCTATTCTATAAAAAAACGTATATTTTAGAAGATAGCCATTCTCTAAGAAACATTGTCTTTATTAACTACTAGCAGTCCATCCAGCTTCACCCCTGATTCATATAATTATTATAGCCTACCTATAGAACTCAGAACGTGCAAATCGTTAGATTGAAAGAAATGTACATTGAAATCGGTCAAGTAGTTCCTGAGATTAGCGGTTTCAAACAGAAAACCTCTTCATAATATTGGTAAATATTTATTTATTTGAATACAAACTACGATGAGGTCTACGATGAAACGTGCATACCTACAAGAAAACTTCATTATCAGCTTGAAAACACCAAGATTGAGTTGCAAATTTCAGCCTGATCCCTTCAATTCTTACGAGGTTATTGAGAAATAAACCATGAAACATCCGAAATGTCTAATTTGCAATATTTGTAGGATAAATTGTTTTGGCTCATAAAACCATTTTTGGTTGTATGGTTTTATTTTATTTTATGAGAAATGCCACTTTCGCCAACACAATTAAACCTGTTTACTCACTTTCACAGACGCTTCGTTGTTTTGAGCAAAGACATGTACTGTGGATATAACACATGTGTTCAAAGGGCTAAGAATGGATTACCTGCGACTCTTTTGGACTTATCCATGTTAGATACGGCAAGTATAGTTTTTTTTAATATATAAAATATGTACAGTAACAGGATAACCAAGACATACGCCTGATAGTTAAGTATCGCCCGCCATACACGCTACGGTCTGCCGGAGAGGTCTACCTGTGCAGGTATGCCTGCGCAGGCCAACTGAACGGAATTGATTTTCGATAGGTAGACGTCTCCGGCAGACCGTAGCGTGTATGGCGGGTGTAACACGTCTGCCTATTACAGCTAAGTGCACACAGTAGTTTGAACCTGAAGAATTCAAATTACTACACGCACAGCACTACAGTAATAAACCAAAGATTTGGATTTTTTTAGCTCTGTAATTTCTCTGAAAATATGTTCCTTTATTCAATTCAATTCAATTCAATTCATTTATTCGAACCATAAATTCATAAGAACACTTGGTAACGTAATTAACAAAAAGGCAAAGAATCTGTGTACATAATAAGGTAAAATAACAATGTCAAAATTAATAAAGCGGCTGTAAAGGAGCCTCGTCAATCAAATGCAGCTGTAAAAAGGCTTTGTCAAAGACAAAATAACAAATAATTCATACATATAGTATACAGATACTACATGAGTAAAAACTATGTTCCAAAGTTTTATAAATATATTATTTTACTTTATTACAAGATTCTAGTTTCGACACATTTCTCTTCCATACGTTACTATCTTTAACAAAGTCATCTATATTATAATATGCCTTGCTCAATAGGTAGCTTTTTATTACATTTTTAAATTTTGTTTCATTGAAACCTTCGACTTGTGCAGGGATTGCATTATAGAAGCGAATACCATTACATTTGAAAGAATTATTTGTTTTTTGTAGTCTGCACTTAGGAAATACAATTTTGTGTTTATGGTGCGCTTTTGGATTCAGGTCGGTTAGTTTCTTCAGTCGACTTCGATTTTTTCTTACATACATTATACATTCATAAATATACAATGAAGGGACTGTTAATATGTTTATAGTTTTAAAAATCTCCCGTACTGAATCTCTAGCTGATAAGTTATATAGACCACGGATTGCTCTCTTTTGCAATATGAAAACTGAGTTTCTGTCCGCAGCTGAACCCCATAATAAAATCCCGTAGGACATAATACTATGAAAATAGCCAAAATAAACAAGCCTAGCTGTTGCGACGTCCGATATTTTTTTAATTTGACGAATAGCGTGGGCAGCAGAACTAAGTCGGTCAGCCAGTCTTTCTATGTGAGGACCCCATTGAAGCTTTGAATCTACTGAAATACCCAGAAAACGAGTAGATTGTACAGGTTCAATAAGTTCATCTTTCAGTCTTACATCAAGTTTACCGCACATTACATTGCAGAGTGAGAATTTGATACATTTCGTTTTAGTTGTATCAATTATTAAATTATATTTAAACTGAACATTACTGCTTCACAATAGTATAAATGACAAAAATGTAGTACAACACAATGTGGACTCGGCATAGAGGCGATTGCATGACTCTCGAAAAAGCCAGTTTGTATATGTCAACTGTAATTCAACATATTCTGTATCGTGTTATTTTACCTACAAACAGCAATAAAACAAATTGTATTTGTGTAGTCCTACCAGTATAAAAAATGTATTTATTTTATATAAATAAGGTTACACGTTTTTATTTACTAGCACTTCATAGCATCTAAATAATTTGTATTTCCAATTATCGTATTGTTATTGTTTACCATAGGTTCAAAATGTAAATGGTGGTATTCGGTATCAGGGAGCTGCCATTGCACTGCAACGTGCTTTACGCAGTAAAGATCCTGTCCTTCTTGCGTTACCCGAGCGTACAACAAGCCAGTCTTTGATTCATCAAATTGCTGCTTGGACAGGTAACAAGTTGATCTTCGCAAATATTATAAATGTGAAAATATTTATTTTTCTTTATCGGTCTGTCTGCACATAACGCTTTCAAGCCTAAACTACTGCATCGCTTTAAACTAAATTTGGTACAGAGATAGTTTATAGCCTGAGAATAGGTAGATATTTTTTATTGTAAAAAATGGTTGAAGAGGTTGAAACAAGGGACTAAAGTTTTCTTCTGCAAGACCGTCATCTTGCTGAGGGAGGCCAAGGAGTGAGAGAGGAAAAAATCCTCTCGCTTCTCCGTGGAAAAGGAACCGGACATGGGGTGAGCCATTCGGGCTCACACTCCGTCCCCATTTGAAAGTCCTGAGGCGTCGGGCGTTTAAGGCCACCCAGCATTCCATATAGGAGCTTCACTGGAGCCAAATGTGAAACGCAAGGTGGGCTCGCAAGGCCGTTGGGAGTGTCAGGGGTCGTGATTGTGTGTGAGAGCGGTCTTGCGACTCTGACCTCGAGCCGTGCCGGTGTAATCTGTGGGAGTTTTAGTCAGTAGAAGCACCATTTTAGGCGTTAATGAATTTTTCTTTACAAAAAAAGTTCAAAAATACATGCAACATATTCACTGGTAAACTCTGCTACAGTCTACCTACATATATTCACATATGCATCAAAATAAACTAAGTAAGTACCTTTGCCTTACTTAATATCTAATGTTAACTAAACTGTTTTAGATTTTAAATATTCCAATAAAAGTGGAAGTGAAGCGACGCTTGAAGAATTGGGTATGCCAATTGAGAAGGCAGCCTCAGTCAGTGCATTCCTCAGAGATGTGTACCACTACTCACTCGACGAAGAAGATGTTATGAAGTTAACGATTGAGAGGTATAGTAGTAACTTCTGACTAAAACTGATCCAAGAACCAATTACTTTAGTTGACTAAGGACACAAAATATCATAACACTCTTAAGTATCCGATAACATATCGTTAGATAAGGAACCAGTGATCAAAATATATATTTTGTTATCGACGTTTGAATTAAAACCTAGCATAGCGTAAAGCATAAACAGCCCACTAAATGTTGCCACTGCTGGGACTTGGGGTTATCTCTCGCAAGCAGAGAGTCAAGGCCATAATCCACCACGCTGGCCCAGTGCTGGTTGGTGGATGACACATGCCTTCGAAAGATTCTAGGTAGGTTGGCATGTCATGTCGGTTTCCTCACGAGGGTTAGTTCACCGTTTTAAATTAGCGGTATTATGCACACAGATGACTGTGAAAAGACAGTGATGCGCATGGGATATGAACCCGGGTTTCCGGATGAGCAGGCGTCGTTTTCCCGACTAGACCAAACTAAATTAATACTATTATTACGTATTTAATTGAACTTTGAATAAAAGAACTTCAGCGTAATTCAATTTTGAACAAGTAACAAAGTAAACTAAATACAGATACAATGAAAAATGAAATACAAAATACAGTCCGTGACTTTTTTCATTAAAATTTACCCTTTTTACATAGTTCTTGGATTGGGAGAAGAGGAAAATACGGGGGTGTTGTGAACATTTTCAACCTAATTCTAGTACTAGTCAGTCTGATTTCGTCTGTTGAGCCGATGACTATCGGTAATCGACTCAACATCGTCTTTTGTTTAAGCCGCCTCTCCCCGGCCCAGAGCCTCCACTACGACCGCATTTTTGTCCCTGATGTCCATCTGTAAGTTGAATTCTAAGATGGTTTTTGGTGATGCAGCCAACGCTCGCCGTACGAACTGACCGAGGACGTCGTTGGTGTCATCAGCGTAGTATGTGAAGGTCCTCGTGTGTCGTGAGATTGCAAAAACCGCATGGGGCACGCTCTCGTGCAGCTTCATGTTTGCTGCCGTAGTTTTAATTACGATGACCGACAAAGGGTTGCGGGACCGTACCCGTCCCGTAACCCTTTGTTAGGGTCTCCTTCTCCTCTTAAGTATGCACTCAGTGCACTAGGTGTTGGGTTGGGTGCCGGGTATTTGCGCTCCCTTATACCTTCTCTGCACTATGGACTTTACACGGGGTACTGAGGAGTACATACTTGAGTATATTTCCCTCAGCGCATATGCGACATCCATCGGGTGCGGAGCAACTCCTGACTGATCTTTGTTACCAGGTTCGGGTGGTGATACCTCATTTTGAAGATATTTTCCCTATTGATGTAAGGCAACTGATTGATGTCTGTGATGAGGATGATTTCGCCAACACCAGACAGCCGTGAGACCATCACAATGGCCCCGAAATGGTTCATTAGAGTCTCAACCACCATAAGGCGGCTGAATTTCTCTTTTCCGTTTACCTCAGCAGAAGCCATAGTTTGCACCCTGGTTTTGACCAGGTTTCCGATACGGTGCAATATCTTCTCCCTTAGATCTTTTGCTGCCTCAGTTGTTGTGGTGCTAATAGCGTCCTTGTCCACGTCGAAGTGTCTAATCACTCGTGTTGTCTTTTCACATCCTAGAACTTCATTGACTCACTGTATTCTTGGTACCTCCCAATTTTCCCAACACGCTTTGACGTTTGAATTCCCTTTAATGGACTTGGTCACGTCGAGGATCCTGTCGTCCAGTATAATCTTGGTGCATGGGGCGGTAACTACAATTGGGTCGTTTAATGGTGTCGCATAAACGGGTCTTCCCGCGCGCTTTGTTTCTCTCTCGTTCAGGGTCATGAAACGTGTGTTTTCTGCACTGTAGGCTGCCATATACTGTCCTGTCATGGTTGCCTTGATGACCTGGGAAGTGACATTATTGTATACGCGGCCGCCTTCTGTTGGGCTCTTTCGGAACTGGTTTAGTTGGTCGAATTAGGAACGGGGTGTCCCCAGCTGTCTGTTGCATTTGTTAGGTCGTGCAAAAGGGCTCTGAAGAACCTCAGATTTTCTTACCTATCTTCGTACATGACAACCTTATGATGTTGAGAGGCCTCAATGCAACCCAACTGATCTGCGACTTTCGCTCTTGAGTATTTGATTGCCATCGCATCCACGCTTATCACCCAGGGTGTTTCACCCGCATTTCTGCTTAGATGTGCAAGCAGCGCACTTGCCTGAGTGAAAGGTGTCTGACCTTCCGAGTACTCTATTAGTGCAATTGTTTCGTTTCTCGATCGCCTCAACCGAAACCGGTGGCCGTCTATCTTGCACACTGGCATAGCATCGAAAGTTTTAAGCTTTATTGTGACTTTTGCGGTACTCCCATTGAGCAGGCAAGACAATCCAGGTGACAAACGGGCGCGTTTTTTTTCCCAGGCGAAGCAAAAGCTTATCCTGAATCTCTCTTTACTGCTGTCCAAGAGAGTCACTCCACGGATACAGATCCCTGCCTCTCCTCGGTCTGCGTTATCCAGTAGTTGTTGGACAGAGATGTTCTTTGAGGAACTATCTTGGACGGAAACTGTTCTCCGCGTGGCATCCACCGACAGCGGGGTAGGGTATGGTGGCGAAGAGGGGCGTATATTAGAAAAAGTGGAGTTTCTCTTGCCCGCTATGCGGAATTAACTCTCCATGAAAGCCAGAAGCCGTGGTCTGCTATCTGGATGTGCCAAAACGTTATGGAGATCCGAGATAACCAGCTTCCTGTCAATCATAGATTCGAGATCATGTCTTGCAGCCATGAATCGGGGACAATCGACCAGCACGTGCCAGACATTCTGAGATTTTTCAAAGTCACACTCGCATACAGGATTGCACTTGAGCTTAAATCTGTACAGATATTCTGCTATTCCTCCGTATCATAAACCTGCTACTTCTTGACCGATTCTTTGCGGATTTTGCGTTTGACTAAGGACAAGGGCATCCCTTCGTAGTCCCTGGGTAATTCCGTCAGTGCTGCCGATTTGGCCAGTTCGTTAACTTTTTCATTGTCGACGGTGCCCACAGTCATGCGCTCTTACCCAGAAAAGACGAAGATTCGGCATTTATCTGTCGAATGTTTTTCTATATGCACTTTGCCAAGGGGTAGTTTTTGGGTTACTTTGCAGTTCCAGTGAAAATCTAAAGTCAACCAGGACATTGACTTCTGGGTCCTTGCTCATTAACACCATTGGAGTTTTTTTTTATAACTTTTATAGGTTTACACTTGACCGCCATCTCACCTGATGTGAAACGACGATGCGGTCTACGATGCGTCTTTCCATTCTATACAAGGCCAGAACGCAAGGGTATGAAACTAATCACGTATAGATTGGAAATACGTGTTTTACTAAATTCTTCCAAACCATACAAGACCAGTACGCAAATACTCGCGTATACTTTGTAGTAACGTAGAAGTATTATGTTGTTCCAAAATATACAGCGCCAGTACGCATACGGACTAATCGTGTATGTTTTGGAAAAGGCGCGCAAAACTCTAAAATTACAATTTGTACGTGAGCAGTTGCATGCTTGCCATTTTGATTTATTGACCTAGCTCATGATAGGTTCCACCACCGCGACGTAAATAGTTCTCGTGATATTGCCATTTAATCCCTAGGTCACTTTCGCTGCACATGCGAGCGAGCTGTCATAAATATTTGCCACTCTTTTACATTGACCATTCACATGTGTTTAAAGTTGAGCCGTTGGTTGATCAGTAGGCCTGCCAGTTTGACTTCCTCCACCAGATCGAACTGGACGCCGGACATGACTATGTATATTAACTTTTTTGTGAAAAGCATCGTAGCCGCAATGTTGAGTTTGTTAGTTTTACCCTATTCCACTGTCATGCTCAGCGCCCTGCTCGCTTGCTGTTCTATGATATTTGGGTTTGCTTGTAAACACGAGAAGGACGTCGTCCGCAAACGCTTGACTGTATACTCCCTCTGTCTCCCTCCAAAAGGTTGGTCCACAGATGGACCCTTGGCAGCCAGAGTACAAGCTTTGATTGGTTTGGGGTCAGATGGTGTTGTGTGTGAATTGTCCACCAATATATAATATTTATATTTGATTGTATATTATAAGTACTTATTATACATAGAAAACACCTAGGCACAGCACAAATATAGATAGATAGATAGAAACTCTTTATTGTGACACGAAAAAAAACTTAAAATATTACAGCGACACACTTATTAACTAGCGCCACAAATGGCGGCCTTATTGCTGAGAGCAATCTCTTCCAGGCAACCAGCCTGTATAGATAGATATATACTCTTTATTGTACACACCAAAACAATACAGTAAAAGAAACAGAGCAATAAAAACTAGTGTTACAATCGGCGGCCTTATCGCTAAAAGCAATCTCTTCCTGGCAACCTTAGGATGGAAATGTTTTTAGAAGTAATAAAAAGCGGGGTGTGCTGAATAGAATTAAAGCGAACAAATGTAGTGACACACAGTGGAAAAAAATATACCTTTAAATATATATAATAATTAATAAATACATACTTATAGGGATTACATACTAATACATATAATATTTGTAAAATATGCTAATAAATATAGAATAAATAAATAGCTGTTCATAAATATCCATATAATAAAACAGACCATGTCAGCAGAAAAACAAACCTTGACACACGAATTATACTATAAACGAATTAAATAATTATATCGATTTGATGTTCACATTACTGTTTTGAAAACTTATGGTAGTGGCTTTGTATTGTTATCCCAGCAAAACGTAGGGAATGATATATTTAATGTTACTAATAGACTCTTATTTTTTAGTATAAATGAAATAGAGAGTATGGACAAGATTGAAGAACTAGAAGAAGGAACAGGTCTGGGAAAGCTTATATCATACGTAGACCCGGATGAACTGCTGGCTACTACTGAGATGATACCGATGCCTACAGTCACGAACAGCTGCAGCACGGTAAGCATAATCTATAACTTTATTTCGATTGATAAGCTGCCGTCCGCAAACTACAATGCCGTTAAGTACCAAAATGTAGTTTCGAGATATCGCGGGAAAACTGTTTCTAAATTTTAAAATTATGCCATTTGATAAGTGAAATACATATTTCCATAATTTTGATAACTTTATATAGAGCTGCAAAAACACTTTGAAATGATAGTATTTTCAAGATAATAAAGTGTGCAAAATAAGAGTTTTAAGCGTTTTTGCATTCTAGTCTTGTAATTTTGTCTTAAAATCTTTTCAAAATCACCACTAAAATGCCGTTATGTATAGTTTAACGGCATTTTAGCTTGATATTTTCTTTAATTTCATTGGATGGTACTTGACTACAGAATTTGAAATCATTCCAAAACTAAAATGCCGTTATATCATGAAACATCCAAGATTACAATGCGGTTAAAGTCATTTAACCGCATTTAAAACTAGCAAACTTCATAAATTTGTTTTAATCGGTTATTTCAGAGCATTTTACAACACTAAAATGCGATTAAATGCAAAACCTTTACCTTTAACTGCAATTAAGCTAAGCATGACTCACAAGACATTTAAGAAAATACAATAAAAGTGATGATTTATGTGAAATTAGTGAACAAAAAATGACATTAAAAACTAGATATTTATTGGAATTAAAAACAACAAACAGCATTTTTTGTAAATATTTTTCGAATACAAGCCTAAGTATCTAAAAATACAATTTCTCAAGAGTTAAAATTTAAAATAACAAGGCAAAATTACAAGGTAAAATTACAAAATTTTAAATTTAAAATTAAAATACTACTTTTATTGCCCTTACTTACAACAGATTTTCAAGAATCTACAATAGAGATCAATTGTTTTTGTTTTATTTTTGTCACAATCACTTAAACTTTTGGATAAATATTCCTACAAAATAATTAATAATACCTAAGACTCAAAGATTTTTCTTGAGTCTAAATATTGCTTTACTAGCATTATCATTCTTTGTCGTCGGTCGACAAGTTCTTCCAAAACAATAGCTTATGTGTTGGCGCTATGTTGCTCTATGAATTGAACTAAATTAATCTTCCGCTTAGTATTTCTGCATTTTGCTTTTGATTTGAAACGAAGTTTTATAATTTCTGGTATTTTAAGTATTTGCCATTGAAGAAAGCAAAATAATATAAATAATCTTTCTGGCAATAATTTTTGTACCTACAAGCTATCACAATAAAACTCAAAATCAGAGTAAATCCACATGTGCGACATATTTTTGAGATTAACTCAGGGGCTTAATTTGAATTCTTTTTTCTGAAGCGTTATTTGGCACAATGACGAAATTGTTTGGTGCTATAAACTTCGTATTTACTTTTGAGTTGCTAACTCATACTGTCTCATCAAAATGGTTAAAATCATATAACTTACCTTTATTGCATTTCTTACTTTACTTTATGATCTTCTTGTTCGCAACTCATGAAACTGTGTTCAGATTTGAAATAATAAAGCGTAATTTGTTATATGCAGATGATTTTGCTTTAGTAAATAAATGCATTTAGTAAATAAATGACACTGAGAAGAAGTGAACATAATTAAATAGTCAATTTTATTTTGTGCACTGCAACTGCATTGCACTGTTAACAACCCAATTGTATACATCAGATTTTTTTCTTCGATTCAGTCATAATTTTTATTTTCCAAACTGTCAACTGCTTTGTGGTCGTAGCATAAACATTAAAGTAGATAGGTTCTGATATTCACCAATTTCTATCATGTGTCTCCGCGTTTGACAGAGAGATGGAAATACTGACAGTTTTTTGAGGTTCATTAATTGAGCTTCCACGCTTTTCCAACCAGCCTTCGGTTAGTTTTTCTGTATTCTGTATAACGGCATTGACAATGTTTTAATACAACGTTAAATGGTACCGTTTTAAGCTAGTTTTCTGTAGGTATTTATTAATGATGTTGTGGTTCTTAAAGTCTGACTTATGGTTACGTTTAAACTTATGATTAATGGATTTCTTGAAAATAGTTACTAAAATTTTCACTTGAATCAGCTATCTTAAAATCATTATAACGTGCAGGTCATCTGAATTGAAATCACACTGTAAACTTGATTGTGGAGTTTAAAACTTCAACAGATACGGTATGGTGCTATCATCATCTGGCTGTAATATTTTATGTTAACTCTTCAAACTGAATGTTTGTTTTGATAATTTTGTAGATAATTACTCTACTTTCCTTGTAAGTCTATTAAAACCTGATAAAGTTTCATTAGATAGATTTGTGATTTCATTAAAATCTAAAGAAAGACGAGTACTGTAACATAATTTATACGTCCCAAAATGTATAAATGACACTGGAAGAGTCGGAACAAGATGTAACATAAGGATCATTTCCGTTTTTTTCTATACAAGATCTAGTTTGACTCATCTAAATGTGTTTTAAGCCATCGTAACAAGTTGGAGGGAACGAAAGCATCTTATTCATCTGCACTTGATTTCCTTCACATAATATCGTACTGCATACGCAAGAACTTGTAACGGCATTTTAGTTAAGTAATGTGGCACAGCCGCATTTTAGTCTAGTATTGTAAAAAATAAATAATTTATATCACATAGTTAAGGTAGCTTTGTGATATTTTCTGTTTTAAGTTTACAAAATTGCATACGTATTTACTAGTCTAAAAAGCCGTTAAGTATGTTTAACTGCATTTTTGTGTTGTATTCAAGCATAACGGCTTTATAGCGTTGGACAAATACAATATAAATTGTAAATGAAACTTTGTTTAAAAACATTTAAGTGCTTTAACGTCACTAAAGCGTACAAAAGTCAGTTAACGGCAATTAAGTAATGGAAAATCAAAGAAAATTTCAGCCAAAGGTAACGTTAAAATACCTTAGCGGCTTTTTAGGTAAGTATTGTTATTTAACTGCGTTTTAGCGTTGGAACCATACAAAATAAAATGACTTAACGGCATTTTTAGTTTTGGTATCTTAAAAACTAACATACCTAGAGAAACACGGGTTACACAGATCGATAGATATTTTTTTTCTGATTGTAGTGCCATTTAAATGTCCAAATCGACCCGATGTTAGATAACGGCATTTAAGCTTGCGGATGGCAGTAAGGAAGTCCTTATGCGTCCTTACGATATTTGGTAAAATTTTGTATTACACGTGAAGAAAAAATGTTGTACTTTTTATAAGACAATGGTGCGAACTTAGGAGTACGAAATTTCCAACATTTATCCTTCTTATCGCAAGAAATCTGTCTGTTGGACAAAGTCAGCTAATCAAAAACTGAAGACCAATAATGGTAACGTCGTCTCGTCAAAGCCTGAGATTTTGGAGGAGATTGAGAGTTTCTATGAACAGTTATACACCTCTACGCAAGCACAAACTGTCGTTAGCACGGTGAAAGACCCCAGAGCCAAGCTGACCCGACACTTTACCGGAGATGTCCCGAAAGTCAGCTTGTATGAGATTAGGATGGCCCAAACAACTTAATAACAACAAGGCACCTGGCGACGACGGAATTACGACTGAGCTTCTGAGAGCGGGTGGAAAACCGGTACTCAAAGTCCTCCAGAAGCTGATCGACTCTGTCATACTTAACGGTAATACACCCGAAGCGTGGAGCAGAAGTGTAGTGGTGTTTTTCTTCAAAAAAGGGGACAACACCTAGTTGAAGAACTACAGACCCATCTCACCTCTGAGCCACGTTTATAAGTTGTTTTCGAGTGTAATCACGAATCCTCTCGCACGCAGGTTGGACAACTTCCAGCCACCCGAACAAGCCTGTTTCCGAAAAGGCTATAGTACCATAGACCACATCCATACGCTTCGGCAGATTATACAGAAAAGAGGAGTATAATCGTATGTGTAGCGTATATGGACTACAAATATAAATAAATAACTATAAATATTGGTGGTGGACAATTCACACCACAACACCATCTGACCCCAAACTTGTTGCAGCTTGTTTGATGATGAAAAACTATGAAAAAGCCTTCAATTCCATCGAGACCTGGACAGTGGTTCAGTCTTTCCAGCGATGCCGCATCGACTATCACTATATCGACGTGTTAAAGTGTATTTACAGCAAAGCCACAATGTCTGTCCACAAAAACATCTTCAGAAAGGCGTGAGACAGGGAAATGTTATATCTCCGAAACTGTTCACTGCCGCGCGCGAAACTGTTTGATCATACTCTCTCTCAGTAACAGAGTTTGCTGCCCATTAGCTCTCGCGCTAGATATGTAACTCTCTATAATATTGCTATCGTCTGCATACTCATAGATAGCGGGCTTCAACAGATCGTTGATATGTGGCAGAAAGAGCGTCGCAGAGCGTACCGACCCTTGGTAAGGACTCCAGTATTGATAGCCATTTGATCTGACGAGCAGCCAGCCATGACGACTCGTATAGATCGATCCCTCAAGAAGTCCGATATCCATGCAACAAATCCAGGAGAGATACCAAAACCAGAAAACTTGCTAATAAAGCCGACATGCCAAACCCTGTCGAAAGCCTTCGAGATATCCAGAGAGACCGCTAGTGCTTCTATATTTTTCTCGATGGCCTCACTCCAGATGTGAGCTGTTACGGATCGAATTCTGCAAATTGAAGATATTTTGAAAATAATTTTTCAGGAACACTTTATTATAATCGATATTGACGCCAAAACAACATTTTTTTCGTTTAAGTCTATAAATATATCTGTGTGTATATAATGCAGATTGGCAGTTATCCATAATGATTGGCGGAGAGGTCTGTTAAGAGTAGGCTTAATTACTCAAGGATATTTTTTTGTTAGAGCGTACAGCCAAATCTTGATGATTATGACAGCCGAATCTTCAAAGAAACGAAAGGGACAGTCAAAGAAACGAAACGAAAGTCTTCTTTGCTCTGAAAACTTCATGGACGACATGTTTGCTTCACATTAATATGATGTGATACCACCAGACGGATGTCTGTCTGTCTGTCTTACTGTAATGAGTCAATTGTTGGTTCAGCATACATTTTTATATTGGCCCTAAAATGTTATTATAGACAGAGTAGGAATTTATTTTTTAATTGAAAAGGGTTCTTTGATTTTTGAAGAGACAAGAACAAAATTAGAAATTTCGATTTATGCCCGACTACCTTGGGATCAAAACTTGTACAGTATTCAAGTCTAGCTCTTTCATGTGCTACCTATATTGTAGAAATGGTGAAAAAAAATATAATGCGTCATTTTGTGGTGTCATATTATATTTATAGTCTTTTTTTTTAATAAAGGGTTACGAGACCAGCAAGACATGCGCCTGGTGGAAAGCAACATGCCTGTCAGATAACAGCAGTGGCACGCAGCTATTCAGCAGCAGTATTCTACTAGTCCAGCCATTACATTTGATACCCATATTGAGGGAGGTTGTGAAAAACTATTTTATCCGCCATTTTGTGGAGGCGGTCATCTTGAATCGATATGAACAAATTATAACAACACAGACACATGCACAGACGGACAGAGAGACAGATAACAGATACAGACAACGTCCAACTTATGAGACCACTTTTCAGTAATTTAAAATAGTTATAAACATGGTATTTGATTAGATAATTATCGTTTCAGAGAGACGACGAGATCAACGTGAACGAGATGTTCTTGTGCATAGTGCCGGGACTGGAAGGTCACCATGAGCGGTTCCGCGCTTTTTGTGAGCGGCTCAAGCTTCCCGCAGTCGTGCTGCAGCCAGGACTCGACCACCCGCATGAGACCCCGGCAGAACTCGCACTCAGATACTCCAAGGTTCGTTGAACATTATCAAAACGCGTCGCCTATGCTATGCCCTATGCCATGACCTGCCTTGTATTAAACATATTTTAATTCTATTAACGTAGGTATACATCAGGAATACTGAAAAAAATCCTTTGATGAGCGCAGACATTGTAATTTTTGTTTCAATTACTTACTATTATTTGTCACTAGCTTTTACCTGCGACTTCGTCCGCGCAAAATAAATAACTGAGGCAGTGCTTACTTGTACACCCATTCAAATTTACAAATACACAGCTTATATTAAAAAACTTTTAGACAATTTTATCAAAATCAATTCAGTGTCAATGAGCCAACAGACAAACAGAGTCACTTTCAAATTTATAATATAAAATAGTATGGATTTCAAGTGTCTAGTTTCAACGGTTTTGTCTTCAACGTTGACGAACTTCCATGTAAACTCTCCATGTATCCTCATTTCCACCCTCTCAACTCGTTTTCTGTGATAAAAAGCCGCCCTTGTCCTTTCCTGAGTCTAGTCTATCTGTGTAACAAATTGCATCGAAATTGGTTCTGTGGTATAAGCGTTAAAGCGGAACAGACAGAGAGAGTTACTTTTATATTTATAATGTTAGTTTGGATATCCAGTGTCTAGTTGCAAAATTTCATGGTTTTATCTTCAACAATGACGAACTTCCATATAAACTTTCATCCCCATTTCAACCCCTATTTTATCCCCGTACTGTTTGAAATTACAAATTTGCTAAAACAAACTTATATTTGCTTTGCATTAAGTGTCTAGATACGAAGTTTCATGGTTTTATCTTCAACAATTACGAACTTTCAAATGAACTGTCATCCCCCATCTTAACCCCTATTTCATCCCCGTATAGTTCAAAATTATAAAATTGCTAGAACAAACATCTATTGGCTTCACGTCAAGCGTCAAGATACTAAGTTTCAAGGTTTTATCTTCAACTATGACAAACTTCCATTGAAAAAATTTCATCTCCCATTTAAAACCCTCCAACTCTTTTTCCGTAATAAAAAGTAGCATATGTCCTTTTTTGGGATCTAGTCCATCTGTGTACCAAATTTCAATTAAATCAGTCCAGTGGATTTCATGCTTTTAACTTTGAAAATTACGGTGTTTTCATGCAACGGTCCATCCCTTATTACACCCTCTTAGGGGTTTAATATCGCAAAACCTTAGCAAGCGCCTGCGTGCTAAAAGACACCTCCATGCAAAATTTTAGACTCCTAGCATTTGTAGTTCCTGAGATTTCGTGATGAGTGACCTTTCGCTTTTATATTTAAAGAAGATTACACAAGTAAAGGCACAAGTACCACCATAATCCATGCATCGAAATATTGTGAATTCGCTCCACTATTAAATTACGATAAATAAAAATACTGGAGTAGTGAACAACCGTGATAGCTTAATATAGTTATAAAAAACATAATGAGATTTATTATGAACACGTTAATGATACAAAAACTCTTTTTCAGGTTTTACTGAAGAAGACCAAGGAGCAAAAACAATTCTACATATTAGGTTACGAAACTGGAGTCCTTGTTGCTCTAGAACTGGCAGCAATTTTAGAAGACCACGGTTAGTTTCAATAACAATCATTACATGTGATGGCGCAGTTTTCCTACCTACCGACTTAATACAGTGTTGAAAAATTCAGACACGTGTATGTTTCGTTCAGCATTTGCATTACGTTTAAATGAAAAACCTGTAGCATTAGTGGCTCGTGTCTACAAGTAGCTGTGTGATTGATTATCCTACAAATATTTTTGTGAAAGTGTGTATGTATGTTACTGTTTCGCTGAGCTGGTTTTGGCACCCTATAGTTTATCTTCTATCCCTGTCCCATACCCTATCTACAGTTCCCCATAGTTTCATAACGTGTAGTTATGATCAGTGGAAAGCTTTTGATAACTCACAAAATACTCCCAGAACGTCATGATGGTTTTCTCAGGCTTTTATAATATAATTAGTCAGTCGAATACCTGCATCGGTGATGGAACGTCTCTTTGTGAATCCATGTTGGTTTAATAGATTTAAGATATATGCTATAAATGTAGACAGAGGTTAATTAATTGAGCAGTGGTAGTAACATGACGAAACTCTACCGTAGATGAGGCAATGAACATTTTCTTTAGAAAGTAAGGGAGACGTTGTTAGGGATTTAGTTATTTCAAAGGGAATATCAGCAAAATAAATCTTGAAAGCATCTACTATGAAGAGTCTTGGTACTATGCTGCATTACTTTTTATAGCAATTATTTAATTAAGCTGAATATTTCCGGACTGTTTCAGGGGGTGAAGGCACGGTGTTTTGCCTGGGCGCGGGCCCGGAGGAGGTGGGTGTAGACCTGGAACAAGTTCTGCAGCCGTACGGGAGCGCCGGCGCGCTGCAAGCGGCCGTGGCGCGGCACATGTGCGCGCTCATGGGACATGAAGCGGGCGAGCTCGCGGAGCGCGCGCTCAGCGCCGCCTCCTCGTGGGGCGCGCGCGTAGACGCGTGTGTGCGCGCGCTTCGAGGCCGCGTGCCGCACTCGGCACAGTACGCACGCGGGCTGATCGAGGCTGCGTATGGTCGTATAGAGGCGGCGCGGCGCGCGGCGGCGGTGCAGGAGGCACCGCGCGCGCTGCGCTCGCGGCTCGTGCTGCTGCGCGCGCGCACGGACGCACCCGACAGCGGCGCATGCACGCGCTCGCTGCAGCGCTACTCCCAGCGCGCGCTGCACGTGCGGGACCTCTCCGCTCCACTAGTACACGCCACCACCGACTCCAGGGCACCCGCGATCATTAATTCCTTCCTTGACCCCCAATTGATGGAAGCTTTCGACAACAAGAACTTGTGTGATACTTATCTTGTTAATACTGACGCTTTTATGATAGCAGCTGCAGAATAATGGAAATACTTAGAAGTTCGTTTATTATTATTTCTAGATTATATCTAATTAATAAATCTAGAGATACCAAAAATGTATCAATTACTATTACGACTATATTTCTTAATCAATGAAATGTGAATGTGTGTGAATTTACCTTTAGTAAAACATTTTTAGTATATCCCACGGACCCGAATGAAATAGCTTGCATTATAGTTGGCCTAAAAACCGACAGTGCTCCTGGGCCATACTCCATCCAGTCGAAATTATTAAAAATGTCACTTCATCCTCTTGTCACATTTAATTTAAGCATAGAAACCGGGGTTTTTCCAGACTGCTGGATAGTTGCATCGGTATCTCCTAGAAACCGGGGTTTTTCCAGACAGTTGGAAAGTTGCATCGGTATCTCCCATATATAAGAGCGGCTCTACATCTTCTCCAGACAATTATAGACCTATCGCTCTACTAAGCATTATTTCAAAAATATTTGAGAAGATTGTTAACACACGGCTTACAAAATTTATAGAGCAATAAAACCTAATTTCTGAGAGGCAATTTGGTTTCAGACAGGGTAAATCAACGGAGGACGCGGCTTCTCTCTTGGTAAACTTGGTATCCTCTTACGTGGACGGAGGAGCGAGATGTATTGCCGTGTTTTTAGACGTGGCCAAAGCTTTCGACTCCTTATCCCCTGGTTTGCTACTGAAAAAGCTGGAAGCATCCGGTGTCAGAGGCGTCGCTCAGAATTAGTTCCATATTTATTTAACTGGTCGTTCGCAATTTGTCAAAGTCGGTAACCACTCTAGTGACCAACTTCCAGTTAACTATGGAATTCCACAAGGAAGTTTGCTCGGTTCAACCTTGTTCTTGCTCTACATTAATGAAATCGTAAACAGTAAGCTTCCCAGTGCTGATATTATCACCTACGCCGACGACACCGCGATCGTCTTCCACAGCGAGTCATGGAGTCGGGTTTTTCACCTTGCCGAAATTAATATGGCGGTCCTGGCCGATACTTTGAATAAAAATTTGCTTACTCTAAACGCGGGGAAGTCCAAATACATCGCTTTTAGTAAAACCTCGGCTTCTCGTCCACCCTCTCACATATGTTTGAAAATCCATTGTTGCTCTACAGTTTCCCAATCTCAATCCTCGCCTTGCTCGTGTAGTGTCATTGAGGGAGTACAGAGTATTCGATACCTAGGAGTAATTATGGACGAGAACCTTTCGTTTAAACAGCATATAATCGAAACTTCTTCACGCGTGCGTAAACTGATACATGTAATGAAAAACCTAAGAGACTGTGCGACTATAAAAATCCTTAAGGACATCTACGTTGCGTTATGTCAATCAGTAATCCAATACTATATTTCGATATGGGGTTGCGCTGGAAAGACATATTTTATAACAGTTGAGAGAGCACAACGGGCCCTAATTAAAGTATTGCTTAGAAAGCCTTTCCGATTTTCCACCGACTTAATCTACTCCGAATTCAGCGTTTTAAGGGTTCGGCAGTTATATGTTTTCAACGCTGTTATGAGGATCCACTCTTGCTTGAGATCCCGCGAAGATTACCTGACGTTATTGTCTAAGCGCTCCACTAGGGCTTACTTGTTGCCTTTACCTCGCGCCAGGTCATCCCTTGCTAGGCGTGCGCCGTCGTACTCGCTTGTCTGCACCTACAACAACGTGTCGAGGCGGCTGCGAGATTGCGAACAATTGCTGAAATTCGAACTTAGGAGGAAATTAAAAGACTGGTTACAAACTCTTACGTATGACGGCACTGAAAAACTTATAAGCTGTATTTATAGTAAATAGATCATAAATAGTGGATAGCTCAGTTTGTCAGACACGATTTTACTATACTCTTGTTTCAATATCTGTTTTGTAGATTTGTTTGACTTATTGAGTTCTCTTTCTTTTTGTTGCATTAAACTGTTATAAAATGTTCAATATTTATTATGTACAATTGTGTTATCTAACGGAAATAACTTTATTGTTCGAAATTTCGCACTCGAGCTCCAAGATACAAGCCTAGAACTTAGTTTGGAGCTCACTACTAATCAACGAATGTTTTGATTTGTTAATTTTGATTGCTATTCATGTTAAAGTGTCTAACCATGTGCTGGAAATAAATTATTCTTATTCTTATAACTAATTGATTTTTTACCTTTAGCACACGTTTTCTTTTTGCTCAATGTGCTTTTACATTGTGTATTTAAAAACGTACACTTGTTAGTTCTCTGCTTCTAAAATCTAATAAAATTGTTACAGAGAAAAAAAAACGAAACCAAAGAGCTGCTGCGGCTGTACTTTTTCCTCTCTGCTTATAGTCCGGTCAAATTAGACCAAAAAAGAACAGCAAAGGTACATAAATTAACAGCAAGCTGTAAGTGCGTGTACTTGCTTAAAGCATAGTTAAAAGTAACCTCTGAAAGTTTCGAATCATTTCGGTGTGTGGAGTTTTTGTTATTTGAGGTCAAAGGTTGAAAATCTAGGGTCAACGCACAGCATAAAAGGTAAGAGCCAGAAACTTAAAATTTCGCATACAAAATTCTTCTTATAACGTTAACACCGATTAATAAAGAACTTTTCGAAATTCGACTCCCAAGGGGTTGAAATATAGGATGAACGATTGTATGAAACTTTTTATTCCTTAGACATATTATTTGCATGAATTTCGTACGTATTGAGTATGGCTAAAATAATGAGTTCCGTATTACAGCATTTTCCAAAATTACACCCTTAAAGGAGTAAAATAGAGGAGAAATGTTCATACGAAACTTATTATGCCTTAGGGTATAATATTTGCATGTAATTTCTAATGAATAATTGAGTACGGTCTAAATAATGAGTAATATATTGCAGCGTTTTCCAAAATGACTGTCTTCTAAATTTCCAAACTTTCTTAAGCGAATAATTAACTATTCCCACTTTGATAAGTAACACAATTGTCGAAAAATAACTATTATAATCCTTAATAGCCCTTAAGGTTTATTCCATGTGTTTATGTAAAATTTCCATCTAAACTTTAAAATATAACTTCTTTTATATTAAGCCATTTAGGAATTTAATGTTAAAAAACGCTATAATGCATTACCCATTATAATGCATTATGGCCGTACTCAATTCGTTCGAAATTACGAACATATAACAGATATATCAAAAGACAATAAAAGTTTCATACAAATTATCATGCTCTATCTCACCCCTTTGGTGCTGTATTTTGGAAAATCCTGTAATATATTACTCATTATTTGGACCGTATTCAATTCGTTAGAAATTACATGCAAATATTATGTCCTAAGGCATAATAAGTTTCATACAAACTTTAATTCTCTATTTCACCCCCTTAGGGGTGTAATTTTGGAAAATGATGTAATACGGAACTCATTATTTTAGACGTACTCAATACGTACGAAATTTCATGGAAATATGTCCAAGGGATAAAAAGTTTTATATTATTATCATTCATCCTCTATTTCACCCCCTTGGGAGTCGAATTTCGAAAAATCCTTTATTAATGGGTGTTTACCTTAAAAGAATATTGTGTGTGCGAAATTTTAAGTTTCTGGCTTTTCCGGTTTAGGCCGTGCTGTGTTGATACTCTATTTTCAACCCTTGACCTCGAATAACAAAAATTCCACTCGGATTCGGAACTTTCAGAGGTTACTTTTAACTATGTTTTAGTGCTGTGAGTGCGTGTACTTGTTGTACACGCACTCACAGCTTGCTGTTAATTATGTACCTTCGAATGTCTAAATTAACCGTTAGTAATTATTTATTTATTCATTTATTCATTTGTTATAATTAGTTCTCTTATTAATTTGTTTAACTTTTTTTTCCTTGTTTGTTTTAATTAAGTGATAGATACTCGTACTATGGGATATATTTATGTATATATACTACGAGAATGAAATAGTTGGAGGTCGACCAAATTTGTATAAGTAAATAAGATGAAATAAAAAATCACACCCAGAAAAAATACAGCATTGACATTAAATCACTTCATAATAAATGAAAATACGTCCCAATTGCAGTTTTATTTTCGCTGTTTTGTTTAATAATTATTATAATTTAACCAGCTGCTTGTGCGTAATGATGCTAACTTAAAACGGTGAAGGAAAACATCGTGTGGAAACCGACATGTACCTAGAATCTTTCAAAATCATGTGTCATCCACCAACCCGAACTGGGCTAGCGTGGTTGATTATGGCCTTAACTCTCTCCTTGCGAGAGAAGGCCCCGAGTCCCAGCAGTGGGAACATTTAGTGGGCTGTTTAAAACTTTCGGTGTGTAATGACGCTCGGAGGACAAAATTAAATTTAAATTTCCACCTGTTATAATTGTCATTAATAATAACAACTGGATAGTTGTTACCTCTACTTTGTGGCGGTGTGTGGTCACCGCATCAGCAGTTTTGCTTTGTACCAACCGAGTATCCACACGCTACACCAGTCGATCCCTCGCCTCTGTACTGTGCACTTGTCCATCGCCAATAAACGCAATCTACCGAATTCCAGAGTTTCACTTAAAGAGTACAAGTGAGGGACACTCACTCAGCATTCAGGAGTCAAATCTTTGTCTTCACCGATCGTCTGATGAGATCGAAATAGGCAAAATCACAATTTTCAGAGTGAACACAAAAAGAAACACCGAAGCTAAGAAGGAACTAGTCAACATGGTGTGAATGATGGTCAGCTACCGAATACCAGCGCTCTGATAATCTTAAGTTACGGCTGGTCTAGTCGGGAGAACGGCGCCTGCCGATCCGGAGACCCCGGGTTCAAACCCCACACGCACCACTGTCTTTTCGAAGTCATGTGCGTAAAGCCGTTAACTTAAAACGGTGAAGGAAAACATCGTGAGGAAACCGACATGTACCTAGAATCTTTCGAAGCCATGTGTCATCCACCAACCCGCACTGGGCCAGGGTGGTGGATTATGGCCTTAACTCTCTTCTTGCGAGAGAAGGCCCCGAGTCCCAGCAGTGGGAACATTTAGTGGGCTGATGATGATAATGATGATGATAATCTTCTGGTACCGCATCTGGTCAGTGCCTGTCAAAACAATATACTCTCAAACGAAGGAAAGCTCTATACTGCCTGAATCTATACTTACTATACCTAAGTTTGTTTCACGCGCTAATCTTAGGATGTATTGGTTCGAATGGAATAGTACATTAAGACATAAGTGTGTAATGTTGGAGATTACTTAATACAGCCGAAGACGGTAATATCTATAACACACGTTATCATACGACGATTTTCAACACACTTGTGAATAAAATAATAATAACAAAATATTTTCAACAACAAAAACGAGTTCTTAAAAATGCTTCATTATGACGGGGAAATATGCATACCGCGAAGGGAGGTCTACGACTTCTGTAAAGCGTGAAGTGATTCCTAGTATGTTGGCTGCTCGTGAACGAAGACATCAAGTGGTTATCTTGTGCTGTGTCTAAGGCCATGGATATTGCAGACCATGTAACCTTGGCTTTAAAGCTGAACACTATGGCATAACTAGGAAATCGTAGGCAGTGTTGACTGATATGTTGCGGAGCCGCTTTTTAGTAGCGGATGCTGGCGATGGCAATTTTTTTTTATATTTTTTAATAAAGAGTGACGAGACAAGCAGGACATGTTCCTGATGGTAAACAACATGCCTGCCACATAACAGCACAGTGACACGCAGCTATTGGAACATGAAGAGTCCAAATCATTACCTAGCACTGCACTGTGCTCGTCACCCAGAGATCTAAGTGGTTATATCTCTTTTTAAGCCCTGTAATTTCTCTGGAAACATTGCCCTTCAAATCAGAACACAGTAATGTTTGCACATTACTGCTTGGCGGTAGAATAACTGATAAAGGTGTGGTACTTCCCCAGGCGGACACTGCCAAGAGTCCTACCACTACTAATCAGAAATCAGAGTCAAAGTATACATTGACTTTATTCATAAATTTAATGTACAATTTACGCGTCAATGAATAATAAGTAAAAACAAAAGAAAGAGCATACAGCTTGTATACATTTTCAAAGTTTGAAATAACTACTTTACTGTACTATAATAAATATTGTACAGAAAACTGTCATACATGATATTATGAGTATTATATGTTTTTATTATAATAATTGTACTGACCCATTTCAAAGTTTTTCTTTACATTTGTATAGGAACTTTGCCATCACTCTCTAAAAATTCGCTGTAACTATAAAAAGCTTGATCGATAAGCCAGCACTTTAATCTATTTTTGAAGCTGCTGAAACTTGGGGCCGATACAACTATTTTGGGAGGAGTGTTATACATTTTCTTAAATAAATTGTGTTTGTCACATAATGTGAGTTAACTTCCGTGACCTCGTTAGAGAGCGTGGTATAGCATCCAACTTGTCCGCGTTGCGTATGTTGCGATCACAGAACAGATATCTTGATATCTGTTCTGTGGTTGCGATAATGTCTCTCCCCTCGCGTATTGTACGATTCTAGATTATTTCTGACATACACAGCCACCTGGTAGATCAATATAGCAGGTAACATATCGTAAGTATGCCAAACTCTTTGAAATATGGTCTGACGGATGTGCATTGCGATACGCGAACGATGGCACGTACGGCACGTTTTTGGGCGCGGAACGCACGCTCTCAGTCGGCAGCGCGCGCGTAAAGCTCGGTGCCGTATTGTAACCGAGAATGCATTGTGGCGAAGTAACACGCACGTGACACTTCGCAGACACCACTCGTGATACTCGTCTTAGCGCAAAGCACGCACTGCTAACTTTAGCACACATCTTGTCGATGTGGAGTTCCCACGACATGCTGCGATCAATCTCGAACCCCAAAAATGTAGTGTTCTGTACTTGCTCTATCCTAACTCCGTTTAGCGACACTTTTAGGGGTTTTGTATGGTGGCCCAACAGACAAAAGTGAATGAAGTGAGTCTATTTTGAATTTAACATAAAACCGTTAGCACTAAATCATGAATTGAAGCCGTTTACTACAATAATGAATTTTTTTTCTAATTTCTCTATTAAAAGAACTGTTACGACGGCAGCCACATCATCTGGGTACATGAATATACCTGCACCCTTTACGGCTTCGGGGACATCGTTTAGTAGGACAGAGAACATTATATTTAAAACCAACAAACCCTGCGGTACTCCCATAGACGAAGGCACCGGATCAAATTTATTATCGCCATTGCTAGCATCCACTACCTGAGAGCGGCCTAGTAACATGTCAGTCAACATCTCGTATAATTTCCCAGCTATGCCATAGTGTTTCAGCTTTAAAGCTAAGGTATCGTGGTCTGCGACATCAAAGGCCTTCGATTAGTCACATCACAAGACAGCTACTTGCTCTTTACGTTCTCGGGCAGCCAACACACTACGAATCACTTCACGCTTTGGAGAAATCGTAGACCTTCCCTCGCGGTATGCGTATAGTTGTTCACACAGCTCCTCGGTTTCCGATAGGTAGGTCACTAATTACTAGGGGTAGGGGGAGTAAGGGGAGTACGGAACCAACATCATATCCGACCCAAATGTCAACCTCACCTGCACGCGCTGGTGGTTCGTATGAATAGCTGGCGGCGGTGAGTCTCGGGTCGCCGTGGTGCTCCCTGCTAGACAACTGACGGGGCTCTGGCGACCGAGTCATGGCGGTATAACCATACGCCCAGTCGGGCAACCGGGTGGAAGAGGCTACAGCGGCCTGGCGTCCAAATAACGCCTGAAAAAGTCTGGTGCAAAAGGCAACGGGATACCATTGCACTATTCATCCCACGAGAGTTATGAGAAGGTCCATTATGAATGATAGTTTGCGTAGTGACCCGCGTAGCGACCGGCGCCTTCGGTTGTCCGGGAATCAGGGTGTGAAATGTGCTACCGGCCATGGGACAGTAGGCGACCAGGCATCCCATGGAAACTATGCTCCTGGAAGGACGAAGATCCAACTAAGAAATGTCACTAAGCTTGGAACATGGAATGTGAGAGGCCTCAATGATGAGGGCAAACTCCATGTCTTGGAGCATGAGCTCGTGCGGTGCAGCTCTGACATCGCGGGTATAAGTGAGACCCACTGGAAGGAAAGTGGACATCGTAACACAGAGAAACACACCATCTACTTCTCTGGAAATGAAAACTCCAGCTTTTCAGGCGTCGCTATTGCTATTCCCAAGCGATGGAACAAGTCGGTCTTGGGCTATAATCCTATCAGTGAGAGAATAATGTCGATCAAAATGAGCGCAACACCAACCCCACTCAACATCTTCCAAGTATACGCTCCAACAAGTGCCGCCTCGGATGAAGTGATCGAAGATTTTTACAGTCAACTAGAAGCCAGCTTAGCTGCTATACCAAAAAGAGAACTGTTAATCGTTCTAGGCGATTTTAACGCTAAGTTGGGACCCACGTCTGGGGATTCGGATCTGCGGCACATTGTGGGGCTTTATGGTCTCGGTACTAGAAACGAAAGAGGCGAACGCCTCATACAATTTGCAGCCGATAATAATCTGACTATAATGAACACAGTCTTTAAACAACACCCGAGAAGACTCTACACTTGGACATCCCCCGGTGGAAATTATCGAAACCAAATAGATTACATAATGATCAGGGCTAGGTGGAGAAGTTCGATCACCAATGCACATACGCTGCCAGGAGCTGACTGCCACTCTGATCATCAACTCCTAGTGTGTAATCTAAGAATCAAGCTTCGCAACACCATTAACAAGAAGACAGCTAGCCGTATGGAAATAACCAACAGAGAAAGTTTTACCAAAGCTTTACGAGACTCCCAACATAATTGGAGAGGTGATCAAGACGATGGCCATCCAAATACACTCTGGCAGAATGCCAAAACCTATATCAACGAGTTGGTACAGATTTCACAACCAAAACCTCCTACAGTAAAGCGTCAACACTGGATGTCCATGAGTACGTGGCATATGATTGAACACCGTCGAACATTGAAGGCTGGTGGCACAAGCGTGCAAGAATTGAACGATCTCACTTCAAAAATACAAGCCGCTTGTCGTAGAGACCGGAATGCAGCCCTGAATGACATTTGCACAGAACTAGAGAGACACTCACAAAAATGCGAAACCAAAGATCTTCACATGAAGATAAGATTTATCACTCGCCAATACAAACCAAGAACCTGGGCTATTGAGAATAAGGAAGGCGTAACAATTACGGAGATCAAAGAAATTGTTAACACGTGGAAGGATTACTGTGGATCGCTGTTTGTTGACGCTCACTCGTCGCGGAGTCCTACAACATGTTCTCAACCCGCGGAATGGGAACCTAGTTTATTGAAAGACGAAGTAAGAGCAGCAATCAATCACTTGAAGCCCAATAAAGCTGTGGGTGTAGATGAAATACCCATTGAGATCATAAAGGCAATGGAGGATACAGGAGTAGAAATATTACACACCATCTGTTGTAAAATATGGTATACCGGCGATTGGCCAAAGGACTGGTCTCGCTCCCTTTTTATACCGCTGCACAAAAAGGGCTCCACCAAAAAGTGCAATAATTACAGGTTGATCTCTCTCATCTCCCACGCTAGCAAAGTGCTACTACATGTGATAAACAAGCGGCTGCAGTCGTTTCTGTCCCGCGAAATAGCACCCGAACAAGCTGGTTTTGTTAAAGGAAGAGGAACGAGAGAACAAATTCTTATTCTACGTCAAATAATAGAGAAATCTCGTGAATTTAACAATCCCCTCTTCGTATGCTTCGTAGATTTCCGGAAAGCATTTGACACTGTACAATGGCAGAAATTGTGGGAAATTCTCTCGTTTATGGGTGTACCAGAACATCTAACTTACCTCATAAGAAGACTGTACGAGGATGGCACAGCGGCTGTTCGTGTGGATGGAATTGACTCGAGCTCTTTCAAAACTGAGGCTGGCGTGAGACAGGGATGCATTCTATCTCCACAACTCTTCAATATTTACACCGAGTACATCATGCGAATTATTTTGGAAGGCTGGGACAAAGGTGTTTCTGTAGGGGGACGGAAAATCTGCAATTTAAGATATGCTGATGATACCACTCTTTTGACAACATCCAAAAAAGATATGGAACATCTCTTGAACTGCCTGGAGACAACCAGCATTAGCCACGGCCTCGCTATCAATCGTGATAAGACCAAAATGATGATAGTGGACAGAGCAAATGACAACCAGCCTACCGTCAAAAGCATAGCCAACTGTGATGTGGTCCAGAGCTATATCTACTTGGGCTCCACCATAACCAACACTGGAAGCTGTGAAGACGAGATACGAAGACGATGTGGTGTAACGCGATCTGCCGTCGAAAACCTCACAAAAATCTGGAAAGACCGCAGAATTACCAAAGCCACCAAGGTACGGCTGATGAGAAGTCTTGTCTTCCCCATTTTTCTCTACGGAGCAGAGGCGTGGACACTGAGGCTAAAAGAAAGGAAGAAAATCGATGCACTAGAGATGTGGTGTTGGAGACGTATGCTGAGGATTCCGTGGACTGCTCACCGCACCAATTTATCGATCCTAAAAGAGCTTCACGTCAAAGAAAGATTATCGTCGATTGTGCAAATACGAATACTGAAATTCTTTGGACACATAACCCGGAATGAAAACTCAATGGAGCGTCTCGTAGTGCAGGGCAGAATGGAAGGAAAGAGACCCCGCGGGCGCTCTCCAACCAGATGGACAGACCTCATCAAGTCGATCACTCAATCCACCATGACCGACTGTTCCCACAATGCCTCTAATAGAGCCAAATGGAGACACATTGCAAGAGCCGTTATTCAACAGGACCCACACATAACCACGACCACTCTGTCAAGAGTGCCCGACTGAGAAGAAGAGAGGTCACTAATTGCAAACTCAAGTCTTTTTCGAACACTTTGGCTATTGCTGGTATAATCAATACTGGTCTGGATACTATATCAATCAATATCGTCCCTTTTACAGATCCAGATCATTTATTGGTAAACATAATTTACAAGTCACAATTTTAAATTCACAATTTACCTTTGCCTTTAAATATAGGGGACACTTTCGGCATCTTCAGTGGGGACGGGTACAAGCCTTCTCAAAGACACATATTAAACAGTGTGGCAAGAACCGGAGCTAGAGACAAAATTGCTAGATCCATTAGCTCCATCGACACACCGTATATGTCTGTTGACTTTTTTGGGGGTATTCTGGAGAGACTATGCGGATTACCTTCATCAGCCGATAAACTTGTTAGTCCGAAAGAACGGTCAGATGCATGACGCGCCAATACTACAATTTTACATACGGTAGCAGTATTAGCTTTAGGTGCCCCGCAAGCAGCAGCTGCATTCAAAAACCGAACATTCTTAGCATTTACGGCATCTTTTGGCGAACTAAACTTACTGCAATTACAATATTTTACGATCCCGGAGAAGTTTAACCTAGGGCTATTGTTTTTCCTCCTCTCCGTGTTCACGATTCCCCACATAGCTTTAGATGGATTCATACTTCCGTGTACTATACTACTATAATGATTTGCTTTAGACATATTCAAAGTCGAATTGTATTTCCTGTTGAGATCGTCAAATATAGCTATTAAGTTCTCTTCGTCAGAAAATTGGTCAACTAACTTTGAAATATTAAACAACAACGATTTTAGATTTAGTATGTTAGGTGTAACCCACGACGCGCCGACGACGACGACGACGTAAAATATTAATCAGTGCCACCAAAAATGTTTTAGCGGTTTTGTTTCTCTCACTTACCTCTGACCAATTTATACTGTCAATAGACACAACAAAGTTTGCGCGATTATTCTGCGAGAAATCACGCGTGAGGCGAGTGAGCTGTGCTGGCATTCAGTGAGCGAATTTTACCACTACGGCTAAGTGATCCGACAGAAGCGTATTTATTTATTGAGTTTGCGGAAGTAAGTTCTCGCGCTACATTTGTAAAAATAAGGTCTATCGCTGTTTGTGACTTTTCTATTATACGAGTAGAGAAGCCCAAAATCGAACTCATATCATGGAAGTTGACTAAGTCGAACAGATTTTTAAAGTCAGCGCTAGTGTTGTCTAAAATATTATGTTTATATCACCGAGAATCATGAATTCAGGTTTCACTTAGCTTATCGAGCAAGACCCTGACCCACCATCTTCGTCTATGGGAGTACCCACAGAACAGATATCAAGAAGAAGTAGCAAGTAGGCGGGGCAATCGTAGTACTAAGTAAGCGCAATCTCCGCATACTTCGAGAGTACGCCCACTTCCGAATACTTAGTCGTGCTCTGCCACTACTGCAGTACTCTTGAATCCGCGATTTTGAATAAAAAGTAAGCAGTCATGCCGTATTGTGCAGTTATTGAGTGTAAAAACGATAGCCGTGCCAAAACTTTATCCAAAAGAGGCATATCGTACCATCGGTAAGTCCTATTTTATTTATTTTTGATTTTATTGTGAAAATAAATTAATATTAGCTTAAAGAGAGAAATGATTTAAAGGAAGTCAACTTTAAAGTCATTGTAATAAGGTCCATTTTCATTCAAACTATATGTGATATTCTAGATCATTCTATGCATGCGAGTAGCGCTACTCAGTAGCGCTACTCAGTCAAGGATGAGACACAAGCTGTTGAAATTGCTAATATCGATATTTCTAACTTGTACAATTGTGTGAAACAAATATATTATCTTTTATTATTTGGTATTTGAATAATTTAACGTTTTATTTGAAAAAAGTACATTTTATCATTTCAGTTTTCCTAAAAGTCCCGTTGCTAAGGAGAAATGGATAGAAGCTACAGGAAGGCAAAATTGGTTTCCTTCCAAAACAAGCACGATTTGCTCTGAGCACTTTTTAGACAGCGATTTTATAATTAATAAAAATGAAATAGGAAAAGTTGAGTGCGTCTACAACTCGCACTTGGCTGGTAGGTATTTATTTTTTAAAACTATAGCGTAATTGAGAGGAAATCAGCACTGAAATTGAAATTTGTATATTTTTTAAACGGTTATGTTGCCCTGTTTTTGTTGTTGATTTTTATGTATAAACTTTTATCAGTTCGAGTATTGTTTTTACTGAAACCCTGTTCCTTTTCTATATCCCTTTTGTTTATTTTAGTCTCCTCAAGTTTCTATTCATGGTTATAAAAACATCTTGATTTTTTACTGACAACAACTTAAATGACAAGGTCGTCCCTCAAAGAAAATAACTATATCCTTACATTGTGGGTTCGATTCTCACCCAGTGCAAATATTTGTGTGATGGATTCAAATATTTTGACTGTATCTGAGTGTTTCTATGTATAATAAGTAAGTATTTATAATAGCTATCTGGCCGCCATATTACAAGCTTAGCTTAGTTTAGCGTCAGATGGTGTTGTGTGTAAATGTTTCACCTATATTTATTTATCTTTACCTCACTCAAGAAAAATATCATTCGACTTAAATACAAATTTTAGTGCTACTTGCCAAGACCAATTTCATCATTACTTTATTTACTTAAGATATTTATTTAGTTTCCTCCGAGTATTTTTGTAATTTCTTCCTAGTAATTACGTTCTTTTACAAAACACTGTTACGCTACACTCTATATTTAATAAAATTAAGATGGTACATGAACAAATTTAATCATAATATTATGATTAAATTATACGATAGGTACGTAAACTGAATAACGTAATATCGATAATTTAATGAAAATGTTTCAGCATTGTCTAACATCACTATTAGCACGACCGGCTTATATTTACGAATCCCTTATTTTAAAGAAGGTAGCGTTCATAGTTGCATAAATTACATAAAGTGCCATCTAGTATGAAGTAGCAGAACTAGTGAGCACTAGATGTCACTAATCTTAAAATTAGTGACATCTAGTGCTCACTAGTGAAAACAACTTACATTTTTGATAGATGTTAATAGTTACCACCTTATTCTATTTTACTAAGGTTGAGTTTAGAAAGTTCGTAGCACTGATGTATTCGATACGCCCTAAAAGTCCTGATAATGGTACAAAATAAGCGACTTAGTCACATTCAAGATACAGTACTTTTTCCTGTAATTAGACAAAATTGAGTTATCCAAGAAAGTCGTAACAACATTTTGAATAGTTGACAATAACAGATTTATTGTGCTTAGCAATAGGGTTCATTTTTGAGTACGTAACTAAATGCAATACATCATTTTAGGTTCGTCACTATGGGACAAATCACTTGCATTGTTTCAATGTGTTTAAAATATATCAAAACCACGTTTGTGTGCAAACGTGATACGGTGGTTTTCCTAGTGAGATTCAGCTACGAGCCTTCTACTTGATATCTGTTCTGTGGGAGTACCGCAGAATTTGTCAGTTTTAAACATCATGTTCTCAATACTCAATACTCAATCATTTATTAATGATATTATGGTACATTAGTTGGTCTTATTTATAAGTACATGTCATAGGTGTCATAAGTAGTTACCATAATTACCCTGAATGGGTGTGGCAATATAATTTGTATCTTGCGGAGCGGATCGATTCATTCTATAATAGTTATTGATTTGTCGGTAAGATATTCGTCTATTGTATAGTATGATTTCTCGAGTAATAAATTTTTTAAGGTTTTGACAAACTTTTCGTCAGAATTTATTTGTTTTAGTTTATAAGGCAATTTGTTGTATATTTTTACTGACATTATATTTGGACCCGAGCTATGCAATGTTAGTTTTGAATGTGGTAGATTCAGATTGAGTTTGTGGTTAGATCTAGTAGGGTAATTTCGCCCGTCAGTCAATCTTGTGAAGAATCTCGGATTTTTTCGTACAAATTTACAATGTTCCAGGACGTACATGGAGACTACGGTTAGAATTTTAAATTTGACAAAATATTTTTTATGGAACTGCGCTATGTTAATGTTCGGGAGTTTAATTATTCTCCTATTAACATCCGATTTTCTTGACGCAGTAAAGGATGTAGACATATTATTCATGTATGCGGATGATGATGCAGCCTTAGTAACCGTCTTTTGAATATAAAAACTAGGAGATAAATTAAATATTGTAATTAATGGCTTAACTCGTGGTATCGTACGAACGGTTTTATGGTACATTAAAAAAATACTAGGTAATTTTATTCACTTTTGTATGTCAGGCCACTAAACAAAATTGCTAAAAGTTCTGCTTATCGCTATGCGAATTGAACACAACATTCATTCTGGGGTTTGAGATTGATTGTTACATGAATTCGGAGGACGACATAGGTAAGATGCGTACTGTGTGCAGTGCGTGATTTGCACTATCTAATATTTGTGTCTGGTGGTGGTCTGATTTATTAGTGCTAGCGCCAGCATCCGCTACTAAAAAGCGGCTCCGCAACATATCAGTCAACACTGCTCACGATTTCCTAGTTATGCCATAGTGTTTCAGTTTTAAAGCCAAGGTCACATAGTTACAAGATGGTCCCGTGTGATTCTGGATTGAAATCGGTTAGGCGGTTTTTGAAATTGCAACAAAAATTACTTGATAAGATAAGATAAATCTTTATTCAGTTTACATGTTTGACAATTACATTTTAACAAATAGGAAGTGGAACCCAAACTTGGCCAGGCCGGTATCTTGGTATTCCTCTGTTATGCTTAAACAAAATCCGCGTGTGTGTGTGTGTTTATGTATGAGGGTGAGTGTGTGTGAATGCGGTGTAGATTTGTGGCAAAAGATATGATTGTGTGTTTGTTAGAGTTGCAAGTGACAGCGCGTGTTTGATTTTAGTATGAAAACTAACGTGGTTATTACATATTTTAAACAAATACACGGGTAACTCATGTATGAAATAGTCAGAACAGTCTGACTCGAGTTTCGATCGCGTCCGGCAATCATCTTCAAGCCATCGTCCAGCTTCGGTGGAGAGGGCAGCCACTTACCTGCCATATATTAAAGGTGTGACGGATAACATTGGACACTTGTTACGCCGAAGATATTGCATCAAGACAATGTTTCGTCCACTCAGGCAGTTAAGGCAAGTGGTACGCTCCCCAAAGGATAAAGACCCTTTGGGTGTGCCTGGGGTGTACATGATTCCCTGTGATTGCGGTAGAAGCTATGTAGGTGAAACACGTAGGAATGTGTCGACGAGGCTTACTGAACACATTCGCGCGATTAAGAATTTGGACGGCAACAGCTCTGCGGTGGCGGAGCATGCGCTCTGTTCGGACGCTCAACACTTCATACGATTTGATAAGGCGGAGGTTCTGGCAAGGGAGAAGTATTTTATACCCCGTAAAGTCAGGGAGGCCATTGAAATTAGTAAGCGTCCGACGTTTAACAGAGATGGTGGATGGCATGTGCCGCCCCCTTGGAAACCTTGCCTCCAAAAGGCTCAGCAGTGTGTACAGAAAAGTAGTGAGGACACAGTGAACTCGGTGTGCTGCAATATTCCCGACGCGCAGCTGTCCAGTGACGAAGAGTTCCAGTGTACACCGGCGCAGCCCTCCCGCACCCCCTCACCTGCACCCCCGCGAAAACAACCGTTAAGCTTACGTGCGCGCCGTGCAGCTGGGCAGCTGGCAGCTGCACGGCGCGCACGTACGGCGCGTACGGCGCACGCAGTGCTAATCGAGCTGCGAACATGCGCGCGCACTCGCCTTGAAGATGATCGCCGGACGCGATCGAAACTCGAGTCGGACTGTTCTGACTATTTTATACGTGAGTTACGCGTGTATTTGTTTAATTTGATTTGTATCCTAAACAGGTAGCTTTACTTCAGTGTCCCATCAAAGTCAAAAGGGCGGTTTCGTGGAGAACCTTGAACTGTGATGGAATGTGAGGTTTTGGCTGTTGTGGCATAACTTCCAACATCGTGATCGTACTTGAATTCGCTTACCCTTAACTGGATGACGCTATCGTAGATTTCACAAAATTATAAAATTTAATCCAGTGTCTGTTTAATTTTAAATTGATGTGCGTTTTTTGTTTTTTTGGTAACAATTATATTATTACGAGATAAATAATTGTCCCGACATTATTACATAATACTAAATTTTTCCTGTTACTTGTTTATTGACACGCCTGTTATAAAACCTGTTAATATACCTATAATTATTATTTTTAACCGTGCAGAGTATCTGTATCAAACCTAAACTACACTACATTTACTAAGCATAACTGAATTATCCATATACCGATAATAGTTTACAAATAATCAAATGAGTCTAGCCTGCTATCAGATGGAACCATAGGTTTAGTATTGCTGGACATGCATAAAAGTACATACAGTCTAATATAGAACCTCTTTCCTTCTTAAGTCGGTTTATATAACTAACAGCTATAGAAAATATTCACTCACCAATAGAAGGATCTGAATTATAAGCAGTCTTAGCAGTAAAAATCACTAAGTTGGCAATACTCTTATGACTCAGTAAATGTGTGAGGTGAAAATTATTAAAAATCTTAGACAAAGCCCTAAGATATTTAAAAATCGCATATTGTTGTCTCGTTGAATAGACGAATAATTTGGTACCTAAACTGCACAGCATCATGGTCGTACTTTCATATAAAATTGTCGTCCATTAACAACTCTTTGTTGGGTGCTTCACGAGTGATCGAAACGGCCTGAGGAAAAAGATAGCGTCAAATTGGCGAGGGGCGAGGACTGCCCATTCTATTTAATGAGTATTTAATATTATCTATTCTATGGCATTAGTCCAGTCAAAATAGACATTCCAGTTTGCATTAATTCCCAACAAGCTGGATTTTTGTTTACGCCTTGAATACGTCATTACAAATGATATGTCAAAAGTCCCCATCGATCCCGCTTGTGCGTTGTTTTTTATTCGAGGTCAAAGGTTACAAATTTGCGTTTTTTAGTATATCTCTGAAACAACGAGAGCTATCGAAAAATGTTTCAGACAAAGTTTGAAGATCGTAAAATTGTCTACAAAAAAGATTCCATCATTTTTCTTCTACAAAGCATCGCTTTCGAGATATTGTCACTTTAGACCGCAGGAAAGTCGTATTTTCGACTATTTGCACACATTTCCGCACCACCTCTGATTTAGAATATTGTATTTTTGCCTCTTTTGAAAATTGCCGATGTCGTATCGCAGCCAGTTATCGCATGAAGGAATAATATATAAGACTGACATTTTGGATATATGCAGTTAAACTTTGTGAAGAATATATTTTCGTTTGTCCTTGAGGTCTCCCAGGTTTTAAAAAGTAAATGATCTTATCCCTAGGTGTTCCTGCAGTTAATATTATTAACAAATCTAAATCTTCTCTAACAACGATAGTTGGATTGGTGCTACTGAATTATTCAATTGCGGTTTCAATAATGAGGACATCAGCGTCATTTTGAGCTTGTTTCACAACAATATTGGCAGCTGCAAATTCTTCATAACATCGAAATCAAACGAAATTTATTGTGAGTATTAGCGAGAAACTGCTGTTGGTTTGTCGGAACAGTCATTGATCGATCAAAAACAATATCAGACGATGAAGATATTTGTTTAGCTCGACGACGTTGTTCTGCAGCTTTGATATTTTTTGTATAACCAGTGTAACCGACAAATATTATAGTAACGTTCTAACGTTGTGACCAAACTTTATCGCTTTATGAACTTTTTAATATACTAATAGGTAAACTCCATGACAGCTCCAAAATGGAATAGCCGCGGGAGAGGATGGTACAACCGAGCTCTTAAAAGACGGTGGAAGACCACTGATAAAAGATTTCCTAGCTCTGTTTAATGTCGTGTTTTCTCGTCGTCTCTCACAATGTCTAAAGACAAATCTTCGATCAGTGTGTAGGTGTGTCATGACCCACGGTACCAAAACGTGGACACTGACAGCTAAGCTAGTCCACAAATTTAGAGTTGCAGAGCGTGGAACACAGAACGAGCTATGCTTTGATTTTGTCTGGAAGAATGAATTCGGAACTAGAGAACCAAGGTTATACCGACATAGCTCAACGCATTTCCAAGTTAAAGTGACCGGCCATATCTGCCGCAGAACCGGAGTAGACATGTTCTTCAGTGGAGACCGCGAACCGGGAAACGTAGTGTAGACATCCTGAGACTAGATGGAGTGACGATATATGAAAGACAGCAGGCAGTAGATGGAGACGTAAAGCTGAGGTTAGGGCTGACTGGCGGATCATGGAAGAGGTCAGGGAACTATGTCCAGCAGTAAACTAAGATAGGCTGATGATGATGGTGATGAAACTCCACGACCTCATGCCAGTAGGTACTAATTATACATAGATCCACATTTCCACTCTAAGAATGGACTACAAATATGTGTGAACCGTAGAATTGTTGTTGATGTCTTGCAGTCAAGTATGATAATATTATTATCTAAGCTCGTTCTATATTATTCTACAAAGTAGTTTGGTACATAATACTTAACTCCTTTTTCAAGGATGACTCTCTGAAAGATTATACCAAATCTCGAACTTATTTACATAATCTTTGTATAGAAATTCAGATTCTGGAATTCACGATAATTGCACGATGATGATGATTATAAAATAAAATTATATAAAATATTGCCGTCCACAATTTTGGTTGGCCACGTTGGTCCACGTTGTTCATATTCCTTTAATTTTGTATGAGTGCCACGTATTAGTGCATATTGGTATTTTCTATGTTTAAAATAGCCATAATTCGAGAACAGTACATCGTAGAAGAAAAAGTGTTGAGATCTTTTTTGTAGACAATTTTATGATCTACAAACTTTGTTGAAAGCATTTTTCGGTAGGTAGCTTTGTTTCAAAGATATACGCAAATAACGCAAATTTGCGCCTTTGACCTAGAATAAAAAACAACGCACAAGCGGGATCGATGGGGACTTTTGATATGTCATTTGTAATGACGAATCCAAGGCCTGCACAAAAATCCGGCTTGTTGAGAATTAATGCAAACTGGAATCATAATTTAGTCTATTTTGACTGGACTACATTGACGCCATGACGATTAACGCCAAAATAATAAGTTACGTAATAGGGTTTTTTAAAAATTCAATCAATTTAGGTGAAAAATGTTTTAAAAAAATGTATTGAATATAACATACTTTTTATCCATTAATCAGATCGGTGAAACTCGTTTTATAGCGGGATCTTAGACGAGAACGACGGAACAGAATTGGAAGAACTTTGAAACATTGTGTTTATTTTTTATTTTCTAGTCTGGAATAGTACTCGAGGCTTTTATTTATCCCGAAAAAGTGCATAGTTTTTAAGGTAACATAATATATTAACTACTGCATCGGAAGTACTTAGCAGATTTGGTCGAAATTTGAAACACACACAACTAATAGTCTGGAATACCTATCATATAATATCCCACTCAATATAAAAAAAAAGGCACGGACCCGTCAGAACGCCCCAAAAAAATGGTTTGACATTTAGAACACAGATTTAGAGTCTGAAATGTCACATAGAATATCTACATAATATACTAGCGGCCCGTTCCGGCTTTGCTCGGATAATAACCTAGATACCAACTGCAGCGCCATCTGCCGGGCTGATTTGTAAATCTTAACAATCGAGGGCCCTACCCACACGCATACAGAAAAATTCATTCAAATCGGTTTAGCCGTTTAGAAGGAGTTCACTAACAACGAAAAGTGGCATTGATTTTTATATATATAGATTATTCCGAAAAATGCATAGTTTCATAGGAAACTTATGATAATTTTCACATGGGAACGGTTAATGGATTGAGTTGAAATTTGTGACGCAAAATTTAGAAATACCAGTCAATTACTACGCAGACCACATCTCAAACTCTACGCGGACGATGTCGCGGGCAACAGTTAGTGATAAATAAAATTATGTAAACCTATGCCGAGCAATTATAAATAGGTAATTAATGATACAATCGTATTATGTAAATAAGTAATGTCCTTCCCTACGGCAGTAATGAAATAGGTACTTACTCTATAGTAATACAATGTTATAAAACGAATTATGCATAAAGAAAAAATAAAAATAAATACCTATAGGGTTAACGTTTAATTAACGTATATTTAAATACATTTGTTAAATGACTGAATGCCTTAAAACCTTGAATTCTTTTGAACTAGAAACCTGTATAGTCAGTGCTGAGAACACTCAAAACTGCAGTGTAGAGTGAGGTGGCACATGTACACATCGTCTCGTTGATTCTGGATAATAGACAAGTAAGAGTTTATTCTTTATACAATACATAAAAAGTCACGGTACGAAAAAGCCATGCGGTTATTGGTAAGCAACAAGAATGTTCATAGCATTACGCGAGATGTTTATTTAGTTGACTTCATGGTGAAATAAATGTTACCGCAGTAGCTCTTATCGAAAACTGGTTGGTGGATGACACATGCCATTGAAAGATTCTAGGTACACGTCGGTTTCCTCACGACGTTTTTCTTCACCGTTTTAAAGTTAGCGGCATTACGCACATGACTTCGAAAATATAGTGATGCGCGTGGGAATTTGAACCTAGGAACTCCGGATCGGCAGTTGCCGTTCTCTCGACTAACCGAACCGCCTTCATCGCGAACCTTCAACCGAAGCACGAAACGTCTTCATCGAATTCATAGCTACACTACAGAACAACAAAACAAGTGATTTTCAAGAACTGAGAATACATCGTGCAGTCATCTATATGACTAGTCCTATCCTATGATAGGAAGTGAAAGCCTCTTAAAGGCGAAACTCGAGGAGGCGGAAACAGCTACATACAATAATGTCACAACCTGGGTCATCAAGGGAACCATAACAGGACAGTATATGGCAGCCTAAAGTGCAAAAAATGGCTTGGTGACACTGAACAAGAAAGAGACGGAACGTGGCGTTACCGAAAAGTTACCGCCCGATGCACCAAGATCATGCTGGACGACGGGATCCTCGAGATGGCCAAGTCCATTGAAAGGAATTTAAACGTTAAAGCGTGTTGGGAAAACTGGAAGGTACCAAGAATACAGTGGGTCAACAGAGTTCCAGTGTGTGGAAAGACAACATGGGTGATTATACACTTCGACGTGGACAAGGACGCTATCATCACCACAACAGATGAGGCAACAAAAATTTTTATAGAGAAGCTATCGCACCGTATCGGATCCTGGTCAAAGCCATGGTGTGAACTATGCCTTCTGTTCAGTTCTGGTAAATAATAAAAAAAATAGTCGCTTCATGATAAATGAGGCTCTCATGAATAATTTTGGAGCCATTGCGATGGTCTCACGTCTGTCTGGTGTTAGCGAAATTGTCTCATCGGAGACGTGAATCAGTTGCCTTACATTGATAGGAAAAATCTCTTCAAAATAAGGTATCACCGCCCGTAAACTTCTTTAGATGTGATCTTTCGAACTCAATGTTTAGATTCAGCGTGTTTCTTACCCTACGGTGATCGCTACTAGTCTTGACCTTGCTGATCACAAATATTTACCGTTTAGTCGTCATTTTTTGCGGAACAGTCTGGGCTAATCCAGGTCCATTTTCTCTGTGGCTTAGTAAAGCCTTTAATAGAGCAGTTGAGTTGACAGTAGAGAAGCTTTTTCGAAAACCAGCTTGTTACCGTGGTTGCTGCTCGTCTAGTGTTTTCGTGATTCTAAATAGTATAACTGAAAAGAATGGTTTATATAGAGTTGAAAGTAAAATGATCGGGCTATATAATAGTTTTCAATACTTTTAGGTTATACTTTTTTCTACAATAGAAAGTAGTCACGGAATATTGTCAGTGCCAGTCCTCAGGAACCTCCTTGTTCCTTATTATTTTCTCAAATAATTTTGTTAGCTGAGGCGTCAGAGGTTCCAACATAGCAATGATTGTTTCTGTTGATACTCTATACGTATTTTTGCCAGTCAATTCCAGATTTGTAATTAAATGTTTGTATAATGTTTTGACGTCTCTATATTGAGTTTTTTCTGTGCGTATTGTGACGGAACTGTTATTGGACTAATATGAGTTTACCATACTTTTAAGTTATCGAACTTACCAATTGTAACTAACTTACTTGTTGCTCTCGAAATAATGGTGCTGGACGGAGGTTCTGCTACTTAGATAAAAGAAAACTGAAAAATGGGAAGAACTCAGGTGGAAGTTCTAGACTTGCGCTGGTTGGGCCTCCTTAAAGTCGTGATTCCGCCAGGCGAACCGTGACAGGAGCACAGGCTGTCTCTTCAGAGTGATCCGCTTATCAGCTGAGTGCAAGTTTTAACTATTGTGAGGTCAGCTAAGACATACTCTTCATTGTATGCTTAAAGTTTTACCGCGAGCAAGAATAAAGATAGCGTCGATAAATTTTAGTATGAAACTTTATCGGTGTTATTAGATTGATTACGATCTAATTTGACATTACAATATCTAATAAGACATTCGCAAACTCTAGGTGATAAGAGAAATCATCTGCCTCGTTCCTTTTATTTATTCAGTCATTTCATAGTCTTACGTTCGGGTTAAGATGTTATGGTTGTGTAACGCACCTTCGCTTCGGCGCGGCCCGATATTGAAAGAACTAGGTAGGTTAGTTATTGTATAGCCTTTTGTTCGGGTGTTGATGTTGAGGTTGTGTAACGCACCTTCGCTTCGGCGCGACCCGCATCAAAGGTCGGACTAAGGACACCTTATCAGTGCTTCTGATAATTCATATTTGACTTGAGGATTGACGCAGTTGAGATCTCACGCTCAATTCGGGAGTAAAAAAAGACCACAAACAGCGAGGAGTGAATGATATTCAACATATATGTATATAAACAAGTCGGAGAATTCACCTATTCGAGTTTTCCCGTAGCCACTATGTTACAGTTCCTAGCAGGCCTTATCCGGGTTCTGCAAGCAGTGGCTATGGAGTTGCTGTTAACAATTGCGTGGTTGTGAATATAGTGAGCTGCGTTATACGATAATAGTTAACGAACTCCAACGACCCGAAGGGTCGATTTCCTATTCTTCCTGTGGCTAATGTATTGACATTAGCGGCAGGAATGTGTCGCACATAATATCAGGTTACTAGACAGCGTTTTTACAAATAAATGTACACAAAACTCAAATTAAATGCAGCAAGATGCAAAAGTGAATATGCAATACGATAGAGTATAACTTAGTAGGCATTTTGTGACAAGATATTACTATTTCCAATTGGAACTTAGAAAACAAAATTAAAACACACAATTATCATTTCAACTGCTTTACGTATATTCATGTGTTTATTCCCTAAGATCGTTCTAAGGCATTCAACATTCGTTGCTCTAAGGAATACGGAAAACTCTATTATCTTGAAAGAAAACCAAACGTTTGGATAACCAAACGCCTTGGAACAAAATAGATCTTTAAAATACATCAGTAGTACATAATAAGGTTTACATAGCATTTCGTTTGGTCCATTTATTGAAGTATTTCTTTCACTTAGTACAAACAGACTACTGAGACTAATACAGTCCTTACGTTACTTCTTTCTTAAACATAGTTATTAGGTGCTAATTACTTAACTTTTAATCTCTTTCTCTATAGGCGACACCTCGTAAGGTCTATCGTCGCGTCGGGTCTCAAGGAATCACATTATTACTTAATAGACATGGAATACTTTAGAAACAAAATTATAACACTTAGGTAATCTTCCCGAAAAATGCTTACGCGCCGATACATGGTGAAAGATAGACTCTTTAACTCAAAATAATCGCGAAAAAAATAGGTGCGCCTCGTTACACGGCGATTTTCTGACTGCTCCCTCCGCCGTCTTCCTCGATCCTTTTGTAAAGCGCCTTGGGTTTTAACAGGCGACACCCCAAAGCCGTTACCACAGGTCCATCCGAATCAAAGAGGTGGGTCTATGCGCCCACGCCGCCCTTTGTGACTCCATATTGCGAGGTTACTGAAAATAGTTTTTAAAAGTGCACATAAAAAATCCTTGAATGCCCCGTTAGGGTGCGGGTCCAACTTTTGTCCATGTCTTTGTTTGCCATATGGCTGGCCTAATAACTTAGTAGGTAGCTAGTCTAGCTGCGAAGCCGTGGGTCGTGGGTTCGATTCCCACACAGTGCTATTCATGCGATGAATATTTTATAAATGTTGGTACCACGTCTGGGTACTTTCTATGTATAATAAGTATGCATTTAAAATTATATAAGCATAATTTCAGCCATCTGGGTTCTGCAGTAAGGCTTTGCTTGGTTTGGGGTCAGTTTGCTTAGTTTAGTGCTGTATGTGAAATGACCAGCGATATTTACATATCTATTTATATTATAAACCCTTTAAGTCTGGCAATAATATAACATGCCAATTGTTATCGCTGATATGTCTGTTGACAATGTTATCTGTACTCAATTTATTAATTTATGTTATATAGATTTCATAAACATTAATCATTCTATCCGAATATGTGCCTATTATATATGACCATTGTGCTTATGTAAAGTAATGTAAACAAAAGAATAATTCTTAATAAACTTAATTATACTAAATATTTTTTTTGCGTTTGAACTTGGCCCTTGAGGCAGTCTCTGAATGGGGCGATACCAATCTGGCCAAGTTTAACGAGGAAAAGACACAGGCGTGTCTGTTATCTGCAAAAAGGAGTCCATTTCAACAAACTCCTTCTTTTAGAGGTGTATCCGTGCCGGTTACCGACCATCTCGACCTTTTGGGTGTTACCTTGTCATCTACGCTCAACTTTGGCTCTTATATCGAGTCCAAAGCTAACTTAGCTGTCAAAAAACTAGGTGTCCTCTCAAAGGTGCGAAGGTATTTCAAGTCTGAAAAGTTGCTTACATTATATCAAGCACAGATTCGCTCTTGTATGTAGTACTGTTCGCACCTTTGGGATGGATCGGCTAAGTATCAGCTCGAGGCTTTGGAATCGATCGAGAAACGTGCCAAAAGGCTCATAGGCAATGATACTCTTGTGCGGAAAAGACTTCAAAGTCTTGAACATCGCCGCAAAATTGCTAGCTTATCGGTTTTTTATCGGATACATTTCGGAGAGTGCGCGACTGATCTGCATAACTTAATACCACCTTGCCCTTTTTTTTATCGGACTGCTCGAGAAAGCGTCATCGTTTCATGGTTGATGTTCCAAAGACACGAACAAAGAGGTTTGACTCTACTTTTGTGATAAGAACGTCTAGGCTGTGGAATGAGCTACCTGAGTGGATTTTCCCTGATAGTTATAATCTTGGTGTCTTCAAGTCGAGAGTGAATCGGTTTCTTCTAGGTAAGCACGCTTCATCGTAGGCGGCATCGTCGCTTAACATCAGGCGAGATGGCGGTCAAGTGTAAAACTATTATAGTTAAAAAAAAAAAATCTTGTCACATATAATATATATATATGTCGGAATCGAGTCGCAATCGAGTTACAATCGAGTCGTGTCTGGGACGCAAGCGCCACCTGTCGGCGTTCGTTGAGTCAACATTCCCCCGGCCGAGCGGAGCGCACGACTTCTTGTGCGGCGGTCGCCCAGAGCGGTTGTGTTTAACCATCGCGCGTTCTACGATACGTACTTTGTTATAAAACCTACTTTGTTACCTGTACTTAATAAATCCAATTGTGTTTGCGAGTTTTCATCCAACACTACCCATCGGCTACGCCCACAGCAGAAGGATGCGATTAATGATGATGATGGCGAGACTATGTCCGCCGACATCAGAAGTTGGATTCGTGATGGATGAGAACAACGAAATAAATCGTGATATTTTGAAAAAAAACATGCAAGATCATGGTGCGTGATGCAGATTTATGTTTCTCGGAAAATCGACCCAGTGGCGATCGACCACAAGCAAGGCGTTTCGAGGTGAAGCATCATCGTGGTTAACTGAGATTGCCCTACAAAGAAGTTTACGTGAAAACAAAGTGCTTTTTATATTTCGACCGAAACAAAAGTGGATATGAAATGGATATTCAAATGAATCGCGAAAACCCAAGTGATACCGAAAACTACCCGCATTTGTGCGCCGCGCTGATTAATCACTTTGTTGACTATTTCTTGGAAAATCGTAAATAAAGAAGAAATTACCGCATCGAAGGTTCACAAACCACACGTCGATGTATTAATGAAGCTACTGTGAGAGGAGAGCAGACGGATTACAGAAGAATTCATCTCAACCGAAGACCAAGCCAAAAGTAGACGTCCCTGCCTGCCTGTTGGTCTGTCTTCGTGCTCCGCCTACCTGCTGGGCTAGCACGGCCATGTACTTGCCTGTTGGCCGGCACGCCCGAGTGCTTGCCTGTTGGCTGTGCAAATCCAACGTGCTTGCTACTGGACAGCAGGTCTATCGAAATGGTACCTGCCAGCCTACACCGAGATCAAGTTGATGAGTCGAAGTCTATGCTCAGCGAGGAGCCTAAGATGTCAATCAGGTGTTTGTTTCTAGTTGTCATTAGTTCCTATTCATTCAATTTTAGATTTAGATTTAGATTGCAATCGCTGTAATAGCACACTCTATGCCAAGTTAAGTTTATGAAGCAGTTTCATCAAGTTTATCATCACAGCTACCTATTTACTTTAGAAATCTGATTGGTTGGATACTTGCCTTGAAAACGCAGATACTTTTCTAGGGGAGCTTTAACATCCTGCTTTAGCAACTAGTAATTAAACCACACTTTTTTTTCAAAATAAATTTTTTTAGAGTCACGTTCGGTTACATGTGAATTAATTAAGTCAAAACTAAACGACTTATATAAAAGAAGTAGTCAAACTAACCCGAAACAAAATAAATGAACGATACATTCAATATTCGTAAAACAAATATTATACATTTATATTTATATATTTGTTATTATTTAGTTACATGATTTAGTTTCTTTAAAGAGAGCAAGTATGACTCCGAGACCACAAGAGGACGGTGCGAGCAGCGCGGGTGAGCAGACTGGCGCCGCAGCCGGTGACCGGGTCGTCATCTCCGGCATGGCCGGCCTCTACCCGCAGGCACGCTACGTCAAGGATCTGCAGGATATACTCTACAATAAGGTAAAGTAAATACTCACTCACAATGGTCGCTGGCTCGCTTCGCTTGCCACCTTCCCGTTCACTACACTTAACCTCGCATGGCACAGGCTCCTCTCAGGACCTCCCTTAAGCTTCTGGCGGGAATCCGTCCGGAATTCAAATTTCAGTGATAGAGCGTAATCGAAGCGGTTAGGTCAAAAGTATTAAATAGTATTAGATATTAGAGATTATTACTATTATCTAAATAAAACGTTTGCCATATAATTGGTAAAGAAAATCAGCATTTTATAATGCTGGTTTGTAAAAACCATCCGACAATTTGTCGACAATAGTTATTTGTTGTACAAGAGTGCAAAGTGGCTTTTTAACCGCGTGCTCAATTTTGATGACCGAGCAAGCGAAGGATTCTAAAGTTGAATCACGAGCGTAGCGAGGGATTCAAAAATTAGAATCCTGAGCGTAGCAAGGGAATCAAAAGAGCACAAGGTGAAAAATCTTTGCACTCGAGTGTAACACGTAATTTTTCATCCCCCCCCTAGCGAGGAAATTACTAAACGCTTTGCGCATTTTCAGTTTCAGTCGATTCTGTTGGCGCTAAATAAACTTCTTGGTCGCTAGAATCACTTATTATTATGGTATTTCGGTTTTTCACTTGTATTCAATTTTATAAGTTTTAAACTTAAGTTTATTTAGCCATGGTTTCAACAATAACAATATGACGTGAAAATATGGAGAGTTGACCGATTGAGGTAAGGAGTTTCATGTGTACATGAAAAAGTGTCCGCCCAAATGGATTAAATTATAGTAGCGCTTAATTTGCATCAGGGTACATTTTAAAGGAAATTAATAAACGTACTATTCAGAATTCATGAAAGAAAAATATTGGCAGTCATAGGCACTGCCGATAGAAGTGATAACTTATAACTCAGAATTTGATTGTTACTTTGGAAACAACGCGTGTGAAACCGGAAGGCGTGGCTATGAGCATGGCCATCTAGAAATGCTGACACATTTTTAAATGGCCAATGGGAAAGGCTGAGGCATTTCTAGATGGCCATTGGCTATGGTCCTGAATGTACCCGAAGATTTCTTATCATTCCCGAGCGTGACGCTAGAATTAAATTGACAGCCCACGAAAAATCTGTCTTTGGCGCGCCAAAAGAAGTTTTGACTTCAAAATATATTGTACCTACATGTTTTCTCAAAATAGTAATTATTTATTTGATGTTATATTTACTACATTATTTTGTACTGCACAAGTAGTTGAAATTATCTATTAGTTACTATTTTAGTAGTCAATAATATTTAATTATTTAACTCGGCAACTCGGCATACTTCAATTCGATTACAATTGATTCATTCATAGCATTTCAAAATGTTTTGCCATTTGAAATAACATTATTTACCTCTATCCTCCATACGTGAAAAGAAAATGGCGCGCAAAGCATTTAAAAAAAAGTACACCAAAGAGGTTCCGAGTATGAGTTTTTAACAAATTAAAAATAAATGTATGATGAATTCGGCACCAAGGAGGTAGAAATAAATAGGTTAAATTATGTTTTGAATTCAAAACCTCAGTACACACGATGTTCTAAATTCAAATTTACTTTAACCTCTAGAGGGTAAAAACGACTTTTGCGCCCTGATATCGAGGAGCAAAAGTACTCTTTCCGAGCTGGTGGGATGAAAAAGATATTTTTAAATAAAAGAAAAATATGGGAAACATTGTTTATACAATTAACTATTTTTAAATTGTTAAGTTTTTGGAAATAATACTATACGTAAAGTTGGTTTAAAAGTGATCAGGCACGTCTACGAGGTGCACCCTAAACAATCTGCCTCGGTGGCATCTTGTTGTGTGATGGCGAATCCCGGCCAGGGCTGGAAACTTCTAAACGGTAATTTTTCATCCCCCCCTAGCGAGGAAATTACTAAACGCTTTGCGCATTTTCAGTTTCAGTCGATTCTGTTGGCGTTAAATAAACTTCTTGGTCGCTAGAATCACTTATTATTATGGTATTTCGGTTTTTCACTTGTATTCAATTTTATAAGTTTTAAACTTAAGTTTATTTAGCCATGGTTTCAACAATAACAATATGACGTGAAAATATGGAGAGTTGACCGATTGAGGTAAGGAGTTTCATGTGTACACGAAAAAGTGTCCGCCCAAATGGATTAAATTATAGTAGCGCTTAATTTGCATCAGGGTACATTTTAAAGGAAATTAATAAACGTACTATTCAGAATTCATGAAAGAAAAATATTGGCAGTCATAGGCACTGCCGATAGAAGTGATAACTTATAACTCAGAATTTGATTTTTACTTTGGAAACAACGCGTGTGAAACCGGAAGGCGTGGCTATGAGCATGGCCATCTAGAAATGCTGACACATTTTTAAATGGCCAATGGGAAAGGCTGAGGCATTTCTAGATGGCCATTGGCTATGGTCCCGAATGTACCCGAAGATTTCTTATCATTCCCGAGCGTGACGCTAGAATTAAATTGACAGCCCACGAAAAATCTGTCTTTGGCGCGCCAAAGTAAATACTGCCTCGGTGGCATCTTGTTGTGTGATGGCGAATCCCGGCCAGGGCTGGAAACTTCTAAACGGACTCCTCACTGCCGTAGTGCATGTAGAGGTTGGAGAGAACTACTGGAAGATTGGGGAAGGTTTCTCGGCTAATCGGCCTATGTCTTCCACAAGCACTCCAATTAGCAGAGTGCTCAGTGGAAGAACAAGGGCCGCGATGCAGCCATGGAAGCAGAACCAAGGCTATTTCAAGCCGCGGTGGTTTGGGTGGGCCTCTCGCTGCCGACCATCTTAGCCAAGATGCTCGACAGTGAGAGGTCGTGTGGGGAGCGAAAGTTGGAAACCTCTCGCTTCTTCACTGAGGCTTAGAGTCGCACCCCGACTCCACTGGAGGGCTTGGAGCTTCGGACGTTAAGGTCCATCCGACATCCCACCTAGGGATAGGCCTTCCCGAGGAGGTGACGAGCTCCTGGTTTCCGGCGCGTCACTTGATCCAAATGCGGGGTGTGTATACCCAGGTGGTCTCGCAAGGGTGGTGGCATGTGGATCAGTGTCTTTTTTCTTCATTCTGGATGAGATGACGTTTAGTCGTGCGAAAACAGTAAGAATGGGTACTAAAAAGTGCGAGTTGCTAAATTCGCGCGCCTGACAAAAAACTCGGGATATGTCCTCACGGTGTAAAATGGCTGTCATATGGATAAGGTGGTCATTAACTTATCTTTGCAGACTATTTCAAAACGATGTGACTACATCTTTCTGTTGTTAGAGGGCTAGATTCTGAACTCACACAGAGGAAAGTACCAGTGGAAACCAATATAACTATTTGGTATCGAATACACTATGGCATGGACTAAGATCATTTGCTGTGATACAGAGTGCCTAAGATTAGATATTGTGTCGCTAATTTTAAGAACAAGCTAATTATACAATCGTACAATCGTAATATTTCAAAATCTGAGTTAGATGCGTTTAAGACCCTTTGGAACAACCACTGCGTGTTGGTATTACCGGCAGATGAAGGTAACGCTACTGTAGGGTACTGTAACGTACCTACGGACATTTTTGACTACTACAACTTTGAATTAACATATCTATATATATAAAAGCGAAAGGTCACTCATCACGAAATCTCAGACACTACAAATGCTAGGAGTCTGAAATTTTGCATGGAGGTGTATTTTAGCACGTGAGCGCTTGCTAAGACGGGGTTTTGCGAAATTCAACCCCTAAGAGGGTGAAATAAGGGATGGAGGGTTGTATAAAGATTCCGTAATTTTCAAAGCTATAAGTTTGAAATCCAGAGAACTGATTTTGATGAAATATGGTACACAGATATACTAGATCTCAAAAAAAGACATAGGTTACTTTTTATTACGGAAAAGGGGTTGAAATGGGGGATGAAAGTTTATATTATGGAAGTACGTGATAAACCATGAATCTTCGTATCTATACAATAGATGTTTGTTCTAGCAATTTTGTAATTTCCAACTGTACGGGGATGAAATTGGGGTTGAAATGGGGGATTTCAGTTTATATGGAAGTTCATAATTGTCGAAGATAAAACCATGAAACTTCGTATCTAGACACTTGACGCGAAGCAAATAAATGTTTGTTCTAGCAATTTTGTAAATTCGAACTGTATGTATGGGGATGGAATGAGGATTTAAATGAGGGATGAAAGTTTTATGTGAAACTTCGTCACTGTTGAAGATAAAACCCTGAAGCTTGGTATCTAGACACTTGACCCGAACCAAATAAAAGTTTGTTTTAGCAATTTTGTAATTTCGAACTGTATGGGGATGAAAACTTTATGTGGAAGTTCGTCATTGTTGAAGATGAAACTTTATATCTGGACACTTGAAGCGAAAGAAAATAAATGTTTGCTCTAGCAATTTTGTTATTTTGAACCGTACTGAGGATAAAATAGAGGTTGAAATGGGAGCTGAAAGTTTATATAGAATTTCGTCAATGTTGAAGATAAAACCATTAAATTTTGAAATTAGACACTTCAAATCCAAACTATTTTATATTATATAAATGCGAAAGTACCTCTGTGTGTCTGTTACGTTTTAATGCCTAAACCACTGAACTGATTTTGATGAAATTGGATAAAAATGTTTTAATATAAGCTGTTTTTAGTCAAAGTAATTTTTTATGGGTGTACAAATTATTATCAAGGCAGTACCGCCTCAGTTACCTTAATATTTATTTTGCGCGGACGAAGTCGCGGGTAAAAGCTAGTCTCTGTATATAATTAAGGTATTTAAGCGACAGACACATTATTTTTTAGGACATGTAACAACTGAGGCTATTCTTATATCTTAAGTGTTGCTAGATGTTTTTTATAAAATAATTTCTAAAAGTGGTTATTTGTCCTAAGGTACGTTACATGTTTGTACCTTGGTACACCTTTGTGTGTACCTTGGGACAAAATAAAACAAAGACATTTAGTTTAGAGCAGTCTTGTCATCACCTTAAAATAATTTAATACTACAGAGATCAACATTAACATGAATATCGTCTATAACAAAAATATTTACACACATGTGGTAGAAATTAGAGTTTTAAATGTGACAAGTTAAAAAAAATAAAAAAAAAATGGAAGTCATAGGAACTGCCGATAGAAGTGAAAACTTGTGACTGGCCTCGTGGCCTAGTGGGTAGTAGCTCTGCCTGCGAAGCCGAGGGTCGTGGGTTCGATCCCCACCCAGTGCAAATATTTGTGTGATGAATTCAAATGTTTGCACTGTGTGTCTGGGTGTTTCTATTTATAATAAGTATGTATTTAAAACTATATAAGTAATTATATCAGCTATCTGGCCGCCATCATACAAGCTTTGCTTAGTTTGGGGTCAGATGGTGTTGTGTGTGAATTGTCCACCAATATTTATTTATTTTATTTATTTTATTTAAATGTTTTTATTTACTTTTAATTGAATTGTCTAATTTATTTATTACCTTGTCAGAAAACAATTTATTTGTTAAACCATCGTAGGTCTATGTACATTCGCATAATTTCAACACCGCCAGCTAAATCGATGGTTGCGCCATCTAGTTTTATATCAACGTAATTATACAGAATATTGCAACTCTTTCTGTTGCCCTGGTACTGGTACCTAGGGGCAAACGCAACTCTTTTATATTTCTGTTGTCCTGGTATCTGGAGATAAACGCTGGGCTGTTGGAAGTGGGTAATCGAAACTCTTTACTGTTTTTGTTACCCTGGTACCTACCTGGCCGTTTTTACCGAGTTTACCCGAAGATTTCATATCCGATCCGATCCGATCCATTATCATATCCAAGCGTGACGATTGATGAATCCATTTCACAGCCCACGAAAATTCTGTCTATAGCGCGCCTAAAGAAGTTTTCACTTCAACAATGTCTCAAGGTAAAAGCATCCTAAGGTACGTTACATAACCCTACCTAATTGTTGAAATTGCAATTTGAAAAAAATAACGAGTTGGTAAGTGACAGTGACACTTACAAAAAAGTAACGTACGACTTTCCTAACCGGATCGCAAATAATCACCTACATGATCTCAACAAAATTTGAAAAAAAAACCGTGCCGGACGGACTTTTTAAGAGTGCGCCTAATGCCAGGGAAAAATAAGTTTTCACCCGCGCGACGCGTTTCTTAATGCGATATACATAAAGTCGAGAATAGCATGATACAGTTTGGAGGAAAAATCAATATTAAATCAGGAGTCCATTTTTGACCAAGTTTTATTAAATTACTCAATAATTAAACATAAATTAAAAAAAGTGTGCGGTTACTTTACTAGAACGTATAATTAGGAATTGTATTACCAAAAAATAATGTGGGGTCATCGCTGATAATTTGGAGTACTCGAATTAAAACGGGTTTTTTCGGTGTCATTTTTATTTTTTTATTGTAAGAAACTCTGATCTATTTTTAAAATTCTATTCGGTTATTGTGCTTGTTCTCGATTGTACCCACACTTCAATATTTTTTTTGTCTTAGTTTTTAGTTTCTTAACTTCAGTGAGCGGCGTCGAAAATGTCCTTTTTTCGTTTTCTGGCACTAGGCACCCTTAAGAGCTTTTAAGAGCTTGTGCCCGTTGAAAACTACACCCCCGAAAATTTCAGGCTTCCGAAAATACATAAATCTGAGTGGCCTCTTCGTCTTTTTTTTTACGTAAAGGAAATACGTTTACGCATACTCTTTGCCTAAATTTACTTTAACCTTAAACACAGATGGATAATGGACGTCTCCCGTAAAATTACAAGTTTTTTAAACCTGCTTTAAAGTCTAAAACTATCTATTACGTTTTTGTTCTCAGGTGAACCCGGTGTCTTCGGAAACCCTGCGATGGGATTACAAGCACCCCGAGGTGGCGCAGTACTCCGGCAACGTACCCGAGTTGGACCGTTTTGATGCCCAGTTCTTCAAAGTTCACTATCTTCTTGGAAACAGCATGGACGCAATGTCACGCAAGATCTTAGAACAAACGTTCGAAGCCATTTATGACGCTGGTAACACTGTGTTCTTTTTTGGTTAAACAATTGTTTGTGTGTTGTGAATGGAACGACTGAAAATTTAATTTCGAATTTCGTCTGTCCCATAGTTATGGTAGCTTGTTCATAAAACTGCTTAATAAAAAATAATTTGTTTCTAGAGGTTCAATAAGTTGTACATTTGCATAGATTTTTACATAAAATATAATATATAACTTCCGTTTCCTCGAGAACACCGGAACTGATTTTTACATATTTTTTTGTTGAAAAGTTATACTCCTCTAATGTTCCCATATATATTTCTATATCGGTAAAGTGGTTTTTGAAATAAGAGCAATAAATGTGTGTGCATAAGACCGCACAACAGATGTGAGAACTAAAGTGAAAAATAACTCTTATTTAAAAAAATATAATCTTAATAATTAAAATATAAATGATTACAAATAAATTGAACGGTAAACACAGCGATACGATAGTGAGAGCAACAGCCAGCTGTATCTTTCTTGCTCGAGCCTCGGTTATATTCGGCGGTCCCGAGTTCATCTGAACGAATCTTTCACTTCACAACATGTCGATCGCTCATTCACAGTCAACGAAAAAATCTTGTGCGCCAAAAGAAGTTGTCATTTTAAAGGTTGTGGTTTTAAAGGTAAATATTTAAAAAATCAATTAGCACGAAATTGTACTATCAAATTTCAGACACAACTAGTATGTCTTTAAATACAACGCTAACACAAATTGCGCATCAAAAGGTTCGTTATTCTGCAGATATTTTGCCAAACTACGTTGATGTAATAAAAATAAATTACTCAAAACTGCAAATTGTATGGAAATTCAACATTTTCAGGGCATCACTCCAGAGAATCCAATGCAATACAAAAGTATGTTATTTCCAGGATTTGAGAATGTGGTCATTTTATCTGATTTAATGCCCTTAGATGAACAAGTTTGCGGCATTCAACAATTTTGGAATTAATTTAAGCTACATTTTTTGTAGGAATGAGTCCTGAGCACCTAGCAGGAAAATCAGTCGGTGTTTACGTCGGTTCATGTTTTTCTGAGACAGAAAAAGCATGTTTTTACGTTGCTACCAGTAGGACAGGATTCGGTATCCCTGGGTAAGTATATTGTTTTCTTAATGCTTGACATCATAATTTTAAAAAGTTTGTGAAACCGCATGCCTTCCTATGCTTCTCATGCTTTGCACGCCCAGACACTTCTCATGCTTTAGAGTGTCGCATCCAGAATTTGACATTTTTCAGCAAAAAGGGCAGATAAAATATATATGGAGAAGGTCTTTCTACCCTATTCTTAGGAATAATCCTAGATATACTTATTGTAATTTATTAGACGTACCTACTTTTTGTAATTTATTGCAACGAAGTTTCTTATCGCGCGTTGCGAAAGGGGGGCTAGAGTAAAAAAAACAACACCAAAATTTTTAACGACACTTACATGTGATAGAAAACGATAACAAATTTCGCCAATAGTAAGTAATGACTAAATAGCTCAGGCGGGAGGTGGCCGCTTTAGAAATCAGGAGTCCCCGGTTCGAATTCTGAAAAGAAAGTTCATCTAATTTATATTTGGATAAAACGTGCTACTATCATGATAAGCGCTTAAGAAGCACGATATACTTATCATAGATTTTTTAAAATAATTTCTTATGTTTTTTCTGTAAATATCTCATTTTTCCGCATCCTGGAGTGCAATTTTAATGTTAACCACTTACTGTCTATCACTATGATGATGAAATCGAATGGTAAAAAAAATTGTTTTTTGTATTTTTTTATTACAGATGCAGTAAAACAATGTTCGCGAATCGTATTTCGTACTGGTTAAACGTTAAAGGTCCCTCCATGTCTATAGACGACGCTTGCTGTAGCTCCATGGCCGCCCTCGAGGCCGCCTACAAAGCCATTACTCATGGGGAATGTGAAGCAGCCATCGTTGGTGGAGCTAACTTGTGTCTGCATCCGCAATCTTCAGTGCACTACGGAAGGTAACTACATAAATATAATCGACGATAATCACATTTTATGTCCCATCTAGTATCTACTACTATAAAGTTACATAAATATCGTAATGAAAATGTGTACATTGTAATTGCAATTGGAAGTCGGTGGATGGAGGCGGTACAAAACTGGTCATTGTGGAAATCATTGGGGGAGTATATCCAGCAGTGGACGTCTGCAGGCTGCAGATGATGAAATTGCAATTGCAATGCCAATGTAGTACAGTATTACATTTTTGCATAACGAAATTTATGTTATTCTATTCTCAAAATGCTAACTACGGAAGCGGATATACAATATTTGAACATTTTGGTGTTAAGTGTAGAAAGGCATCTTGGGGACCTCTCGTTCCCCAAGATAACTCGACAGTCAACCTCGCATACATCCCGGTCATCTCCCTTTTAAAAACCATTCTGAACGTTTGCTCAACGTTACTAAAGTTTGGGCGTGAATTTGTTCAACGTGCGTTTAAATTTAGCGTGACAATTCCAGTATAATGCCCACGTTCTGAACTAGTAATAAGCTTGATCATCAAGATTTGCTTTAAAACTTCACAGGTGCTTAACATACTAGATGACATAATTATAGTTGTTCTTAGTGCAGTCGTAAACTAGATTTATAGGCTGGTATAATTTTATTTGTAATTTAATTGTGTTGATAGCTCTCCTCTTTTATATAATTTTTATTGATCATATATTATTATTGCTTGTTTGTAGAATAATGAAGATAAGTATGGACGGTAATACAAAATCTTTCGCTGAGGATGCTGAAGGTTGTACTAAATCCGAAGCAATCAATGTTCTTTTTCTACAGAAAGCTCGAGATGCGAAACGGTAAGTGGTGAAATGTCATAGGTTAAAACCGGTATTAATGTACTTTAGTTGTCGTTTCTGGTATATAAAATAACTAGCTGTTACCCGCGACTTCGTCCACGCGAAATAAATACTAAGTTAACTCAGACAGTACCTATTTGTATACCCAGACACATTTACGGCTACTAAAACAGCTTATGATAAATCAATTTTATACAATTTCATCAAAATTGGTTCAGTTGTTTAGGTTTGAAAGCGTAAGAGACATTCGTCCCCCATTTCAACTCCACTTTCATCCCCATACAGTTCGAAACTACAAAATTTCTAGAACAAACATTTATTTGCTTCGTGTCAAGTGCCTATATATACAGAGTTTCATGGTTTTCAACGATCGGGTACTTCCATATTGTCATTTTTTCCCTATTTTAACCAAAATTTCATAATTCTAGCAATTACAAAATTGCTAGAACAAACATTTATTTGCTTCGTGTCAAGCTGTCAAGTGCCTATATACAGAGATTCATGGTTTTATCTTCGACAATTGGGAGCTTCCATATAGACATTCAACCCCAATTTCATCCCCGTCCAGTTCGAAATTACAAAATTGCTAAAACGAAACATTTGTTTGCTTCGTGTCAAGTGTATATATACAAAGTTTCATGGTTTTATCGTCAACGGCTGGGAATTTCCGTATTGACATTCAACCCCATTCCAATCCCAATTTCATCCCCGTACACTTTGAAACTACAAAATTGCTAGAATAAATATTCGTTTGGTTCGTTTCAAGTGTCTATGAACAGAGTTTCATGGTTTTATCTTCAACGGTTATGAACTTTCATATTGACATTCATCCCCCATTTCAACCCCAATTTCATCCCCGTACAGTTTGAAATTACAAAATTGCTAGAACAAACCTTGGTTTACTTCGTATCAAGTGTCTATAAACAGAGTTTCATGGTTTTATCTTCAACGATTGGGAACTTTCATATTGAGATTCATCCCCCATTTCAACGCCAATTTCACCCCGTACAGTTCGAAATTACAAAATTAATAGAACAAACATTTAATTTCTTAGTGTCAAGTGTTTAGATACAAAATTTGATAACGTTGAAAATTACGAATTTTCATATAACCGTTCATCCCTTGTTTCACCCTCTTAGGGGTTGAATTTCGCAAAACCCCGTCTTAGTGAGCGCCTAAGTGCTAAAATACACCTCCATGCAAAATTTCAGACTCCTAGCATTTGTAGTTTCTGAGATTTCGTGATGAGTGACCTTTCGCTTTTATATATATAGATGATGTTACTAATGTACGTATACGTATAGTTATTTAAAAAATATGTTGTAGTGTCAAAGGCTGAAACAGTCTGATTAAATTATCGGGAACTTCTCAAAAACATCGAAGTAGTTAAATTCATTCCAGATAAATTATAGTTGCATCAAATCATCCATGTCATAGTTAAATTGAGTGCAAATTTTCAGGGTTTACGCTGAAGTTATTCACGTAAAATGTGAGTTTGTATCTATGATGAGCGAGGAAAATGGTCCTAGGTATGGATTCTATCGCGATCCAAATGATACAGCTAAGTTCCTTAAGGAGTTTTATGAAGAAGCAGGCGTTTCTCCAAATCTGATTGAATATGTCGAAGCCTTTGGTTCAGGTAAATAAAGAATGAGTGAAAATTCGACAACAAAACTTCTTATTTAAGGTAAAAATAATACAGGTTCTATGATTAAAACATTTGTGGTTATAGCTGTACCTGAAGCAGATCAATCCGAATTAGACGCTATCGATAAAATATTATGCAATGGGAAAGAAGAACCGCTGCTGGTTGGAAGCGTAATGTCCAACATCGGATATGGTGAAGCAGCTTCGGGGATATCAGCTATTACAAAGGTAAGTATCTAGATGTTTTTAACCAACAAGTCAAAAGAAATTGAGTTAAAGAAAAAGGATGCTCGATGCAGAAATTAGGTACACGTAAGTAAAGCTGCTAAAGTATTTGGACAACGACATGAGCAAATAATGTACTGGAGTGTAAGTCTACAACAAACGAAATAATCAGAGGCTACCCTTACTTTTGAGATAAGAGAATCATTTCAACATGGTTGCTCGAAGTCTGTCAGTGTAATTAGAATTTAGCTGGTTGCAGGTGCTGCTGTGGTATTTCAGTAATTGCTGAGCTATCTTGTGGTGGTGAACGTACTGGTGTATTCCAGGATATGAAGATCTGGTCTGTGGTTGCAGGTGTTGCTAGGGTACCACACGGGCGTGCTGGCCGGGAACCTGCACGGCGAGGCGCCGCGGCGCGACGTGGCGGCGCTGCGCGAGGGGCGCCTGCGCGTGCTCGCGGACCACCAGCCTTTCCACCGCGGCTACACCGCCATCAACAGCATGTCCGTCACCGGGGTCAACGCGCACGTGCTATTGCATGGACAGTACAAGCAAAAAGTAAGCGTAACTTATACAGTATAAATGAAAGCAAAAATACGCAAGTGAGGATCGGAACGGAAAACAAATTAAATTTTTTTTTCAGGATTTAGAACGCTATAAAAGCAATATTCCGCGACTCGTGACTATTTCGAGTAGACAAGAATCTGCCGTGAGCAAAATACTCGATGATTTGAAATCTCATTCCATTGACCCTGAGGAACTGGCGTTGCTTCAAAATATACATGAAACTAACATAGCAGGACACTTAGGGAAAGGATACACTATTTTAGGTAAGAAGAGATACATTTAGATAATGCAACTAAAGTATTTCACAATTTTTTGATGTAAGGAAATGATCCAACTATACATTTGCTTCAGACACAAACTCGTCTGGTGCGACAGTGAGCCTGTCGCAGTGCGCGGAGTATTGCGACACCGCTCGGCGCCCGCTGTGGTTCGTGTACAGCGGTATGGGTTCGCAGTGGGCTGGCATGGGCGCGCAACTCATGCGCATACCCGTCTTCGCAGCCGCCATCCAACGGTAAACAATGATGTGGACAAGCGATCTTAACCAACACACATAAGCATGTAACTAAATCAAATTTTAATTTCAGCTGCCATAAAGTGTTGGAACCAAAAGGACTCAACATAGTTCACATCATTACTTCACCCGATAAGGCAATATTCGACAACATCTTGCATTCGTTTGTGGGCATCGCCGCTGTGCAAATTGGTCTCACCGACGTCCTTATAAATCTAGGACTGGTGCCGGACAAAATCCTTGGTAATATCATATTTATATATCGCATTAAGTAAAAATTGTTGAGTCCATAGATATGCGACCATTATTTAACCAGGTTTCTTAAGAGTGATCCCGTGGTGTATGGTGTTGCAGGTCACAGCGTGGGTGAGCTCGGGTGCGCGTACGCCGACGGCTGCCTCACGGCGGAGGAGATGATCCTGGCGGCGTACAGTCGCGGCCGCGTCTCGCTCGAGACACCCTTCATCCGCGGCTCCATGGCCGCCGTGGGACTCGGCGCACGGCAGGTCAATAGCTTCTTCTCATTTGGCAATTTTACATTCAACAACATATTACGATAAGATTTTTTTTTGTCACAGATGACATCGATGTGCCCCCCAGAGATAGCGATCGCGTGTCACAACAGTGCTGAATCTTGCACCATCTCAGGTCCCGCGGAGGCGATGCGTTCCTTTGTCGCTGAACTCACCGCTCGAAGCATCTTCGCCAAGGAAGTTCCGTGCTCCAATATTGCTTATCATTCACAATATATCGCGGAAGCTGGTTAGTTTCTGTTATTTTTATTTATTGCTTTTGACCTTTCTTACATTTTACATATAATTTATTTTAATATTTCTCTAATTCGTTCAGATCCTGTAATTCATACTGATATTTCATTGTACTATGTTAGGTCCTGGCTTATTGAAGTACCTGAAAGAGGTGATCAGTACACCGAGGGCCAGGAGCGAGCGCTGGGTATCTTCGTCGGTGCCGCAAGCCAGGTGGCAGGAGCCGGCGGCGCAGTACTCCTCGGCGGAGTACCACACCAACAACCTGCTGGTGAGGGCCGCTCGTCGCTCGTCCCGTGCTGTCGTGTCGTGTACAAATGACGTGGCGAGTAACCCGGCCCGCGCCCCCACAGAGCCCCGTGCTGTTCGAGGAGGCTTCAGCTGCGATCCCCGCGGACGCGGTGCTGGTGGAGGTGGCGCCGCACGGCCTGCTGCAGGCCATCCTCAAGCGCGCGCTGCCCGACTCTGCCGCCAACATCCCGCTCACGCGCCGCGGACACCCAGACTCCGTTGTCATGCTGCTTGACGCTATCGGCAAGTCAGTATCAAAAATAAAAATAAAACTACATAAATATTTTAAAAATAGTTCAGTAATATAAATTAACACTGTTGAGCATTCTTCACTCAACACTAACTAATCCCGAACTAAGAAAATTTTGTGCCGTCATCTTGCAGCACGTTCACCATTTTGTGGAGATTTTGGTCAATGCTGTATGTTGTGGTTGGCAAGGCAACATATTGGTTCTCCAGTTCCAGCTGGAATGGTTCTGACCCAACTCTGGTTTGGAGAAGAGTCGGACGGAGTGTTGACTTCATTAAACGGACGCATTCACGCTATAAACCTCTAAATATATTACCATTATTATTATTCATCATCATCATCAACAGCCAACTAAATGTTCCCACTGCTGGGACTCGGGGCCTTCTCTCGCAAGGAGAGAGTTAAGGCTGATCCACCACACTGACCCAGTGGGGGTTAGTGGATGATAATTATTATTATTATATACATACAATACACAGATATTTCGAAATATATATCATCATTATCAGCCCGTAATCGTCCACTGCTGGACTTAGGCCTCTCCTATATTTCGCCACTCGGCCCGATCCTCAGTCTTACGTTTCAGGGCGTACTACACTACGTTTACCGATTCGCGGTCTCCACTTCAGAACCCGTCTACCGCAACGGTTATCGGGTCTGCGACAGATGTGACCGGCCCATTGCCACTTCAGTCTGCTAATACGCTGAGCTATGTCGGTGACTTTAGTTCTCTGACGAATTACCTCATTGTGGATGCAATCCCTCAGAGAAACCCCAAGCATAGCCCTTTCCATAGCTCAATAAATATTTAATGAGACAAGGTCCCAAAAAATCAACAAGCAAAAGTCAGTGAGCAGCCTTAGTTAGAAAATGCTGCTGAATCTGTGTCTTGAACTAAACGACGCTTAGAGCACGTCTGATGGCCATCTGAAGAGCATTCAAGAGCAGGCCTGTACGCTAAAACGACGCAACGAACCGTAAAAGGAGCTTAGATGAGATAAAGTACACAGAACGAACAAAGTTGCTCAAGCGTAGGTATATATATATTTCGCTTTATTGATGAAATTTGTGGATCCGTATTAAAACAATGTTTGAAAATAGTGCCTAATTTTGTACTTCTGAACTAAATCGTGCTGTTACCCCGCCAAATTTAGCAATTACGCCGTAGTTGATTCACGATATAAGCCAAAACTTTACCTTAATTATGGCCAAAGTTTTCGATGGTAGCCCTTTTATGCTGTGACTTGTCGAAGGCGTTCGACGTCGCCGACCGCGTCGTACTCGCTGAAAAAATGCACTACTGTACTGTATACGGCGCGACGCGCGCCCTGCTGACGGATCTCCTGTTTGACTGAACCCAGACGGTGGTGGCTTGCGGGGGCACGGAGAGGTCAGACGCCTTGAACACGGAGATGGGTGTCGCTCAGGGGTCCTCGATTTGAAATATACTGTTTTCCTTGCTCCTGAACGATCTCCCGAGTGCCATCACGGCGGCGGCTGAAATTTTTATGTACGCGGATGACGTAGCCGTTGTTGTTACTGCGATTTCTGTCGATCTATTATGCTAGGGCCACACTAACGAGAAATGCCATTAATTATCGCGTTAATGGACGTTAACTGTAGATGTATTTTACACCTACGGTCTATGTCCATTAGGTGTATTTTACATCAACGGTTTACGTCCATTATCGCGATAATTATTGGCATTTCTCGTTAGTATGGCCCCAGCATTAGAGCGGAGACTGAACGAAGTGACGATGATGACTAGCGCGATGGGTTGCTTATCGGGACACAGGACGCGACGATTGGTGGTTTTGTTAGACGGGATCAATATGTTACGGGCAATTTGATAAGTCCGGGCACTATTAATAACGACCGGTTTGTACCTATTTATAATGCCCGACTCAATTTGGCAATGTGATTAAAACAGCATGAATAATCACTTTTCCCGGCCATTATGAATAATTCCCACCCTATCTAGGGCAAAGTAATAAAATAGGTGAACTGTAGTGTTTTTGTTTATTAAATTAAATTAAACTTAAGTACAAAATTTTCATGAAAAGTAAAAATAAACTATTAAAATAGTAGTCAAAAAATAAACAGTTAAAATATAATAACCTCATTAGTTACCTACTTTTATTTTGATAAAAATATTACTTAATAACAATAGTTTAAAAACTAGTAAACTGAGAAAAATCAACAGAAATATCTAATAATTAAGAACTGTGTAAGAAAGTCATTAAGTTTAGAATTATTTATTATTGCAAGATGAGCTTTTGTGACATTCGGAATTGCAAAGAATGTTTGATTTTTTGTATTTATAACGTTTTGAATTGCAGTCACCACTACAGTTACAATGCTGGAAGCCTTGTCCATCAAAATAAGAGTCTCCTCGAGCACATTCTCGAAGAGTAATATCAACTTTTGTAAAACATCGTCGATCGAAATGAACTTTTCTATACACATAGTAAACTCATTTCTAGCGTACAGTTGGCTTAAAATACCGTGTTTAGTTCCAAGTTTGTAAAGTTTTTCTTTTTCGACAGAGATAATAATAACAATTATATAACGACTATACATCTTGGCTCGATCTACATCTACATCTGGTATCCTTACTCGAACGCTTTGGCCTATTTCTGCAACAGGATATTTTGCATTTGAACGCATCAACATTTTTTCGCCTTGGTAATTTAGCTTAGCTTAAAATTATTTATACTGCCCGGTCTATGTGATAAATTCAAGCTATCTCAAACACCGACTTATTACATGGACCTCAGGCCGTCGGGTATTATTAATAATGGCCGATCAAAGTGATAAATTATTCACTTTGCCCGTCGCTCTTGGGCATAATTAATAATGACCGGTCCTTATTAATAATGCCCAGTTAATCACGTTGCCCGTAACAAATATATGTCAAACCGATGTCACCACTTTCTTGGGCTTCGATATTGATCGTGGTCTTACATGGGAAAGCTATATAAATATGTTATGCGGCAAACTCGGCAGTGCGTGTTTCGCGTTAGGTCGGATTGCCAAAATTGTACTCGCTGACGTGGCAAGAACGTGTTACTTCGCCACGATCCATTCCCTTGTCCAGTACGGAGCGGAGTTGTATGGGCGGGCCGCCAACCGCGGTCGCATGTTCGCGCTGCAGAAACGCGCTGTCCGCGCTATCGTGGGAGTCCCGCAGGCAGAATCTGCAAGGGTCCCTGTTTAAGATGTTGGGGATTATGACGTTACCCGCACTAGTTATATTCCAAGTCGCGGTGTACGTTAGATCAAAACTAGCTTCTTATAACAAACTATGTAATTCGAACCGCAGTAAGGGTAAGCTGTCGGAGGTGCCGCGCACGTTGGAGCAGTCGGCCCGGTCCACGCGCGTGTTGGGCCCGACTGTGTACAACAAGCTCCCGGTTGACATCACCTCTGCGCCCACGCTAGGGAGCTTTAAATCGCGGCTCAAACGTTGGTTTATTGAGCAGACCTTCTATAGCTATGCTGAATTCATTCGCTTGAAATTGTAAATTATGTTCATTTGGACATTTGGTAGTAATGTAATATTACTATTTTATTTTAGTTTTCATTTTGGAGATTTGATTTTAATGTAAAATTATTATTATTGCCTATTTTAATATTTGTAATTTATTGTAATAACTCGACACTTGAATGTTTGTTCAGATAACTTGTGTGTTGTTATTTTTGTATTGATTGAAATAATTAGGTACTAGACTGAAAACTATTATATTTTTGACTATTCAATATCATACTGTAAGCACAACAATACACATAATTGTACATTATTGTTTAAATTGGATTCTTTATTTGACGCGTAACAGATGTTATTAATAAATGATTACGATAATGGCTTGACAGTCAGACCGAAAAATCTACTCCATTTTTTAATGCGGCACTAGTCATCGTTTACTAACTCAACAGCGTTATCTAAGCTATCGAGTGACGCTTGAGCATAAACCTGGTGATTGTCAGCATAGAAGTCAGCATAGGTGATTGCCGTTGGAGATATGTTAATTAAACAGAACAAAACAATTAGGATGTCGAATTCAACATTGTTCAAATCGAGCAGAGTAATCTTTCTGTTATCCATCCCCAGCCTAATATCATCGGAGATTTTTCTAACGCAGTGGTGGTACAATGGCCAAGATGGAAACTAGATAGCAAAGCATTAAAGATTTAAGAGATTAAGGATTACGTGGTTGATACAATTTAGAAAGAAGCTGATTTGGCAGTGGATCAAATGCTCGAGGACTTTGGAGATAATAATAATAATAATAATATTGGTGGACAATTCACACACAACACCATCTGACCCCAAACTAAGCAAAGCTTGTGTGATGGCGGCCAGATAGCTGATATAATACTTATATAGTTTTAAATACATACTTATTATACATAGTAACACCCAGACACAGTGCAAACATTTGAACTCATCACACAAATGTTTGCACTGGGTGGGGATCGAACCCACGACCCTCGGCTTCGCAAGCAGAGCTACTACCCACTAAGCCACAAGGCCAGTCAAGAAAGATGAAAGGGGGAATAAACATCGGATCGGAAAATGGGTAGGATTTCATCAGGGACTGGAAGAATCATGTTATAGCTAATCCTTTGCACAGTCGATCGGGTTAGAGGAACTAGACAAAATAGTTTTTTTAAGTGGCAAATTGATTAATAACAAAAGGAGAGTAATTAGGTGTTGGAAGAGACGAGATGTAGTTGATGGAATCACGTTTGTTATTGATGCAAATATCGTGTAAAGACAAAGAGAAGTGGCAACGCTTTCAGCTGTACGATTATAACCTTCTTTAAAAAATATCGTCAATTAGCCAAGGAGCAGGAAGATGTTTCATTTTACAGCATGGACAGTGGCATAGAGGTAATAAAGCAATACCAGCAGATTGTTAAAACCTAATACTTTGGTATCAATAGGCTTGGCGTTAAGTGCTGACGACCAATCGATTAGACTGGCATCATCACGCAAATTGTTCACATCCATAACACCAAAAGCTACGCTGCAGGAGGATTTTGGGTTTGGTCTTGGGAGAGCAGATTTTGTGGGATAGGAAGATGTCTAATGTCTATGCTTAGCGACACGTTTCGGTAATGATACAAACATTAGGACAAGCAAAGACGGGATACAGTTCGAGAAGTGCTGAGCCGCATTAAAATATTATTATTATCTGAATCACAGGTGTTAAAGTTTGTTTTAATGTTATTAATCTCTGAATTCTACGATAATAATAGAGATTCATAACTTGTGAATCTTTAGATATTCAACATTTTTCCAAATTAACGTTTTTTAATTTTTCTTTTTTATAGGTTGTACCTTCACGGATACTATCCGAAAGTAAAAGTTTTATATCCAAGTGTGGAATTCCCTGTGTCAACCGGCACACCATTCCTGTCACATTATGTACAATGGGCGCATCAGGACAGATGGTCAGTTGTAGCATTAACTTAAATAATAATAATTTTGTAGTGGTAGGACTCTTGGCAGAGTCCGCCTGGCGAAGTACTACACCTTTGCCAGTTATCCTACCGCCAAGCAGTAATATGCAAACATTACTGTGTTCCGGTTTGAAGAGCAATGTGTCCAGAGAAATTACAGGGCTTAGAAATATAACATCTTAGATCTCTGGGTGACGAGCGCAGTGCAGCGCTAGGTAATGATTTGGACCCTTCATGTTCCAATAGCTGCATGTCACTATGCTAAATTAAATTAGCTAAATTAGCCGCCAAAAAACTAGGTGTCCTCTCAAAGGTGCGAAGATACTTCAATTCTGAACAGTTGCTCACATTGTACCAAGCACAGATTCGCTCCTGTATGGAGTACTGTTCGCACCTTTGGGATGGATCGGCTAAGTATCAGCTGGAGACTCTGGAATCGATTGAGAGACGTGCCAAAAGGCTCATAGGTAATGACACTCTTGTGCGTAAAAGAATTCAAAGTCTTGAACATCGCCGCAAAATTGCCAGCTTATCGGTTTTTTATCGGATACACTTCGGAGAGTGTGCAACTGATCTGCATGATCTTATACCACCTAGCCCTTTCTTCTATCGGACTTCTCGCATCTCAAAAAAGCGACATCGTTTTATGGTTGATGTTCCAAAAACACGAACGAAGAGATTTGACTCCACGTTTGTGATAAGAACATCTAGGTTGTGGAATGAGTTGCCTGAGTGGGTTTTCCCTGATAGTTACAATCTTGGTGTCTTCAAATCGAGAGTGAATCGGTTTCTTCTAGGTAAGCACGCTTCATCGTAGATCGCATCATCGCTTAACATCAGGCGAGATGGTGGTCAAGTGCGAACCTATAATAGTTAAAAAAAAATAAAAAAAAATGCTGTTATGTGGCAGGCATGTTGCTTACCATCAGGCACATGACCTGCTCGTCTCGACATTCTTTATTTAAAAAAAAAAGGTATTACTATTACTAGTAATACATGGTCAGTAACTATTTTCTGATCTGTGCCATGGTCTAAATTGTATTTTTTTTTTTTATCTTTATTTAAGGACTTTATCACAACATGATAATGTCGTCTAAATTGTAAATGAACCTATAATGTAATTAACGTTTTGTGTAAAAAAAAAAACAATTGTTTAAAAAATGGCAAATGGAGCTTTTTACTGCATGACGCACTATAAAATGTGTGTAAAATGGGCACACATTTTACCACTTTGGAAGTGTCTCTCGCGCAAATTATTCTGTGCAGAAAAAAATATATCATATAGTAGGTACATCATATTTTAAGACCTATCCATAGACAGCCCACACGTATAGCTTTGATGAAAAAAAAAATTTTGAGTTTCAGTTCTAATAGACCAGTCTCGATAGCTTTTGAAAACAAAATAAGTAATAGTAGGATGAAACCCATTGTAAAAGGTAGAGAATATGACAATAAATATAGGATAATAATTTATGGGCGATCTGAGGTCGGGAAGTGGAAGGTTTATGATATAGAAGCCAACCTACCCTAAACCACTTACAAATCCAATAACACTTATGCTGTAATATCGAACTAGTTAGTATACATTGGAAGCTCAGTATTATATTTAAAAAAAACTTTTATCTAAATGAGCTTTACACCAAAATTAAAAAATTGAATTCGTGTGGTCTTATTTTCTTTGCGTTTTCTGAGAACATTTACCATAGTAGCTTATGTTTATTTGCATTATCAGAAAGAAGAGATTTTGATGAACACAAAAACTAACCTTATACCAAATAAAAAATAAAAAATTGGCAGTCATAGGTACTGCCGATAGAAGTGAAAACTTAAAACTTAGAATTTGGAAGCTTACTTTGGAAACTAAACGGGTGTAACTGGAGGGCGTGGCCTGGGCATCTTGGCATGGCCATCTAAAAATGCGTCAGCATTTCCCATTGGCTGATGCATTTCTAGATGGCCATGCCATGATGACCTGGCCACGCCCTTTCAGCATTTCCCATTGGCTGACGCATTTCTAGATGGCCAATAGCCATGGTCCCGAGTTTACCCGAAGATTTCTTATCATACCCGAGCGTGACGCTAGAATTCAATTCACAGCCCACGAAAAATCTGTCTAGGCGCGCCTAAAGAAGTTTTCACTTCAAAAACCGCATCGAAATCGGCCCATCCGTTTGAGCTCTACGGTGCCATAGACTGACAAACCCACAGGCAGACACACAGAGAGACAGACCTGATGTCTTCGACGTCAAACTTATAACACCCCTTTTTTTGTCCGGGGTTAAAAAAGGAGTAACTGTGCCATAAAATGGTCAAGTAGGAGTTAAAATTTTGCAAAAACTTGCGAAGTTCGAATTTATAACGCTTTAAAGCGAAGCAAAATTATAACCTTTGAAAGACTTATTCTCAGAAACTATTGGGTGTACATAGACAATTCTAGTATTATATTGTAGCAAATTTAGTCTGCTTTATAAACACCATTAGAAAGTTTTTCAAAAACTAGTCGTTTAGGGTTATAATCGCCAAAATTTTAAAAATAAACGATTTTTTCGATTTTTGACAAAGTTGCGTTTGGCGCTCGAGGTCACAAACTTGGAATAATCATTATGCCAACATCATAAACAAGTCTGCAAAAATTCAGACCTACCGGATTTAACGCAAACTACTCCATACTTTTAGGCGACAAAATTACTGGACTAACTGAATCTGAATATAAACTTATAATTCTCATTTTAGGGGTTTGCCGCTTTATCAATCAGCTAGAAGATTAATGACTGCATCTTGTAAATTCTTAATTTCAATTTTCGATGATGAATACAGTTATGTAGAAGGTCACATAATCAGAGGTAAGTTTTATTTGTTTCATAATATTTCTTGTTTGTATTAACCTCAAAAGTGACTTGACCAATTTTACTTTGCGCTAAACGTACTCGTATCTGTGCTATCGGAAGCTTCAAGGACATATTTTAAATGTTAATATTAGACATAAAAGATTATTGATGTAATTATCAAAACAAATTATACTTGTGTTTATTTTATTTTCATACTTTTTTTTCAGGCAAAACACTGTTGCCATTTTCTTTCGTGCTGGTAGCGGTGTGGGACACTTTGGCCATGTCTCTGAATGTTCCCAAGAAATCCATCGATGTGGAGTTGACAGACGTCCACTTGTACACGCAACCAATACTAAACCAGAATAAGACCGTTAAACTCAGTGTCTCGTTGCATAGAGGAAACGGACTGTTTGAGGTTTATACATTTTTTACAAGCTTTCAGCAAATCCTACTAATATTATAAATGTCAATGTATGGATGTTTGGATGTTTATTGCTTAATCACGTCCTAACGTATGAACGGATCGGGCTAAAATTTGGAACACATATAGATTATAGTCTGGAAGAACACAGAGGCTACTTTTTAACAAAAAAACAACCTGAACAACGGGAACGGGAACTAAGCGGGTCACACCGCGGGGCGCTGCTAGTTATTCATAATAATAATAAAGATGGATTCTGTCTACGAGATTATTTTTTTATCATGGAGCATCAACGTACACCTATATGAAAAATATAGTAATTATTACACAATTTAAATGAATACTACACGATTAACTTACGTATGATATACTATTTAGATAGTCCAGTCCGACTTCCGCGTGCGGCGGCCGGAGTTTGACACTGACAAACGTGCCAAACGAGCAACAGTCACGCGCGTGCATCCTTGAAAAAGGCCGCCGAATGCAGCTAAAACTTGATTTGAACTGGATTGGTATAAAATACGCGAGTAACTCGTGTATTGATTTAAAATGTGTAATAACCACGTAATTTTTCACAAACGAGGTACGTTAATGCTCCATGTTAAAAAAATCTAGTCTCGTTCAGTCCGAACTAACTATATCACACCTGAGTCACCCGAGTATTTATTAAAAATGTAGTTATCCTCGAAGCCTGGGGCGATGGACGGTTCATGTTGAACTCGAGAATCCGGCGCACAAGGGACTGGTGTGAAATTGGCAGCCAAATATTTCTACCTATGTCATCTAACCAAACTAAAGTATTTTTTTAAGCCAAGCTTATTTCTACATTTGGTTCTGCGTGCGTTTCACATAAAATGAGATTAAGTTATACAACATCTTTTGCTAGAAATTTCCATCTGAAAATAGTCGAGATATGAATATTTAAAATATTTCCCCGCCCCAGGTATGTTAAACACGTTGCCTAGTTATTGTGTCCAACACCATTCAGGTGTTTTATATAATACAATAACTGAGCAAGATTGCCGATAACATAATATTACAAACATAAAACACATACAAACGATATGTTTAAATTTCTAAAGTTTAAAAATAATACTAACCAAATTGCTTCAACGAATGACGCGAAAGAAATTTGTATAAAACGAATCAATACCCACCAAGAGCTATTTAAATTATCATAAATCAGCACATTCGTGTAGATTGGTGCGATCAAAAATAAAACAAAGACCTGGGTGGTCGCCACGAAGCGAAGGGCCTGATTGACCCAGATACTAATCAGGGTGATTAGTAATCAATCACCCTAGAGAAGAATCTCCAGGACCCCGCACCTAGTAAGGAAGATTGCCCTAATACCGGTGTCTGATCACTTTCAAATGGAGTAAAACAGAACAAACGTAGTAGAAGATCAAAACAAAATAGAAAATGAGTTATTGCAGGGAATAATACTCTTTGTGGTTCAAAATTGTAAGGAAAAAACAGTTTTTTTATTAATTTGCAAATAATCTGTTCTAGGTCATGGAAAGTGAATCGAAAGTTGCCACAGGATTCATAAAATGTAAACACAACACCACTGAGATGTCTGCAAACCACAATAATGCATCCATAGATGAAAATCTCGAAGCTGAAGAAGTGTACCAATCATTTTATGACCGAGGTTATGCTTACAGGTAATCTAGTGCGGTGACAAGTCCACAATGAAAAAAATAGATGATTTAGGTATAAGCGTCACTTATGATATTATACTGCTTTGGTATTTTTTTTACCAGGAAGCGTGGTGCTAACACATAATATTATCAGATTAGGATCTACGTGGTTTGCGCTATTTTCAAATACGAAAATGTACAAATTTCTCTTCACTACTGATATATTAACGTCTAAGAGCTTTTGTTGATATGTGTCATCTTCCAACCCACATTATTTGACCAATTTGGTGGATTGTGGCATTCCAGCAGAAGAAACATAGAGCCATTTATGTCGCTTACGTTATTCCTAATGTTCAGTAGACTATAAAAATGCCATGTAAGGCCAACTTTCGCTTAATCAAAATCCGTCTCACAAATGTTTGTCTTATGTGAGAATCAAACCCATGACCTCAGCGAAAAATTCACTGTCGATAAAACCACGAGGTAAGTTAAAAATAAGTAGATTCGCCCTCGATTTTTAGACACGCAGGCTAAATTCATAAGATAATAAATAGCACTTTTCAAAGTTTAGATGCTTACTACAAATGGTACCTGAGCCAAAATTCTTTATTTGACTCTTTAAAACGTGAACCATAACACAGTCTGGCTTATAAACAATATCTTCAAAGCCGGTGGAGTTTCCAAAAAGGAAAGTCTATTTTGTCTTTCTCTGCTGTTTCAGTAATGAAAAGATATACTTATTTTCACAGTAATTATAAATCTAGACATAAACATTTCTTTTTGTTGTTTCAGTGGATCATTTCGCAGTATCCATTCTATTGATAAAGCTATCTCTGAAGCTTATATTTCATGGAACAACAACTGGGTGACATTTATTGACAGCATGATACAATTAAATACACTGAAGTACACAAGCAGCGGTATTACACAGCCTCATAACATTGGAAGACTGGTTATCAATATCAAAAACCATTTTACTCATACACCAGTGAATAGAGATCCTAAAAATTTGGTCAGTGTTCAGTTGTCTAGGATACACAATAGAACCAGGTGACTACTAACAGCAACCTTTGTTTCCGTTCATATATATTTCCACAATTGTGTTATATATATTGCCTTTATTTTAAAATTATGTTCCAGGAGCGGTGGTGTATTAATAGAAAACATGAAATTTCGCACAGTAATACAAAATAATGACTCTGATATAATTATGCAAACTCTCAAGTTTGTTCCCAGATTTAGTTGTAATCATTTTAAAGTAAGTATAAATTGATTATATATCATTTGATATTTTCATTTGCTATTGTTTAAATCTTGTTTATATTTTACGGGGCTTAATCTTGGTATAAGTCATTGTTTATTGACTTCGGCGTTTGTATCACTGCCGAAACGTCGATGTAATTAAACAATGATATTTATCGTGATTAAGCCCCGTACTATATAAATACGATATTATGTTGTGTACAAATCGCGAAAGTTTGAAAACAATGTTTTAATATTGTATATGAAAACGGATCTTCGAAATGTATGTACGCTCATAACTTCTGAATGAATGCATTAAACTCGACGACTGTTTGTTTTATGTATTTGTAATTGTCGGTTGTTATAAATATATAAAATGGATCTTCGAAATGTATGTACGCTCTGTGTATACAACGCCCAGTGAACTAAAACTATACCTACTGTTTTTTGTGGCATGAAAGCCATTCCATCTAGATTCTTGCTATTAGGCTTATTTGTGGTTCTAGCACGCAAATAATTTTTGCTAATGTAAAAGCTCTCTGGGCAATGTCATATAGAGCGTGATGTAACGAAAATCTGTCTGCTCACCGACGACAACACGAGTGATGGCTATCCGTTCGGTTTTCACCATAAAATGTTAGGTGAACATAATATGAGGCTTATGCAGTATACAGCCCAGACTGAGAGTGACTACTACAAGCAGAGAATCATCATCTAGTAAAGTGGGTACTTTACTATATGATGATTCTCTGATATGAGCCGAAGGTAACGCGTGCATCCATTCTGCCAATACCGATTGTAATGCCACGCGAAATCTGACCAGATTAAAAAGCTGCGAAACGCCGTCAAATTGCTTTTTTCTTCTCAAAGATTTGTCAAATTATAAGACATCTGGGTAGGGCCAGTACATATGAAATTTATTCTAATTTTCTAATTATGTTTTTAGGTTTCCACGTCTCTTACTGTTCTACTTCAAATAGCTGCAGAGAATATTAATAAAGATAATCTCAACGTCCTGGGTTTGATTTCCGAAATTTCTACAAATCAACTATGTGATGGCATGAAAGAAGTCGTTAGCACCGGTATTCCCAAAATAAACCTCAACTACCGTCAATTATTTACCAATGAAGAAACCGTAAGGAATAAGATTGAATATGAAGACGTAGACGTAGTATTGGTACAACATTTAAGTAAAAATCATGAGGTAATGGTTTCGTGACAATAAAGGCCGTCACAGACGTAGTTGTAATATTTATTTTCATATTTTCGTGACGTCAGCAAAATATGCCGTAGTATTCTCATATTATGGCATATTTATATAGCAAGACATATGTATTTTGAGTGTACAGCATGTTTCAACATTGTCTGTGCGCACGTCACGATTATTTTGATCTTATTACCCCAGACGTAAAAACGACGGGGTGTTATAAGTTTGATATAACTGTGTGTGTGTTTGTAGCATCGTAGCTCCCAAACGGATGAACTGATTTTGTTATTTCCGGAAACCAGAAAATCGCAAAATCAGGTAAGTAGCTTAGGATTATTCCGGTAACCGGAAGTATCTTAAGCTACCTGTGTTTGATATAAAAATGTTGAAGGCGCCACAAAATGGTGGTTAACAAATTTTTTCACTTTTTTTTTTTTTTTTTTTCAGAGGTATAAAATGAGCCCAAACTCGATAGGCTTATGACATTTAATTACTAAGTTCCTATGAGCATTTTCCTGCTACATCATCAGACCCTGGTTACGATCAGGTACCAAAGTAGGTACCTACTCATCGAGACAAATAAAATGAGCTCAAACTCGATGGGGGTAACGTCGTTTAATTACCGAGTTTCTACGGCCATTTTCGATTTTCCTCATCAGACCCTGGTTTCCATGTAGCACCATGATACCCATCAAGAAAAAATTAAACGATCCCAGATTTGACGTTAATTCGTCGTTTCATTACAGAGTTTTTATGACTACCTTCTAGATCTATCATCAGACCTTGGTTAATATCGAGATAGGTAAAATTAATTAGTTAAAGCTTGTAAAACAACTCGTGATGTGTCCTCTGACAATGTTGTAACATGCTGTAAGTACCTACATTAAAAATATTATGTCTTGCTTTACCATAATTTATGTTATATATGCCTTAATATAATTAAATTACGGTATATATTTGTGACGTTAAATATATATTATAGCTGCATGTGTAGATACTCGAGCATTTGTATAGAAAATATACGGAAATATATTCAGCTATGAAATATGAAAATAAATATGATAGCTTTGTATGTGACAGCCTTAATAGTCAAAGATCCCGCTATACAACGACCATCATCGAGCGGTTATTGCATGAAAACTATTTTATATTCAATAGAATATATAAACAAATATATTTCAAGTGGTTTGTCTAAAAATGTCAGTCCAGAATATGATTAATAACCACATTTTTTTACCAGTTAATTGATTGATTTATTGAAAAAACTGTAATACGTAACTTATTATTTTGTCTTTACTCAATGCTTACGAAATTTCATGCTTATTGAGCATGAAATTTCGTTGATCATGAAAATGTTCAAAGAATAAAAAGTTTCATACAAAATTTCATCTCTCATTTCACCCATTTGGAGGTTGAATTTTGAAAAACCCTGTCAGACGTTACTTTTTACTTTGATCATGCTCACTTCATGCAAAATTTTATGCAGATAGGTTTCAGCAATAAAAAAAATCATACAAACTTCCATTCCCTGTCTCGTACCTTTAGGGGTTGAATTTCGTAATAAGATTTTGTAAGCATTGAGTAAAGCCAAAATAATAAGTTATGTAATACAGTTTTTTCAAAAATACAATCATTTTAAGCAGCATGTTTAAAAAAGAAAAAATAATTGTTAATCCTACTAATATTATAAATGTCAATGTATGGATGTTTGTTGCTCAATCCCGTCATAACGTATGAACGGATCGGGCTGAAATTTGGAACACGAATAGATTATATTCTGGAAGAACACATAGACTACTTTTTATCTCGGAAAACAACGGGAACGAGAACTTCGCGGGTAACACCGCGGGGCGCTGCTAGTTAATCACATTCTGGACTGAATTTTTTTAGACAACCCATTTGCGATATATTTGTTGACATAATTATTAAATTAAATAAAAAATACTTTTCATCCAGTAAACTCGTAATGTTATTCGTATTCTTTTATTTCTCATTTTTTTTCAGCTAAGCCAAATTTTATTTAGCAGATTGAAGCCCAATAGTTTTATTGTGAATGAGGAAGACTCCCAGACAGTTCATAATAGTCTTTCCGAATCGTACAATGTCATATCAGTGTTAAAAAATACAAATACGCAACTTGAATTACTGTATTGGAAACCATATCTGATTGATAAAACTTCTACATTTACTGTCCGATCAAGTTCGGATCTGCCACTCTTAAAAAATGCACGTGCCAACTTACCTCCTCAAGATGGTCTCGTAATTCTCTCACCCTACCCGGCTGTTACTGGGCTTATGACACAAGTAAACAAGTGGAGAAGAGAAGATACCCATAACCACATCTACGTAATTATGGTCAACGACAAATCTACGCAACAACATACATTTGACGAGTATCCTGAAATAATTCTGGCTAACAGTATTTTTGATAACGTGAGTACTAACTTATTTTCATAATTAACCATTTCAATGTTTTTATAGATTGTAACTTTTTTGTAGTAGCTTATGACAATTATGAATTTCATGTTTGCTACCACTGAAATTCTACTCAAATTTCTAAAAACCAAAAACTAAGTAAAAAAAAATTGGCAGTCATAGGAACTGCCGACAGAAGTGAAAACTTATAACTCAGAATTTGATAGCTTATTTTGGAAACTACATGTGTGTAACTGGAGGGCGTGGCCTGGGCATCATGGCATGGCCATCTCGATATGCGTCAGCATTTTCTATTGGCTGACGCATTTCTAAATGGCCAATAGCCATAGTCCCGAGGTTACCCGAAGATTTCTTATCATATCCGAGCGTGATGCTAGAATCCAATTCACAGCCCACGAAATATCTGTCTAGGCGTGCCTAAAGAAGTTTTCACTTCAAAAAATAACAATTACCTATATGAACACTGTAGTTACTACTGTTTGTAGTAGTTACTGTTAACGATAATTTGAAAGAAGTGAGGCCAAGAACTTTAGAAGTATTTTTGCACATACCCATAGTTTTGCCAATGGTTTTATGTCAAATAAAAAAAACCTTTTCATTTTTGCTTGTCGAGTCACTACACGATATCGCTAGGTGTCAATAATTGAGTGGTGAGAACCGTGGCGGATGTGTCTCGTGCGTGTTACATTGTCACAGTCTATTCTCGGTTACAATACGGCACCGAGATATACACGCGCGCCACTGACTGTTTGCCTTTTTCAAAGAGCCTGACATACTTACGTTACCAGTTATCTTTACCAAGAAAATAGGTGGTTATGTAAGAAATACTGGTGTACGAGTCCAGGTTGGACTCGTACAAGAGTATATAAATATATACTTGGAAAATGTATCCGAAAACCATTGATTAATTATGATGTATTTTTCTTGTGCAGGGATTATGGGGAGGTGATTACTATTTGCCTTTCGAAGAAACTTTATTGCACAAAGAGAATGTCGCACTGCAATGTGGAGCAATCGGTGACTTAAACTCCTTGAAGTGGCAAGAAACCCAAAATCTGATAGGATCTGGTGATCTTGTAAAGGTAAATATCTAAGAGTAATGAAACAAACATATTTAATTAAACTAACAGAAGTTCTAATTTTATCAAAACTAAAATAACTATAAATATGTCAATGTACTGGAAAAATGTAAACCGGCACTGGAAACTATCAATCCAGTATCAATGCTTTCTAGTGCCAGTTTACATTTTTCCAGTAAGCCATCTAGCGCTATTATCGATCGCTGGACTGGAATAATGTAAACCGGTCGTCATTGTAATATTTTCTAGGAATTCAGCCTGTTCAATCATCCTATGACATACAAATGTATAATTTCATATCTCCAGGTGCACTACGCGGGAATAAATACTGGAGACGCTAGACGGGCTCTTGGATTAAGTTCTAAGAATGACACAGACGGTTACGGAATGGAATTCAGCGGAATAACAAAGAGGTATGTTTATTAAGGGAATTCTTGAGAAAACAAAGTGGAGCAATTTTCAACCGCGCCCGCCACGTTGTTGGGCCTGTAGCTTCTGTAGAATGCAGGCGCAAGAGCAGCAAAACTGACAAAATATCAAAATATTTTTTATTTGTTATAAAAACTACTCTTACAAAACAAGTACTGTGTTCCGGTTTGAAGGGCAATGTTTCCAGAGAAATTACAGGGCTTAGAGATATAACAACTTAGATCTCTGGGTGACGAGCGCAGTGCAGTGCTAGGTAATGATTTGGACTCTTCATGTTTCAATAGCTGCGTGTCGCTGTGCTTTATGTGGCAGGCATGTTGCTTACCATCAGGCACATGTCCTGCTCGTCTGGTCACTCATTATATAAAAAAATAAAAAAAGTAGGTATAATGGAGTCTCCTATGAAGCATATGTACACCTGTAGTAGGAAACTCCGCTAATCTCTACAGTAGGTAACAATTAAAAATAGTAGTAGCCTTGTGATAAAACAAATATGAAAAAAATCAATGAAAATACAAACAATTTTTTTTTTGTTGAAAGTTGTATGTTGGGTGTGCATTTTTAAGGAGTTTATTTTTAAGGAGTGTGCATGTTTATTTTTAAGTGATTGTGTGTATTGATGAGTAAACTTATGACAGATTAAAATCTGTCAGAAATTTACTCCTTGAAGAAGTGCTTCCGTTTCATTGTAGTTAAGAGTTTTCCAGTTTGTTAAAGATTATTTACATTCATGGTAGGTTTTAAAGTAAATGTCATGATATTTATTTAATTTATTATACACATCGATGATTGTATTGTATGCTTGCAAAATTTGTTTTAGTGTGGGGCTCTTGTGCCACATTATTTCTATTTCTTTTCTTCTTAATTGCATCGACGCAGGGCAAAGTTTTATGTTTTTTAATACTATGTGTAAAACGTATAGTTTTCTTACTGTTAATAAACCAGAATACCTTTATAGGATCTCAGTAGGGTCACTTTTAACCCCCGACCAAAAAAAGGGGTGTTATAAGTTTGACGTCGATGTCTGTCTGTCTGTCTGTGTGTCTGTCTGTGGCACCGTAGTGGTGAAACGGATGGGCCAATTTCGATGCAGTTTTTTTTATTTGAAGTTTAATTTCCGTGGTAAGTTTCCTAAGAACATCCTTAGCTATGTTTGGTTGATATCGATTTAAGATGGCCGCCTCCACAAAATGGCGGACAAAATATTTCTTCACAGCCCACCACAATATGGGTGTCAAATGAAAAGGCTTGACTAGTAGTAGATTACAAATTTTAAATCCAAGATGGCCGCCACCACAATATGGCAAATTACAATAGTTTTTTTTTCACTACTACCTCAATATGGGTACCAAATGAAAGGGCTTGATTAGTAAAACACTATGCACTATGACACCAAGATGGCCACTACCACAAAATGGCGAAATACATTTCTTTTTTCACAACTCTCTCAATATGGGTATCAAATGAAAGGGCTTGACTAGTAGAATGTTGTACATACACATTGCGAATCCGAGGTAGTCGGGGGTTACTCAAAAATTATTTTTGTTCTTGTTAACAAGGGTCGTCGGGCACGTTCCATTTCTATGAACCAGGTTTTAGCTGCACCTCCCAAAAACTGACGCTTGGCATCATGAGGTAGTTTGGTGGTTGGTCACCAGCTACGGCCAAAGCTACCACCACCACTACCACCCGGCGAGCAAATGTATGTTCGACTTTGTTTGATCTAAATACGAGTACAAAGTAGAGAATACGCAAGACTGCGTTTAGCTAATGTAAAACTGGCAAGTGATACTTGAAGTCCACAAGAAAATCCACGATCAAACTTAAGATTGTCGTAGCCAGGGCAAGATTGTTAGTTTCCAATCGACATTCCACTTGACGTCATTTAAGTTCATACAACAGGATAGGATAAGTCACTGGATAGATTTAATCACGAGATTCTACTTGGTTTGGGTAAACTAAGTAGAATTTCGAACTAACTAAGGAGTTAAAATTTATATTAAGATACAACTCACATTTAATTTCAATTTTGCATACATTATTTTTTGTCAGTGGCTCGCGTGTGATGGGGCTGGTGAGCGGCGGCGCGGCCCGCAGCACGCTGGCCGCGCGGCCGGAGCTGACGTGGCCCGTGCCGCGGCACTGGACGCTGGAGGACGCCGCCACCGTGCCGCTCGCATACTTCCTAGCGTACTACTGTCTCCTAGTTAAAGCAGTAAGGACCAAAATCAAGCACTTGCTGTTATTATTGTCGTTGTGTGGCAGTGTCGGCGCATTCTGTTAAAAATCTGCATATCTAACGAACGTACACAATCAGTACCTACCTTATTTTCAGACCATAAAACCCAAGAATAAGTCTAAAATAATGACGGTATTGGTGCACGGTGGCACGGGAGCTCTGGGCCAGGCCGCGATCAGCATCGCCCTCGCGCGTGGCTGGCAAGTATTCACCACCGTCGCTGACTCCAGCAAGAAGCGCTTTCTCATGAAACTGTTCTCACAACTCAATGGTATGTATGTAAAAGATCTGGATAGAGTGTCTATGTTAGAACTTGTAATTTTCTGTTATTACCAAGTAATTAAAAAATATTTTTTCCTTAGTTTGTGATCGGTTATTGATTTAGCTGACCCTAGTTATTTTTCTACTTACATTTTAAATAAAACGTAATACTGGGGAATAATTCAGTATCGGCTTTTTCTGTATATCCAAATGTTCTGCATTTTAAATTGCTTTAGCAACCCTAAAAGCCGGGTCACACAGAGGCGATCCGATAGCGATAGCGATCCGATAGCAGTCCGGATCGTAACCGAGTATGGGATCGCGCCCGCTTGCTGTGTGTCAGGTTGCATACAAATTCGAACATTACAAAAAATCCCGTCTCGGATCGCTATTGCTATCGCTGTCGGATCGCCTCTGTGTGACCCGGCTTTAATGTGAAGCGTGGTATTGGCTTGGCTTGTCCAGCTGTCAGGCTCCTTTTGCTTGAACCTTCCACTGTCAGAATTCCAATAAAATGTGTTAGCTCCACAGAAATCTAAATAAGTACCTTATTATTTAGATTTCTGTGGTTAGCTCTTTCTACGTTTGGTTATATATAATTTGGTTATATCTATATTGGTAAAACATTCTTCATAAGCATGTAGTTAATGGAATTAATTAAATTGTCTTTGATTTTGAGTTACTATTAAAACAATAGTGTGTATCTGATGATCTTAACTATTATACGACCTATTTTGTTTTTCTTCCAGATCTTGTTAGGTTACCTCAAGGACGTTTAAAAAAAGTCGGACAGAGCCTGGCTAACGAACAAGTTGTGTCATATTGAGTCGGCCAGAGCTCTGTCACATACAGGCTAACACGCACACATTCGCACACTAGTCGGCCATTATGCGCGCAAAACTCGGGCAGCCAACACGTTTCGCGATAAAAACAAATCTTGACACACAGAACGTCCTGCGCCTTGAAATCCTGTAAAAGCCGTAGTGACCAACGCAATAAACCTCCAGGAATCATGTTTCTTATGTGATTGAATAATTTAATCACTCATTTCCCCATTTTAAATATTAAAACAAATCTTTATTTCCTAACACAAAACAGGGAATCCCAAGACCAGTGTTGCCAATATTACCGCGTGATAATTACCCAAAATATATGGTAAGTAGGTACTCGTAAATTATATCAATAGCATATTATAAGCAGCCCACTAAATGTTCACTCGGGGTCTTCTCTCGCAAGCAGAAAGTCAAGGGCATCTAGATAAGTATATGTCGTTTTCCTCACGATGTTTTCGTTCGGCGTTTTTTAAGTAAGCAGTAAGCGGCATTATGCATACGAATTCGAAAATACAGTGGTGCGCCTAGGATTTGAACTTCGGATCGGCAGTCGCCGTTCTCCCGTCTAGACCAGCCGTAACTTAATAATCCATATAACATCGATATAAACCAAAAGATGTGCCCTGAGCACCTTGAAATTGGTAATAAACTGCGTCTCTGTGTGTATCGTAAGTAGTTTACAAACAACCTACTTGACCCCTAGAATCGCTAGCGGCAAGATATGCTGTGGTTCTACTTATTTTGGTTGTGGATAACGAATAGTGATATAAAAAAAAATTGCCAGTCATAGGAACTGCCGATAGAAGTGAAAACTTATAACTCAGAATTTGATAGCATACCTTGAAAACTACACGGGTGTAAACGGAGGGCGTGGCCTCGCCATCTTGGCATGGCCATCTAGAAATGCGTCAGCATTTCCCATTGCCCCATGCGTCAGCGTTTTTAGATGGCCATGCCATGATGACCTGTCCACACTCTTTCATCATTTCCCACATGCTGACGTATTTCTAGATGGCCAATAGCCATGGTCCCGAGTTTACCCGAAGCTTTCTTATCATACCCAAGCGTGACGAATTAATTCAATTCACAGCCCACGAAAAATCTGTCTTGGCGCGCCTAAAGAAGTTTTCACTTCAAAAACGTCCGGCGTCCACCGCTTCCTGCAACCGACTAGAACGGAAAAAGTGAGCTCACTTTTCCCAACGATAACATGATTCCGTGCGCCCTGAAGTTTGGGAGGGCACATTTTTGTATTGAGATAGTTGATATATAACTATATTAATGAAGTGAAAACTTTTTTTAGCGCACCACAGAATTTTTCGTCAGAGATGTAAATGAAGCTCATCGTCACTTTTGGAAGTAAAAGATTCTTTTAGGTGAAATGGGACCGCAGTCTGTGCCCGAGCCTAAGTTTACTATATTACATTTTTATTTTTAACTATTTTAATTATTAAATGGTTTTCTCTACTAGTTGTTTCTTATTTTGTATAGCGCACATTTTGGTTGCCATTGTCACTACGTATTTTAATATTCTGTGTGCTAGATTTCCAAAAGAAAATGAAGCAAACGAAAACGACGACGAAGAAACGACTGGATCGAAACGGTTAAAAATTGTTATTGTGAAAACAATTGGATCTCAAATATCAGTGTCAGTATGTCGTTCGAAGTGCAGTAAGCATTTCGAAGTTAATGACATAATATATTATGACAATGCCTAAATGCTCTAATTCTCTAGGATGGATCAGCATAATGATTAAGAAATGAAATAATTTACTGATTAGGTACTTGTTTTTTGTGGTGTAAATTTGGTTAACGTGGCAACCCAGAATTCATTCCACACATGAATATCCGCCGCCATTTTGGGTCATTTGAGTGCCTCAGTCTTGTCTCAGGGTGGGCTCTGTCCGACTTTTTTTAAACGTCCTTGGGTTACCTTTATTACTATAGTATACTATTTTACTAGGTATATTATTTAACTTTCCTAATTTTAATTTTTGTGCTGTTTTCCTGAAAGTCAGAGATTACAAATCAAAATTCAATTTTCAGACAGCGATATCGGCAACTCGCGTGACTCAACTTTTGGAGACATGGTTTTGAGCGCAACAAATGGTATGGGATGTGACATCGTACTGTGTTGCCTTAAAGGAGATCTTAAAAATGTAACAAACATGTAATTATAGTCATTGATACTCATTTTATGAATACAATCCTGTATTAAACGTAAATATTTTTTTACAGATATCACTCAGTTGCTGTGGACCATGTAGTTTAATGTTTGATACATATCAAATACTTAGCAATGAAAATTATTTGTTTACAATGAATTATTTAACTAAGGATAGATCTTACGTTGCTGTTGATATAACGAATGTTTTAACCAATCCTAAATCAAAGGACATACAAGTAAGCCGTTATTTGCCTATATTTCCGCAGTTTAAGTACAAATAATAATTTAGGAATTTGTGTTTTTTTTGGTTCACGTAGCTTTATAGCAAGTAATTTAATCTAAACTAAAAAAATGGCACTGGTGAGAAATGCCGATAGAAGTGAAAACGAACAACTCAGAATTTGTTAAACCGATTTGGAAACTACGCGGGTAAAAATGGTGGACGTGGCCATGACCATGGCCATCTTGATCATGCGAGTTAAGCAGAAGATTTCATTAATTTACGAACGTGACACCTAAGTTCAATTTACAGCCACGGAAAATTACGTGACGGACCCACCATACCACTAGCCCTACCCCTGGTGGTAGGGTGGGTCCGAAACCATACCACCATCATGCCATCAAGTAATAGTGTTGTGACACATTTTTAAAACAAAAGTTTTGTTTAGACTTATTATTATTTACAGCAAATAAACTAAAAGAACAAACTGTAAAAATGTACCTACGCAATTCGTCTAATTCATGACCAATGGTAATTTGTTTGTTGACTAACTGCAATTGTACGCCCATTATAAAATCGTCCTTAATAATTTGGTTTATTCGCCGTTTTTCAGGTATCTTTGTTTCATGAATGTTATGTAATACATTCAGCAGTTTTCTTGTTCAGTAATTTATTTATTTTTGAATGAAATGATTCTAATATGTTGGTTGTGCTAAATACTACAGGGGGAATGTATTTTCAACCAAAAAGTTTCGATGTAGTTTATAAACTTTTCCAGTCGTTTCAAACTGTGACATTCCGATTTTATATAATGTAATCCTGGTAACACCTCATCAAGAGGGAGTAGTGGTAAGGCGGTAGTGAGAGCTACTATTCTTCTTTCAGGTTTATTTTGCGTATTCTTCAGGGACTTCGCCTTTTTAGGGTTCCGTAAAGCGTAAAAACGGAACCCTTAAAGATTCGTCATGTCTGTTTGCCTGTCCGTCTGTCCGTCCGTATGTCACAGCCACTTTTTTCCAAAACCATAAGGACTATACTACTGAAACTTGGGAAGTAGATGTATTCTGTGAACCGCAGTCAGATGATTTTTATACAAAAATATTAAAAGAAAACAATACATTTTGGGGGTGCCCCTTATTTAGAACTGAAACTCCTTTTTTTCATCAAATCCATACGTATGTGTGGGTCTTTATGGATAGGTCTTCAAAAATGATGTTGAGGATTCTAATATATATTTTTTTCTATACTGAATATTTTGCGCGAGAGATACTTCCAAAGTGGTAAAATGTGTGCAACTTCTAAAATGACAAAATTAAAAGAAATATATGATGTAGGTAAGTACATTACCATGCAAACTTCCACCGAAAATTCGTTTAAACTTGATCCGGTAAGTAGTTTCTTTTTAGTACGTCATAAATCTTATATATAAAATTCTCGTGTCACAGTGTTTGTTTCCGTACTCCTCCGAAACGGCTTTACTGATTTCAACTAAATTTTATATGCATATTCAGTAGGTCTGAGAATAGGCTACTAGCTATTTTTCATACCCCTAAGTGATAAGGGTCAACAAGACCCCAAATTTATTTTTTTAATTTTCGGACAAAAAATTTTGTTTTTATTTTTTTATAATGTGGCGTTAAAAATACATACAACCCTAAATTTTTACCCTTTTATCACCAACCCCTATTTTTTGATAGCCATTTTAGTAATTTAATCATTTTTCATCCCGCTCGATAACTGATCAATTATAGTCTTTTTAGGGTTCCGTAAAACGTAAAACCGGAACCCTTATAGATTCGTCATGTCTGTCTGTTTGTCTGTCTGTCCGTCCGTATGTCATAGCCACTTTTTGCTGAAACTATGAGAACTACACTGTTAAAACTTGGTAAGTAGATGTATTCTGTGAACCGCATTAAGATTTTTACAAAAATAATAAAAGAAAAACAGTATTGGGGGGGCCCCATACTTAAAACTGAAACTCAATTTTTTTTTTCAAACCGACACCTACACGTTTGGCGTGTCTATCGATAGGTCTTCAAAAATGATGTTGAGGTTTTTTCCATACAAACGTTTTCTAACTAAATTGTTAAAGCACTTTGAGCTTTATTGCTATTAAAAAGTTCAAATTAAATGAAGTGCTTTCCCATACAATCGTTTTCTAACTAAAATGTTAAGGCATTTTGAGCTTTATTGCTATGAAATAAAGTTCATATTAAATAACAAGCATTCATTTATGTCTAAGCAATATATGTGAGTTCCTAACCTCAAGTCAATTTGCACTTTATTCCCGCTGCACAAAGTTCAAATTCCATCATATATATCAAAACAGTTGGAGGGTAGGAGGATCTAATGTCACTTTCCGAAACCCACTCAGAAAAAACTCAACAAAAGCGAACCAAATCAAATTGAATAATCACAAAACGTAAGACTCATTAGTACTGATTTTCAACTTGGTCGGCTTCACGATATTATTTCGTTACGGCACGCGTTATAAAATGTTTCTCAGTTGTTCTGTTGCCTTAGTTTTCACGTCATTATATCAATCAAGTGTCAGTCAAACACAAACCGCGTTACCAAAAGTGTTTTATTATATTGAATTATTGATTTAGTATCCCTATCTGTGCAAAATTATTTGAATACACACATTTGTGCTGTAGAGTTCAGTATTTTTGGAGTAAAACTAAAGGACAGAATACGAAACACCATACTGCGTTCCAAAACCGGAATAGCCGATTTGACTCAAAAAGCAACCAATTTGAAAGTGGGGTCGGGCTGGACATGTTTGCTGCATGTCGGATGATTATTGGGTCAAAATTACCACGCGGAGGAAGCCAGATTGCAAACGACGACGCGGCGGACCAAAGAAACGATGGCAAGATAACCTCCACAGATCGGTAGTTAAAATGTTGCGAAATATGAACGAATCGCGTCTTTGCAACGGCACACGGTTAGCTATAAAAAATACTGAACAACGTGATAGAAGCAACTATACCGAAAGGAAAGTATAAAGGAGAAGACGTTTTGATACCACGCATCCCAATGATTCCGACTGATGTACCATTTGAGTTTAAACGACTACAGTTTCCAGTGCGGCTTGCTTTTGCTATGATCATAAACAAATCCCAGGGGCAAACTTAACACGCTCAGCGCCAAGAGCTATATGCAAATACTACCAAATTTTCATAACTTTTAATTTATGTTTTTTTAGTTTTGTGAGGTGTTAAAATAGTATTGAAAATAATCACACCCCCTCCCCGGCATACTTTTTTTTACCGGTGTGTACATTTTTTGATACACGTGGCCTGGGAAACACTTTAAGGTATATAGACAAACTATTCCCCAGATCATGTGTGCCAACGTCATCAGCCTCTATTATGACAAGAAGACCGTCCAATAGAAAACATCTCAAAAGTTACAAGGTTGGAGAGAAAATTGTACACTGAAGATGTGCAGAGGTGCTTTTAAAATTACGACAGGAAATTTATTATTGGTGGTAAGACTTTTAGAGCAGCTCAAACAACTACAAAATGCTTTGTATGTGAAAGTTTTTTGTGTCAAAAATGTTTCAATATTATTCACTGATTTATTTTGAACTTAATAAATTGATTGTTTAGTTTCTAAGTGACTTTCTCTTTTTGAATAACATTATTTCAAGGTGATTTTTTTTCGCTTAATATAACTTTAACTGATTGCCCGATTCCCACCCAAAACCACTAGGAAAATGTGTAGAAAGCGTGCGCATTTCGGATTCACACTGCTTTAACTGAAATGGGGAGTGTGTACCATAAACTATAGGTACACACTCCTTATGACCGTGTGTATTCTAAACGATACACATGGCGCTGAGAGTGTTAAAGTGTTTGTGGTATTAATCTAGAAACCCCATGTTCCTCACAAGGTCAATTAAATGTTGCATATTCCCTCACGTGTTCGAAAACCATCAGATTTGTTTGTCTATGTGCCAGGTAATCAAACAAAAAACATCATATATCACAAAGCACTACAATGAAAATAAAACTGATTTTTGGTAATAACTTAAATAACAATGAAGGGATTCATCATCGTGCTATTTAATATTCGTCCATTGCTGGACGAAGGCCTCTCCTAATGAACGCCACAAGGTGCGGTCTTCTGCATTCTGCATAAAAGGTTTACTTGCTTTTAAATGCTTATATACGTTGAAATAAATATGTTATTAATAAAAGACTTACTTAATGCGGTTCACAGAATACATCTCTTGCCAAGTTTCAATAGTATAGTTCATAGTTTCGGAAAAAGTGGTTGTGACATACGGATAGACAGATAGACATGACGAACCCATAAGGGTTCAGTTAGTACTTTTTACGGAACCGTAAAAATGGATCTTCGAAATGTATGTACGCTCATAACTTTTGAATGACTGCACCAAATAGAATGATTCTTTGTTTCATGTATTTGTTATTGTCGGGACAAGACTTTTACTAGAAAGTTTAGAAAATGAAGAAGAAAAAATACATGGTGGTACGAAGTTCACCGGGTCAGCTAGTATACTATAATTAAAACTTCGATCAAAGTTACAACGAACTACAAGAACTTATCTATTTTGTTACTTGCTGCTACGGAAGCCTTCATGTGCGAGTCCGACTCGCACTTGAGCGCTTTATTCCAAATATTGCGCTTCTAAAGTCACACGCGTTCGGGAACACTTTTAAAATTGCGTTAATTACCAAAATCGGCCTATTTAATGTAAGTCAGTATAATAAATATAATGCAAGGAATATTGAACTTGAATAATTGCATAAGACTTACATTTTTGTATTCTTAACAAATAGATAATAATAGTTGCGGAAAAAATAACCATCTTAGATAAATCACAATATGAGTACTTTGTCACATCATTATGGTGGTATGGTTTCGGACCCACCCTACCACCAGGGGTAGGGCTAGTGGTATGGTGGGTCCGTCACGGAAAATTGTATAGGTAGCACGCCAAAAGAAGTTTTCACTTCAAAAAAGTCTTTGGCATAATATTCATGCACAACAGTTTGTATACTCGTACTTTGTGCTAGTTCATTTTTTTAAATAATATTTTTATTTATTATGTAATCGTGAACAACAGAACAAATATTTGTATTCATCACACATTTGCTTAAACTGCGTGAAAAAATTACGAAAAAATACATTAATGACAATCTGATAATAGATGCTACACTTTCTGGTGAGCGAAGGGATTGCGCTGGGTGAAGTGCGACCACTGTCGCGTGTTTGTTTTGCGGAGGAAGAGGCGGCGCGCGCCTTCCGGCTGGTGGCGGCGAGCCGGCACCGCGGCCGCGCGCTGCTGCGACTCAACCACGAGCGTGCGGCTCCACGACACAGGTAGATACCATGCTGTGACATGCCTTCCGGCTGGTGGCGGCGAGCCGGCACCGCGGCCGCGCGCTGCTGCGGCTCAACCACGAGCGTGCGGCTCCACGACACAGGTAGATACCATGCTGTGACATGCCTTCCGGCTGGTGGCGGCGAGCCGGCACCGCGGCCGCGCGCTGCTGCGGCTCAACCACGAGCGTGCGGCTCCACGACACAGGTAGATACCATGCTGTGACATGCCTTCCGGCTGGTGGCGGCGAGCCGGCACCGCGGCCGCGCGCTGCTGCGGCTCAACCACGAGCGTGCGGCTCCACGACACAGGTAGATACCATGCTGTGACATGCCTTCCGGCTGGTGGCGGCGAGCCGGCACCGCGGCCGCGCGCTGCTGCGGCTCAACCACGAGCGTGCGGCTCCACGACACAGGTAGATACCATGCTGTGACATGCCTTCCGGCTGGTGGCGGCGAGCCGGCACCGCGGCCGCGCGCTGCTGCGGCTCAACCACGAGCGTGCGTGAAAGAATAACTCTATGAAACATAAATAAATATTGTCTTTATTTACCATTTTTGCAGTGATATACCCTGCGAAATTGTCATTTCTGATTCCAACTCTCTTGGTATTCAAATGGCTGAAAAACTCATTGGTTGTGGAACAAGAAAATTGCACCTTCATTTCAATGCACTCGCAACGCCATCACTCAACTATAAACAAAGGTAAATAATGAATTTCTTGTATTATAGGTTCAACTTGTAACGTCGTTTACAAGCTTTAAATTCGACTTATATCTCGCAAAAATGAGAAAGTAATATTTATTTTACCTTGTACCTTGTTTCAACTTGATCGAAATCTCATTCGATGTTAAGCAACAATGCTTTCTACGTTGGAGCGTGCTTATTTACCACTTCACTATACAACTTGAAGCCACCATATTTGTAACCATCAGATGAAACTTTCTAAAGCAACCGCGTTTACGGTTTCATCACAAAAGTAATAAATAGTAATAAGGATGTATTTTATGGTTAAGGTAATACGACATTTTTAAATAGCATGCAAATGTTTAATCAAAAATACAATTTAAAATGTCAAATACCTAAGCACTGCAAACACAATTTTACAGTCATTAATTTAGTCTTCGCGTTCATCAAATCGCCAACCAAAACTGCCCATCAAACTGGCGGAAATGTTTTCGCCTAGAAAGAGACATGAGCGGCGATCACGCCCCTTCTTCCTATAAAGGCTTGAAGATTAAAGACTTCAACCAGTCAGCCTGTATATAGGCTGACTATTTGAACACTTCAGGTATTAAGGGATATGATGAACCATGACCACATGAAGAGATTAAAAATATAAAAATACAAATGAATACTACTTAAAGGCTTGCCTTTTAAACCCTACACCGCCGAAGATTTACGGGCTTCCGAAAATACATAAGCCTGAGTAAGCTTCTTTGTCCTATCCTAAGCCAAATAGACTCGCTTACTTACAAAACTACGCGTTTCTTGTCGGATATGCTTGTTCCATTCATCAGGAAAATAACAAGCTATGTTAAAGACTCTAAGCATTTTGTACAATTATTGGAAGGGATTCGGCTAAGTGAAGACGAAGAACTTGTCAGTTTTGATGTCGTGTTGCTTTTCATGAATGTACCGATAAAAGATACGATTCAGATTATTAAAGGACTACTACAATTAATCCGAATACCTATCGAGTGCATAGAGTTATTGCGATTCACGCCGACTAAAGGCTACTTCGTGTGGAAGGGGGACCACGTCTTACAAGTTGAAGGTGTAGCGATGACCGGGGCAATGGGAGACATTGCCCCGGTCGTAGCTAACATCTTTATGGAGTGGTGTGTGGAGTGGTTCGAAAAGGAAGCAATATTAAGCTCACCATATATTATAAGCCGAGACTATGTTGACGATGTGGTTCCCATTGCACACAGGGACCAGATCGACCCATTGTTGTCACATCTGAATAGTATTCACCCGAATATTACCGTAACGGTGGAACGTGAACGGAATAAAGCTCTGCCTTTTCTGATGTGTGTCTGTGATGCGAGAAACTACTAGACGATTATCACACACGATTTACCGTAAGCCGACATACACAGACAGATATCTAAATGCTGATTCATACCACCATCCAGCACACCTAGCTTCGGTACCACGCACGCAGATCAACAGGGTGTTGTGACTATGATTGTGATCAACAATATCTATTCACTGAATTAGACCATTTAAAAGGTGTGCTCAAACGCAACGGCTTTAACTAGAAACAAGGATGGCGTACGGCGAATGCATCGTCGAGGACGCGTCCAGCTTCGGTGGAGAGGTCACCCGCGTACCTACCATGTATCAAAGAAGTGACGGATAATATTGGAAACATGTTACGCCATATTGCATCAAGACAATTTTTCGTCCGCTCACGCAGTTATGGCAAATGGTACGTTCTCCAAAAGACAAAGACCCTTTAGGTTTACCGGGAGTGTATATGATTCCTTGCGACTGTTGCATAAGTTACGTAGGAGAAACACGGAGAAATGTGTCCACAAGACTCGCCGTGCAAATACTGAAAATGAAAAATGTAGATGTTAACGGCTCTGCGGTGGCGGAGCATGCTCCCAGGTCGAACGCCCAACATTTTATTCGTTTCGATAAGGCGGAGGGTCCTGGCACGGGAGAAGTTCTCTGTACCCCGTAAGGTCATGGAAATCGATAAATGTCCTACCTTTAATAGAGATGGAGGATGGCATGCGCCGCCCGCTTGGAAGCCGTGCCTAAGCGTTGCAAAATAATCGGCATTGTGTTCGTGATATGAATGAAAACAACGTTCCCGACTCGCAGCTCACCAGTGACGAATAGTTCTAGTGTAGGTAATCTTTAATTATATGCATAGGGCATCTATCCCACAAGCCAAATCATCATGATGGCATCTAACCCACACTTTAGGCATCTATCCCCGATTATAATACCTTTTTATTTCTTTTGTACCAAAAAAAATACAACTACTAATGTTAAATTACTTTAGTTATTTATTTCATTAATAAGTACAGAACACATCACAATCATTTAATTTTTATGAAAATTCATATTCTATCATTTATTTGCCTATTTCAAAAAGTGCGGCAACTATCCCACATTTACCCTATACCTGCGCAACCCTCTCGCACCCTCTCACCTGCACCCCCGCAATAATAGCCTGACCTTGCGTGCGCGCCATGCGGCAGCCCGTAGTGCCAAACGGGCAGCCATCGTGCACGTACACTCTCCTTGAAAAAGGCCGCCGGACGCGGCCGAAACTTGAGTCGGATTGACTGACCTTGTTACACGTGAGTTACCCGTTTACCCAATAAATATGACAAACATTCATCTTTAAAAATATAGATTGGACATAAAATTACAGATTAGTAGCGCCCCATGGTTTTACCCGCGTAGCTCTCTTTCCCTTCATTTCCTTCGGGATAAAAAGGAGCCTGTCTTTTGTCTTTATTTTAACTGTGTTCCAAATTTCAGTCTTCCCGCATCCTTCATCTACATAATAGTGTAAGTCAAAAGCTTGATTTAAAAAGACAAGGACCCCAAAGACCTGTTTTATATTAAGAAAAAAAAATCTACGTTATCGCCTCTGGGCAATTTCAGTAGTCATAAAATATACCCTTTAACATGTACCTCTATAATAACAAACTATATTTTTTCTTATTAACTTATACATTTTCAGTATCTGGAAGAAGAAGAATATCCAAGTCACAGTTACTTCTGGCGATATCAATGATATAAATGACGTAAATAACTTTATTTTGCACAATGCTAAAACGTTGACTGGGACCGTCGAAGGACTTCATGTGATCGTAGAAAACTGTTCAAATGAATCGCTTATTGAGTTGTTAGATTTGGCAACGGTAACAACTTGTCCGTCTTTAAAGTAAGTACCTAGTATAAGATTACTAATCATCATCATCAACAGCCCACTAAACGTTCCCACTGCTGGGACTCGGGGCCTTCTCTCGCAAGGAGAGAGTTTAGGCCATAATCCACCACGCTGGCCCAGTGCGGGTTGGCGGATGACACATGACTTCGAAAGATTCTAGGTACGTGTCGGTTTCCTCACGATGTTTTCCTTAACCATTTTAAGTTAGCGGCATTACGCACATGACTTCGAAAAGACAGTGGTGCGTGTGGGGTTTGAACCCGGGGTCTCCGGATCGGCAGTCGCCGTTCTCCCGACTAGACCAGCCGTAACTTCTACTAAGATTACTAATAGGTACTTTTAAATTTATTCCAGAAATCCCTAGATTACACAACACACTCGTAAATATCCTCCCTTACAAATGTGACTGATAATAATAAATGTACGATTTTCTTCCAAATTTAACACATCACATGCAAGATGTAAATCAAAATTAAAAAAAGACCAACGTATAAATTAGAAAATTCAAGTTTTTACAAAGTTAAAAACAGTGCTGTGCTGCATATTTTTTAACGTTGCAATGAAAATAAATTTATTATTTATTTGTTACTTTCACGTTGCACCTTTTTTACCCTGCTGAAAGAAGGGTTATATTTTTCGCGCGTATCTTGAATGTTTGTAAATTTCTTTATTCCTAATTATCTTCCAAAGGGCTGGAATGATTTTGACAAGTAAGACATCGTTAGATTCGTCTTAATCACCCAAGTGTCTTTAGATAGTATACTGTATTACACAATGTCTCATTTATCTGCTGGTTTAATTCATAATAGTAGAACATCTTCAAACGAGACATAACACCATATCAGGACTATTTTGGCACGTTAACGAAGAGCCGCTTTTGAGAATCGATAGTACTGTTTTTACATAACTTAGTAAGATCAATGATTTGCCATAATTAACTATGACCTTACAATCATGGCAATTTGGTGCAGTACCAAACATACTTTTACAGTTTGAACTTAATTAATTATAGGAATATTGTTTTTTAATATTGCAGTGTCTCCGTTTTTTTATGAACGTTGTTTTTTTTTTTATATTAGGTATTATTATTGTTATTTCTTAATCCTATATACGGAAAATGATTACTTACTACCTATAGATGGTTTCTTGATTGCCTAAATTTCCACTTTTTGTAAAAAATATTAGACGATGTAGTTGATTAAAAGTTAGCTTCAGAAAATATAAAATTGATTGATAAATATTCAATGTTATTTCAGGGAGACAATTAAAGTAAAAATAAAATAAATTTATTTTTCAGGCGGTTTATGGTTTTTACCAAGGAGATCAACTGTGGATACAACACATGTGTTCAGAGAGTTAAGAAAGGATTACCTGCAACTCTAGTGGATTTATCCATGCTGGACACAGTGAGTTCTTTTCACCAGGTACACGTTTATTTTTTACTTGGTGGCGACCAGTTTGCATACTTAGACTTATCGCATGTCTTTTCAAATTTATTCCATCTGGTAACTCGTTCTCTTGCCTGGGTTTTCCAAACAAGGCTAGCAGCCGGTCGCCGGTACATAGTAAGCAGAATCTAGAAAGTTCATTTGCTATTTTGCAACGATGATACACTGTAAATTCGATTGCCTATTATGCTTTCAAGATTATTTTGCGTAGAGGACAGCCAGTTATTGGAATTTCGTGAAGTATTTGTAAAAACAACAAAAATTCTATAACATTTACACATTTTTGTCACATAATGTTGCGTTTATTATCGAACAATTTACAAAAGTATCTCAGGGTCAAATAAACCAAGAATTGGAGAATCGACAATCATGTAATTTTTTTCAAGTAGGTTTAGTTTATTGAACCGTTGGCCTGATATTGCCCTCAAATAGAGATGGTTGTAAGAGGCTATGTTACCTGAGTTTCTGGTGTCTATTCATCAGGCTCAAAACCGTGCGTTGACCCGTTGTGTATTTCGTTCGTTTGGAAAGTTATATTATTGTTAATTTTTTCATACAATATATTTTTGAGTAGGTACTGTTTGATAATAGTAACTGTTCCGTATAATCGGGCAACATTATATCGGCCGACGATTAGCGTGTATCTATGGTTTTGACAGCCGGCTGTGAAGTGACGTTGTCTTGTTTTCGCTGGAACTAAACAGTCACGCCCTTTGAGATTTTGGAGTTTTTCGGGATAAAAACTTAATATAGTGCTACAGGAAGAGACTATTAAGTGAATTGTGACACTCGGGATTAGTGCTGGACTATTTTTGAAGTGAGCTACGGGACTGGCCCCTTCTCAACCGCGGGACCGGTTGAACTACTTACTGGAACGGGAATTCGGGAGGTCGCCTCGATATCGCCTGGTTTGGTTCTTCCCACATTCCCACTTGATCCCTACCTACATTCCTGTCGGACCAAACTGGACTTTGGACGACGCCGGGAACCCTACGTAAGTGATTTCTTTTCGATAACTTGTTTGCAATTAGGGAGTGATTAAAATCGGTATAAACGTAAATTATAATGTTCTAGACTTGCTATGGGCCCCAAGTCGGTATTTCTGGCATAAATACTATACATTTTTTGGTAGCAGGAGCGTCGTTGGCCGTAAATACTCCCTTTTTGTTTTATTTTTCTAGCAAAATATACCGGGTAGGCCGAATATTTGGGGGTTCCCAGTTTATAATTTCTCCCCAAACTGTCGGGAAATTAGTATTAAGTGGTATCCGGTTTTTTAGGTTGCGGATATATTTGTTGTGACATTGTCCGAACTTTAGGCTAATTTAAAATTTAAATTTAAATTTAAAATGGGTTCGGATTTGGCCAACCAGCTCCGATGGTTCGAATCCTTACAAGGATTGGTCGGCCGGAGAGACCGGGAGGAGGCGCTGCTAAACAGGGCAGAACAGCTCGACAGGCGCCTGGAGGTCGCTGAGAGGAGCGCAGGATCGCTGCGGGATGCAAGGCCGTCTCCACCTGAGGAGCAGATGGAGAGGATCGAGGCGGACATGCGGCGCATCCTGGATGTGTACGACGAGGTCTCCGAAAGGGTTCGCCAGCTGGAGAGGTCTCGTCAGGGAAGGGCGAGCTCGGGACCCGTCATCAGGGATGCGGGCTCGGGTGTAGTGGGACGCCTTCCCACTCTGGACTTGCCCAGGTTTACAGGGAACCTGCGGGAGTGGAGCGGCTTCCGGAGCATGTTCGCCTCTCTCGTGGATTCACGCACCGATTTGACGAGGGCGGAGAAACTGGCCTATCTCCGCACGTCACTGGAGGGTGAGGCACTCTCCCTGATCCAGCACCTGGAGCTGGACGACGACAACTTCGGCACGGCGATGGAGTTGCTGGATACGAGGTTCCAAAACCCTCGGCTCCTCGCCGACGCTCACGTGTTCCAAATACTGGGGCTGCCGAAGGTGACTGAGAGGTCTCAGTTGAGGCCGCTAATCCTCACGGCCGTGAAGGTGGCGTACAACGCCTTGCGCAGCTTGGGACTGCCAGTGGAACACTGGTCGTTTCTGCTGGTCCACATCCTGCTGGGCAAGGTGCCGCTGGAGTTGCGCGCCCGGTTTGAGCGGGAAAGGGGCCTTCACGCAGACCCGAAGGTCTTCCCCACGTTTGAGGAGCTACTTCGGGTCCTGGAGTGGGAGGCGAGGATGGCAGAGTCGGCGCCTCAGGAGGCGCAGCCCGCCGCGTCAGCTCGTGGCCCTGCCGGAACAGGACCGCGACCTACCAATCCCCGCACTCAGGGGGGGGTAAAGCGGACGGCGACGGTGACGACTGCGTCGGAGCAGGAGTGCCCGAACTGTGGCCAGCTTCACGCGCTGGTGCAGTGTCCGGCCCTGCTCGCGAGGACGACTTCCGACCGACGAGGCATCGTTCGGCGGTTGCGTCGGTGCTACGGGTGCCTGGGGGGTCATTTGTACAATGACTGCCCCACGGCACGGCCGTGTCCTGGGTGTGGGGGACCACACCACCAGCTCTTGTGCACCAGGAGCGATGGTGCTGGTCGACAGCCCTCAGGGAGGGGGCCCTCCACGGGCGGGGGCGCTCCCACGCAGAGCCACGCATTGTACAACAATGAAGTGGCTACAGCGTGGAGCACACCCCCTCCACCCCAACTCACGGCAGCACCGGGCAGCCCAACGAGGGGCGTCCTTCACGTGGCTCGGTCACCTCGGTCACAGCCCGCGCGGACGCGGGCGAATTGGAGGGATGGAAGGGTGATACCAGAGTCACCACTGGGGTCACCTCCCCAGCGTTACCCTTCTCCGCCGCTGGATCCGCCACCGATGGAATGGAGGGCGTACACGCCTCCCCTCCATGAACATCCGAGGCTGGAATACCACCCGCCCTACTTTCGGTATGGCAGGGCGGCCGGATATGCCCCCCCCTCCGATGGCCCTTTGCACTCGGCAGCCATATTGGGCTGGGCCCGGTAGTCCGACGGGTTCGGACGGGCCTCGGAGGGATTGACTAGCCTCCGTTCCCTTGGCACAGGATCAACCGGTGGTCCTGCTGCCCACCCTCTGGTTAAGGGTTTGGGGTCCAAGAGGCGACTACGTCCGGATACGAGCGCTCTTGGACACAGGGTCCCAGGGGTGCATTTTAACAACCCGGGTTGCTCATCGCCTGGGCCTGGCTAGGTTTCCGTCACCGACTCCGTTGCGAGGAGTCGGGAACACAGAGGTGCGGTTGGCTGGACAGACCCGCCTCTCCTTCTCGTCCGTACATTCCTATTCGGAAAGGATTGCGGTCAGGGCCACCGTCATGGATTCGGTTGTCGGTTGGCTTCCTCAGGCGGACATAGATCCGGATCTTTTGTCCTGTACTAAGGGTCTCAGGTTGGCGGATCCCCGCTTCGGGATGGCGGGTCCGGTAGACCTTTTGTTGGGTTCTGATGTACTGGGTTACATCATGAACGGCAAGCCTAGACTGCTGGATCAGTCTTCGCTGATGGCGCTGCCCACCATCTACGGATACGCCATTTTGGGAATGGTGGATGAGTGGCAGCAGTCGAATCAGGCTTCCTTTACGGGAACGGCCCTCGCTCAGATCATGCAGAGGTTCTGGGAGATCGAAGAGCCGCCTACCGTGTCTCGGCTGGATCCCGAGCACGTAGAGTGTGAGAATTTTTATCAGGCTCACACTCGGAGAATGGTCTCTGGGCGATTGGAGACTAGGCTGCCCTTCCGGGATAACCCCCCGCGTCTGGGCCAGTCTCGATCACTGGCCGAAAAAAGGCTCAGGTCCATGGAGCGACGCATGGCTCGAGATCCTGTACTTCGGGAAAAGTACATCGAGTTCATGAGGGAGTATGAGGCACTGGGCCACATGTCTCCGGCTCGCGACGACTGGTCGACCATGGACCACTACTTTTTGCCTCATCACGCCGTTTTGAAGGCGTCGACGGGCAAACTCAGGACGGTGTTCGATGGATCCGCTCCGACTTCGACAGGAGTGTCACTGAACCAGTGCCTCCACGCTGGACCGAAGCTACATCGGGATATTGTAGACATCATCCTGAATTTCCGTAGGCATCAGGTGGTGTTGGGAGCGGACATCCGTATGATGTTCCGACAAACGGTCATACACCCCGAGGACAGGAGGTTCCAGTTGATCCTCTGGCGGGAAAGTCCTCAGGACCCTATGATGGTGTATGAGTTGAACACCAACACCTATGGGTTGAGATCAAGCCCCTTCATTGCGATCCGCTCACTGCTGGAGTTGGCGGAGCAAGAACGGGCTCGGTACCCACGTGCAGCCGCAGTTCTGGAACGCGACCTGTACGTGGACGACGTTTGCACTGGTGCGCAGACGGTGGAGGAAGCTCTGTTGCTCCGGGATGAGCTTACAGAGCTTCTCGCATCTGGAGGCTATGAGCTTCGGAAATGGCTCTCTAACGACCCCAACGTCCTGGCTGGTATCCCGGACGATCACCAGCAGGATCCGGGGCTCTTCGAGGAAGGTGACGATCCGCACGGGATTGCGGTTCTGGGCATGCAGTATCAACCGGTTGCTGACATCTTCACCTTTCGGGTGGCACTGGAAGCCACACGCGCGTGGACAAAACGGACGGTTTTGTCCACCATCGCCAGGATGTTTGATCCAAACGGTTGGATCAGTCCGGTTCTGTTCGCAGCCAAGTGTCTGTTACAGCGACTTTGGACTCTGAAGGTCTCCTGGGACGACCCCCTGGTCGGAGACTCGCTTAACACTTGGCTTCGTTTGATATCTGACCTCGAAACGGTCAATAGAGTGGCGTTGCCCCGTCGCATTCTGCCACCAGGCTGTAGCCGGATCAGCCTGCACGGGTTCTGTGATGCGTCCGAGCTGGGCTATGCCGCATCTGTGTACTTGCGTACAGTTGACGCTGGAGGCCACGTCAATGTCACGCTCTTATTGGGGAAGAGCAAGGTAGCTCCTATCAGGACACGACTCACCATTCCGAAACTGGAATTGAGCGGAGCCACATTACTTGCTCGGCTGCTCAAGCATGTATATCAGGAACTGTCCACCTCGATAGACATCCGGAATGTCTATGCGTGGTCTGACAGTCAGGTCGTGCTTGCCTGGTTGAGAGCAGCCCCTCACACTTTGGAGACCTTTGTGGGAAATCGGGTTTCCCAAATCCAAAACATTGGACTGGACATTGTTTGGAAACATGTCCCGGGTGAGTTGAACCCCGCTGACTGTGCTTCGCGCGGCTGTTCCGCGCCGGAGCTAGTTGATCACCCCTTATGGTGGGGTCCGGACTGGCTGCGGGAGCCAGAAGCTTCCTGGCCAGCTCTCGGCGCGGACTCGGAGCGAGCGGAGCTGCTCGGAGTCCGCGTGCATGCGATTGTGGCGGAAATACCCCCAGACCCTGATTGGTTGACGGGTCGTTACAGCAAGCTGGATAAATTGCTGGGGGTAACTAGCTGGATTAAGCGCTTCATCCACAACTGTCGTCACCCTCGTCAGAGGAGGAGTGACCAGATCGCCACTGTGGAGGAGCGTCGGAGTTCCTTGCTGCACCTCATTCGGCTGGTACAGGGTGAGAGGTTTCCGACGGAACTTGAGGCGCTGCGCTGCGGTCGCGCTCGCTTGAAGGGTGCGGTCGCCAAGTTGAACCCTTTCACAGATCAGGATGGTCTTCTGCGCGTAGGAGGTCGGCTCCGGAAAGCCAACCTGCCGTACGGCAGCAGGCACCCCCTGTTGCTACCTAAAGGAGGTCCTCTGGTGGACCTGCTGATCACCGATCGGCATATCGGTAACGCGCACGCTGGATGTGGCGCGCTTCTCGCTGTGTTGCAGCGTGAATTCTGGATCTTGTCGGCTCGCAGGGCGGTCCGAAAGGTGCTGTTTAGATGTGTCCCTTGTTATAGGCTCAAGGCGTCTACCATGCAGCCCATGATGGGAGATCTTCCTCCGGATAGGATTTCTCCCTCGAGGCCGTTCGACGGGGTCGGAACGGACTTTGCTGGGCCCTTCTCGGTCAAGTCATCGACGTTGCGTAACGCCAAGGTCGTTAAAGCCTACCTGTGCGTCTTTGTGTGTTTGGCCACCAAAGCAGTCCACCTGGAGCTGGTCTCTGCGCTGTCTACGGAGGCCTTTGTCGCGGCGCTGGATCGCTTTGTAGCGCGAAGAGGAGTACCCTCTTTAATACGTTCGGACAATGGCACAAACTATCGAGGGGCGGCGAATTATTTACGCGAAGTTAATATTTTTTTAAATTCTGGTAATAATAGTTTAAGTCTGGCTCTCGCCCAGCGGGGAATCAGCTGGCAATTTAGTGTGCCGGCCTGTCCTCACTGGGGAGGAATTTTTGAGGCTGCGGTGAAGTCTGCTAAAACCCATCTCCGCCGTGTCATCGGGGAGACCGTGTTAACTTGGGAAGAGTTAGTCACGGTACTATGCCGCGTTGAGGCAGTTCTTAATTCCCGTCCTCTCTGTCCAATCTCGCCTGACCCTAACGATCTAGAAGTCTTGACGCCGGGTCACTTCTTGATCGGTCAGCCTTTAACCGCGTTGCCGGAGTATCCCTGGAAGGATGAGCGCCTCGGACGGCTGTCCCGTTTTCAGTTATTGCAGCAAATAAGTCAAGACTTCTGGAGGCGCTGGTCGGCCGAGTACTTGCATCTGTTGCAACAACGGGTAAAATGGACAGATAGGACGGAGGCCCCTCGGGAAGGGGACTTAGTATTATTAAAAGAGGCAAATTTGGCCCCCCTACTCTGGCGTAGGGGACGTATTTTAAAATTGATATCTGGTACTGATGGCACACCCCGCGTGGCGGAGATTCTGGTTTCTGGTTCCAGACTTCGGCGCGCGGTGTCCTCTCTGGCACGCCTGCCTCTTTATTAGATATACGTATTTTTCATGGTTAAAATTTTATTTAACTTTATTGCTATTTTTGGTAAAGTTTTTTTTTTGGTTTGATTTCCACTTTCGGGTCAAAGTTGGGAATTTCGTTTTATTTGGGGTCCGGATACTACTAAATACTAGTTACTAAATACTAGTTGCTAAATACTGGTTTTCTAAAATTGACCTGGAGTTCAATTGGTCGGGGGTTTTGTTCCGTATAATCGGGCAACATTATATCGGCCGACGATTAGCGTGTATCTATGGTTTTGACAGCCGGCTGTGAAGTGACGTTGTCTTGTTTTCGCTGGAACTAAACAGTCACGCCCTTTGAGATTTTGGAGTTTTTCGGGATAAAAACTTAATATAGTGCTACAGGAAGAGACTATTAAGTGAATTGTGACACTCGGGATTAGTGCTGGACTATTTTTGAAGTGAGCTACGGGACTGGCCCCTTCTCAACCGCGGGACCGGTTGAACTACTTACTGGAACGGGAATTCGGGAGGTCGCCTCGATATCGCCTGGTTTGGTTCTTCCCACATTCCCACTTGATCCCTACCTACATTCCTGTCGGACCAAACTGGACTTTGGACGACGCCGGGAACCCTACGTAAGTGATTTCTTTTCGATAACTTGTTTGCAATTAGGGAGTGATTAAAATCGGTATAAACGTAAATTATAATGTTCTAGACTTGCTATGGGCCCCAAGTCGGTATTTCTGGCATAAATACTATACAGTAACCATCTTTAATAGACTCAAGATGCCGATGGCAGTGTTTGGATCCACGGCGCCGCTGTTGTGATGGAGCGTGCTGTAAATACTTCGAGCCCGATTTCTGTCGCATTCCCCGTACAAGCACCACGCCAGCCACTGGTCCAACTTCTTGCCAATTTATTAGGTAATAGATATAGTTAAACGATCTATGTGACATAACTATCTGGTCTCTAAATATGTCAGTATTATACTGAAAACGGGGTGAAATAAAAACGATGTGATAATTTGTTTAAGTAGTTTTTCAGTATCTAATCGTGATATCTAACCCTAAGATATAAATAATTATCCTTATCAAAACAATCTTAAAATGATTTTGGTTTGTTGTTTCGTTAATGAACACATATCATAGTTTAATATAAATCAATAAAATTTTAAAGCATCACGAATCATACAAAATATTTTTGTCATCAAAATTTTCACCTGTGACTAAATTTATCCTAAAATTATCGAAACTTTTATAAAAAATAATAATGATTGTTTTATTTAGATATTAAAATTGATGAGAAAGTACGAGCCCACGCAACGTTGAAAGAATTGGGCGCGTCAGAAGAAAAATTACCCGTTATTGGGACTTTCCTGAAAGACGTGTATCACCACTCACTAGAAGATGAAGATATTTTTCTGTTGACTATTGAGAGGTAAAATAAAATACATATAAGCTCATATTTTTCTACAAACTATTGATTTTTACTTCTTTTTGTACAATACAATAAAACGGGAAAAAATATTTAAGTTTTACAAACTACATTTTGTATTTAAACTAGAAATTTAAGATAATAGACTACAGGCCCGTGAACAAAATTTACGGGTCAAATGCACCAGCAGGAGACCTATGTAGGATGATAGACGGGTACAAAATAATAAGATTCAGCACTATGCCGTCACTTGTAAGCTGTCCAACTGAGTGCTGGTGAGAATTCAAAAGTGCAAGTAGAGTGGGTACATTTTGGTCATTTGTTTCTGTACGGCATTCTTACCATCCAATAGATCCATGAAAAATAATGAGAAAACGCGTAGTGCCGTACAAAAATAGTGATCCACGAAGTCGGAAACGTTACTGATAATCCGGAAATTTTGAGGGAAAATTTGGTCATTTGATACTGTACGGCATCGATTCCATACAGTTGCAATACCTCTTCTAACCCATTATTCCGCAACGCCGTACAAAAATAATGGTCCAAGAGGAAATGATCGGGGGTTCAACTTCCTCTTTTCAGTGATCCGGAGAGGTGATTTGACACAACGTAAAATTAATTTATTCCGAAAGTATTTTGTGCATAGATACAAATTTTATACGTGCCGTACATTTTTGTTAGTCCAAAAGTCAGTAAATGGTAAGAAACCTCCAGAACATTGCATATGACGAATTGTACTTTAGGGTGATAGTTGGTACTAGTTTTTAACGGCATTTTGATAATTTATTTGAATTTAATATATTATATCTAAGAAAAGTAAATGCAAAATGACCAAAATGTACCCACTCTACTTGCACTTTTGAATTCTCACCTGCACTCAGTTGGACAGCTTACAAGTGACGGCATAGTGCTGAATCTTAATATTATTTTGTACGTCTATCGTCTATCATCCTACATAGGTCTCCTGCTGGTTCATTTGACCCGTAAATTTTGTTCACGGGTCTGTAGTCTATAAAAGATAATTTATTGGTTCAAAACATGAGTCCATTTTTTGTCCCATGAAAATCTCCCATAAAAATAATTTTCTCAAACTAAATTAAATTTTATAAATATTTTGTGTATTTTAGAATAACTGAAATAGAGAAAATGATAAAGGAAACAGAATTTGAAGAAACAGCCGGCCTGGGTATGTTCTTTTCGTACGTAGACCCAGACGAACTGCTGGCCACCACTGAGATGGTACCGTTGCCCACGCTCACCAACCACTACAACATGGTAAGCATTCACTTTTGCGATGTGTTTAGCTTAAGCTATCGTTTTGGTTCCTTTTGTACATGTTTTTAATACTATTTGTTTATGATTTAATTCTAAGTAGTTGTAGTCTCTAAAACCATGAACACAGACAGAGAAACAAGTAGACAGATGAGCAATGAAAAAACTACAGTTTTGGCTTGAATATCGATTAAAGAGAGGCCTTGAATAAATGTTTTAAAATATCTTTAATGTACGGAATTCGACCGATTCCTTACAGATTTTCAAAACATATTTATGTTTCAGTTTTGCTTTAATTGTTATAACACATAAACTTTTTTGCTAATTTGAATTTGGGTTGTGTCACATTTTTAAGCCTACTAATGAAAAAAGCGTTTGGCAAAAAAGTTTGAATTGTACGCAAACAGCCGCACGAATTCGCACTAATCTAACGGCCGCTTCTGTTCCGTTCAGCACCAAATAGAACAAAGGGCAGGTGCGCAATTTTGGGGTATGGGGCTTTGGTATTGCTATGTTTACCGTTCCTAATACTGTGGCTACTGTACCTACTACTGTGTAAAGCAACGTTTTATTCGTGGGAATAAAACGAATAAACATAATTAATTGCCATTTCAGAGGGATGATGAGTTCAACGTGAACGAGAGTTTCCTGTGTATAGTACCAGGGTTAGAGGGTCACCATGAACGGTTCCGCGCGCTGTGTGAGCGTCTCAAACTCTCCGCTTTAGTACTGCAGCCAGGGTTGGACCACCTGCAGGAGACCCCGGCAGAGCTCGCACACAGATACTCCAAGGTAAATAATATGATATAGCGTGAAAATCCCTCACACTGCTTCTTTTTAACCTTTTACGTGGCGTGTGTCCACCGGTGAAACGCCGCGTTCCTTTTTTTAATCTAAATTCCTGTTGATTGGGTCTAAATTTGGTCAACGCCTTTTTCCCGAGTTCATAAACAGGTTAATTCGCTCTCAGATTACTCCAGGTGCAGTTTACAAGGCTTAGTGTAGTAGAGCTTATTCGACACGAAACAGTTGCCGTATTCCGTGAATGTACAACTCCACTGATAAGAAACTATTGTTATTTCCCAGGTCCTACTAAAGAAAACAGGGGATCAGAAAAACTTTTACATTTTGGGATACGAAACTGGAGTGCTCGTGGCTCTGGAATTGGCGGCGATATTAGAAGATCACGGTAAGACTTTTTTTTCAATAAGAGATAGAAATAAAAATGTTTCAACTAAATGCGGGAAGTTCGCTCGTAAATTTTATATTTGTCTGAGAAATATTAATGCTTCGACCATTTGCCCTAATTATGAAAATGTTAATGTAGTTATTTGATAATGCGTGTTCACAAATCAACTCCTTTGGTTATTTGAGGTATAGGTACATAGGCTTTAAATACATTTTGGGATGTCTTTGAGAGTTCAATGAGCGAAGAAGTCTAATTTGACGAAGAACTCTAAACAAACCAAATTGTCACACGCATAAAAATGCCGTCGAATTGCAAACCTCCTGCTTTTAAGTGGTTTAACGCAAAAACACGGGTTATTATAAATAAGCATGACGTGTATGTTGTGTGTCTATCCGACACAGAGTAGCTCGCGCACGGATGAATCGAATAAATTTAGGCTTTTTTAGTTACAAAAGTGACTTAGTCGGAAGTGTTATTAGCTATTTGATAAGGAATCGATTATTTTGAATCAATCCACCACGCTACGAAACTCTCCGTCAATATAGGTTTCAAACAGTGGTGGCAAAGAGGAAAGAAGCTGGCGGAGGTTTTAGTTGGTTCGTCGATAGAGACTATGTTCACCTCGTGGTGTCAAGTCTGACACACAGCAACCGTCTCCTCCAGGCATAAGAGTAAGTATGCGTAAATTCATTTCCTCCACGTAATGGGGACGACTATGTTCAGCAGCGGAGTGACAGATTGATGATGATATTTAGACAGTTTTTTCTTCATTGTTTTATAAATTGCCCAAATTGTACAAATATGTACAATTTGGGCAGACATTTTAGAGGTAGGTTCATAAAGTTACAAGCCAGTGACTGGTATTTCAATTGTCGCTACAGGTGGTGAGGGCACGGTGTTCTGCCTGGGCGCGGGCCCGGCGGAGGCGGGCGCGGCGCTGGAACAAGTCCTGCGGCCGTACGGGAGCTCCGGCGCGCTGCAGGCGGCCGTGGCGCGGCACATGTGCGCGCTCATGGCGCGCTCGGCCGGCGAGCACGCGGAGCGCGCGCTCAGCGCCGCCTCCTCGTGGGGCGCGCGCGTGGACGCGTGTGTGCGCGCGCTGCGAGGCCGCGTGCCGCACTCGGCGCAGTACGCACGCGCGCTGCTCGAGGCGGCGCATGGCCGCATCGGGGCGGCGCGGCGCGCGGCGGCGGTGCAGGAGGCGCCGCGCGCGCTGCGCTCACGGCTCGTGCTGCTGCGCGCGCGCACGGACGCCGCCGACAGCGGCGCGTGCTCGCTGCAGCGCTACTCCCGGCAGCCACTGCTCGTGCGGGACCTCGCCGCGCCCCTCGCGCACGCCGCCGCCGACCCCAGGGCGCCCGCCATCATCAACTCCTGCCTCGACGCCCAGCTGCTGCGGGCCTTCGACGACAAGAACTTGTGTGACACATATCTTAGTAATGCTGACGCCTTCATGACAGTATCTGAGTCTTAATAAAGAATTAAGTAATGTTAAGGATCCGTTTATTTTGATTCAATAAATGCCTTAGTTTTTATCTTGTACTATCAACCCGCATCTTTGCACGGGTACAATGTGTGTACGAATATGGAGCAGTGTTGAATAAAATATAAAATCACGATTAGCGTATGGTATAGGATTTCTTTATTAACTATAATATTTATAATAGGGTATTATCCTAAAAAACTAATAAGTCCGTCAGTTAGATTGCTAAAAATATTGTACACGCATTTTTTCTTCTGATTCACTAACAAAAAATGACGAAGATAAAGTGCTTTGAAGTTTCGCGTGACCTCACTCGTGGGTACGATTTTTACCCACGAGTGACGTACAAAATATATTAGTATTTACACAATCGAGTTTCAAAACTTTTGTGAAAGCTACAACCATATCATACAGACAATTAAGTAGGCAAATGTTAGTTTTTTCTTCATATTTCATAAACCACCCGACCGATTTTAATAAAATTTTTATGGGATTATTCGGGAAGCATACCCATGCGAAGACAAAAAGAAACTTTGAAATTAGTCCGGGCGTTCTAGAGAAATCAGGTAACATACATAAAAAAAAACATGGTGATCGAATTGCTAACCTTCTCCTTTTTGGAATTGGGTTAAAAATAAACTAAGTATTGTAAATTACTGCAAAAGTAACCCCGAGAACTCTTTTATTTTTTCCACTAGATTGACAGATTGATCTAAGCTACAATACAGTTAATTATTTACAGCTGTATGTCTACTACTTTAAGAGTTATTGTTGTTTGAATATAGCCTATGCGCAAGCACAAAAGGCGTTGGTCAGAACCCTAACCGGAAATTATTAAAACACAAATTTCTAGTTTGAACTTAACTTGTATTTGTGTATTAGAATAGTTGTTATAACAATCATTAGAATATCGCTAGTCCATGACCAGACACACTCTATATGTATGTTAAACTTAATATTGCACGCCTTAAATAGGTAAACTATTGTATCTTAATTATGTTTAGTACCTACCATCTTTTTTCAGTTATGCAATAAACGATTCTGATTCTGAAAAAAACAAAATACGTGTCTCATATTTTTCATGATCTAGCTGACCGACTAACTAGAATGGTGTATTTTTGACCCAGTCCGATTCCCTATTATTATTACCACGATACTTCTTGCGATTGACGTTATGGACTTTGACGTTACTATAATTTGCTTTTATCGCACAGGCCTAGCATATGTCAGAGGTTTTTTAAGTGGCTTGTGTTATCGACAGAGTAAAAGTAAACCAATTAAATAAATGTAAGAGTTTATATCAAGAACTGTTAGATCTTTCTCATATAAAATTTCAAAAAGGAATGCTCTTCAACGGCTTTGCTCCATCTACTTATAGCGCCAACCCCCTCTAAAACTCTTTTGAGATGGCGGGTAGTAGTAAATGGTATCCCACCGACGCCCTCTGAACTAAATTTTATCAGTCATACCCATTTCTTTAAATAATCAAATACTTGTTCTTTTATATGACACATATTTAGACTCAACCCCCAGTATTAAATATACCTAATACTATAGTGAAATATACTACAAACAAATACAGGTGACAACACTTGGAATGTTTGCTCGATAAGCTCAGTGAAACCAAAAATATCATTTAAGATTCTCCGTGATGGAAACATAAATATCTTAGACAACACTAGCGCTGACTTTAAACCTTTTCGACTTACTTAACTCCCATGATGTGAGTTCGATTGTGGACTTTCATACGCATGTAACAGAAAAGTCACAAACAGTGATTGACATTATTTTACAAATGTAGCGTGAGAACTTACTTCCGCAAACTCAAAAAATATGCTTCTGTCAGATCACTTAGCCGTACGCGGAGTTCTGACATTTGCTTACTCAACGCCAGCTAGCTTCACGCGTGATTTCTCGCCAGCGAGCAACACAGAAGGGAGTAGCCTTAGCTAAAAAATATTGTTCAAATCTTTCTGTCATTTCTTGCGGGAGGGGAAGTTGCACACTAGCGCAAAGCCGCACTATTACATACAAAACATACCTGTACCGATCCATTGCCGATCATACTCACACAACCAAATCACTAACACATAAAAAATAAAGCACCATTCACAAATCTAGCCCCGCCCTCACGCCACAGTATATTATCAAACTCCATGGTCCACGCGGACTTGTACTTTGACAGAGGGGAAACGCTGTATATGCCTACTCCCTTCCGTGTTGCTCGCTGTTTCTCGCAGAATACCCGCACAAACTTTGTTATGTCTATTGACAGTATAGGTTGGTCCAAAAACAAATTTTTGGAGGCACTAGTCAGTATTATACTGACATCAGTACTGTAACTACATCATCATCATCATCATCAGCCGCAAGACGTCCACTGCTGAACATAGGCCTCCCCCCTAGATTTCCACAACGAACGGTCCCGCGCAACCTGCAACCAGCGGTTTCCAGCGACCTTTGTTAGGTCATCTGTCCATCTAGTGGGAGGCCGTCCAACACTGCGTCTTCCGGTTCGTGGTCGCCACTCGAGAACCTTTCTTCCCCATCGGTTGTCAGTTCTGCGAGCGATGTGGCCTGCCCATTGCCACTTCAGCTTGCTTACTCTTTGAGCTATATCGGCCACTTTCGTTCTTTTGCGAATATCCTCATTACGGATTCTGTCGCGCAAAGAGACTCCGAGCATAGCTCTCTCCATAGCTCGCTGTGTGACTTTGAGCTTTGTTATGAGGCCCACAGTTAAGGACCACGTCTCAGTTCCATAAGCCATCACTGGCAACACGCATTGATTAAAGACTTTTGTCTTTAGTAGTGGTAGGACTCTTAGCAGAGTCCGCCTTGGGAAGTACCACACCTTTGCCAAATATTCTACCGCCAAACAGTAATGTGCAAACTTTACTGTGTTCCGGTTTGAAGGGCAATGATTCCAGAGAAATTACAGGGCTTAGAGACATAATATCTTAGATCTCTGGGTGGCGAGCGCAGTGCAGTGCTAGGTAATGATTTGGACTATCATGTTTCAATAGCTGCGTGTTACTGTGCTGTTATGTGGCAGGCATGTTGCTTACCATCAGGCACATGACCTGCTCGTCTCGTCACTCTAAGCTATAAAAAAAAAAGGCATTGGGGTATATTGGACTTAAAGATGTGCCGAAGTTTCCCGAACGCTGCCCATCCGAGTTGGATTCTTCGCTGGACCTCTTTGTCGAAGTTGGATCTACCTAATCGGATCTTTTGACCCAGGTAGACGTATTCGTCAACAACTTCGAGTGTGGTATTCCCAACATTAACCGGTACAGGTGAGACATGAACATTTGACATGACCTTCGTCTTGTCCATATTCATCCTCAAACCTACCTGCTGGGATACTCTACTGAGGTCCCTGAGCATAGCACCGAGTTCCTCCAGCGACTCCGAATCCGATCATACTCTGAATCTCATGGCGGTTAGGCGAGATATGCGATTGCAGTCTTCGGTCGACATGACGGCATACAGACAGCTCAATAGACAGATATCTACTTGTGTGCGACGCGACATACGCTGCTTCAATACTTCGTGTATTGAAGAAGCGATTAAGCGGAACAAAGGCTCGAAAGTGTTCGCAAGAAATCTGTCTCTTGGGCAAAGTCAATTGACCAAACTGAAGACCGATAGTGGTAACGTCGTCTCGTCGAAGCCCGAGATCTTGGAGGAGATTGAGAGGTTCTATGAACAGTTATACACCTCTACACAAGCACAACCTGTCGTTAGCATGGCAAAAGACCCCAGAGCCAAGCTAACCCGACACTTTACCGAAGATATCCCGGAAGTCAGCCTGTATGAGATTAGGATGGCCCTCAAACAACTTAAGAACAACAAGCCACCTGGCGATGACGGAATTACGACTAAGCTTCTGAGAGAGGGTGGAAAACCGGTACTTAAAGTCCTCCAGAGGCTGTTCGACTCCGTCACACTTGACGGTAATACGCCAGAAGCGTGGAGCAGAAGTGTGGTGATGCTCTTCTTCAAAAAAGGTGACAACACCTTGTTGAAGAACTACAGACCCATCTCACTTCTGAGCCACGTTTATAAGTTGTTTTCGAGGGTAATCACGAATCGTCTCGCACGCAGGTTTGACGACTTCCAGCCACCCGAACAAGCCGGTTTCCGAAAAGGCTATAGTACAATAGACCACATCCATACGCTTCGGCAGATTATACAGAAAACCGAGGAGTATAATCGGCCACTATGTATAGCGTATGTGGACTATGAGAAAGCCTTCGATTCCATCGAGACCTGGGCAGTGGTTCAGTCTCTTCAGCGATGCCGCATCGACTATCGCTATATCGAAGTGTTGAAGTGTATCTACAGCAAAGCCACAATGTCTGTCCGATTACAGGACCAGTGCACAAAACATATCCAGCTACAGAAAGGCGTGAGACAGGGAGATGTTATATCTCCGAAACTGTTCACTGCCGCGCTGGAAGATGTTTTCAAGCTACTGGACTGGAACGGATACGGCATCAATATCAACGGCGAATGCATCACTCACCTTCGATTTGCCGACGACATAGTCATTGTGGCGGAGTCGCTGGAGGACCTCGGTGCTATCTCGGCCTCGTGCCTCGGTCCTCGAATCTGTAACTACATATTTGTAGAATTGTAAATTATATTGTGAATTTTATTGTATTAACTTATCATTATTTAGGAAGTTCTGATGCTCTGATAATGTAGTAGTGATAGTCTGATAATGTTATTGTTGTCTAAAGACATGTGTATGTAATAATTAATAATCTACTTGACGTGTAAATCGGTGTTACCAATAAATATGAATATGAATATATAGCAAATGTACTTGTTTCCCAATAAAATAAAAACCAAATAACAAACATGACAAGTCGTGGAATCTTAAATCGTGGTTGTTTGATATTTCGAAATTAGTTGACCAGTTTTCTGAGGAAAATAACTAATTAGCTATGTTTGACGATCTCAACAGGAAATACAATTCGACTCTGTATACTGTTATCAACTGAGTAAAAGTAAACCAATTAAATGAATGTAAGAATTTATATTGACAACTGTTCGCTCTTTCTCATATAAAATTTCAAATAGGAATGCTCTGCAACGGCCTAGCTCCATCTACTTATAGCGCCAACCCCTCTAAAACTCTTTTGAGATGGCGGGTAGAAGTGAATGTTATCCCACCGGCGCCCTGTACCTACACTAAATGTTATCAGTCATACCAATTTCTTTGAATAATCAGATACTTGTTCTCTTATGACACATATACTCAAATCCCAGTATTAAATATAATACTATAGTGAAATATACTACAAACAAATACAGGTGACAACAATACGTCTAAAACGAACCATTATGTGACGAACTTTTTAGCATTCCTTGGATTCACCGTGCGGATGCCGGGTCCATAGTGTGGCAGAGAGAGAAAAATCCCGAGTAGATCTCGAGACTTGTGACGCGGGTACTTGTAGCTCGTAGTAAAAATACATGACCAAAAAAAATCCATCGACGGATTATTACGTTGAAAAGCTAATGTTAAAATATCGTTACTATGCATCATTTGCGGTGACATTCCCCGACGGCAAAAATAATGTACCCAAACTATTGTAAGTTTGGGTACATTATTTTTGTTTTTTTTTAATCCGCCAAAGGCGATGTAGAATATTGTCAACACTGAGAGAGCAAACTGCTGACAATATTCCACATCGCCTTTGGCGGATTATTACTATCAAAATTACGTTTGAGTAATGGTCGGCTTTCGTTTTGCTAATCGAAGAATTGTATTTAATACTTATATCGTTATTAATTGGTTGGAATGTCAATAATTCATTTCAATTTATTCTTTTCTGATATTATTAGAGATACCAACGGAGTCAAGTTTAGTTCGCAAAAGTCCTTCAGGCAATGAACATCATCATCAGCCCGTATTCGTCCACTGCTGGACATAGGCCTCTCCTATGCTACGCTACGCAGCCCGATCCTCGGTCTTACTTCTCCAATCGCCACCAGCTGCCTTACAAATGTCGTCACTCCATCTAATCTCAGGGCGTCCTACACTACGTGTACCTACATTTTCACATATCGGTAAGAGTTTATAGGTAATTACATTGTCAATGACTACATAGTTTACATTGAGCCCCAAACTATGCTGAACCTGTATCTTGGGCGCTCTGGTCCATGTTGCTGTTTAAGTAGCACATTTCACATTTTTATAACTCTTATTCTATTTTATTATTGTCTAGAGTTAATTTAGTTTGAAATAATTCATATTTATGTTATTTATATAGTTAGTAATGATTACAACATATATATTACAGTTAGTCGTTAGATACATTACTTAAAAATGTATTTTTACATTATTCAGATTATTATTTATTTTGAATTTCATATATTATATTATGTACATATTGTTGGGTTGGTCATAAAGTAAACTGATTTACATTTTTAACTTATTTATTTATTTTCTGTGAGGGACAGTGAGTTAATTCGAAGTAAATAGATTAACTATTGTATAAATTTTATTCTCAATACATAAGCACTGACCAGTTATATGGTGTGTGAGGTTGTGAAGGTGGGGGTTGTTTGAGTGAGCGATGGAGTGAAAGAGAGAAGTTGTGTATGTGTGTATCTGGGTAGTGGCGAATGTCCGTGTAAACGATTGGGTAGGTGATTGAGTATGTACGCACCCTGGTAATCGCGAGACGTGGTGTGGGTGAGTAGGTGTCAGAGGATCGTCTTGTGTGTATGTTTATTTAGAACGGTTACAGGCAGTGATGGTTTGTGTTGGGCTATTTGTTGCAGGATATACATCATTGATCTTCATTTCGCTGTGTTTAATTAGTTTTTCTCTTTGGATGTAAGACAGAGATTGTAGCCATTTTTGTATTTTAGGCCTACGTTCTATATAAGTGCTATCTACTATGTCAATTTGTCTACAGGCTGAGTTATATTTTATGTAAAAATGTGTGCGTATTTTTGCAAGCGAGAGGTAAAACCTGACCTTATTTTGGAGAGTGGATGGTCTCGGGGGCGTTTGCGCCTTGTCTTGTCCCGTCCAGCCGACAAACGATGACTCTTTGCGATAGCCCGAAGAACGTAGAGTTGTCGAACAGTTACCACAGCTGCGTCCCTATAAAGCTCCTTTGTTGGATATCGGCGCTTTTTTTCAAGAAGAACTTTAAGCACAGCTCGCTGTGTTCGTTCCACTTCTACCATGTGCGTCCGAGCGGCTGCTCCCCATACCCCAACACAGTATTTCAATAGTGACCGACACAATGATTTGTAAACTAAGATTTTGACGTTGTTTTCCGCTGGTCTCAACGCTTTCATTATGTAAATTGATTTACGAGCTTTTTTAGCTGTGTATGTTATATGGTCTTTAAAAGTCAAATGTTGGGCAATCATAATGGTCATGGTCATGGTTGGTCATGTTTGCACTGTGTCTGGGTGTTTTATGTATAATAAGTACGTATTTAAAACTATTTGTATTATATCAGCTATCTGGCCGCCATCATACAAGCTTTGCTAGTAGTAGCTTAGTTTGGGGTCAGATGGTGTTGTGTGTGAATTGTCCACCAATATTTATTTATTTAGAATACCTAAACATTTAACGTTATATACTCTAGCTATTTTGTTACACGGGCAGCTGGAGTCAGATGATCGGACATGCATACAACCTAGTGACGCACAGTAATTGTTGTGAATTTGTATATTTGATAGGTTTGTACCGGTGGCCTGTGTGATGCTAAAGGCGATAAAATTGGTTATAGTTAAATTTAAAGTTAGAAGATTTTCATCAAGCCACCGAGACAGCTCCAACATTCCAGCTTCTGGCACTCACGTCGTAACGACTTAACGGATCATGCTGAAATTTTTAACATATATATTATAATCTAGAAGAATACAGAGGCTACTTTTATCTCGAAAAAATAACGGGTACGGGAACTAAGCGGGTAAAACCGCAGCCGCTGTTAGTAACTAATAAATATTTTTTTTTTAATTATAATGTGATAATAATAAACGTAAATTCTGATTGCAAATGTTTTTGATAATGCGTATTATTTTCTGCATATTTAATACTGTTTTAGAGCATATTTGCATCCATACGAGTATTTTAGCATTTTGTTAGTGCATTTAATTCGATGTCTAGTTATAATAATAACACACCAGTAACGCTATTGCGTACCAATAAAAAGAGTCACTAATAAAACTGTTTTTTTGTTTAATAAAGAGTGACGAGATGAGCAGGACATGAGCCTGATGGTAAGCAACATGCCTGCCACATAACAGCACAGTGACACGCAGCTATTGGGACATGAAGAGTCCAAAAATCATTACCTAGCACTGCACTGCGCTCGTAACCCAGAGATCTAAGGTTATATCTCTGAGCCCAGTAATTTCTCTGGAAACCTTGCCCTTCAAACCGGAACACAATAATGTTTGCACATTACTGCTTGGCGGTAGAATAACTGGCAAAGTTGTGGTACTTCCCCAGGCGGACTCTGCCAAGAGTTCTACCACTACAAAAGTATACTAATTATTGTTATTCGCCAGAAGAAGGTAACCGATCACCATAGAAAGCCATATTAAAACAAAATTTGAAAATAGTAACGAGTCACGGCTACTTCAATAATTATGTTACCCTCAAAGCTGGATCCGCGTTTGAGCTAATGAGCGGCCAAAGTTTAATTAAAAATTATGGACTTTTACACATTACCGAGACATTCCAGTGTCATATAGCTATCTCTTTCTGGCAAGGAACAGTAATCAGAATAATTGTATATTTATTAGTGACTCTTTTTATTGATAAACTCTTTTTATTTTTTAAAGTACTAGTTTATACGAACTTGTTATTATTTTAACAAATGCTTGTATTGTAAGTTTTGTTTTAACATTAAAAATCGTTTATATTAAAGTTTTTTCATGTTTTAATGAATGAATAAAATTAATATTAATAGCGTAGTTTTTTTAGCATCTTAGCGCATAAACCCGATTGCATTGAACGTGCTCTTAGCGATGTGTATGCTGTATGTACTCTATTTGCTCTAAATCGTTAACTATTAGAGATCACGTTTTATTTTTTTCTGTGAAGATTTACTATATTTGAAGCTTTAATTCGATAATAAATTATTTAAAATAAAAACTCTTGAAGTTACTCAAAAATTGATTTGAAGTGTTCACTTCCTGTTTACAATACGTCCAAAAATCGAATTCCGAATTTGACAAAAAAAAAAAAAAAAGTACAACCTTTTAACTAATGCACCGGCACTGGATTGATGCATTCCAGTGCCGGTCTCCATTATTCCAGTAAGCAATCCAGCGCTGGATTCGGTCGCTGGACTGGAATCATGTAAACGGGGTTGTTCAGTATTTATGCCAGAAATACCGTCTCGGGGCCCATAGCGAGAATTAAAACCAAATTAAATGCCGTTATACCGATTTTAAGAGTTACTCCCTAATTGCAAACAAGGTACCTAAAATTACTCACCCAATTACTGCTCCCGGCGTCGTCCAAGTCCCTGTTTGGTTGTTAGGAATAGGGAACGGAAACACGGGAATAAGGAAACCAAACCAGACAGCTCCAGACTTCCCGTCCCAGCAATAGTTCAACCGGTCCAGCGGTTGAGAAGGGGCCAATCCAGTAGCCACTTCACAATTAATAATCCAGCACTAATCCCGTAGCGATATATTACAGTTAATAACGTATTCCCGCACAATTATTAACACTTTAAACCAGATTATATAGATAAAAGTAAAACGCGTCTTTTTCGTTCCAGCGAAAAACCGACAACGTCACTTCACAGCCGGCTGTCAAACCATAGATCCGCTATGATTTTTAATGTTGCCCGATTATACGGAACAAAACCCCCGACCAATTGAACTCCTGTTCAATTTTAGAAAACCAGTATTTAGTAACTAGTATTTAGCAGTATCCGGACCCCAAATAAAACGAAATTCCCAACTTTGACCCGAAAGTGGAAATCAAACCAAAAAAAAACTTTACCAAAAATAGCAATAAAATTAAATAAAATTTTAACCATGAAAAATACGTATATCTAATAAAGAGGCAGGCGTGCCAGAGAGGACACCGCGCGCTGAAGTCTGGAACCAGAAACCAGAATCTCCGCCACGCGGGGTGTGCCATCAGTACCAGATATCAATTTTAAAATACGTCCCCTACGCCAGAGTAGGGGGGCCAAATTTGCCTCTTTTAATAATACTAAGTCCCCTTCCCGAGGGGCCTCCGTCCTATCTGTCCATTTTACCCGTTGTTGCAACAGATGCAAGTACTCGGCCGACCAGCGCCTCCAGAAGTCTTGACTTATTTGCTGCAATAACTGAAAACGGGACAGGCGTCCGGGGCGCTCATCCTTCCAGGGATACTCCGGCAACGCGGTTAAAGGCTGACCGATCAAGAAGTGACCCGGCGTCAAGACTTCTTTCTAGATCGTTAGGGTCAGGCGAGATTGGACAGAGAGGACGGGAATTAAGCACTGCCTCCACGCGGCATAGTACCGTGACTAACTCTTCCCAAGTTAACACGGTCTCCCCGATGACACGGCGAAGATGGGTTTTAGCAGACTTCACCGCAGCCTCAAAAATTCCTCCCCAGTGAGGACAGGCCGGCACACTAAATTGCCAGCTGATTCCCCGCTGGGCGAGAGCCAGACTTAAACTATTATTACCAGAATTTAAAAAATTATTAACTTCGCGTAAATAATTCGCCGCCCCTCGATAATTTGTGCCATTGTCCGAACGTATTAAAGAGGGTACTCCTCTTCGCGCTACAAAGCGATCCAGCGCCGCGACAAAGGCCTCCGTAGACAGCGCAGAGACCAGCTCCAGGTGGACTGCTTTGGTGGCCAAACACACAAAGACGCACAGGTAGGCTTTAACGACCTTGGCGTTACGCAACGTTGATGACTTGACCGAGAAGGGCCCAGCGAAGTCCGTTCCGACCCCGTCGAACGGCCTCGAGGGAGAAATCCTATCCGGAGGAAGATCTCCCATCATGGGCTGCATGGTAGACGCCTTGAGCCTATAACAAGGGACACATCTAAACAGCACCTTTCGGACCGCCCTGCGAGCCGACAAGATCCAGAATTCACGCTGCAACACAGCGAGAAGCGCGCCACATCCAGCGTGCGCGTTACCGATATGCCGATCGGTGATCAGCAGGTCCACCAGAGGACCTCCTTTCGGTAGCAACAGGGGGTGCCTGCTGCCGTACGGCAGGTTGGCTTTCCGGAGCCGACCTCCTACGCGCAGAAGACCATCCTGATCTGTGAAAGGGTTCAACTTGGCGACCGCACCCTTCAAGCGAGCGCGACCGCAGCGCAGCGCCTCAAGTTCCGTCGGAAACCTCTCACCCTGTACCAGCCGAATGAGGTGCAGCAAGGAACTCCGACGCTCCTCCACAGTGGCGATCTGGTCACTCCTCCTCTGACGAGGGTGACGACAGTTGTGGATGAAGCGCTTAATCCAGCTAGTTACCCCCAGCAATTTATCCAGCTTGCTGTAACGACCCGTCAACCAATCAGGGTCTGGGGGCACTTCCGCCACAATCGCATGCACGCGGACTCCGGGCAGCTCCGCTCGCTCCGAGTCCGCGCCGAGAGCTGGCCAGGAAGCTTCTGGCTCCCGCAGCCAGTCCGGACCCCACCATAAGGGGTGATCAACTAGCTCCGGCGCGGAACAGCCGCGCGAAGCACAGTCAGCGGGGTTCAACTCACCCGGGACATGTCTCCAAACCATGTCCAGTCCAAGGTTTTGGACTTGGGAAACCCGATTTCCCACAAAGGTCTCCAAGGTGTGAGGGGCTGCTCTTAACCAGGCAAGCACGACCTGACTGTCAGACCACGCATAGACATTCCGGATGTCTATCGAGGTGGACAGTTCCTGATATACATGCTTGAGCAGCCGAGCAAGTAATGTGGCTCCGCTCAATTCCAGTTTCGGAATGGTGAGTCGTGCCCTGATAGGAGCTACCTTGCTCTTCCCCAATAAGAGCGTGACATTGACGTGGCCTCCAGCGTCAACTGTACGCAAGTACACAGATGCGGCATAGCCCAGCTCGGACGCATCACAGAACCCGTGCAGGCTGATCCGGCTACAGCCTGGTGGCAGAATGCGACGGGGCAACGCCACTCGATTGACCGTTTCGAGATCAGATATCAAACGAAGCCAAGTGTTAAGCGAGTCTCCGACCAGGGGGTCGTCCCAGGAGACCTTCAGAGTCCAAAGTCGCTGTAACAGACACTTGGCTGCGAACAGAACCGGACTGATCCAACCGTTTGGATCAAACATCCTGGCGATGGTGGACAAAACCGTCCGTTTTGTCCACGCGCGTGTGGCTTCCAGTGCCACCCGAAAGGTGAAGATGTCAGCAACCGGTTGATACTGCATGCCCAGAACCGCAATCCCGTGCGGATCGTCACCTTCCTCGAAGAGCCCCGGATCCTGCTGGTGATCGTCCGGGATACCAGCCAGGACGTTGGGGGTCGTTAGAGAGCCATTTCCGAAGCTCATAGCCTCCAGATGCGAGAAGCTCTGTAAGCTCATCCCGGAGCAACAGAGCTTCCTCCACCGTCTGCGCACCAGTGCAAACGTCGTCCACGTACAGGTCGCGTTCCAGAACTGCGGCTGCACGTGGGTACCGAGCCCGTTCTTGCTCCGCCAACTCCAGCAGTGAGCGGATCGCAATGAAGGGGCTTGATCTCAACCCATAGGTGTTGGTGTTCAACTCATACACCATCATAGGGTCCTGAGGACTTTCCCGCCAGAGGATCAACTGGAACCTCCTGTCCTCGGGGTGTATGACCGTTTGTCGGAACATCATACGGATGTCCGCTCCCAACACCACCTGATGCCTACGGAAATTCAGGATGATGTCTACAATATCCCGATGTAACTTCGGTCCAGCGTGGAGGCACTGGTTCAGTGACACTCCTGTCGAAGTCGGAGCGGATCCATCGAACACCGTCCTGAGTTTGCCTGTCGACGCTTTCAAAACAGCGTGATGAGGCAAAAAGTAGTGGTCCATGGTCGACCAGTCGTCGCGAGCCGGAGACATGTGACCCAGTGCCTCATACTCCTTCATGAACTCGATGTACTTTTCCCGAAGTACAGGATCTCGAGCCATGCGTCGCTCCATGGACCTGAGCCTTTTCTCGGCCAATGATCGAGACTGGCCCAGACGCGGGGGGTTATCCCGGAAGGGCAGCCTAGTCTCCAATCGCCCAGAGACCATTCTCCGAGTGTGAGCCTGATAAAAGTTCTCACACTCCACGTGCTCGGGATCCAGCCGAGACACGGTAGGCGGCTCTTCGATCTCCCAGAACCTCTGCATGATCTGAGCGAGGGCCGTTCCCGTAAAAGAAGCCTGATTCGTCTGCTGCCACTCATCCACCATTCCCAAAATGGCGTTCCCGTAGATGGTGGGCAGCGCCATCAGCGAAGACTGATCCAGCAGTCTAGGCTTGCCGTTCATGATGTAACCCAGTACATCAGAACCCAACAAAAGGTCTACCGGACCCGCCATCCCGAAGCGGGGATCCGCCAACCTGAGACCCTTAGTACAGGACAAAAGATCCGGATCTATGTCCGCCTGAGGAAGCCAACCGACAACCGAATCCATGACGGTGGCCCTGACCGCAATCCTTTCCGAATAGGAATGTACGGACGAGAAGGAGAGGCGGGTCTGTCCAGCCGACCGCACCTCTGTGTTCCCGACTCCCCGCAACGGAGTCGGTGACGGAAACCTAGCCAGGCCCAGGCGATGAGCAACCCGGGTTGTCAAAATGCACCCCTGGGACCCTGTGTCCAAGAGCGCTCGTATCCGGACGTAGTCGCCTCTTGGACCCCAAACCCTTAACCAGAGGGTGGGCAGCAGGACCACCGGTGGATCCTGTGCCAAGGGAACGGAGGCTAGTCAATCCCTCCGAGGCCCGTCCGAACCCGTCGGACTACAGGGCCCAGCCCAATATGGCTGCCGAGTGCAAAGGGCCATCGGAGGGGGGGCATATCCGGCCGCCCTGCCATACCGAAAGTAGGGCGGGTGGTACTCCAGCCTCGGATGTTCATGGAGGGGAGGCGTGTACGCCCTCCATTCCATCGGTCGCGGATCCAGCGGCGGAGAAGGATAACGCTGGGGAGGTGGCCCCCGTGGTAACTCCTGTATCACCCTTCCACCTCTCCAGTTCGCCCGCGTCCGCGCGGGCTGTGAGGTCGGTGACCGAGCCGCGTGTAGGACGCCCCTTGTTGGGCTGCCCGGTGCTGCCGTGGGTTGGGGTGGAGGGGGTGTGCTCCACGCTGTAGCCACTTCATTGTTGTACAATGCGTGGCTCTGCGCGGGAGCGCCCCCGCCCGTGGAGGGCCCCCTCCCTGAGGGCTGTCGACCAGCACCATCGCTCCTGACGCACAAGAGCTGATGGTGTGGTCCCCCACACCCAGGACACGGCCGTGCCGTGGGGCAGTCATTGTACAAATGACCCCCCAGGCACCCGTAGCACCGACGCAACCTCCGAACGATCCCTCGTCGGTCGGAAGTCGTCCTCGCAAGCAGGGCCGGACACTGCACCAGCGCGTGAAGCTGGCCACAGTTCGGGCAATCCTGCTCCGACGCAGTCGTCACCGTCGCCGTCCGCTTTACCCCACCCTGAGTGCGGGGATTGGTAGGTCGCGGTCCTGTTCCGGCAGGGCCACGAGCTGAAGCGGCGGGCTGCGCCTCCTGCGGCGCCGACTCGACCATCCTCGCCTCCCACTCCAGGACCCGAAGCAGCTCCTCAAACGTGGGGAAGACCTTCGGGTCGCCGTGAAGGCCCCTTTCCCGCTCGAACCGGGCGCGCAACTCCAGCGGCACCTTGCCCAGCAGGATGTGGACCAGCAGAAACGACCAGTGTTCCACTGGCAGTCCCAAGCTGCGCAAGGCGTTGTACGCCACCTTCACGGGCGTGAGGATTAATGGCCTCAACTGAGACCTCTCAGTCACCTTCGGCAGCCCCAGTATTTGTGACACGTGAGCGTCGGCGAGGAGCCGAGGATTTTGAAACCTCGTCTCCAGCAACTCCATCGCCGTGCCGAAGTTGTCGTCGTCCAGCTCCAGGTGCTGGACCAGGGAGAGTGCCTCACCCTCCAGTGACGTGCGGAGATAGGCCAGCTTCTCCGCCCTCGTCAAGTCCGTGCGTGAATCTACGAGAGAGGCGAACATGCTCCGGAAGCCGCTCCACTCCCGCAGGTTCCCTGTAAACCTGGGCAAGTCCAGAGTGGTAAGGCGTCCCACTACACCCGTGCCCGCATCCCTGATGACGGGTCCCGAGCTCGCCCTTCCCTGACGAGACCTCTCCAGCTGGCGAACCCTTTCGGAGACCTCGTCGTAGACATCCAGGATGCGCCGCATGTCCGCCTCGATCCTCTCCATCTGCTCCTCAGGTGGAGACGGCCTTGCATCCCGCAGCGATCCTGCGCTCCTCTCAGCGACCTCCAGGCGCCTGTCGAGCTGTTCTGCCCTGTTTAGCAGCGCCTCCTCCCGGTCTCTCCGGCCGACCAATCCTTGTAAGGATTCGAACCATCGGAGCTGGTTGGCCAAATCCGAAGCCATTTTAAATTTAAATTGTAAATTAGCCTAAAGTTCGGACAATGTCACAACAAATGTATCCGCAACCTAAAAAACCGGATACCACTTAATACTAATTTACAAAATACCGTCTCGGGGCCCATAGCGAGAATTAAAACCAAATTAAATGCCGTTATACCGATTTTAAGAGTTACTCCCTAATTGCAAACAAGGTACCTAAAATTACTCACCCAATTACTGCTCCCGGCGTCGTCCAAGTCCCTGTTTGGTTGTTAGGAATAGGGAACGGAAACACGGGAATAAGGAAACCAAACCAGACAGCTCCAGACTTCCCGTCCCAGCAATAGTTCAACCGGTCCAGCGGTTGAGAAGGGGCCAATCCAGTAGCCACTTCACAATTAATAATCCAGCACTAATCCCGTAGCGATATATTACAGTTAATAACGTATTCCCGCACAATTATTAACACTTTAAACCAGATTATATAGATAAAAGTAAAACGCGTCTTTTTCGTTCCAGCGAAAAACCGACAACGTCACTTCACAGCCGGCTGTCAAACCATAGATCCGCTATGATTTTTAATGTTGCCCGATTATACGGAACAGGGGTATTATAGAAACAATAGAAACAATACTTACTTTTTAGTTTTTTCTATAATTCATTGATGCAAATAAGAAGCATACCAAAATTCATAATTAAATTTTTAGTAAGTACATTTTTAAAAACTCGTAAAACGGCAATAAAGCATCACATGAAAAATAAAATGTGTGTACATACCCACGTCTACTAAACGTATAATAATATAATTGACCAGAGTATGAACAAAATTCACGACCTCTTGTTTTGTTGGTTGTCCGCTTGGCGTGAACTGCCCTTATTATTTTAACAATTTTCAAATCTGTCTATACAAATCACACGTACCAATACTTTAAAAACGGTACTGTTATTTCAATGCAATTCGGTATTTCCATTAATTTGCATAAATCTAATTACTGACACACAAGTATATTAATTTATGCTAAAGTATTTTTTTTGACTTCGGACTTTTACATGAAGGAAATGTTAATTTACAAGTACTTACCTTTTTCTAAACTGGCCCTTACTAACTATACTTACAATACTTTGAATTATCGTGTCATTTAAAATGTCATTGACGCGTAACTTTACACAAAAGACACAAAAATATATTTTAAAGACACAAAAATATATTTTGTGTCTATAGACGTGTCAGTTTAACTACAATTTATTTTTGTTTATTTTTCTGTTGTTATTTATAATAAGAAACCTATGGCAGGTTGGCAGGTGGACTCAGGGGGCTTTCTGAACTTTGGGCTTACCAACCTTGTTTACGTCCATATGTACATGAAGCATATCTCAAACCCTGAAAGCAGTCTATTTAATTTTAAGTTAAAGACTGATCGTTCTTAACCTGTACCTGCTACATCTCGTACTCGACTACGGCAAGTGTGTAAGGCAGTAGAATATCGGCTTGGGCTGCTTTTGCTAAGGACTGTCAAGGCTTGATATCAAGAATACCTGATCGGGGAGGGTCTGACACTTATTGTAGATAATTTCAGAGATTTGGACAGCGGAGTACCTTTTATAACATACTGATGCTTGCAATATTGGATGACTTTTTTTTTTATTGTAAGTGATTTTCGTTGGACTATTTATTGTGACTGAAAACATAAGGGCTGGCTGACTAGGTGGCAGATGGTAAATAAATTAAGAGGTACCTAGCTTCCCCCCCATGTATGGTGGTGCACCGCTCTTCTCACACTCTGCAGAGAAAAAATGGTAAGGAAATATTAGTGTCGCGTGGGCCGAGGGTTTCTAGACGCAGAAGCGTCTGACATCCACGTAGAGAGGGTTCACACGGCGCGGCTGCCAACCGCGCCCGCGCGCGGGCGCGGCAGATTTCCATATAGAATTGAATTCAATACACACGACGCGGTTTACGGCCGCCGCGGCTGCGGCAGCCGCGCGGCGCCCGCGTGGCTGCGCGCGATTCTTGCGCAGTAGCTTTCCGGAGCAGAAACCGCGAAAACCTGCGGTCTCGTGAGTATTGAAACAAAACCGTCGCGCGGGGCGGCGCCGGGCCCGCGCGCGTGCGCGGTTGGCAGCCGCGCCGTGTGAACCGGCTCTTACTTGTTGGTCCCCGAGGTGGCCCGAGGTGGCGAGGTGATGGAGGTGGTTACGTTCGCATATTGGGACGCACTAGTGACGGTTCATGGAAAAACGTGAGAGTGGTTGCGCGTTCCCGTCGTAAGCATCAAAGCTTAGGCCTCGTTGATTTTTTTTTGTCAATAGGGGCAAAATGTCCGTCCGTGACGTCGAGTCCGACATAACCCGGCCGTCTCCCCAGGCGGAAGGGTATGCATAAATGCATTTCTTCCATTAAAAAATGCAGTGGGCAAGGAGAGTAACCCACCTAAAATAGTGGCGGTTCTACCCCGCTGCGATCGCGGGATCTTCGTCGGCCTAGAGGCAAAACTTAGAAAACTGGCCTTATTTTGACCTTGGCGATGACTCGGCGCTGACACGACGTGAACCCGACGTTCGCTCGACGAAATCTTCTTGGCCGGACCTTGAAAGAGAGCAGGGGGCGGGGTAGTGAAATGCTGGTTGCTTGGGTCTTCCTTTTATTTTTCTTCCTTTTATTGGTTGTACTGGAGCCGCTGAGAAGAGCATGCTCCGAACAAAATCAGGATCGCTAAGGTACCCCCTTACCTTTACCTCAAAGAGAGCCCCGTATTCTGAGCCCTCTTTTCGGTTCAATTTCACTATGGCATTACCACTTTCTTGACCATAACTTTGTCATTCCTGGTCGTGGGCTAACGAATGACCACTCGAAATGTAGTCCACGACCAGGTCTATAAATAAACATAACATCCTGGGGGGTACCTTAGCTTACAATCGTATTATTTTCGTAAAAACTATCAAAATTTCCAAAATTTGCCGAAAGTTAGGTAAATAAGTAGACACCCTACCTATATTCTTGAATAGACTTTTTAAACCAAAAGAATGTTTATTAGGCATGGCCTATCTATTTCTACCTAAATAAACCGAATTTACCACAATATTTACCGTTAAACTAAATCTTAATACAATTTTACCAAAGTGTTATAAAAATCGCTATAACTAGTTATGTACATATATGTATGTGTCGATCGCCAACAACATCGATTAATTGTTTTCTAAAAAGCTAACTCGACCGAACCGGCCTTCTATAACCTAACTAAAACGGGTTTGGCTTTGGTTTTGCCATCTCTATCATTTCAAACGAAAAGAAAAGAGAGAGAAACATCAAAACTAAGACAGTTTTCGTTCGGCGGTAGACCCCCGGCCTGTGTCTTACTTCTCGTTCACTAATATGAAGTCGGACAGTGACCCAGTGATGCAAACGTTCCAAGTGATCGGGAGATCTACTGATTTTGTATATTATCTCCTGATTATACCGATTTAGCGACCCTATCTCCCGTTTTGTGTAAGTTTAATTATTTAATTAAAAATGTTAACTCCCTAAATACTACAAACACAAGTTTGGAGTCACCAATTTAGTCTCCGTAATTGTCAAATCGCCGACCAAAAGTGCTCAGCAGACTGGCGGCATTTCCACACTGTTTGGCCAGAGAAATATTTTGCGCTAGATAGAGACATGAACGGGGATCATGCCCCCCCCCCCTCTCCCCCAGAAGACGACCTTAGACATCGAAATGAGCAATAGTTGTGGATTATTATTAACTCGCGGGCTCGGTCTATTGTTATTGTTTATTGATGATGATGGTAAATATTATTTTTATTTATTATTAATATACATATTTATCCGCTTGCTTTACTTTTGGCGACTCGATTTTACAATTTTGGCGGTAAAACGTGTGTCAGGTTACCTAAGTGCGTTTGTTTATGCTTCGGCATATGAAGTGCTAACGCGGCACACGCGTAAAAATCCGCGTTTCTCTTGTTGATTAGATGTTTGAGTAAAATTAATAATTATTATTAAAATTTAAATGTTATGTTTTGTTTTTCTTCACAGATATATACTACATTAGAGTAATAGCTTTTTTCTTTTCAATCAACAAAATCTTTTATTCTGGAAGCAATTAACTAAAAAAATGCGTATGTTTACCCCACACGACTCTAATTATTTCGTCTTTTTTTTTTTGAGTCACCTTTGGTATGTAGTGGTAGGACTCTTAGCAGAGTCCGCCTGGGGAAGTACCACACCTTTGCCAAATATTCTATCGCCAAGCAGTAATGTGCAAACATTACTGTGTTCCGGTTTGAAGGGCAATGATTCCAGAGAAATTACAGGGCTTAGAGACATAATATCTTAGATGTCTGGGTAACGAGCGCAGTGCAGTGCTAGGTAATGATTTGGACTATCATGTTCCAATAGCTGCGTGTTACTGTGCTGTTATGTGGCAGGCATGTTGCTTACCATCAGGCACATGACCTGCTCGTCTCGTCACTCTGTGCTAATAAAAAAAAAGCAATTAACTAAAAAATGCGTATGTTTACCCCACACGACTCTAATTATTTCGTCCTTTTTTGTTTTAGAGTCACCTTTGATTAAATTTAAATTAATTAACTCGAACTTAAAGGAACTCAGTAGTATATAAAGGAAGTAGGAAGAAACCATTGAATACTTTGTGCAGTGAAGTCACATTTTATAGACACCTTTTTGGTTTGCTTCAGTTTAATAGCCAAGTAAGTATTATTTCGATATTTTCAAACGACCGATAATGGTGGTCTAGTATTATTTTTATAAGATAGAGTAAAAAATATTAGTAAGATGTGTGCCTTATAGGTAAGTAGGTAGTAAAACACGCTTGCCTATAACAGTAACTGTAGATACGTGTAAAGTTGAAATCACTGTCTGAAGTTGTCCTGCGCTCATCCGGAGACATGTATTGATTTTTTTGACCTGTATGTTATTAATAAAACATTGTACTTAGATCTCTAAGAACAAGGACTCTAGGATCATTTACAGAGTCCGGCTGGAGAATTATTATCATTATTTTGTCACCTCGCTAGTTGGTTGAGTTAAAAGATAGAGAGAGTATCCAAGCTAGCTCCGGTGAACATGAGTAGAAGTAATTATAAGAGTTGTTAATAAAACCGCAAGTTTAACTAATTAGATTTTATTATCGTATAAGTTTACAGTTACCACTGGATGGGTGGTCTAAATGTAGTGGTAGTTCTGGGGGTAGTATAAGTAGAATTAAAGAGAGGGTCGGGGTCGTTTGCAATTCGAGTGGATTATAGTGCAATTCTGGTGGGACACACTGGCCTGTGTAAGCCGCGGAGGGTCGGGTCGCAGTCCTTCTGGGGGTTCAGTGGTGGCAGCTGGACATGGCGATGGTGCTCCTTGTGTCCTACACGGGGTAGCTCCTCTGTCTCATCCGAAGGGTGTGCAGGCTACTACTTCAAGATTGATAGTTCCCTCTGTGCATCAGCCAGCCGTAAGAGTGGCCGTTAGGGACTCAACCCGGTGCTGGAACCCTGGAATTGGTCGAAGGTGACCATTAGAATGCCGTCCCCCAATACGAAGATAACTGCGACATCCGCGGCTTGCTTCGTCGAGGCGGAACAGGTCCCAAAGTGGTCCGCTCGTGATTGATAATCATGATGAGGCAGTTATCTTTACATTTTGGTTGTACACTGAGTAAATCACACTTACATAAAGAAGCATAAGTATGAGAAATAGCAGGAAAGTTTATAACGGTCGAAAGAAATTCAACCGTCATTCACTTTTCTAGACACGGGTAGGTCAATGACCCTTGATTCCGACTTATCGAACTCGCCGGCCGTTGACCCCGTGTTCGATTGTCATAATGTAATTTGCTGAATCCAAACGAACATCGTTCTGTCGCGGGATCTCCCGTAAATCATCGGCAGACAAATTCGACGAGCAGTAAAAGTAGCACAATTCATAGACCATATGTTTTACACAATTGTACACGCAATATGAACAGTGATGCAACAGCGATACATAATGCAAATTGGAACACTTACCCTACGGGGTTTTTGTTGCACTTATAACTTTTAAGCTTTCGGACAGTATTTAGTTTTATTTCACTTTTTATAGTTATTAGAAAAATTATTTGTAAAATGGCTTCTGCCTTCAGTCAGCTTCTCTTTTATAATTATGAGCCCCTTGGCGTCGTCTCTCGCCATTGGGTGGTTTGAATTGTCGCGTCCCGATTGGTCCGCGACACCGTTCCGTTTTACCATCTACGGCCGTTTTACGATTTAATGGTTTCCTAAGACGGCAAGTCTATTTTTGATTACTTTAAGGGAACGGTGGAATGGAACACCGTTACATACCCCCCTTTTTAGGTCAGGATTTTTCCTAAGGAAAATCCGGAGAAAAGTTTCTTGAACTTTTCGGCTGTCTAGAGAGTATAACCTTCTGTGTTCCTGGTATCTGTAGAGTGTTGTAAGGACAATCATTAGCTGGGCTTCGACCTTTAGGGTCAGCTGTAGTTGTAGACTCAGGATTTTAGAGATAGTCATGCTATCTAGGTTTAACATCGGGTATCAAACACTTTTAGAGGTTTGAGTGACCTTGGATGTTGAAAGTTTGTGAATTACGCCGTTAGTGAGCGTATTCACTTTAAGAGTTTGTTAATGTGATCGGTGCTCCCCTTACCGACTTTCCGGGCACATAACAAGTTCATTTGCCAGGGCAATTGCAAATCCATGCTGTGACCGACACCACACTCGCCGATTTTCCGAGCACTAGCATAGGATTTTTAGAGAAGGTGACACTGTCTAGGTCTAACATCGGGCATTCAACACGTTACAGATGTAGACTGTAACTGAATGTTGTTAGTATGTGAATCCGCCGTTAGTGAGCGGTATTCACTTACACCTAATAGTGTCAGAGAACCTGTAACTACGAGTACACTCCAGCATAATGTTTTGTCCCCAACTTAGACGGAACGTATAAAAAGTTATTTATGTTTAGATTATTTAGTATTAGATTTAGAATTATTATTAGAGAGGTTGATGGTACAGCATCAATTAGCTTAAACAGTATTTAATGATTATTGAAGCCGTATTATTTAGTTTAGACTACATTAGCAAGTTTAGATAGTATTAATTAGTTTAGACTTTATTTTATTTAGTAGTAAGTAGGATTATTTATTAATTTGTGAGCTTGAAATCCTTTATGTGCCACGCACCTAATTTACGACCAGCCATATCGGTGAGTTCATATACCAATTTTGATAGTTTTGCAGCTATGCGGCATTTAATGAATTTTGGAGCTAGTTTTTTTGTAAACTTGACACCTTTGTCGCTATGGTAAAAAGTTCGTTTCCATATAGTGTCGCCCACATTAAATTCGAAGTTTTTCCGACGGAGGTTGTACGTGGTAGCATTTCTAGAGTGAGCTTTTATAAGTGCGAGTTGAACTTTATCGAATATCTTTTGAAGTACGCCTAGATTTTCCGCATAACTATCGCGCGGTGTAAAGATTATAGAGTCACCTATATCGGGGTCTATGTAGTGATTGCCATCACTGGGTAGCTCACGACCAAAAACCAGGAATGCCGGGGTATATCCTGTCGCTTCACTTACTGCGCTGTTTAGGGCGAATTGAATTTTTGGTAAGTTAGTATCCCATGATCGGTGGTCTTTTTCTATACATGTTGATACCGCCGTGATTATTGTCTTATTGTAACGTTCGACTGTGTTTACTTGAGGTGTATAAAACGGGGTGTAGTATACGTTAGGGATATTGTAAGAAGCGAAAAGGTTACGCATGATGTTACCAGTGAATTGCTTTCCGTTATCCATCAATATAGTGCTGGGAATACCGTGGACCAAGAATATTCTTTCTTCTAATAGTTTGCCTATTATGTCGGCAGTAGCTTTTCTTATAGGAAAAATTAAGCAATATTTCGAGAAACAGCATGTCACTACCAATAGGAAGGTGTTTTGTTTACGAGAGGCAGGTAAGGGACCAACCAAGTCTAAGCTCAGCATTTGAAAGGGGCGACAGCAGTCTTTAGGCCTACCCATGGTGCCTAGAGTCGTGTGATTAGGATGTTTAAAGGAGAGACAAGTATCACACTTGGACACGAACTCTACCACGTTTTTATGGAGATTTGGCCAGAAGTATTTCAGGGTCAGTCTTTTGTAAGTTTTAAAGATTCCTAGGTGTCCCGATGTAGGATTGGAATGATTTTGAGTTATCACGTCGGAACGGTGTTCTGCTGGAATAACTTCTTTCCATTCGAATTCTCTGGTCAAAGGATTTAAAGATTTTATGAATCGGAACAACTTACCGTTTAAGACGCGATAGTTTGGGTAGGTAGAGGGCGAGTTCATACAACCTTTGAATATGTTCAGGTACCAAGGGTCATTTGATTGTTGTATAGTTAAGCTTGGCGAGTCGTTTATCGTGAGTATAGGAACCGAACGGCTCAAGCTATCGGGTACTATGTTTTCAGTACCTTTCCGGTGTTTTATTTCGAAGTTATAAGCCGATAATCTTACGCCCCATCTAGCCAATCTTCCTGTGGGGTTATTTAAATTTAGAAACCACTTCAAGGATGAGTGGTCGGTGTAAACCGTGAACTTGAGACCGTTTTCGAGATAACAGCGCCAGTGCTCGACAGCGGTGAGTACAGCAAGTGCTTCTCGTTCGGTGGCGCTGTAGTGCCGTTCAGCTTGGGACAGAGACTTACTCATATATGCTATGACTTTCTCTTGACCATCGTGTCTTTGAGAAAGAACTGCGCCGATACCGAAATCACTAGCGTCAGTTTGAACTTCGAATGGCATAGTGTAGTCGGGACAGGACAGTATTGGAGCGGATACAAGGCACTTTTTTAATGCAAGAAATGCCTGATCCGCTTCTGAAGACCATGAGAAGGGTGGCGCATTCTTGCCTTGTGATGTTAATTTGTTTAATGGGGCAGACAGACTACTGAAATTGTGTATGAATCTTCTATACCAGGATGCGGTTCCCAAAAATCGTCTAACTTCTTTTCGGTTTCTTGGGGTGGGATATCTCGCTATAGACGCCACTTTATCGGGGTCGGCGTGTAAGCCATTTTGATCTACGATGTAGCCCAGATATTTTAGTTGAGATCTAAAAAATTGACTCTTCTCTAGATTTATGGTTAAATTAGCCATTTTTAGTTTATTAAGAACGCGTTTTAGGAGCGTAATATGCTGGCAAAAATTTTGCGCCACTATGATGACGTCATCTACGAATACAAACACTCGATGTTCGAATTCTGGACCGTAGAACAGACTATCCACGAGTCTCTGTTGAGTAGCGGGAGCGTTTGTCAAACCGAAAGGCATAGATTTGAACTGGAACGTTCCGCGACCTGGAATGTAAAAAGCGGTCTTTTGTCTATCCTCGTCTCGAATCAAAATTTGCCAGAAGCTTTTTGAGAGGTCAACACTTGATAGATACTTAGCATCCCTAAGGTTGTCTAAGATCTCAGAGATATAAGGCAAGCTGTAAGCATCTTTTTTTGTCACGGCGTTGAGTTTTCGACTGTCGAGGCAAAATCTCAGCTCACCGTTTTTTTTCGGGGTCAGGAGGACCGGTGATGACCACGGACTCTCACATGGTTCAACAACGTCCTCTTTGAGCATCTCGTCCAGTTGCTCAACTAAGATTCGCTGCTTTTCAGGTGACATTCTGTAATATCGTTGCCGAACAGGAGCGGCGTCGCCAGTGTCGATAGAATGTGTAGTTAAAGATGTACGACCTAGGCCTCTCTTTTCATAAGATATGTTATGGTATTGCGCGATTATCTCATCTGCGGTTGTTCTTTGTTCGTCTGATAAATGCTGATAAGCATGGATTAGTTTGGGTTTTCCGTCATCTACTTCGGTAACGCCACATTCTGACTTATTATAGAATACGATACGGTCTAGATTTTTGGGTAATAGTCCGAATAATTGCCAAAAATCTATTCCTAAAATAAGATCGTGTTTAACGTTCGGTACTGCATAAGCTTGCAGGGTATGCGTTTGATTTTGGAAGGTTATAGGGAGATTAACTATACCAATCGAATCCAGTTTTTCTCCTCCCGCGGCGACAAATTGAGTAGAGTTACCGGGTTCCATGTGGAATCCCAATTTCATTATGTCTTCGTGACTCCCGTTGCCCAGTATAGTGGAGGAAGAGCCAGTGTCAAGGAGACCAGTTAGACGTTGGTCTTTGACATCAATTTTGACGAACAGTCTAGATTTGTTTATTTCAGGATTTGTATCACGGATTGACGACACAGTATTAAATACCGAAATTTTTTTTACGAAGCTGAGCCACTCCGCCCATTCGGTAGGACTAGTTTTAATACTTGATGATGCGTTCGGACTTCTTCTTCGGTAGTCGCAATCCTCGATGATTAGTTTTTTGGATTGGGAGCTCTATTGCAGTTAGGGCATTCCCGTACGCGTACACCTTTTCTTCCGCACTTAAAACATATCAGAAAGCGCTCTTGCTTACAGTTTTTAAGTGAATGGCCCGATACTCTGCATCGACCGCAATAACTGGGTTCCATTTGGTTTGGAAATCCAGTTGTTAGGGCATTGACTTCGCTCGTATCATTGGAATTTGAAGGTTCATTTTTGTGCACCGTGTTTACATTCGGTTTAGGTTTAAAGTTAAAATTTGAGTTAGTATTTCTCGCCTTGTTGTCATATATGTACGATTGAAAGCGATTCGGCGTCGGTACTGACAGGTTGGTTGTACGTTTGTATGCGAAGTCTGGAAGCAAGGTCGAACCAGATATTCTAGGCGGTTCGCGGTAATGAGAAGAACGAGAATTTAAATTTTCGTAATTGAGACACACTGATTTAAGTTCTTTAACGTTTTGGATCGTTGAACATGTGGATAATGCGGCCGTGTAATAAGGAAGTATATTATGAAGAAGAATTTCTAATTTCTCTTCCTCTGTTAGAGGTTTGTCAAGATGCGAGAACATTCCCTGCATTAAAGCAATGTAGGTAGCAATATTTTCTCCGTCACCTTGAGTTCGCGCTCGAATTTCAGTAGCTAGTAGGTAGTCGTAGTTTTTTTTTGAAAAATCTTGTTTGAGTAGCGTGCACAGCTCTTGCCAAGTTTGAGCATTGTCTTTATTATCCCGAAACCAATGCAAGGCATCGTCAGTAAAGATTTCATAACCCAACGATAGAATTTTTTCATATGATATTTTTTTTGTTGAAACGAATTCATCCACCTTTTGAATGAAAGAGCGCACGCATGACTTGCCATTAAATTTTAATTTAGAAGTGCTAGTAGTAAGCTCGCGGTCACATGTCACGGCGATACTGATTCCATCCGGTATGGTATCAGGGTTCGTGGTTGTGCTAGCTTTGGTTTGTATTTGAGATTGTTGAGGTCTAAGAATATTGAGTTCTTTGTATTGGAAATTTAGATTTGATATGCAAACTTTATGTACTTCGGCAATATCGGAAGTAACACTGATTCTGTTTAATCTATGATAAATGTGGTTTAATAGGTTCTCCGCTCTTGATACAAGATTCTTATCGAACTTCGCTTTAAGCGCTGTTATGTTGCCTTGAGATTTTAACAAGGATTCTTTAACGGCCTTTAGATCATCTGTAGGTTCCAAATGTGATTCGAGTATGTCTTCGGATGGCAACATTTGAGACAATTTAACGATTTGTTTACGAAGGTCCTGTACCGAGTCTCCGGTACCACCGCGAAGCTCAACCTCATATTCTAATTCCGCCTTTTGAAGTGAAAGAAACTTAATTTCGTAACCCATTATGCTCAGGTAAGTGTTTCCAATTTAAGCTCAACAATAATTATCCAAGGTTGTCACAGTAATGACTCAAGATTGATTGCAGAAGCAATTCAATATAAATAAAAGTTAATGTGGGAATATCCGATAGGGAAGTCACCCTTCAGGTAGTTAAAACATTTTTGTAAAAGAACCAAAGTGTTCTTACAACTTAAAAAAAACTGTAAAAATTTTAAAAAAATTAAAAGGATATATCACACATTCACTAGTACCTAGAAATATTAGGCTGTAATATGCAATATTACAAGGCAGAAGTACTACTGATTTAACAGCAATAGCAGTGGTGAGGTAGGTCACCCTAGAAAAAAATATAAGTACCCTATAATAAGAAGTACCCGATGTGTGGTCATTAACTACTAACTTCCAGAAGAATCTATGAAAAAAAATTTTATAAAAATAGTTGTGGGTATAGTAAAGAATATAGGTAAGTAGTTGAAATTATCCACACACAAGGTAATTTTACACACAAAAATTGCCTTAGATCTAGAAGATTTAGCCAACACCATAAATTATCAATAGCACACCTTAAAAAACAATATAAAACCGACTCGATTGCAAACTTAGTAGTTGGGCGCCAATGTCACCTCGCTAGTTGGTTGAGTTAAAAGATAGAGAGAGTATCCAAGCTAGCTCCGGTGAACATGAGTAGAAGTAATTATAAGAGTTGTTAATAAAACCGCAAGTTTAACTAATTAGATTTTATTATCGTATAAGTTTACAGTTACCACTGGATGGGTGGTCTAAATGTAGTGGTAGTTCTGGGGGTAGTATAAGTAGAATTAAAGAGAGGGTCGGGGTCGTTTGCAATTCGAGTGGATTATAGTGCAATTCTGGTGGGACACACTGGCCTGTGTAAGCCGCGGAGGGTCGGGTCGCAGTCCTTCTGGGGGTTCAGTGGTGGCAGCTGGACATGGCGATGGTGCTCCTTGTGTCCTACACGGGGTAGCTCCTCTGTCTCATCCGAAGGGTGTGCAGGCTACTACTTCAAGATTGATAGTTCCCTCTGTGCATCAGCCAGCCGTAAGAGTGGCCGTTAGGGACTCAACCCGGTGCTGGAACCCTGGAATTGGTCGAAGGTGACCATTAGAATGCCGTCCCCCAATACGAAGATAACTGCGACATCCGCGGCTTGCTTCGTCGAGGCGGAACAGGTCCCAAAGTGGTCCGCTCGTGATTGATAATCATGATGAGGCAGTTATCTTTACATTTTGGTTGTACACTGAGTAAATCACACTTACATAAAGAAGCATAAGTATGAGAAATAGCAGGAAAGTTTATAACGGTCGAAAGAAATTCAACCGTCATTCACTTTTCTAGACACGGGTAGGTCAATGACCCTTGATTCCGACTTATCGAACTCGCCGGCCGTTGACCCCGTGTTCGATTGTCATAATGTAATTTGCTGAATCCAAACGAACATCGTTCTGTCGCGGGATCTCCCGTAAATCATCGGCAGACAAATTCGACGAGCAGTAAAAGTAGCACAATTCATAGACCATATGTTTTACACAATTGTACACGCAATATGAACAGTGATGCAACAGCGATACATAATGCAAATTGGAACACTTACCCTACGGGGTTTTTGTTGCACTTATAACTTTTAAGCTTTCGGACAGTATTTAGTTTTATTTCACTTTTTATAGTTATTAGAAAAATTATTTGTAAAATGGCTTCTGCCTTCAGTCAGCTTCTCTTTTATAATTATGAGCCCCTTGGCGTCGTCTCTCGCCATTGGGTGGTTTGAATTGTCGCGTCCCGATTGGTCCGCGACACCGTTCCGTTTTACCATCTACGGCCGTTTTACGATTTAATGGTTTCCTAAGACGGCAAGTCTATTTTTGATTACTTTAAGGGAACGGTGGAATGGAACACCGTTACATAGCTAAGCATTAATGTAAAAACATTGTTTAAATACTTCAAAACTTTGTTTCGCGTTACACGGAAATATTTCCTGAGAAATTGCAACGTTAAAAACAAATATCTATATACAATTATACAATTATACATATATAAAAGCAAAAGGTCACTCATCACGAAATCTCAGAAACTACAAATGCTAGGACAAAGGACATAGGTTACTTTTTATTCCGGTAAAAGGGTTGAAAGGGTTGAAATGGGGGTTGAAAGTTTATATGGAAGTTCGTAATTATTGAAGATAAAGGCACGAAACTTCGTATTTAGACACTTGACGTGCACGATATACATGTTTGTTCTAGCAATTTTGTAATTTCGAACTGTACGGGATGAAATAGGGGTTGAGTTGAGGGATGACAGTTTTATGTGAAAGTTCGTCACTGTTGAAGATATAACCATGAAACTTTGTATCTAGACACTTGCCGCTAAGCAAATAAATGTTTGTCCTAGCAATTTTGTAATTTCGAACTGTACGGGGATAAAATGGGGGATGACAGTTTATACGAAAATTCATAATTGTTGAAAATAAAACCATGAAACTTCGTATCTAGACACTTGACGCGAAGCAAATAAATGAGCCTATTCTAGCAATTTTGTAATTTCTAACTGTACGGGGATGAAATAGGGGTTGAAATTGGTGATGATAGTTCATTATGGAAGTTCATAAAATTGTTGAAGATAAAACCATGAAACTTCGTATCTAGACACTTGACGCGAAGCAAATAAATGTGTATTCTAGCAATTTTGTAATTTCCCACTGAGATAAGCTCAGTGGTTTGATTAAAACTGATTTTGATGAAATTCTATAAAATCTTTTAATTTGAGCTGTTTTTAGTATAACTTTTTTTTTTGGGGGTAAAAGTATGTACTGCCTCAGTTACCTTAATATGTATATACGCGGACAAAGTCGCGGGTAAAAGCTAGTACCTTTACATATCTCCGGCTAACGAGCGCAGTTCGGTGTTTGAGATATGGTTTCTTCATGCTTGTATAGCTGTTTTACTCTGTGTTGCTTACTATCAGGCGTTTGTTTTATTCGTGTTATCGCTTAATTTAAATGTTCGGGAGCTGAGTGGGAAACACTCTTGTTGCGATGCAAAAGCTGACATTCTGTCGCTAGCAGGGTTCACTAAAATGTTCCACAAATATTTTTTTACTAAACATCACTTTAGAACCAACTAATCGCATAATGTTCATTGCAAAAACTTTACAAAATAAAGTGGCCAAGTGCGAGTTGGACTCGCCCATGAAGGGTTCCGTTGCAGCAAGTAACATAATATACATAGTACACATAGTTCTTGTAGTTCGTTGTAACTTTGATCGAAGTTTTAATAATAGTGTATTTATGACGTACTAAAAAAAAACTACTCCTCAGATCGAGTTCAAACCAATTTTCGTTGGTAGTTTGCATGGTAATGTACATCATATATTTTTTTTAGATTTTTCATTCTCTTACTTTAGAAGTTAGAGGGGGGGGGGACACACATTTTACCACTTTGGAAGTGTCTCTCGCGCAAACTATTCAGTGTAGACAAAAATTAAATTAGAAACCTTAACATCATTTTTGGAGACCTATCGATAGACACCCCACACGTGTAGGTTTGATGAAAAAAATTTTTTGAGTTTCAGTTCTCAATATGAGGGGCAACCCAATTTTTTTTTTGTACAAACCTTAATGCCGTTCACAGAATACATCTACTTACCAAATTTCAACAGTGTAGTTCTCATAGTTTCGGCAAAAAGTGGCTGCGACATACGGACGGACAGACAGACAGACAGACATGACGAATCTAAAAGGGTTCCGTTTTTACGTTTTACGGAACCCTAATAAAAATGTATCATTTGTCAACCAACGTTTTGCATGATATTTTACTTCAAAAATATCTTACATCAACAAATGTTTTATTTTACAAACCATCATTTTATAACCAATTACACGGCAAATGTTTCACTTAGATAGACAATACAATTGAATGACATTTTGTTTTTTGTATAATAAGCATTTCACTACCCGTGAGTTTGTCCAACGTTGGTTATCACATGTCAATTTGTGAAAAAAAGTTTATAAAAAGAACGGATAGGCTAGTAGGCTATGTACGTGACTGCTGATTTACCACCGGGCTAAACCAAAAAGGGCAAGAAACAAATTCTTTTCTTGGCCTTTTTTCTTTCAGAATACTAGTAGCTCCAAAAAGCTACGCCGTGGACATGGTTGACATTCCAAAGACTCGAGCGAAAAGGTTTAACTGCAGTTTCGTAACGAGCCCAGCTTAATAATATATTGAATTGTGTTGTCTGAGTGGGGTGTCCTGCAGGTAAACGTAGGCCGGGTTCTTACTTAACATCAAGCCAGGCGATGGCGTTCAAAAGTGAACCTATTTACAATAAAAAACATGTATGGTTAACTTTTCAATTCACTCACAAAAGCTTTTGACTTAAGAGCATTATTTGATTTACTTTATTGTACAATAATACATTTTTTTATTTACTTATTTCCTTATGTTATAAAAATTAAATTAATAATATCCAAGTGTTTATCCGTTTCAATACTGACTTGCACAACGTTGCTTAAATTTGGTGAACCATGGGAGCCTGATTTCAAAATCATGAGCATGGATCCTTGGTCCACAGATTCATTCTCTCATTTATATTACCTCATTATATTAGTCTCAAACACAGTTATACTATCTTGTGTTTTCAACAATCGTTTATTTTTTTGGGTGGAGGAAAATGCACCAACACATCGTCTGCCATGCAAGGACATGGCGAAGTATTTCGGGCTCGACACCCCTGCCGACTAAACCCTACGGGTTTCTCCAACTGTAGCCTATCGTCAGAGTCGCTGGACTGCTCTCGCATTTAACTGACACCCTACTACTGCCACCGTCCGTTACCTTGCGATGCAAACCCACAAGGGGGTGCTTGTGGGTCTGCATCGCAAGGTAATGGACACCCACACTTGGCTCCAGCAAAGCGCCGGAAACCAGCGATTCCTAGGTAATGTGCCGGACTGCCCTACACGTCAGATACCTCAGGGCCCCCAATGCAGACGGGATTCGTCCCCCGTCCTCTTCCTCTATGTCCGCTTCCACCTCAGTGGAAAAGTGAGTTATTTCTTTGTCTTACAGTACCTCTCACTGACGAGCACCGTAGCTAAGACCGTCGGCAGTGGGAGCTCCGCCCTCACTACTGCGGCCAGGGTTAGCCGCGATTCAACTTTCATGGCCGCTATACCCACAAAGTTACATCGTGGCCCCGTTTCACAGCACCCGACAGACATTTTTCGTGGCTTCTCATCTGGCAGACTTCGTAATTCTACTTGGTCGATGAAAATATCAGCCGAGTAGCCTTTCCAAATCTGCCAATCTCACTAGGTACTCTAAACTGCTAAACACGCTGCTCGAAGATTGAGGAGTGCGAATAAAGGTTTTCTCCTCACGTCGGGATTGGCCACCACACATCAAGATACAATCGAGTCAAGTTGTTGTGTGATGCTCAGTGTGGGTGTGGAGGTTGAAGCCGCAAGCCGAAAGTTCTGTTGCATATTTTTTTCGTCCAAATATAGATTGTCCCATATTTTGTCATCTCAGAGACAATAGGTCGGACGACCTAAAATTTTGCACGGAACTTTCTTTCCTGTTTTAGTGTGGATATCGTATCTAAAACTATCGGATCTAAAATAATGCAGAAATTGAAATAAAGGAAACTTTTAATTTCTGCATTATTTTAGTTCTATTTGCGTATGGTTATGATTACAAGGTGCTATGAACGCCATCATTTCTAGTAGGGTACTGTAGTGGTTGATTAAAATGACCACGCTACGAGGACCACACGATTTTGAAATCATAAATATATTCCATGTATTCTATCCCAAATCACTACAGCTAGTTTAAATAAAATAAATCTTCACGCTCTGCGGCTTAATTTTATATTTCACGCCAAACTAACCTGAAACAAAATAAGTTAATGATATATTAAATACTCGTATAATAATTGTAAATGGATATGTGATTTAATTTTCTTATAGAGAGCAAGCATGACACCGAGACCACAAGAGCGCAGCGTGAGCGGCGCGGACGAGCAGACCGGCGCCGCGGCCGGCGACCGGGTCGTCATCTCCGGCATGGCCGGCCTCTACCCGCAAGCGCGCTACGTCAAGGATCTGCAGGATATACTCTACAATAAGGTACGATATATACCCACTCACAATGGTCGCCGACTCGCTTCGCTTGCCACCTTCCTGTCCACTACGCTTAATGCCATGTATTTCTGTCAAAGTAGGCATTTAACGCTGTCTTGTTCTCGCAACCGTTCTGTGCGGAATCGGTGCCACAGTGCAGAAATAACAGTAAAATATTGACTTAATCTACGTAATATAGACTATGTAATTTAAACTATTTTTTTTTCAATATTTTTTTTGTTTGTAATTATGATAAGAGTTTTGTTGCTCTATGAAGCAAAAAATTAATCTAGCTATTTTAGTAAAGCTATATTTATCTATAGGTACTCGAATATATAAAAATGAACCTTTTCTTTTTTGGTGACGCTGTAAGCTGAGAACAGCTTTACCAATTTCAGTCATCTTTTCAAATTGTTTCCTAATACTTCATAGGTTCGTCAAAAGTTTAAAAAATTGCGCAGAAACTTAAAGACCAGTAAAAATAGACGGTTTTTTGGTCAACTTTTATATGAGGTTGATCCAATTTTTATATGAGGTAAAAATCACTTACTACTGAGTATAAAATCACAAAATGCTCACAGATCTAGGTGGAGCTTCAAACGCCAATTGAAAAAACTGTTTTAGCCAATTAAGCCAACCCAAGTCTGTTTATTTCAAAAACTATGCACTTTATGGCAACAATTCCGGAGACTGTTAGAGCTCTGCCTCACTAGGCTGCCATGGCGACGTCGCCGGCGGCGCAAGTCTGGCTTCTTCTGGCAACCGACGGTCGCCATGTCGAGTGGCCATGGCGTCTCGACAGTCATTCGTTTACCGTCCTCAGGAATAGACGTAGAAGAAATTGCACTTCTTAGTTATGTACGTCGCAGAAAAGTGGAAAAAGAAAAGAAGAAAAAAAGGAAACTATGGGTGCATCCCTCTCACTCATTTTTTTCAATATCAAATACAAATAAATATTTGAGCGAGCGTCCAAAATAGCGGCTGAGTGAAGGAGGTGCAGTTTACACGTGTAGATTATAGTGGCAACGTCGCCAGGCCGCCAGAGTAGCCAGAAGCCACGTAGGGAACTGTCGCTTGTGGCAACGCTTCCAAATTGGCGACGTTGCCAAACCGTCGCCAAGTGAGTTAGGTAACATACATTTCAATATTAACTGCTTGGATACGTAGCCGGCGACGTCGCCATTGCGGCCTAGTGAGGCAGAGCTCTAATTGTAGAAAATAAAATTTTGCATCTTTAATTGCCAGCAAACCGATTGAACCGATTCTATTTTTTGTGTTTGAAGGGTGAATTAGTCGGAAGTGTTCTAAGTTATGTTTGATATAAAATTGTACAAGATGATGTCACAAAATGGTGGTTAACTAATGGTTTATAGTAAAGAATTATTGTATTATTAGCATAATTTTTCACAATTCTCTTCAATATGAATTTCAAATGAAAGGGCTTGACTACTTTATTTACTTTATTTACACTATGATAAATTTTAAACCCTAGATGGTCGCCACCAAAAAAAAATTGAGAAATTCATGATTTAATGGTGTTGTTATTATTTAACATTAATGTAAGCAGCTTTTTATAACTTTGGTTTAACTATGGAGCTGGAGCATATTAATAATATAGATATAATGGGATGTTTATGACAACATCGGAATAAAACTAGTTCCAATTCGATGGGGTAATGTTTCTTAATTAGGTATGGAGTATTTATGGCCATCTTCCAGCTTTATTATCAGACCTTGGCTACCATCTAGCAATAAATTACCCGTCAAGACGAATATAACGAACCCAAACTCGATAGGGTTACATCGATTAATTACTGAATTCTTATGACCATCTTCCAGCTTCATCGTCAGATCCTGGTTACCATTTAGCACTAAAATACTTGTCAAGAGAGTCGACACCAATATAACTATTTAGTATCGAATACATTATAGCATGGACTAAGATCATTTGCTGTATTACCGAAAGCCTGAGAAAAGATATTGTGTCGCTAATTTTAAGAACAAGCAAATTATCCAAGTGTGACATTCCAAAATCTGAGTTAGATGCGTTTAAGACCCTTTGGAACAACCACGGCGTGTTGTTATTAACGGCAGATAAAGGCAACCCTACTGTAATTATTGTTGACATTGCAACTTACAAAAAAGTTACCTACGACGTAGAGGAAATACGTTAACGCATACTTTTTGCTTTAATTTATTTAAACCTCAAACACAGGTGGATAATTACAATTTTTTTACAGCTATTTTTTAGTCTTAAACTACCTATTACTACGTTTTTGTTCTCAGGTGAACCCGGTGTCTTCGGAAACCCTGCGATGGGATTACCAGCACCCCGAGGTGGCGCAGTACTCCGGCAACGTACCCGAGTTGGACCGCTTTGATGCCCAGTTCTTCAAAGTTCACTATCTTCTTGGAAACAGCATGGACTCAATGTCACGCAAGATCTTAGAACAAACGTTCGAAGCCATTTATGACGCTGGTATGACACTGTATTCTTTTTTGGTCTAAAAAATTGTTTGTCCGATTTGCATGGAACGGTTGAAATCTTAATTTAGAATTTCGTCTGCCTTATAGCTATAGTCGCTTGTTCATAAAATTAACAAAACGCATAGGTACTCTCTTTTTATAAGCGGCGCTTTATGTTCATTAGAAAAGGCTAGAATATTACAGCTGTAGGGTTTCAATAAGTTGTACATTTGCATAGATTTTAATGTATAACTCCCGTTTTCTCAAAAATGCCGGAACTGATTTTTATATTATTTTTTTTGTTGGATAGGTTATACTCTCCAAATGGTCCTATATACATTTTATCTAAATCGGTAAAGTGGTTTTTGAATTTTTTACAATAAATGTGTGTGCATAAGACCGCAAGACAGACGTAAAAACTCAAATGAGAAATTATTAAAAAAATATTGATAAAATTAATAATTAAAAACAAAAATGATTACAAATAAATTGAATATAGTAAGCACAGCGACACTACAGTGACAAGTTGCGGGTTTATCTGAACGAATCTTTCACTTCACAACATGACGATCAGCTTCATTCACAGTTCACAACCTACGAAAAAATCCGGTGCGCCAAAAAAAGATTCACTTTAAAAACTAAAATATGCTTACTTTTAACCCACAACGTAATAGTAGATTTCACAAAAAAAAAACAGTTTTGTAAGTAAATATTTAAAAAATAAAACAATTAGCACAACTTAGTATGTCTATATGTACAACGCTAACACAAATTGAGCCTCAAACGATTCATTATTCTGCAGATATTTTGGCATACTTCCTTAGTGTAATAAAATTTAATTACCACGAAAAATGCAAATTTTATGAAAGTTCAATATTTTCAAGGTAATGCAATACAAGAGTATTTTCCTCCCAGGAATTGAGAATGTGGACATTTTGTCTGATTGAATCCCCTTTGGAAGAGCAAGTTTGCGGCATTCGGCGATTTCGGAATTAATTTAAGTTACGTCTTTTGTAGGAATGAGTCCTGAGCACCTAGCAGGAAAATCAGTCGGTGTTTACGTCGGATCATGTTTTTCTGAGACAGAAAAAGCATGTTTTTACGTTGCTACCAGTAGGACAGGATTCGGTATCCCTGGGTAAGTATATTGTTTTATTTGTACTTGACATCTTAGTTTTAAAAACTAAGTGAAACTGCATATTATCTTCCTAGCAGTCAGTTGCTTTCGAGTTAGCTTAAAGAAGCTAGTTGAAGCTGTAGCTGAACTGGCGTAAAGTTCCACCGACGCGACGTTGACCACTCCATACAAACGTGCCTATAAGTCAAAGTTGTATTTCATTTTTGTTATTCTTTATTCACTAGTAGGAAAAAATAAGAAGTGGGAGTTTCGTTTATAATGCAAGAACCTTACATTATACTACTATTTCAACCAACCTTCAAAAATGTTTTATAAAATAAGATTTCCTAATATGCGATCAGTGAGTCTGTTAATATCAAAGGTCGTCAAACTTGCCCACTGCATTTAAAATCCGCAATATTTAGGCGCGTCCTTGAGCAAAACGAGTTTTTTTGGATAGTGTTCAGAGCTATCTACTGTTTATCCAAAACAAATATCAACTGGTTATAAATACATTAAACTTTTGCAAAATCTTAGCTTTAAAATAGTAGTTTCCTTTTTTGTTACCAATACTTAATCTCCTCACAACGAAACCATGAGAATTAGAAATAATTTTAATTACTCGAAAAGCCGCCATATTTGGATTTTGTATTTACACCCACAGAACAGTTTACACCAACGCTAAAGGCTGATTTACATCAGACGAGCGAATGCTCATTCTATCCCCACTGTTTCAAATTCATTTGGTGTAAACAAACGTAGAGCATTCTTTCGTTGTTTTGTTTGCGTTCGCAAAGATTGTATGGAAAATATAATATTATGGAAAACGCTAAGAACGATCTTTCGTTTACACTAAAAGATCGAGAAAGAATGCTCTTCCACTCGGCCTTAAGACAAGTCCATTACGAATATTTGGTAGAAATATTTTATTCTAAAGACTAAATTCTGATTTTATAAAGAGTTTATTCTAAAATTTGAGCGTGAAACAGCGACAAATCCTACTGTTTCTCTCTTGTTCATTATTGCGGTGTGCGATGAGCTAAGAAATACTCAAGGTCATTTGCTCGGGGTGTGGTCTTAAGTTAAGGGCATATATAATACTAGCAGTGTAGCAATATTAGGACGTGATTGAGCAACAATCATCCAAACATCCAAATATCCAAACATCCATACAATGACATTTATAATATTAGTGGGATTAATTGCAAAAACTTTACAATGTAAAAATGTTCCATTTTAAAAACAACTTTCTGCATAACATTTATATCAAAAATATCTTACATCAACGAATGTTTTATTTTACAAACCATCATTTTAACCTACTTCCAGAAAGGAGGAGGTTTTGAACTGGAGCACCATATTTTTTTTATTTTTATATGTATTACCTGATTTCTCGAGAACGCCTGGACCGATGTTTTTTTTTGTTTCGAATGTTATTCTTCCCGAATAAATTCCCATACGGTAAGAATAGGGTCCCATTTAAATTTTATCGATATCGGTCAAGTGGTTTTTGAAATATGAACAGAAAACTAAAATTTGCCTAAAACTTTGTCTGGATGACATGGTTGTAGATTTCACAAAAGTTATGAAATTCGATCTTGTCAACACGAAACTGTGTAAATGCATTTATGAAAACTGGTTTTGCCAAAAAAAGAAAAAAAAATCTGAAAAAACTTCAAGAAAAAAACCGACTTCAAAACTACAAATAGGCACACAAAAGCGAAAAATCAACTGATATAATTATTATAAGCGCTACTCACTCAGCTATTTGAAGTCGGTGCCAGCCAAGTCTAAAACAGGTACTTACTACGTAGGTACAAGTATCTGTCTACTAGCGCATTGACTAGACTGGCACCGAATTCAAATAGATGAGTGAGTAGCGCTTATAATAATTACCTATATCAGTTTATTTGTAGTTTTGAAGTTGTATATTTTTTCTAAATTGTAAATGTATGCAGTAATGTAAGGTTACCGATTCAACCCAGCATGAAGTTCCACATTTGACGCGTAGGTACGGTAGAAACGGGACCACGGGACCACGGGACAGCTCAATTTGCATTCCGAAAACGCCTTAGAGAGGGTTCACACGGCGCGGCTGCCAACCGCGCCCGCGCCCGCGTGGCTGCGCGCGATTCTTGCGCAGTAGCTTTCCGGAGTAAAAACCGCGAAAACCTGCGGTCTCGTGAGTATTGAAACAAAACCGTCGCTCGGTTATTTATTAGAAAATTGCAAATTCGTTAAGCAATATCCAATTTTTTTTTTACAAAGTAGCAGACAACCGACGCTACCCTATTAGGACATTTTATAAAAATAACTTGAACGCTACATCAAAACTAACGTTACATAGTACCGGTCCGCATGCGATGGCCATAAAAATATATAATAAGCTTCCCACCAAATTAAAGGATATAGAAGATGAGCGTAGGTTTATTAGGACTTTGAGAAATCTGCTGCTGTCTAAAGCCTACTATAGCATATCCGAGTTTTTAACCGACGACCTAAGAAACTTCGGGGATGAAAGTTTGGAAATTGACTGTGAAACATAACGCTTCGCTCCAAAACGATTTTTAATTGCAATGCCCGATTGGGTACATTGTGATGCGACTTAATTTTGTACGAAATCTACCTATCTGTATTATCTTTCATTCTATCTGTAACATAACAAAGCAATAAACGATTGAGTATCTCCATACTACTATTGTTACTGTTTAGTAATTATGACGTCATTGTCACATGAAACATCTTCAGCCAATCAATCAGGCGAGAGTCACGTAATCTTCGAGGGAGAGTATCTCCCTACTTAGTCTGTGTGACTGAATAACCAATGACAAAGTCCAATTCATGTGTGTTGTGTATTTATACGTTTTTTGTTAGTAAATGTAATTGCGATGGAGGGGCAAGGGATGGTTTAGTGAAACCAACACCTATTTTCTCGTTTGGGGGTCTATCTTTCAACGTTACATTGGAATAATTGTGAGTCTAAACCACAACAAAAGCCATAACTCAAAAAATAATGTTCATCTAATTTATATTTGGATAAAACGTGCCAAAATCATACTAAGCGTTTAACAACCGCAAAAAAAATATCATAGATTTTTTAAAATAATTTTTATGTTTCTTCTGTAAATATCTCATTTCTCCGCATTCTGCAGTACAACTTACGAAGGAACTATTTTCTGATCTGTGGTACAACTTCAATGTTAACTACTTATTTTCTATCACAGTGATGAAATCAAGTGGTAAAAAAAAATTGGCAGTCATAGGAACTGCCGATAGAAGTGAAAACTTATAACTCAGAATTTGATAGTTTACCTTGGAAACTACACGGGTGTAACCGGAGGGCGTGGGCTCTCCATCTTGGCATGGCCATCTAGAAATGCGTCAGCGTTTCCCATTGGCTGATGCGTTTCTAGATGGCTATGCCATGATGGCCTGTCCACGCCCTTTCAGCATTTCCCATTGGCTGACATATTTCTAGATAACCAATAGCCATGGTCCCGAGTTTACCCGAAGCTTTCTTATCATATCCGTGCGTGACGAATGAATCCAATTCACAGCCCACAAAAAATCTGTCTAGGCGCGCCTAAAGAAGTTTTCACTTCAAAAATGTTTATTTGTATTTTTTCATTACAGATGCAGCAAAACAATGTTCGCGAATCGTATTTCGTACTGGTTAAACGTTAAAGGTCCCTCCATGTCTATAGACGACGCTTGCTGTAGCTCCATGGCCGCCCTCGAGGCTGCCTACAAAGCTATTACTCATGGGGAATGTGAAGCAGCCATCGTTGGTGGAACTAACTTGTGTCTGCATCCGCAATCTTCTGTGCACTACGGAAGGTAACTACATATATATAAACAAAAAATGACTATGTAGTTAATTTATACGCTGTAGAAGTAGGAGCGAGAGGTATACCAGCAAAATCTCTCTATAACCTGCTTAAAGACCTTGGCTTGTCCAGAAGTGCAGTAAGTTCCATACTAGAACGAGTATCTAAAGCTGCATTAGTAGGATCATTTCGGATTTGGCTGGGCAGGGACAGAAATACGAGTAGTGAAGGTACGTCACCAAAAGGGGTCCCTTTTAAACCTACGCCCGAGTCACAAGTCTTAGGGTCTATTCGAGATTTCTCTCTCTGCCACACGATGGACCCGGCACCCGCACGGTGAATCCATGGAATGCTAAGAAGTTCGTCTCTCTCTCGGCAATAGTCACATTTTATGTCCCATATATCTATAGAGTTACATAAATATCGTTATGTAGCTGTGTATAATGTAACTTGTAATTGCAATGCAAATGTAGTACTGTAGTACATTTTGCCTAACGACATTTATGTTATTCTATTCTGAAAAATAATAATAATTTTGGAAGTGGTTTTATAATATTTTAACCGTTTTGTTGACTGTAGAGGCATCTTGGGGACCTCGAGAGGTTATTTCAAAAACCCTTCTGAACGTTTGTTTGCTAAAATTTGCTAAAATTGCTAAAATTTGGACGTGAATTTGTACAACGTGCGTTGAAATTTAGCGTGATGATCCCAGCATGATGTCCACGTTTTCAACTAGTAATATATCTTGATCATGTAGATAATTTTTAAGACTACATAGGTTTTTGGAAATACTAGTTGACAAAATAATTAGTCGTTCTTAGTACAAACAGTCGTGAGATAGATTTATGGGCTAGTATCTATAGTTTTATTTGTAATTTAGTTGTGCTGATATAAGCTCTCCTTTTAATACAATTTTTATTTAACATATCTATATTTTTATTGCTTGTTTGTAGAATAATGAAGATAAGTATGGACGGTAATACAAAATCTTTCTCTGAGGATGCTGAAGGTTGTACTAAATCTGAAGCAGTCAATGTTCTTTTTCTACAGAAAGCTCGAGATGCGAAACGGTAAGTGGTGAAATCTAAATGCTCAAAGGGTGAAACCGATGTTAATGTACTTTAGTTATAGTTTTTGGTGTATAAAATAATGACATCACGTATGTCCGTAGTCCGTATAGGTATTTTAAAAAATGTTTGTGGTGTCAATGGCTGAAACAGTCTGATCAAATTATCAGGAAGTACAAAAAAACATGGAAGTAGTTAATATTAATTCCAGATAAATTATAGTTGCATCAAATTACCCACATCATAGTAAAATTGAGTGCAAATTTTCAGGGTTTACGCTGAAGTTAATCACGTAAAATGTGAGTTTGTATCTATGATGGCCGAGGAAAATGGACCAAGGTACGGATTCTATCGCGATCCAAATGATACAGCTAAGTTCCTTAAGGCATTTTATGAAGAAGCAGGCGTTTCTCCAAATCTGGTCGAGTATGTAGAAGCCTTTGGATCAGGTAATTAAATAATCAGTAAAAATTTGACAGCAAAACTACCTACTAACGAAAAAAATATAGGTTTTATGATTAAAATATTTGTGGTTATAGCTGTCCCTGAAGCAGATCAATCCGAATTAGACGCTATCGATAAAATATTATGCAATGGGAAAGAAGAACCGCTGCTGGTCGGAAGCGTAATGTCCAACATCGGATATGGTGAAGCCGCTTCGGGGATATCAGCTATTACAAAGGTAACTATCTAGATGTTTTAACCGACAAGTTAAAGAAAAACCGGCCAAGTGCGAGTGGGACTCCCGCACGAAGGATTCCGTACCATTATCAAATAATCGGCGAAAACCTCTTTGGCTTTATTCCAAGTTCCGTATACATAGACTATCGCAGTTTCCACAGACAGGCTTTAATCCAAAACGCTTCACTAAAATTAAGATTTTACCCGATAATTGTAATGACGAATTCGATAGCGCGTTTTATTCTACTAATGGCACCATCTAGTTTGCTTGGGACGGACTAATCGACCAAGTTACGGTAAAAAACAAAGTTTGTTAAATGGGCTCTCTTAAATATTTGTTTTATTTTATAATTAGTATTTGTTGTTATAGCAGCAATAAATGTATATAATCTGTGAAAATTTCAACTGTCTAGCTATCGTCGTTCTTGAGATACAGCCTGGTGACAGACGGACGGACGGACAGACAGCGAAGTGTTAGTAATAGGGTCCCGTGTTTACCCTTCGAAACCCTAAGAAAGAAGCTCGGTGCAAATATTGCACGTAAGTAAGGCAGCTAGCTATATGGCCAACAACGCGCGCAAATAATGAATAGGTTCGGCACGTGTGTCAGTCACCAACAATCGAAATAATCAAAGGCTAAGCTTACTTTTTAGGTAACAGAATCATTTGAACATGGTCGCTTGCAGTCTGTCAGTGTTATTGAAACTCAGCTAGTTGCAGGTGCTGCTGTGGTATTTTAGTAAATAATGAGCTAGCTTGTGGTTGTGAATGTACCGGAATTCGCCGGGATATGAAGAGCTGGTCTGTGGTTGCAGGTGTTGCTGGGGTACCACACGGGCGTGCTGGCTGGGAACCTGCACGGTGAGGCGCCGCGGCGCGACGTGGCGGCGCTGCGCGAGGGGCGCCTGCGCGTGCTCGCGGACCACCAGCCTTTCCACCGCGGCTACACCGCCATCAACAGCATGTCCGTCACCGGAGTCAATGCGCACGTACTTCTGAATGGACGGTACAAGCAAAAGGTAAGCGTAACTTATTAAACAGTATAATTTCAAATTAGGATCCGAACGGAAAACAAATAGAAAAATAAAACAAATTAAATTACTATTTTCAGGATTTAGAACGCTATAAAAGCAACATTCCGCGACTCGTGACTATTTCGAGCAGACAAGAATCTGGCGTGATAAAAATACTCGATGATTTGAAATCTCATCCCATTGACCCTGAAGAACTGGCGTTGCTTCAAAATATACATGAAACTAATATAGCGGGACACTTAGGGAAAGGATACACTATTTTAGGTAAGAAGAAATCTATATATATAAAAGCGAAAGGTGACTGTGGCCATCAAGGAATCTCGGAAACTACAAATGCTAGGAATCTGAAATTTTGCATGTCCCTTTTACCACGTAGGCGCTCGCTAAGACGGGGTTTTGCGAAATTCAACCCCTAAGAGGGTGAAACAAGGTATGAACGGTTGTATGAAAATTCGTGATTTTCAAAGTTATCAAATGTTGTATCTAGACACTTGACACGAAGCAAACAAATGTTTGTTCTAGCAATTTTGTAATTTGGAACTGTATGGGGGTGAAATTGGGGTTAAAATGGGAGATGAATGTCAATATTAAAGTTCCCAACCGTTGAAGATAAAACCATGAAACTCTGAATATAGACACTTGACACGAAGCAAACGAATGTTTGTTCTATCGATTTTGTAATTTCGAACTGTACGGGGGTGAAATTGGGGTTGACATGGGGGATGAATGTCAATATAAAAGTTCCCAACCGTTGAAGATAAAACCTTGAAACTCTGTATATAGACACTTGACACGAAGCAAACGAATGTTTGTTCTACCAATTTTGTAATTTTGAACTGTACTGTGGTGAAATTAGGGTTGAAATGGGGGATGAATGTCAAGATAAAAGTTCCCAACCGTTGAAGATAAAACCATGAAACTCTCAATATAGACACTTGGCACGAAGCAAACAAATGTTTGTTCTAGCAATTTTGTAATTTCGAACTGTACGGGGTTGAAATAGGGGATGATTGTCAATATAAAAGTTCCCAACCGTTGAAAATAAAACCATGAAACTCTGAATATAGGCACTTGACACGAATATTTTGTAGCAATTTTGTAATTTCAAACGGTATGGGGATGAAATTGGAGTGTTTTTTTCTTTATTTAATAAAAAATGGGCGACGAATGTCTCTTACGCTTTCACACCTAAACAACTGAACCAATTTTGATAAAATTGTATGAAATTGTTTTATTATAAGATGTTTTTAGTAACCCAGACACATGTCTGGGTATAAAAATACTGCCTGAGTTACTTTAGTATTTATTTCGTGCGGACGAAGTCGCGGGTAACAGCTCGTATATTTATATAATGCAACTAATCCATGCAATTTTTTTTTTATTTAAGGAAATAATCCAACGATAATACATTTGTTTCAGACACAAACTCGTCTGGTGCGACAGTGAGCCTGTTGCAGTGCGCGGAGTATTGCGACACCGCTCGGCGTCCGCTGTGGTTCGTGTACAGCGGTATGGGTTCGCAGTGGGCCGGTATGGGAGCGCAACTCATGCGCATACCCATCTTCGCAGCCGCCATCCAACGGTAAACAATGATGTGGACAAGAGATCTTAACCAACACACATAAGCATGTTACTAAAACAAATTCTAATTTCAGCTGCCATAAAGTGTTGGAACCAAAAGGACTCAACATAGTTCACATCATTACTTCACCCGATAAGGCAATATTCGACAACATCTTGCATTCGTTTGTGGGCATCGCCGCTGTGCAAATCGGTCTCACCGACGTCTTAATAAAACTTGGACTGGTGCCTGATAAAATTATAGGTAATTTCACATTTATATATCGCAGTTAGGTAACAATTGTTGGGTCCATAGATATGCGACCATTATTTGACCAGGTTTCTTAAGAGTGATCTCGCGGTGTATGGTGTTGCAGGGCACAGCGTGGGCGAGCTCGGGTGCGCGTACGCCGACGGCTGCCTCACGGCGGAGGAGATGATCCTGGCGGCGTACAGTCGCGGCCGCGTCTCGCTCGAGACACCCTTCATCCGCGGCTCCATGGCCGCCGTGGGACTCAGCGCACGCCAGGTCAATAGCTTCTTCTCATTTGGCAATTTTACATTCAACAACATATTACGATTTTTTTTTTTGTCACAGATGTCATCGATGATTCCCCCAGAGATAGCGATCGCGTGTCACAACAGTGCTGAATCTTGCACCATCTCAGGTCCCGCGGAGGCGATGCGTTCTTTTGTCGCTGAACTCACCGCTCGAGGCATCTTCGCCAAGGAAGTTCCGTGCTCCAATATTGCTTATCATTCACGATATATCGCGGAAGCTGGTTAGTTTCTGATATTTTTGTTTAAAATTGCTTTTTTTATTATTTTTTTTATTTTAATATTTTTCTTATTCGTTTTTATATCTGAAATCCATAATTTCCTTGTATTGTGTTAGGTCCTGGCTTATTGAAGTATCTAAAAGAGGTGATAAGTACACCGAGAGCCAGGAGCGAGCGCTGGGTGTCTTCGTCGGTGCCGCAAGACAGGTGGCAGGAGCCGGCGGCGCAGTACTCCTCGGCGGAGTACCACACCAACAACCTGCTGGTGAGGGCCGCTCGTCGCTCGTCCCGTGCTGTCGTGTCGTGTACAAATGACGTGGCGAGTAACCCGGCCCGCGCCCCCACAGAGCCCCGTGCTGTTCGAGGAGGCTTCAGCTGCGATCCCCGCGGACGCGGTGCTGGTGGAGGTGGCGCCGCACGGCCTGCTGCAGGCCATCCTCAAGCGCGCGCTGCCCGACTCCGCCGCCAACATCCCGCTCACGCGCCGCGGACACGCCGACTCTGTTGTCATGCTGCTCGACGCTATCGGCAAGTCAGTATCAAAAATAAGATAAAAACTACATATTCATAAAATCGTTCAATGGTAAAAATGAATACTAATGGGCATTTTTCATACAACCCTGTCTAATCCTTTAGGATTAAATCCTTAATCCTTAGTTTACTAAGCGAATTTTGTGCCTTCATCTTGCAGCACGTTCACCATTCTGTTGAGTTTTTGGTCAATGCTGTATGTGGTTGGCAAGGCAACTTTATTGGTCCTCCAGTTGTAGCTGGAATGCTTCAGACCCAACTCTGGTTTGGACAAGGTTCGGACGATTTTAGCTTTGTCCAAGATAAAGATACCGTTGTCAGTGATACAGTAGCGTTAAGGAGACGACACAAAATGGGTGTCAGATCTGGAAGAATCATGTTACGGCTAATGCTTTGCACATCCGATCGAGTTAGATGAACTAGAAGGAATAGTTTTTTTTAGTGACAATTTGATTAATAACAAAAGGAGAGTACTTAGGTGTTGGAAGAGACGAGATATAGTTGATAGATACACGTTTGTTAATGATGCAAATAGCGTGTGAAGATGAAGAGAAGTGACAACGCTTTTAGGTGTACGATAACAACTTTCTTTGTATCATCAATTGGCCATAGAGCAGGAAGATGTTTCATTTTACAGTATGTACAGTGGCATGGGCATGACAAAGCTGTATCAGCAGATTGTTAAAATTTAACACTTTGCTATCACTGAGCTTGGCGTTAAGTGCCGACGACCAACCGATTGGACTGGCATCATCACGCAATTTGTTTACATCCCTAGCACCAAAGCTACGCTGCAGGAGGATTTTGGGTTTCATCTTGGGAGAGCAGATTTTGTGTGATAGGAAGATGGCTCCATGGCATGCCATGTGCAATATCTATGTCCATTCTTAGATTAGTCAGACAGACACACATTAGATCAAGCAAAGATGGGACACAGTTAGCAAAGTGATGAGTCGCATTAAAATATGCAATAACAATATTACTATTTACCGAATTAAAGGTGTTTGGTTTGTCATAATGTTATTAATCTCTGAATTCTACGATAATAAAGAGTACCTGGTTGACCGAGCTTTGCTCGGTTTTTTTTTCGTAAAATTATGTTTAGGAAGATACGAATTACGTACTGATGAAATATCACTACATACCTAGTATAAAACGCTTCCCGCTGTTCTTCTCTCCCTACATACCACATATATATTTAGATCTTTCAAACCACGCAAAGGATTTGATGTATTTTAAATAGGTCCCCTAAGCATACATAGGTACATAAAAAGGATTACAAAAAAGTCCGTTGTTGTATATATCTATCTTTATCGGCTTAATATTGCTTAAAATCGCTTTGTAAATAAGGTATTATTGACGAAGCGATTTAAAACAATATTCAATTGAGTTCTTAACTTAAATAGGTTCATTGTGCATTTCATATAGATCAATATAGGCCTTAGGCACATCATGTAATTTAAATTAATGCTTTCGAGGATATTACCGATTTAATATGCAATGCAATGGGACATTTTTACCAGCATTGCACCCGTGCAAAGCCGGAGCGGGTCGCTAGTGAATAATTTTCTTTTTTTAATCTTGCCGGAATAACATAAAAAAAAATTAACGGGATATTTTTTCAATAAAGCATCTTCGAGTCTTGCTTAACAGCGCCATCTATTATACTGTTATACTGTTGCTGTATCAGTTAGTTTGTATAGGAACATTAAGTTACAAGTATTGTATTGTAACTTACATTTATCAAGCACAGATTCGCTCCTGTATGGAGTGAGTACTGCTCGCACCTTTGGCATGGATCGGCTAAGTATCACCTGAAGGCTTTGGAATCGATCGAGAGACGCGCCAAAAAGCTCATAGGCAACGACACTCTTGTGCGAAAAAGACTTCAAAGTCTTGAACATCGCCGAAAAGTTGCTAGCCAATCGGTTTTTTATCGTATACATTTCGGCGAGAGTGCGACTGATTTCCATGATCTTATCCCACATTGTCCTTTTTACATCGGAATGCTCGTAGCTCGATAAAGCGACATCGTTTCATGGTTGATTTTCCAAAGACACGAACAAAGAGATTTGAATCTACTTTTGTGATAAGAACGTCTAGGCTATGGAAATACGTTGCCTGAGTGGGCTTTTCCCGTTGGCTACAACTTTTGTGTCTTCAAATCTAGAGTGAATCGGTTTTTTTCTAGGTAAGCACGCTCCATCGTAGACCGCATCGTCGTTTAACATCAGGCGAGATGGCGGTCAAGTGTAAACCTATTAAAGTTAAAAAAACGCCAATACTTGGATAAAATTTGTTCGTGTTTTTTTAGATTCTATTAAATTAGAAGGACTCACAGTAAATGAGGAATTTGAAAAAAATGGTTTGATCTGGTTTCGAACCGCGCACTTCTGTATTTGAAACCGCCCAATTTCTCGGTTGTGATATAACGACACTAAACACAATCATGTACGAAATACGCATTCGTATTCTAATGATATTGTAGCAATTCTTAATTGCTTCAAAATGCGCTTAAACGCCGTTTTTGACCCTACCTAAATCCTAGCTAAATCGATTTATCGCCTCCGAAACCCCCTGCATAGAGACTAAATTTCATCAAAATCGTTGAAGCCGTTTCCGAGATTCAGATTCTGTATACTAAATACATATAAACATACATCCAGGAATTGCTTGTTTAAAGGTTTACAAATAATAGGATTTTCTATGAAGAAAACATAAGGGACTTCAATTTAAAATAAAATTCAGACACGACTAAATTTTATAAGAAGCTATGAATGACTACGTGGACTATTAGGAAACCGCCACACCAATTTCCATAAAGTTTATATGAGGTCACCTCTCAAGTATTTTGTACCAAAAAAATGAAGATAGCGGAGCTATCGCGCAAGATACGTACCAGAATATACAACGGAATTGAGAACCTCCCCTATTTTAAAGTCGGTTAAAAAGATAAAAATTTTGTCACGTAAGCGAATAATTGATTATTATTATTGGTCTAGCCTCAAACCAAATACTCATAGGCTTAGTAGTGCAACGCCATCTATAGTTAAATACAACAGTCAGTTTGTGCAGATAATTCGCCAATAGGATTTTTTTCGGTTTTTTGTTAGAAAATACTTAGCTACAAATTAAATACAACGATATTAAGACGTTGATAAAGAGGGAGCCCTTTTTATAATAGTTTTTCTCAAAAATAAAAACACAAAATGAAGAATGAGAGAGGTAACAGCCATCAGGATTCGAACCGAGGCCTCGTAATTTCTAAAGCGACCGTTTCCCATTTGCGCTAAACAGACGACGTGCAAATTGCCGAAATTTGTTATCGTATTCTAATGACATTGTATGAGTTTTTCATTGCCTCAAAAAGCCTCTAAATTGACGTTTTCCTTGAATAAAACCTAGCTAGATCGATTTATCGTCCCCGAAACCCCCTGCATACAAAATTTCATGAAAATCGTTCGAGCCGTTTCCGAGATTCAGATTCTATATATATAAATCTTATACCTTTAAACGAGCAATTCTTGTACCTATATACCTATATATATATAGAATCTGAATCTCGGAAAAGGCTGGAACGATTGTCATGAAATTTTGTGTGCAGGGGGTTTCGGGGACGATAAATCGATCTAGCTAGGTTTTATTTAAAGAAAACGTCATTTAAGGGGCTTTTTCAGACAAATAAAAACTCATATAATGTCATTAGAATACGATAACAAATTTCGGCGCTTAGGACATCGTCTGATTAGCGCAAACGGCAAGCGGTCGTCTTTGAAATTAGGAGGCCCCGGTTCAAATCCTGCGGCCAGATTCATTTTATTCCTTTTTTTGTTATTTTTTGCTGAGAAAAACTATTATAAAAGGGCTCCTTCTTTATCAACGCCTTAATATCGTCGTATTTTATTTGTAGCAAAGTATTTTCTAACAAAAAAACGAAAAAAAACCTATTGACGATTTATCTGCACAGACTGACTGATGCACTTAATAATAGTAGATGGCGTTGCACAACTAAATATTTGGTTTGAGTGTAGACCAACAATAATTATTATCAATTATTCGCTTAAATGACAATATATTTATCTTTTTAACCGACTTTAAAATAGTAGGAGGTTCTCAATTCCGTTGTACATTCTGGTAGGTATGTATGTATCTTACGCGACAGCTCTGCTATTTTAATTTTTTTGGTACAAATCAGTGTGGCGGTTTCCTAATAATAGTCCACGTAGTCATTCACAGCTTCTTATAAAATTGAGTTGTCTGAATTTAATTTTAAATTTAAGTCGATTTTGTTTTCTTCATAAAAAATCATATCGTTTTATTTGTATAATACCTTTAAACGACCAATTCCTGGATGTATGTTTATATGTATTTAGTATCTAGAATCTGAATCTCGGAAACGGCTTCACCGATTTTGATGAAATTGATTATTTATACAGAGGGTTTCGGGGGCGATATATGGATCTAGCTAGGTTTTATTTAAAAAAAAACAGCGTTTTAAGCGCATTTTCAAGCAATGAAGAATTGCTACAATATCATTAGATGCAAATGCATATTTCGTACATGTGTTCAGTGTCGTTATATCAGAATTAGAAAGTGCCCGTCGAACCCAGTTCATACTGAAAACCTTTTACTGAGAGCCCTTTCCCAACGTAAGTATCTAATTTAATGGAATATAAAGTAACACGAACAAATTTAATCTAAGTATTGGCATTTTTTTTTAACTTTAACCTATGTAAACCTATTATTACATTTGACCGCCATCTCGCCTGATGTTAAGCGATGATGCGGTCTACGATGGACCGTGTTTACTAAAAAAAAAACTAATTCACTCTTGATTTGAAAACACAAAGATTGTAACCATCGGGGAAAACCCACACAGGCAACGTATTCCACAGCCTAGACGTTCTTATCATTAAAGTAGAGTCAAATCTCTTCGTTTGTGTCTTTGGAACATCAACCATGAAACGACGTCGATCTATCGAGCTACGAGCATTCCGATAGAAAAAAGGACAATTTGGGATAAGATCATTAAAATCACTCGCACTCTTACCGAAGTGTATCCGATAAAAAACCGATAGGCTAGCAATTTTTCGGCGATGATCAAGATTTTGAAGTCTTTTTCGCACAAGAGTGTAGTTCCTATGAGCTTTTTGACACGTCTCTCGATCGATTCCAAAGCTTCCAGCTGATACTTAGCCGATCCATCCTAAAGGTGCGAACAGTACCTACTCCATACAGGAGCGAATCTGTGCTTGATAAATGTAAGTTACAATAATTGTAACTTAATGTTTCTATACAAACTAACTGACACAGCAACAATATAGCTGGTTAACAATAGATGGCGCTGTTTAGCAAGACTCGAAGATACCCCGTTCAATTAATTTTTATATTTTTCCATTAAGAAAATTATTCACTAGCGACCCGCTCCGGCTTTGCACGGATGCAATGCTGGTACAAATGTCCCATTGCATTGCATATTAAATCTGTTATATCTTCGAAAGCATTCATTTAAATTACATGATGTACCTAAGGTCTGTATTGATCTATATGAAATGCACAATGAACCTATTGAAGGTACTTAATAGAATATGGCTTTAAATCGCTTCGTCAAAAATACCTTATTCACGAAGCAATTTTAAGAAATATTAAATCGTTAAAGATATATACATACCTGCCACAACGGACTTTTTTGTAACCCTTTTTATGTGCCTATGTATGCTTAGGGCACCTATTAAAAAATGCATCAAATTAGTTGCGTGGTTTGAAAGAAGAAGCATATATTTATGTAGGGAGAGAAAGACAGCGGGAAGCGACTTTGTTTTATACTATGTTGTGATATTTCATCAGTACGTAATTCGTATCTGCTTAAATAATTTCACAAAAAAACCCGAGCAAAGCTCGGTCAACCAGGTACTATACATATATAGGTACAAGAATTGCTCGTTTAAAGGTATAAGATACATAACTTGTAGATTTTTGAAAATTCTGCGTTTTTCCATATTAACGTTGTTTTATTTTTCATTTTTTTAGGTTGTACCTTCACGGATACTATCCGAAAGTAAAAGTTTTATATCCAAGTGTGGAATTCCCTGTGTCAACCGGCACACCATTCCTGTCACATTATGTACAGTGGGCGCATCAGGACAGATGGTCAGTAGTAGCATTAACTATTAGTTTAAATAATATATCCTTGAAAATGTACGTAGGTACATAAAATATGTAGTTGTACTCGTAAGTAACCGCAATGGAAAATATTTCTGTAGTTATTATCGTTGCGCAGAAAAAAAAACATAATATATAACAAAGACGTGTTATTTAAGGGCTGTGTGTAAAAAAAAATACAGGTACACATTCTCCTGCTCCCGCACTTTATCCTGCTAAAGATCGTTGTAAGCTATAAGGCCACCAATTTAAACGATTCGAAATAGTTTTAGTTTATTGTGACTGTAATCACGTGCTTTATGTTATTTTAAAGAAGTGTGGCTGTATTGCATTGTATTGTACGGCAAAGAATAACTAATATGATGTGAATTTTCTCAATGAATAATGCACACACATACAAACAGAAAAAATAATATTTTCTATGACATGTTATTTGAATTAACATTTACGTACATATTTATAGAACATAACAGCCAACATTTATCCATCGGTGGAACTTTCGAATTGGTTATTTAATGGCTCCCTCCCTTTTATCTTTTAGAAATGCGGAACTTTAATGATGTTTTGAATTACTAGACAAATTGTATGTTTCCCATAAGGCGCTAATTAATATAAATTCAAATGAAATATCTAAATATTTATTGAAGTCTCATTTTAAGGGGTTTGCCGCTTTATCAATCAGCTAGAAGATTAAGGACTGCATCTTGTACATTTTTAATTTCAATATTTGACGATGAACACAATTATTTAGAAGGTCACATAATCAGAGGTAAGGTTTATTTGTTTCATAATATTTCTTGTATGTATCTAAAGTGACTTGACCAATTTTACTTTGATCTAAATGTTTCTGTGCTATCGGAAGCTTTAAAGTAATATTTTAAATATAATATCCACAACCTCACCTAAATATTAGACATCCATGATTAATGATGTAATTATCAAAACAAATTATACATGTCATTTAAGAAAAAAAAAAAGTCATTTATTTATTTCCATAAGAGTTGCAGCACATAAGTGAACAAAATTAAATAGGTAATTTAAACAATGTTACAGCTGGCTCCGTAGTTTATATGATGGGTCCCAAACTAGGCTGAGCCTGTATTTTGGGCACCCCGTGTGTAGAATTTGTAACGATAGTTTTAGCGCTAAAACGGATTGCACAGGAAGTTACAATGACTTTATAATAACATAGTGGAATTTAAGATTGTATATATATGTATATCTTTTATTTTAATATTTTCAGGCAAAACACTGTTGCCATTTTCTTTCGTGCTGGTAGCGGTGTGGGATACTTTGGCCATGTCTCTGAATGTTCCCAAGAAAACCATCGATGTGGAGTTGACAGACGTACACTTGTACACACAACCAATATTAAACCAGAATAAGACCGTCAAACTCAGTGTCTCGTTGCATAGAGGAAACGGACTGTTTGAGGTTTGCACATATTTTTCACAGTCATTTATAATAATAACTAGCTGTTACCCGCGACTTCGTCCGCGCGATATAAATACTAGGGTAACTCAGGCAGTACCTATTTGTACACCCAGACACATTTACTATCGGTTAATCGATACTATCGATACATTCGAGCGACATTTGTCCCCCTTTTCAATTCCAATTTCATACATTACAGTTTGAAATAACAAAATTGCTACAAACACTTATTTGCTTCGTGTTAAGAAGTGTCTATGTACAGAGTTTCATGGTTTTATCTTTAACGGTTGGGAACTTCCATTTGACATTCATCCCCCATTTCAACCTTAATTTCATCTTCGAACAGTTCGTAATTGCAAAATTGCTTGAACAAACATTTGTTTGCTTCGTGTAAAGTGTCTATATAAAGAGTTTCATGGTTTTATCTTCAACAGTTGGGAACTTTAATATTGACATTTATCACCCATTTCAATCCCAATTTCACCCCCGTACAGTTCAAAATTACGGAACTGATAGTTTTGAATTTCGCAAAACCCCGTCTTAGCGAGCGCCTACGTGCTAAAAGGGACCTCCATGCAAAATTTCAGAGATTCCTTGATGAGTGACCTTTCGCTTTTATAAGTATAGAAGAAGATAAACACGGATTCTTTACATGAGATTTTTTTAACATGGAGCATTTACGTACTGTGGGCGTCCCTCCAACATTTTATTATTTATACGTTTATGTTAAACTATTTATTAGGCAGCAAAATATTTCTATCTATGTTATCTAACCAAACTAAAGTGTGTTTTTAAGTCAAGCTTATTTCGATAAATAGTGCTGCTTATGAATTAAAACTGGAAATATACTGAACTATATGCGTTTCAGTTAGATTACTAATACAACAAAAAAATATATAGAAATTTCCATCTAAAAATAATCGAGACCTAAAATTATTGACAGTTATAATCTTATATCTTTAAACGAGCAATTCTTGTATATAAATATGTATATATATATAGAATCTGAATCTCGGAAACTGCTCGAACGATTTTGATGAAATTATGTATGCAGGGGGTTTCGTGGACGATATCTTATATCTTTAAACGAGCAATTCTTGTATATAAATATGTATATATATATAGAATCTGAATCTCGGAAACTGCTCGAACGATTTTGATGAAATTATGTATGCAGGGGGTTTCGTGGACGATAAACCGATCTAATCTTATATCTTTAAACGAGCAATTCTTGTATATAAATATGTATATATATATAGAATCTGAATCTCGGAAACTGCTCGAACGATTTTGATGAAATTATGTATGCAGGGGTTTCGTGGACGATAAACCGATCTAACTAGGTTTCATTTATAAAAAACGTATATTATGCGCGTTTTTAGACAAAGAAAAAATGTCACTTTAGACATTAGAATGCGAAGGTAAATTTCGCCGCGTGACGCGACAGAGTAATAGCTCAGATGGAAAGTCGGGCGGTCACGAATTAGTAGCTCCGGGTTCGAATCCAGACGGCTTCTATTTTTTTTTCATGTTTTTTTTTTCAGAAATTCTATTTCTTGTAGTCTTTTATCTGTAGGTAACTAAGTATATTTAGCATGTAAACCGAGCAAAGCTCGGTCACCCAGGTACTAGTGACTACTGGAGAATTCAGAACTTTTATGTCTGGAACTAACACATTTGCTTCAAAGCATAAATTACGCGAAACAAATTTATATAAATCGAATCAAAACCCACCCGGATCTTTGTAATAGCTATCATCATACATAGCACATCCGTGTAGGTTAGGGCAATCAAAAATAAAACAAAGACTTGGGTGGTGGCCACGAAGGGAAGGGTCTGGTTGACCCAGATACTTATTACCCTAGAGAAGAATCTCCAGGATCCCGAACCTAGCAAAGAAGATTATCTTAATACCAGTGTGTGATCACCCTCAAATGGAGTGAGAAAGAACAAACTTAGTAGAAGATCAAAACGAAAATAGATAATTAATTATTTCAGGGAATAATACTCTTCGTGGTTCAATATTGTACGGAGAATTTCCTTTTTTTATTAATTTGCAAACAATCTGTTCTAGGTCATGGAAAGCGAATCAAAAGTTGCCACAGGATTCATAAAATGTAAACACAACACCACTGAGATGTCTGCAAACCACAATAATGCATCCATAGATGAAAATTTCGAAGCTAAAGAAGTTTACCAATCATTTTATGACCGAGGTTTTGCTTACAGGTAATCTAGTGCGGTGAAAGTACATAATAAAGAAATCGATAATAATAGTAATAAATATTGGTGGACAATTCACACACAACACCATCTGACCCCAAACTAAGCAAAGCTTGTGCGATGGCGGCCAGATAGCTGATATAATACTTATAATATAGTTTTAAATACATACTTATTACACATAGAAACACCCAGACACAGATCATGATTTCTGTATCAGCGTCTCTTGTGACATTGTACCGTTTTTGTTTTTTTTACCAGAAAACGTAGTACTAATAAATAATGTAACATATTATCGTGTACTTTTAACATATTATTGTATGCGTTTATTAGGTTCTTGGGCCGTCTGATTTATGTTGAGATCTACGCGGTTTGCGCAATTAAAAAAAAGTAAATGTACAAACTTATCGTCACTACTCATATTCAACAGAGAATAGCACCTCAGGTAGCATATTTCACACTTTAGATACTCTAACTACAAATGGCACCTACCTAAGCCAAAATTATTTATTTGTTTCTTTAAAACGTGAACCATAACACGGTCTAGCTTATAAACATAATATCTTCAAAGCCGGTGGAGTTTCTAACCAGGAAGTGTATTTTGTCTTTCTCTGGTGTTTCAGTTACTGAAAAGATATACTTATTCTCACAATAATTATAAATCAAGACATAAACCATTTTTTTTTGTTGTTTCAGTGGATCATTTCGCAGTATCCATTCTATTGATAAAGCTATCTCTGAAGCTTACATTTCATGGAATAACAACTGGGTGACATTTATTGACAGCTTAATTCAATTAAATACACTGAAGTACACAAACAGCGGTATTACACAGCCTCATAACATTGGAAGACTGGTTATCAATACCAAAAACCATTTTGCTCATACACCAGTGAATAGAGATCCTAAAAATGTGGTCAGTGCTCAGTTGTCTAGGATATACAATAGAACCAGGTGACTACCGAGTGCTAACTTTGTTTCCATTTGAACATATTTTTCTACAATTTCGTTGTTTATAATATTTCCTTTATTTTAATATTATGTTCCAGGAGCGGTGGTGTATTAATAGAAAACATGAAATTTCGCACAGTAATACAAAATAACGACTCTGATATAATTATGCAAACTCTCAAGTTTGTTCCCAGATTTAGCTGTAATCATTTTAATGTAAGTATAATTTGATTATATTTTATTTGATTTTTTGACTTTAAAACCAACTAATTGTACCATATTCCTTGCAAAAACTTCACAAATTAAAAGTTTCATTTCACAAACGTTTTGCATAATATATTTCGTTAAAAAAAAAATTACATCAACAAATGTTTTATTTAACAAACCGTAGTTTTATTACCAATTGATTATTGCGAGTACAGAGTAATCAGTCGCGATTACTCAATCGCACTCGCAATCGCACTCGCACTCACACTTGCACTAATCAAAATGCAAACCAGCCTTTAGTATGGGTCAAATCTTGCGAGTTAAATTAGAACCACTACCTTTCGTTAGATTGGGTTAAAATTTGAAAGGCGTTCCCTGACGTCACCATCTTCGTACGAATGTATAATATCATCTTCACACTCGCTGAACCACCGTGTGAGGTAACTGCAGTGTAGCGGCTCACACCTCGTATGTGAACAGTGCCCGCAGTTGCAACAAACCTTGGAATAGCTTGGTGATGTTGCGACAATAATCCGCTGTCTGATCCGCACGCTCGAAGGACCATGAACAACACAGTCCTAAGGGATGGGTCTACTGAGGTACCATTAAGCAAAGCACTTTGTATAGTCCTCTGAATTTGTTTATTTGATAATTCACTTAAATTTCCTGCGGTACATGCTTCACTTCGATACCGCGATGTAGCTTTGTGTCTGAAGCGACACTAGCAACATCTAATTTGATTGACGCACAGTATTAATATTATTATTACTGAACTGAATCTCATAGATGGCGATTTAAAGTTTTATACAGTAAGTATTAAATATCACTTAGTAGACAAGTACGATATTGTTTGAAATCTCGCGACAAGCTTTTTATATAGCTGACATATAAAAGCTTTTTATTTAATAAAAGCATTTAAATAAAAGATTATTTAAAAAAATAATAATAATAGGAAGTTTTAATTCGAGTCCGGGTTTGATTTTGGAGTTTTTCTTCTCCGAGACAGGAGACCAATGGAGACCAATGCTATCGACGCCCATCTCCCTTCAAAATTCCGTAAATTTAAGAGAGTTCTTGGGAATTCATCATTAGATCCTGGATATCACGTAACACAAGAGTGCTTCTCAACGAGTCCAAACTCAACAGTTTTATCTTGTTTAGTTTAGGAGTCCTTATGGCTACCTTCCGACGCCATCTTGAGACCCTAGCTGTCATGTAGCACAAGAGTGCTTGTCAAGACTATTTAAACGAGTTAAAACTCGAAGGTTTTATCTTTTTTAGTTTAGGAGTTCCTAAGGCCACCTTCCGACGCCATCTTGAGACCCTGGCTGTCATGTAGCACAAGAGTGCTTGTCAAGACTATTCAAACGAGTCCAATCTCGACGGATTTATCTTGTTTAGTTTAGGAGTTCTTATGGCCACCTTTAGATGCCGTCTTGAGACCCTAGCTGTCATGTAGCATAAGAGTGCTTGTCAAGACTATTAAAACAAGTCCAACCTCGACGGATTTATCTTGTATAGTTTAGGAGTTCCTATGATCCCCTTCAGACGGCGTTTTGAGACCCTAGCTGTTATGTAGCACAAGAGCGCTTGTCAAGACTATTAAAACAAGTCCAAACTCGACGGTTTTATCTTGTTTAGTTTAGGAGTTCCTATGGCCCTCTTCAGACGGCGTTTTGAGACCCTAGCTGTTATGTAGCACAAGAGTGCTTATCAAGACTATTAAAACAAGTCCAAACTCGACGGTTTTATCTTGTTTAGTTTAGCAGTTCCTAGGGCCATCTATCGACTTCATCTTGAGATCAGCTGCCTAGTACCATATTATTGTTCTGTCACCTAAGCTACGAAAGTATACCAAATTTCAACCCAATTTAACGACAGGAAGTGGTTATAATTTAACTTGCAAGATTTGGCCCATACTCGCTTGCTACACCGCCCGCTCTTCGCGTTTACAATTTTGGCGGGAAAACGGGTGTCAGGTTACATAAGTGCGGTGTTTGTGCTTCGGTATATGAAGTGCCACCTTACTTCGATCCTTTTGAGCCCATTTATTCTCAAGAGCGTTTCAAGACGCTTCTAGCGGTATCGTTTGTTCGTTTCGTTTTTTTTAATGTACTAAAAATGTAAACTAAAATTTTTGACACTGAATTTTTTTTGCGATTTCTCAAGTAGTCGATCAGCTATTACATTAATAATTTAAACAGGGACAGTGGTTTTTTTGGCTTAAATGTGTTGTATACAAAATAACAAACTCGAAAAACCAAAAAATACTGCATTTGATACCACAAATTTTTATTTTTTCAATACTTCGGGATCATTTTCCCTACAAGAATTTAAATTTATGTTTTTTATTCGTTTTACGATTTTTTTATGTAAATGAACTCTAACTTTAATGTGGATTATATCAAAATAAAGACCAGTTCAAGTAGACGCCATAAAACATAAATTTATCGGTATACCTTCCCAAATAAAATCACGAATTTTTTTCCCGCCAAAAACCCGTCCGCAAAGTTAAGTTTGTATGTTTTCGTCATCAACCAAGTTTTTGGGTACTATATTACACACTGGGTTATCAAGCGGATGCTCACATACTAACAGGGCAAGTAGAATAAAAGCTAAATATACATCTTCAACATGTATGTACCTACGCTCATTACTTTTGAATAACTACACCAAATTTGACGACTCTTTGTTTTTATCCATTCGATATTGTCAAGACAATGTTTGCATGGAAGAAAATTTGGAAAATTTTGACGAAAAACATAAATATGGTGGTACGATGTTCACCGGGTCAGATAGTAAATAATAAAAACAATGTTAAACATCAGAGGTAGATATTTTACTATCAAGTTTTCAACTTCTTAAAAATAAACACTCGTAGTAATATTTCATATTATATTCACTACAAGTAGAAATTCATCATCGAGCAAAGTGGGTGTACTTTGCTTGATGATTATTCTCTGATATGACCCGAAGGCAACGCGTGCATTCTTCTCCCAATTCCGATTGTAATGCCACGCGAAGCCTAAACAGATCAGCTGCGAAGCGCCGTCCAATTGCCGTTTTCTCCTCAAAGATTGGTCTAATAAAAAAGACATCTGGGTAAGACCAGGACATATTACATTTATTCTAATTTACTAATTTTATTTCTAGGTATCCACGTCTCTTACTGTTCTACTTCAAATAGCTGCAGAGAATATTAATAAAAACAGTCTCAACGTCCTGGGTTTGATTACCGAAATTTCTACAAATCAACTATGTGATAACATGAAAAAAGTTGTTAGCACCGGCATTCCCAAAATTAACCTCAACTACCGTCAATTATTTACCAATGAAGCAATAGTAGGGAATAGGAAAGAATATGAAGACGTAGACGTAGTATTGGTACAACATTTAAGTAAAAATAATGAGGTAATGGTTTCGTGACAATAAATTTAGTAAAACTCGTAATGTCATTCGAGTTCTTGTAATCCTCATTTTTTTTTTCAGATAAGCCAAATGTTATTTAGCAGATTGAAGCCCAATAGTTTTGTTGTGAATGAGGAAGACTCCCATACTGTTCATAATAGTCTTTCCGAATCGTACAATGTTATATCAGTGTTAAAAAATACAAATACGCAACTTGAATTACTGTATTGGAAACCACACCCGATTAATAAAACTTCTACATTTACTGTCCGATCAAGTTCGGATCTGTCACTCTTAAAAAATGCACGTACCAACTTACCTCCTCAAGATGATCTCGTAATTCTCTCACCCTACCCGGCTGTTACTGGGCTTATGACACAAGTAAACAAGTGGAGAAGAGAATATATCCATAACCATATATACGTAATTATGGTCCACGATAAATCTATGCAACAACATACATATGACGAGTATCCTGAAATCATTCTTGCCAACAGTATTTTTGATAACGTGAGTACATACTATCTTATTTCCTTAACCCATGAAAATGTTTTTTTAGAGATTATTACTTTTTTGTAGTAGCTTAGGAAAATTATGAATTTCAATATCTGCTATCACTGAAATTCTACTTAAATTCCTAAAAACCAAAAACTAAGTAAAAAAAATTACAATTACATACATGAACACTACAGTATAGGTACTGTTAACAATAGTTTGAAAGAAGTGAGGCCAAAAACTGTAAAAGTGTTTTTGTACATACCCCTAGTTCTGCCAATGGTTTTATGTTAAATAAAAAAAACGCTTTAAAAACAAAAGTAAATGTACTTTTGTCTGTCGAGCCACAACATGAAATCGCTTAACGGTGGCAATACTGAGCGGATAGGTACACACACCATTTCTAGGGTTTGAGATTGATCGCAGAAACACCATATTGACAAGACGTGTGCTAAAAAAGAAATCCGAAAACAATTGATTAATTATGATGTGTCTTGTTTAGGGATTATGGGGAGGTGAATACTATTTGCCTTTCGAAGAAACTTCTTTCCACAAAGAGAATGTCGCACTGCAATGTGAAGCAATCGGTGACTTAAGCTCCTTGAAGTGGCAACAAACCCAAAATCTGATAGAATCTGGTGATCTTGTTAAGGTAAATATCTTAGTTTCATTACAGTAGATCTAATTTTATCAAAAATAAATTTACATCTTTAATATTTAAAAATAAATCTAACCTTATCAAAAATAAAACATATTTACGTGAGTACTCTGAGTGATATAGGCTATATTTTATATTATGCACCACGGACGAACCCTGGACGGTATAATAGATAATGGTTACAATATTTCTCAATCTTTTTGGAAAAAAACATGGTATTTTTCAAAGAAGTCAGTAAAGTTGCCTTAGAGGCATTCCGCAGGAAACGGGAAAATTAACTATTTTTTAAAATTGATCATAACCAATTTATTACTAACGCAATGTAGATTAATTAAATTTAATGATCTGTAAAAATCAATCTGAAAAAACAACAAGATTAGGTTTTTTTCACTGTGAAAAGTAGTAATGTAAAGTGAACGAGTTGTGCGATTTTTTTTACCATATTGGCATCACTGTTTTTCACTATTTTGATTAATATTTCAATCAAACGGTACCTATTGGAGATTGATAAGAATTTCTTTAACTTTAATTTGGGCTAAAAATATTACGGAAAAGGTAAGAATTTTAGTCTAAAACCCGTAAATACAAAGAACATGTAGCAATGTCTCACCAGTCACACGAAAACATACAAAAGTTGTATTTGTAGCCTCAAAATGCATTGTACTGAAGAGGGCTTTTTGAAAAGTAAGAATTGGCCGATTGTCTAACTGTTTAGCTAAATTTTCTAGTGCAATATGTTGAAGGGTGGAAAACAGCTGATTTTCATTTTTGTCCTACCAGTCACTGCTGATTTAATAAATGCTGTCTAAATATTTTAATACTATTTGTAAATTCGCTCTAATATTGATTTAATAATTAATAAACAACTTAAAAGCGAGTAATTTTTTTTACTCGTCCCACGTGGTGGTTACGTAACTTTATTCAGTAAATCATAACGGGAAAGGTACCTACTAAATTGATTGTGAGCAAGGCGTTTGAGATCAAAAAAGGAAGGACGAAGGCAAGAATATGGCCGAAGCTAAAGAAAGCAATGGCTGGCTCTTGCATCATACTCATGAACGGGTGCTGCTTGCGGGAGCTGGACTGCTCACGGGCATGTACGCGTTTTTCGTAGGAAAAATAAGGGAAATTATTATTTTCCTAATGCATCATTTTCATCTTATATCTAAAATTCTCGTGTCACAGTGTTTGTTTCCTTACTCCTCCGAAACGGCTTTACTGATTTTAACCAAAATTTATATGCATATTCAGTAGGTCTGAGAATCGGCTACTAGCTATTTTTCATACCTTTATTTATATGGCAAAACAACGTTTGCGGGGTCAGCTAGTTAATTTATAAAACAAAAACCCCGTTGAATGATAGTTCCTACTGTCTTTTTCAACGTCATAACTGCATGACAAAAAAGAACTTAAATAAATACTAATAAAAAACATAATGTATTATTGCAAAAAAACAAAACCGACTTCAATTAAACATTAAATTCAGACACTCGACCAAATTCCATGTTTTTTATCCATGATTTCGTGAAATCACTAGAACTTTCGCGAAAATTCTGTCTATTCAATCATCCTATGGCATAAATACATGTATTATTTTATATCTCCAGGTGCACTACGCGGGAATAAATACTGCAGACGCTAGACGGGCTCTTGGATTCAGCTCTAAGAATGACACAGACGGTTACGGAATGGATTTCAGTGGAATAACAAAGAGGTATGTTTATGAAGGGAATTCTTGAGAAGTTATTTGAACTAGTCTTATGTTTTACTTGCTTTATATAAATCAGTAAGGCTAAAAATTCATGGAGCCGCGCCTGCCACGGTTGCGGGCCTGCAGCTTCTGTAGAATGCAAATGTATAATATGCAACTAACGATGCGTTTAACGTCAAACGTGGCCGCAGCGGTCGTCACTATTAATATGGTACTAGACATGCTATAACTCCCGCATTGCTTGCAAAACGCGCGTCACTACAGTTCTCCCACCACTGTTATCACTACTGCATCATCTTCATCAGCCCGTATTCGTCCACTGCTGGACTTAGGGCTCTCCCATGATACGCCACTTAGCCCAATCCTCGGTCTTTCTTCTCCAACCGCCACCAGCTGCCTTTCGAATATCGTCACTCCATCTAGTCTCCGGGCGTCCTACACTACGTTGTCTTCGAGGTATTTTCCAGGGAGATACTTTTAGCTCTCTCTCGTTTGGTTTTGCATTGAACCCTCTGTCACGTCTCCTTAATAACAGATTTGTTAATGGTCTCAAAATATCAAACCCTGACATAAACATTTCACTAAACCACGTATTATACAGGGTGACATAAAACTACATAGTAATTATAGAAATTCATTTCATAACCTAGCAGATGTTACAAAACAATTATCTAATGATTTTAAAATGCAGTTTGGTAAAACTTTCACATTATGCGAAGATCATGTAATATCTGAAGGATATCAACTAAATACTGGTGAGAAAATAGATTCTCTTGACCAAAACGAGAGGTATAAATACCTAGGATTCCAACAATCATCTCAAATTCCGCATAAGGAAACAAAAGCCGAAATACTAAAAAAAAATTGGCAGTCATAGGAACTGCCGATAGAAGTGAAAACTTGCTGTTGCCCTGGTACTGGTACCTAGGGGAAAACGTAACTCTTTTATATTTCTGTTGTCCTGGTATCTGGAGATAAACGCTGGGCTGTTGGAGGTAGGTAATCGAAACTCTTTACTGTTTCTGTTGCCCTGGTACCTACCTGGCCGTTTTTACGAAGTTTACCCGAAGATTTAATATCCGATCCGATCCATTATCATATCCAAGCGTGACGATTGATGAATCCATTTCACAGCCCACGAAAATTCTGTCTATAGCGCGCCTAAAGAAGTTTTCACTTCAAAAATATAGACTTCACGTTCTTACAAAAACAAAACTGAAAAAACGCAAACATCAATAAATAGTATTTTAACGCAATCTCAACGTAAACATCACCCTCGTGCTTGTATACAACGAACGTTTCTTCCAAGGAATGAAGGAGGTCGAGGAATCGCTGACATACAAATCCTACACAATAAGCAAATTACTTATTTGCAAAATTACTTCCATAATAAGATTACAAAGTCTGCATTACATAAAGCAATAGTAAACGCAGACAAACTAATCACTCCTCTAAATCTTTGTAATCATAACACACAACGCAACCAACACATCACATTAAACGAAGGCAAAATAGCAGCCTGGAAACAGAAGTCTCAGTACGGGAGACATTGCCAAGACCTAGAACAGCAGCATATCGATAAAAACGCATTAAACGCGTGGCGAGCTTCCCGGAGACTGAAGGCTTCATGCTGGGTATACAAGATCAGGTCATAGATACATGAAAGGACCAACGCTATATTATACGTTATACGTCGTCCAAATTTTAATGACAAATGCAGACAATGTCAAATATCTTCCGAAACTATTCAACATGTCACAGGTGCATGCAAATCAAAAGCCTAGACAAATTATAAACACAGACATGATCAAATAGCTTCAATAGTTAATTAATCCTTAGCCTTCAAATACAGACTAGTGAAAGAAAAGGTATTACAAATATACACCACAGGATGTCCTCGAAGACTCCAACTACAAATTATATTGGGACAGGACTATTATAACAGATACCATACATTCCAGTAGACCAGACATAACAGTACTAGACAAACAAAACAAATCAGTTCTCCTTAAAGATATAGTAGCCGTTTGTAACACAAATAACCTGATTTCGATACATACCGAAAAAATTGCAAAATATGTTGATCTATCCATAGAAATTAAAACACAGTGGCGTGTAAACACTACTAAAACCATACCAGTTGTAATATCAACTACAGGACTGATACCTTTAAACACTTCACAAGCTTACATACTCTAGGAATTCCGTCAACAATTTACGTAACTTACGTTGGTCGTAGTCAGAGCGAGATTTTAAGTAATCCATTCGATATTCCACTTGACATCATTTAGGTATATAATACGGTAGGATAAGTCACTAGATAGATTTCATCACGAGATTCAGCTAAGTTCCCTTGCTTAAAATTTATATTCAGATGTAACTCACATCATATTTAAATTATACATGTATTCAATTTTGCCAGCGGCTCGCGTGTGATGGGGCTGGTGAGCGGCGGCGCGGCCCGCAGCGCGCTGGCGGCGCGGCCGGAGCTGACGTGGCCCGTGCCGCCGCACTGGACGCTGGAGGACGCCGCCACCGTACCACTCGCATACTATCTCGCATACTACTGTCTCGTAGTTAACGCAGTAAGGACCAAAATCAAGCACTTGCTGTTATGATCGTTGTTGTGTGGCAGTGTCGCTATTTATATTCTATTAAAAATTATATTCTGTTAAAAAATATGCATACATAACGAACATATGTACACAATCGGTACATTATTTTCAGACCATGAGACTCAAGAATAAGTCTGAAATAACGACGGTATTGGTGCACGGTGGCACGGGAGCTCTGGGCCAGGCCGCGATCAGCATCGCCCTCGCGCGCGGCTGGCGAGTCTTCACCACCGTCGCTGACTCCAGCAAGAAGCGCTTCCTCTTGAAACTGTTCTCACAACTCAATGGTATGTGTGTAAAAGATCTGGATAGTGTGTGTTTGTTCAAATTCGTTATTACCTTTATTATCAAGTAATTAAAAATTTGTGTTCCTTAATGCGCTGACCCTATTTACTTTCCTACTTACCTTTTGAATCACTTAATTTTTAAATCACGGCGTAATACTGGGGAGTTTTTCAGTATCAGATTTTTCTGTATGTCCAACTTTCCTGCATTTTGAATTGCTTCAGCAACCCTAATGTGAAGCGTGGTACTGGCTGGCGTGGTATTGTCTTGTGTAGCGTTTAGGGCTCCTTTTTCTTGGACCTCTCACTGTCAGAATTCCAATAAAATAATGTAAGTTGTTTCCAGGTTGGCGAGCTATATTGTTAAAATGATTTTTCGTAAGCATGTAGTTGAACGGATTGAATTAACTTTAATTTTGAGTTACTTAAATGTTTAATTAAAACAATAGTGTGTATCTGATGATCTTAACTATGCTACGACGTATGTTGTTTTACTTTCAGTTCTAGTTAGGTTACTTTAATTACTATAGAACTTTCCAATTTTTTATTATTGTGCCATAAATAGTCATGAAAGTTATAAATTACAAATCAAAATTAAATTTTCAGAAAGCGATATCGGTAACTCCCGTGACTCTACTTTTGGAGACATGGTTTTGAGCGCAACAAATGGTATGGGATGTAACATAGTACTCTGCTGCCTTAAAGGAGATCTTAAAAATGTAATAAACAAGTTGTTAAGTGATTAATATTCATTTTAATAATACAATCCTGTGTTAAACGTAATCTATTTTTTTCACAGATATCTCTCACTTGCTGTGGACCAAGTAGTACAATGTTTGACACAGATCAAATACTTAGCAATGAAAATTATTTGTTTAGAATGAATTATTTAACTAATGAGAGATCTTACGTCGCTGTTGATATAACGAGTGTTTTAACCAATCCTAAACCAAAGGACGTACTAGTAAGCAACTATTGTTTATGTTTCTAGAAATAAAGCAGAAATAATAATTAATTTAGGTATTTGTGATCTTGTTGGTTCACGTTTCATGTCAAGGAATTTCTTCGAAACTAAAAGCAATCTTCTGGCATATCATTCACGTTTACGCACAATGGCTTGAATACTTTGTGAGAGTTATTTTTTTTAATATTAAAATGTGTATGACGTTATAATGAAGAACAGAACAAATATTTGTATTCATTACACATTTGCTTAGCTTGCGTTGAAAATCCTTGTTGAAAATGAACGATATAATAGTTAATAACAATCTGATAATAGGTGCTACACTCCCTGGTGAGCGAAGGGATTGCGCTTGGTGAAGTGCGTCCACTGTCGCGAGTTTGTTTCGCGGCGGAGGAGGCGGCGCGCGCCTTCCGGCTGGTGGCGGCGAGCCGGCACCGCGGCCGCGCGCTGCTGCGGCTCAACCACGAGCGTGCGGCTCCACGACACAGGTAGATACCATGCTGTGACATGCCTTCCGGCTGGTGGCGGCGAGCCGGCACCGCGGCCGCGCGCTGCTGCGGCTCAACCACGAGCGTGCGGCTCCACGACACAGGTAGATACCATGCTGTGACATGCCTTCCGGCTGGTGGCGGCGAGCCGGCACCGCGGCCGCGCGCTGCTGCGGCTCAACCACGAGCGTGCGGCTCCACGACACAGGTAGATACCATCCTGTGACATGCCTTCCGGGTGGTGGCGGCGAGCCGGCACCGCGGCCGCGCGCTGCTGCGGCTCAACCACGAGCGTGCGGCTCCACGACACAGGTAGATACCATACTGTGACATGCCTTCCGGCTGGTGGCGGCGAGCCGGCACCGCGGCCGCGCGCTGCTGCGGCTCAACCACGAGCGTGCGGCTCCACGACACAGGTAGATACCATCCTGTGACATGCCTTCCGGGTGGTGGCGGCGAGCCGGCACCGCGGCCGCGCGCTGCTGCGGCTCAACCACGAGCGTGCGGCTCCACGACACAGGTAGATACCATACTGTGACATGCCTTCCGGCTGGTGGCGGCGAGCCGGCACCGCGGCCGCGCGCTGCTGCGGCTCAACCACGAGCGTGCGGCTCCACGACACAGGTAGATACCATCCTGTGACATGCCTTCCGGGTGGTGGCGGCGAGCCGGCACCGCGGCCGCGCGCTGCTGCGGCTCAACCACGAGCGTGCGGCTCCACGACACAGGTAGATACCATGCTGTGACATGCCTTCCGGCTGGTGACGGCGAGTCGGCACCGCGGCCGCGCGCTGCTGCGGCTCAACCACGAGCGTGCGGCTCCACGACACAGGTAGATACCATGCTGTGACATGCCTTCCGGCTGGTGGCGGCGAGCCGGCACCGCGGCCGCGCGCTGCTGCGGCTCAACCACGAGCGTGCGGCTCCACGACACAGGTAGATACCATGCTGTGACATGCCTTCCGGCTGGTGGCGGCGAGCCGGCACCGCGGCCGCGCGCTGCTGCGGCTCAACCACGAGCGTGCGGCTCCACGACACAGGTAGATACCATGCTGTGACATGCCTTCCGGCTGGTGGCGGCGAGCTGGCACCGCAGCCGCGCGCTGCTGCGGCTCAACCACGAGCGTGCGGCTCCACGACACAGGTAGATACCATGCTGTGACATGCCTTCCGGCTGGTGGCGGCGAGCCGGCACCGCGGCCGCGCGCTGCTGCGACTCAACCACGAGCGTGCGGCTCCACGACACAGGTAGATACCATGCTGTGACATGCCTTCCGGGTGGTGGCGGCGAGCCGGCACCGCGGCCGCGCGCTGCTGCGGCTCAACCACGAGCGTGCGGCTCCACGACACAGGTAGATACCATACTGTGACATGCCTTCCGGCTGGTGGCGGCGAGCCGGCACCGCGGCCGCGCGCTGCTGCGGCTCAACCACGAGCGTGCGGCTCCACGACACAGGTAGATACCATACTGTGACATGCCTTCCGGCTGGTGGCGGCGAGCCGGCACCGCGGCCGCGCGCTGCTGCGGCTCAACCACGAGCGTGCGGCTCCACGACACAGGTAGATACCATCCTGTGACATGCCTTCCGGGTGGTGGCGGCGAGCCGGCACCGCGGCCGCGCGCTGCTGCGGCTCAACCACGAGCGTGCGGCTCCACGACACAGGTAGATACCATGCTGTGACATGCCTTCCGGCTGATGACGGCGAGTCGGCACCGCAGCCGCGCGCTGCTGCGGCTCAACCACGAGCGTGCGGCTCCACGACACAGGTAGATACCATGCTGTGACATGCCTTCCGGCTGGTGGCGGCGAGCCGGCACCGCGGCCGCGCGCTGCTGCGGCTCAACCACGAGCGTGCGGCTCCACGACACAGGTAGATACCATGCTGTGACATGCCTTCCGGCTGGTGGCGGCGAGCTGGCACCGCAGCCGCGCGCTGCTGCGGCTCAACCACGAGCGTGCGGCTCCACGACACAGGTAGATACCATGCTGTGACATGCCTTCCGGCTGGTGGCGGCGAGCCGGCACCGCGGCCGCGCGCTGCTGCGGCTCAACCACGAGCGTGCGGCTCCACGACACAGGTAGATACCATGCTGTGACATGCCTTCCGGCTGGTGGCGGCGAGCTGGCACCGCAGCCGCGCGCTGCTGCGGCTCAACCACGAGCGTGCGGCTCCACGACACAGGTAGATACCATGCTGTGACATGCCTTCCGGCTGGTGGCGGCGAGCCGGCACCGCGGCCGCGCGCTGCTGCGACTCAACCACGAGCGTGCGGCTCCACGACACAGGTAGATACCATGCTGTGACATGCCTTCCGGCTGGTGGCGGCGAGCCAGCAGCGCAGTATCGCACTTCTGCGGCTCTGTGATTAAAGATAAGCTATGAAACATTGATAAATATTGTTTTTATTTACCATATTTGACTGCCCTCGTGGCTTAGTTGGTAGTAGCTCTGCCTGCGAAGCCGAGGGTCGTGGGTTCGATTCCCACCCAGTGCAAATATTTGTGTGATGAATTCAAATGTTTGCACTGTGTCTGGGTGTTTCTATCTATAATAAGTATGTATTTAAAACTATATAAGTATTATATCAGCTATCTGGCCGCCATCACACAAGCTTTGCTTAGTTTGGGGTCAGATGGTATTGTGTGTGAATTGTCCACCAATATTTATTTATTTATTCATTTTTGCAGTTCCTCATATGAAGAAATACCCTGCGAAATTGTCATTTCTGATTCCAACTCTCTTGGTATTCAAATGGCTGAAAAACTAATTGGTTGTGGAACAAGAAAATTGCACCTCCATTTCAATGCCCTCGCGACGCCACCACTCAACTATAAACAAAGGTAAATAATGTTTTTTTGTATGACAGGTTTAACTTACAACGTAGTTAACAAGCTTTAAATTCGACTTAAAATTTGCAATCATAAGAAAGTTATATTTTTTTTACAAGAATATGTTTTCATATGACCGGAATCTCATTTGATGTTAAGCAACGATGCTTTCTACGTTGGAGCGTGCTGTCTTACCGCTTCACTATGCAACTTGAAGCCACCAAGTTTTTGACCATCAGATGAAACTCTCTAAAGTAACGCTTTTCACAGCCTGTACGGTTTTATTACAAAAGTTATAAATAATAATAAAAATGTAATCTATGTATGAGGCAATGTGAATTTTTTTGTCAATTTTTAAATTCAAAATTACATGTCAATTGTTTAATCAAAGAATACAGTTTAAAATGTTAAACACCTAAATACTACAAACACAATTTTGTAGTTATTAATTTAGTCTCCGCGCTCATCAAATCGCCGACCAAAAGAGCCCATCTGACAGGCGGCATCCACGCTGTATGATCAGGATTTTTTTTTGGGCTAGATGGAGACATGAGCGGGGATCACGCCCTCTCTCCCTACAAAGACGACTCAAGACGGCAACAAAACCCTTCATTTCAGAACCTCAGGGTCCAGCCGTTTTCACAGCAATCGGTACGAACTCGTAGGAAGATTCAAGGGCGGAATATTTGTTTGTTTGCTTCCTGCAGCTGCTTACATGCCCACACCTGCTTTTTATCTGCGTGGCGGGAAGGTGACTGAACGCGAAAGTACTGACGCAATAAGGAAGGAATACAGTTGTGGTCGTATTTTTCTTTAAAGAGACTACAAACCAGTATCGCTTCTGAGCCATGACTATAAGTGGTTCTCAAGAATTATAAAAATCGTTTCGCCCGAAGACTCGACGAGTTTCAACTTCCTGACCACATGCACACGGTGTGGCAAGTTGTATATAAGATAAAAGAGTACAATCGACCCTTTTGCTTAGCGTTTGTGGACTATGAGAAGGCATTTGAGTCGAAACTTGGGCTGTTCTGGAGCCTTGAAGCAGATACATCGTGGTGATGAGGTGATTGTACGACCAAATCCAAGACCAGCAGACGAAACACATTCCTCTGCATTGAAATGTGAGACAAGGGGATATTTTTTCTCCGAAATTGTTCTCAGACGCACTAGATAATATGGTTAAGATGCTGGATTGGGTAAGACGTGGCTTAAATATCAATGGCGAGTACATCTCTCACCTACGACAGCAGACGAAATCGTCATTATAGCAGAGTCGCTGGAGGACTTGCAGTGGATGTTGGACAGCCTGGCTAACGCTTCTCAACGCATCGGCCTCCCGATCAATTTGGATAAAACCAAAGTCATGTCCAACAAGTTCGTTGCACTGGGCCCGATTGCCGTAAATTAAATCTCTATCTCTAATTAAACTCTTCAAAAATACGTTTATCGAGGACAGACGCTCGAACTAGGTAGGAGTAGCTTTAAGAGTGAGGCCATGACAAAATCCACTTGGGCTGGGTATTTTCGTCTTTTTGGAAAACTTCGTCGAGTCTTCTGGTCACCTTTCTCACAAAGTCTCAAGATTTTTTTACGATCAGTGCGTCCTACCCGTTGTGACCTATGGTGCTGAAACTTGGACACTGACAGTGAATATGGTCCGTTAGCTCTAGGTTACCAAGGTTAGGTAAGCTCAGCGAGCTATGAAAAGGGTACTAAAACAGAACTCCCAGAACCTTCTCTGAGAAGGGTTTCTCTGTGGGATTGCATCTGCAATGAAGTAATTCACCAGAGAATTAAAGTCACCGACATAGCTCAGCGTATTAGCAAACTGAAGTGGCAGTGGGCCGGTCATATCTATCGCGGACCAGCTAACCGTTGGGGTCTGGAGTGGAGACCACGAATTGGGAAACGTAGTGTAGGACGCAGTAGATGGAGTGACGATATACAACGAAAGAGCCGGTGGCGGTTGGAGACGTAAGACCGAGGATCGGGCTGAGTGGCGTAATATGGGAAAGGCCAATGTCCAGCAGTGGACGAACACAGGTTAATGATGATGATAGTAATTTCGCACACGACACCATCTGATCCCAAATTAAATGGAAGCTAAGCTAGTTGACATAATACTTTTATAGTTTTAAATACATACATACGTACTTGAATACCAATACTTACTTGAAAAAATAAATAATTAATAAATGTGAAAGTAACTCTGTGTGTATGTTACGCTTTAACGTCTAAACCACTGAACTTATTTTGATGAAATTGTAGAAACATGTTTTAGTGTAAGCTGTTTTATGGAAACGTAACAACACTGCCTCAGTTACTAAAAGGTAATATTTATTTCGCGCGGACAAAGTCGCAGGTAAAAGCTAGTGTCCAATAAAAAACTATAACTTTTCTTATTCAGTAATACTGTTTCAGTGTCTGGAAGCAGAAGAATATCCAAGTCACAGTTACTTCTGGCAATATCAATGATATAAATGACGTAAATAACTTTATTTTGCGCAATGCTAAAACGTTGGGAACCGTCGAAGGACTTCATGTGATCGTAGAAAACTGTTCAAATGAATCGCTTATTGAGTTGTTAGATTTGGCAACGGTAACAACTTGTCCGTCTTTAAAGTAAGTACCTTCCTATAGTCATCGCGTTACCAACTGAGTCGTAGGGCCATAAACGTCAATAGGGGTAGGAATGTGTATCGCGTCCTAACATGTTATCGATAATCCGCTAGGTATCTGCATTCGACCCTCATTAGCGCTCGCTTATCGCTAACTTCTGATTGGTTGTAACATCATGCCGCCGCGCTACCGTCGCGTCGTCGCAAGATTGTTATTGTACATTCATGTGACAACTCGCGTCAACTCTCGTCGCTCACAATGAATGATCCGATGAGGAAAAATAAACGTTATGTATTTAACATTTAATACAAACCGCCCTTTTTAGGGCCACAATACTATCTACTATGTTTCTATCTGATTTTATTATTATCAATATGCGCCTATCACACATCACTATGCGGCTCCATAAGACCCACAAGTGCAAGAGATAGAGAAATGATTTATGGCCGCACGACTCAGTTCGTAACGCGATGACTATAGTATTAAATTACTAATACTTTTATATTTGTTCCAGAAATCACTAGATTGCACAACTCACTCACAAATACCCTCATGAATGTGTCTACAATTATAATAAATTTGGCTACAGGCAAATGAATAAAATTTGTGTGTCATATGAATCACCAGGAGACCTATCTATGTAGAATGATAGTAGGGTATAAAATAATAAGATTCAGCACTATGCCGTCACTTGTAAGCTGTCCAACTGAGTGCAGGTGAAGAGAGGGGGTTGCCCTCGGTCTTTTCTCCTTGACGCATGATTTTTGTACGGCATTGTGGATATTTATGGAATAATGGTAATTAATAAAGGTATTTAAACGGTTGGGGATCAAAGCCATATAGGTACCTATAATCAAATGACCAAATTTACCCTGAAAATCTTCGGAAAATATGTTTTTATTCTGACAAAAACAATAAGTGTATTTATAACGTACTAAAAAAACTACTCATCAGATCGAGTTCAAACTAATTTTCGTTGGTAGTTTACATGGTAATGTACATCATATATTTTTTTTAGATTTTTCATTATCTTACTTTAGAAGTTAGAGGGGGGGGGGGGGCACACATTTTCCCACTTTGGAAGTGTCTCTCGCGCAAATTATTCAGTGTAGACGAAAATGATTTTAGAAACCTCAACATCATTTTTAAAGACCTATTGATAGACAGCCCACACGTGTAGGTTGGATGAAAAAAATTTTTTGAGTTTCAGTTCTCAGTATGGGGGTACCCTAATTTTTCTTTTTTTTTAATTTTTTTGTTCAAATCTTAATGCGGTTCACAGAATACATCTATTTACCAAGTTTCAACAGTGTAGTTTTCATAGTTTCGCCAAAAAGTGGCTGTGACTTACGGACGGACAGACAGACATACATGACGAATCTATAAGGGTTCCGTTTTTACGTTTTACGGAACCCTAAAAAGTTAATATTTTCAATTTTTGTTTTAAAGTTTCAATACCTCTTCTTTTCCATTGTTCCGCAACGCCGTACAAAATCATGCGACAAGGAGAAATGATAGAGGGCTGCAACCGCCCTATCGTCACCTGCATTCAGTTGGACAGCAGTCCACGTACAAGTGACGCCATAGTGCTTAGCATAATCATAAGCAGTCCACTAAATGTTCTCACTGTTGTCAAATGTTCTCACTGTTGTCAAATGTTCTCACTCGCGGCCTTCTCTCGCAAGGAGAGAGTCAGGGCCATAATCCACCACGCTGACCTAGTGCGCGTTGGTGGATGTTACATGACCTTGAAATATTCTAGGTAAGTATATGTCGGTTTCCTCACGATGTTTTCCTTCACCGTTTTAAGTTAGCGGCATTACGCACATGACTTCGAAAAGACAGTGATGCGCGTGGGGTTTGAACCCGTGGTCTCCGGATCGGCAGTCCCCGTTTGCCCGACTAGACCAGCCGTAACTTAAAAATTAACTTAATTACGAACTTAATTTAATCCTACGGATTATTGTTGTTTTGTGAATGCAGTGTCTCCGTTTATTTAGTATTATAGATTTTTTTTATATTAGGTTTTTTATAGTAGGTATTACTATTTCTTAATCCAAAATACGGAAAATTATGACTACCTATAGATGTTTCCTATAGAAATGCCAAAATTTCAGATGATGTAGTTGAAGAAAAAATAGATTCATAAAAAACAAAATTGTTTTAAATTCTATGTTATTTAACGGAGACAATTAAAAAAAAAACAATCAAAATAATAAAATTAATTTTATTTTTCAGGCGGTTTATGGTTTTAACCAAGGACATCAACTGTGGATACAACACATGTGTTCAGAGATTTAAGAAAGGATTACCTGCAACTCTAGTGGATTTATCCATGCTCGACAGAGTGAGTTATTTTTACTTGATAATTGGAAAGGCAAGCTGTTTGCATACTTAGACTTTATCACATATCATGTCTTTTTGAAATGATTCCACCCGGTACTTATAGACCAGTCTGGTTTTGAAAACAAAAAAAACTAGTAGTTCGAAACCCATTGCATAAGGAAGAGAATATGACGAAAGTGAAAAAAATAATTTACGGGTGATCTGAGGTCAGGAAGGAGAAGGGGTCCGTTTTAAGGGTAAAAACGGTTTATCTCAATTTCCAACAAAACTACATATCCTATAGAAATAAGTCGTACTACAAAGTTATAGAAAATAAAAAGGTCTACTTTTTTTCTACCTACTTTTACCCATACCTACCTTTTTTCACATAACTTCAAAACTTATGATAAACTTTGTGATAAACATTCAAATAACCAAGTTTTTAATTTTTTTCTCATAGAAAAAAACAACAATAATTCACTAAACTTGGTGGTAAAAACTTGCCTTTTTATATCTCAAATACACTGTAAATGTTTTTACCTTAATTTTTTACCTTTTTTTATTTTGGTATAAAATGCATTTAGATTGAAGTTTTTTTTTAAACATAATACTGAGCTTCTAACATAAACTAGCAAGTTTGATAATTATGGGATGCTAAGTGGTGTAAGAAATGCTATATCAAAAATTTAAGAAAAACAGATTTTCTCTTATTAATGAATTGTAAACAGTGTAACATAGAAAAATCATAAAAAACACTAGGTTTTTTCAAACAAGGCTAGCAGCCGGTTAACGGTACATAGAAAGTAGACTCTAGAAAGGTTTTTTGCTGTTTTGCAACGATGACACACTCATACACCGTGAATTCGACTGCCTATTCTGCTTTCAAGATTACTCTACGTAGAGGACTGCCGGTTGTTTATATTTCGTGAATGATTTAAAACAAAAAACAAATATTCTACGACATCTACAAATATTTATCAAATAATGTTGCGTTTATAAAATGAATTGAACAATTTACGAAAATATCTCATGTTCAAATATAACAAGGATGGGAGAATCGACAATCGTGCCCATTTTTAAAGTAGGTTTAGTTTACTGAACCGTTGGCCTGATCTTGATTACCCTCGAATGCAGAAGGTAGTAAGAGGGTAAAGTAAAGTAAAGTAAAGTAAAATTTTATTTGCCATAAAAGAATAACAATTAAAAGTTATTCAGAAGACCGGTTTACAAGAAAAGTGATCCTACGCTATAGCTTTTACAATGGACCCCAAACTAGGCAAAACCTGTATTTTGGGCGCCCTATATCCAGTTAACAAAATTGTATGTGTTGAGGGTATGTAACCTGACTTTCTCGTGTCTATTCATCATGCTCAACACTGTTCCCCCCTGACCTGCTTTGTATTTTGTTCGTTTGGAGAGTTATATAATTATTTATTTTTTCACCCTCCATATTCTTGAGTACTGAATGAATGTACTGATGAATAATGAAAAAAAATGTTTATCACAAAAAAGCTGTTTGATAATCGTAACCATCTTAACTAGATTCAAGATGCCGATGGCAGTGTTTGGATCCACGGCGCCGCTGTTGCGATGGAGCGTGCTGTAAATACTTCGAGCCCGATTTCTGTCGCTTTCCCCGTACAAGCACCACGCCAGCCACTGGTCCAACTTCTTGCCAATTTATTAGGTAATACTTACATCGGAGTAAAATAAAAAAAAAGTGTTAATATTTTTTGTAACCGAGTATGAATTTTTATTTGATTATGTAGTTTTTCAATAATCATGATATAAATATGCTTAAGCCATAAAATATGTATCACTATCAAAACCATCTTGAAAAAATATAGTTGTTTTTCTCGTTTGTGAACACATCATAGTTTAATCAATTAAATATTAAAGTATCACCAATCTTGTAGAATAATTTTTGTCATCAAAATTGTCACCTCTGGCTAAATTAATCCTAATATTACCTATTATCGAAAATTGTATATAACAATAATAATGAATGTTTTATTCAGATATTAAAATTGATGAGAATGTAAAAGCCGACGCAACGCTGAAAGAATTGGGCGCGTCAGAAGTAAAATTACCCGTTATTGGGACTTTCCTGAAAGACGTTTATCACCATTCACTCGAAGATGAAGATATTTTTCTGTTGACAATAGAGAGGTAAAATAAAACATAAATATAGCTATATAGCTAACTTCATATTTTTGTACTTATAAATTATTGATATTACATTATAATGAAACAGGAAAAAATATTTAAGTTTTCCAAATTACATTTATGTAATATAAAGTGGAAACTAACTTTGTCTTATAAAAAAATCCAATTAAAATCATTATTATTATGTTTATTTTAGAATAACTGAAATAGAGAAAATGATGAAGGTAACAGAATTTGAAGAAACCACCGGCCTCGGAACGTTCTTCTCGTACGTAGACCCAGACGAACTGCTGGCCACCACTGAGATGGTACCGATGCCCACGCTCACCAACCACTACAACATGGTAAGCATTCGTTTTTGCGATGGATTTAGCTTAAGATATCGGTTTGGTTCCTTCTTTACATGTTTTAAATACTATTTGTTTAAGATTTAATTCTAAGTTGTAGTTTCTAAAACCATGAACACAGACAGAGAAACAAATATACAGACAAGTATAAAAAAACTAGTTTTGCTTGAATATCGGTTATCAAAGAAGAAATGTTTTCAAAATATATTTAATGTACGGAATTCGACCGATTACTTACATTTAAAAAGTAATATATAAATATATATAAATCATCATCATCAGCCCACTAAATGTTCCCACTGCTGGGACTCGGGCCTTCTCTCGCAAGGAGAGAGGTTAAGGCCATGATTCACCACGCTGGCCCAGTGCGGGTTGGTGGATGGCACATGACTTCGAAAGATTCTAGGTACATGTCGGTTTCCCCACGATGTTTTCTTTCACCGTTTTAAGTTAGCGGCATTACGCACATGACTTCGAAAAGACAGTGGTGCGTGTGGGGTTTGAACCCGGGGTCTCCGGATCGGCAGGTGCCGTTCTCTCGACTAGACCAGCCGTAACTTACTAGATATAAATATTGGTGGATAATTCACACACAATACCATCTGTCTCCAAACTAAGCCAAGCTTGTACTATGGCGGCCAGATAGCTGATATAAATAGTTATACATATATATAGTTTTAAATACATACGTATTATACATAGAAACACCCAGACACAGTACAAACATTTGAGTTCATCACACAAATATTTGCACTGGGTGGGAATCGAACACACCATATGCGACACCACAAAACGACCCAATTGTAGTTACTGACCGATGTACCAAGATTATGCTGGACGATAAGATCCTAGAGGTGGTCAAGACCATCGAAAGGAGCTCAAACAACAAAGCTGGTTGGGAAAACTGGGATGTACTGAGAATACATTGGGTCAACGGAGTTCCAGGATGGGGAAAGACAACACATGTTATGGGTGATTAGACACTTTGACGTGGACAAGGACACCATCATCACCACAACAACTGAGGCATCAAAAGATCTAAGAGAAAAGCTATCGCACCGTATCGGAAACCTGGTTAAAACCAGAGTGCAAACCATGGCTTCTGCTTTGGTAAATGGTTGCGGAAGAGAAAGTTTCAGCCGCCTCATGGTAGACGAAGTTCTCATGAACCATTTTGGAGTCATTGTGATGGCTTCAAGGCTGTCTGGTGTTGGTGAAATTGTCCTCATCGGAGACGTCAATCAGTTGCCTTACATCGACAGGGGAAATCTCTTCGAAATGAGGTATCACCGCCCGAACCTGGTAACAAAGATCAGCCAGGAGTTGCTCTGCACACATCGAAACCCAATGGACAACGCATATGCGCTGAGGGAAATATACTGCGGTATGTACTCCTCAGCGCCCCGTATAAAGTCCCTAGAGCAGAGAAGGTATAAGGGAGCGCAAATACCCTACACCCTACCAAATACCCTCTTTTTAGTACACACTCAAAAGGAAAAAGATACCCTGACAAACCAGGGTTATGGGTCAGGCACCGGGTCACGCATCCTAACTATCCATGAAGCTCAGGGACTAACTCACGAGTCGGTAATCGAAATCAAAGGAAAACATGAAGCTAAACGAGAGCGTACCCCATGTGGTTGTTGCAATCTCACGGCATACGGGGACCTTCATTTATACTACGCTGATGAGACCGACGACACCATCGGTCGGTTCGTGCACCGAGCGTTGGCTGCATTACCGACGACCATCCGAGAGTTCAACCTACAGATGGCCATCAGGGACAGAAATGCAGCCGTAGTGGAAACTCTGGGTCGGGAGGAGGCGGTTTAGGCAAATGGCAATTAGGCAAAGACTCGATGGCGAGTCGATTACTAGCGGAATCCCAACCGGTAGTGATCGGCTCTACAGACGAGCCTAGAATTTGGTTTGAAATGTACCCAACTGTTATATTCCTACTAACCTCCTAAACTTTTCTTCTTCTAATCCAAGAAATGTGTAAAAAAAATGTATTGACAAAGATCACGGACCCCGGAGTCTGTGGAGTGGATCATTTAAATAAAAAAAGAACCCACCATATACCGAATATGCTTTAGTTTCTGCTGAATACGTTTCAGTTTTGCAATATTTCGAAGAATTCTGGAGTATAGGGCTCTGGTATTGTTATGTCTACTGTTCCTACTACTGTTTAAAGCAACGTTTTATTTGTAGGAATAAATATAATTAATTGCATTTTCAGAGGGATGATGAGATCAATGTGAACGAGAGTTTCCTGTGTATAGTACCAGGGTTAGAGGGTCACCATGAACGGTTCCGCGCGCTGTGTGAGCGGCTCAAACTCTCTGCTTTAGTACTGCAGCCAGGGTTGGACCACTTGCAGGAGACCCCGGCAGAGCTCGCACACAGATACTCCAAGGTAAATAATATGATATAGCGCAAGAATCGTATCACGCACTGCTTCATTTTAGTTTCCACTTAGATTACTCCAGGTACAGTTTACAAGGCTTGGTGTTGTAGAACTTATACGACACGAAACAGTTTCCGTATTCCGTGAATGTACAACTTCACTGATAAGAAACTATTGTTATTTCTCAGGTCCTACTAAAGAAAACAGGGGATCAGAAAAACTTTTACATTTTGGGATACGAAACTGGAGTGCTCGTGGCTCTGGAATTAGCGGCGATATTAGAAGATCACGGTAAGACATTTTTTTTCAATAAGGGATAGTTATAAAAAACGTTTCATCTGAATTCGAGAAGTTCGTTCGTAAATTTTTCTCGAAGACATAAATCTTCAACATTTTACTAAAGCACACAACGGCACGCACAGAATAAATACACTTCACAGAGCTAGCCTGCTATTGCACGACCATTGCGGGTGTCATAGCGGCACCGACGCGGCCGAAGTGCTGATCTGCAACTAGCAAATCTTCGTACAGCACGTGTAGATAGATTGTGATGCATGGACAGCAGCAACCGCCGCATCCACCACATCATCCACCACAACACCCACCGCAACACATTTTGAAGACGAGTTTTGAAATTGAAAGAGTATAGACGTAAATAACCTAAAGACCTGTTAAGTAAAATTAAGTGGATTTTTAGAATGTTTTTGAAACCTTTAGAATTTAAACCTTTTTTAGAACATTTTTTGATGTGTATACCACAAATGATTTGGCTGTAGGTACTGGTGCTTATATGCTTATATTAAATGCTTAGACGATTTGCCTTGTTTATGAAAATTTTAATGTAGGTTTATAATAATGCGTGTTCACAAATCAACTGCTTTGGTTACTTGAGGTGTATTTAAAGTCTACATGACAGGTGTAGACTTTAAATACACCTCAATCTTTATTTGGACTATCTTTGAGAGTTCAATGTGCAACGAAGTCGAATTTGGCATGGAACTAAACAAACTTAATTGTCACACGCATAAAAATGCAGTCGAATTGCATCAAACTTTTAAACCACCAACGCAAAAACACGGGGTGCTACAAGGTTTTTTAGTTTGAAAGGTGACTTGGTCGGGAGTGTTATTAGCTATTTGATAAAAAACGATCTGGCCATCCTTTAGGACGAATCGCCTATAACCCAATCAATCCACCACGCAACAAATCTCTCCGTCAATATGGGTTTCAAACAGTAGTTTCAAATGAAAGAAATTGACGAAAACAATGCTACGAATATTTACTATGATAAATTGAAATATAATAGCCGCTGCCACAATATGTCAGAGTTATTTTTAAATTTATAAATTATGTTGATTACTACATTTTTAATTAAATTAACTTGTTTTAAAATTGATTAAAAATACGTCGTGCCAAACTTGCACAAAATAAGCTGTTTATAGAGGTCGCATGCAGCAGGAAATGACTGCAATCTCCACCGAAAATTTCCCGCACCGACGAGGTGGACAGGCTCAGTAGGCATAGCCTGGTCAAATACGGTGGAGATATGTAGAAATCGTGATAGAACCGCTCATCTAACCCGCTTTGTCTTCAAGCCGGCGACGATGCGGATTTGTAGGACTATGCGGATATTAAGTCGATCCGCAATTTTGGAGAATGTACAAATATGTACCTGGTTAGACATGTTAGACGTTAGTTCATAAAGTCAGACAAAGTAGTGACTGGTATTTCAATTGTCGCTACAGGTGGTGAGGGCACGGTGTTCTGCCTGGGCGCGGGCCCGGCGGAGGTGAGCGCGGCGCTGGAACAAGTCCTGCGGCCGTACGGGAGCTCCGGCGCGCTGCAGGCGGCCGTGGCGCGGCACATGTGCGCGCTCATGGCGCGCTCGGCCGGCGAGCACGCGGAGCGCGCGCTCAGCGCCGCCTCCTCGTGGGGCGCGCGCGTGGACGCGTGTGTGCGCGCGCTGCGAGGCCGCGTGCCGCACTCGGCGCAGTACGCACGCGCGCTGCTCGAGGCGGCGCATGGCCGCATCGGGGCGGCGCGGCGCGCGGCGGCGGTGCAGGAGGCGCCGCGCGCGCTGCGCTCGCGGCTCGTGCTGCTGCGCGCGCGCACGGACGCCGCCGACAGCGGCGCGTGCTCGCTGCAGCGCTACTCCCGGCAGCCACTGCTCGTGCGGGACCTCGCCGCGCCCCTCGCGCACGCCGCCGCCGACCCCAGGGCGCCCGCCATCATCAACTCCTGCCTCGACCCCCAGCTGCTGCGGGCCTTCGACGACAAGAACTTGTGTGACACATATCTTAGTAATGCTGACGCTTTCATGACAACATCTGATTGTAAATAAAGAATTGACTATTCTGAAGTGTCCGTTTATTTTGATTTTTTCAATGCCATAATTTTTATTTTGTAAGTACTAGCGACCTGCACCTTTGCATGGGTGCAATGAATGTGTGTACTAATTTGGTGTTGAATGAAATATACAATAATTTTGATGAATCTGTGATATTCTTATTTTGATATTGATATTTTTATTAACAATATTTACAATTATTACTTATGATACAGTATAAATACAATTATTTTCTGAAGAGGTTATTTTTCAGAGCGTGACGTTTAGCTAGCCCTGTAAGAAACTAAATTCCGAGAGGAGCTGAAAACTTGTCACATAGTTCTCCTATTATATCTCTACACGAAGGTGCAGACCTGGCTGGTGTGTAACGGGGCAAAACGAATCTCTCAATTTAGATAACCTGGCAGTATTCGCCTGATGTTAAGCAACGATGCGGTCTACGATGGACCGTGTTTACCTACAAAAAAACCAATTCACTCTCGATTTGAAGACACAAAGATTTTAACTATAGGGAAAAACCCACTCAGGCAACGTATTCCATAGCCTTGAAATTCTTATCACACTCTTCATTCGTGTCTTTCGAACATCAACCATGAAACGATGTCGCTTTTTCAAGCTACGAGCATTCTAAAAGAAAAAAGGCATGGTGGTACTAGATCGTGCAAATCAATCGCACACTTTCCGAAAAAACCGATAAGCTAGCAACTTTTCGGCGACATTCGAGACTTTGCGGTCTTTTTGGCACGAGGGTGTAATTGCCTATTAGCCTTTTGGCCTGTCTCTCGATCGATTCCAGAGCCTCCAGCTGATACTTAGCCGATCCAACCCAAAGGTGCGAACAGTAATACATGCCGGAGCGAATCTGTGCTTGGTATAACGTGAGCAACTGTTCAGACTTATCTACCTTCCCACCTTTGAGAGGATACCTAGTTTTTTGGCAGCTAATTCAGCCTTGGACTTGGACTTGTACGAGCCAAAGTTGAGCGTAGATGACAAAGTAACGCCTAATAGCTCGAGATGGTCTGATACCGACACGGATACACTTTGAAAAGTAGGAGTCTGTTAGAATTGACTCCTTTTTGCGGAGAACAGACGCGCTTGCGTCTTTCCCTCGTTTAACCTAACCAGATGGACATCGCCCCATTTTAGAAACTGCCTCAAAGATCAAGTTTAAACGCTCGATCAAACTTTCTCTCAGTGCCTGAGTTTACTGCCAATTGGCTGTCGCGCTAGATATGTAGCTCCCTACAACGGTGAGATCATCTGCGTACCCAAATATACCGGGCTTCAACAGATCGTTGATATGTAGCAGCAAAAGTGTCACAGAGAACACCGACTCTTGAGGGACTCCGGCATTGAACGCCGTTTGATCCGAAGAGCAGCCATCAATGACCACTCGTATGAATCAATCCCTCAAAAAGTCCGATATCCACGCTACAAAACCTGGAGACAATTCATAAGCTGAAAACTTGCATAAAGGCCATCGTACCCTGGCCTTACATAAGCCCTGTTGAAAGCCTTCGAGATATCCAGGGAGACTCCAAGTGCTTCCCCGTGCTTTTCAATAGCTTTACTCCAGATGTGAGTGACGTACGCTAGAATATTACCGGTGGACCGGTTTCGGCGAAGCCTGTATTGCCGCTCAATGAGGAGGTCGTTCGATTCTAGGTACGTCAGAAACCTGTGGTTTAACACACGTTTCATAGTCTTGCAGAGTATGGACGTGATCGAGATTGACCTGTAGTTGGCAGGGTCAGCACGACTACCCTTCTTGGGTACTGGTTGCACGTTGGCAAGCTTCTAAGACTTCGGTACTTGTTCAGTTTTGAGAAAGGGTCTACACAGGCGCGTCAGTATTGGAGACAACTCAGGCGCACAAGCCTTCAACACTAGGGCAGGAATACCATCTGAGCCACTGGCTTTATGCACGTCCAGATTGCGTAGCACTTTGCAAACCTCCAATTGGCGAATGTGTATCTCTGACATAAAAGTCAGACAGCCAGGTGAAGTCGTCTGGTTTGTTCTTTTTTTTAATCTTTAAAAGAACGACGCGAACGAAGTAGCGGGTTAAAGAAGTAGGTAGATAGGCTATAGTACTATAGCTAAATAATTTAGCTATTTCTGGATCATTGTAGATCTTAAATAGCTTTTTTTATAGTATTAAGTGACGAGGCGAGCAGGACATGTGCTTGATGGTAAGCAACATTACATACCTGCCACATAACAGCACAGTAATACGCAGCTATTGTAATATGAAGAGTCCAAATCATTACCTGCATCACTGCACAGCGCTCGTTGCCCAGAGATATAAAGCTGCGTCTACGCTAGGAGAGCCGAGCACGAGCGCAGCACTAGCTGAATACAATTCGTCTAGTGTGGACCGACTTACAAGCTTCAAACGAGCACGCTGTGCTAGACGAATTGTGTTTGGCTCGTGCTCCGCTTGTGTTCACGATTTTTTTTTTGAAAAATGAATTAACATTGTTTTAATTAAAATTACTTGCGGCCACTTATTGACTGTATTCTCCTTATCATAAATGTATGTTAAAATGTAAATTTGATTAGCTACGCGATGAACGTAGGGATTTTGCAGCGGATGCTCGTGCTCGGGTCTCGGGAATTTCACTGGAAATATTGCATTTCAAACCAGAACACAGTGATGTTTGCACATTACTGTTTGGCGGTAGAATAACTGCTAAATATATGGCATTTCCTCAGGCAGGCCAATCCCCAGATTTAAGAGTCCTCCTACCACTAGTTATTGAAAACTTTTAATTTTGAATTACGTGAATAGTCGGTCGATGTGCCAGCCCCCTGAGCATGCCGCCTGCGTGCGACCTACGCCTTGGACGCCCGCTTACGGCATCCCTGACAAAGAAGTACTACCGACTCAGTCCTACTCGAAAAGCACGCATACAATTTCGCATCACGTCCGAAACATACGTGCCTCGCCGAGTACGATGCTATTATGTTTCTTCCGCAGCTTATTACGAACGTATTGTGCTCGAGTGACAACATACTCCTGTATAACAAATTAGTGAAAGTAAGTACTTAGTGTAAAATAAATACCACTACAATCTACTTACATATCTGCTTATTGCGCGCTATCTCAATATATTTTTGCCATTTTCTTTCGACGTGGAGGAAAGCATTTACGTCATCAAATAAATCATAACGCATAGACTTAATAATTATGCGTACCTACCTACATTATTATCTTACATGGGTATGTTTAAATAACTCTCCATGATAGCAAAATGTCATCAGCCATCAGCACCCCTGATATTTAAGATTTTACTTTTTTATTTTTTTATTTTTTACCTCCACTCCACTTTTGTACAAAATAATCGTGGCACATTGTTTCCAAAGCTTTGGTTGTAAATAGGAGGTTCCCACGCGGGTTGGGAGTCCAAGGACTCCAAGTGCTGCATCTTAGGGATTAGTCAACAACTTCCGTTGGTCTTGTTGACTGGTCTGCTAATCCCGGCCGTGGTGAGAAATTGTATGCGTGCGCTTCGCTCTTCGAGTAGGGCTGAGTCGTTAGTACATCTTACTTTGTTACTTCGGAGTAGAGCAGTTCGTAGCTCGTTTAGCGCGCAATTTGTTTGTCTGCGCCTACAACGCAACGTTACGGGCCACACCTTCATCTATACAACACCTGGCGTGCGCTCCCGCGAGATCTTCTGGCCATCCCAATAAAGCTCTCGTCACACAGAGGCGGGAAGTGCGGGAAAGCGATCGCGATCCGGGACGGGAATTATTTGTAAGATTTGAATTTGTATGCAACCTGACCCATAACAAACGGGCAAAATCCGGGCGCACCGGGGTGCCAGGTTGCATACAAATTCGAATCTTACAAAAAAATCCCGTCAAGGATCGCGACCGTTTTCCCGCACTTCCCACCTCTGTGTAACGAGAGTTTAAGTGACAAAAGCGAGGAACGAGGCCCTCAATGAGATGGAAGAAAGAGCTACCAAGTCCTGATGCGGCCGTCGCGAAGGAACTATGAGGCCGAACATCTGGCCCTCAACACCTCTAGGTCTGTGAGCCCAGAAGCTCGACTCCGGTAGTAAGGTTCACCTCGGAACCGGGAGGTCTACCGCCGAACGAAAATTATCTTAGCTTTGATGTTTCTCTCTCTTTTCTTTTCGTTTGAAATGATAGTTGAAGTTCTTGCAAATCCTCCAAATTAAAATTTTTTTTGTTGTGATACATCTATACCTTTTGTCGTAAATTCTTTCGTTGTTTGGCGAGATGTATTACTTATTTTATTAGCAAAAGCTATTTCAAAGTAAAACTTAACAGTGTCTTGCAAAATATTCATTCTTGTATTATTACAATCATCACAAGACATAATTTGATTTCTTAGTTTCATGTAATACTTTCGAAATAAATACTGAAAATAAGTAAAGTTATTTTCTGACATAATCTTTTGTAGCTAGAAATTTTGTTAATATTGCTATCATAATCCAAATTATCAGTTAAACCAGCTTTAACTTTATGATCTGTTAATTTATGGTCTAATACATAGCCTTTACAGTTGTCAAAATTTACAATTAAATTATCGATACATGTTGCACTACTTCCTTGCACTCTTTCTTTAACACAAGCCTACAATCATAATTATTTATAATACCTATAAGTTATTTTATGTTTTTATTTTTAATACATTCAGAATATAATCTCCCGCTAATACAATTTGTTTCCTCTCGTAACTAACTTTATGTAACAATTTTGTAAGTAACTCAAAAAATAGATGTCCTTACTTGGCCTATAAACTGAAACAATAACAAGTTTAGATACTCTCAGTTCTATAGCACATAATTCAAAGGTCATTTCAAATGATATTCTATTTATGTGATGTCGTACCTTATATTCTAAACCGTGTCTAACGAATATTGCTGCATGTAAAAAAAATATTTTAGAAATATGTAGCTAACTCATAGTGCGATATAATCTTATTTTGCACTCGTTCGTATTCTGCACATTATTCTGATATGCAAAATACATCACATTTACTGTTATCGAGAAAGTCTTCAATTTCTGGATATTTATTATTTATGCATTGTACGTTTGCATGCAGTATTATCTGTTCTTCATTTTTCTTAGTTCTATTTGAAAATTTGTGTTATTTTGACTAGTATCTTGGGTGTGAAGTTTAACAAACTTAAGAACTGGTATATATCTATAATATAAATATGTCTGGATGATATGATGGTAGATACAACAAAACTTACGAAACTTAGTCGAGTGTCTAAATTTAATTTTAAACCGAAGTTGGTTTTTTTTGGGAGAAAAATTAAATTATTTTACAAAATGAAACATAGGCGGGACATTTTGAACAATTAAAAACTATCTTTGACGTATATATTTGCATTCTAAAAATGGTTCATACATTGATTTAAAAAGATGTTGGCTATACTTATACAAGCATTAATTATATTGTACCTAATCAAAATTAATCAAACCGGATTTTGTTTTGTTCGAATTTAAATACAATATAGATTGACAACAAATAGCGGAATGTTTACATTCCGTTTATTTGCAGTTCAGTGTATAAACGATTCTCATGAATTATTGATTTTTTAATTCAAACGCAAATGCCTCATTAATATGTTAAATGGACAGCTTGCTGAGCAGGTTGTTTCAGCAAATTTTTATTAAATAAAGTATTGTGTTAATAATTCTGTCTGTTTAAACTTTTCTTCTGTAAAGTATTTACTTTATCCTCTACTTTTGTATTTTAAGGCGCTGAAAATATGTAAGAAATTGATTTCTTAATACGTAGGTAGGTATACTTCTAGATTCGCCTTCCTAGCTTAGGTCATTTATGTAAATAACTTGGTCTATTTTTTGTAACTGTACTATACTGTACATACTCCACTTAGTCCATTAGGCAAAAATAAGAGAATCAAGGGAAAAAAATCTGTGAAATTGCAAAAAGACATGTTTGTATTGCTAATAACTAAAATATTTTTTAAGGCGCCGTCTGTGAGTGTAGCGTGGTGATCTTTTGTTTCCATCAATCCAAATAATTACGCTGACTGGACGCGGCTTCGTGTTTGTGTGGCGCTATCTTATCGTAGTTGTAAAAGGGCTTTATTTTGAGTTCGTCAATTTCATTTAGCTACTGTCAGCGTCTTAATGATTGCATGATGTTTATTCCCAGTAAACTATCCAAGTCAACAGATATTCACAAAAGTTCATATTAATGTGTAATTTGGTCCAACTTAAAACATTTATTTCACGGTTTCACCCACGTAGTTCCCGCCCTTCTACCGCCTAGCTATATCGGCTGTGGCGTTGCTATTGCTGTCTCTATCTTTTCAAGCGAAAAGAAAAGAGAGAGCAATATTAAAGTTAAAACAGTTTTAGTTTGGCGATAGACCTACCGTTCCCGTTATTTTCCTGCGATAAAAAGCTGACCATGAGTTATTCCAGAATATAATATATTATTCTGTGTTTTATGTTTCAACCCGACCCATTTAGCCGTTTCGTTGTGATTGAGCAACTCAAAACAATTGAGAAATTATTCATAAATGCTCTAAGTTGAGCAGCAATCGACTAAACTTGATTTTATAATATAACTACGATTATTCTGCAAGTAAACGAAAAATCGTACTATATTTCAACAGACAAGTACCTACCTACAGAGCTATTTTACATTGCTACTTAGATATGCTTAATCTTAATTAGTACCTACAGGGCACTGTACATTTTACAAGCAGACGTGCATTTTTACATCCTATTAAAAACACTAGTTACAAATTCGAAACTTTGGATGTTTGACTGGCCTCGTGGCTTAGTGTGTAGTAGCTCTGCCTGCGAAGCCGTGGGTCGTGGGTTCGATTCCGACCCAGTGCAAATATTTGAGTGATGAATTGATATGTTTGCACTGTGTCTGGGTGTTTCTATGTATAATAAGTACCTATGTATTTAAAACTATATAAATATTATATCAGCTATCTGGCCGCCATAGCACAAGCTTTGCTTAGTTTGGGGTCAGATGGTGTTGTGTGTGAATTGTCCACCAATATACAAGGTGTTGCAGAAAGGTGCAACAATATTCATTGTAGTTCATCTACATAACGTTTTGAATCATGTATGTGAAAATTAGACATGAAAGCTCAATTTTTTTTCCATAAAAAAAAGATTTGTTTTGTTTGTTATTTTATTTGACATACCCCTAATGGCCTGATCTCGGCACGGATTTTTGTACGACGTCGTGGCGTCGGCGGTAAAGTCGTTTGTCAGCTGTACATGCGTTAAGGTTGAAGCAGCTGTGATTTGGTGGGAATTTTACGTCAAACTTTGACTCGAATTATCTCGTGATTTACTGTGCTGAGGGGAAAGAGACCTTCGGTGACGAAGTCTACGTCAGTGTTAGAATGGACTGTCAAAATATTGTTGGGGGTAAATCCACCACGCTGTATATGTATTTATTTGTTGGTCATTCCCGTCGGAATATCGGATCGGAAAATGAATCGGATTAAAAAAGCAAGTTATACTCTGGAACACAGGTTATTTTTCATCCCGGACAAATAACGGAAACGGATACAACGCGGGTGAAACCGCGGAGCGAGTTTCACTCGAGTGCAAGAAAGTCTTTTTCACAATGTATAGGTATTTCACTCGAGTGCAAGAAAATATTTTTCACCTGGTATAGGTGCTTTTGATTCCCTTATTAGGGAATCGCTAAGGTTTTTTTTCAATTCTTCGTTTGCTCAGTCATCAAAGTTGAGCACACGGTTAAAAAGTAACTTTGCACACTTGTATACTCGTAACAAATACGTAACTATTATTTAATTAGCACTATAATCTACTTACGTAGGTACCTATCTCACTATCGGTATCTCAGTTTGCATACATATTTTTGCAATCTTTTTTTCTACGTGGAGGAAAACATTAAGGTTCACCATTATATAAATCAAAACGCATATAATAAGTAACTAATAATTATCGTAGGTACATTATTGTAATACAGGGGTATGTTCAAATAACTCTCCGTGCTAGCAAAATGTCATCAGCATCTCTGATGTGTGCCGCTTCCCATCAGGTGGTCGGTATGCTTATTGCCAGGAGTGGCAATAAGCGTATCTTATGTATAAAAATATCGTGGCACATTGTTTGCAAAGCTTTGGCTTCAAATATGCATGAATCGGGAACCTACACGTGGTGCAGGTTCCGTCAACAACTTCCCTCGTAGGTCTTGTTGACTGGTCTGCTAATCCCGGCCGTAGCGAAAAATTGTATGTGCGCTCTTCGTTCTTCGAACAGGGTTGAATCGGTAGTGTGTACTTCTTACTTCGGTACATCGGAGAAAGGTAGTTCGTGGCTCGTTTAGCGCGCAATAGGTTTGTCTGCGTTAACAATTTTACGGGCCATAAAGCTCTCGTCACACGGCGGGAAGTGCGGGAAAGCGATCGCGATCCAGGGGGTCTCGCCGAGCGAAAAATGTCATCGCTTTGATGTTTCTCTCTTTTTTCTTTTCGCTTGAAATGATAGAGACAGGATTAGCAAAGCGATAGCCGATTTAGTGAGGCAGTAGAAGCGCGGGACTGGAATTATTTGTAATATTCAAATTTATATGCAACCTGACACATAACAAGCTGGCGCGATCCGGCCGCGCCGGTTTAAGTGACAAAAGCGAGAACGAGGCCCTCAATGAGATGGAAGAAAGAGTTACCAAGCCCTGATGTGGCCGTCGCGAAGACGCTATTAGGCTGAACATCTGGCTTTAAACACCTCTAGGTCTATTAACCCAGGAGCTCGATCCCGGTAGTGAGGTTCACCTCGGAAACGGGAGGTCTACCGCCGAACGAAAACTGTCTTAGCTTTGATGTTTCTCTCTCTTTTATTTTCGTTTGAAATGATAGAGATACCAATAGCAAAGCCAAAACCGATTTATTTAGGCGGTAGAAGGCCGATCCCCTTATCTGCCCTAATAGGATACAAGGAAGAACGAATGATAATGCGTTGCTGTGCGTGTAAGATTTCTGTGGATTTGGATAGGAAAAATACGGGAACGTTACTTGATTGATTCTTCTGGCCAAGGATCAGTCATAAGTATTTCCAGAAAGACGTTCGAGGCGTACCTATTTTATCAGCTATCAAGCCTTTATAATAGGTACAAGGTTTAGTTACTTTGAGGCTAGTTAGTTGTGTGTAAGGAATGTACAACAATGCAATGAGTGACACATACAAGAGTGACATGAAAACACCTGATTTTATTGAAGATTTTTATTTTTTGAGTATTTTCAGTTCTTAATGCTAACTTAAAATTAATAAATGACGGAGCTTTGGTGAATAAATGGTTAAAGGAAGTATAATGCGCATTTGTATGATATGTTACCATCACCTACCAATATTTGCGTCGCGTCGTCATGAATTTGGTATATTTGGAATTGATAAGTGAGCAAACTTTAAAATTTAAATAAATAAATAACTAACCGGTACACATTGCGGTTCGTGTTACATATGACTAAAAATATTTAAAATGATTCGTATTTTGTTTTTACTTGACATGGTTTTATTTTAATGCATCAAAATTCGAAGTAAACCTGTGCAGGTAATGGGTGCATTTGGTACTAGCAAGTTCTTCAAACACTTTAAATAATTTATTCGCAACTAAATCCGGCCCTGCCAGGCCAACTATTCTTAGTCCTCAAAAACCTCGTTAATATAAAAATAAAATGCGGTTTTATTCTATGTCAGGACGTTTTTAATGTGGCCTAAGTATGAATACGTAGACGATAAGAATATTACTAGCAAAATATTTTCTCCACTGCTAAGTATAGTTTCACAGAGGACGCCTATCATAAAATTGGAGTCAAACCTCCTTGTTCGAGTCTTTGGAAAGTCAATGAAACGATGTCGCTTTTTCAAACTACAAACAGTCTGACTGAAAAAAGGTTTTTCGATGAGCATAAGGTATTTCTCAAAATTACAGAAAAGACGCATTATAGTCTCCGAAAATATTAATATTTCCATGAATTGTGACATGATTTTTAAATAATGGGAGCACCGCTGTCATTCTTATCTTCTTTCACGGCCAAACGACTCCTCAAATAGCGTTCAGAGAGCTCTTAAAGTTATAATACGCGCATTATGCTTATGTTAAAGAGAGCCGTTGTTCAGTTTAGGGCAGCCATTCAGCGTCGGCATCGAGAGAGCGCGCGGATTCGGCCGGCGCCTCCGTCAAATCTTCTTTGCTACTCGCCACCTTGTGGTACACTGTCTTGCCCGCTTCTACCACGTACTCTACGCCGTCAGCTAGAAAATAATGAAACATTTCAAAAATTAAATACTTTCTACACACAACAAATACAATTGCGGCCGGCAAAATGTTGTCAACATCTTTAGCCCCTGATGCACAAGACAATTAGATTAATCTTGATACTAAATCAATCCTCTCGGTCTTTGTTTTAACTGTTTAGAATGACAGAGGCCAGGATTGTTATTCCTTGCCGGAATCGTTGCGATTGCGTTGCAAATTAGCACCCTGATGTGAATTAGTATCGGCTACCATCAGGTGGATTACGTGTATTTTGTTATTCATTCTCATCATCATTTCATCTCAGCATGCAGCCTGCACAGTGCACACGTCCACTGCTAGACATAGGCCTCCTCCGAAGGTTTCCACAATGACCAGTCTTGCGCCGCCTCCATCCACCGACATCCCACGACCGAGACAACATCATCGGTTCATCGTGTGGACCGTCCTACACTCGTCTGCCGGTTCGTGGTCGCCATTCAAGAATCTTTACTACCAAGTGGTTATCGCGTTATCGGTTCTGCGAGCTATATGTCCTGCTCATTGTCACTTCAACTTGCTGATTTTAAGAACTATTTTGGCGACCTTCGTTCTTCTGCGGATTTCCACGTTTTGGATTGTCACGCAGTGACTATTCACTCCATCTCTACAAAAAAAAAATCTAGTTTTTCAAGACTACATTAAAATGGTAGGTACGTCTTGGGCAAACGTCCTCCATCTGAGACCACAACCATGTGAGGTACTTCACTTTGGAACCACTGTCACACATTCTTAAACAATCTGTAGAATTGCCTCTCAAGGTACAATTCTACAGATAAGTTTTTACAGATGTTTAGACTACTTTTTTAAGTATAACTCCGAACCGAACCGGAAGAAGTAGGCAAAAATTGGATAATAAATGAAAGTCTCACCGATGGCGCCGCCGGTCTTTCGGACGGCGTTGCCGATGTTCTGCGAGGAGAAGGTCTCCGGATCGATGTTGATGTTGACGCCGGCATCGTGCTCATGCACTGGACACTCGCGCTGAGAGATGATGGACAAGTCGAACGGGTCCACGCCGAACGAGGCCAGCTTTGTCCGCATCTGGAGATAATCACCAATTAGAACACCGATATCAGCGATTTTAGCAGCAGAATAAGCAGTATACGCTGTTAAGATACGCTTTTATTTTCCAGGAATATATCAAATTCATTTAAAATTACAATGAGAACTATTTATCCCGGTAACTGGTTAAATTTAAATTTGACTTTCAATTAGTGTGCAATGCATTTTGGAGTGAGAATTTAAAAAAAACTTTCGATTCCACCCATAGAGTCCCCACTGTTGTTGGGACATGAGTTATTGATAGGTATATTTCACATGTCTTTGAGAAATTAATATTTTCCGACAAGCAGGTTTTCTCATGATGGGTTTCTTGCCATTATATGTTAGCCTGCGATTCGAACCAGGTACTCCGGATCGGCAGTTGGCGTTCTCCCGACTAGAACAGCCGTAACTTACAAGCATACGCCGTTTATAATATTTTGAAAATATTAAATTTTCTGTATCTACCTAATTATATTTCGAACTAGCTCCGTATAACGCACAGCTTACGAAAAGTGTACAATGTCATGTTTTTTTTACTAAAATAAAAGTAGACTAGGTCGAAAGTGAGATGGGCTGATTTACAAATTCTCAATAGCAAATAGCTAAAACATGTAATTGTCTTCTGAGCTAGCATTTGCCCAGTTTGGGCCATGAGTTTGGGATGAATAGGAACTTACTTTGTCGGTATACATCTTGTCTAAGTCTTTGCCCCTGGAGAGGATGGTAGCAGAGCGACGGTGCGCGAACGCCAGCTTTTGGCAAGTGAAGACGGCGGCGTATGTCGTGTAGTCTGTCGCTACCACCGTGTAGCTCGCAGTTCCCGCCACACCTGCGCATACGCACACATAAAACACATTTAGAGACATAAGAATTGAATTTTCTACGAAAAAACAAAACCAACTTTAATTTTAAATTAAACTCAGACGTTTGACTATATTTCGCATGTTTTGAGTAATCAACGATGTCGTACAGATAAAGGTTAACAATTTTTTGGATTTTGTTGATTTTTCATTGAACTCTTAAAATACTAAGAAGCGGCACGCGCTCTTCTACGATGGCAATGCAAAATCAGGTGACGTCTCCTGATTGAGTCTCAGTCGTAACAGGAGCCACAAGTTGAGTGGACGTTCGCTAACAATTAAAAAAATATCTAAACTAATGTGATATATAGCCAGGGCCTGATTAACCCTTAGGCTAATTAGGCTGCAGCCTAGGGCGCGAGGATCTGAAGGGGCGCGCTGAAATCATCTGGACTTGTCGAAGGGACAGTTCGGGTTTCAGAAAGACCTCTCCACGACCGACCCCGTTCGTCCAAAGGTCCGAAGGAAGGTGTACTTCAGTGGCGGCGTATTGTTTACGGTGTCTCCTAACATAGTAAAGGCGTTCTACATCCCAATCAACCACCCCACAACCACAACAAAAGTGATGGGGTACCCCAATATTTATGGCGCATCGTAAGAGACTACCTCTTTCACAGAGAGGTGGTGTCCCCGACAATAGAAAGGGAGAGAGCTTATCCTCATGTCAAGTGGGGTTCGACAGGAGTTTGCTCCTACACTACCCCTGTGGCACTTTGGTTGTTCGGTTACAAATAAGCAGCGCTAACTTTTTTTTTCTATCGGGTATAGATCCGCGTTTGACCACCAACTCGCCTGATGGTAAGCGACGGTGTGGTCGAAGATGACGGACGTTGACCTAGAAAGTACCTATTCACTCTGACCTTGAAAAGTTCTAGATTGTATCTCTCACGGAACAAGGATGCCGGCAACTTATACCACTCTAAAGCTGTACGTACGAGAAAAGTGGATTCAAACCGTTTTGTACGGATTTTGGGAATATCCACAGTGTATGGGTGGTAGTGGGCCGGCTCACGACTTGCGAACTGCGTTGCATCGGTGTCGCTTATTGAAGTGAAAACTTCTTTAGGCGCGCTATAGACAGAATTTTCGTGGGCTGTGAAATGGATTCATCAATCGTCACGCTTGAATATGATAATGGATCGGATCGGATATGAAATCTTCGGATAAACTCGGTAAAAACGGCCAGGTACCAGGGCAACAGAAACAGTAAAGAGTTTCGATTACCTACCTCCAACAGCCCCGCGTTTATCTCCAGATACCAGGACAACAGAAATATAAAAGAGTTGCGTTTGCCCCTAGGTACCAGTACCAGGGCAACAGAAACAGTAGAGTTGCAATATTTTGTACAACTTCGTTCCATCAAAATGTCCCTTGACACCTCCCAACTATTTCGAAGTGAAAACTTCTTTTGGCGCGCAGGCGCGCTTTTAGACAGATTTTTCGTGGGGTGTGAATTGAATTCTAGCGTCACTGGCGTCACGCTCGGGTATGATAAGAAATCTTCGGATAAACTCGGGACCACGCCCATTGGCCATCTAGAAATGCGTCAGCCAATAGGAAATGCTGAAAGGGCGTAGCCTAACCATCACGGCATGACCATCTAGAAATGCGTGAGCCAATGGAAAATGCTAACGCATTTCTAGATGGCTATGCCATGATGGTCAGGCCACGCCATCCGGTACACCCGTGTAGTTTCCAAAGTAGACTTCAAATTCTGAGTTATAAGTTTTCACTTCTATCGGCAGTTCCTATGACTGCCTATTTTTTTTTATGCCAACGGCACTCATTTATGCGGCACTTTATTATGAGAGGGGCGGAGGTTTCACGAGGTGGCGGTGCTGGCGACAGTGGTAGACACGGTTAGGAGCATCGGCCTAGAGGTGGTTTTTCACAAGTTGGAGGCCATCTGTTTACGTGGTTTCTGACGGACACATTCACCTGCACCTGCAAGTTCTGCCTCTAATATTGTGGTGTGTGGCGTGTCTGTCGCTGGCAAGCTGACACTGTAACATTTCGGTATTTGACAGCAGATCAGCTGATTAGATGGAAGTTTGGGGCGTATTTGCGTCAACCTGAAGAGCGAACTGTCTCAGGACCGACGCTGAGTGGGTTCAGTGAGAGCGACATAGATACTATAGGGCGCGAGTGCATCAGACGGTACCTTATTTCTTTTTTAGCTTGAAATTATAGAGACAGGAATAGCAAAACCAAAGCCAATTTAGTTAAGCGGTAGAAATCCTGGTGTGTCACCGGTGCAATTGCGCAGATCACACCGATCAACACGCATTGAAGATGTACCCGGGAGAAGTGGCGGACCTCTTACTGCCTACTACCTTAGCCAAGATGTTCAACAGTGAGAGGTCATGGGAGGCGGTGGTTTCCTTTTGAGAAATAATTATCTCGCAGAAGTCGCAGATGAAGATAGCTGAGGAGCAAGAGGAGGTTGACTCTCTCTTCTCCGCGAAGGAGGAAGTGGTGACGAGAGCGAACTACTCTGGTTCGTACCTACACCATCTCCACTTACAGAGCCTGAGATGTCGGACGTTCAATGCCGTCCAGCACCCTATTTCAGAAGGTGAGGTGGTGGCCCTCCCGAAAAGGTGACGTTAAAGTATTGCTGGTTTCCGTTGCATGGTTGGTCTGCAAGAGTTCTGTCCCCCGTGACAGGGTCAGTGACAGCTCTACGATAGAGTCAGCGATAAGGTCGCTGTCGAGTGTGAGAGCGCTCTCGCGAATCAAGTCACCAAATCACTGCCGGAGAAATCCGGGGTATACTTTCGAATCCTTTGAGGGTGTTGTAGGCTCTTGCGTGCCTTTTTAAAAAAGCCCTGGTATAAATCATATTAAAATTTGTACATAAGGAAACAAAGTCAATACTAATAATTATAAAAAAGTATCTAAAAGTACCTAAAAAGTACCTAGTACTTTTTAGGCCGACCATAACATACCTGCCTTTCTACTGCTTAACTAAATCGGTTTTGCCCATTCCTATCTCTATAATATCAAACGAAAAGAAAAGAGGTAGCAATACCAAAGCTAAGACTTTTAAGCTAACCACTTTCCGTTTGGCGGTAGACCCTCTGGTGGGGGCGCGTCCTCATAATTAGCCTAGGGCGGTCAGAACTCTTAATCAGGCACTGTATATAGCTATCTCATTTGCACCTACTGCCTACTTGTCATGATGTCTTTGTCATTCATTCAAACGTATCTCACGATGGAAGTGAAGCTATCTGCACATTTCGTATGCTTGTGTGAAATGTTCGCCACATTATCCTGTCTTTATGTTAGAGCGTACCTCATCTTCCTTTACTTAGTTATATCAATGAAATGACCACACAGATTTCGATAAAATTTATATATCACCACTTATCAAATATTTTCTACTAAACAAAAAAATTGGCAGTCATAGGCACTACCTATAGAAGTGAAATATTTACAAAAAAATCATACAACCGAATTGAGAACCTCCTACTTTTTTTAAACTTGCATTGTACGAGTAAGGGTGTATAGGTATATGTTTGTTAGGATGAAAACTTGCTACTTAATTTTGAAAAAGATAATCTGTTCAACCGATTGAGATGAAATTTTGTATCCACGTATAAATTGACATTAAACGAAAAACAGTGTGAAGTCCTTCTAAATCCAATATGACGGACCATCCAAGGTGGCGGAATTGTTATGTTTAGGTAATGTATTACTACACATTACCCAAACTGCACTACAATATGAATGGTTGTTTCAAATGAAAGGGCTTTTCTGCTTTTAAGATCATTCAAATAAAAGCTTTAAAAAATTGTTTTTAAGGTTAAACTAATTACGTACAATTTTTTTTTTTTTTTTTTTTAACTTGAATAGGTTTACACTTGACCGCCATCTCGCCTGTTGTTAAGCGACGATGCGGCCTACGATGAAACGTGCTTACCTAGAAGAAACCGATTCACTCTCGACTTGAAGACACCAAGATTATAACTATCAGGAAAAATCCACTCTGGTAGCTCATTCCACAGCCTAGACGTTCTTATCACAAAAGTAGAGTCAAACCTCTTTGTTCGTGTCTTTGGAACATCAACCATGAAACGATGTCGTTTTCTCGAGCTACGAGCAGTCCGATAGAAAAAGGGGCAAGGTGGTATTAAGTTATGCAGATCAGTCGCGCACTCTCCGAAATGTATCCGATAAAAAACCGATAGGCTAGCAATTTTGCGGCGATGTTCAAGACTTTGAAGTCTTTTTCGCACTAGAGTATCATTGCCTATGAGCCTTTTGGCACGTTTCTCGATTGATTCCAGAGCCTCGAGCTGATACTTAGCCGAACCATCCCAAAGGTGCGAACAGTACTCCATGCAAGAGCGAATCTGTGCTTGATATAATACAAGCAACTGTTCAGACTTGAAGTACCTTCGAACCTTTGAGAGGACGCCTAGTTTTTTGGCAGCTAATTTAGCTTTGGACTCGATATAAGAGCCAAAGTTGAGCGTGGATGACAAGGTAACACCCAAAAGCTCGAGATGGTTGGTAACCGGCACGGATACACCTCGAAAAGAAGGAGTCTGTTGAAATTGACTCCTTTTTGCAGAGAACAGACACGCCTGTGTCTTTCCCTCGTTAAACTTGGCCAGATTGGCATCGCCCCATTCAGAGACTGTCTCAAGGGCCAAGTTCAAACGCTCGATCATACTCTCCCTCAGTAACTGAGTTTGCTGCCCACTGGCTCTCGCACTAGATATGTAACTCTCTACAACAGTGCTATCGTCTGCGTACCCATAGATACCGGGCTTCAACAGATCGTTGATATGTAGCAGAAAAAGCGTCGCAGAGAGTACTGACCCTTGAGGGACTCCGGCATTGAAAGCCATTTGATCCGACGAGCAGCCATCAATGACGACTCGTATGGATCGATCCCTCGAGAAGTCTGATATCCATGCAACAAACCCAGGAGACAAACCAAAACCAGAAAGTTTGCTTATAAGGCCGTCATGCCAAACCCTGTCAAAAGCCTTCGAGATATCCAGAGAGACTGCAAGTGCTTCTCCGTGTTTATCGATGGCCTCACTCCAGATGTGAGTGACGTACGCTAGAATATCCCCGGTGGACCGGTTTCGGCGAAACCCGTATTGCCTGTCACTAAGGAGGTCATTAGATTCTAGGTACGTCAGGAGCCTGTGGTTTAAGACACGTTCCATAGTCTTGCAGAGTATGGACGTGACTGAAATTGGCCTGTAGTTGGCAGGGTCGGCACGACTACCTTTTTTGGGCACAGGTTGCACGTTAGCAACCTTCCATGATTTCGGTACTTGCGCAGTCTGAAGAGAGAGTCTAAACAGGCGCGTCAGTACAGGAGACAACTCAGGCGCACAAGCCTTCAGCACTACGGCAGGAATTCCGTCCGGGCCACTGGCTTTATTCACATCTAGATTGCGTAGCGCTTTACGAACCTCTATTTGGCGAATTTGTATTTCCGACATTAAGGACGGACTGCCTGGTGGAGTATGAGGTAATGCGCTACCAGCATCTAAACGTGAAGATTCTGCAAACTGAGATGCAAACAAGTTTGCCTTCTCTATTGCCGTGTGAGCCAGTGCCCCATCAGGTTTCAGAATTGGAGGCAGAGAGGAGCGGCAGAAGTTCGATTCGACCGATTTAGCTAGGGACCAAAACGCTTTGCTGCCCGCAGGGTACGAAGCCAGTTTGTTCCCTATTCGACTAATATGATCAAAACGAGCCCTCTGAAGAACCTTTTTGCATGCCTTGGCAGCCTTGTTAAACGCCTTCTTCTTCTGGTGTATGTCTCTCGCCTTACGCTGTCGAGCTTCAACCCAGGCTAGGTAGGTCTCATGTTTAAATGCTTCTGCACTATAATATTGAGATCCAAACCACGGGCGAGCTTTGCTGGATGATGGGACGTCAGAGTATGGAATAAAATATTCCATAGCCATTCGTATTACATCAGTCACAGCATCCGCGCAGGCTGACGGATCACCAGAAGTGAAGCACAATGACTGCTATGGGAAAGATGCAAAGAAAGATCGCATCTCATCCCAATCTGCTGACTTGTATCGCCATAGCCGCCGGTTGCCTCTGGGACAAGGATCGGGTGGATGGTAGACGGATACTGACTTCACCAGACAGTGGTCGGAGCTGCCTAAAGGCGAAGATACCGCCACGGAATATCGGTCTGGATCCGTTGTCAGCAGAAGGTCCAAGCAATAAGGAGTATGCGACTCAACGTCTGGTACCCGAGTGGCCTCTTGGACCAGCTGGGTTAGGTCTAACGATAAAGCTAGCTTTCTCGTTTCCTGCCCAGCGTGGTCAGTGTCCCGGTATGGGTATAGCCATTCCTTATGGTGTCCGTTGAAATCCCCCAGTAACACCAATTGGGCTGACGGGTACTTCTGCTGAGCCGCGTCCGCTGCCTCAGTTAAATATTCCATGAGCCTTGTTGTCTCCTGATCCCCACTGTGCGACCGATAGACACAGGCATATATAATTTTGTCTATGCCTGTGTCCATCAGCGCCCAAAGAACTGAGAATCTGGTGTCCTCAAGATTACGGAGACGCCGACAGCAGATGTCGTCACGGGCGTACAGGCACACTAGCACGGGGCCGAAATTTGTGCTCCAGGGTGTACCCTGGATAAGTTAGGTACGCCACGTCCGACGGACATCCTATCTGCGTCTCCGTAAGAAACAAGAGCGACGGCTGCTCAGTCTCTAGATGGTGGTGGACTGCGGTGATATTGGAGTGCAGACCTCGAATATTCGTGAGGTGCACTTTGAGTGACGAGGAGTGCAGCCGCTTTATAACTTTGTTCCTTTTATTTTGCCTTATCATGTTATTTTAGAGTGAGTGTCGGTGGGAAAACGGAAGTGGAACGAGGCTACACACTGCTGACCAACGGTCACAGCACACAACACTAATACATCAATGGGAAACTAGTCTGGAGACTGCGGGGACGCCCGAGCCCCCCCGGGGATGTCTATCTGGCCTGTCATCCGGTCGCCAACCGGCAGGATAGCGCATCCCGGGATTTTTCGCTAGATGGCGGGGCAGCCTTTCATGAGTGGCTAGTTCACTACTTGGGCCCCCAACTATCTGCGGTCGGTCGCGGCAACCGTGCCTCGGATCCCGCTACCCTCCATGACTAGTTTACCGATGCAGAGTATAGGTTTGCGACATTCTGGTCTTGCAGTTGTGCAGCAACTATTCCGACCCGTTTTCCCCTGATGGCGTCACCAGACAACATGCCGGAACACGGCTAGGCCGCTTGGCGGCATGACTTAGTCTGGTGGGTGGTCACCAGCCACGGCCGAAGCCTACCACCGGTATTTTTGTCACCTGATTGGCACCACCCAGGGACCACGTGTGGGGTTTTTCTATTCACAGGTGTTTCCCCACGGACGGAGGTGACTCGGTCCCCGGTCGGTAATTAGTTTAAAATGGTGTGTTTTAAATATGAAGTTTACGATAAAGCGTCAATTTTGCAAGGTTGAGATGCTAGAGTCGAACTCCGTCTTTACCTCAAAGTTTTACAAGTGCAGATAGATACACTAGTTTCTCGAGACCATGCTTTAACAATGAAGGAAAACGTTGTCAGTAAACATCCATCTTTAAAGCCATTTTTTGAATAAATATGTTATCTACTACTCAATCTTAGCCAGCGTGGGATAGCCTTGATTCTCTCCTTATTCTCCTTTGAGAAAAAGCTTAGAGTCCCAGAAGTGGGAACATGAAGTGAATTGCTTCAATAAATTAAAAACTTACTCAGAGGAAAATTGACAATCATCTTGGCCGGGATAGACGGATCTGGGATAGTCAGTGTGCCTGTGTATCTGGAAATAGGAACATTTTTATAATGAAACATTACTTCTATCAATAATCAATAGGTGTGCATTTCATGATTTCACCGGTATCTCGCCTGATGTTAACAAATGGTGCAGTCTAAGGCGGAACGAGTTTACCCAGAAGAAACCGATTCACCCTTCCCCTCGATTCGATTTGCCCTTCCACCGCCTAACTAAATTGGCTATGGCTTTGCTATAGCTGTCTCTATCATTTCATGCGAAAAGAAAAGAGAGAGCAATATTAAAGCTTAGACAGTTTCAGTTAAGCGGTAGACCCTTCGATTGAAAACACCTAAGTAAATTACCTATTCTCATTCGGACAGAACCGCTCGGGCAGCATATTCCATTGCTTGGCTGTAGGTATTAAGTAGAGGACGACTCGACTTTGACGTAATATGTAGCCTGAATAAGTATTCCTTGATAGACATAATCTGGGTGTCTTCAAGTCTGCAGATAGTTGCTTTACATGAGGCAAGATGGCAGTCAAACTGCAGCCAATATTTGGTTTCAAAAGTCTGTTAAAAACGAGTACTGAGGCCAGTTATTAAAACGTTGAGTACACACCATCGAGTTAATTACTAATGTGGTTCCTAATTCGTATTCTAGCTGATAACCAATGTCGGTGCTTTACTTTACCAACATAAACAGCCCACTAAATGTTCCCACTGCTGGGGCAAGGGGCCTTCTCTCGCAAGGAGAAAGCAAAGGCATCCATCACGCTGGCCCAGTGCGGGTTGGTGGATGAGACATGTCCTCGAAAGATTCTAGCTTCATGTCGGTTTCCTCACGATGTTTTCCTTCACCATTTTAAATTAGCGGAATTACGCACATGATTTCGAAAAGACAGTGGCGCTTGTGGGATTTGAATCCGGGCAGGCGCCGTTCTCCCGACTAGACCAGCCGTAACTTAGCCGTAACTTTACTTTACCCTCTAGCTATGTTTCCAGAGGTTAGATCCGGCTAATGAAGCAATGTGTGAATGAAAGAAGTTTGCATATTATTTTGATTTCTAAACTTACTTGTACTCGTGCTTAAGCGGCGTCAGTCCCAGTATGAAGTGCTGCGACACCTGTTCCAGCTGATACTTCCCCGGTTCCGCCGTGCGCGTGAAGTTGTATGTGATGCAGTGTGATGCCGTCGACGTCTTCTGCATCACATACCATACGCCCAACAGCTGGAAATCATAAAATAACAAGTATTAAACACTAGCAGCACTTTGCGGTTTGACCTGTGAAGTTTCCGTTGTGTCTCCATGAAAAAATTAGTCGGTGTGCTATTCCAGACTATAATCTAACAGTGTTCCGAAATTCATTTCAATCTGTGCTGGCGTTCCGACGTGATTGAGCAACATACATCCAAACTTTCGGATTTATAATATTGGTAGGATGAATAGGTAGTTAAATAAATAATAAATATTGGAAGACATTTCACACACAACACCATATGGGAGCACGATATCTGCTTGAATACTTCTATATTAAACAGCGTGGCGCTGGTGTATATATACTTACTCGTATTTATCTTTTCTTATTTATATATCAATGCGCTTATCCAAAGAACTCGATTGACTCTTAAATAAAAAAATCAAGATCGTGATCATTCAAAAAAGATTTGATACCCATAACTCTCTTTATTTTATTTTGAAATTAAACAGCATAAGCAGGCCATAATCTGTAGTAAAGAGGTCTAAGGGCAAGGCTCAACAATTTTCCAAGAATTGCCTAGGGACTTCCCATTGGCCAAAGAGATAAACCAACAACGGGTCAGAATAAAAGAGCAAAAGAACCGTTATCGATAAAATATACATCCCTGTTATTGTTATGGGTACCTACTTAAAGTGCCTCGGATGTTATTTAACCTCTTTTCAATACCGAAACCGTAATATGTAATCTGTTACCTGTTTTATAAGAAATCTGAGCTTTGTGCTACCGAAAGGAAACAATAGCCTTTGTGTTGGCGAACAATGTTTAGATTCCATCGCAAATGAAGCATTTCGAGACGAGTAGGAAATTGATTCAAAAAGTTAAATAGATGGCGCTTAGACGTTTACATGATTTGAACGTTATGGTTAAAATCTAAGGTTCTACTAATTTTAATCGGGTCTATGTTGGTGCAGAAACCATATGTGCTCGGGCGACGCTATGAGCCATCATATTTTGAAAATAAGATACTAAAAAATTTGAATCTACCCTCAAAAAATTTGAGGGTAGATTAGACAAAACAAATCATAAATGAACATGATGATCAATTTTGATCACCTACAAATTTCGCGGCAAATATCGCGAAAAAAATATATAAACTAGTTTACCTAATGAATGAATAGAATTTGTCTCAGAAAATCGTTACTCAAGAAGTTAATTTAAATATTAATAAATAAATGAATACTGTGAAATTGACATTTTTGACTGATTTGGCTAAGTTCTACGTTATTATTAGTTAGATCGCGAATATCACAGAACAGAAATCAAGTAGAAGGCTCGTAGCTGAGTCTCACTAGGAAAACCACCGTATCACGTTTGCACACAAACGTGGTTTTGATATATTTTAAACACATTAAAACAATGCTAGTGATTTGTCCCATAGTGACGAACCTAAAATGATGTATTGCATTTAGTTACGTACCTGAAAATGAACCCTATTGCTAAACACAATAAATCTGTTATTGTCAACTATTCAAAATGTTGTTACGACTTTCTTGGATAACTCAATTTTATCTAATTACAGGAAAAAGTACCGTATCCTGAATGTGACTAAGTCGCTTATTATGTACCATTATCAGGACTTTTAGGGCGTATCGCATACATCAGTGCTACGAACTTTCTAAACTCAACCTTAGTAGAATAGAATAAGGTGGTAACTATTATCATCTTTCAAAAATGTAAGTTGTTTTCACTAGTGCGCACTAGATGTCACTAATTGTAAGATTAGTGACATCTAGTGCTCACTAGTTCTGCTACTTCATACTAGATGGCACTTTATGTAATTTATGCAACTATGAACGCTACCTTCTTTATAATAAGGGATTCGTAAATATAAGCCGGTCGTGCTAATAGTAATAAGACAATGCTTAAGCATTTTCATTAAATTATCGATATTACGTTATTCAGTTTACGTACCTATCGTATAATGTAATCATAATATTATTATGATTAAATTTGTTCATGTACCATCTTAATTTTATTAACTTTAGAGTGAAGCGTAACAGAGTTTTGTAAAAGAACGTAATTACTAGGAAGAAACTACAAAAATACTCGGAGGAAACTAAATAAATATCTTAAGTACATAAATAAAGTAATGATGAAATTCTTCTAGTCTTGGCAAGTAGCACTAAAATTTGTATTTTAGTCGTCGAATGATATTTTTCTTGAGTGAGGTAGAGATAAATAAATATAGGTGAAACATTTACACACAACACCATCTGACGCTAAACTAAGCTAAGCTTGTAATATGGCGGCCAGATAGCTGTTATAAATACTTACTTATTACACATAGAAACACTCAGATACAGTCAAAATATTTGAATCCATCACACATATATTTGCACTGGGTGGGAATCGAACTCACAATGTAAGGAAATAGTTATTTTCTTTGAGGGACGACCTTGTCATTTAAGTTGTTGTCAGTAAAAATTCAAGATGTTTTTATAACCATGAATAGAAACTTGAGGAGACTAAAATAAACAAAAGGGATATAGAAAAGGAACAGGGTTTCAGTAAAAACAATACTCGAACTAATAAAAGTTTATACATAAAAATCAACAACAAAAACAGGGCAACAGGGCAGTACTTATTTCCTTTTTTTTTTATTATAAAACCGCTGTCTAAAAAGTGCTCAGAGCAAATCGTGCTTGTTTTGGAAGGAAACCAATTTTGCCTTCCTGTAGCTTCTATCCATTTCTCCTTAACAACGGGACTTTTAGGAAAACTGAAATGATAAAATGTAATTAAACTTTTCAAATACCATATAACAAAAGATAATATATTTGTTTCACAAAACTGTACAAGTTAGAAATATCGATATTAGCAATTTCAACAGCTTGTGTACCATCTTTAATTGAGTAGAGCTACTGAGTAGCGCTACTCGCATGCATAGAATGATCGAGAATATCATATATAGCTTGAATGAAAATGGACCTTATTACAATGACGTTAAAGTTGACTTCCTTTAAATCATTTCTCTCTTTAAGCTAATATTAATTTATTTTCACAATAAAATCAAAAATAAATAAAATAAGACTTACCGATGGTACGATTTGCCTCCTTTGGATAAAGTTTTAGCACGGCTATCGTTTTTACACTCAATAACTGCACAATACGGCATGACTGCTTACTTTTTATTCAAAATCGCGGATTCAGGAGTACTGCAGTAGTGGCAGAGCACGACTAAGTATTCGGAAGTGGGCGTACTCTCTAAGTATGCGGAGATTGCGCTTACTTAGTACTACGATTGCCCCGCCTACTTGCTACTTCTTCTTGATTTCTGTTCTGTGGCGAATATCGTAGAATAGAGTACGTGATGATACCTACGCATCATCACATTTATTTAAACTCGTTAAAGTCATGGGTAAAACTGCTACTCACGAAATTTGTATGTATCCTACATAAACCGTAATAAACAAATTTAATATTGGTGACGACCCTAAAAAAACACTACCACCCGCGAATACATAGGTACCTACTATTTTTTTTTCTTTTAGTAATTTTGTAGGCAATTTTATAAGTAGATAAACGGACAATCTTTATATGTTTTGAGATATTTATTTTGTGGGTAGATACATATTAAAACATTCCAAATCAACCATTATGTGACAAAGTGGAACTGAACCGGCGTGATAAGTGAAGACTGTTCATAGGCAAACGCTAGAAAAAGATTATGAGGGGCAACAAATTTTGCATAGCCCCTCTTCTAAAGCTACCAAATGCAATTAAAAAACATACAATAAAAGCAAGAAATGAAAAGAAGACTCAGTAGAAGAAGACTTTAATCAGCTGACTATTACATTATTTCCTTTTTTTTCATTGTATAAATGAAAAAAGAAAGACTGAAACAAATTATTGTTTTGCCAGACATACCTATTGCATGCCTCTAGAAGAAGAAGCCAGTTTGTATGGTTCAACTTTTAAAATGTTTTGTATCATCTTATCTTATCTGCAAACAGCATCAAAGATTTTTGTATTTATATTAAGCCTACAGTCATATTATTTCCCGCACAGCAATTCGACTTACATAGGTACAAAATTTGAAATTAGAATGACCATGAACGGTTTAACGTCTTTGAATGAATAAACTGTTAAAAGACTATAAAACTGTCATCTTTAAAACGATGAGGCGTATTCTAAATGACAGATGGGAGAGAAAAAATTGTCAAATAAATGACATTGACGTATGCCTATCAAATTTCAACAAAAGCAACTATTTTTGATAAGTTTTTCATTCATTTGACATTCTGAAAACGTACCTTTGTCGCAAAGTGAACATAGGAACATTTTACGTTTTCTCGGTATTGAAATTTTACAGCTTGGCATTTTTAACCTGCCTACATCGTTGCCTATATCGTTGACCTGTTTGAGGTATATTTTTTAAGTATTTTGTCGTATATTAAAATTAAGTTATTTATTAAGTTGGAAACGTAAGACTGAGGATCGGGCTGAGTGGCGAAATATAGGAGAGGCCTACGTCCAGCAGTGGACGAACACGGGCTGATGATGATGATGATGATGATATTAAAATTGGAAAAAATTATCTTAGTCGGTGAGTGTATTAGTTCAGTTTTTTCATGTACAAATAAATGGTATTTTGCTTAATTGATTTATTTAAGACCTATGCGTACACACACTTAAAGGGAGATTTTTTTTCACATTTTTTCTTTAGTACCAAAAAACAGGTCTATTGAAAAATTACTCCGCTTTTTCATGTTTTTTTTGCCAAATTAAGGGTTAAGCCCAATTTTACAGGCCAATAAAGAATGGTGTATTATGTTGCTTAACTACTGTAGATAAACATCTATAACTATATCGTTAGTAGTCCAAAACAATACAAACGCTCCTTTGATATACTTGACTGCACATATACCTATCACTGTTCCAGGCAGATAAGTCTTATCAAGGTACCTACAACTGAGGTCATGTTATCGTCTTGTCTTTGTTTATGTTGAATAAATATTGTTAGTTATTTTATATTGTATATTGTGTAGCGACCTATACATAGTCACTTAATTTACTTCTATAAAAACTATTATAGGTACTAGTTTACTGACCATTAACCATCCTTGACTGAGGTCAGTGACAATTTAATCAATATTTACAATGGCTTTGTGACAACACAACTTTGATTTTTTTCTATTCTATGACACTGGTACAACAACGCTATAAAAACCTTGTCTATAAAACCTATAATAGTAACTTCCATTCATAAAATGGACCACATTCATGAACCGGTTACTTGTTTATGAATAAAAAAGTTTTATAAGTGACTTACCCTGTTCATCTCGAAGCCAGGCATGGGTTCGACGACTGGACATGCTCCCAAATGGTACGTATGACCAAGGACGCCCCCACACACCCCCAACAATACTCCAAGGGCTATAATCTTGTACATTTTGAACCTGTCCTTTAACACACGTCCTCACACTTCGCCGTACTGGCCTACACTAAACTTTTAAACTCACTGTTGAGAGACGAGAGATGTGTTTTCATCTATATGGGCGACCTCACAATGATTTCTCAGTCTATTGATCAAATGATGAAACTAAGAATTTGCAGCCGGAGTATTGTAAAATCGAACAGAATCCTGATAGTAGCGCTCGCATTCGTTTTATAAATAACTTGGTTGAACTTCATGAACTGTCCGCTTCTAAGAAATTATTGTTTGTGAATATAATATTCACTGTACGGTTATTTCGTTACCCGTAGTTCAGATATAGGCTACGGGAAAACTAAGTTTTTGTTATTGTCATTATTACGTCTAAATTATTCTTGTAAATTGCGTATTAGTACGTACTTACTAGGGATGGGCCGAATGTGGTTTGAACCGAATACGAACTTCGGCCGAACATTCGGTAAAAATTAAAAATTCGGCCGAAGTTCGGCCGAACTTCGTTTCAATTTCGCCGCGCTTTTTCGTGTTGTGATTTGTTTACGCACTTGCTGCAAATATTGCTAGATGTGCCCCGCCCGCACTCCGCGCTTCCCCGGGGCGCCGGTAGCCAGCTAGTCATTCGCAAAGACGTCACCGGCTTGTCACGTGCTATTGTTTACATTACGCAAATAAATTAATGGTTTTTACGTTAAAAAAAAATTGTTGGTTTGATTGATACATTTTATCATTATTTGTTTGTTAATTTGTTTTGAAGATGACTGGAAAAAAAAATCTAGTGTTTGGACATTTTATAAAGAAACAGACAGTTAAAAAGACCAATCTAAGTTTTTTGTTCGTCACGTATGATTACTTTTTCTAATTCAAATAAATGACTATGAGTATATCAGACTTATTTTATATCACTGTTACTACAGATATGTTTTTTCATTAATTTCTATTATGATAGTGAAAATATACTTAGTGCAGAATGTTCGGCATTTTAACCGAAATTCGGCCGAATGACGAAGTTCGGTTCAAGCTGCCGAAGTTCGGTTAAACCGAACGTAAAACGAATTTCGGCCCATCCCTAGTACTTACCTAATCCTGTAAATAGATATTTTCGCAAGCCTGAGGAATCAACTGCAATTGTAATAAATTAAGTTACCAACTTCCTTATGTTCGAATGAGCCAGAACTGTTTGGTAAATTGATTTATAGAAAATTATTTACCATGACACAAACAAATATATATATAACAGTAAAACGCTTATGAACTACCTAGCACCACAAATGGCAGTCTTCTTTTTGAGTGCAATATCTTTCAAGCAACCAGCTGCAACCAGCGACTGATTAAGAGTTCTGACCGCCCTAGGCTAATTGTGACGATGCGCCCCCATCATCATCATCATCATCGTCAAAGCATCATCATCATCATCAGCCTGTATTCGTCCACTGCTAGACATAGGCCTTTTTTTATTTATTTTTTTATATAGCATAGAGTGACGAGACGAGCAGGTCATGTGCCTGATGGTAAGCAACATGCCTGCCACATAACGGCACAGTAACACGCAGCTATTGGAACATGATAGTCCAAATCATTACCTAGCACTGCACTGCGCTCGTCACCCAGAGATCTAAGATATTATGTCTCTAAGCCCTGTAATTGCTCTGGAATCATAGCCCTTCAAACCGGAACACATTAATGTTTGCACATTACTGCTTGGCGGTAGAATATTTGGCAAAGGTGTGGTACTTCCCCAGGCGGACTCTGCTAAGAGTCCTACCACTACATAAGGCCTTTCCCATAATACGCCACTCAGCTCGATCCTCGGTCTTACGTCTCCAACCGCCACTAGCTGCCTTTCGGATATCGTCACTCCATCTAGATGGTAGACTAGTCTCAGAGCGTACTACATTATGTTTACCGATTCGCGGTCTCCATTCTAGAACCCGTCTACCTCAACGGTTATCGGGTCTGCGATAGATGTGACTGGCCCACTGCCACTTCAGTTTGCTAATACGCTGAGTTATGTCGGTGATTTTAGTCTTCTAACAAATTACTTCATTGCGGATGCAATCCCTCAGATAAACCCTAAACATAGCCCTTTCCATATCTCGCTAAGCGACTTTGAGCTTACGGGCCATTTTTACTGTCAGCGCCCACGTTTCATCATCGTAGGTCATAACGGATAGGACGCACTGATTGTGCATTTTTGTCTTGAGACTTTGTGGGATGGATGACGAGAAGACTCGATGACGTTTTCCAAATGCTGCCCAACCCAACGGGATCCTTTTCATGACCTCACTCTCAAACCTACTTCTACTTAGTTCAAGCGTCTGTCCTAGGTTAACGTATTTCTGAACAATTTCAAGAGTGATTTCATTTACGGCAATCTGTTCTGGAACAACAAACTCGTTGCACATGTCTTTGGTTGACATTTAAGCCACGTCCAACCCAATCCAGCATCTTAAACTTACCTATCCAGTGTGTTTGAGAATAGTATCGGGGAAATTACATTCCCTTGTCCAGAGGAATATGCCTCGAAGCAGAGGAATATGTTTCGTCTGCTGGACCGCCATCGTAGTGGCGTCGTACAAACACCTCATCATCTCGATGTATCGCCAATCGACTTGACATCGCTGTGAGGACGCCAAAACAGTCCAGGTTTCGACTTATCAAAGGCCTTTTCATAGTCCACAAACGCTAAGCAAAGAGGCCGATTGTACTCCTTTGTCTTCTGTACAATCTGCCGCACCGTGTGAATGTGGTCTATGGTGATGTACCCACTTCGAAACCCGACCTGTGCAGGACGTGGAATCGAACAACGAACGACGTCGAGTCTTCGGGCGTGACGATCTGTGATAACTCTTGAGAACAGTAATTTATAGATGTGGCTCAGAAGCGATATTGGTCTGTATTTCTTTAAAAGGGTGTTGTCTCCCTTATCAAAGAAAAGTATAACAACATTTTTGTGCCATGCATGTGGAGTTCTCCTGGTAAAGAGGACGGCATGACAACAGTTCACGGAGCTCTCTTATAAGTGGGGCTCTACCAGCCTTTAAGAGCTCTGTTGTAATCACGTCCTCGCCCGCGGCTTTTCCATTTTTTTGTTGCCCAAGAGCCATCACAATTTCGTATAGACTTATCTCAGGCAGGTCTTCTGTGTAGTGGCGTGTCAGTGTCAGTGGCTCTTTTGTCCTCGTTTGGTGGGAGATGAGGAGCATGCGATGCGTAGAGCTGGCTGTAAAAGTTTTCCCCTTCCGAGAGAATATCCGCTTGGGATGCAACGCCTGTCCCTGCCGAGGTAGTTAACTTCGTCAGGTGGTTTCTAACTAGTATCTTGACGAACAATTTTGACCCCCGATTTTGCTCAATTTATTTTTTAATTAAATGTGTGATGTGTGTTAGCTAATCGGAGGTCACGTCGGACATGTTTGGTTATTTTCCTATTTAAAACCACTTGTTCTGTCGAAGTTAACTTGGGTTTGCGTCGTTCCTCCATGAGTTGCAGAGTTTCAGTCGAAAGCTCATCAGTTCATCAGGGGCTCCGAAGCTTTTTTAGTTCACAAGGCGTTTAATAGTAGTAAAGATTTAGTAAAGATTTAGTAAACATTTTAGTGATTTGTCTCGGTCTAGTTGAAAATGTGGGGTAAATGCAATGATGCTAGATTAATAGTGCAGGAGAAGACAGGGTTTCAGCGCGCCCCCCGCCCTTCTCGCGCCCTAGGCTGCAGCCTAATTAGCCTAAGGGTTAATCAGGCCCTGGCTGCAACACAGAACAGAAAAAAGCCTACCTATTTGCAAGATTAAAAACCTTTACCCCTTCTTCGATTTAATGTTCCTTTTCACCTTTTCAACATTCCGTTATCAGTACAGGGGCTCTAGATAAAACGCGTGTATTTTTTTAACAAAGGATGACGATTCGAGTAGGACATTTGTCTGATGGTAAGCAACATGCCTGCCACATAACAGCACAGTGACACGCAGATAATGGACCATGAAGGGTCCAAATCATCACCTAGCACTGCACTGCGCTCGTCACCCAGAGATCTAAGTTGATATATCTCTAAGCCCTGTAATTTTTTTTGGAAACATTGCCCTTCAAACCGGAACACAGTAATGTTTGCACATTACTGCTTGGTGATAGAATAACTGGCAAAGGTGTGGTACTTCCCCAGGCGGACTCTGCCAAGAGTCCTACCACTACTGAAAAATTATTTAAATGTACGGTAGGTTAGTTTATAATCGTATTAGTTTAGAACGTAGTGAAATTGTAATCTGACCGTATTGACTCGGTCAAAACCACAGAAATCTAAATAACAAGGTACTAGAAGTCGCATGACCGCGTGACATTGTCGCCGCACAGGTGACTTGTAGGCCACCAGTGCTCGAATTGTAGTTTAGTCTTGTTCGAACCGGCAGGCGTGAATCATCTTTAAAAACTTGTGTTATGCAGCATAAACAACTGTGGAATTTCTTCCACAACTTGCAATTATACCAATAATGAGATTCCATTTCACTGATAGGTATTTTATTTTATTTTAATTGTATTTTTTAATAAAATAAACGGAGCCCAATGATTCACTATGATAGTAATAAATTTTTGGTGTGATCGTCATTTTGCATACCATTGCTGCATACATTAATTAACATCTAAAGTGGTACAAGCATAAACAGCAATGTAATGTAAAATTAAAGACATCGTCATAACCTCTAATCTTCCATAGTACAACCGCAGGTAGCGATTGTGAGTTAGTGCTGTGACGGTCCAATTTTACATTCCCAAAAATAAACGATGAAAATTTTATTTTAAATTTTACATAGTTTTATCGATAAAGTAACATAATAAATCGATAAAAAAAATTGTACGCAATTAACATTACACCCGTACGTACAATCTTTTAATTCGCGGTAAACATTACTTCATAATTCATTAATTATTAACAAAAGTATATACATACTGGCTATAACGCGCGATTGTTCGTCCGTGCAAAATAAATATTAAGATAACTGAGGCAGTATTTATCCATTGTAAGCTTTTATTTTTAATACTTTATTAGTTTTCATACAAAATCAGCGAGCAACACGGAAGGGAGTAGGCATACACAGCGTTTCCCCTCTGTCAAAGTACAAGTCCGCGTGGACCATGGAGTTTGATAATATAAATATTGTGGCGTGGAATACACTGAGGGCGGGGCTAGATTTGTGAATGGTGCTTTATTTTTTATGTGTTAGTGATTTGGCTGTGTGAGTATGGTCGGCAATGGATCGGTACAGGTATGTTTTGTATGTAATAGTGCGGCTTTACGCTAGTGTGCAACTTTCCCCTCCCGCAAGAAATGACAGAAAGATTTGAACAATAATTTTTAGCAAAGGCTACTTCCCTTCCGTGCTTGCGCGGAAGATTGAGTTGCTCGATGTACAAAATATACAACAACCTTTGTTCTTCAACTATACCTAAGCCCATGTGGTGTCAGAATTACATAGTTCAGTTTTCTAAACAATAGTATACCCCATGTGACTCACTTATTTTATAGGTAGGCATATTGACTTTGTTGTAGTGTAATACACCTAATTAATGAAATCAATAATAACCTTTATCGAATGTTAAAATTGGACCGTACTTTGAAATATCGATATGTTTTAATTTTTGTCAAGCACTAGCGTATATGTGAAAAATTGTAAATTTTTCAATGTATTAGTAGGTTCACTGATAAGCGTTTATGGATGTGTGTGGTGCAATCACAGACCCAGGTTGATAATGTGCAGCTATTGGTGTGTGAGTGGAGCTCTATTTGAATACTACGCGCATGTAGTAGTGATCGCGGGGGTAGGGGAAATGTGGCGACAAGCGTTTTGCAAGTAATTTGAGAGTTATGCCATTTCTATTACCTTATTATTTAGATTTCTGTGGTCAAAACATACCATTCTAATTAGTTCATTAGGAAGATTACGTAAAAATATGGAAGGCGTGTTTTTTGTTTTCGATAAATTATTAAAAATCGACAAAGATAAAGATATACGAACTACCGGAGTGGTCTTCATAAGAATCGTATACAGATGTGACGTCACTCGAATTCGAACTTCTATGCGCTAGGTAAATCTTCGTCATTTTTTGTTTGTGAAACAAAAGAAAAAAAACATGTGTATTTTTTTTAATAGTCTAACTAACGGACAAATTCGTTTCTTTAGTCACTATGCATTAGCATTAAAATTAAAATTATTTACGGTGGTAAATAGTTTGGGTTATGGACAATATTGTTTGTCTATTTTCTGTGATTTAAAACCAATAAATGTACTAATTCATGTTTCATTATTCTAACTAATTCGTAGTAGGTACCTACAGGATACTGTCCACAAGACACCTACTAAGCCTGTTTATGAATATATTCACAAACTACATCCGCCTGATGCCTGATCAATACATTAAATGCAATTATTCAACTTGAATTCTAGGTTCATGGCTATTGTGGTTTAGAACGCTATTATTACTAAAACCAGTCTAGTCTGTCAACTCAGTCAACCGCTACCGAGAAATGTATGTCTATAATGTTCTCGGTATTGGCTTTATTATTCTGAAATAAGCCTATTGCCGCGTGAGTCATGGAAGCCTTATAGTTTAGTAGGGCGACCAACATGTAGAGATGTCGCTCGACCAGCGGAACGCTGTGAGTGTGTGAGTCATCCGATGCAAATTGTTTAATGCTAAATGATGAGTAAAGTTCATTCAATGAGTCGTTCACACTTTGTTTTCAGTGTTACGGTTGTGATCTACACTCATCGATAGCTACACTAGCATTATTGTTTACGGGATTTTTGACGTGCCGGGTATTGGATGGGTGAAGTATTGTGAGTTCATGTCACTGGCAAGCGCAATAGGTAAATCTAGTAGTGGTAGGACTCTTGGCAGAGTCCGCCTGGGGAAGGACCACACCTTTGCCAGTTATTCTACCGCCAAGCAGTAATGTGCAAACATTACTGTGTTCCGGTTTCAAGGGCAATGTTTCCAGTGAAATTACAGGGCTTAGAGACATAACAACTTAAATCTCTGGGTGACGAGCGCAGTGCTAGGTAATGATTTGGACTCTTCATGTTCCAATAGTTGCGTGACACTGTGTTGTTATGTGGCAGGCATGTTGCTTACCATCAGGCATATGACCTGCTCGTCTCGTCACTCTATATTTAAAAAAAAACTGTAATTATACAGGTGACGAATTGTAAAACATTAATGTTGTTTAATACTAAAATGCTGAGTTGTAAGCTTTCACTTCTGTCGGCAGTCTCTATGACTGCCTAAATAATGACCTACACAGTACTGCACTCGTCAACCAGTAATACCATGATTAAATGGAAGAGTTGGTCACGATATTTCGAGGCAGAGTCATGCACCATTTTCACTAGGAGCTTACGAATAGCAAAAGTTGAAAAGTTTATAATCATCAGCCAACATAACATACTATACCCTTGTAGTAATCGTCTCAAAAGATTGAGATTTCTCAGTCTTTTGAGACAATTACTACTAAGCACTGTTAGTCGAACTTAAACGTAAATCTCGACAAAACAAAGAACTGATGGATGACTTATAATTTTAGTAAATAATTATGATTTCCTCTCAAGACGCATAATAAAGGTTGTTTTGATTACCGGACGACATTATAATTACGACTTACATTTAATGTTTACTTTAACAGGAAATCACTCAAGGAAAAATAATAAATTTGCTAGGTATTTGTAGTTTAAGTTGCTTATAATAACACAGATGAAATATTTTAATGATACTATCTTTTTAATAACTTACGTAATAACGTTTCCGGATTATGTCCATAACAAGACATTGGAGAGAGAGAGAGACGACAACAATATATTATCGTGGTCTTCCTCAAAATGCCAGGATGTCTGGAACAGAGAGATAAGATCTAATCATATTATCTAGTCATATCTAATCATATATGACTGGCCTCGTGGCTTTCTGGGTAGTAGTTCTGCCTGCGAAGCCGAGGGTCGTGGGTTCGATTCTCACCCAGTGCAAATATTTGTGTGATGAATTCAAATGTTTGCACTGTGTTTGGGTGTTTCTATGTATCATAAGTATGTATTTAAAAACTATATAAGTATTATATCAGCTATCTGGCCGCCATCATACAAGCTTTGCTTAGTTTGGGGTCAGATGGTGTTGTGTGTGAATTGTCCACCAATTTGTATTATTGTATTAATTTGTATTATTATCCCATTAGTTTATCTCTATTTTAAATTAATTAAATTATGAGCAATGTGAACATAAGGAGAAACTATTTACTTTTAGGACCAAAACCTCTTAAACCAAACTTTTGTGATAGAGGCGTCCTTAATTTTCATCCAAATACAAGTACATTGATTGCATGTACCATCTCCTAAACTGTGTTTCGAGAATATGTAAAAAAAGATGTGTGGCACTCGGGGACTGCCGCGGTAAAGCTATTGCATGTTGCTAAAGTAAACGAGTCGGTTATTCAGTGCAAACTAAACTTTTATTGAAGTAACTTCATATATTTTACACAACATTCCAATGTACCATCTGTTCCGTATAATCGGGCAACATTATATCGGGCCGGCGATTAGCGTGTGTCTGTGGTCGCCGGCTGTCACTTGGACGTTGTCTTGTTTTCGCTGGAACTAAACAGTCACGCCCTTTTAGATTTTGGAGTTTTTCGGGATAAAAACTTAATATAGTGCTAACAGGAAGAGACTATTAAGTGAATTGTGACACTCTGGATTAGTGCTGGACCATTTTGCGAAAGCGGGCTGCTGGATTGGCCGTTTCTAGAACGCAGGATCGTTCTAGGAATTTGCGAGATCGTCTGGAAGTTTCTGGTTTGGCTTCCATAATTCCCTGTTGATCCCTTATTCCCTTTTTCCTGTCGACCAAACTGGACTTGGGCGACGCCGGGAGCAGTGACTGGGTGAGTAATTTAGGTACCTTGTTTGCAATTAGGGGGTAAATAATATTAAAATCGGTATAAACGTAAATAATAATGTTAAGACTTGCTATGGGCCCCAAGTCGGTAATTTCTGGATAAAATACTGAACATTTTTTGGTAGAAAGAGCGTAGTTGTCGTGAATATACCCCCATAATATATTTAGTACTTTTCATTTTTCTGGAAAAAAAGTGAGTAGTTCAGATATTGTTTTGTGTGCTTAGGTTGGTAGTTCACGAACTTGGTTACCGAGTCATTCAGCCAAGATTAAATATTGTAATACCAGCGTATAATTTCTCCCCAAACTGTCGGGAAATTAGTATTAAGTGGTATCCGGTTGTTTGGGTTGCGGATATATTGTTGTATTCGATATTTGTTGTGACATTGTCCGAACTTAGGTTAATTTAAAGTTTAAATTTAAATTTAAAAATGGCTTCGGATTTGGCCAACCAGCTCCGGTGGTTCGAATCCTTACAAGGATTGGTCGGCCGGAGAGACCGGGAGGAGGCGCTGTTAAATAGGGCAGAACAGCTCGACAGGCGCCTGGAGGTCGCTGAGAGGAGTGCAGGATCGCTGCGGGATGCAAGGCCGTCTCCACCTGAGGAGCAGATGGAGAGGATCGAGGCGGACATGCGGCGCATCCTGGATGTCTACGACGAGGTCTCCGAAGGGGTTCGCCAGCTGGAGAGGTCTCGTCAGGGAAGGGCGAACTCGGGACCCGTCATCAGGAATGCGGGTTCGGGTGTAGTGGGACGCCTTCCCACCCTGGACTTGCCCAGGTTCACAGGGAACCTGCGAGAGTGGAGCGGCTTCCGGAGTATGTTCGCCTCTCTCGTGGATTCACGCACGGATCTGACGAAGGCGGAGAAACTGGCCTATCTCCGCACGTCACTGGAGGGTGAGGCACTCTCCCTGGTCCAGCATCTGGAGCTGGACGACGACAACTTCGGCACGGCGATGGAGTTGCTGGAAACGAGGTTTCAAAACCCTCGGCTCCTCGCCGACGCTCACGTGTCCCAAATACTGGGGCTGCCGAAGGTGACTGAGAGGTCTCAGTTGCGGCCGCTAATCCTCACGCCCGTGAAGGTGGCGTACAACGCCTTGCGCAGCTTGGGACTGCCAGTAGAACACTGGTCGTTCCTGCTGGTCCACATCCTGCTGGGCAAGGTGCCGCTGGAGTTGCGCGCCCGGTTCGAGCGGGAAAGGGGCCTTCACGGCGACCCGAAGGTCTTCCCCACGTTTGAGGAGCTACTTCGGGTCCTGGAGTGGGAGGCGAGGATGGCAGAGTCGGCGCCTCAGGAGGCACAGCCCGCCGCGTCAGCTCGTGGCCCTGCCGGAACAGGACCGCGACCTACCAATCCCCGCACTCAGGGTGCGGTGAAGCGGACGGCGACGGTGACGAGTGCGTCGGAGCAGGAGTGCCCGAACTGTGGCCAGCTTCACGCGCTGGTGCAGTGTCCGGCCCTGCTTGCGCGGACGACCTCCGAACGACGAGGGATCGTTCGGCGGTTGCGTCGGTGCTACGGGTGCCTGGGGGGTCATCTGTACAATGACTGCCCCACGGCACGGCCGTGTCCTGGGTGTGGGGGACCACACCATCAGCTCTTGTGCGTCAGGAGCGATGGTGCTGGTCGACAGCCCTCAGGGAGGGGGCCCTCCACGGGCGGGGGCGCTCCCACGCAGAGCCACGCCTTGTACAACCATGAAGTGGCTACAGCGTGGAGCACACCCCCTCCACCCCAACCCACGGCAGCACCGGGCAGCCCAACAAGGGGCGTCCTGCACGCGGCTCGGTCACCGACCTCACAGCCCGCGCGGACGCGGGCGAACTGGAGAGGTGGAAGGGTGATACCGGAGTCACCACGGGGGCCACCTCCCCAGCGTTATCCTTCTCCGCCGCTGGATCCGCGACCCATAGAATGGAGGGCGTACACGCCTCCCCTCCATGAGCACCCGAGGCTGGATTATCACCCGCCCTACTTTCAGTATGGCAGGGCAGCTGGATATGCCCCCCCTCCGATAGCCCTTATGACTCGGCAGCCATACTGGGCTGGGCCCTGTAGTCCGACGGGTTCGGACGGGCCTCGGAGGGATTGACTAGCCTCCGTTCCCTTGGCACAGGATCAACCGGTGGTCCTGCTGCCCACCCTCTGGTTAAGGGTTTGGGGTCCAAGAGGCGACTACGTCCGGATACGAGCGCTCTTGGACACAGGGTCCCAGGGGTGTATTTTGACAACCCGGGTTGCTCATCGCCTGGGCCTGGCTAGGTTTCCGTCACCGACTCCGTTGCGGGGAGTCGGGAACACAGAGGTGCGGTCGGCTGGACAGACCCGCCTCTCCTTCTCGTCCGTACATTCCTATTCGGAAAGGATTGCGGTCAGGGCCACCGTCATGGATTCGGTTGTCGGTTGGCTTCCTCAGGCGGACATAGATCCGGATCTTTTGTCCTGTACTAAGGGTCTCAGGTTGGCGGATCCCCGCTTCGGGATGGCGGGTCCGGTAGACCTTTTGTTGGGTTCTGATGTACTGGGTTACATCATGAACGGCAAGCCTAGACTGCTGGATCAGTCTTCGCTGATGGCGCTGCCCACCATCTACGGGAACGCCATTTTGGGAATGGTGGATGAGTGGCAGCAGACGAATCAGGCTTCTTTTACGGGAACGGCCCTCGCTCAGATCATGCAGAGGTTCTGGGAGATCGAAGAGCCGCCTACCGTGTCTCGGCTGGATCCCGAGCACGTGGAGTGTGAGAACTTTTATCAGGCTCACACTCGGAGAATGGTTTCTGGGCGATTGGAGACTAGGCTGCCTTTCCGGGATAACCCCCCGCGTCTGGGCCAGTCTCGATCATTGGCCGAGAAAAGGCTCAGGTCCATGGAGCGACGCATGGTTCGAGATCCTGTACTTCGGGAAAAGTACATCGAGTTCATGAGGGAGTATGAGGCACTGGGCCACATGTCTCCGGCTCGCGACGACTGGTCGACCATGGACCACTACTTTTTGCCTCATCACGCTGTTTTGAAAGCGTCGACAGGCAAACTCAGGACGGTGTTCGATGGATCCGCTCCGGCTTCGACAGGAGTGTCACTGAACCAGTGCCTCCACGCTGGACCGAAGTTACATCGGGATATTGTAGACATCATCCTGAATTTCCGTAGGCATCAAGTGGTGTTGGGAGCGGACATCCGTATGATGTTCCGACAAACGGTCATACACCCCGAGGACAGGAGGTTCCAGTTGATCCTCTGGCGGGAAAGTCCTCAGGACCCTATGATGGTGTATGAGTTGAACACCAACACCTATGGGTTGAGATCAAGCCCCTTCATTGCGATCCGCTCACTGCTGGAGTTGGCGGAGCAAGAACGGGCTCGGTACCCACGTGCAGCCGCAGTTCTGGAGCGCGACCTGTACGTGGACGACGTTTGCACTGGCGCGCAGACGGTGGAGGAAGCTCTGTTGCTCCGGGATGAGCTTACAGAGCTTCTCGCATCTGGAGGCTATGAGCTTCGGAAATGGCTCTCTAATGAACCCAACGTCCTGGCTGGTATCCCGGACGATCACCAGCAGGATCCCGGGCTCTTTGAGGAAGGTGACGATCCGCACGGGATTGCGGTTCTGGGCATGCAGTATCAACCGGTTGCTGACATCTTCACCTTTCGGGTGGCACTGGAAGCCACACGCGCGTGGACGAAACGGACGGTTTTGTCCACCATCGCCAGGATGTTTGATCCAAACGGTTGGATCAGTCCGGTTCTGTTCGCAGCCAAGTGTCTGTTACAGCGACTTTGGACTCTGAAGGTCTCATGGGACGACCCCCTGGTTGGAGACTCGCTTAACACTTGGCTTCGTTTAATATCTGACCTCGAAACGGTCAATCGAGTGGCGTTGCCCCGTCGCATTCTGCCACCAGGCTGTAGCCGGATCAGCCTGCACGGGTTCTGTGATGCGTCCGAGCTGGGCTATGCCGCATCTGTGTACTTGCGTACAGTTGACGCTGGAGGCCACGTCAATGTCACGCTCTTATTGGGGAAGAGCAAGGTAGCTCCTATCAGGACACGACTCACCATTCCGAAACTGGAATTGAGCGGAGCCACATTACTTGCTCGGCTGCTCAAGCATGTATATCAGGAACTGTCCACCTCGATAGACATCCGGAATGTCTATGCGTGGTCCGACAGTCAGGTCGTGCTTGCCTGGTTAAGAGCAGCCCCTCACACCTTGGAGACCTTTGTGGGAAATCGGGTTTCCCAAGTCCAAAACCTTGGACTGGACATGGTTTGGAGACATGTCCCGGGTGAGTTGAACCCCGCTGACTGTGCTTCGCGCGGCTGTTCCGCGCCGGAGCTAGTTGATCACCCCTTATGGTGGGGTCCGGACTGGCTGCGGGAGCCAGAAGCTTCCTGGCCAGCTCTCGGCGCGGACTCGGAGCGAGCGGAGCTGCCCGGAGTCCGCGTGCATGCGATTGTGGCGGAAGTGCCCCCAGACCCTGACTGGTTGACGGGTCGTTACAGCAAGCTGGATAAGTTGTTGGGGGTAACTAGCTGGATTAAACGCTTCATCCACAACTGTCGTCACCCTCGTCAGAGGAGGAGTGACCAGATCGCCACTGTGGAGGAGCGTCGGAGTTCCTTGCTGCACCTTATTCGGCTGGTGCAGGGTGAAAGGTTTCCGACGGAACTTGAGGCGCTGCGCTGCGGACGCGCTCGTTTGAAGGGTGCGGTCGCCAAGTTGAACCCTTTCACAGATCAGGATGGTCTTCTGCGCGTAGGAGGTCGGCTCCGGAAAGCCAACCTGCCGTACGGCAGCAGGCACCCCCTGTTGCTACCGAAAGGAGGTCCTCTGGTGGACCTGCTGATCACCGATCGGCATATCGGTAACGCGCACGCTGGATGTGGCGCGCTTCTCGCTGTGTTGCAGCGTGAATTCTGGATCTTGTCGGCTCGCAGGGCGGTCCGAAAGGTGCTGTTTAGATGTGTCCCTTGTTATAGGCTCAAGGCGTCTACCATGCAGCCCATGATGGGAGATCTTCCTCCGGATAGGATTTCTCCCTCGAGGCCGTTCGACGGGGTCGGAACGGACTTCGCTGGGCCCTTCTCGGTCAAGTCATCGACGTTGCGTAACGCCAAGGTCGTTAAAGCCTACCTGTGCGTCTTTGTGTGTTTGGCCACCAAAGCAGTCCACCTGGAGCTGGTCTCTGCGCTGTCTACGGAGGCCTTTGTCGCGGCGCTGGATCGCTTTGTAGCGCGAAGAGGAGTACCCTCTTTGATACGTTCGGACAATGGCACAAATTATCGAGGGGCGGCGAATTATTTACGCGAAGTTAATAATTTTTTTAAATTCTGGTAATAATAGTTTAAGTCTGGCTCTCGCCCAGCGGGGAATCAGCTGGCAATTTAGTGTGCCGGCCTGTCCTCACTGGGGAGGAATTTTTGAGGCTGCGGTGAAGTCTGCTAAAACCCATCTCCGCCGTGTCATCGGGGAGACCGTGTTAACTTGGGAAGAGTTAGTCACGGTACTATGCCGCGTGGAGGCAGTTCTTAATTCCCGTCCTCTCTGTCCAATCTCGCCTGACCCTAACGATCTAGAAGTCTTGACGCCGGGTCACTTCTTGATCGGTCAGCCTTTAACCGCGTTGCCGGAGTATGAGGGATGAGCCCGCCCCGGACGCCTGTCCCGTTTTCAGTTATTGCAGCAAATAAGTCAAGACTTCTGGAGGCGCTGGTCGGCCGAGTACTTGCATCTGTTGCAACAACGGGTAAAATGGACAGATAGGACGGAGGCCCCTCGGGAAGGGGACTTAGTATTATTAAAGGAGGCAAATTTGGCCCCCCTACTCTGGCGTAGGGGACGTATTTTAAAATTGATATCTGGTACTGATGGCACACCCCGCGTGGCGGAGATTCTGATTTCTGGTTCCAGACTTCAGCGCGCGGTGTCCTCTCTGGCACGCTTGCCCCTTTATTAGATATACGTGTTTTCAAGGTTAAAATTTAATTTTATTTTATTACTATTTTTGGTAAAGTTTTTTTTTGGTTTGATTTCCACTTTCGGGTCAAAGTTGGGAATTTCGTTTTATTTGGGGTCCGGATACTACTAAATACTAGTTACTAAATACTAGTTGCTAAATACTGGTTTTCTAAAATTGAACAGGAGTTCAATTGGTCGGGGGTTTTGTTCCGTATAATCGGGCAACATTATATCGGGCCGGCGATTAGCGTGTGTCTGTGGTCGCCGGCTGTCACTTGGACGTTGTCTTGTTTTCGCTGGAACTAAACAGTCACGCCCTTTTAGATTTTGGAGTTTTTCGGGATAAAAACTTAATATAGTGCTAACAGGAAGAGACTATTAAGTGAATTGTGACACTCTGGATTAGTGCTGGACCATTTTGCGAAAGCGGGCTGCTGGATTGGCCGTTTCTAGAACGCAGGATCGTTCTAGGAATTTGCGAGATCGTCTGGAAGTTTCTGGTTTGGCTTCCATAATTCCCTGTTGATCCCTTATTCCCTTTTTCCTGTCGACCAAACTGGACTTGGGCGACGCCGGGAGCAGTAACTGGGTGAGTAATTTAGGTACCTTGTTTGCAATTAGGGGGTAAATAATATTAAAATCGGTATAAACGTAAATAATAATGTTAAGACTTGCTATGGGCCCCAAGTCGGTAATTTCTGGATAAAATACTGAACACCATCTATGGATTATAAATTACATACTACATACACATCATAAACATAGATGTCACGCCATAAAATTTATTTAGTACCTTCACTAGCAGCCATGTACTTAGACTCAGTTGTGGATAATGCTACAGTATTTTGTTTACGGCTAGACCAAGTGACAGGACCTCTGTTCATTATGAATATATAGCCTGTAGTAGACTTCCTTGTATCCATATCACCTGCAAAGTCAGAGTCAGAGTAGCCAACTAATTTTGCATTACCCTGATAAACAATAGACATATCTTTTGAATTAATTAAACAACGGATGATTCGTTTTACAGCTATAACATGTGAAAAATCTTGGTTATTGACATACCTACTAACAACATTTACAGCGTATGCTATGTCAGGTCTTCGATACAGATGACAAAAATAACAATGCTCCCACTGCTTCTCTACATGGGAAATTGATAGGCTCATTGCTTGTATTCTTAGTGGCAACAGTGCTTATGTCACTATACGAAGTCAAATGACCAATGACAGAGCGGAGAGGCAGACAGCCAGACGTTACGGCACAGAATAGGTAATAGTTACATCTTCCATCCCTCTTTCTTGTGAAGACAAGAAAGAGATGCACGATGCTCTACGATGTCTAAGAATTCGGTCTCCAGGCCCGCGATAAAAGCTATGCAATAGCTTAAAAATGTGTCGTAATCCCCAACCAAGCTTCATTTTTGGGATTATACAGAATGAAGATACATTATTAAGTAGGTTTCATTATTGCTTAGAAGATAACACTAAAATAATAGTCATCTGGACAGCTGATCTGTTAGATAACCCCCTAAAAGAAGTGTGCTTAGACTCTAGAGAGTAGAGAGTATGTCGACATTTTGAGGATGGGATCAGATGGAATTGACCACAGGTTGCGGGATGTAATATCATGTTCAAGTTTCTTGCAATTGTATTCGGTATCCTACGGTGTTCTTACAATAACCTCTTCAAGAAACCCTCATATTTTTCTTAAATATTGATTTCCTTACGCGATGCAGTTATAGTTGCAGGTGTAACATGTTTGCCTAGAAGATACCTATTCGCTATAAACATAAAGGCACTCAGGTTATAAGAAGGTGGACACAAACGGTTTTCTGTTATCGATATCTAACCTCGGTATTCCGTAAACATGCTCAATAGCCTGTTTTTGTAGCACGGTTTAGTTTCGTGACGTTTCACTACTTTTTATAGCGTCATTTTATAAACCATGCCCAAAAGTGACGTCATCAGTTTTGTGCCTGAAGAGCCTATGAACGTATTTAACCTGTAATACTAACCTATAATGTGTCTGTAATAACCTGTAATAATTCAAGGACGGTTTTTTTAGTTATACTTACTGGGTCTTTAAAGTTGTCTATGTCATAAAATATAATTAGGTTTCAAAACATACACCAAAGAGGACAAACTGAAAAATACCTGTAGGGAATTAATATTTATCCATTCTAAGAGAACTTGGCATACGGCACTTAAAAAGGGCAACAATGTGTGATGAACGCAAGCCGAAAGCACGTTGCAACCTTTGCTTATGATTCTCGCGTTTCTATCTTGACAAGTCCACAGATGTTTCGATATAATATCTTCTTATATATAAAATTCTCGTGTCACAGTGTTTGTTTCCTTACTCCTCCGAAACGGCTTTACTGATTTTAACCAAATTTTATATGCATATTCAGTAGGTCTGAGAATCGGCTACTAGCTATTTTTCATACCTTTATTTATATGGCAAAACAACGTTTGCGGGGTCAGCTAGTGTACCTATAATATAATATGTACCTACATATTGTAAGCAATCTACATCAGAAGATTGGGAGAGTGATGCAAACAATATTTAGACATAAGTAGAACATTTAATGGAACCTAAAGGATAACTGCAATAATTCTAATTAATTAGTACTTAAATCACTTGTAACGAACATACGAAAGCAAACACAGTATGTCTGGCGTGGCTGCAAGCTGGAGCGAAAGTGATGTCCGCGCCGCTAGGCCCCACCACCTCAACTTCGATTCCGGCGCACGGTGTTGCCAGTTTATGCCCCTTTTCTGCCTCGATCACGGGGTTGCCAACAATATTGTAAGCTCCTACTTTCTCTATCATGACCCTGCTATGTATCTTTGTTTAGTCGATACATACGTATACAATTACCTAACAACGCACTGATAACGCTGAAACAAACCAATTTATCAAAAACACGGTAACAGCCATTTCTTAGATGACTGCGTTAAATAAATTTGCTAACTAGCAACTGTTAGTTAGTTTATTTTTTACATATCCACGACCTATTATGGATATTTTTTTAGTTCAGTAGCAGTACTCGCTAGATCGTGAAAGAATTTTTAGGAGCTTTAATGAATTTAGGATTTCTTAGTACACGTTATCTGATATGTTTGGTATACAATTATTATGACTATAATATGTAAGATACGACAAAAACTTAAGGAAATACGATTAAATACTTTCATAGCTTTAAAATATTGATAAGAGTCGTTAGATCTTTACACTTCTCCATGTAAATAAAACAATTTATTGGTTGTAATTGAATCACTTTTATTACTTACAAAACTACAGAAAAGTTCAGCAAAAAAGGGCATAACGCATTAGAATAAACTAACTGTAGTCTACTGAAATAATGTTTATCATTTATAAGTAGTATACTTACCAATGCATTGCTGTGGTGGCTGTTGTCTCGAAATCCTGATATTATTTTTCAATACTTTCAAATCTTTTGAAAATCATTCGACAAGCACGTAGGACATAGTAGTTTGTTTGTGTTTAGTGTTTACTACGAGTTCTTTGTAAAAAGCTGAGAAAAGTTTTCATTTTAATACAGCAAATTTACTTCAAATACTTATATTATACACAGAGCTCCTGAAACGCCACTGTTAAAAAATGCTCCGAGAGCCGTTTAATTTCGTCTATCGGGATTTTTGAACAGAATGTGTGTACAATCTATTGCACCTATGTATAACATGCGAAATACACGCAATGTGAAACAATACTTTTGATATCCTCCATTTACTGTTCTGTAAGAAATTTCACAAACGTAGCGTGATTCAATGCGATCGACTATGTGATTTTAGAGTAAATGCAACCGTGTATAAAAACAAGTTTGCTGTGTTTTAAATACAAATACATCATTAAGGGGGCGCCTAAAGCCAGAAAACGAAAAAAGGACATTTTCGACGCCGCATACTGAAGTTAAGAAACTAAAAACTATGACAAAAAAAAATAGACATATGGGTACAATCAAGAAGAAGCACAATAACCGAATAGAATTTTAAAAATAGATCAGAGTTTTTTACAATAAAAAAATTCAAATGACACCGAAAAAACCCGTTTTAATTCGAGTACTCGAAATTATCAGCGATGACCCCACATTATTTTTTGGTAATAACATTTCTATTTGTACTTTCTAGTAAAGTAACCGAACAACTTTTTAAATTTATGTTTAGTTATTGAGTAATTAAATAAAACTTGGTCAAAAATGGACGCCTGATTAAATATTGATTTTTCCTCCAAACTGTGTCATGCTATTCTCGACTTTATGTACATCACATTAAGAAACGCGTCGCGCGGGTGAAATCTGTTTTTTTCCTGGCTTTAGGCGCACTCTTAAATAAAGTAAACTTATCGAAAGAAAATAAACAAATATTGCATTTTGTTAATTGTGACCATTTATTGTAAACTTGTCTAGATAGACCGCTCGACTGTAGAAACACCAAAAAATGTATCAGCCAATAGTTGGCTGATAAGCTCGCCTTGTCACCTTGTGAGCTAAGTGGCGAAACTGATGTTGTGCCACACCCCGGACACTCGGCCTAAAATCTATACAGACGGTGCAGTTGACATACCTACACTCACACAACTACGCATATGTCGTTCGAACACATTTACGCATGTGTGCGTGTCATCTAGGGTTACTAAATTATTTTAGTAAGTTAAGTACACTTACCCAAAGAGAACTTTATTCTGACAATATATTAATTAATCACTCCACATATTTCGCGTATTTCATTATAGACTAGTCACAGAACATTAGATTAGCTGTAACTACGTTCATAAGATGCATTAAAAAGCGGTATCACAGTTTACTATATCAGAGTATTATACACTGCACAAACTACTTATTAATTATTAACACATCATGTCAGCGACCAGTAAAGATAAAGCACATGATTTTTCAACTCAAAACTCCAAATTAAATGTTGTAAACAAACCAAAAACAAACATTACGAATTTTTATCAACTATGGCCGATAATGTTGCTAGTTCCGGATTTAATTTATTACTAATGCTTAAAAGAATATTACTTTTGTATGTTGATAAATAGTGATTTATTTATTCGCATTATAGTAAGGATCGCATAAAACTTTAAATATTGTGAATTTGCGCCGAATAAACAAAAATCGGTTTCAATTTTAAATTAAATTCAGAAACTTACTTGACCAAATTTCAACGACGATCATAAAAAACTTGAACAAAAATAAACGAAAGTAATTTTTAGTTTTGTTTTCATATTTCAAAACTATGATCTACCAAAAAAAAAAAGAAACATCATAGAAGACATGGCCCAAATCGTACCCTGACCTCGGCACAAAATAATACGGTATTTGACAATGTTTAAAATATAGCATAATTTATGATCATCCTATCAAATAACACATTAAATAAACATATTTCACTCTATTTTGGAATATATAGTGTGTATTTTTTGTATAATACGCCAATGAAAATTTGACAAATACTGAATTATAATCTACGACGTAAACGCTGTTTCTAGTCACGTGACGCGCGTGACGTCACATGCCAGTAAATATTCAATCTACAGCAAACAGTTTCTTTAAGAACACTGATTTGTTTACTGGCGTGTGGCGTCACGCGCGTCACGTTTTTGGCGGGGTTTTTGAACTTTTAGTTTAAACATTTATTTTTAATGGTAAAACAGTGAATCTTGCGGAAATATTCATGTAGTATTGTATATTGTGTAATCAAAAATCATTTAAACGGTTTTACAAATTTAGTCAAATACCGTATTGTATCTAATCTCAAAAAAATCTAATAATTGTATGCAAATATATTTTAAGAAAAAAAATTACACCACTCCCATAACCCAAATTAGTGGCTAACATGTTTTTTTATCAGTGTAGTTTTGTAGGCGTTTTTTTTAAAAGTTCACCAATACTGTTTGCAATCCGATGTAATCATCATCATCATAACATCTTAGCATATACTTCTCTTCAAGTACGCCTCATATCCCAGGCCTATGCTGTGCTTGTGCTAGTACTTGTCCAGATTTGACCCGCGATGTAAGCATACTGATAATTGAATACAAAGTCCAAAGTACATTACCAAAAATAAGCGTATTATCATGAATTATTTTACTTACACTCGTTAAATTTGAATTCAATTCCAAGGCCACCCATCGCGAAAAGAACCTAAGCATATTCGTGCATTGTTTGATATATATCTTTATGACTCAGCCGGTATATATTATTTTTATATCATTAACACCAAATTATACAATATATTTTGTTCCATAAAACGAGCTTTTGACACGAACTTCTACAGGCAAAAAAACGCAGGTTAGCCACTCAAACGGATGATGATGATAGTTTAGAATATTATTACTAATAACTTAAAATCCGAGGTACATCAAAAAACCCAGGTGTGGCACCTGGGTTTTTTCAATGTGATTTGGGCTTATGTCCTTTGTTTCACAATAAATGGAGCTATCACGTAACAAACATATAAACGAATTGAGATCCGTCTCCTTTTTTGAAGTTGGTTAAAAATGAAACTAAATCGTAGTAGTACCGGTAGTACTAGAACCGGTAAAGTTTATAAGTCAATGTCAAAGCCGTTAATTACTGAATAAGAACCGGTAAAGTTTATAAGTCAATGTCAAAGCCGTTAATTACTGAATAAGTTTTAGTTTAAAAATATCGTTATTTTTTTTTGGAACTAACCATTCCAATAGTCAATGTACTCGTATCCTCTTACTGGTTTTAATGAACGGTTGTTGCGAAATCTTAAATAAGCATACTACTTACTAGATGAAATCCTATATTCATTGTTCACTATTGACCGACATAATATATACATGGACGCACATAAAAGTACAGATAGTCTAATATAGAACCTGTTTATTTTTTTTGAGTCGGTTGAATGCTAAGAAATAATCACTTATCAATAAATCTGAATAGTAGCAATCTTAGTAAAAAAAATCCACTAAATTGGCAACACTAGTGACTAGTGACTTCGTGAATTGCGAACTATACCTACTCTGCGCCATCACTCGTTACCATACGTTATTGGCGCCACTGACGTATTTCACAACGATTAACGAAAGCCGCAGTTTAAAAACAACGAGTTTAATAATTTCGTCACAGGACTTCAGTGTTGTCGCGTACTTCTAACCAGAATAGCTTAACACAGTTTATAAAAATGATTCAATCTTTGTAGAAATTCTTATGAAATGAAAAATCTCTTATTCTTGTTTCGTATAATAGACGAAAAATTTGGTACCATTTTGTTAAATAATACAGCATCATGGTCGTATTCTCATAGAAAATTATCGTCCGATATAACCCTTCGTTGAGTGATTCTCGCGTCCTTGCGGGGTAGGAAGCTTGAAACTGGCGGGGGGTGGGGAGTGTCCGTTCTATCTGTATTATCTATTCTATGGTTGTGCTGTAAACACGTGTTTTGTGACATTTAAAAAAGACGAGTTGCGCTATAAAAGCTTGCAGAAATTACAAAGCTCTGTTGATAACAACTAAAGATGTTAGCTATCATCGTTCACCGTTTACCTTACCATTTAAATACAGAAACAATAGATTAAAAATAAATTGAATTATGTCTCAGGATAGTGCCATTTGATGAAATGTTAACAGGTTTGCCTGTATTTGAGTATTAATTTCGTGTTAGTAAGCTGTTTTTTAATCATGACTCAAAAGGCATCATCGTTTGCCGACTAAAAATTAAAAATAATACAATGACGTACTTCCCTCGTGAAGATGCTCATCATGAGCATCCTCATTGATCGGTAAAATACGGGCATAAAACCCTCCTGCACTTGAATTACTACAACTGAAGCAACTGACGAAGAGACGAACCAATAAGTATGTTTTAAAAGTAAACGCTCAAATAAAATTATTATTCACCCCAGTATTCTAAACTTTAAACACTTTACTTTAAAGCTCACGACAGTATATGAAAAAAAGATATCTGACTAATTATAAAAATTAAATTTTTTTGACGTTTGCGACTTTAATGTTGATCTTATGTCTAGTTTTGTTTTACGATTACGATACTGTTTCCAATAAAATATGATTTTTAGGCTGCAGTCTGATGGTCACCCTTGCAAGCGGCACCACAGATCAGAAAATAGTTATTACTGACGGTACCGCTTTGTCAAACTGTGTGTAGGATTACGCAAGAAGGACAAACAATCGGAGAGGGAAGAAATGATTAACTTTTTATATGATGGGACTAATCTTGAAACGTGCCCGAGCACGATAAAAAATGCTTTCAGGATGAGTTCGAATTAATTTATTGAATCGGTTGCCCGGTAGTGATCGCGCTAAGCAATAAGGCCTCCATTTCAAATTATTAAATAATATTTTTCCATAATTTACTTAGCGCTGTGGATTTTTAATAAAGAGTTGTATTTGCTGCTTCATCCTAAGCAAATTTAACAAAAAAAATGTTTTTTTCGATTTATTATAACAGAACACTCTTTATGTTTACAAAAATATCTTTAAACTCATTTATCATTTTATGTAAATATATTTTGATGTAAAGAATAATGTGTTTTCAAAGTGCATAAAATAATATATACATAATTATATTTGTTTATAATAATACATACTTATATATAATAAAACATACATAATTATATTTGTCAAAATAGTTGTCAATGTTGTCAAAGCTTTGCCAATGTTTCATTTAATTTGATAAGGATACGTCAAAGCCAGTTTAACATGATATATTTTCACCCACTCAGCATTTATGTCTGTTATTGTGAAAAGATGGCTGTTTCATATTTATAGCTTAAGCCGTCTAGAATATTTAATGTCCATAATTAGATCATCATCATCATCAATAGCCCACTAAATGTTCCCACTGCTGGGACTCGGGGCCTTCTTTCGCAAGGAGAGAGTTAAGGCCATAAATCCACCACGCTGGCCCAGTGCGGGTTGGCGGATGACACATGACTTCGAAAGATTCTAGGTACATGTCGGTTTCCTCACGATGTTTTCCTTCACCGTTTTTTTAAGTTAGCGGCATTACGCACATGACTTCGAAAATACAGTGGTGCGTGTGGGGTTTGAACCCGGGGTCTCCGGATCGGCAGCCACCGTTCTCCCGACTAGACCACCGTAACTTCGATAGATAGGAATTAGATAGGTATATGGTATATATAGGTGAGGTGAAATTTGATGTGTGTGTATACAATTTGAACCTTTATTAAAGTATAATATAATATAAAGGCCAATAAGGCCTACCTAAACGAGACACGACACACACGAATAAATACTCTTTTGTTTATTGTAAAGTATGTAGTATATCTATCAGACCTGTAGGCATAGAGACAAATCATCTTATATAGTTGACGAGCGCTGAGCGCAGTGCAGTGATAGGTAAGATAGGCTCTTCAGTCTTCATGTTTCAATAGCTGCGTGTCACAGAGCTGTTATGTGGCAGGCATGTTGCTTACCATCAGGCCCATATCCTGCTCGTCTCGTTACTCCATACTGTAAAAAAAAGGAACGGCCTTTTTGTGTCATCCTATGTACTTACTCCATAGATATTATTATCTATTCTATGCGGCAGAGCTACACGCATTTGTGACGCACTTGAGCTAACAACTGCTTCCTGCACTTATTGTGTTGGTGATTCACAATCCAAAGAATAAATAAATAGTAGCTAACTCTACATTTACTTTTGGATTTGATTTCCATTCAGGGCAAATATTTGTGTGATGGATAGAATGATAGAAATATTAGTTTGTCCTGTATGGATGTTTATTTATATATACCATGTACCTATAACAAAATGTTACCGCAATTTCACGCGCGTGCGCGCGTCTTAAGGGTTTTTCAGAGGTCACGTTCGGAAATGATAAGCAATCTTCGGGTAAACTCGAGACCATGGCCATTGGCTATCTAGAAATGTTGACGCATTTCTAGATGACCGACTTCTCGAAGTTATCAGAGATCCAAATTACCGACTTACCTCTACCCATTAACAAACAGAAGTGGTAGTGGCCGAGAGTTCTATCGCCTAACTAAAATAGTATTTATTAGCTTTGATTTTGCTCTGTTTTTATTTTCGTTTGATATTAAGTGTACAGAAAGAATCAGCAAACCCTTATGGTTTTTAGTTAGGGGGTCGAAAGGCAGTTTATATTTGTATAATAGGATCGATAACCATTGGAATGAATGTGTCCTACCGTGGAGACCGAGAATCGGCCAACGTAGCGTATGACACTCAGTGTCGGTAAGTACAACCGACGAAAGTCAAAACTTAAGGTGGCAGGCAGTATAACTAGAAAAGAAAATCAGAGGATAGGGTTGAGAGGGTATGGGAGAAGCTTGTGACCTAGGTCAATGACCAGTCTGCTATGTTGTATAAGACACTAGTAGGTAACGTAGTAAGCGATGCCCCACAATTTTAGCCGTGTAGTTGACGTTTTCGTAATTGTATCACATTTAGAAGTATCTAAGTATGTGCTATTGTAGACTATAAATCTAAGAGTTCCAAATTTCAATCCAATTCGTTCAGACATTTCAACGTGATTGAGCAACAAAATCTAAAAATCCCAACTTTCGAATTTATAATATTAGTGTTGGATATTTACTGTACTTAAATAAATAAGAAAGAAATTGACTTTTTTATGACTCTGAAGAAAAGAAACAACTATTACACTTAACGAATTTTTTTAATATGTAAAAGTACTTAAAAGCATGACTTGTATATAGTATGTAATATGTAATCATAATGAGACGTTTCAGAAAAGACAAACAATTAACTCAATAATATTATAATAGATGGCGCCTATTTGTCGCTTCATCAAATCGTTTTGAACATATTTTGTCCAGCTAAGCTAAGGTTTTTATCGACTATTAATTGTGTTGATTTACCTATATTGTAGCAAATTACTTTCGTGAAACGCTTATTTTTGGTAAGATGTTCAAAACTTTGCAACGTGGCGTCGTCAGCCGAAAAACTAACAGAGATATAAAAAATATAGTTAACGTATTTAGAAATCAATTATAATATACCTATATCTAATTACACTAAACGATTTGAATTTTAAATTTCAATACAATGAACATCATATTATGATGTTAAATGTACTAGGTATACAATGGTGTTTGTGCTTTATAACAATAATAATAATAGTTTAGGAGCTATGCATACCTAAAGTTCACATAAAATATTTTTAATTTGTACCAAATTTTGTTTGATAAAATTTGAAAAAGACCAACTGACATTTTTTTGTTTTACTTCGAGGTAGTGACAATTAATTGTTTTATATTTCCTTACTCTAAGATATTTAGTAATAAATCTAATTAAGTAGGTACTAAAAGCCCACTGTTGCCATCTAGCGTGTAGTTTTGAACTATTTTTATTTCTTTAAAAAATGTCTCATTTCTGTTTATGCGTGGACTCCGCAGTAGATTCCGTCGGCAGTGGTATTTCCACTGTAATCACTGATTTAGGCTCAGCTTTCACTATCGCCACTTGATCCTTTAGTTTTATATTGACCGTTCTTGCAGCTCCCCTGAAAAAAAAACATTGTTTATTCAGTATGTCATATACATAGATGCTCTATGTAGAATGCCTTACTTGCACGATTACCTGAGTAAATAAGGCGAATTGTCTCTTTATCTCATTTTACAGTACACTCGGAATATTTACAGTAATGTTTGCACATTAGATTTGATTATTTGTTGATGTTTAGCGGTTGAATAATTGGCAAAGGTGTGCAACTAGTGTTATGGTGGGTCCGTCACGAAATAAATATTTAATGAATTCCAGTGGAAAGTTTCCTGTGTGGCTACTAAACATAATAGTGGAGTGTACCTTCCCAGGATAAATCAATTTCTTCTCTAAAAAAAGAAAACTCTCCATTTATAGACACGTTCTTTTAGCACAAGTAGAATCAAACTTTTTTGTTCCTTTTTGAACGTCAACCACGAAACGGTGTCGCTTTTTCGAGCTACGAGCAGTCCGATAGAAAGAGAACAAGGTGGTATTAGATCCTGCAGATCAGTTGCACACTCTCCAAAACATATCGAGTTAAAAACTAATAGACTACCAATCGAATTAAATTTGCAGTCATAGGAACTGCCGCTAGATGTGACAACTTAAAACCGAGAATTGGATAGCTTACTTTGGAATTTACGCGGGTGAAACTGGAGGGCGTGGCCATAAGCATGGCATCTAGAAATGAGTAAGCATTAGCGTTAGATGGCCAATGGCTTGATCTCGAGTTTACCCGAAGATTTCTTATCATTTCCATGTTCCATATATTCTTATCTTAACATAACGCTAGAATGCAATTCACAACCCAAGGAAAATCTATCTGTGGTGAGCCAAAAGCAGTTTTTACTACAAAAACCGATAGACTAGCAATAAAATTACTTTAATTAATAAATGAGCAAAATACTTGTTATAGAAGACGAGCACAGCGGTCTTCCGGGGGGTCAGGAAGGCGACGTGCTCGACCCCGGGAGACAGGATGGAGTGGTGTTCCTCGACCAACATGCGTCTAGAACCGCGGGGAATGAACTTCGAGAAGTGGCCTAGGGCGTAGAACATCGGCTCCTGAAACATAAACACCATTTAATTGACATGACAACGTCTAATAAATTGATGAAAGCCGGCTGAATGCACGCAAAAGTGTCCCGTTATGTCCCGTTACGCTCATTGTATGCTTGCGCCGCATCTATCAATGTTTTGTTATGATGTTGTCACGTTAAACATTATCGTCTGTAAACCAACCGACTTTACAGACAACCAATTTGTTTTATTTTATTAAACTAGCTGCGTCCCTCGGTTTTACCTGCTTGGTTCTCGTTCTCTTTATTTTTCCGTGATAAAAAATAGTCTATGTGCTATGTGTAGCTATTCCAGGCTATATTATGTGTTGCAAATTTTCCCCCGATTCTTTCAAACGTTCCGATGTGATTGAGCTACAAACTTTATCATCGATATCGATTCACAACTAGAACCTCCTCCTGAGAACCTCCTCCTTTTTTGAAGTCCGTTAAAATTATCCATACGGCTACAAACTACTGTTGTCATAATTTTACGGATTAGTTAAGGCTAGTATTTGAGCGGTACCTTAAGGAAGACATCTTTCTCAGGCACCACTATGATGGGCGAGTCGACGTAGTTGTGGGCCCAGTTAGGACCGCCGGTCGCATTCAGACACAGGTTCCAGTCCAGCCAGCCTACTGCATTGTGGTTGAGATCCTGAAAATAAGTGGTAGCGAGTAAGTGGAAAAGAACCCTAGAAAAAAGCAAAAACAAAGGGGCTATCGCACCACTAAAATAGCCTTGGATCTGATATAATATAGCATAATCATAAGAAACCCACTAAATATTCCCACTGCTAGGACTCGGCGCCTTCTTACGCAAGTAGACAGTCCAGGCCATAATCCACGACGCTGACCCAGTGCCGGTTGGTGGCACATGAACTCATGAACTCTAAAGATCCTAGGAACATGTCTCATGGTGCTTTTCCTTCACCGTTTTTAAGTTAGTAAAATTCCGCACATGACTTCGAAAAGACAGTCAGTGGTGCTTATTCAAACCAAGGGCCCCGGATCGGCAGTCGCTGTTCTCCCGACTAGACCAGCCGTATGTTAGTTTCTGATATTGTATAACATTATTTTTAAATTAAATCCTCAGTAGAAAAAACAATGGCACTTCGGATTACAGATAACACAATAGATCCATACACAGAGGTGTCAAAAACGGTAACAGTATCGTCAGTATCAAATGTTTTGTTTAATTAGTAGGTGACGAAAACTAATGTTTTGTCGCATTTCTAAAAACCAAAAATGCGCAACGCACTCAAAGAAGTGTTCATTTATTTCAACTAAGCCACAACCCACGACTGTTTTGTTTAATTAATAAATATTAATTAATTAATTAATAAATAATCACGTTAGGGCATGCTTGAGTCGACAATTGCAGAAGATTGCACCGAACACGTGAATGGCCAAAATATCTTCTGCAAGTCAAGACAAATACGCGTTATCTTATCTTGTTTGAATAACATTGCATGCTGTAGGCGTTTTTTTATGAGTTCACGCTTTCTCTCCGTAAATTTATCTTATCATGCTCAGAGATTTCCTCTTTGCCAGGGAGTGGTAAAATTTAATGCAGATCTAACATAATCTCCTGTGTCTGCTCTTGTGATGGGTCCAATAACTACATGGTTCTTGTACTCACTGTCATGATATCTTTGATGTAGTCGTAAGCTCTATCCCAGGAACCAAGCAGTACTTTCTTACGCTGCCACGGCATGCTCCCTGTACGTAAAAAGTAGACAAAATGTAATATGAAGTAAGGAAAAATCTACTTGTCTACTTGTACCAAGCATGTCTGCGTTAACTCTAGACCAATGACGGTCTAAGGATGATTAAAACCACTATCCGGTGGAAGCGTACATAATACACAGCGTACTGGAGGCACGATCACGCTCAATGGCAATGCTTAGTTCGCTGTAGTGAAAAACGATGTTTTTGTTAACAAATGCGTATGAATGTTTGAATCTTAATTATTTTACGGTTACAATGTTAATCACACAATATACACGATAAAGACAAAAACCATCTGATGTAAATCGGCCGCAGAAGCAGTCAGAGGACTTTTCCAAATTGAAATGACTACGTAGCGCTATGTTGCTATGGACACGTGTGTTACCAGGTGGCAGGTGGTAGTCTTGGTCGTCTCGTCAATTGATCATCATCATCATAACCAACCCACATTCATCCACTGCTTGATATAGGCCTTTCCAATCCTTACTAATATAATAAATGCGAAAGTAACTCTGTCTGTCTGTCTGTCTGTTACCATTTACCGTCTAAACCAGTGAACTGATTTTAATGAAATTTGATACACAGATAGACTAGACCCCGAGAAAGGACATAGGCTACTTTTTATTGCGGAAAAGGGGTTGGGAGGTTGAAGAATGTAACAAAAAACGGGTAAAATATTTCTCTTCGAGAGCTTTAGCTGCGTGTGCCATTCTCCTTGGCGTGCGCTGAAGTGTGATGACAGATGACAGCACATGTCTGTTTATATCTGAAGGTTACGTCATTTTACGTAATCAAATTTGCAATAATGCGTTGTTACATATTTACATACTTTCGTACTATCAAATTAAAAATCTCTAATCTTATATGTGTAATGTTGTTAATAAGAAATTTGTCCTTTGGTTTTTATACTTCTACATTAACATAACTATTCACAAACAATCGTACATTGGAAGTACTTGAAGGAAGAACCCTGCTGCCTCGATTTTACACTAAACGGGGTTTCGACAATCAAGCTCAAGATTATCTGAAGAAGACTGATCACCTGAATGAAGAATCATACTAAAATGAAGAACATATAGAACATGCATTAACGACGCTCTCAAAGTTCAAACGTTGGCTGGACGTTGGCAAAATTGCGGTGTTACCCGTCACCGAGAATGGAAGCCATAAGAAAAAAGAAAAAGGTGGCCTTGCGTGGTTGCTAACGTAATCTGGCAGACGCGGTGGGACGGTACCCACTGTTGGTCGCCGAGATGAGCACGGTGTGCATTGTCCCGCGGCGGGTTCGCAGAAGAGCGCGAGAGCATCCCGGTGTTTGCGCGGTTTGTGGCAAAAGTGAAATACTGCGGAGGTTTTAGGCGGTAGGGGCACCACTGGTGGTGTCGAATCCGACACAAATCGACTATTACTTACCTTCAAGCGGAATGGTATGTTAATGCATTACCTCCGCATAAAATGGTACCATTTGGCTTTTAAAGCTTTCAAAATAATACAGTTTCCCGTTAAGTAGTATGCTGTAAATATTATTAAAGCACAGGGGCAAACATTTAAGCACCTAGAAATCTGACTGTTTTTCATACGGACAACTACTTAGGTATCTGTAGCGTTATCAAGATCATCAGGTTACAGAGATAACCAATTTGTTCTTCTACCGCAAGACTTAAAAAAAATCGAATATCCAGAGGTACTTAAATACCTGCACCATAAAACACATTTTACTAGATCCCAGTACTTTTACTTAGCGTTTCTTTATTTATTTTTTATAGTTCTCTTATAGATGCAATGGATATTTTAGTAGAGATTTTTTTTAAATAGACGCGGGTGAAACCGCGGGTCACAGCTAGTAATAATATAAATATAATAAATAAATAAATATTGGTGGACAATTCACACACAACACCATCTGACCCCAAACTAAGCAAAGCTTGTAACGGCAGCCAAATAGCTGATATAATACTTATATAGTTGTAAATAGATACTTATTATACTCGTACATAGGAACACCCAGACACAGTGCAAACATTAGAATTCATCACACAAATATTTGCACTGGGTGGGAATCGAACCCACGAGCCTCGGCTTCGCAGGCAGAGTTACTACACACTAGGTTTAGTGTTTAGTGAAGTGGCAAATGTGTAGCCACACGGCCCTATTCTTGGCATTACGTTTCCAACTGCCACCAGTTGACTTTCGTAAATCGTCACTCTACCTAGTCTCAGGGCGTCCTACACTACGTATGCCGATTTCCGGTCTCTACAACAGAACTTGTGTAGACAAGTTACCAACGGTTATCGGTTCTGCGACAGATATGACCAGCCCACTGCCACTTCAGCTTGATGATGCGCTGAGCTATGTCGGTGACTTTGGGTCTCCGACGGATGACTTAATTACGAATACAATCCCTCAGAGAACCTCCAAGAATAGCTCTTTAAATAGCTCTCTCAGCGAATTTGGAATTTCAGACTGCTCTTATTGTTAGTGTCCACGTTCAGCACCGTAGGTCATCACTGGTGCACCAATTATACACTTTTGTCTTCAGACATTGTGACATGGTCGTCGAGAAGACTCGACGAAGTTTTCCGAATGCTGCCGAACCCAGTTGAATTCTCCTCATAGCCTCACTCTCAAAGCTATTATTACCCAGTTCGAGCGTCTGTCCGGGGTAAACATATCTTTGAACAACCTCCAGAGTGATTTTGTTCGAAGATATTAAATAATATATGAAGATATGATATAAGTCAAATGTCCATAGGCCACGAATTCCACACACCCTCCCACGCGCACATGGGTCGCATACGCTCACTCACACACACCCTCACACACCAACAGAGAGATAGACACTCACACCCACACATCCAGACACGTCAAACATCATTTTTTGCGTTGTCAGCTTAAAAAAGAATATGAGTAGAGTGAAGATAGCACCTTCGCAGGCCTCAGTAGCGAGCAGAAACTTCCCCGGCAGTTGCTTCATGACCTGCGTGAGGACTGCGGCCGGGGTGAAGAAGTCCGTATAGAAATGCACCGCGACTCCGTCGATGTAGTCAAGCACGCGTGGCTGATCTGACACCATCTATACACCAAACAATCGCCTGGTTAATCAATAAAGCTGACCTAGTGACTTAGTTGGTAGTCTACCTGGTTATTATTATTCAGTCATTTATTCATTTTTCTTACGTTTAGATTTTTACAATCTTACTAATATTATAAATTTCAATGTATGGATGTTTGGCAGTTTGTTGCTCAATCACGTCCTAACGTATGAACGGATCGGGCTGAAATTTGGAACACAGATAGATTATAGTCTGCAAGAACACATAGGCTACTTTTTATCCCGAAGAAACAACGGGAACAACGGGAACGGGAACTTCGTGGGTAACACCGCGGGGCGCTGCTAGTAACAATAATTAAATAAATAAGAAACAACATAAAATCTTATAAAAACCTAGTTTGCCGCCAGCAGCGGGGCAGGACCCAAGCTACCGGTGGTAAGGGCTGCAGAGTGAGGAACCTCCTGACGATGCGCGCTGTGTCGAGGATAACCGCCTTCTGTATCTGACCCTTAATCCAACCATCTAGCGAAAGTCTCTTAAGATGTTATTATTATTATTTTGATATTAAAAAGTAGCGAGACGAGCAGGCCATGTGCCCGATGGTAAGCAACATGCCAGCCACATAACAGCTCAGTGACACACAGCTATTGGAACATTGAAGAGTTCAAATCATTCCCTAGCACTGCAATGCGCGCGTCACCCAGAGATTTAAGGTGTTATATCTCTAAGCCCAGTATTTTTCTTGAAACATGTTTCTTCTAGGTAACCACGCTCCATCGTAGACCGCATCATCGCTTAACATCAGGCAAGATGGCAGTCAAGTGTAAACCTATAAAAGTTTTAAAAAACCTGCGGAGCCGTAGACCATGGCTTCGATTTACAATAATCCCTATTGTTCTATGGAGGTACGATAACATGCTTCAGAATATTTTTAAAGTTGTCCCAAACAAACTGGGCTCTTCGAACGCCAAGTAATAATATGTTTGGCAATACAATGACTGTTTGTCTGTATGTTCTTTATAGAATCGTAAACTAAGCATTTGATCACGTGTTGGTCCTTAGCGAAGTAGTTGTATATGAGCCCAAGAAGGTTTCTGAGTTGTTATCACTAATTTGCGACAGGTGGCATAAGGCTAGTAGTTTAAAAAAAGAGGCCTATTTTTTAAAATAATAATTATAGTGACGATACGAATAGTACATGTGTCTGATGGTAAGCAAAATGCCTGCCACATAACAGCACAGTAACACGCAGCTATTGGAACACGAAGAGTCCAAATAATTACCTAGCACTGCACTGTGCTTGTTGTGCGCACCCAAAGATATGAGAATATCTCTATGCTATGTAAATTTATCTGTAATAAAAAAAAACAGGACACATTGCCCTTCAAATCAGAACACAGTAATATTTGCACATTACTGATTGGCGGTAAAATAACTGGTATAAGTGTTGTACTTCCAGGACGGACTCTGCAACGAGTCCTACCACTACCATTTATACAAATTTTACTTTTTAAACTATTTTTTATACAAGCTCATCATAAGGAAACATGATAGATACCCGACTAATCCAATAAGGTAAAGTGGCTCTCTGATCGTCTCCAGCGATGATTTTGACGTTGCTGTACGTTGAGTTTCGGATTTTCGGACCCAAATGGTTTACTATCCATTTTCCCTGGAAAAGAAAATAAGGTGAAATATTTTAGTGGTAAAATATCAAAACTAGGCTATCGCTACTAACACCTTGATTTCAGAATTTGCTATGAAAATTGATCAAAAGTGTAGGGTATTTTTTAACATAAGTCTTCAAAAATAAAAAAAACTGTTTTGAAAAATGTCATGTAGCCTTAAAATGTAGCCGTAGTGGTGTAGCAGCTCAAAGGTTCAAAATATTCCGTTCTAATTAGTCGGTCAGGTAAATTTGGAAAAAAAAGGGACACGTATTTTTTGTTTTATCGAATTAGTAAAAATCGACAAAGGAATAGATGTTCCAACTTCCGGAGTGAGGAATTGTGAAGTCACGTCTTCGTAAAAGTAGTGACGTCACACTAAGCCTCTGATCACAATATTTTTTTTTTAAATAAAGAGTGACGAGACGAGCATGACATGTGCCTGATGGTAAGCAACATGCCTGCCACATAACAGCACAGTGACACGCAGCTATTGGAACATGAAGAGCCAAAATCATTACCTAGCACCGCACTGCGCTCGTCACCCAGAGATCTAAGTTGTTATATCTCTAAGCCCTATAATTTCTCTGGAAACATTGCCCTTCAAACCGGAACACAGTAATGTTTGCACATTACTGCTTGGCGGTAGAATAATTGACAAAGGTGTGGTATTTCCCCAGGCAGACTCTGCTAAGAGTCCTACCACTACTACACTTCTTCATCAATTTTTGTTTGGAAAACATAAAAAAGCTATACAATATTGTTCATAATCTAACTGACAGACTAATTAGTATTTTTTTGTTCACATGCCTATTGTAATCCCAGGTATAGATTGTTGGATGTTTCTATATTCGTACCAACGTGTCCGCGGACCAACCCAGGCTGTTGAAGTAGTTTCCGGGGATGACCCCGTCGGTGGGTTCGTTGGTGGTGGTGATGCCCCACACGGGGACCCCCTCCGCTGCGTACTTCTCGAGGAATCTGCGAGAAAGATAGATAAACTCTTTAGTGAAATAACGGTTAGGGTTTGTTCCCGGGAATTCTCGTCCCGGGAATTCCCGGGAAATCGGTCGGTCTCGTACCCGGGAAATTCAGCTCGAGAAAAGTCGAGACATCGAGAAGTTTAAATAAACATTTTTACGCTTAGCTTTCTTTGTAAATGCGAGGAATACACCTCTAATATCGCTGCTACGCTACCTAAACAGCCCCGATAATTTTATTCTCAAAAAGAGTGCTTATTTTACCGATAATAGCAAGACATTTTTAATTGGATACGCTGAAGACTTATTCAATCGTCAATACCCCACTGTTCCCACTACTACAGAACCTTCGACAGGAAATAATTCAGAAGTTGTCGAAGCAGGCGTAAGCGAATCAGAAACTGAACAAGACAGCTTTGCAGCTCAATTAGAGAGAGCAATAAAAGGTGTTTCGAGAAATGGTGAATCAACTAATGCTGTGGTGCTTTCCAAATCAATTATAAAAAAAGAGTTTTTGCTATTTGAAAAAACAGGCAAGAGGACCCCTAATCTGGAAACACTATACAAAGCATTAATTTCAGTCAAGCCGACTTCAACAGAAAATGAAAGGGTATTTTCCATATCGGGAAATGTGGTCAGTAAGATTAGGAGCCGGCTGTCTGATAAATCTATTAATGCTTTGGTTTATCTTAAGGCATATTTCATAAGAATTAATAAGCAGGCTTAAAGACAGTCATATTTTTCGTATTAATAGTAGATATCTCTTATTTAATTACATTAAAACTGCCAAAAATTGTGATACCATACCACCCACATAGTGAGATTAGTGAGTGATCTTTAGTTATGATGAGAAAAAATATGATTGTTTTTAGTTAAGATGTTTGTTTTAAGCTGATTGTTAACAGAGATTTTGTTTTTTATTAAAGATTAGTGAGATTAGTTATAATAAGAAGAAGTATGATTGTTTTTAGTTAAGATGTTTGTTTTAAGCTGATTGTTAACAGAGATTTTGTTTTTTATTACAGATTAGTGAGATGAGATTAGTTATGATAAGGAGAAGAAGTATGATTGTTTTTAGTTAGCAATTTTGTTTTGAGCTGATTTTTTATTGAGAACTTGTTTTTTTTGTTAAAAATTATGTTGATTTTTTTCATGTAAAATAAACACAGTTAAGTTAAAGACTCTTTTTATTAATTAAACAAAAATTTAGACGTATTTTATTTTTTCTCGACAACCCGAGAAGACCCGAAAAATCAGGCTCGAGAAGTCTCGACACCCGAGAACTAAAAAACCTCGAGAAATCGGAAACCCTAATAACGGTACATAAAACTGAAAAACGTTAAGATATACTTATTATAGAAGTACTTACTATTGATTTTATATACATGTTTTACTATATTCAATATTGATTCCACGATCACAGTTTTTTGTAAAGAGTGACGAGACGAGCAGTACATTTATTCCTGATAGTAAGCAGCACGTCTGCCACATAACAGCATAGTGACACGCAGTGGACATGAAAGTTCAAATCAGTACCTAGCACTGCACTGCGCTTGTGACCCAGAGATATAAGATGTTTTATCTCTATGCCCTGTGAATTTAATAGAAACATTGCTCTTCAAACCGGAACACAGGCACTTACTGCTTGGCGGTAGAATAACTGGCAAAGGGATGTTACTTTCCCAGAATGTGCAAAGAGTCCTATCACTACTAGTTCGATAGCAAACGGACTTATAGCAAAAAATCTCGACCAATAGGTATCTTCGCTTCGAGAGACCTTCGCTTGACAGTTGGATCCATGGTCAGATGCCGATGGTGATCAATCTCGACACAGCACACATTGTCAGGAGGTTCCTCACTCTACCTCAGCCCTAAGCCTCAGCCCTAACCACCGGCAGCTTGGGCCCTGCCCCGCTGCCGGCGGCGATCTAAGTTTTTGGAGTGTTTTCAAGTTAAAACGTCTTTTGATGCACCACAGACAGATTTTTCGTGGGCTGTGAATTGAACTCGCGTCACGCTCGGGAATGATAAGAAATCTTCGGGAAAACTCGGGCCCCATCTAGAAACGCGTCAGTATTTCCTATCCTATTCCAGTCCTATTATTCAATTATCCTGTTCCATCCTGCAAGAGATCGCTCTTAGCGATAAGGCCGCCAATTGCTACTTTGTTTTTTATGTTTTGTATACTTTTGTTTTTTGTGTTCTTATTAAGTGCAATAAAGAGTTTATTTATCTATCTATTTCTAGATGGTCTTGCACATGGACAGATGTACACGCCCTCCGTGTCACCCGCGTAGTTTCCAAAGTGAGCTATCAAATTCTGAATTACTTATATACGTTTACTAAATTTCTTATATACTTCTATGAGCGGTTCCTATGACTGCCAATTTGTTTTTATTGTTTTAGTTTTAAACTACCTGAACCCGCTACTTCGTTCGCGTACGTTGATCTTGCGACCCTATTAGTGCATTAGTAGTACTTACGTAAAAATATTTGGATGGGTGGCCATTACACAAACAGAGTGATTTGTTTTTCCACACAAAAATATATTTATTTAAGTTTAGCAACTTAATATTTTATATTTTAAACAACATCAAACACATTCGTAGTAAGGTTGTGGAGTATCGAACATAGCCGCAGTGTTAAGTTTGTAGGATTTTTATAGGATACATTACAAAGAGTCTGTAGCTGATGTGCGTGATCTGATACTTACCCACTTGTACATTTTTACAGGATGATATCCTAAGTAGTAGGTGAAAGACTTATTAGCCGATGTAATATTTAAGACTCTAAACCATGTGTGTTTCAAATGTCAATCTAATTGGTAATGTCATTCTGTCGTTAATATTTGTTTCGTTAGGATCCATGCTTTTTCCGAGATGATAGGTAGTATATGAGACTATATAAACTATCTGTGTTTCAAATTTCAAACAAATCAAACCTTTACATAATATACGTAAAAATACTTAATAAGATAACATTTTATTCAATTTTAGAAAAACAACGTTCTGCACCGAAGCTTATTGAACACTAAATTTAGTACAGTATTTGGATTGAAATAATATCCGAAAAAACAAAAACCGACTTCAATTATTATCATTTCACGTCAACTAACTAATTTCTAGTCAAGTAAAAAGTTCACTTATGACTACGTCGTCCAGATAAATAGATACTGGTGAACAATTCACACACAAAACTTTGGCCAATCCACTGACTTCATCTTCAAAAGCCTTTCCGAGAGCTTCGCCGACGCAACGCGTGACCAAAATGCTAGCGTTTATTTGGCCCAACACATATACATCGCTATTCAGCGTGGTACTGCCACCAGCAAGCTGGGCACGCTTCCGACTGGTAGTGGGCTTGAACATCTTGTCATCCAGTTTTTGTTAATATTCAAAAAACCGCCTCCCTGTTTTCCATATAATATAATTATGTACATGGTAAAAACGGGACCCTATTACTGAGACTTCGCTGTTCGTCCGTTCGTCTGTCACCAGACTGTATCTGAAGAACGGTGATAGCTAGAGAGTTGTAATTTTCACAGATGATGTATTCATATTGTCGCTACAACAACAAATACTACATTACACATTTTCTAAGCTCATAGTACGAAACACAATCTGATATTTAGATTGTGTTTCGTACCATGAGCTGCCATTTTGTAAAGAAACATAACACAGATACTGTCATATTATTACCTGACGATAGATGACGGATGATGGATTTGAGTACTCTGTGTGTACCAGGAAAGAGCTCGAATCCGACTCCGATAAGTCGGAACTTCCGATTACTATTAGACCTTCGGTTCCGACTTCGGCTCCGAAACTTTTAAAACGAAGGTTATAATCGGAGGTAAGGTGTACAAATATTGCAGATAATCCTTTATTGTGGTGAATAGTAAATTAAAATACAAAATCCCAACTTCCTAAATCAATTGCTCGTCAATGTTTATCGTGTCCACGTGTTTGGCAAAAAAAAATATACCCAATAAAAATGTATCTCCTGCCGCCACTTCTAATCCTGCCTATGCCTCCGACTTCGGTTCCGACTCTGATAAATCAAATTTTAAAACTCCGACTCCGCCTTCGAATCCGATAAAATGACCTCCGATACATCCCAGCAGGTCTACTACGAAAACAAACTCCGAATGATTGCATCCGACCGACAGCGGAATCGGATTATAGCCTACCACGAAAAACATTCGGATCGATACATTTCGGGTCGGAAGTTATAGACTTAGGTCGGATGAGGGTCGGATCGAACGAAACGGCCGATCTGATCAACCGACCGATTGTCTTTCGTGGTCAGAAACTTCATAAGTTCGGCCGATATATCATTTATCGGACTTCGTAGTAGACCTGCTGTTGTTTACATTGTCACAGAATACTTAGAAGTTAGTATGTGCTTAACTTATTAATTCCGTTATTATTTAATTTCTGTGTTATTTCCGAACCACACGACCAATAATGCTAAAATTTTGATTAGACTATATTAGAAATGTGTTCTTTCTAACAAAATAAGAATTAACGAAATTGAACAACGCAAACATGAGTTACAACCAAAAACACATTCTGACTTTAACTCCTTTCTGCACGAAAACCGTGCAAAATTTGGGGATTAAAAGTAGACAGCTACCATCTACTTAGTATGATCTTAAATCATGTCAAGTTTCATTTGAATTGAATCAGTAGTTTCGGCGTGATGTGAGTTCCCTATACACACAGACAGACAGACAGACAGACAGACAGACATGAAAGAAAAAAAATGCAGTTTCGCCATCAGTATCGACTATGGAGTGCCCCCAAATTATTTTTTTCAAAATAACTTCAATGTACAGAATTCGACCCGCTACAGTTTTATTATAAGTATAGATAGATATAGATATAGATATTGTAACGTAGAATTAGGATAGAAAATCTATGTAAGTATATCTGAATAATACTACTACCTACTATAGTAATAATATTTGTTAGAGGAGATTTAGTAGCAAAATTATAGTTTCCAGAACTTACTTGTAGTGGTAGAGAGCATAGGTGTCGTAGTACTCCGGCCTGAGGCGGCTGTACCCGGCGTAGTCTCCGTTGGTCTTCATCCAGGGTGGCGGCGACCACACCGTGCCCACCACGTGCAGGGGTACCGAGGCTACAGCTTGGCCGGCACGGATTAGAGGCAGCTGCCGGTAATAACACGTGCATTGTTCATCAAACAATCCTTCTTATACCGGGTTACTGGTAATCAGCCTGCATTTTTCTAAGGGGATGTTAGGTACATTCAGTACAACTTTTGTTTTACAGTTTTTAATTTTTTTTTCTTATCCTACTATCCTACTAATATTATAAATGTCAATGTTTGGATGTTTGTTGCTCAATTACGTCTAACGTATGAACGGATTGGGCTAAAATTTGGAACACAGATAGATTATAGTCTGGAAGAACACAAAGGCTACTTTTTTTCCGAAAAAATAAAGGGAATGGGAACTACGCGGGTAACACCGCGGGGCGCTGCTAGTACAAAAAAAATATTGGCAGTCATAGGAACTGCCGGAAGAAGTGAAAACTTATAACTCAGAATTTGATAGCTTACTTTGAAAACTACACGGGTGTAACCGGAGGGTATGGCCTGATCATCATGGGATGACCATCTAGAAATGCGTCAGCATTTCCCATTGGCTGACGCATTCCTAGATGGGCGTGCCATGATGGGCAGGCCACGCCCTTTTAGCATTTCCCATTTTTCCCATTGGCTGACGCACTTTTAGATGGCCAATGGCTATGGTCCCGAGTTTACCCGAAGATTTCTTATCATACCCGAGCGTGACGCTAGAATTAAATTCACATTCCCACGAAAAATCTGTCAAGGCGCCCCAAAAGAAGTTTTCACTTCAATAAATAAAAAGTGTAATTGCACGGTCTAAAAGCATCGAACTCTTTGTAACAAGAGCGCGTACGCTCTAACGCTTGATAAATGATGTGTCGATGTGAATAAACATTGAAAAGTCGCTAAACAGTACTAGAGAGGGCAACAAACATTTTTTTTTTTTTGGGTTATCTATTGAGTTTTAACGAAAGTTGTAGAACAAAAGTGGTTTGTTTAAAAATACTGAGCATGACCTTAAACGGATGCAGGCGGAGTACCAGTAACCCTGTATTTTATTTATATATGTTTAAAAATAAAGTGGCCAAGTGCGAGTTGGACTCGCCCATGAAGGGTTCCGTTCCAGCAAGTAACATAATATACATAGTACACATAGTTCTTGTAGTTCGTTGTAACTTTGATCGAAGTTTTAATAATAGTGTATTTATGACGTACTAAAAAAACTACTCATCAGATCGAGTTCAAACTAATTTTCGTTGGTAGTTTTCATGGTAATGTACATCATATATTTTTTTTAGTTTTTTCATTCTCTTACTTTAGAAGTTAGAGGGGGGGGACACACATTTTACCACTTTGAAAGCGTCTCTCGCGCAAGTTATTCAGTGTAGACAAAAATTATATTAGAAACCTCAACATCATTTTTTAAGACCTATCGATAGACACCCCACACGTGTAGGTTAGATGAAAAAAAATTTTTGAGCTTCAGTTCTCAGTATGGGGGGCACCCCTAATTTTTGTTTTTTTTAAAAACTTTTGTAAAAATCTTAATGCGTTTCACAGAATACATCTACTTACCAAGTTTCAACAGTGTAGTTCTCATAGTTTCGGCAAAAAGTGGCTGTGACATACGGACGGACAGACAGACAGACAGACAGACAGACAGACATGACGAATCTATAAGGGTTCCGTTTTCACGTTTTACGGAACCCTAAAAATCAATGCCACTTTTCGTTGTTATTGAACTCCTCCTAAACGGCTGGACCGATTTGAATGATTTTTTTTGTATACTTTTGGGTAGGGCCCTGGAAGGTTTAGATTCACAAATCAGCCCGGCAGATGGCGCTGCAGTTGATATCTAGGCTATTATTCGAGCGAAGCCGGAGCGGGCCGCTAGTTATTTATAAGTGCGGCGGTGTTGTCGACTGCATCACCAAAGACCATCCGAGATTACAACTTACAGTTGGCTATCAGCATAGATTACCTATCCCGAGAGGCTCTGTTTGGCTATAATTGTTCGATTTCAAGTTTGTCCGAGCTCTGACGCATCTTACTTGCTCCTATTGGTTTAGCCGCGCGTGACGTGAACTTTGACCAACCTACCAACCCGAGAATATAGTAAAGACAAAGCAAGGAGAAACAAAACAGCGAGTACGAGTGAGATGCAGCTAGCAGCCGGTCAAAGGACCGGCCAGCCTAACTACACCTTTTTGATTTTGGAAATCACATGAAACGAAAACTAAGCAAATATATTAATGACTAGCAGCGCACCGCGGTGTTACCCGCGAAGTTCCCGTACCCGTTGTTCCCGTTGTTTTTCCGGGATAAAAATCAGGATTTCAGCCCGATCCGTTCATACGTTAGGACGTGATTGAGCAACCAACATCCAAACATCCATACATTGACATTTATAATATTAGTAGGATACGTATTAGCTGAACAAACATATTATTAACTTTGTAGTTGCGAACTCATCAGCCAGGCTGATAGGATACGTTATCTTTGCGTTGCGCTGGATGAGACTATATCCTTCAAATGCCACATTTTCAAACTTGCGGGAAGGACTCGAAAGCTCATTCACTTACGTGATGAAGTGTCTGCGTCCGCAGTGGGAACATTTAGTGGACTGCATAAATATGCTGGTGTACCTTATAGTAGTAGTCTTCATATGATAGCGAGTAGTTGGAGAGCGTGGCGTCATCAATAGGTCGTTCGTTGTACGCGTAGGGCCGCGTCGAGAAGTCGCTACCGCCAATCGGAACGCGCACCATACTGTACTCCAGCCCACGTGAGCTGAAGTAAGCGCTGACAACAAATTAATAATAACAATAATACACAAACTCGTAGAATCCAATATACACATGTATTCACATCCAGAGAAATTACAGGGCTTAGAGACATAATATCTTGGATCTCTGGGTGACGAAAGCAGTGCAGTGCTAGGTAATGATTTGGACTATCATGTTCCAATAGCTGCGTGTTACTGTGCTGTTATGTGGAAGGCATGTTGCTTACCATCAGGCACATGACCTGCTCGTTTCGTCACTCTATGCTATAAAAAAAACATACGTCCATACATACCCTTTTAGGCAGACTCACACTCTTCCTCTTCCTTTTCCAACATCTTACAAAGCACTCTTGAAGTTAACTATCTCCACAAGCACAGAAGATCCTACTGTGGGGTCTAGGGCTTCTAGTTATCATAAATGTATTTGTTTTTGTATTTGTTATTGCTACTTACCTAGAGCATTTTTAATTATAGCATATATAATCATGTTACATTATTGTTGGTCATTCAATAAAACAAAAAATGGTGGACATTTCACACACAACATCATCTAGCTCCAAACTAAGCAAAGCTTGTACTGGAAACCAAATAGCTGATATAATACTTGTATATTTTTTAAATAGATACTTATTATACATAGAAAACACCCAGGCACATAACAAATATTTGAATTCGTCACACAAATATTTGTCATGGATGGGGATCGAACCCACGGCTTCGCAGGCAGACTTATTACCACAACTAAGCCAATAAGCAAAGCCAGTATGCATAATGGTAAACAAATGAACAAACACTAGCCATACAGATTTGTCAGTTTGAAAATATATAAAGTTTGATAATATGTAAAACATAATACCCCGTTTACATTATTCCAGCGACCGTACTTACGATTGCTTACTGGAATAATGTAAACCGGCACTGGAATGCATTAGCACTGGATTGATGCATTCCAGTGCCGGTTTCCATAATACCCCGTTTACATGATTCCAGTCCAGCGACCGAATCCAGCGCTGGATTGCTTACTGGAATAATGGAGACCGGCACTGGAATGCATCAATCCAGTGCCAGTGCATTCCAGTGCCGGTCTCCATTATTCCAGTAAGCAATCCAGCGCTGGATTCGGTCGCTGGACTGGAATCATGTAAACGGGGTATAAGTGAATCAGTTTAATTTTTAACCCCCAACCCAAAAAGAGGGGCGTCATAAATTTGGCTTTTTTATCTCTGGTAGAGGCTTACAATTTTATCTTCTATCTATTTGTATTGTCTATTCTAGATTCTATCGATTAGATCCCCATACTCTTGTCGTTTACTCGACTAATTGCTGTTGGGTGGGAGCGAAGAAATCCCCTCAGAGTTTGTGACGGCACCCTTGACCCCTTCACTGTTTAGGACAACGTTCCCAAGTTTTCCAGTCCCTTTCCCAAAACTTCTAGACATGCTGCTAGAGGATTGACGATCGCGAATAGAAGTTCCTTCCCCAGGTGAGATTAGCCCTCACGCTAGAAGATGCCACCGAAGCAAGTTTCGTAATACTACCTAGGATGAATCACGTGGAGATTTCCAAGCCTAGGGTAGGCCAACCGTACTGCTACCAATTCCGTTTCTACTTTCAGGATATCATTATTTATACTGTCTGTTGAATAACACAAAAATGATGAATTTTTAAGAAGGTCTGCTGCGCTCATATTTACTCGACAAGTTGTTGTTGGGTGTTAGCGGAGAGCGAACGCCAGTTGATCCCTGCGGCGTCGGTAGCGGCGCCCCCAAATCCCTCCACCGTCTGGAACAGCGTCCCCGGGTCCAGGGTCAGCGAGACTTGGAATCCACCAGTCACTGGAAGACAATCAACACATTACCTACTACATTTTTCTGCAAATCGTCCAGCTTTAACACAAAATCGCCTGGTGGAAAGCTCAGACAAAATATGACCTAATCATCAATATAAATCCCAAACTTCAGGTGCACGGAATAATGTCATCGTTGGGAAGAGTGAGCTCACTCTTTCCTTTCTAGTCAGTTGCAGGAAGCGGTGAATGCCGCACATTTAAACCTATCATTATTTGTTGCAAACATCCAACAAATAGAACTACAGCATACCCCGCCGCTAGCGATTCTAGGGTATTCTCAAGTAAAGTGGTAGTGCGTAAACTACTAAACTTACGCTATGCATTTAGACGCAATTTATTACCAACTTCAAGGTGCTCAAGGCACATCCAATGGTCTTAATCCATGGGCTTAATACTCAAAGGTGGAAAACTATGAGCTATAGTTGGTTAAGAAAGAAGTTTTTTTTTTCTATCATATGTCAAATCTTTATTATTTCTGCCATAAATGATGACATTATCAGCCTATCGTACAAATAGACCAAGCATTAGCCAGCCGGTTTATTAAAAGTTGTAACAAACGACACGGCTGAATTCAAGCCGATGTTTGGTAAAGAGACTAGGCTGTTGATTGGACTGCTAATTAAGCCAGTTGGCTACAACATAATTATGTACTGTTACTGTGTGCTGCTTAGTACTTACTGTTTGAGTTTTGGTAGGAGAGTAGGGGCCCACTGGTTTTCTTGAAACGTAACCCTTTCTGCGAAAAGATAACAAATTAAAAAAATAAGTCACTTAATAATTCGAGTCTATAATAAACACCTAACAGAAGTATGACGAATAAGAGTAAAATACATGTTAAGTTAATTATATGCGCATTTCAAATTGCTCTTACAAAATGAAATATTGGCGCTACTAACGGCAAATTTGAGTACTACCCACAGAAATCTAAATAATAAGGTAATAGAAATGCCATAGCTTTCAAATTACTTGCAAAACGCATGTCGCCACATTTTCCCTACCCCCGTGGTCACAAATACATGCGCGTACTATTCGAATCACAGAAATCTGGTAATTATTTAGATTTCTGTGGTATTACCTTTAAGTGTTTAAAGTGTTCCGGTTCAAACGGCAATGTTTCCAGTGAAAAGATGGCATAGAGATTAAACATCTTATATCTCTAGGTAAAAAGCATAGTACATTGCTAGGTAATAATTTGGACTCTTCATGTTCATCCTATAGCTGCATGTCACTATGCCGTTATGTTGCTTACCATCGGGTACATGTTTGTCCAGCTCGTCTTGTCACTATATGCTATATAGAAATTCGCAGTCATAGGAGTTCCTATGACTACGAATTGAACGATAGAAGTGAAAACTTATAACTCAGAATTTGATAGCTTACTTTGGAAACTACGCGGGGGAAACCGGAAGGCGTGGTCATAACCATGGCCATCTAGAAATGCGTCAGCATATCCAATGGCCATGGTCCCGAGTTCACCTGAAGATTTATATCATTCCTGAGCGTGGCAGTAGGATTAAATTCACAGCCCACGAAAAATCGGTCTATGGTGTGCCAAAAGAAGTTTTCATTTCGAAAAACATGACCCGCCCATTCCCATTTAAGCATAGCAGACCTAAATCCTGTTTACACCTGTAATGAATTCTGCTGAAGAGGTTTTTTGTTTGAACGCGGTAATAATTGGAAATACAGGGCCGATTTAAAAAAAATTGGCAGTCATAGGAACTGCCGATAGAAGTGAAAACTTATAACTAAGAATTTGATAGCTTACTTTGGAAGCTACACGGGTGTAAACGGAGGGCGTGGCCTCGCCACCTTGGTATGGCCATCTAGAAATGCGTCAGCATTTCCCATTGGCTGATGCGTTTCTAGATGGCCTTGCCATGATGGCCTGTCCACGCCCTTGCATCGTTCCCCATTGGCTGACGTATTTCAAGAGGGCCAATAGCCATGGTCCCGAGTTTATCCGAAGCTTTCTTATCATACCCGAGCATGACGAATAAATTCAATTCACAGCCCACGAAAAATCTGTCTAGGCGCGCCTAAAGAAGATTTCACTTCAAAAAAAATCACCGTTCGATATGTGTGTGATCCCCTAATGTCTATACTATATACTTATTATATAACACGGGCGCAGACGGGCTGGATCGCTAAACAATTACATTATAATGTTGAAGGAATAAATAAATAAATTACCTGGGAACTGGTGTAATACATGAAGTTGTCCTGCTCCGGAGTGCGGCGGGTTATAGTGTCGCAGTATGTAGCGTTGCAGACGCACACCACTGATTCTCCGGGAATCTGTTTTGCGGCACATGGTACGTCTGTTGAAGCATCAATGTGCCCACATTACGAAATGTATCTTAGCAATGCTATAAATGAGTTTCTTAGCAATGTTTTATTATAACTACTTATACACTTGACTGCCATCTCGCCTGATGTTAAGCGACTGAGCGATAATTAGAAGAAACCGATTCAGGCCCATTGCCCACTTCAAAATACATACATCATCAAATTCTAATCGCACCAATATTACTTAAAGGACAATGTTTCCAGAGAAATGACAAGGCTTAGAGATATAATATCTTAGGTCTCTGGGTGACGAGCGCAGTGCAGTACTAGGTAATGTTTTGGACTTTCACGTTCCAATAGCTGCGTCTCACTGTGCTGTTATGGGGCAGGCATGTTGCTTACCATCAGGCACATATCCTGCTCGTCTCGTCACTCTATGCTATAAAAAAAAATTGGCAGTCATAGGAACTGCCGATAGAAGTGAAAAAATATAACTCAGAATTTAATAGGTTACCTTGGAAACTACACGGATGTAACCAGAGGGCGTGGCCTCGCCATCATGGCATGGCCATCTAGAAATGCGTCAGTATTTCCCATTAGCTCACGCATTTCTAGATGGCCATGCCATGATGGCGAGGCCACGCCCTTTCAGCATTTCCCATTGGCTGATACATTTCTAGATGCCGGCACCTTTAAGTACCTACTTGAAATGATATGACTTTACGTAGAGTCCACCTTAGTAAGTAAGTATCTTTTCGAGTTAGTTGTACTGTGTAGTATTCCGAATGAAGGACAGTACTTCCGGAGAAATTACAGGGCACAAAATAAAATATCCTATGCCTTCAATGCCTCCGGGTGACAAGCGCAGTGCAAGTGGTAGTGAAATTTTCCGTTTATTTCCTTTGACACTACTGCTTGGCACTACTGGTAGAGTCACGGGAAATTTGACTTGCCCGTGGCACTACCAGTAGGGCCACGGGTAAAAGTAAATTTCCCGTGACACTACACCGTCGCTAGTAGTGTCACGGGAAATAATATTTCCCTTGACACTACTAGCAAAATAATATTCCCGTTGCACGTGTGATTATTTTTCTTTGATATTTATTGACATTTGATTGATTTTTAATTGGCATTTAATGGAAAGGCATTGGCCTTTCCATTGTATGTAAACGGGTGCATCCCAGTAATACTACTAACTGGGATGCACCCGTTTTTTTTACTTAAGCCATACCTGTAGGTCCATAGAACTGCAAAGTCCTCATATTAGTGTTTAGTATCCCATCTGTACCATATAATACTACCTACCGGGATGCATCTATTAAAAACCCTATTTTTTAAATTTTACTTCTACTAATTTAACACAGCGCTATGTAAAATTTAGCTAAATTACGTTATTGCTGTCTTTAACTTCATAAAAGGACGAGGTTCTTAATTCGTTTTTTTGTTTTGTATGTATATTACGCGATAGAACAGCCAATTGTAAGTTAATTATGATGGCTTGGCTATTTTTTTGTTTGTTATATTAAAGTTCCCATAAATTGTTTATCGAACTTCACTAGTTAAAATATTTTTTTTCACTAGTTTAAAGAAATGGGTTGTATGTAACCTAACCGGTCCGATTCCGTTAGTTCACTAGATGGACGGTGGAAACTAAATATTTCCCAAGGAACATCCAGGTGGGCAAAGCTGAGCCGTTGTAAAAAAAGCTTTCCACGGTTCACCCGCGTAGTCTCAGGAGGTAAGTAGGGACACTTACCACCGTCCACCTCCTGCTTAAAATATGTAGGTTGGTACGCATTTCTTTTCTTCTATACAGTATTATTTCAACTTAACTTTTTCCTGTTCAATGAATACCTACTACCTATTTAAAATAGCATTTGGAAATAATATTCTATTGACAGTTTAATTTAAAATGCCAAAGAGTAGTAAGTGTAATATTTGAGGTTTTAATATTAAACACTATATTCGTCAACTAGTCGTATAAAACCACTTATACAACTTGAACTGCCATCGGTACACTCAAACTTGCTAAACACAAAGAACAGGAATGTTTTTAAATTTGTGTTTTAGTAAACACATTATGATAAGCAGATATATATTATGTATATGTTCAAACTTTGAAACGCGTTTTACCACTAAACCCATTGATAAATTGATATAAATATTAGGAGTTCAATTATTGAACCCATCCCTACTTTTGTTATAAATTAATTTTTGAAATAAATTAAAAAAAAGTTTGTTACTTTTAGTTTAGGTTTGTTCCTTATCAGTCTATCTATAATGTCTAAACGGGCTTTTTGTTTTTTGTAGACTTTAGTAGTGCCATGGGTAATGAGGTAATCCACGGGAAATTTTACAGTAGGCGTTTAATCAGCCAATAAGAGCAGTAGTGCCACGGGCAAGTAAAATTTCCCATGACACTACCAGTAGTGCCAAGCAGTAGTGTCAAGGGAAATAAACGAAATTTTCATGATCAAATAATTACGCGAGACTGAGCTGTTATTGCATGTTGCTTTCCATCAGGCGCAAAATTTGCTCGTTTTGCCAAAAAAGTCATTTACCTAGATTACCATGTAGGCTACTTTTTATCCCTTTCAAGTGAATGGTTGTTAAAATGCAATAGTCTAAGCCCTCACGATTGCCAGGCCTTAGTTATTTTATAAAAGCTGAAATTGTTCTATGTGTGTCCCCAATAAACATGCCATGGTGAAAACATGGCGCATATCTATCTCCAAATATAAGTATGGGTAGTTCACAGTTAGAAAGGGCTTATAATTGTACGTCAGTTTCGTAATGATTTAAAGTTACATTTTTGTATAACTGTATTCAAAATAATGTTAAAATTGATGCCGTACAATGACCGACCGACCGACACTTCGAGTGGGGTCAACCCCCTGCCAGACGACTATAGACAGGTACCTACTCATTTAATTTTTCAAAATAAAACCAAATAATGTATGTAAACACTTACCAGCATAGTTTCCTTTGACGATAAAAAATAACACAGTTACAAGATAAAACACTTTCATTTTGCCAATTCCCAGATTCCACATATTATTTCACTAGGTATTATTCACTATAATTAAATACTACGGTTGAAACACCTACTTCAAACACTCTGAAAACCTTATATTAAGAATTTATAATTTAGTTTCATCGCTAAATGGACTGAAAATAAATATGAATTTGGTCACAAAAAGTCTGTCCGAATTGAAAGTCCGAGGGACACTGGAAGTCAAGTGTCAAGTAGCCAAATAGGCTCAGTGTATGATTACTCAGAGATTACTGAGAACGTTGTAAATATTATGTTGATATACCTATTTGTAATCTAAATATGTATGCAAACAGATACACTTTGCGTGTTTGTTTGTAAACGTACGATTAGTTGGATGGTGGATTAATATTATCTCTAGTTGATTATATCATACTAGTCAATTTTGAGTCATTAGTGACTAGTATTTTATTATTGGTTGACGTGTATTAGAAACATGACTGAAAACGCGGAAAAGATTCAATGAGACTTTCACAGAGAGGTAGTTGAATTTACAGGATATATAATAGAGCTCTTTTTAATTTGATAATAAGTATATTTACGTTCTCTTCTTTATTGTGGGTACACGAAAACAAAAAACTTTGATCATAGTAGAAAAACAATTGAAACTAGTGTTAGAACCGGCGGTATTATCGCTAGGAGCCATCTATTCCAGGCATAGATAGTAGATAGAAAGAAAACTCTGGATTGTGACACAAAGAAAAATATATATATTAGGTAGGTACTCACTGTAAATCACTGACTAGCGCCACCCGTAGATGGATGTTTACAATTTGACTAAAAGGCCTGTTTTCATTTTGACTAGTGCGAGTGCGAGTGAGTAGTGCAGGTGTCGAGTGATTAGTAGCAAACACGTGTGGACACCGATTGATCATTGCGAGTGCATAGTAATCAGTCGCGATTACCCGCTCGCACTCGCAATTGCACTCGCACTCGCACTCACGCTAATCAAAATGCAAACCGGCCTTTAGACTAATATAATTATTTGCGAAATAAATACATAATTATTGGTGGATACTTCACACACAACACCATCTGGCCCCAATCTAAACAAAGCTTGTACTATGGAAGCCAGATAACTGATAGTGGTCCAAAATTCGAACCGATCCGTAGAGCTAGTCCGACGTGATTAAGCAACAAACTTTCAACTTCTAAACAAATATCTAAACTTTCATATTTATACTACCTACTATTAGTACGATTTTAAACATTAGTAGAATTTAATTTTGTAGTGTTTTTAAATTCTGGTTTGAGAAACCCTGAATTTAACAATTAAGAACTTTAATTGTAATGAAATTAAAATGTAGTGAAATTCAAGCAGTTTAGAGAGATCGGTTTATATTTCACAATACATACTCATATACTCATTTATTAATAACCAAGGGTTACACGTCAAGTTTTTTATATAATAATGATAAGTCCTTAGTGAATAATATGATAGTCAATACACATTGAATCAATGGATAGTTAATTAATTAACAGCTCATATCATAATAATCATACAGCTTCTAGCATGTATAAAGCAGGGAGTTTTAATTAGTATATAATTTTCTTTTGAAAATGAATAACCGACAAGAGCTCTTTTGATATTCCCACAACAGACGTTCTATACATTTTATATCTTATCGTGAAGTTTTATGTTCATGGAGAGAAAAATATTATACTTATATTTACTTAAAAAGTATATTTCTAACTGATACAGAATTATGGTAGTACCTAATTCACTACGTAACTTCATTTAACATTATCTTTATTTATCACTTACCTATTTATAAATAAGTAACAAATAACAGTATGATGTATGTTTTTGAAACGGTCAAGAAATATGATAAACATTAATACACGATAAAATGAAGCTACGCTGAGCTTCATAATAACAACATTTTATCATAATATGTAAAGAAAAGTAAAAATTCGAGTCATGATGTTTGAATTGAAACTTTTTCGAAATGGCGCTATTCATTTTTATATATTTCTATATATCTTTAACTGACTTCAAATAAAACCGGCCAAGTGCGAGTGGGACTCCCGCACAAAGGATTCCGTACCATTAGCAAATAGACGGCGAAAACCTCTTTGGCTTTATTCGAAATTTCTTATACATCGCAATTACCGCCGACAGGCAACAAGCTTTATAAAAATATTGATTTTTGGCTCATGATTCTGACGATGAATTCGATATCGCGTTCTATTTTTACTAGTGGCGCCTACTACTAGTTTTACTAGTAGTTTATTTGGGACGGACTAATCGAGCAAACATCAAGTTTGTTGTATGGGAGCCCCCCTTAAATAATGTTTTTATTTTATTATTTGTTGTTATAGCGGCAATAGAAATACATCATCTGTGAAAATTTCAACTGTCTAGCTATCACCGTTCTTGAGATACCGCCTGGTGACAGACGGACGGACGGACGGACTGCCAAGTCTCAGTAATAGGGTTCCGTTTTTAACCTTTTGGTACGGAACCCTAAAAAGGAGGAGGTTTTCAATTTGGTGTATCTATATTAATTGTAAATCGATTGTGATGTTTCTTTTTTGGTTTGGTAGATCGTAGATCCTAGTTCAGAGGATCATAGATCGGAGAGATCATAAATCATCAGAGGCGGTCCCATTAAATTTTATTGAAATCGGTGTGAATGAATTGAACAAAAAACTAAAATTAGTTTTCTTATAGGTAGGTATCTGGACGACTTAGGCCAATTGTCCACGTAGCTGCACGACATCCGCACGATTTCGACAATTGTCGGATGCAAGACGAATGCTTGCATCTTGCGTACAAATAATAATGAAGTCTGTGTCCACGAAACGACAACGACACGACAGCCGCACGTCTTGCGTTTCTTCGTAGGATGCATGCATTCGACAAAAGACGCGTGCGTGGACAGTAGGCCTTAGTGATAGCTTGTTATGAAATTTGGTCGAGTGTCTGAATTTAATTTTAAATTGCAGTCGGTTTTTGTTATCTGTTTTTGAAGGAAATAAATTACTTGACGTGTGTCTATTTGGTAGATATGAGAATAGGTCGCAAAGTACCTATGTTTCACCCTCTGGTCCCATTCTTCTTTTATTCATTGTGACCTATTTTTGTCTGAACAAATAATTATCTTTAAATTTATGAGTAGTCTGCCCAATCCAGTATCTAATAGATGTATAGCGGACCAAATGCTTAGATTAAATTATTCTTTCCCACGTATATCTATAATGACAGAACGGATTTCAATTAAATGAATTAGTAAAATCCATACAAATATTGTAATCCTGAAGAGACTTATTTGAACGCGTTAATCTCAGGAGCTACTGAACCGATTTCAAGAAATATTTAACCGTTGTATATGTTCCTAATACATGATCCCAGAGTGCTATAGGCTATATATTTATGTATATTTAATGTAACACAGGCGAAGCCGGGGCGGACCTCTAAGTAAATAAATAGTAAGTACATTATCTGGGTTAATACAAGATAGGTTATTTTTTATCCCTTTGACTTATCGGTTGTTGGCCTACGAAGCGCAGCTAGAGTCAATTAAAGAATTGTAAATAAAACACTGCTTATAATGACGAATTTAAATTGGTTACTAAGTAGGTATCTACTTATAAAGATATTTATTTATAAATCTATGACGAATTTTCTTATCTAAACTAAAAAAAATGATAAACGTATATTTGTGCAACACCCGCGGCGATAGTGAATAATCATGTAATTTTTAAGTAGAATTTTCCTTAAATTTATATCTTATCCTATTTTATTTATTACATGTGTTTTATGATTAATTTTACATGCGCCAGACATACAGCCTGATGTCAAGCGTCCATGTAAGATGGAGCGCATTTACCTAAAAGAAACCGACTCACACTCGACTTCCACAGACACCGATGTTGTTTTATATTTCATAAATCTATATAATTTCCTGTTACAGTTTTAAAGATTAGGTACAGTCAAGCAGTACAAACTGACAAACAGATCATTTTTATTACGTTTTGATTTACAGTTAGAGTGTGATTTAGTGATAAATAATGAGTCATACATGTACTTACACAGAGACGAGACGAACTTCTTAGCATTCCATTCGCCGTGCGGGTCCATCGTGTGGCAGAGAGAGAAATCTCGAATAGACCCCAAGACTTGTAACTCGGGCGTAAGTTTAAAAGCGGCCCCTTTTGGTGACGTACGTCAACACTCACCTTCACTTCTCGTATTTCTCTCCCTGCCCAGCCAAATCCGATATGATCCTACTAATGCAGCTTTAGAAACTCGTTCTAGTATAGAACTTACTTCACTTCTGGACAAGCCAAGGTCTTTAAGCAGATTATAGAGAGATTTTGCTGGTATACCTCTCGCTCCTACTTCTACAGCGTATAAATTAACTACATAGACATTTTTTGTAAATTCGTTTTGAAGGTCGTAATACTTATTTTGTTTCATCGCGTGGTCTTTAGGTATATTAGTTTCCCACGGTACGGTAAGTTCTACAAGGACTATGCGTTTCGTAGCCCTAGAAAAAAGGAAAATGTCCGGTCTGGATGACGAAACACCCACATCCTCTGGGATTTTGTAGTGGTTTTCATACGTGCCCATTAAATTAGTCCAATCAGGTGCTGAACCCAGGATTGAGTAAGGCTTGTTCTTGGCGTTTGAAGTTGAGCCCTCTTTTACAAAGTTAATTTGTCTTTTGTTTATCGTCAATCCCTTTTGGGCTCTAGCTACCGAAAGGCTTACGGCTTCACGTATGATTTCAAGTACTCTGTCATGGCGCTGTGAGTAATGACCCCTATTAAGGAGCACCTTGCATCCCACCAATATGTGCCTTGCTGTACATATCGCCTCACCACAAGTATAACAACATTTTTCAGAGGCTTTTCCCCACCTTACCAAGTTACTCTGGTCAGGGATGGTCATTTGGAAAGCGTTTAGATAATACACTGTAGGTACATAATATTTTTTTTCGTAATAAGTAGATATATTTCTTAATAATATGGTAGGACAAATCGACAAACAGACAGTGGAGTTTGATTTAGTAAAATGTTAATATTTTAACAATTACAAAATAATTATTATATAATTATGTGTAGCTTCCTAATAACTTTGTATGACCAGATCATGCAATCACACTCCAGTGTGTCTCTCTGTCTGTCCGTATATAGTTAAAAAAATGCAATAATATAGGAAATAAATATTTGAAATCTCTATAAATTAATTATTCAAAAACAACAATATAATTTCAATACTAATGTACATAAACTTAGTCATGTACATGTACTGTGTCTGCGTGAATCGTGGCAAAATTGGTTTGATTCAAAGTCTTTGAATGGCAACGTTGGATACCCCGAGCATTGGATACGAAAACTACTAAGCCAATATAAACACAAACTTAAGTCTGGATTAGCGCTTGGCTTGTGGTAATCGTGCCCAAAATACTGACCTCATTGCCACAATTATTGGCAATGGGAATGCGCTGAGCAAAAAAAAAGCCAGCATTTTGGTCACGAGTTAATTTACCTACTACTTGACTTTGATTAATATACCAGCCAAAACTAAATTGGTTGTCTGTGAAGTTGGTTTTCGGACAATAATTTTACGTGATAAGGTCATTATACACAGAAACTTCACTAGCTGAATACTTGAACAGGCTTATAGTTACATTAAAGGTCAGTACTCACATACGGTATTACTCGATAGTTTTACTCGAAGTCGAGTAAAAATCAACGTGTGGACCGCAAAACTCACAGCTCGAAGGCTCGCACCGAGACGGCTCGATGGAATTAAATGAAAGTAATTTCCTTCGAACCTACTCGAAGCGAGCCGTCAATCTTGACTCGTACGTGTGTACGCGACTGCGAGTGGCTCGAGGCAAGCCTAGTATTAGTATTGTTTATCATGATTGAAACACGTGTTTTTAAGAGAAATGGATTTGCGAGTTTAACCCAGTACCTCTTTTACGTTTTTTCTTTTCATTTTCTTTGATTTTCTTATAAAGCACTAGTGAGACTTGCTAAATATAGCCACTGTCTAGTTTGTTGCAGAGACATCCTTTGGCTCGAACGGTCGGTGAATACTGAACGGGGCGCCTTACTCGATAGATCAATGCTCAATGTGTGGACGAAAGCCCATGCCATGGGTTTTACTCGACAATTTAGCTCGATCGAGTAATACCGTATGTGAGTACTGACCTTTAGGTTAATTTGCTCGACTCTACTACGACTTATTTGTGATGTCATCTGTCAATTTGGTAACGCCGATGAAAGCAGACAACAACTATCTGCTTTGAACGGAAAGCAGATCTAGTTATCTGCTTTCAAGCTGAGTCACAAATCAAAGCATGGCCGAAAGCAGGTGAGCTAGGCGGAAGACCTGCCGGTATTCATCTCCTTCAAAAGATGTTATCACATCAAACATTAAAGATAGAAAATAAAAAAGTAAGAAAGGGGTTTGTTTAAAGTTGGCGTCGTTTTTGAATTTGCGTGGCCGGTAATGAAACTTTGACATTTTGAAAGAACAGTGTTAAGTGAGCATACGTTATTATAAACCCATTCCACTAAACTAAGTACATACTATCAAAACGAAGGTATTTGATTCGAGAAGCATTGCATCTCTCATAGTAAAAGAAAAACTTTGAAAGGCCATAACTCAGCTCCGATATCTTACAGCAAATCTGATTTTATGAATACATCTAGAGTACGGTAGTGTTACAAAAAAAGGACAAAAATCTTTAGCTGCAAAAAAAAGTTTTTGTACGTCACAAGTCCAAACAAAAGTGGCCAAACACCGTTCATACGAAGCGAGTTTGTTGAATGGTAACAAGTAGGGATGATCGTCACGTTTCGGGAGTACTCAAGAGTGGCAGCTCCACCGTAACGATGAACCTGGCTGCCACAGGAATCCTGGCTTCATCTTCTCCAAGCTTTAATACCACTTCTCTACTCTTCCCTCTGGAAATCAAATTTACAAGGCCATTAAATCTTTTAACCTCTGTTCCGTATAATCGGGCAACATTATATCGGCCATCAAAATCATAGCGGATCTATGGTTTACAGCCGGCTGTCACTAGTACATTGTCTCTGGTCGCGGGAACGGCATGACATGAGTTTTTTTTTGTGGTTAAAACTGGTGTTTTTCGGATAAAAGCTTTAATATTGTGCGGGAATACGTTATTAAAGTTAATAATTACTACTGGATTAGTGCTGGAATATTAATTGTGAAGTGGCTGCTGGATTGGCCGCTTCTAGAACGCAGGATCGTTCTGGGGCGGGAGATCGTCTACGGAACTGTCTGGTTTGGTGTCCTACTTTCCATATTTCTCCTGCTCCCTATTCCTAACAACCAAACTGGGCTTTGGACGACGCCGGGAACCCTACGTAAGTGATTTCTTTTCGGTACCTTGTTTGCAATTAGGGGGTAAATATTAAAATCGGTATAAAAGCAAAATAATAATGTTCTAGACTTGCTATGGGCCCCAAGTCGGTATTTCTGGCATAAATACTATACAACCTCTATGCTACAAAAACATAAACTAATGTAGTGGTAGGACTCTTTGTAGAGTCGATCTAGGAAATTACCACCTTTGTCAGTTATTCTACCGCCAATCAGTCATTTTCAAACATCACTGTGTTAAGGTTTCAAGAACAGTGCAGGTATAGAGCATAGAGATAAGTCATCTCATATTATATGTATATGGGTAACGAGTGTAGTGCAGTGGTTGGTAATGATTTGGGCTCTTCATGTTCCAATAACTGGTGTCATTGTACTGTTATGAGCGTGTTGGTAGACGTATTGATTACCATCAGTCACACGTCCTGCTCGTCCTGTCACTCTGTACCATGAAAGCAAGTTATTTTTCTACAGCTGAGACCCGGGCCTTCTCACAAGGAGAAACTCAAGCCCACGGGGAAACACACGGGTAACACCACGGGGCACTGCTAGTACATACATAATATATAAATATGTTATGTTCCACATTTAAAAAGTAAGACTTGCTACGAAGCGCATTGCCAATCCAAACGCATCAGGCTGTATCAAAAAAATCTTATAGTCTTATATTTCAAGGACATGTGCCAACCACCGATCCACACTTAGCCAATGTGGAGGTTAATGACGTAGGCTTAGACTCTGTTCTTGTGAGAGATGGCCTCGGTCACAGCAGGGGGAACATAATTTAGGTTGTTAATGCTAAGTAAGAAAAGAAGAAAACACATTGCCTATGAATCGAATTTACAAAAGTGCTGCGCAAATAAGCTATATAATCCGTATTTTTCATAGAATAAGCATTTATTCAAATTACCTATACCTAACTGACTGTTTTGAAGAACACTTCAAACAGTCCACTAAAAATTGGACGACGCCAACGTGACGCCAGACCAAAATGTTGGCATTTATTTGGTCCTTATTTAATATAATCATTGCCATTCAGCGTGGTATTGCCGCCAGCAAGCTGGACACGCTTCCGATGGACATACGGCTTGATCATCTTGATTATGTTTTGGCCTTTATATGTTTATGGATAATTCAGATGTGGTTTGTTCAATTTGTTAGTTATGTTGGCGTTGGTATACCCAGCGTAGTTCTCATTGGAATTAGATAAGTTTTGATAATAAAGATTCAGGCATAAAAAAAAATTGGCAGTCATAGGAACTGCCGATAGAAGTGAAAACTTATAACTCAGAATTTGATAGCTTACCTTGGAAACTATACGGGTGTAACCGGAGGGGGTGGCCTCGCCATCACGGCATGGCCATCTAGAAATGCGTCAGCATTTCTCATTGGCTCACGCATTTATAGATGGCCATGCCATGATGGCGAGGCCACGCCCTTTTAGCATTTCTCATTGGCTGACGTATTTCTAGATGCCCAATCACCAAGGTCCCGCGTTTACCCGAAGATTTCTTATCATACCCGAGCGTGACGGTAGAATTTAATTTACACCCCACGAAAAATTTATCTAGGTGCGCCTAAAGAAGTTTTCACTTCAAAAAGAAAATACTACTCACTTGTTCAACATAACGACGACGGCAGTATCGTCAGGTGTGCGAAAGGCGACATGGAACAGTTCGGGATCGCAGGAGAGTTCCCTCGAATTTAGGCGCCGAGACCCTCGCGGGACGAACTTGGAGAAGTGGCCGAGTGCGTAGAACATGGGCTGCTTGTAAAACTCCTGCTTCTTGGCTGAGACGACGATGGGCGCGTCTAGACGTATGTCGGCCCACGTTGGCCCACCAGACGTGTTCACGCAGAGGTTCCAGTCCAGCCAACCGATCACACGGTGGTTCAGATCCTGGTGACCAAAGAATATAATATACTACGTATAGAGTTAGAGGCTTTGAACCGAAAGCACGGGTCTGATCGCTCTGGTCTTGTCGCTCTTGTGGAAGTGTCATACTTTTGCGGCACATCACTATGTCGCCATAGCTGACATACACCTCATCTGCTTACGATTGGTACAAAAGAACCGTGCGAAAAAACCTGATCTAATCTACTTATTCTTTATCTAAGCTGGTGATCATTTCCATCTTTCAAGTAGCTGCGCTCGACGGTGTATCCCGCGACTTATTTCTCCAGCAAACAAAAACTCACTTCAATATGAAATTAAACCCAGACACTAAGGTTCATAATCATTGTGAAAACTGGCCTCGTGGTTTAGTTGGTAGTAGCTCTGCCTGCGAAGCCTAGGGTCGTGGGTTCGATTCCCACCCAGTGCAAATATTTGTGTGATGAATTCAAATATTTGCCCTGTGTCTGGGTGTTTCTATGTATAATAAGTATGTATTTAAAAAACTATATCTTATACCTTTAAACGAGCAATTCTTGTACCTATATATATATGTAAATATATATAGAATCTGAATCTCGGAAACGGCTCGACGGATTTTCATGAAATTATGTATGCAGGGGATTTCGGGGACGATAAATCGATCTAACTAGGTCTTATTTTTAAAATAAAGTGTCCAAGTGCGAGTTGGACTCGCCCATGAAGGGTTCCGTTGCAGCAAGTAACATTATATACATAGTGCACATAGTTCTTGTAGTTCGTTGTAACTTTGATCGAAGTTTCAATAATAGTGTATTTATGACGTACTAAAAAAAAACTACTCATAAGATCGAGTTCAAACTAATTTTCGTTGGTAGTTTACATGGTAATGTACATCATATATTTTTTTTAGATTTTTCATTTTCTTACTTTAGAAGTTAGAGGGGGGGGGGGGACACACATTTTACCACTTTGGAAGTGTCTCTTGCGCAAATTATTCAGTGTAGACGAAAATGATTTTTGAAACCTCAATATCATTTATCATTTTTAAAGACCTATCGATAGACACCCCACACGTGTAGGTTTGATGAAAAAAAATATTTTGAGTTTCAGTTCTCAGTATGGGGGGCAACCCTAATTTTTATTTTTTTTATTTTTTTCTGTTGAAATCTTAATGCGGTTCACAGAATGCATCTACTTACCAAGTTTCAACAGTGTAGTTCTCATAGTTTCGGCAAAAAGTGGCTGTGACATACGGACGGACAGACAGACAGACAGACAGACATGACGAATCTATAAGGGTTCCGTTTTTACGTTTTACGGAACCCTAAAAAACGCATATTATGCGCGTTTTTAGACAATGAAAAACTGTCACATTAGACATTAGAATGTGAAGGTAAATTTCGCCGCGTGACGCGACAGCATAATTAGCTCAAACGGGAAGTCGGGCGCTCATAGCGGCCACGAATTAGTAGCTCCGGGTTCGAATCCAGACGGGTTCTCTTTTTTTTCAATTCGTTTTTTTTAAGAAAATCTATTTCTTGGAGTCTTTTATCTGTAGGTATCTAAGTATATTTAGTATTTAAACCGAGCAAAGCTCGGTCACCCAGGTACTAAGTATTATATCAGCTATCTGGGCGCCTTCATACAAGCTTTGCTTAGTTTGGGGTCAGATGGTGTTGTGTGTGAATCGTGCACCAATATTTATTTATTTATTATTTATAAAAATAAAAAAAAACTACTAAAAACACTGTTCCATTAAAACAGCGAGGTAGTAGGTACAAATACGTCGTCTAGGTAAAGGGTAAACAAATTTTAATTTCTTGTTCATATTTCAAAAACCATCATACGGATTAGAATGAAATGTATTTGGGACCCATCGATATAAACCAATGCATGTGCCCTGAGCACTTTTAAATTGGTAATAAACTGCGTCTCACTCGTGTATCGTAAGTGGTTTTCACACAACCAATCTACCTACTTAACCCGTTAGGATTGCTAGCAGCGCGATATGCTGTGGTTCTACTTAATTTGGTTGTTGACAACGAGCTGCGATAAGTAAAAACGTCCGGCGTTTACCGCTTGCTGCCACCGACGGAAAGAGTGAGCTCACTCTTTCCATCGATGACATAATTCCGTGCGCTTGAAGTTTGGGACGGCCCATCGAATTGTTTATATCGATGGTGGGCCCATGATTTTGAACTCTCATCAAAATCGATTCACAGCTGTCGGAGCTATAACATAATTAAAAAAAAAAACGAATACCCGAATGGTACCTACCTACTATAATGTTCTACAAATGATAGTTACTTACAAAACTTCATAAATACATGTTGTCTTGAAAAGCTTTTTGTCAAATATCCAGTAACTTACTTCAATAATGTTAGAGGCGTAATTTTCAGCCCGAGACCAGCTCCCGAGATCGACTTTTTTGTCAGCTGATGCCGTAACACCTGAAAATATAAGTATAATTACTACAGTTCAATTTCTACAAACAGTAATTAGGTACCTATCGCTCGTGCTTCCATTATTTCTTTTTTCACAACACATAGGAATGTACCTACATAAGTACATATTATGTTGTATTTATTGCATGTATACTGATATGTAATATAGGAATCGTTTTGTGAATTATATAAAATATTATTTGTACATAAACAATAAGCTCAAAATTAATACATGTTTAAAATGGTTAATTATTGGAACTAAGTTGATACGGTAGGTTTGTAGGAGATAGGAATTTTCCTGCGCGAACTGAACTGAAGAAAATGTGGGACTAAAACCGTATGAAATATAACGGACGGAAGTGTTGAGTAAAAACGACCCGTGACTAAAGTTGACAACTTTATACACGGTTTACATTATTCCAGTCCAGCGACCGAATCCAGCGCTGGATTGCTTACTGAAATAATGTAAGCCGGCACTGGAAAGCATTGGCACTGGATTGATGCTTTCCAGTGCCGGTTTCCATTTTTCCAGTAAGCAATCCAGCGCTGGACTGGACCGCTGGACTGGAATAATGCAAACCGGGTATTAGTTTCAGATGATCGTACCCAAAATTATTATTTTTGAAAATTTTGTTGTAAGTATCTTTATTATCCAAAGGAACTTTGTTCCTACCTGGTGTTTTTTGTTATTTAATAAGGTATTGGACTGGGTCAAAAATAAACCATTGTAATTATTCGGTCAGCAAGATCATGGAAAAGTATGGGACATGTATTTTTTGTTTTATCAAAATATTAAAAACCGCCAAAGATAGACCATCAAACTTCCAGAGTGGGGAGTCATGACGTCATTTGTGGGTAAAAATCGTACCCTCAAGTGACGTCACGCGAAACTTCTAACCACTGTGTGTCGGATGGTGTTGTGTGTGAATTGTCCACCAATATTTATTATTACTGTATCTTCGGCATTTTTTGTTTGTGAAACAAAAGAAAAAAAGCGTGTATACTTTTTTTAGCAATCTAGCTGACAGACTAAATAGTTTTTTTATGATTGTAACCTATTGAAAACTGGATCGTATCGTCACTTAAGATCAGGCGAGTTGGTGATTTGGTGATCAAGTGTAGAGTAAGGAGAAGTTATACCTTCGGAAGCTTCAGTGTAAAGGATGAATTTGTCCGGATAGTCCCTCAAGGCCGTAGTGAGCTGTTCTGCTGGAGTGAACTTATCGAAGTAAGCGTGCACTCCAACGCCGTCTATGTACTGCAACGCACCCGGGGTGAACAGAATCACCTATAATAACTTCACAATTTAGTATTGAACCACGAATATATTATGATAGTTTAATTTCATCAGAAAAAAATCGAGAGCCGACTTCAATTTCAAATTAAACTCACACGCTCGATTAATTTTTATAATTTCTATGATAACGTCATCCAGAGAAAAGTAAGCATATTTTAGTTCTGCGTTAGTAAGTAAGCATATTTCAAAAACTACTTCGCCGATTTCGATAAAATGTATATGGGTCTTAGTCATAGTTTCTTGTGAAATTTAGTCGAGCGAAATTTAATTTTAATCATGCGGCGCGGAACCTATATATTTGGGTTCAGCGCCGCATATTACTCATCATGTGAAAAAAAATTCAAAAATAAATTGAATCTACCCTCAAAAATTTTGAGGTTAGTTTTGACATAACAAATCATAAGTGAAGGTTTATCAACTAAATATTTTTCGCGGGAGCAGAATAAAAAAACCTATGAACTTGTGAAATAAATTATTAAAATTTGTCTTAGAATGAGTTGTAACTGACGATTTAAATAGTCGGTTTCAATTTTTTGCATTTACAATTACACACACACCTCGCCAGTATGTGAGTAAATTTTATATTATTATTTTAGTTATTTTTTCGTTATAGTAAAGAAATACTTGCAATATTGAACCACATTGGGATAGTGAGTCTCTGATCGTCGCCTACAATAATCTTGACGTGTTTAAAGGTGGAATTCTTTAACGTAGGCCCCAAATTATTTTGTATCCATCGACCCTGCAAAATAAATAGGTACATAAGTATAAATTTATTAACATCCCTTTCCAATTACTAATTCACTCCGCACCTTTTGAAAAGTGCTAAGTATTTTAGCACCGCATCGCAGTGAGGATTGTCTCACAGTCTCACACCGCACCAGTCAAAAGCAGCTGTCGAAGACAGACCCACATCACAGTCTATTATATCATACAGCCATTCGACGAAGCCGTCTAGACGGGGCAATCGTGCGGGGCGTGCGGGGTGAGACGCGGGAAGCGCGCTCCTGCATTTCCTACATTACAATATCTGTATTGCAGGAGCGCGGCTCAGGGCTGACGTCTTCCGTATGTTTTAATTTTACATTGGTGCCACCTTTTTCAAAATTGCGACAACCCTACCAGTGTCTAGACATTATCGGCGTTTCTCTCAGGATAAAAGGGAATTAACTACTTACTGGTAGTATTTCTTTATACTATGCCCACATTGAAAGAGAAAAACTACCGCCCCATCGACATCAACATCGACTGGCCTTGTGGCTTAGTGGTAGTAGCTCTGCCTGCGAAGCCGAGGGTCGTGGGTTCGATTCCCACCCAGTGCAAATATTTGTGTGAAGAATTCAAATGTTTGCATTTGCACTGTGTCTGGGTGTTTCTATGTATAATAACTATATATTTAAAACTGTAAATATAAGTATTATATCACCTATCTGGCCGCCATCGTACAAGCTTTGCTTAGTTTGGGGTCAGATGGTGTTGTGTGTGAATTGTCCATCAAAATTTATTTATTTATTATCTCCCGGAGGACGCTGGACTCTTAAGGTAGAACCTTTCTTTTGTGTTTCTGGAGAAAAGGCCAAACCCCAGACTCTTCCACGTTCATATAGTTTTTTTCCCTTAATTTAGATTCTCTCGCCCGGCTGGGCCTCCACAAAATCTCAAAGATATCCAAAGTACTAGCACATCGCTAGTGGCGAGAATTGTTTTCAAAATTAATTTAATTTCCTTCACCACTGTTGTTAATATTTCTAAAGTTATTAAAATTCTAAGTTAATAGTTCTTGAATGGTGTTAATATAGATTATTTGAAATAGTAAAATGTTAATATTATTATTGTCTTCTTACTAAGCCCTGTGTAGTCCACTGAAGCTTATTGTAGTTACTGGGAATCATAACACCGTTTGATGGCTCATTCGAAGCAGTCACTCCCCAAATCGGTATTCCGCTTTTATCATAACACTCAATAAACCTGCAACAAAAACCGCGAGTCGTTAGCAAAAATAAAATTAACACATACACTTGTGCGTTTTTTTTAACCCCCGATCAAAAAAGAGTCGTTATAAGTTTGACGTCGATGTCTGTCTGTCTGTGTGTGTGTCTGTCTGTGGCACCGTAGAGCTCAAACGGATGGACGGATTTCAATGCATTTCTTTTATTTGCAGGTTAATTTCCGTGCAGATGTTCTTAGCTACGTTTGGTTAATATCAATTCAAGATGACCGCCTCCACAAAATGGCGGACAATAGTTATTTGTTGTACAAGAGTGCAAAGTGGCTTTTTAACCGCGTGCTCAATTTTGATGACCGAGCAAGCGAAGGATTCTAAAGTTGAATCACGAGCGTAGCGAGGGATTCAAAAACTAGAATCCTGAGCGTAGCAAGGGAATCAAAAGGGCACAAGGTGAAAAATCTTTGCACTCGAGTGTAACACGTAATTTTTCATCCCCCCCTAGCGAGGAAATTACTAAACACTTTGCACATTTTCAGTTTCAGTCGATTCTGTTGGCGTCAAATAAACTTCTTGGTCGCTAGAATAACTTATTATCATGGTATTTAGGTTTTTCACTTGTATTCAATTTTATAAGTTTTAAACTTAAGTTTATTTAGCCATGGTTTTAACAATATGACGTGAAAATATGGAGTGTTGACCGATTGAGGTAAGGAGTTTCATGTGTACATGAAAAAGTATCCGCCCAAATGCATTAAATTATAGTAGCGCTAAATTTGCATCAGGGTACATTTTAAAGGAAATTAATAAAGGTACTATTCAGAATTCATGAAAGAAAAATATTGGCAGTCATAGGCACTGCCGATAGAAGTGGTAACTTATAACTCAGAATTTGATTTTTACTTTGGAAACTACGTGTGTGAAACCGGAGGGCGTGGCTATGAGCATGGCCATCTAGAAATGCTGACACATTTTTAAATGGCCAATGGGAAAGGCTGAGGCATTTCTATATGGCTATTGGCTATGGTCCCGAGTTTACCCGAAGATTTCTTATCATTCTCGAGCGTGACGCTAGAATTAAATTAACAGCCCACGAAAAATCTGTCTTTGGCATGCCAAAAGAAGTTTTGACTTCAAAATATATTGTAAGTACCTACATGTTTTCTCAAAATAGTAATTATTTATTTGATGTTATATTTACTACATTATTTTGTACTGCACAAGTAGTTGAAATTATCTATTAGTTACTATTTTATTGGTCAATAATATTTAATTATTTAACTCGGCAACTCGGCATACTTCAATTCGATTACAATTGATTCATTCATAGCATTTTAAAATGTTTTGCCATTTGAAATAACATTCTTTACCTCTATCCTCCATACGTGAAAAGAAAATTGCGCGCAAAGCATTTAAAAAAAGTACACCAAAGAGGTTCCGAGTATGAGTTTTTAACAAATTAAAAATAAATGTATGATGAATTCGGCACCAAGGAGGTAGAAATAAATAGGTTAAATTACGTTTTGAATTCAAAACCTCAGTACACACGATGTTCTAAATTCAAATTTACTTTAACCTCTAGAGGGTAAAAACGACTTTTGCGCCCTGATATCGAGGAGCAAAAGTACTCTTTCCGAGCTGGTGGGATGAAAAATATTTTTCACAACTTACCTCAATATGGGTATCAAATGAAAGGACTTGACTAGTAAAATACTATGCACTACGACTACTGGGCCACTGCAACAAAATGGCTAAATACATTTCTTTTTTCACAACTCCCTCAAAATGGGTATAAAATTAAAGGGTTTGACTAGTGGAATGTTGTACAGATTACAAATCCCAGGTAGTCGGGGGTAAATCAAAAATTTTAATTTTGTTCTTATTTATACATGCCACGGGCAAAGCCGGTGTGGGCCGCTAGTAAGTATTATATATTTGATAAAAGCAGCCAGTTCCGGTTTAGATTTTGTCTTAAAAATACTATTAATCGAAATAAAAACCATCATATCTTTCAAGTTGTATTAACCAATTTTGTGCGGTGTGCAATTTTGATTAAAATGGGTTTAGTAGTTTAAGATCGCGGACAAACAATGTGACGCGTAATTTACATAAATTAAGTTGGTGAGGCAAAAACAAATTAAATACGGTTTTCAAAACACAAAAACAAGTAAATAGCTGTATGAATTTGAAATTGGAATTCCTAACCGAAGAAGAGACAATTAAAATCAAAGTAGCCAGTACGACAAAACACCTTCAATTGTCTTCAAGTGTCTTCAAATTTTGAGTGAATCGGTTTCTTCTAGGTAAACACGCTCCATCGTAGACCTCATCATCGCGTTACATCAGGCGAGATGGCGGTCAAGTGTAAACCTATAAAAGTAATAAAAACACAGTTTCATATGTAACAACATCAACAGCCCACTAAATGTTCCCCACTGCTGACAGTGGTGCTTGTGGGGTTTGAACCCGGGGTCTCCAGCTCGGCAGACCCCGTTCTGTCGACTAGACTAGCCGTACTTAACTCATATGTAAGGACCTAATATAATGTTACTTGTAAAAGTAGTCGGCCAGTGTTTGGTAGTACTCGTTCTTGAGGAAGCCACTGTTGAAGCTGCCGGAGTCCTTCATCCATGGTGGTGGTGACCACAGCGAGCCCACCACGCGCAGCGGTCGCGGAGCCGCCTGAGCCGCGGCTTGCACCAACGGGATCTGAGAACAGCCATTATTTATTTTTATAGTAAACTACCTGACCCGTGCGCGCGTTGTAGCTGCATCTATCAAAAATTGGTCTTAGCTATGCAAAATTTGAACAAATTCGGTTACCTTAGGTACTAATGACGCAACCTACGATAGAACCTAAGATAGACACATGCTGTCACGCATCGAAAGCTCTCAAAAAGCTCTCGTTTTTGTTACATTTTTAATTCATGCTCCGCTCCTGTTGATAGTAGCGTAATGTTAAATAGCTTATATATTTTCTCGATAAATGGACTACCCAACAGAGAAAGAATCTTTCAATTCGGACTAATAGTACCCGAGATTCTTGCGTTCAAACAAACAAACAAACTCATCAGCTTTATAATATTAGTATAGATGGTATAGAGATAGAGTGACGAGACGAGCATGACATGTGCCCGATGGTAAGCAACATGACGACCACTTAACAGCACAGTGATACGCAGCTATTGGAGCATGAAGAGTCCAAATCATTACCTAGCACTGCACTGCGCTCGTCGGCCAGAGATATAAGATGTTTTATGTTACGTATGGAATTTCACTGGAAACATTGCCATTAAAACCGGAAGAGAACTGGAGTGTTAGGCGGTAGACCTGCCGGTCTGCATTTCCGGGTATAATAGAAGAAGTATGTGACAAGTTTTCAACGTGTGTAATAGCATGTGCAACATCGGTATATTTGTAGCTAAACAAGTGACTTAATGTAAAATGTTAAACATTAGCAATACTAAAATTCTAAGTTATAAGTGTTCACTTCTATCGTCAAGACGATTCAAATCAGTCCAAACTCGATAAGGTTGTTTTAATTATCATAATAGAAACAACGGTGGTTTTATATTACTCATTTATTCAACTGTTTCCTACTACATTACAAACCGACGTTCCAATAGAGAATCCCGAATCTCCCTTCTTTTTCTCGTACCATAGACAAATGCCGTGTTGCCAGTCGTATTCGACCCAAAGTTACCACAGATATTGCCAGATACTTATTCCATATAGAATCTAGTACTGTTCTACAAAATAGAACAGTACGACCCCTCGTTAGGGATTCTTAACAGTCGGCCATCCTGAACCAGTGTCTGTCCCAGACACAGATATAGTTGGCAATGTATGAGATAACAGGTAACTCAAGTAGCAGACTCTGATTCGGGTTGACTTAGATAATAATACTATACAATTATTAATAATTATGTTCCTTCTTCAAAAATAAAATTATGATATCAAATTATTAGCCTAATGGGTAAGTTAACACTTGTAGTAAATTTACATCTTGTCAAACAGTAATAAAAAATATCACAATGCTGCGACCATCCTGATCACTAGAATGTCCCCATTCTAAAAACAACTGATAACATTGTGCAGAATATTGCTGAACAGATTTAAGTTGCTAAATTTTGAACATAATTCTGATGCCAACTACATATTTCATTGTACATTGTACTACGCCCTCCACATAGAAGGGAACTCGGTGCATCTAACAATATGCTCCGGCCTCGGTGCTGTACATAGCTTATGAGGTCGGGGTACTATTTGCACGGCCAAGGAGCTTTCGGTCTCCTGTGAAAGGTAAATGAACAGAGCATTTGTAACTTGCACACGCAAGCTTCTTCGATCTGGTTTTAAAAACAAGTAACTGGGGTATCTGGGTACAGCTTGCACACACAAGGTGCTTCGATCTCGTTTTAAACGTAATTAAGTAGAGTATCTGGATACAGCTGGCACACACAAGGTGCTTCAATCTCGTTTTACAGTTAATTTACTAAAGTATATGGGTGCCACTTGCACGCATAAGGTACTTCAATCTCGTTTTAAAGGTAAGTTACTAAAGTATCTGGGTACCAATTGCACGCACAAGGTGCTTGAATCTCGTTTTAAAGGCAAGTTACTAAAGTATCTGGGCACCGCTTGCACTCGCAAGGTGCTTCGGTCTCGTGTTAAAGATATGTAGTTCATCAATCTCGTTTTAAAGGTGATTTACTAAAGTATATGGGTGCCACTTGCACGCACAAGGTGTTTCAATCTCGTTTTAAAGGTAAGTTACTAAAGTATCTGGATACTACTTGCACGCACAAGGTGCTTCAATCTCGTTTTAAAGGTAAGTTACTAAAGTATCTGGGTACTACTTGCACGCACAAGGTGTTTCAATCTCGTTTTAAAGGTAAGTTACTAAAGTATCTGGGTACTACTTGCACGCACAAGGTGCTTCAATCTCGTTTTAAAGGTAAGTTACTAAAGTATCTGGGTACTACTTGCACGCACAAGGTGCTTCAATCTCATTTTAAAGGTAAGTTACTAAAGTATCTGGGTACTACTTGCACGCACAAGGTGCTTCAATCTCGTTTTAAAGGTAAGTTACTAAAGTATCTGGGTACTACTTGCACGCACAAGGTGCTTCAATCTCGTTTTAAAGGTAAGTTACTAAAGTATCTGGGTACTACTTGCACGCACAAGGTGCTTCAATCTCGTTTTAAAGGTAAGTTACTAAAGTAGGTATCTGGGCACCGCTTGCACCCATAAAATGCTTCGGTCTCTTCCAGCCAATGATTAACTCTCCTGGGTACCGCTCGCACACGCAAGGTGCTTCGGCCTTCTCCTGTAAGTAAATAACATAAATAATCTGGATACCGCTTGCACCCATAAAGTGCTTCGGCCTCCTCCAGTTAGTGATGAAATCGCCTGGGTACCGCTTGCACACGCAAGGTGCTTCGGCCTCCTCCAGGAAGTAAATAACATAAATATTCTGGGTACCGCTTGCACCCATAAGGTGCTTCGGCCTCCTCCAGTTAGTGATGAAATCGCCTGGGTACCGCTTGCACACGCCAGGTGCTTCGGCCTCCTCCAGGAAGTAAATAACATAAATATTCTGGGTACCGCTTGCACCCATAAGGTGCTTCGGCCTCCTCCAGGAAGTAAATAACATAAATATTCTGGATACCGCTTGCACCCATAAGGTGCTTCGGCCTCCTCCAGTTAATGACTAAATCGCCTGGGTACCGCTTGCACACGCAAGGTGCTTCGGCCTCCTCCAGGAAGTAAATAACATAAATATTCTGGGTACCGCTTGCACCCATAAGGTGCTTCGGCCTCCTCCAGGAAGTAAATAACATAAATATTCTGGATACCGCTTGCACCCATAAGGTGCTTCGGCCTCCTCCAGTTAATGACTAAATCGCCTGGGTACCGCTTGCACACGCAAGGTGCTTCGGCCTCCTCCAGGAAACAAACAACATAAATATTGTAGATACCGCTTGCACCCATAAGGTGCTTCGGCCTTCTCCAGTAGACAAGTTTATCAGGACATCTTCGGGAAGAACTTGATTCAGCCTCGGTGTTGCAGCACTATGCAGCACTAGCGCTCACAAGGCGCCACATTGCCGACTCCATCGTCACTCCAAGACGTGCTCAGCTGTCTCTTTGCGCGGTTCATTTAGGAATTGGTTGAAGGAAGGGTAGCTTAAGCGTATCAGAACCAAGGGCAAATTTAAAACATCTCAGCGGTTTTAGAAAGAAAACAAGAATATAATCAAGGTTGTTAATGGACCAGTGCAGAGTAACGTCGACTAACATACTTTGTATAAAATACATTTTCATCAATCAAGAACACAGTTCGTAAGCTTACGCAAACTGAATCATAATACATTTCATAGTAATTTTAGTGCTTTATATATTTTTGTTTTAATTTCCATCACTATGTATTTCCATACTATGTAATAAATGTTTATCTTATCTTATCTTGTCACTACTTTCCTTCCGCGCCGTCAGATCTCATCGAAGGTTACATTTTATCCATTTGAAAAATGTTTACGTTTATCTTTCTCGCGCTATTCTTGTGCTATCTATACTTTAGAACCTATAAATTGTTCAATGCTACTTCTATACTTCAATGATACTTTTATTCGTCTGTGAAACTATTAGGATTAACAAAATTGTGTTGTGTCAGAGACCAGAAAAACGTTCGCTAGTTTCCATCAATGTTTGGTATACAGACATATAAGTGGATTATAAATCTTCAGCGAAATTTAAATTTGCTTCAGCGAATTTTGTTCAATGCGAAAACATCTCGAATTGCAGCTCTAGAAGTTTTAGTCTTCGTGTCCGCTTTCGTTCTCTTTGATATTTTAAACTTAACAGTCTTTGATATTATACATTTAATTGAACTATCGATAAGGCCTATAGGATAATGCCTTAGGGTATGTATTGTCTCCAACTTTACTTTTATCGAAAGGTTCAAATAGATTTGCGTACAAATCGTACTAACTTAGCAAACCAGTAGTTCAGTAGTAGACTACGTTTCTTCATAAGGGGAACGACTGACATTGTCTTGGCATTGTTCGATTTTTTTTCTTTTAGGCACTCGCCTATCGTAACTCTTAACTGTATTTTTTGTAATTAAAATTATAATAGTGGAGCGACTCCCCGATATTTCGATGCAGTATTTTACGCCATGTTCATGGATAACAAATCAGAAATTTTGTTTAGAAGAGAAGCTCCGTTCTCTCGCCAATTTATGTTTTGCCGTTGCCGCATCTTACCATGTGCTTTAAAATATAGAACATCTGAGTTAGATGCGACAGAATACCAGTTTGATTTTTGTGACCACTGCGCTTCAATATTATGAAGCGCTTTATACAAAATTATCAACTTACTAACTGTAGTACGTATTATTACAATCATATTCGCCAGTTTTAGCAGTCCGTTCTTTTTTTTTTTTTTTATAAATGGAAAAGGAGATATATTAATCAATTTCTAATGTGGACCCAAAAAAAATATACCACGTACAGTAAATAACTTTGTGTTCGGCACGACCTGTATTACGTCACGCATTGCATCACAGCTTATAAATCTTGAAATGCTTTTCATGCATGAATTCAATCATAATATTTATTTCTTTATTCTTAATATTAACTAAAACGGGCGTACAGACCAATTACTTTAGTTAACCATACATCTAAGAGTGTAAATAATAATGTATCTCATTTACAGTAATTCAACTAAGAGGTATAAACTACACTTGCACTAGGTATGCATTTATATTAAACTTCCATTACTTAATTTCGGGCACTGAATGTTCTTAGAGCCATTACTTCCTTTTTTTTTTTTTAGTTTACCTTCTGCTTATTTAGGCTAGGCTAACAGCCATCAGAGAGTGAAGAAAGTACGCTTCGTTATCAAGTAGATAATTTTAAACTTTAGTAATTGTCTTGCTAATGTCCATTTCAGTAGTCTAAATTGCTTTTTTTTTAATATGTCTGCCTTGCACATTATACTTAATGTCAACATTTCATATACATTTCATACTGATTGCAGATCTAAATAGTAATTTCTGAATTTTAGAAAGGAAAACAAAATGTTCAATCTGGTACTTTTGTGTTTGATGATTTTCTTGATAGCGGGTAGTACAGTGAGAGTACTCGCTTCCAGGTATAAACAGATTTCATTGTAATTTAACATTAATGACGCACATTCCTTATGCATCCCGTGGGACGATAAGAGCGTTAAGGATTGAAACTATTAAATATCGGAATGTTTGAAATTGTATGTCACGACTAATGCTGTTATTCATGTTATTTTATTTTTCTATTACAATAATAGCTTGCTTGCGCTTACGCACATGTAGCCAAACATAGTAAACAGCATAACAAAGTATTTACAACGAATGCAATGTATCCAAATATGTTTTTTTTTGTTATAAATGTTTTTGTCACTCATTTTTTTTTAAAATATTTCTAGAGCTTGAACTATAATCATCAAGTAATCCAATTCTTTATCTTACCTAATGTATTTTTGTGACGATTTATCGTTACCTTCAACAACTTATTAAATATGTAGGTACTGTTTATTCGACTAACGACTTGTCGAAGTTTCACCAATAGTTCTTTATTTTACAAACAAATAAATATAGGTATTTGAATGATGTTAATTTAAAAGCCTTGGTTATAACCCAAATATTCTAAGAATGTTTAATAGTAAGTACAAATATTAGAATTTTATTTTTGTAACTATTCCAGAGTTTTAAACTACGTAGTAGTACCATGAAAATCTCCGCAAATAAAATCCGCTATATAACTTCAGTTATTCAACAAATCGGAATACTAACGAAACTTCACCGTAGGCAACAAATGTTTGTATTCATCAAACAAATATTTATATTGGATGTGAATCGAATTTATGACCTTTGGCTTCGCAGGCAGACTCACTACCAACTAAACCACGAGTGCAGTCAAAGTTATCTTTACATTTTTATTAGACATACTAGCTGAACGCGCGCGCGTTGCTACGCCTTCTATCGAAAATTGGTCGTACCTACCTATTCAAATTTTGAACAAATTCGGTTAGTTTAGGTTCTAATGACGCAATCTTTAAAATATGACATATGCTGTCACGCAACGAAAGCTCTTAAAAAGCAATATTTGTTCCCGTTTTTGTCACATTCTTCATTCATGCTCGGCTCCTGTTGATAGTAGCGTAATGTTAAATAGCCTATAGCCTTCCTCGATAAATGGACTATCCTACAAAGAAATAATCTTGCAATTCGGACCAGTAGTTCCAGAGATCCTTGCGTACAAACAAACAAACATACAAACAAACAAACTCTTTAGCTTTATAATATTAGTATAGATTAGTACATGATTGGAAGAATACCTACCTCGTATACGGAGACAATAACAACAGGTGTTCTCTTGTGTTCAAACTACATACCTATTTGAAGTTTAATCAAAACCTTAATTTCATGTTTCAAAAATTTTAATCCAACATATTTATTTTTACAATAAGTGTATTAGAAATTAGAACTTGTACTTAATTAACATGTAACAAATTAAATATTTGATGCTTCTTAGCAGACCTACAATCTTCGGGCTCAAATTAAATATGTTTTTATTTATTTATGATTTGAATTTAAGCAACATACCATGAGCTATTACACTGCAAACCAAAACTTCAATTTCAGTTGAAGAAAAATGTTGCTAATATTCTCAAAGTAAAACACGATCCCTTACGAGCGTTTATTTACCTACTCGTGACACACCCCGGCTTCGCACGGTTTAATTGGATAAGTATTAATGCCATTTTACTCAAAATTACTTCGTTCACAAGCCATTATTTCTACTAATAAGTAAAGGATACATTTATCTTGGGTTATTTCTAAGAGATAAGACATACCGTCGCGGGCTTTATATAAACATTTTTAAGGCGTGCAATACTGCAATATATTATTTTGATCTATCTCGTAGGGTTCAATCAGCGTTTGTAACGTAAGCGCACAAATGTATTTATTTACAACATCACCTCTAATATTACCAGTGTTCATCTGTCAAATTTTAAAAGTTTTACAACACAGATTACAGAAATAAAACCAGATGGAGCGCGCAGAACAGAGCTACTGAAGCAGACAAAGGAAATACAAACGCCGAAGCAAATACAAACTCCAGTCAGTATAAAACGGACTTCCGTGTTGTACGGAAGTCCCGTGTGATTTTAAGTTTTGTTTTAAAATATGCCGTCTTGTGTCTTAAAACATAGCAAACAATGTTCCCAAAAACAAAAAAAAGGAAAGACGAATATAATTTCATAGGAAAATTTGAATATTTTTACTGTTATTTATATAATTTAGGCGATTTCATTTTGGTGATGAATGGAACACAACACCTCAACGAAAATAGGTTAGTGTGGCGATACTAAATGGAAATTATTTTCCCTGAATTTAGGGTAAAATATAGATTTTATATTTTCTTAGATACTCGTAGACCAAATTATTGATGGGCATTGTATTATTCAATTTAATATAATTTCAAATTTAATTTTGGTAAATGTTAAATTTGTAAAATGTGTAATTTATGACACAAAAATGTACAAAAAACAAAATCATTAATACATCCTAAAATTTGTTTGTGTATTTATTTATTTCGTTAGTGCCTAAAATAATACAAATGTTGTTTCCTCATGAATCAAAAGGTTATATGGAAGAGATCGCTTTTAGCGACAAGATCGCCTTTTGTGCCCATTTTGTTTTGTTATTATATTTGTTACTTCTTGTCAACTTTGTTTATGGTGCCAATAAAGTGTTTTGTATTATATTGTAATGTCATTCGATAGGTATATTATCTAAGTGAAACGGTGGCAATATAATTGGTTATAAAATGATGGTTTATAAAATAAAACATTTGTTGAAGGAAGATATTTTTGAAGTTAATATTATGCATAACGTTGTTTGTAAAATTAAATATTTTTAAATTGTTAAGTTTTTTAATATTATACGGTTACTTGATTTTAAAGTCTTGTTTTGTCAAAAAAGGTGAATAATAAGTGAACTGTTAAAATGATTATTTTGTTAGTTTTTTTATGTTTGTTGTTTGGACCTTTTTTTTTTTATAGCATAGACTGACGAGACGAGCGGGTCATGTGCCTGATGGTAAGCAACATGCCTGCCACATAACAGCACAGTAACACGCAGCTATTGGAACATGATAGTCCAAATCATTACCTAGCACTGCACTGCGCTCGTCACCCAGAGATCTAAGATATAATGTCTCTAAGCCCTGTAATTTCTCTGGAATCATTACCCTTCAAACCGGAACACAGTAATGTTTGCACATTACTGCTTGGCGGTAGAATATTTGGCAAAGGTGTGGTACTTCCCCAGGCGGACTCTGCTAAGAGTCCTACCACTACTATAACATACCTAAATAGGTAGCCTACCTATATGCATTTTATCAAAAATAGTTTGGTGGTAAAGATGGTTGTTTTAATTATTGTTTAACCATCTAAGCGAGTAAATTACACTAATATTATTATTTGCGATTCAAGTTAATTTCTAGTTGCATGCAAAATCAAAATTCTTTTCTTCATAGAATGGAAATAGTAGTAACAAGAAATTCTTGCATAATCGGTGTAATAATATTAATATTTTAAAATATCAATTGATGTGTCTATTATACGTGAAGATTTCCCAAGCTAAGACAACAATAGTGGGACTTTTTTCTTAAGACTGACAACATTATACAAGTAATTTGGAACGTTGATTTGACAATTTTAAGTCAACATGACTAATTATGGGCTTCACAGTGTTGTTCACGAAGGTTCCATCTGTGTTTTATTTCTGTAATCTGTGTTTTACAATTATTCAATTTTTTTTTATACGTTTCCTTTCATAAAATCCTTCTCCCAATAACAAACACAACTACGAAAGAATTAGCGAAATCGGTCCAGCTGTTCACCCATGATGCGATGATAAATGGATTCATTTATATTATCACAGATTACAGAAATAAAACACAGATGGAACCTTCGTGAACAACACTGTGAAGCCCATAATTAGTCATGTTGACTTAAAATTGTCAAATCAACGTTCCAAATTACTTGTATAATGTTGTCAGTCTTAAGAAAAAAGTCCCACTATTGTTGTCTTAGCTTGGGAAATCTTCACGTATAATAGACACATCAATTGATATTTTAAAATATTAATATTATTACACCGATTATGCAAGAATTTCTTGTTACTACTATTTCCATTCTATGAAGAAAAGAATTTTGATTTTGCATGCAACTAGAAATTAACTTGAATCGCAAATAATAATATTAGTGTAATTTACTCGCTTAGATGGTTAAACAATAATTAAAACAACCATCTTTACCACCAAACTATTTTTGATAAAATGCATATAGGTAGGCTACCTATTTAGGTATGTTATAGTAGTGGTAGGACTCTTAGCAGAGTCCGCCTGGGGAAGTACCACACCTTTGCCAAATATTCTACCGCCAAGCAGTAATGTGCAAACATTACTGTGTTCCGGTTTGAAGGGTAATGATTCCAGAGAAATTACAGGGCTTAGAGACATTATATCTTAGATCTCTGGGTGACGAGCGCAGTGCAGTGCTAGGTAATGATTTGGACTATCATGTTCCAATAGCTGCGTGTTACTGTGCTGTTATGTGGCAGGCATGTTGCTTACCATCAGGCACATGACCCGCTCGTCTCGTCAGTCTATGCTATAAAAAAAAAAAGGTCCAAACAACAAACATAAAAAAACTAACAAAATAATCATTTTAACAGTTCACTTATTATTCACCTTTTTTGACAAAACAAGACTTTAAAATCAAGTAACCGTATAATATTAAAAAACTTAACAATTTAAAAATATTTAATTTTACAAACAACGTTATGCATAATATTAACTTCAAAAATATCTTCCTTCAACAAATGTTTTATTTTATAAACCATCATTTTATAACCAATTATATTGCCACCGTTTCACTTAGATAATATACCTATCGAATGACATTACAATATAATACAAAACACTTTATTGGCACCATAAACAAAGTTGACAAGAAGTAACAAATATAATAACAAAACAAAATGGGCACAAAAGGCGATCTTGTCGCTAAAAGCGATCTCTTCCATATAACCTTTTGATTCATGAGGAAACAACATTTGTATTATTTTAGGCACTAACGAAATAAATAAATACACAAACAAATTTTAGGATGTATTAATGATTTTGTTTTTTGTACATTTTTGTGTCATAAATTACACATTTTACAAATTTAACATTTACCAAAATTAAATTTGAAATTATATTAAATTGAATAATACAATGCCCATCAATAATTTGGTCTACGAGTATCTAAGAAAATATAAAATCTATATTTTACCCTAAATTCAGGGAAAATAATTTCCATTTAGTATCGCCACACTAACCTATTTTCGTTGAGGTGTTGTGTTCCATTCATCACCAAAATGAAATCGCCTAAATTATATAAATAACAGTAAAAATATTCAAATTTTCCTATGAAATTATATTCGTCTTTCCTTTTTTTTGTTTTTGGGAACATTGTTTGCTATGTTTTAAGACACAAGACGGCATATTTTAAAACAAAACTTAAAATCACACGGGACTTCCGTACAACACGGAAGTCCGTTTTATACTGACTGGAGTTTGTATTTGCTTCGGCGTTTGTATTTCCTTTGTCTGCTTCAGTAGCTCTGTTCTGCGCGCTCCATCTGGTTTTATTTCTGTAATCTGTGTATATTATAAACATTGGTGTGGTTTGCGTAACAAATCACTTTAATTCACAGTAGTGAAATGTCGATTAGTAACATTATTTTGAATTCCTTCCTAGCACATTTTTTTTTTTTTTTATTATTATCAACCAGACCTTATGAAAATTTAAAATAAAGAAATTGCTTGATGATACTGGAAATAATCTAATTTCAAAACAGTAATTTTTAGTAGATGCCACCAAACCTAATTCATTAACCTTGTCTACACTTATTTTTCTAAATCCGTGTTAGCTGCATTTTTAGCCGTGTTAGCGTTTTTTAGCATAGCGGCGATCATCCACGAATATCGGACTATCATCACATCTTTCGCGTGATGACGACATCGTACTAGGTATCAGTTGAACTAAGATAGACAAGTGAGTGACCGCGACTCCCACTGCACCTCGTCAGTGATTCATTTACATCTCCCAATCACTAACATTGCGACGATGGATTTACCGATAGCTAGATCGTATTCAACATCCAAACTAATAACCCACGGGCAACACGAAAACAAACCTTTTGTTCTGATACGCTAAAGGTATAAAGGGATCGGAAAAATATGGATTGAACTGATTGCTGTAACATTCCCACATAGTAAATAAGTACACAGTAAGCAGATCATGCAAAGAGTACCTACAATAAAAATACATGAAAAGGAGAAAACATAAAATAAGGTAATTGGCTGTTAATAATCAACCTTCATTGTAGGGTCAGTCTCAAAATATATAGGTACTAAAAACACGTTAAAAATATCAAATCAAATAACACACTGGAAAATGCCCGATGAATTTTATGCGCCAGTTGTCGGTAGATAGACATAATTAGCTAAGCAGATAGATAGATGGATGTAGTTACTTAGTCGTTATTATAAATCTTCGTCATAGAACTCAGTTGCTACCCGCGTAATAGAGAGGTACCTAGTACCTAGTACAAAAGACACGAAGCTACCGATCTTCATCGTAGTACCTTCTCTTCAAACAGTAAGCTAGAACCATATTTATATCTGAACACTGAACACGTAACTAATAAACACATTAGAAGGTTCAATAAACATGTTGAAAGCGTTAAAATAGCAAATGTAAAATCAATTCATTGTCAAAATCAATATTTTGTCTTAGTGTCCAGTCCCTAGAGGCTCATTATATTCAAATAGGTACTAAAACACAAATAGGTAGGTACACAGTACCAATTAAACCTCATCGAAAATAACTTTCGGCTTTTTTTTAACTCTTATTCTTGGTTATCGAAAAGTTGTGCAACTCACCCAAAATATCACCATTTTTACCTTACGGCCGATAGCGCAAATGGGCTATCTCGATATCCCGTCTTCTGAACTTTTAATTATCATAATAGAAACAACGGTGGTTTTATATTACTCATTTATTCAACTGTTTCCTACTACATTACAAACCGACGTTCCAATAGAGAATCCCGAATCTCCCTTCTTTTTCTCGTACCATAGACAAATGCCGTGTTGCCAGTCGTATTCGACCCAAAGTTACCACAGATATTGCCAGATACTTATTCCATATAGAATCTAGTACTGTTCTACAAAATAGAACAGTACGACCCCTCGTTAGGGATTCTTAACAGTTGTGTCGTTTTATTGCGAAATTCCTTTACCCACCTTCCAGTTCCATCATCAAATCAGCACCATGTCATCATAATATTGTATTGTCAATCGATTTACAGATGTGTGCAAAATTTCAGCTCAATCGATATCCGGCAACTGGATCAAATTTAATTTGCAAGATTTTGTGAAAAACATCGGTGGACAAACTAAATAAAAGGTTGTAAAAAACAAAACCCAATGGTTCATGTAATATTGTACATAGTGCGGCTCGCCATTTTACTTGAACTTGGCTTGCCACGCTATAGTGTTTCTAGATCCTTTCGTCCGTTCGAGAGTGACGATGCTACAGAGCTAAAGGTAGACAAGTCAAACATTTTAGTCCATTGAAATGTTACAATTTGAGGATCTACTTCTACTCTACTTAATATTGAATTTTTAGAGGACGTAATTTTATCCTTGGGACATTTGTGTGGGGTCAATAGAATTTAACCTCAAGTTTGTGGGGTTACTGCCCTTGTCCCCCGGCCGCCATCTTGGAAAACGTCTTTTTTCGATATATCTTTCAAACTACCAATCCTACGAAAAATTTTCTAAGCTATAGTTTGTATCAAATGAAATTTTCTACGAGTTTGTTTAAGTAAGTATATAACTTTTTCCTGAAATTTCAAAAGTAAAAATTTTGAGCAAAAATAAACAAAGCAACGCCACAAATTTGGGGTTAAGGTTCTATTGACCCTCTACCCGCTTCAAAAATAAATTGCATCCTCTAAAAAATGCAAAGCTCATGTGACATTTCAATTGACTATAATATTATCATTGTAGCTTTTCCATTGGGGCTTAAAATTAAATCAACTCACCTTGAGGAGGTAGTCTTCGGGTGAAAGCGAGAAGTGTTTGAGCGCCGCGTCTCCGGCCGGGTGCTCGTTGTACGCATACACTCGCATCGAGAAGTCCGTCCCACCGATTGGAACGCGCAGCATGCTGTACTCAATGCCGCGCGTGCCAAAGTACGACCTGAGGAAGATATTCTAGCTGTGATTACCCATATCACAATGAACATTCGCCTTATTTTGACGAGACGAACAGAACATGACTACTACTCATGTTACAATCAGCATTGACCTTATTTCGACGAGACGAGCAAGACATGGCTACTACTCGTATCACAATGAACATTAGCCTTATTTCGACGAGACGAGCAGTACATGGGTACTACTCATGTTACAATCAGCATTGACCTTATTTCGACGAGACGAGCAAGACATGGCTACTACTCGTATCACAATGAACATTAGCCTTATTTCGACGAGACGAGCAGTACATGGGTACTACTCATGTTACAATCAGCATTGGCCTTATTTCGACGAGTCGAACAGGACATGGCTACTGCTCATATCACAACGAACATTGGCCTTATTTCAACGAGATGACCAAGACGTCTATTCTCTTTCTACGAAAAACGTAATTTCAAAACAGACTCGTGACTTTGCTACTCCGGTTCTAATTCGTTTCGTCCGATCGAACATTGTTAGACGTTTGAATGTTCTAAGCTTACTCTAGTTAGAGTAGGTTAGCTTACGCGCTTACGGTTACGACAGTAGTTAGGTTAACTACTTAGGTAATGATTTGGAATCTTCATGTTCCAATAGGTGCTTGACACTGTGCTGTAATGGGCATAAATCAAATCAAATCAAATCAAATCGTTTATTTGTAAGAAACATGGTCGTAACACATACAATTACTGACGTGTACAGATGTAATTCACATTTTGTTTCACATGTTCTTGCCTTTTTCGGCGTACAAATGTTGTTACAGGAATGTTTACGTAATCATGCATAGAAATAAATATTTTTTTAATAACAAAGTCATTCAAATATCTACCCGAGACAAAACACACATTTGGGTCATCTTCTGTTATACTCGTATTAATTGATAAAACACATAAATTCCATAATATAACGGATAGTAGCAATGTCAAATTAAAAATATAGTGAATGTCAATATAAATTAATAAATTAATAAATATGCATGCGTGTTGCTTATCATCAGGCACATGTCCTGCTCATCCCTATAAAAAATTTATGCAGTTCCAAGTATAATTACTCGATGAGATGATGCCTGGTTTGAGGGTCCTCCAGGCTGAACAGGTTCATGGCAGCAGCGTCGGTGACCGCTCCTCCAAACCCTGACACCTCCTGGTAGAGAACTGTGGGATCCAACTCCAAAGTTGTCACACATGACGGAGCTGAAATATATCATAGGCGTGCTCAGTCAAAGTAATTGATTCGCTATAACTAGTGGGTACACATAAGATTTTCAAATAAAATGAAGCTGCACAATTTCAGCGTAAAAGGCATGTGAATTTTAAAATTGTTACACAAATTGATAATGTTTAAAAAATCTTAATAATTCATAATAACTATAGTTATTACTATAGTTTTATATCTATGGAATTTTAGAGCGAAAGTTACAATCTTAACAACAATTAGTTACCTACTTATATTAAAGGCAATAGTTAATACCAAGAATAAAACGAAAAATGGAAAACATTAATTAATTGCATGTTCACGTTTACACTCAAATGATTATAAATATGGGACTATAACTGTTTTCATTGAAATCAAAGAAATGTCTGAGAGTACAAAAATTGATATCGGTAACACGAAAGTATAATTTTGTTATTTTGTTGAGCAAGTTTTCATTGGTAGCACGTGTGTCGCAACGTTGCTAATAAAATGATATTGTTTTTTTTGAGCATGCTAAAACCAACCTACGTGTGATTTTTGAGCATTCTAGAGTAGAAGAGATCGCGCTTCGAGCGAGTCTAGCGCCAATTATGTAGCTCTTCTCTACGTTTCCTTTGTGCAAATTTATCTAAGAGTATGCTTAAAACTAGCACGCTTAATTTGCAATAAGCAATAAGATAGAGCAATAAGCAACCAAACTTTTGCATTTATAATATTACTAGCTGACCCGGTGAACTTCGTACCACCATTTATTTTTTTGTCTACATTTTCTAAACTTTTTGCTGTACAAATATTGTCCCGACAATAACAAATACCTACATAAAATAAAGAATCATCATATTTGGTGCAGTCATTCAAAAGTTATGAGCGTACATACATTTCGAAGATCCATTTTTACGGTTCCGTAAAACGTACTAACTGAACCCTTATTTATGGGTTCGTCATTTCTGTCTGTCTGTACATCCGTATGTCACAACCACTTTTTTCGAAACTATAAGAACTATACTGGTGAAACTTGGTAAGAGATTTATTTTATTTTATTTATTTATTTATTTTATTTATTTATTTAAACAATTGTTAACTATGCTAACAGCCAACACGCACAGCAACCAGTATTACTATAAGTACATATAGAGATGTATTCTGTGAACCGCATTAAGCAAGTGTTTTATTAATAAAATATTTATGACAACGTATATAAGCATTTAAAAGCAAGTAATAATCCCGTTATGCAGAATGCAGAAGACCCTACGTCCTACGTAGGGGCCTACGTCCAGCAGTGAACGCATATTAAATAGGCTGATGATGATGATTAATCCTTTTATTGCTTATCAAGTTATTACCAAAAATCAGTTTTATTTTCATTTTAGTGATTTGTGATATACGATGTTTTTTGTTTGATTACCTGGCACATAGACAAACAAATCTGATGGTTTTCGAACACGGAACGGAATATGTAACATATTTATTTATAATCGACCATGTGAGAACCATGGGTTTTCTAGATTAATACCACAAACACTATAATACGCTCAGAGCCATGTGTATCGTTTAGGATACACACTGTCATAAGGAGTGTGTATAATTGAGGATACACACCACTCATTTTAGTTCAAGCAGTGTGTATCCGAAATGCGCACGCTTTCTAAACATTTACCTAGTGGTTTTGGTTTGGTAATCGGACAATCAGTTAAGGAGATATTTAGAGAAAAATAATAATCATCTTGAAATAATTTTATTAAACCAAGAAAGTTACTTAGAAACTAAGTAATCAATTTATTAATTTCAAAATAAATCAGTGAATATTGTTGAAACATTTTTGACACAGAAAACTTTCACATACAGAGCATTTTGTAGTTGTTTGCTCTGAAAGTCTTGCCACCAATAATTTTCCTATTATACTTTTTATAGCACCTCTGCACATCTTCAGCATACAATTTTCTTTCCAGCTTTGTTACTTATGAGATAATGTTTTCTATTAAACGATCTTCTTGTCATAATAGGGGCTGATGGCACTTCATCTCCGGCTAACTGAGCAAATCGTTTTAGTAAAACTACAATTTGTTCCCTGAATTTAGTGATAGTAAGTTTCTTGAGATAATATTTGGTTGAATAATAAATGTGCATTCAAGAGAGAAACTAAGAGAAATAATGATACGAAATGTGTATCTTTATTGATACACATGGCTTTGTGAATAGTTTATCTATAAAAAGTATTCCCTGGCCAAGTGTAAAAAAATATAGGTACACACCGGTAAAAAAGAAAGGGATGACGGGGGAGAGGGTGTGATTATTTTCTATACTATTTTAACACCTCATAACTCACAACACAAAAAAAACAAAAATTAAAAGTTGTGAAAATTTGGTAGTATTTGCATATAGGGCTTGGCGCTGGGCGTGTTAAGGTTGGCCCAGGGACTTGTTTATGGCCATAGCAAAAGCAGGGCCGTCTTTACCAGGGGGTGCAAGGGGTGCGGTGCACCCGGGCGCGGAGCGCCCGGGGGCGCCTGTCGCGCGCTGAATTTTTGGAAATTTCATTGAACTTAACGCTATTGCACAGTTTTATACTACTAACAAGTATGACAGCGAAACAGTTACAGTTTTTTACAAATAACAAGTATGACAGCGACACAAAAAACATAGCGAATTCATTAATAGCCAAATTAAAGTTATAGATTTATATGTTCAGTAGCCATATGGTACAATATTTTACTAAACATTATTATTGTAAGCATTTTAGCCGGTCATATTTTAGTCCCGAAATTTACGGGATTAATTTGAATGAATCCCGGGATTTTCGGGATTGTAACGAATCGTGAAATCGTGCGTGTAACGAATAGCAATTACCTTGTTTTGACAGCATCTTGTTTAAATAGCTCATTTCATTTGTTTTTGCCAACGACCGGTAGGTACCGGACTATGTATAATGCCCGAGCTACACGAGACTAGTTTTTCAAACTAGGATAGCAGGCTAGTGTTAGCAAGCTAGCAAGCAGCTAGCTTCGTGTATACAACGCTGCGCAAGTACGGAACGCTAGTTTTGTCGATGCGAAGTTAAAAGTACTCTCTTAAAAGTGCAGATTCGCGCTGAGACCGCGACAGACACTTAGCATTATAAAATTGTATGGACAATATTTCGCGCCGAGACTGCTACAGGATACCGATTCACGTGTCGCGAAAGACGTGTGACGGTTACGGCGCGAACTAGTGTCCATACTAAGCTATAATATTGTCAAGTGCCTGTAGCGGTCTCCAGTCGCGGTCACCGCTTCTTTAAGTATTGATCACTTAATTTTGTGCGACAACCGCCGCTTTTATGAAGATTTAAAACTTAAATATTCTACATATATGTCCTGGCAAAACTTTAAGACAAACAAAATACTGAGTTCGATTTGTTTTACAATCTTTTTAACAGACTTCACAGAAGAAAGAAGTTCTCAATTCGTTTGTATTTTTTTTTACAAATATATGTATAGTGCACAGACTAAGTAGAGAGATGTATAGTGCGCGATAGCTCCGCGAATTGTGGATCAATTTTGACGGTCCTTTTCTAATTTGGGAAAGCATAGTTTAGTCCCATATATATTTTATCGAAATCGGTGCGACGGTTTTTGAAATATGAAACAAAAACTAAATTTTACTTTAATTACATGTAGACGACTTAGTGGAATGGTTTTTTTTTGAAATTTGGTCGAGTGTCTGAATCTAATTGAAGTCTGTTTTTTTTTCTAAAAAAAAAAAATTATTGTTACTACTTTCCGTTACTAATACAATCCCGGGATCACGGGATTAACTGTACATTATCCCGAAATCCCGGGATTAGAAAAATCGACCGGTATCGAATCCTCTAGTCGCGTACCATACTGCAGTGTAAACAAAACGAGGGCGCAGGCTGAGTCCCGCACCCCGGCGCAGAATAGACTTAAGACGGCCCTGAGCAAAAGCAAGCCGCACTGGAAACAGTAGTCGTTTAAACTCAAATGGTACATCAGTTGGAATCATTGGGATGCGTTTATACTTTCCTTTCAGTATAGTTGCTTCTATCACGTTGTGCAGTATTTTTATAGCTAACCGTGTGCCGTTGCAAAGACATTTCGCAACATTTTAACTACCGATCCAACTTTTAATTGAACATTGTGAGGTGACAATCCTGGAAAATCCAGAGAGTTCAAAAATTCCGGTGGATAGTTGTTGACGATGGTGTTTCGTATTCTATCCGTTAGTTTTACTTCATGGAGCGCAGAGTCCGTTGGCAAACGTGTGTATTTAAATAATTTTGCACAGATAGGGATATTAAACTAATAATTCAAAATAATAAAACACTTTTGGTAACGCGGTTTGTGTTTGGTGTTTGACTGACACGTGACTGACACTTGGTTGATATAATGACGTGAAAATTGACGCATTTTACATCGCGTGCCGAAACTAAATCAAAATAAATAATATCGTGAAGCTGACCAAATTGAAAATCAGAAGTACTAATGATCTATGAATCTTACGTTTTGTGACTATTCAATTTGATCTGGTTCGCGATATTATCCTGAGTGAGTTTCGGAACGCGAAATTAGCCAACGCACACATGCACAGTGTTTTGATAGATATGATGATTTGAACTTTGTGCAGCGGGAATAAAGTGCAAATCGACACCTTGACGTTAGAAACACACATATATTGCTTAGACATTAGTGAGTGCTTGTTATTTAATATGATCTTTATATCATAGCAATAAAGCTCAAATCGCTTTGACATTTTAGTTAGAAAACGTTTGTATGGAAAAGCACTTTATTGAATATGAACTTTATTACATAGCAATAAAGCTCAAATTGCCTTAACATTTTAGTTAGAAAACGTGTGTATGGGAAAAAGAAAAGGGCTGTTTTCAGGGTTTTCCCGACAATTATTAGATATTTTCTTGCCATAAAAACCATCCTTGGACTTCAACAAACATTAAAAAAAAAGAATTGTCCAAATTGGTCCAGCCGTTGTTGAGTGATGTGCTTACCAACACATTTTGCGATTAATTTTTATATTATAGAGAAGAAGATTATAGTTAAGTGATTATATTGCTACAATAATAATACTGTACAAATGACAAATTTTGGATTTTTGGATACTAATTGCTTAGTCACTTCGTAATGCTCTGACGCAGGGGACGGCAGCGCGCGGCCCGAGGGCCGCATGCAGCCTTCAACCTACCTCCTTGCGACCCGCGGACGGTTTTGAATATTAAATTTATTCATTCATTACTTATGAATAGAGGGGGAGGGGGTTGCAAACGAATCACAAACTTTAAAAGTGCGGCCTGCTATTATCTACTTTTTTCACCATGAGGCCCATGGCTCCCAAAACGTTGCCGAGCAGGAGAGCAGGAGAGCAGGGGCTCTAACGGAACAAGTTGTAATTTGAAACCAAAGAATTTGCATATACTGATATACTATTCCTTACCTAAATTTGGAACACAATTAGATTATAATCTGGAATAGCACATAGTCTACTTTTTACGGCGGGAAAATTAAAAGAACGGGAAAACAGTGAAGTGGTGGTAGTTTATAATATTTTAAGGATTATCGTTTGTAAAGTTTAGTTTCTTGCGATGGCGGTAACTTACACGTTTTATTCCACTGCTCCGCTTGCGCCGCCTTCAATGACCCTTGTGACTTTTTAAACCGTAATCCCGACTGCAATAATTAATTTAATCAATCAAAAATTTACAAATAACGTGCAAACGTTCCGGTTTGAAAGGTTTCCATAAAAAATACAGGGCATAGAGATAAATCCTGTCATATTATATCTCATGGCGACGAGCAAAGTGCTCGTGCTAGATACGTAATGATTTGGAATCTTCATGTTGCAATAGCTGCGTGATGACCCTTATCAATAAAACATTGGCAGTCATAGGAGCTGCCGATTGAAGTGAAAACTTATAGCTCAGAATTTGATAGCTTACTTTGAAAACTACGCGGGTGAAACCGGAAGGTGCGGCCAAGAGCTTGGTCATGGTCCCGGGTTTATCCGAAGATTTCTTATCATTCCCGAGCGTGACGCTAGATTTTTGAAGTGAAAACTTCTTTAGGCGCGTTATAGACAGAATTTTCGTGGGCTGTGAAATGGACTCATGATCGTGATCATCACGCTCGGATATGATAAGAAATTTCGGGTAAACTCGGGATGCTAGAGCGAGAAAGATAATGTGGTCAACAAACGTGCCAGACCGAGAAAGATAATTGTTAGAGGAGGACATGGGACAATACATACTCTTACTCTCTCTCGCTGCTCACTACCAGTGTTGACTGACACCTTAGCGACTTTCTCGCTGAAACTGGCGAATTTTTAAACTTTTTTATCACGACATTAACTTCTAGGTACTTACCACATCAATTGAACCTGTCACGAAATGTTAAATTTGCATTTCACGTCCATTGCAAAAAAGTTATGGTTGTAATATTTTATCACAGCACTTACACTACATAAACACACAAAATGATACCCATTTTCATAAGAAAGTGCTTACACAAATACACTATAACACAACATATTTATGCATTTTTAGCGAAATACATAAATATGATATAACTAAATAGCAAACACTAAAAACTTATGAGTCAAACGGCATTTTCGACCCGCGTAATTATTTTTTTTTTAATTTATTCTTGGCCATGGATACTAATCATTCAGCCGTAAAAGTTTTAAATTAAAATTATTTAGTAGTCTTTATATAGTTAAGTATTTCTTATTTTAGTTTTCACTTCTGCCGTGCGGTTTTATAAGCGCACACATTTTTTTTTTAAATAAAGAGTGGAGAGACGAGCAGAACATGTACCTGATGATAAGCAACATGCCTGCCACATAACAGCACAGTGACACGCAGCTATTGGAACATGAACAGTCCATTACCTAGCACTGCACTGCGCCCGTCCCCCAGAGATCTAAGATGTTATATCTCTAAGCCCTGTAATTTTACTGGAAACATTGCCCTTCAACCCGGAACATAGTAATGTTTGCACACTACAGCTTGGCGGTAAAATAACTGGCAAAGGCGTGGTACTTCCCCAGGTGGACTCTGGCAAGAGTCCTACCACTACTAAATTTCTATTACTAATTCAATCACAGCCCACGAAAAATCTGTGGTGCGAGAAGTCTTCACTTCAAAAACGAAAATACTTAATTTCTACTCAGTGATGATGTGAAGACTTCACCTCTGACGACGTATAGACGAAGTAACCTCGCAGTGGAGGGGGCTCGCGGGTAACCGTGTCGCAGTAGCTCGCGTTACAGACGCACACCACCGAGTTCCCCGGCACCGGCCGGTGGCTCGCGCACGGAAGGTCCGCGTCGAACTCCGCTGTATAGTGGACAATCACCACACACTTAATTATTGATCCTGCTCCCAATTACTCCCAACAAATTTCTATAAACTAGCAGTGCCTCGCAAGTTTACCCGCATAGTTCCCGTTCCCGTTATTTTCCCGGGATATAAAGCAGCCTATCTATGTGTTCTTCCCACGTTCTTTCAGACTTATTTTCCAAATTTCAGCCTGATCTGTTTAGATGTCACGACGTGATTCGTGGACATTTGGGCGCTGTACAACTCGTTTTATTATTAAACACAACGGAATAATAAAAAAAAAACTAAAAACTTACATTTTTACATATGAGACATTTTCATAATTATGAAAATTCTTGGCTCGTCTTGCATTTCTCCATTCAATAAAATTTTATCATAGGCTGTCATTATTATTTCTCCTGGGATTTTGCTAAATTGATTTTATCCATCACGTTTTTTGCGACAGTTTAAATACTTTCAGGAGTTAATTTTATGCTTTCACTGCCACTTGAAGAGCTCATTTTGCAAAACCAAACCATTTCTAACAATCCGTGAAAGTTGATGAAAACGCGGTCTGTAGTTTCACTTTGTAAGTAATCATAGTTCGCGCTTCCCGCGTTTTTAATTTGTATTCTTTTATCGACTTCAGAATTGTTACAGTCCGCGAGGTATAAGCTGAGCTTTGCATTAGTGTGAGTGATCACCAAAAGTACAGTCAGACAACAAAATAACTACACATCTTCTACACCAGACATTGCACCATAGTCACTTTCTTTATCACTCTCGTTATCATTTTCACTCTCGTCTGATGTGTCGTTTGTTTTAATAATGAATCTTTCCGTTATATTGACAATAACGGCGTCGTATCCATGAAACTTTTTTTCTTCTTTTATTGCATGGTCACAAACATTTTTCCATTCCTGTACAGTGATACTTTAAATTTTTTCATTTGCTAACCTCATTATTGTATCCATATTCATTGACACGTTTTTTTTCGCGACGTATCCTTTTATCATTGCCCATATATTTTCAATCGGATTGAAATCTGGGTGATAGGGTGGTAGACGAAGGACGCTGTGACCATGTTCTCTTAATAAGGTGTCAATTTTATATTCAATAAATCGTTGTTTATTATGCAGTATCAATTGATAAAGTTGTGGTTTAAGCATGGATATTGAGTGATCGATATTGCGTAACTTGAGCCAGTCAATCATATCTTGTTTGCGACTATTTGAGTTGGGAGCGGGATTTTTTAACGAATTGTGGTAAGATGCGTTGTCAACTACAATAACGCTATTGGGCTTCAAATTGGGAATTAATTGCGTTTGTAACCATTTTGTATAGTTTTCTGTATTCATATTGTTATGATAATCACCACTTTTTTGATTAGCTTTAAACATCAGCAGCGCATTTGGTATGAAACCGTCCTCGCCGCCGGCATGAACGATTATCAATCGATTTCCTTTAGAAATAGGTTTCTTCAAACCAGAAGTGCTGCCATCTGAATATGATTTTGATGAAGTGTGAGTGGTGTCAATATATGTTTCATCGGTATAAACGATAGGCCTGCCCTGAATACGGTATTCGGAAATTTTAAGTAAATAAGTTATACGTAGGTGACGGATCTCATGCTTTTCCATTAAATTTTTTCTGTTATTCTCTGTCCTTGACCATTTGAATCCTAAAAGAGATACTTCTTTTCGCAATGACCATATTGATCCTGGATAGTTAATGTCAGCCTTTAATTTTTCATGAATTCTTTTCATTGTTGGCACCTCTTTGTCAGTAATGTGAAAATTATGAATTATTCTACGGATTACTGCTTTATCAAAATCATCAATGATTATTATATTTTTCCTGCATCTGGTCTTTTTCGGAGATTTGAATTTGGTCTTCTTTCAAAACACGTTTACCTTCCAATAAGACTCTTTTAACAGTTGACAGTGGAATTCCTGTCGATGTCGATACCAATTGGGCTGATGTAGTCACACTTGACATGTCTTTATCGTTCATGTCTTTAAAATAGCTATTTAAATTACACAAAATTTCTTTTACTTGGCTATTTAATGGTTTCCGTATTTTGCGCTTATTTGTGTTGGCATCCATTTTACTAACACTTATATCAAACAAAAACAAAATAATATTAAACACGTCACGCTGCAGTCTGTACAAGAGGTGAAGTGCGTGTACGTGAATGTACACTCACACAAATGCAAAGCTCAGCTTATACCTCGCGGACTGTACATACTTATATCATGTCTGTTCAAATTAATCAAAATACGTTCTACTTTGTGGTAAAGAGATTTATTTTTTACTCTTTAGTTTACTGTTTGAAGTCGGTTCTTTTTTTTTTGTTAAAATTATTTTATTTTACGATTAAGTGATGGTTAGATGAATAATTCTTGAATTAGGTGAGAAGATAAAGAAAAAACTTGACTAGCAGAATAATATTCACTATGATAAAGTGTGCAAATCCAGGATGGTCGGTGTACTCAGACCTGTAAATTGTCCTCAGTACCCATGTGGGTGCCAAGTTTTCATCAATATTTAAGAGTACATGAATCAAGCACAAACACTAGCTACTGTAAACCGTTAAACAGTTCACATAACTGTCTTTTGTCTTCATCGTCAGACCCCTAATAACAGTCACATCCCACCTAGGTATGTGTAAAGTGCTCATCGATACAGCTTTATCAAGCTTATACACAAGGTAACTGCTGTAGATCGTTGAGGAGTAGCCTCGACTGTCTTTCGGCTCCTTCATCGGATCGACTCCAGACCTTCATTCAATTGTAGTGCTTTAAAATACTTAACTGAAACATTTTCAAACGCACTAGTCTACCCTTGCCGTTTTTAAAGGTCTAACGATTAATTAATTAGTTACAACGCGATTGAGCAACAAGCATCCAAACATAGACATTTATAATGATGATGAAAGACAGTCCCAAAACATCTAGACGTAAAGTGCTCATCAATACAAATTAATCAAGCCCAAACACAAGATAACTGCTGTAAATCTTTGAGGAGTTCCCTCGACAGTATTTGGGTCCATCATCAGATCGCTTCCAAATCTTCGTAGTGCCAAACCAAAATAAATTGTAGTGCTTGTAAATACTTAATGGAAAAATTAACAATCGCGAAAAATTGTAGGGGCGACCCCTAAAATTTTTGCAAGTTCTCTTCAATTTCTGCAGGGTTCCATCATCAGATCCTGGTTTTCTTATCATGGTACCACCCTTGGAATGTCTCGTATCCAACAAAAAAGAATCATCCAAATCGGTTCATAAACAACGAAGTCATACGCGAACACACATAAAAAAAAAATATATACGGTCGAATTGAGAAACCTACTTTTTTTTAAAGTCGGTTAAAAAAATAGTCAAGTCTCGATGGAGCTGCATATTTATCTCTAAAAAATAATGAATGTGGCTATTAAACCCTAACTCTGTACCAAATTTCAGCTCTCTGAGTTTATGGGAAGTACTAGTTCTATTTTGATGATCATGAGTGAGTGAGTGTCATGAATGCGAAACTTTGCTTTCGCTTAACTTCGGAACTAAATGACTTGAAATTTTGGATTTCAAGTATGTGATTTTAGTTTACTAGATGACGAAAATTTCTGCGTTCTGATCTTATCCATAGGTTCTCAAATAGGGGCCTGAAAATGCGGCGAAATGGTTCCAGTAAAGGATGGTACGGCAGTGTTTGCTTTGCGCTCGACTTGGCGGGGGCACTGCCGTGCCCCTAGATTTGAATTTAGAATATCGTGTGCACTAAGTTTGTGAATTCAAAACATTATACCTATTTGCTTCTACCTTCTTGGGGCCGACATACATTACGACCATACAACTTGTTTTTATTTGTTAAAAACGCAGACTCGGAACCTCCTTGGTGTCCTTTTTGTTTTAACAGCTTTGCGCGCCATTTTCTTTTCACGTTTAAATAGAAGTACTTCAACCTTCATATTTTCACGTCATAAATTGTTATTGTTGAAACGTTAAGTTAAAAACAGAATATTTGAAAATATGTGAAAAACCTAAAGTGAGTGATTCCGAGTGACGAAAAAGTTTATATTATGACGCCAACACAATTGACAGAAACTGTGAATAATTAGCATTTATGCCCGCTTTCCACTGCGAGCGGAACGGACCCATTACGGACTCGGCTATACTCGTAACGATGATTTGGGAGACCAGCGGATCGGAGTGAGCGAGTTAAAAGAGTCACATACGAGGTTAGCGAGTTAAGCGGGTTTATCAGTGGAAGGCGAAATAAATTATTTAAAAAAACTCTTTCTTAGTGGAAGCCAAAAACTATTTATCATATCAAACTCCGTTCCGGTCAACCATTTCTCGCTCATTGTAGCAAGCGAAGTATCCTAAAAATGAATCACGGGTGCAGCGAGTGATTAAAAAGTTAGAATCTAAGCGTTCGCGAGGGAATTAATAGAACACAATGTGAAAAATCTTTGCACTCGAGTGCAACGCGTAATTTTTCACCTAGCGAGAAAAATACTAATTGCCGTTTTCCACATTTATAATATTAGTAGGATTAAACAGGACTTAACGCTATCTAAACGGGCATATACTTTGGCGAGTTCGGGCGGAACTCTATCTGGGGTAATTCATCTAACATCTCTGAGTGACGAGCGCAGACCAGTACAAGGTAATGATTTAGACTCTTCATGTTCCAATATCTGCGTGACAATGCTGTTATGGGCAGGCGTGCTACTTACTATCACACATGTCCTGCTTGTCCCGTCCTGTCTATTAAATAAAAACAACTACCAATAGAATAAACACGTGTTAACGTTGATCCGAACAATCGAGCCAGGTTTAAGGTCAAGTTATACCTACGCAAGTATGTTTGAATCAATTATGTTAATTTTCGTTACTGTTGTCGTATATTTGCGAATTAATTAAATAATAAAATGAGCGGGATTGATTACGAGCATTGTTCAAGTTTGCATATAATTAATTATTGGCTCGTCTCGGACAAACCTAGATGGCGTTATTAAGCATTAAAGAGTGCGATGATGTCTTCTATCCGAACCGAATCATTTCCTTTATCTATGTATTCTTGCATTCGGTATTCGTGTATTTGCGTAATGCTGCTAACTTAAAACGGTGTAGGAAAACATCATGAGGAAACCGACATGGACCTAGAATCTTTCGAAGTCATGTGTCATCCACCGACCCGCACTGGACCAGCGTGGTGGATTATGACCTTGACTCTCTCCTTGCGAGAGAAGGCCCCGAGTCCCAGCAGTGGGAACATTTAGTGGCCTGTTTATGTATTTGCAAATAGACGAATATAATCTATATATCTTTGTAAATGTAAGTAATACATGAGTTTTATTTTGGAGACTTGGGATTTGTACAAATATTTACACACTACGGGATGGGTTTTACAAGCTTTCATTTAGCGTCACCTGTCTATTATCAAATCTTGTGAGTTAAATTTGACTCACTTCTAGTTATTCAATCGACACAAAATTGTGTATACATGACTGCGTACGTTGGATGACATTATACTATGACATAGAGCTGATCTGATGTTGGAACTGGAAACTGGCCATAATAATAATATAAGAACTCGGTAGCTAAATGACACAAGTCTGTCGAATTTCGGTTCGTTTAACGAATACTCCAAAATATTCGCTAAACGAACTGAAATTGGATAGGTTCTAAATGGTTTGATAATGGAGCTGAAAGTTGGTGATAGGAACAAGTATGTGCTCGCGTGATTCGTCTTGACGATTACTTTGGTGCTAGATATCTTTTTTTATTAACAACTAACAAAAGCTTGTTTTAGAAAGATTTTTTAACAATGTATGTTTACAGTACAGTCACTAGAACACACACGCAATACGTTTGCCTATAACAACACAGTACCGTGCAGTCATTTTAAAGGTGCGTACGGACTAGAGGCAGCCTCAGGGTGAGCATCCTCGGCACGCACAGTTCGTGTTGAGGCTGCCTCGGCAGGTAATTTAAACAAAATGAGGCATCAGGCTGAGGCAACCTGCCACGGTTTGAGCCACGAACGAGCGACAAAATGGCGCCGTATCGTCAGCTGATTTATTTCTGCGTCTATCTTGTCCGCTACACAAACACACTGACAGACAAACCATGCGAACTCAAATTACATCCACACTTGCGAGACACGTACGCCGAGCTACGTTTGAGCACAGTCAAAAAATCGACAGCGAATGGCTCGCGCCGTCGCGCCGAGGCATCCTCGCGTGAGGCATGCCTCGGGCTGAGCCGCGTACGCACTTCAGACAACAGGGCGAGCCGTGCGTGCCTCGCGAGGCTGCCTCTAGTCCATACGCTACGCTAAAAACGCTACGAGTACCTTGTAAAGAATTCAAATCATTGTCTAGCACTAATCTGACTGAATCGACTGGCCTCGTGGCCTAGTGGGTAGTAGCTCTGCCTGCGAAACCGAGGGTCGTGGGTTCGATTCCCACCCGGTGCAAATATTTGTGTGATGAATTCAAATCTTTTCACTGTGTCTGGGTGTTTCTATGTATAATAAATATGCATTTAAAACTAAACAAGTATTATATCAGCTATCGGGCCGCCATAGTACCAGCTTTGCTTAGTTTGGGTCAAATGGTGTTGTGTGTGAATTGTCCACCAATATGTATTTATTTATTTAATCTCATCACACTATTTCCTAGGACCCCAGCAATCCCTTCACATTGCTTCTAGGCGATAAAATAACTGGCAGAGATTTGGTACGTATTACACGAGAACTCAACAAAGAGTTCACCACTAATATGGTTCAGGGGAGAATGATAAATTTAAAATAAATAGTTTTTTGTAAAATAATTAGTTCACTTACCACAACACAATTTGATTAGCAACAACCATTTTAATAAAAACAACTTTTGCCACAAACGAATCATGGTCGTTTTCATAACCTACTGAAATAAAATGATACTGAAAAATGTATAAATCAGCATAATTTATAAAACAACATTTAAAAATACAATTAAAAATGCGCGGAAAATTATCATCAATAATTGTTGTTCCTGCTGAGTCTTTTTACCTCTTAAATTATGGCAGCGGTAAGTACGTTACCTTCGAGGGTCGAAAAACGCCATTTTAAGTTGTGGGACGATTTGATAAACCATATTTTCGCAAAAATCGCAAAACACCCCACTAAAAGAAGAAGTTGCTTTAAGCAATAAGGTCGCCCTTTACACTGCACTTTGTAAAAATAATACTAGCTTAAAATAGACGAAATAAATGTTTAATTTAAGTCTATTACTTGTTTATTTATTATGATTTTATGTATACTTTTAGACTTAATGTTTTTTTTAATTAATTATTTTTTGTTAAAACTTTATTTGTTTTTGGTGGGTGTAATAAAGCATTATATTATTATATCCACGTATTTATTTATTTTCTTCAATCTAAGTTTTTATAATATTTATATAAACGTACATATTATTATTATTAAATGTTGCCACTCCTGGGACTCGAGGCCTTCTCTCGCAAGGAGATAATCAAGGCCATAATCCACCACGCTGCCCAAATGTGGGTTGGTGGATGATACATGACCTCGAAAAATTCTAAATAGGTACATGTTAGTTTCCTCGCGATGTTTTCCACCGTTTTCAACTTGCCACTCATTTTTGCTCAACTTTGATTGTCTTAGTGATTTCCATTTCCAAGATGAAGGTCTTTGACCAGTGCGTGTTGCCAGTGATGACTTATGGAACAAAGACGTATTAACTTACTATAGGCCTCAAAAAAATCTCGAAGTTACCCAAAGGGCAATGGAAAGAGCCATGCTCGAAGTCTCCTTGCGTGATAGAATCAGAAATCAGAAAACCCGCAGGAGGACCAAAGAAACTCAACATGAGCTACCAAACTTAAGTGGTGGTACGCGGGGCGTATAGCTTGCAGAACTGACTGCCGTTGGGGCAGGAAGGTTCTCGAGTGGCGACCACGTATCGGAAGACATAGCATTGGCAGGCCTCCCACAAGATGAACCGACGATCTTGTGAAGGTTGCAGGAAATTGTTGGATACGGGCGGCGCAAGACCGGTCTTTGTGGAGATCTTTGAGGAAGGTCTTTATTTAGCAGTGGACGTCAATCCAGTGATATGATAAGATTCTCAGTTTGGAAAAAATAGCGTATAATAGGTGGATCCTAATAAGTAATTAGGGAATATTTGAATTTGAAAAGATTTAAAACTAAATCTTAATAAAAAAATACAGAAATTCTTACCTACAGTGTAATGCAAATACGGCAAACAATAAGTTTTAAATAAAATTATTAGTAGGTACCTATACCTACATTTAAGCAAATACGGATGATAAAGAGTCAAAATAAGATAAATTCATAATAAATTACTTTTAAAGTTTTCTTTGAATAAATTATACAGTTTAATTTTATAAGTTTTAAAACAGTACCAAATGGTAGTAGCACAGTATAAAGAAATAGTATCAGTAGGGCTTGCCTTTGAAATTGTAATAAATGCCGACAATGCAGAGGATTGTGGCCAAAGAGTTTAACTTTATCTAAGGCTGTGACAAATAAAAAAAAAAGAAAATTGCCATCCATGGCTTGGCCATCATGGCATGGCCATCTAGAAATGCGTCAGCATTTCCTATTTGCTTACGCATTTCTAGATGGCCATGCTTTTCAGCATTTCCCATTGGCTGATGCATTTCTAGATCCCCAATGGCCATGGTCCCGAGTTTACCCGAAGATTTCTTATCATACCCGAGCGTGACGCTAGACGTGACAAATTCACAGCCCACGTAAAATCTGTCTAGGCGCGCCAAAAGAAGTTTTCACTTCAAAAATATTCATGAATGAATATCATTTCTTTTACTCATTAGCAACATTATTGGAAACACATTGATTGCTATAAACAATTCCTAATTATTAACAATAAATGAGAACAAAATAAAAATAAAACATCCCTCAAAAGTCAGCCCCGAACCACGCTCCCAAACTCCTAACATTTTCGTGTTTGTAACTTGGGATCGCTCTTCCCACTTACCTCCTCACTACTAGCCTGCTACAAAATTACTAGCGGACTCCCAACCGGTAGTGATCGGCTTAACAGACGAGCACTAGTATTATGTTTAAAATGTTCCCAACTCCCCTCCCCCCTACTTTCTTCTTCTTCTGCTAATCCAAGAAATATGTAAAAAAATATAAGATTTGAAATGACAAAAGTCACGAACCGCGGAGTCTGTGGAGTGGCAAATTTTAATAAAAAGAAATATTAAAATAACGTCTTCATAGAACAATAGTGTACAATCGTCAAAAAAACTAAGTAGTCTGTTAGTTAGATTGCCAAAAAATATTGTACACGTATTTTTTCTTTTGTTTCACAAACAAAAAATTACGAAGATAGAGCGCTTTGAAGTTTCGTGTGACGTCACTTGTGAGTACGATTTTTACTCACGAGTGACGTCGCGACCCCCCACTCTCGAAGTTTGATGGTCTATATCTTTGACGATTTTTAATATTATGAAAAACCAAAAAATACGTGTCCAATATTTTTTCATGATCTAGCTGACGGACCAATAATTAGGATGGTGTATTTTTGACCTAATCCAGTACCCTATTGTATGATTAATTAGACTATGGTAGTAGTAAGAAGCCATACGACGGCGGGGTTTTTTTTTACTTTTATGGGTTTACACTTGACCGCCATCTCGCCTGATGTTAAGCGACGATGCGGTCTACGATGCAGCGTGTTTTTTTTTTCTTTTTTAAATAAAGAGTGACGAGACAAGCAGTACATGTGCCTGATGGTAAGCAACATGCCTGCCACATGACATCACAGTGACATGCACTGCGCTCGTCACCCAGATATCTAAGATGTTATATCTCTAAGCCCTGTAATTTCTCTGGAAACATTGCCCTTCAAAGCGGAATTCAGTAATGTTTGTAAATTTCTGCTTGGCGGTAGAATAACTGGCAAAGGTGTAGTACTTCCCCAGGCGGACTCTGCTAAGAGTCAAAACTACAAAACCTACCTAGAAAATACCGATTCACATCTCGATTCATTCATATCTCGATTTGAAGACACAAAGATTGCTCTGTGAATGTGACGATTAGTATCCTGCTATGGTCTGTAATTAGTGCTTTGCTGGTTTGCTTATTTTATTTGCTACGGCTTATTGTAAATACTTAAAGTAAGTAATTTATTAAATAAAAAGATAATTCACAAAGACTGATGAAAAAACAAGTTAAAGTCTAAAATTATACAACGCGCTAGACCGTGCACGAAAAAAAAAACCGCGGGAAACACCTGTTTGTTGTTTTTAATTTGCCAATGTAGGTACAGCTACATTTGCATTTTTTTTTACATCGTACTATTTTGTAAACAAACCTCTTTAACCGAGTTCAACGGGAAACGGGACGAAGTTATCAATTCGAGCGGTATTTTTTTTTTTTAATAAAACCTGTGTAATAAAAAATTGGCAGTCAGAACTGCCGGTAGACATGAAAACTTGTAACTCAGAATTTGATAGCTTAGTTTGGAAACTACGCGGGTGAAACCGGAGGGTGTGGCCATGAGCATGGCCCGAGTTTACCCAAAGATTTCTCATCATTCCTGAGCGTGACGCTAGAATTCAATTCTGAAATAGAAAAATCTGTCTGTGGCGAGCCAAAAGAGGTTTTCACTTCAATCAATTATTTAACGAACGACATTTAAAATAAGTGTGACTCGGGTCATTGCAGAGGTATCAGTGAAGCCACAGCCCATGCCATTTAATGATAAGAGTAATGTAACTAATCAACAATAAGCTGATTTAAATTGCGTATCTAGTATAGGGATAAATGCATGCCTAGCCGTAAACATTACATGTTACCTACGGTTGGGACCTGCTTCAAATCATAACTAATGATGACGTGTTATATCTCTAAAGATTATCTATTATATGTCTAAAGTTAAAAATTGTATGTTGGTAAAATGTGTATAAGGCATCGATATAAACCAATAGATGTGCCCTGAGCATCTTGAAGTTGGTAATAAACTGCGTCTCTATGGGTATCGTAAGCGGCTACACCAAACTACTTGACCCCTAGAATTGCCAGCGGTGAGGTATGCGGTGGTTCTACTTATTTTGGTTGTTCACAACGAATAGTAATAGGTAAAAACGTCCAGCGTTCACCGCTTCCTGCAACCGACTAGAAAGGAAAGAGTGAGCCCACCCTTCCCAACGATAACAAACATAATTCTGTGCGGCTGAAGTTTGGGAAGGCACATTTGATGGTATATATCGATGGTATTAGGATCATATCTCAATTTTTAAAATAGGTATTGCATCCTACAAACCATAAGTACATACCGCGCCGAACACAAACGCCGGTTAATGCTTAGGTGTTAGGTAATGTACTCGTAAGTATAAATACTGTTTTAATTAATTAATTCTGATTTCTGCGCTAGTCCAAAGTTCAGTATCTAAGTAATTATTCCTAAGCCCAACTGACATGGACCTCATTAAAAATATACATTTACATAACATATTATGTCAAGTATCTACACGAACTTTGAATTGAAAATGAAAACACTAAATGCGAACAATCGGAAACAATAATAATTTTAATCGAATAATCAATGAATATTATAATATTATTGCATACACAGGATTACGCAGAAACTTTACTAATCAATAAGGATGGCAACGCTTATAATAATATGTTGTCATCATAAGTAGCCCAGTAAATTTTCCCACTGCTGGGAAATCTCTGAAAAAGCGAAAGTTGAGGACATAATACTCAGTGCGATAGCGAAGTTCCGTAGTAAGCGAATAAATTGTAGATTGTAGGTGAGCAAATTTTAGAGTTTTGTTGCTTTTTCAGAAACCGCTAACCCGATTTCGATAAAAATTATATTAGACTACTCCTAAAAAACGATCTAATAAACTACTAAAAAATCATAAAAATCCATTCACAGTTAGCGGAGCCATCGCGTAACATACATACATACAACCAAATTGAGAACCTCCTACTTTTTGAAGTCGGTTGAAAAAGAAACATACAACCCGAGCTGAGAACATCCTACTTTTTGAAATCGGTTAGTAACAAAGATCTCTCAATTGAATTCAGGTTTGGCGCAATTGTAAAAGTTCTTCAATTCAATTGTTAAAATTGCATTATTTAGTAAATAAAATAGTATAATAAGATAATAATAAGATTAAATTAATGAATAATAATAATAATTACATTGTTTTGTGTAAATATTGTAGAAACTTAGACTTTAATAATAATTATTATAACTTGCTACACCTTGACTACACCGTGTTGTTTGGCTTGGTGCAAGCCTTCTTGCGTAACCCAGTAAAACTTGAAGTGCAATTAATTTTAATTGTTTGTTAATTTGTCCACCTAATCATATTCATCGCGCGCTTAAGTACCATCGACAAAAAAGTCAATGTTATTTCTGAAGATGTCCCCAACAACATTCAAATTTTTTGAATGTTTATCTACAGTTATATTTTATAGGTGCTTGTGCTCGTTCGCCAAGTCATGAGAAATGTAAAGTAATCTACCCTGTAATATGGAAATATTCCCATCATAGCATCATACTCGTAGAGATAGCTAGGCTGAACGAACTTATAATGTTTCAATAAACTACTCTGACTGGCGTTTTCCAAACAAAAAACTGTGGATTTTTCAAGCTCAAATAAAGACTGAATAGATGCTACTTCTATAGATACTGTAGAAAATCACACGACTGGACTGGCCTCGAGGGGATGCTGATCAGAGACGCGACGCGTGGTAATACATTAATCAAATTTCCCGTTAAGTGTAAGCGCAGGCTTCCCACACACACACTCCGGTCTACCTGCGATATCTATAACGCAACTGAGTCGTAGAGGGTTGTTAGATAGGTACTCCGTGAACACCGTCATTATGGTGGACACAAAGTTGAAAATCTTGAATTGTATAGCCGTGGCTGCCTTGAAGAATACTGCACATACGGCGATGTTCAGAGAGATGCACTCCTGAAAAAGTGGTCCGCTTAATTGATACCAACAGCAAGAGGGCGAGGCATAAAAAGATCCAACCAACTCGTGCTCTGGATGCATCGCAGAGGGTAAAGAACGGAAAAGCACGAACCTCGGCTAGGACAAAGGCGTACGGATCGCAGCTGTAGCCCGACCATTGGCTCATTTAGAAGAGCAGTGGTCTCGGAGGTCTTGCTCTGGGTCACGTGACCAGTGCAAGTCCTAAGCTAACCGCTGATTATCATCTCTACAAATATACACAGATAAGCCGATACTCCAAACCTGTAACACCCTTCTCGTCACGGTCTGAAAGTACAGGTCCATTAGCTATATAATACCATTTAGTTTGCCACTATTACAATACTGAATTCATTTGTTTCCTCATCATTCATCATCATTCATTGTACTATAAATGAATGTGCATTTCAGTTTTAATTAGGTTTGGCCTATTGTTGTTAGTATCTGCGTGGCTTTGTCTTACATAAGCTACCCAAAGGTAAGCTAGTACACAATATTTAATTTAGATTATTAGATCACCTACATCTTCCCGCGACTTCGTCCGCGTGAAATTTGGAAGAAAACTATGCACAAAGGAACTTTGTAGGTACTTTCCGGGACAAAATATATTTTTGCCTATTTGCTATTTATGCCAGGCTATAATCTATTTAAATTATATTTGAAACTTTTTAATCTTATGGTATTTTTAAAATTATTTTGTGGAAGTTAGACTAATATTCGCGATAATATATTTTTGGAAAATCTGAAAACACAATTAAATTATAGTCTGAAAACTATTGAAAAACGTTTCATGATTAAAGTTGTGAATACAATTCTATTACCAAAATTAAAACCTTTCTCGATGATCAACGATTACGAAACACGATTTCCGATTAGGATTCGATTGTTTACAATATAATAAGTTATTACTATGTGCCGGAATTTAAGCAACACAAAATTAAACTTCACAAGGTCAACTTTCTTCCATCCATGAACTACGGAACTGAAATACTGAAAATTTCAGGACAAAGGTTAGATTTCACTACATTAGACTAAGATTTAGGGTGCTTTTTTCACCTTTGTTAGGTACTGTTTTCACCAGATTGTTTTGGTTAAAGTTTGTTTTATACTTCTCTAAATACATCTTTTTACGTCCAGACATATCACCTGAAACAAATTAATGTTTGCGAAAATTCAATGATGTTTTACCTCTGTTTTAGATTACAGTATGACTCCGAAGCCACAAGAGAGCGATGCGAGTGCCGCGAGAGACCAGACGCGTCCCGCTTCCGGTGACAAGGTCGTCATCTCTGGCGTGGCTGGCCTTTACCCCCAGGCGCGCCACGTTAAGGATCTGCAGAATGTACTCTACAACAAGGTACTAAAACACAATCTACTGGCACCTGTTCACCTCCTCAGAACATTGAGTCACACGATAGCAAGTTTAGATCCAATAATCAGTCAGCCGACTCATATTTTTCGTAATGATAAGTGCGTCGACACCAGTTAAAAAATAACAATCAGTCAGCTGACTTAAAGCGGCTGACCGCGTTACCGCGACACAAGACCGAGACAGGAGACCGCGACAGGCACTTGACATCATAGAATTATATGGCGCCAGCGCCAGTTCGCACCAAAACCGCGACAGGACACCGAGACACGTGTCGCGGTCTCGGCGCGAACTGGCGCCCAAACAAAGCTATAATGTCAAGTACTTGTCGCGGTCTCAGCGCGAACCTGCAGTTTTAGATTTACTTTGCAACGCAATACCCCAAACAATAAGTCAGCTGACATGAGATAACAATCAACATCTTCAGATCCCTTGTGGTATGTCAGGCCGTTTCTTAGTCTTTCCTCTCGGTTTCAGTGCAAGGCTAGGTCGTACCGTCGAGGTCCCCTAGTGCTATTCATCGTACACGATGATTCTTTGTAGATTCTTTGAGTAAAATTAGTTGAACCCTCTGAGCCTTCTCCGCTAGCCCAACGTTCGATAGGCAGTAGATGTACTTGAGAGCTTGAGACAAACTGCCACTGTCCCTTAAAAAAAAACACAATCTACACTAAACAATTTAATTTTCTTCAAAAACAAAGCATGACTTTTAAATGACCACCACCAAATTGTTTACCAATTTTTTTTTAAATGTAAACTTGTATATTTAAATTGACTCACTCGACTAAATTTCGTATTTTTTGGGTAGCCAGAAAAATGCAAATCCGCCACAGAGTCATTGCTACTTTTAAATAAAAGCCTATCATTTATTGCGATGTGAATGTAATACTTACGAAGTAACTATTTTCGTATTTTCTTACCTGTGATAATACTAGCACATGTTTTGATTCTTAAGCATTTCTTTTACAAGTACCTGCATAATATTTTTAGATGAACCCGGTATCTGCGGCTGACGTACGCTGGGATTGCAGCTACCCCGAGGCCGCTAAGCACGCGGGCAGTGTGTCAGGGTTACAACACTTCGATGCACAATTCTTCAAAGTGCATTATAACTTGGCTCACGCCATGGACCCCATGTCACGTAAGCTGATGGAGCTAACGTACGAAGCGCTATACGACGCAGGTATTAAGTTATTAAACAACATACAACTTATTTAATTACGTCACGTAACTCCGTAACAAGTTACGACTAGTCTAGTAAAGTTACGGCTGGTCTAGTAAGTTACGGCTGCTCTAGTCGGGAGAACGACGACTGCCGATCCGGAGATCCCGATTTCGAAACCACGCACACCACTGTCTTTTCGACGTCATGTGCATAATGCCGCTAACTTAAAACGGTGAAGGAAAACATTGTGAGGAAACCGACATGTACCTAGAATCTTTTGAAGTCATATGTCATCCACCAACCCGCACTGGGCCAGCGTGGTAGATTATGGCCTTGACTCTCTCCTTGAGAGAGAAGGCCTTGGGTCCCAGCAGTGGGAAAATTTAGTGGGCTGCTTATGTGTTTATTTATGTAACTCACGTGTGAAATAGTCGGTCTAGTCCAACTCGAGTTTCAGTCGCGTCCGGCTGCTTTTTCTAGGCTAATGCCTAGAAAAAGCCTTTTGCCTTTTTCTAGGCGTGATCGGTGCCCGTTTGTCACTCGTAGACGCGGCCGAAGTTATATATAAGGCAATGCGGCCGAAACTCAAGTCACTCTGTGCCGACTATACGAGTACCACGGCACTGGAAGGCATTGGCACTGGGTGCTGGATGCTTTCCAGTGCCGGTTCACATTTTTCCAGTAAGCAATCCAGCGCTGGATTCGATCGTTGGACTAGAATAATGTAAACCGAGCATTAAGCATGGCATAATTTAATATGTGTATCAAACACGTTAGTTTTCTTACAAGTTCTTGTAACATTTTATCTATATGTTAATTATTTTTTACCAGGAATTAACGCAACAACATGGTCTGGAAAGAATATCGGCGTTTACGTGGCACTCAGCTTCTCAGAATCGGATAGATGTGGATTTTTTGACTCAAAACGTGCTACTGGATTTGGCATTGTAGGGTAAATAAATAATCCACATTTCTTATTTACATGAAAAGGCAAGACGAAAATATTTTTTCTTCCCACCACCTCGGAAAGAGTACTTTTGCGTCTCGATATCAGGGCGCAAAAGTCGTTTTTACCCTCTAGAGGGTAAAGTAAATTTGAATTTAGAACATCGTGTGTACTGAGGTTTTAAAGTATCTCTCTACTTAGTCTGTGGTTTTAAATCGCAAACATAATTTTTTTAACCTATTTATTTCTACCTCCTTGGTGCCGAATTCATCATACATTTTTTTAAATTCGTTAAAAGCTCAGACCCGGAACCTCCATGGTGTACTTTTTTTAAATCCTTTGTGCGCAATTTTCTTTTCACGTATGGAGGACAGAGGTAAGGAATGTTATTTCAAATGGCAGAACATTTTAAAATGTTATAAATTAATCAATTGTGATCAAATTGAAGTTTGCCGATTTAATAAATAAATATTATTGACGACTAAAATATTAACTAATAGACAATTTCAACTACTTGTGCAGTACAAAATAATGTAGTAAATATAACATCAAATAAATAATTACTATTTTGCTACTGTAATAAACTGTTGTTTATTAATAAACATGTAGCTACAATATATTTTGAAGTGAAAACTTCTTTTGGCGAGCCAAAGACAGATTTTTCGTGGGCTGTCAATTGAATTCTAGCGTCACGATCGGGAACGATAATAAATCTTCGGATAAACACGAGACCATGGCCATTGGCCATCTAGAAATGCGACAACCTTTCCCATTGGCCATCAGCATTTCTAAATAGCCATGCTCATAGCCACGCCTTGTGGTTTCACCTGCGTAGTTTCCAAAGTAAGCAATCAAATTCTGAGTTATAAGTTTTCACTTCTATAGGCAGTGCCTATGACTGCCTATTTATTTTTTCATGAATCCTAAATGTTTATTTATTTCCTTTATATATACCCTGATGCTAACTTAGCGCTACTATAATTTAATGCATTTGTCCGCCCGGACACTGTTTCATGTACACAGATGAAATTCCTTATCTCAATCACTCAACTCTCCATATTTTCACGTCATATTGTTATTGTTAAAACCATGGTAAAATAAACTCAAAGTGAAAAATAGGAAAATTGAATACAAGTGAAAATCCGAAATACCTAAGTGATTCTAGCGACCAAGAAGTTTATTTGACACCAATTTACTGAAACTGCGCAAAGCATTTACCTAGTAATTTCCTCGCTAAGGTGGGATGAAAAATTACGTGTTGCTCTCGAGTGCAAAGATTTTTCACCTTGTGCCCTTTTGATTCCCTTGCTACGCTCAGGATTCTATAATTGAATCACGAGCGTAGCGAGGGATTCAAAATTGAGCACGCGGTTAAAAAGCCACTTTGCACTCTTGTACAACAAATAACTATTACACAGGGCGTGAAAATTAATGTGGTAAATAAAAATTAAAAAGTGATTTGTCGTGGGCGTCTCCAAGTTATAAACTTATCTTAGAAAACGGCTACTTCGATGCCATAGACACTTTGCTAGTGACATTAGAACGTTAGAAACCTTAACATAAAAAATCGAAAACAAAAGAAGGAAAGGTACCTAGTAGTGGGCAAACTAGTCTACATATTCGAAAATAATTAATAATAATAAATATGAATACACCATTGTTGACAATAACGCTGTTTGCTGCAACACATCTATCGCTCAAACAGCAGACAGAAAGGTTATAATAAATTATTATGTATATAGAGTAACCAGTAAGTATAAAAATACTACTACCTACAACTTAACACAAAAATATTGTATTGACACCACAAAAGAAATTTGAGAGAAAACCAGAATACCTGATGATTACAATAAAAGTGGCCAAGTGCGAGTGGGACTTCCGCACGAATGGTTCCGTACCATTAGCAAATAAACGGCAAAAACCTCTTTGACTTTATTTGTTTCCACAGACAGATCTTCACCCGAAAGTTTTTTTAATATTTTGATTTTACCTTTGAATGCGCGTTTTAGTATACTAGTTGCGCCATCTAGTTTGCTTGGAACGGGCTAATCGAATAAGAAATGGTAAAAAACCAAGTTTGTTGTATGGGAGCCCCAGTTAAATATTTTATTTTTAGTATTTGTTGTTATAGCGGCAGTAGAAATACATCATCTGTGGAAATGTCAACTGTCTAGCTATCACCGTTCTTGAGATACAGCCTGGTGACAGACGGACGGATAGACGGACAGCCAAGTCTCAGTGATAGGGTCCCGTTTTTACCCTTTAGGTACGGAACCCTACAAAGCGATCTGGTCCTGTAAAACTTTTCAAATTTTAAGCAAAACGTTAAAATTAGTTAAAGCGGTGCCACAACTTCATTTATAAGATATTTTCTTTTAGTTATCTATGTTCTTACTATTTCTTTGTGATACCAATAAAGTGTTTTTGAGTTGTATTCATTCTGGGTGGTGAAATGTATGCAAGAATTTCAAAGTTGACATATGAAAATAACTAACCTACATTTTTTATAGTATCGAGTGACGAGACGAGCAGAACATGTGCCTGATGGTAAGCTACATGCCTGCCACATTACAGCACAGTAACACTCAGCTATTGGAACATGAAGAGTCCAAATCATTACCTAGCACTGCACTGCACTCGTCATCAAGAGATCTAAGATGTTATATTTCTAAGCCTTGTAATTGCCCATTACTGCTTGGTGGTAGAAAAACTGCCAAAGGTGTGGTACTTCCCCAGGCGGACTCTGCTAAGGGTCCTACCACTACTACATATCAGAAATGCATTATTATTATCGTCTAATTTTCCAAGTCCGTATATGTACATTGCAGATGCAGTAAGGCTATGTACCCAAACCGTATTTCGTACTGGTTGAATAGCAAGGGTCCTTCCGTAGCTCTAGACGAATCTAGTTGCGGGTCTATCTTGGCCCTGCATGCCGCCCAAAAAGCCATTCTTAGTGGAGAGTGTGAGGCCGCCATCGTCGGAGGAGCTTACGTGTGCCTTCTCCCAGAATTATCCATTCATTATAAGAGGTATGTATGACAAGTACAACATTTTGGTTCAGCTTCTTACGCACCATATTATCGAGGATCAAAAACTGTCTGCTGATAAACTTACATTTGTAAATAAATAAATAGGGTTGGCTGAAAAATGCACCATTCTAATTAGTCCGTCAGCTAGATCACGGAAAAATATGGGACACGTATATTTTGTTTTTCCAAATATAAAAAAGTGGCCAAGTGCGAGTTGGACTCGCCCATGAAGGGTTCCGTTGCAGCAAGTAACATTATATACATAGTACACATAGTTCTTGTAGTTCGTTGTAACTTTGATCGAAGTTTCAATAATAGTGTATTTATGACGTACTAAAAAAAAACTACTCATCAGATCGAGTTCAAACTAATTTTCGTTGGTAGTTTACATGGTAATGTACATCATATATTTTTTTTAGATTTTTCATTCTCTTACTTTAGAAGTTAGAGGGGGGGGGACACACATTTTACCACTTTGGAAGTGTCTCTCGCGCAAATTATTCAGTGTAGACGAAAATGATTTTAGAAACATCAATATCATTTTTGAAGACCTATCGATAGACACCCCACACGTGTACGTTTGATGAAAAAAAAAATTTTGAGTTTCAGTTCTCAGTATGGGGGGCAACCCTAATTTTTCTTTTTTTTTAATTTTTCTGTTGAAACCTTAATGCGGTTCACAGAATACATCTACTTACCAAGTTTCAATAGTGTAGTTCTCATAGTTTCGGCAAAAAGTGGCTGTGACATACGGACGGGCAGACAGACAGACAGACAGACAGACAGACAGACAGACAGACAGACATGACGAATCTATAAGGGTTCCGTTTTTACGTTTTACGGAACCCTAAAAATGGACAGATATATTATAGAACATCAAACTTCGAGAGTGGGGGGTCGCGAGTCGCAACGTCACTCGTGGGTTAAAATCGTACCCACGAGTGACGTCACGCGAAACTTCGAAGCACTATAATAAAAAAACCGTTTATTTGAGCAAATGCTTAAGATAAAATACAGAAAATACTTACTCTTAGAACAAGAGCCCGTGAACCCCAGACCTTCGTTATTTTATAAAAGCTGAGAACTTGTCAGCGCATGCTCCTAACACAGGTAAGAACGATGGACCATTATGAAGTTTGGGTCATCCTGGCTTTGGCAAATAAACGGTACTAAGGCCCCAAGTCCCAGCAGTGGGAACTTTTAGTGGGCTGCTTATGATAATTAGGCTGCTAATTGTTACCCAAATATTATGTTTAAAAATAAGCGCGCATATTATGGCGCAAGTAGAATTATAATTGCATGAACATTAACACAACATGGGTGTCTGGCAAGTGCTTACCACGATGTAAGTGTCTAGCAATTATTGGTGTAATTTTTAATAATATTCTGAAGGTATTACCAAAATATCAGACTTTATAATTTGACAAATTTAGATCAGTACACCTTGAGTACCGTTTATCTGCCAAAGCCAGGATGTTCCAAACTTCATCATGGGCCATCGTTCTTACCTGTGTTGGGAGCATACTCTGACAAACGTTCAGCTTTTATAAAATAACGAAGGTCTAGGGTGCATGGGCTCTTGGTCCATCTAGAAACAGGTTTGTTGTTAGTCCTTTATCATTTCACAGTAAGAACGTAAGCTGTATCATTGTCATTTTTTGTTTCATAAGAAACAAAAGAAAAAATGTGAACAATATTTTTTTGCAATCTGACGGACATTTTTTTTGTTTTTGAGGATAGTACCCTATTCACACACAACACCACCTGACCCCAAAGTAACCAAAAAATATATAGCATTTATGTACTCGTAATCATCAAACTTGTGATGATAGACTTTCCACTGCCTAGTAAACTGTAAAAAAACTAGGAATTTACTAAAAATATTAAGTAATCAGCTTATAATTGTGATACAGATGTTCTCGTCTCTAGCCACCACGACTTAACCGTGAATATTAATTACTTACAAATTAAATTTCGGTATTACAAAGATGTCAGTTGGAATCCTTCTGGTAAAGCAAAAACAATAAATATGATAGAAGATGAAAGGAATATAATAATAGTTATTTCAACAGTAATGTGTTTATATTACAGAGCAATGAAAGTTAGTCCAAATGAAGAAACAAAATCATTTTCTGAAGATGCGGATGGCTGTGTAAATACGGAAGCAATTAATATTATCATTTTACAAAAAGCAAGCGATGCTAAACGGTAAGCGTCTTTATTATCTAATGTATTTCAGGATACACATTTCATTGATAATAACAATCGGAGCAATTATAGTTGAATAATAATTATACAATCAATAACTTCAATAGAAATTATAGAACACAAGCGGCCATTTCTGGCTTCGCTCGGATGCTGTCTAAAGAACTAATAATCGAAATAAAAACATCCTATCTTTTAAGTTGTAACAAATTGCACACGGTACGCAAATTTGATTAATAACTGTTAAGTAGTTGAGGAGTCCATTGCGGACAAACGACATGACGCGAAGTTATATATATTACGATTATTGAGAGACGAACTTCTTAGCATTCCATGGATTCACCGTGCGGTTACCGGGTCCGTCGTGGCAGAAAGAGATTATCTCTGCCACAATACAAATAATAAAATAAATATGTTTTAATATCACGAAAACTAAAACATTTGGGGTCCGTGACATGTCGTTTATGAATAGTTTGACAAACGGACTTAGTCGTTCCTACTTAAGTATATTAATTTTAATTTTTGCTGGATATTTTATTGTAGTTCTCTGAGCGCTGTAGCATGAGTCCTATAACAGTTCCGACTAGTTTCGTAACACGAAACGTTTTATGAAAATTGCCGTGATTTAGAATATTATTACTTAGTATTACAGCTGCTCCACATTTCTAATATTTTGAATCATTAATAGCTATTATCAATAAATTAAATGAGACCCAACTAGAATGTTCTAGCCCACAAATAAAGTAAAATTGAAATAAAAATAGACGAAATTTTATGCGTACAACGTAACACAAAAATGTATTTAGTGATGGGGTGGATGGGACTGCAAAAATGCACAGTCAAAATAGGCTGAAACCTAGGGCGGCAGTTTATAGAGGGCGGCAAATTTAGTAAAAAAAATTGATTTTAGTACTTTTTAGAGATCGATATTTTTTCCTATATTTTTCAATGACATAATCATTGATCGATTTAGGAATTAAAGATTTGGACTTGGATCAAAATCCTTTATTAGTTACTTTTCAAATACCATTTACGATGTGTTTTCTCTTTTGGTAAGCTTAAAAGCTTAAGCTTAAGTAGTCAAAAAAACAGCGCTGTAGCATGACCCGTATAACAGTTACTGCTAGTTTCGTAACACGAAACGTATCATGAAAGTTGCTGCGATTTGCTAATATTATTACTTAGTAGTACAGATGCTCCACATTTCTAATATTTTTAATCATTAATAACTGCACCAGTAAATTAAATGAGACCCCACTAGGATATTCTAGTCTACAAATAAAATAAAATTGAAATAAAAATAAGATACATGTTATGCATTTAAAGTAACGTAAAATATGTATTTAGTGATGGGATATACCTACTGCTTAGATGAATTGTCGAAATAGGCTGAAGACTAGGGCAGCAGATTTTAGGGCGCAGCAAATTTAGTAAAAAAATTGTATGTTTGTATGTCATAAAACAGATTGACTGACAAAAAGATACTTGTTAGAACTTAGCTTTTTGAGGTAACTTTTACTGGTTCACTGTAGAGGTGTTTCCCTCTTGAGTATGACACTGCCTCGTAGGTCGATATTTGAGAATATGCGTCTTGTCAGTACCATCGCCATTAGTAATAAAATTATATAATTATAAACTTCTCAGTCTGTATCATAGCGCTTCTAATCCACATTTAGTTTTAATGTGACTATGAACAAAACTATGTTTCTAACGCTTGGAGTCACTCCACGTTACCCGTGTTCACAAAGAAGACAAAAAACCTCCAAGCTCTTTAATTATCTTCACATAAGTCTGATTTGTTACCTTGAAAAGGTTCATTAGCAAATCTTTATTGGGGAAGATGTTATTAGCTTTAGGTACTAAACTAACTAGAGTTTAGTACCTAAAGCTAATAACATCTTTCATGGCAAGGCTAGCAGTTTGGTTTTCATGTCCTTCACTTTTGGGTTCAACAAGAGTAATTTCACGTACAGAACATTCAAAGCGAATTCAACGACAAAATTTTCCTCTCTTACCGCCACTTTTTGCCAAAAGATATAGAAGTGGGGTACGGCGAACGTGTGGCACAGCAGCGAAATCAGAGGGGTGTTGATCTTGTGAAGTAATTTGTCGCTTGGACTACTGAGGAGTAGTGATAGATCACTTCAACAATTTGAATATTTGCAGAATATATGCAGATCTGGTTCACATCAAATGTGAATTTTCGTCGATGGCTAACGAAGAAATTTATTCAAAATTTGGATTTAAACGTGACTCTGCGGACTTAGCAAAGTTCTATAAGGAATTCTACGATGAGGTGGATGTTGCTCCTAAGGAAGTAGAATATGTTGAAGGATTCGGTTCAGGTGAATAACTAACTAAATTTATATCTTTTAACTTGACAAAAATAATTAGGTTCATGGATAAACAAAACCAGAATATTTTTTAAAACAGTCAAAGTCGATTAAAAGACTCAAATAAAACGCAAAGTTAGCTCCATAAATTAAAGTAACATATTTGATTTGTGTTTTAGCTGATCCAGAAGCAGACAAGTCTGAATTAGAAGCTATAGATAAGGTATTCTGCAATGGAAGAGAAGAGCCGCTACTTGTTGGAAGTATCACGTCCAACATTGGACACGGGGAAGCTGCTTCGGGTATATCTGCTGTTACGAAGGTCAGTAATTTATTTTTTTATTCGTGTTTTTGGAAATAACTAGGTAGTCTAGATGGAGTGACGATATACAGAAGATAAGTAGGCAGTGGATGGAGATGTAAAGCTGAGAGAGAGAGGGTACGGCTGTATGTTGAGCCACGGTAAAGTCTTATGTCTAGAAGTAGACTAAGATAGGCTGATGATGGTCTTCGAAAATTAGGTAGGCAATAAAAAATACTGATTTATTTTAAAAAAATACTAACAAACAGCGCAAATAACGATAATTACATATCACATTAGAAAATGAGATTAATTGAAAATGCCACTCGGGTAAAATTAAAAGAGAATGAAATGTGAGGTAGGTATATTTGGAGGCTTGGGTTGAAGATACTGCAGGTATATTACTTGTGTATAAGTTATCAGTTAGCTTTGGGTTTCAGAGTTTAACGGAGTAGTTCAGGATATGAAGACCTGGTCTGTGGTTGCAAGTGTTGCTAGAGTATCTCAGTGTATGAACAGGTAGCGATAAGTTGCAGGTGCTGTTGGGGTATCTCAGTATATGAATACATGAACAGCTTGAGCTAGCCACGGGTTGCAGGTGCTGCGGGGGTATCTCAGTATATGAACAGCTAGGGGTGGGTTGCAGGTGCTGTTGGGGTACCACACGGGCGTGCTGGCCGGGAACCTGCACGGCGAGGCGCCGCGGCGCGACGTGGCGGCGCTGCGCGAGGGGCGCCTGCGCGTGCTCGCGGACCACCAGCGCTTCCGCCGCGGCTACACCGCCGTCAACAGCATGTCCGTCACCGGGGTCAACGCGCACGTACTGCTACGCGGAAACACCAAGCTTAAGGTACAACCTTAAATAGTCGTACAAATCAAAACCCTCACTTAAAACCTAGTGATTTTTCAAGTGAAAACTTCTTTTGGCACACCACACACATTTTTCGTGGGTTATCAATTGAGCTCAAGCGTCACGCTCGTAAATAAAAGAAATTTTCGGATAAACTCGGGTGAATTCGGCGATCTAGTTTAGATGATCATGCTTAAAAGACTTATTTAGACGATAATACTTTGAAGCATTGTTTCAGACTAGCAGCGCTTTCGTAATTTTCAAAGTGAGCTATCAAATTCTGAGTTTCACTTCTATCAACAGTCCCTATGACTTAATTTTTTTAAAATTGTTGTGGCCTTACATTTGACCGACATCTCGGCTAATATTAAACAACGATGCGGTCTACGATAAATTATGTTTACCTAGAACCTAAACTAAAATCGTATCACTCTCTACTTGAGAACACCAAGACTGTAACCATTGTTTGTCGAAACTTATGACCCCACAAGAATATCAAACTTAACAAACTATTCTACAAATTTTCAGATCATCTCCCCCTCTTGGGATCTGTCGCACAAACAACTATTGTCACACCAAATTTTTGCTCAAATTTCTTTTTTATTTTATCCCCCTGGATAGAATGTGAATTTGGTTAGTCAAACAAAAATGATAAAAATATATATTTTTTTTTTTTCAAGAAAACCACAAAAATAATCACAAGTAACACAACCTTTCCTGGTATTCGCCAAACTCCCCGTTTGTTTGCGTCGTAGTTGTAGCATTATTTATCCATTTTACAACATGGTCCAACTTTTCACGTTTCTTTTTCACTCAAAGGTTTGGGTTAGATCCCTTTCAGCGATTGATAAGGTTACCACCTGTTGTAGTATTATGAATTGTTTTAATTTATCTTGCTGGTGTTTTCAATGATCAGCATTTGTTTTCAGGATTTAGATCGTTACAAGACAAATATCCCTCGGCTGGTGACTATTTCGAGTAGACAAGACACAATTGTAGCAAGGGCACTCGATATTTTGCGGTCGCACCCGATCGACCCCGAAGAACTGGCTCTCCTGCACAGCATACATGAGACTAACACGCTGGGGCATCTGGGAAAAGGATATACTATCCTTGGTAAGATTATGTCAAGAGAGTACTTAAAACTTATTGATTTTAAGTTGGTAGCCTTGTTTTCACCCGCGTAGTTCCCGTTGCCGTTATTTTCCTGCAATATTAAGTAGCTTTTGTATTATTTTGTATAAGTAACTGACATAGCTTAACGAGTTGCCAAACTTAAGTGGCAGTGCTGACAGCCATCGCGTCGGGGAGGAAACGTTTTGGAGGGGCGGCTACGCAACGCTGCCGTCCGCAAACTACAATGCCGTTAAGTACCAAAATGTAGTTTCGAGATATCGCGGGAAAACTGTTTCTAAATTTTAAAATTATGCCATTTGATAAGTGGAATACATATTTCCATAATTTTGATACCTTTATATAGAGCTGAGAAAACACTTTGAAATGATAGTATTTTTAAGATATTAAAGTGTGCGAAATAAGAGTTATAAGCGTTTTTGCATTCTAGTCTTGTAATTTTATCTTAAAATCTTTTCAAAATCACCACTAAAATGCCGTTATGTATAGTTTAACGGCATTTTAGCTTGTTTTTTTCTTTAATTTCATTGGATGGTACTTGACTATAGAATTTGAAATCATTCCAAAACTAAAATGCCGTTATATCATGAAACATCCGAGATTACAATGCGGTTAAAGTCATTTAACCGCATTTAAAACTAGCAAACTTCATAAATTTGTTTTAATCGGTTATTTCAGAGCATTTTACAAGACTAAAATGCGATTAAATGCAAAACCTTTACCTTTAACAGCAATTAAGCTAAGCATGACTCACAAGATATTTAAGAAAATACAATAAAAGTGATGATTTATGTGAAATAAGTAAACAAAAAATGACATTAAAAACTAGATATTTCTTGGCATTAAAAAATAACAAACAGCATTTTTTGTTAATCTTTTTCGAATACAAGCCTAAGTATCTAAAAATAAAATTTCTCAAGAGTTAAAATTTAAAATAACAAGGCAAAATTACAAGGTAAAATTACAAAATGTTAAATTTAAAATTAAAATACTACTTTTATTTCCCCTATTTACAACAGATTTTCAAGAATCTACAATAGATATCAATTGTTTTTGTTTTATTTTTGTCACAATCACTTAAACTTTTGGATAAAAAATATTCCTACAAAATAATTAATAACACCTAAGACTCAAATATTTTTCTTGAGTCTAAATTTTGCTTTACTAGCATTATCATTCTTTGTCGTCGGTCGACAAGTTCTTCCAAAACAATAGCTTATGTGTTGGCGCTATGTTGCTCTATGAATTGAACTAAATTAATCTTCCGCTTGGTATTTCTGCATTTTGCTTTTGACTTGAAACGAAGTTTTATAATTTCTGGTATTTTAAGTATTTGCCATTGAAGAAAGCAAAATAATATAAATAATCTTTCTGGCAATAATTTTTGTACCTACAAACTATTACAATAAAACTCAGAATCAGAGTAAATCCACATGTGCGACATATTTTTGAGATTAACTCAGGGGCTTACTTTGAATTCTTCTTTCTGAAGCGTAACTTGGTACAATAACGAAATTATTTGGTGCTATAAACTTCATATTTACTTTTGAGTTGCTAACTCATACTGTCTCATCAAAATGGTCAACATCATATAACTTACCTTTATTGCATTTCTAATTTTACTTTATGATCTTCTTGTTCGCAACTCATGAAACTGTGTTCAGATTTGAAATAATAAAGCGTAATTTGTTATATGTAGATGATTTTGCTTTAGTAAATAAATGCATTTAGTAAATAAATGACACTGAGAAGAAGTGAACATAATAGTCAATTTTATTTTGTGCACTGCAACTGCATTGCACTGTTGACAACCCAATTGTATACATCAGATCTTTCTCTTCGATTCAGTCATAACTTTTATTTTCCAAACTGTCAACTGCTTTGTGGTCGTTGCATAAACATTAAAGTAGACAGGTTCTGATATTCACCAATTTCTATCATGTGTCTCCGCGTTTGACAGAGAGATGAGAATACTGACAGTTTTTTGAGGTTCATTAATTGAGCTTCTACGCTTTTCCAAACAGCTTTCGGTTTGTTTTTCTGTATTCTGTATAACGGCATTGACAATGTTTTATACAACGTTAAATGGTACCGTTTTTAAGGTAGTTTTCTGTAGGTATTTATGATGGTAATGATGTTGTGGTTCTTAAAGTCAGACTTATGGTTACGTTTAGACTTATGCTTAATGGATTTCTTGAAAATAGTAACTAAAATTTTCACTTGAATCAGCTATCTTAAAATCTTTATAACATGCAGGTCATCTGAATTGAAATCACACTGTAAACTTGATTGTGAAGTTTAAAACTTCAACAGATACGGTATGGTGCTATCATCATCTGGCTGTAATATTTTATGTTAACTCTTCAAACTGAATGTTTGTTTTGATGATTTTGTAGAGAATTACTTTACTTTCCTTGTAAGTCTATTAAAACTTGATAAAGTTTAATTAGATAGATTTGTGATTTCAATTAAATCTAAAGAAAGATGAGTACTGTAACATAATTTATACGTCCCAAAATGTATCAATGACACTGGAAGAGTCGGAACAAGATGTAACATAAGGATCATTTCCGTTTTTTTCTATACAAGATCTAGTTTGACTCATCTAGATGTGTTTTAAGCCATCGTAACAAGTTGGAAAGCATCGAAAGCATGTGCAGTTGATTTCCTTCTCATACAATCGTACTGCATACGCAAGAACCTGTAACGGCATTTTAGTTAAGTAATGTGGCATAGCTGCGTTTTAGTCTAGTATTGTAAAAAATAAATAATGTATATCACATAGTTAAGGTAGCTTTGTGATATTTTCCGTTTTAAGTTTACAAAATTGGATACGTATTTACTAGTCTAAAAAGCCGTTAAGTATGTTTAACTGCATTTTTGTTTTGTATTCAAGCATAACGGCTTTATAGCGTTGGACAAATACAATATAAATTATAAATGAAACTTTGTTTAAAAACATTTAAGTGCTTTAACGGCACTATAGCGTACAAAAGTCAGTTAACGGCAATTAAGTAATGGAAAATCAAAGAAAATTTCAGCCAAAAGTAACGTTAAAATACCTTAGCGGCTTTTTAGGTAAGTATTGTTATTTAACTGCGTTTTAGCGTTGGAACCATACAAAATAAAATGACTTAACGGCATTTTTAGTTTTGGTATCTTAAAAACTAACATACCTAGAGAAACACGGGTTACACAGATCGATAGATATTTTTTTTCTGATTGTAGTGCCATTTAAATGTCCAAATCGACCCGATGTTAGATAACGGCATTTAAGCTTGCGGACGGCAGAACGGAAAACACAACAATGGCAGGCCTCCCGCAAGATAGACGATCTGGTGAAAGTCGCCAGAAACCGTAACAGGCGGCGCAACATCGGTTTTTGTGGAGATCTTTGGGAGGTCTTTGTTCTGCAGAGGATGTCCTTCGGCTGATATGATGACCCCTATAGTATCATATCTAACCAAAACAAAAAAAACTTTTTCTCCAGATACGGACTCGTCTGGAGCGACAGTGAGCCTGTCGCAGCAAGCAGAGTACTGCGACGGCGCGCGGCGCCCGCTGTGGTTCGTGTACAGCGGTATGGGGTCGCAGTGGGCCGGCATGGGAGCGCAACTCATGCGCATACCCATCTTCGCAGCCACCATACAACGGTATACAATGATTGTAGGCAAAACTTACAATACGTTGGACAGGTTTCTAACCCAAATTCTTTTTTCAGCTGCCATAAAGTTTTGGAACCAAAAGGACTCGATATAGTTCACATCATTACGTCATCAGACAAGACCATTTTCGACAACATCTTGCATTCCTTCGTAGGCATCGCTGCTGTGCAAATCGGTCTTACGGACATTCTGCACGCACTGGGGCTGGTACCTGATAAGATCATAGGTAATACTGCTTGCTGCACATCTATTAGCTAATCATATTTGATCAATATTAAGTTGATTGCAATTATTTGACCAGGTTTCTTTGGAGTAATCACACGGGTTGTGGTGTTGCAGGGCACAGCGTGGGCGAGCTCGGGTGCGCGTACGCCGACGGCTGCCTCACGGCGGAGGAGATGATCCTGGCGGCGTACAGTCGCGGCCGCGTCTCGCTCGAGACACCCTTCATCCGCGGCTCCATGGCCGCCGTGGGACTCGGCGCACGCCAGGTAAATAGCTTCTTTCTTCCTTTTAATAATAACGCATTCGTTAAACAACATTTGCTGGTTTTGTACCATTCATTCTTCTTTTTTTCCAGTTGTCATCGATGTGTCCCCCTGAGATTGTGATAGCGTGTCACAACAGCGCTGAGTCATGTACCATCTCAGGTCCCGCGGAGGCGATGCGTTCCTTTGTCGCTGATCTCACTGGTCGAGGCATTTTCGCCAAGGAAGTTCCGTGCTCTAATATTGCATACCATTCGCGATATATCGCGGAAGCTGGTTAGTCTATATATCATACGATTCATTTATGTTTCTATAATATAGAGTAACGATACAGGTAAGACACAATAACGATAGGAGTAAGTAGCACGATTTCTCAGGACAGCCACAGTGACTTGCAACTAATTGAACTTGAAAAGGTGAAATCACTGGCTACCACTGAACTGCGCACATCACCTGGAGATATATGATGAATTAATATCGTTCCTCTGTGATTTCATATACATGTAGGTACTTTTTTTATTCGTTTTTGTTTTAATAATTACAAATAAATAATAGTCATTAATTAATACTTTTGACTTCTTGCGCTGTTTCAGGTCCTGGTTTGCTGAAGTATCTGAAAGAAGTAATCTCAACCCCAAGGGCCAGGAGCGAGCGCTGGGTGTCTTCGTCGGTGCCGCAAGCCAGGTGGCAGGAGCCGGCGGCGCAGTACTCCTCGGCGGAGTACCACACCAACAACCTGCTGGTGAGGGCCGCTCGTCGCTCGTCCCGTGCTGTCGTGTCGTGTACAAATGACGTGGCGAGTAACCCGGCCCGCGCCCCCACAGAGCCCCGTGCTGTTCGAGGAGGCTTCAGCTGCGATCCCCGCGGACGCGGTGCTGGTGGAGGTGGCGCCGCACGGCCTGCTGCAGGCCATCCTCAAGCGCGCGCTGCCAGACTCCGCCGCCAACATCCCGCTCACGCGCCGCGGACACCCAGACTCCGTCCTCATGCTGCTCGACGCTATCGGAAAGTCAGTGTCTACTTGTAATAATATCTACATTGAATGGCTCCAATCACAGAAAGATAACATTGTGAAATTTTGTCTAATTTTTATTTTCAAATTCTTTAAATGGAAACTTATGAAACGGGTGAATGCCAATCGAATTTTAAAACTTGACTTAGATAGCAGCTTTAACCAAGCAAAAAAAATATTTCATCTATGGTTTTAACAATTGCATTGATGTGTCAAAAGTAATTTATTTATTCGATTATGAAATATTAGGACGTCAAATGCAAGTCTAGCGCTAGTCAGAGAGATTACAATTTCATTGACATCTAACTTATGTTAAAGATTGATGTGGAATCAGAGTTATACAAACATAACCTGAGAAAAAAAGGTGAAGACCTAGGGTAAGATATCAAATGCGTTTGTAATAGCCAAGACCACGGGAATAAAATTTTCTAGCGTTGGCATCTGACGGCAAGTGGAAAGGAGGTAGCATAAAAAAGGAGGTGGGTTGACGACGCCCTTCTTTGGAGTGGTCGCGCTGACATTTTGGTCTCCCCGGCAGACAATTATCAAAAGACAATCACAACTCGATGAATCTTGGCATGTAAATTGGAGCTTAACTCTGACATCAGAGATAGAGTCTTCAATCATGTTGAAGGATCATATCCTGGAGGGTAGATAAACTCCAGAGGTGGATACGCTGCTTTGGGTTAAGAAATCTTCGAAATCGGAGAGCAACAAGGGAGGGCGTAAAAGATATAGTGGTAAGATAGGTAAGAGCGGCGGAAATGGCGGAATGCTTCTTACAGCTGGCGACTGGAGTGAAAACCTCGTCGTTGACCAGAACTGAATTGTTCATTTTGGATGGATTAAGGGACGTAAGTGGAGAAAGTAAGATCAAAAGAAGATCTAAGAGAAAGCGCCGCCGTTGATCATGATTTTTAACAGACTTCAAAAAAGGAAGAAGTTCTTCTTTGACCTTGACTTATAAACTTTATCGAAATCGATGTGGCGGTTTTTGTTCCGCTTGATTGCTTCTTCAATACCCGTAGTATCGAAGCAGCGTCGTATCGCACACAAGTAGAAATCTGTCTATAGTGCTGTCTGCAGACCGTCATGCCGACGAAGATTGCAGTCACATAATTATGTATCTTGCCTAAGCGCCATGAGATTCAGAGTATGATCGAAGAGGTTTTCGGTTCTATTATGGCGTCGACTCTTGTAGAATTTTCTGTTCACCGCATGAATTAACAGTTTCCAATAGTTTTTCGTTTATTTTTTTCGCCGTAAGGCACTCATTTATGCATTTGAAGCGATTTTGGGGTTCGAGTTGAAAGTTATCGGGATTTTGAGTTTGAGCAGAATTTGGTCATAGCGTGGGCTTCATCAGACGAGATCTTTCAAGCTTAATGTTTAGATTCAACGTGTCTCTTACCATACGATGATTGCTGCCAGTCTTGGCCTTACTGATCACAGAGACACCACAGAATATTTGCCGTTTAATCGTCATAATGAAGTCGATTTCATTTCTTATGGAACTGTCTGAGCTAATCCAGGTCTATTTTCTCTATGGCTATTTCCTATTGAAGCAGTTTATCATAAAGACTCTTTCCTGTTCCAAGAAATAAGTTAGACGTTGCCCTCTTGAGTTCTACTGCCCATATCTGAATTACTCCACTCTCAATTCATCAACGCTACATTAGCCTAGTTTTGCATTGAAGCCCCCATCACAACTGTGAAATATGTTGGCGGGACATGTGTAGCTTTGGAGAAGTCAGCGATAGGGATAACGAAGTCGCTGCGTATACCTGTATAACCTTTAATGAACACCGATCGGTAATTTTTAGAACAAGGTATACAACTCAGTTTGACACACTTTCGATCATTATCACGTTGTTGACGAGAGACTTGCAGACGATAAACCCGACACCCCATTGGAACTGTTCATCTCCCATCTCGGTAGTAGAACAAGTTGCAGGATTCAATCAAGGGTTATCCTATATTCGCCCTGTCTTCAGACTTCAGATAACCCTACGATATTCCGACGTCTACTACGACACTACCACCCTACGATGTCCACTTTTATCTTTTCTAATTCACCCACCCTAAAAACATTTCCCCCACAAAAAAAGTTACTTCAGCTAGTTAAGTCCCGACGTTTGACGAGTTTAATGTGGTGTCTATGACGCTTTATTTCTGCAAAATAGTTTTTGAGGTTCTATTTACAATTACAAACATTTATTTCAGACTATACGTGCTCGGATATACGCCTTTGGTGCGAGTGTTGTACCCGAAGGTAGAGTTTCCAGTATCTACCGGCACCCCGTTCCTGTCTCATCTCGTTGAGTGGGCTCACCAAGAGGAATGGTAAATCAACAGTTTTTTTTTTGTTTTAATAATTATTATTTAAATACCAACCCAAACCGAAGTTAAATTATAACAAACAGCTCCCACTTCGAAACTTCTAAGCACTGTATCTTCGTCATTTTTTGTTTGTAAAACAAGAAAAATACCTGTACAATTTTTTTAAATCTAACGGACGAACTAATTAGTTTTGTATAGTCATCTTGCATATTTTGGATTTTGTCTTATCTGTAAAACTATGTAGCCAGCTGAGTAAAGAAATATTATTATTTAACATTTAGGAAAATATAATTTCAGGCCAGTAATCCAATACACCTCTTCTACCAGAGCGGTGACTGCGTCATGCTCCTTCTTTATCAGTGTTCACGATGTTGAGCACAGTTATTTGCAAGGTCATGTAATTAACAGTAAGTATTTTTTATTTCAATCTCAAATGTCTACTATTAGACTAGGCCTCTCCCATGGATCGTCACATGGCACATTTGTAAATCGTCGCTCCACCTAGCTGCAGGGTGCCCCACTCAACGCTTGCTAGTACGCGGTCTCCACTCCTGAACAAGTCTACTCCGGCCGTTTTCGATTCTTCTACAGATGTGGCCGGCTCATTATTACATCAGCTTACTGTTTCGGCGAACTAAGTCGGTTGCTTCAGTTCTTTGTTTTTAGATTTTATCTTTTAAAGAAACACCGACCATAGCTCATTCTGCATCTTTAAATGGATGGACCAGTTTCAATGTTAGTGTCCACGTTTTGGCTCCGTATATTAGTACAGGCAGGACACACCGATCGAAGACTTTATTCTTCAAGCGTCTCGGAATGGGTGCTGAGAAAATGTGATAAAGTTTCCTAAATACTCCCCAGCCGAATCAAATTAATTGCGGATCCTAATTGGAGGATTAGTATGCATATTATGTTGACAAGATAGATCCTGGGTTAACACGTGTGTTGTCCGTGAACATTATTTCATATAGGTATGTTTATTCTGAGACCTATCCTGCAGGAAACATGTGCCAAGCTGGTTAGGTCAGTTCTGCTAAGATGGTCCCATAGAATGTGATGCTGCAGTTACTCTGTGGTATCTTGTGTCTGATTTCAAGTCCCAGTAATAAGAACTTAATGTGTTTTTTAAAGGGTTTAATGTTATGGCTTACAGATAAAACACTGCTGCCATTTTCGTTCGCGCTGGTGGCCGCGTGGGATACGCTGGCCATGACGCTGAACGTCCCGAAGAAGTCCATCAGCGTCAAGCTGAAAGACGTGCAGCTCTACTCGCAACCGATACTGCATCAGAATAAAGTTGTCAAACTCGACGTCTCCCTGTTTAGAGGGAATGGATGGTTTGAGGTACGTTTTAATTGTGCCACAACAAGGATGCAATTTAACAGTTCTAAAACATAAATTATTAAATACCTACAAATCAAATCTCATCAACTCCGCAATACATGAAAGTGAGCATCGAAATTAGTCCATTACGTTTAGAGGTTATTGGTGGTACCTAGTTAAAATTTCTCAATATTAAATTAGTACTAAGCCTCTGTCGGTATGACTATTATTATGTCTGATCTATTTAGAGTTGTATCTCGTAATAGTTAGGAAATTGAAGTTGTCGTATGATTATCAAAAAAAAACGAAAAACTACGAGTAAAAGAATAATAAACCCTATCTGAATGGTTAAATACATAAATATGTATATCTTATGTGAACACATGATGTGAACTTTGAACTAATGGATTTGACACCACGGCTAAGACTGTAAAGATTTGATCTAGTGCTACTTTCTGCAATGGATCTACGTTAAACTGTAATTGTGTTTTTAAATAATAAACAAAGACATTTGAATTTAAAGGATTTGTTATATAAAAGATTATTATTCGATTTATTTCAGGTCAATGAAGAACACTCAAAAGTGGCAACTGGGTTTATATATGTATCACATAACTTAAAAGTGACAACTAAGTTATTGGAATCAACTTCAGGGTCCAATGACAACAATATCTGCTCTCAAGATGACTTGTGCCATATATTACGTGACAGAGGATACAGCTATAGGTACCTTCTACACAATATTGAAGACTACTAATTTTATTAATATTGGTACAATTATTAAGTATCCAAGCAATATCAACAATGTTGATAATATTTACTTGTGAGCATCTAATCCTGAGGTTTTCAAGAGAGGAGGAGTTGTGAGAAGAGGTCAAATCGAATCTCATCTAATCTCACTTGCGTAAAAATTAGTACAGTCGCAAGAAAATAGTACCTGTTTAATTAGTTGTTTTTTTAAAGAACATGACGATTTTTTTTTCCATTTAACACTTAGTCCCATGCATTTACAAGACAGTAATTTTGAAAAATCTCACGTGAGTTTGAAGGTTGAGTGAGAAGGATTAAGCCAGTCTTACGAAATATCTTCAAGAGAAGAGGGTGGGATGTCAAGCAATTCCTAAAATACCTCACGTTACTAATAGACTACAGGCCCGTGAACAAAATTTACGTAGTAAATGAACCACCAGGAGAGCTATGTAGGATGATAGAAGGGTATAAAGTAATAAGATTCAGTCAGCACTATGCCGTCACTTGTAAGCTGTCCAACTGAGTACAGTCGAAGAGGGGGGGCTGCAACCCTCGATAAATTCTTCTTGTCGTATGATTTTTGTACGGCGTTGCAGAATAATAGATTAGAAGAGGTAGGTATTGAAACTATAAAAATAAATTTTAAGTTTTTGATTATTAGTTTGTCGGAAAAAATCGTGATTTTCCGACGATTACAGACTAAATTTGGGCATTTGATTATGTACGGCATTGGTTCCACACAGTTTCAACACCTAATCCATTATTTCGCAATGCCGTACAAAAATCATGAGACAAGGAGAAAATGATCGAGGGTTGCAACCCCCCTCTTCGACTGTACTCAGTTGGACAGCTTACAAGTGACGGCATAGTGCTGAATCAAAGTCAAAGTCAAAGTACTTTATTCATAAATGTACAAATTACACATCAATTAATAAAAACATAAAAACAAAAGAAAGAGCATACAAATTGTATACATTTTCAAAGTTTAAAATTACTACTTTACTGTATTATAATAATTAATGTACAGAAAAGTGTCAAGCATTATACGAGTATAATATGTTCCATGTCAAATGTTTGTATACATTTTTATAGGACTTTGCCATCACTCTCTAAAAATTCGGTGCAACTATAAAAAGTTTGATCGATAAGCCAGGACTTTAATCTATTTTTGAAGCTGCCGAAACTTGGGGCAGATATCATTATTTTGGGAAGCGTGTTATAAACTTCAGGTCCCATAATGTGAGTTAACTTCCGTGACCTCGCGAGAGAGTGTGGTATAACATCCAGCTTATCCGCATTACGTATGTTGCGAGAATGTCTCTCTCCTCGCGTATTGTATTATTCTAGATTATTTCTGACATACACAGCGACCTGGTATATCAATATAGCAGGTAACGTAAGTATGCCAAGCTCTTTGAAATATGGTCTGACGGATGTGCATTGCGATACGCCAACGATAGCACGTATGGCACGTTTTTGGGCGCGGAACGCACGCTCCCAGTCGGCAGCGCCCGCATATAGCTCGGCGCCGTATTGTGACCGAGATTGCACTGTGGCGAAGTAACACGCACGCGACACATCCGCAGACACCACTCGAGATACTCGTCTTAGCGCAAAGCACGCACTGCTGACTTTAGCACACATCTTGTCGATGTGGTGTTCCCACGTCATGCTAAGATCAATCTCGAATCCCAAAAATGTGGTGTTCTGTACTTGCCCAATTCTGACACCGTTTAGCGAAACTTTAAGTGGTTTTGTATGATAGCCCGACAGACAAAAGTGAACTAAGTGAGTCTTTTTTGAATTTAACATATAACCATTAGCTCTAAACCATGAATTTAAGCCATTAATTAGAAAATTTAATTTATCTTCCAATTCCTCTATTTAAAGAGCTGTTACTACGGCAGCCATATCATCTGCATACATGAATATGTCTGCACCCTTTACGGCATCGGGGAAATCGTTTAGTAGGAGAGAGAACATTATATTTGATACCGACAAACCCTGCAGTACTCCCATAGTCGAAAGCAGCGGATCTGATTTATTATCACCATCGCCAGCATCCACTACCTGCGAGCGGCCTCGTAACATGTCAGTCAAACCTCGTATGATTTCCCAGCTTTGCCATAGTGTTTCAGCTTTAAAGCTAAGGTTTCGTGGTCTGCGATATCGAAGGCCTTCGATAAATCACAGCACAAGACATATATACATGCTCTTTACGTTCACGGGCAGCCAACACACTACGAATCACTTCACGCGTTAGAGAAATCGTAGACCTCCCTTCGCGGTACGCGTATTGTTGTTCACACAGCGCCTCGGTTTCCGAAAGATAGGCCACTAATCGCGAACTCAAGCCGTTTTCGAACACTTATTACTTTATACCCTTCTATCATCCTACATAGCTCTCCTGGTGGTTTATTAACTACGTAAATTTTGTTCACGGGCCTGTAGTCTATAATGAATTCTTTTTAACTATTGCACTAAATCAATATAAAATAAATTACTCGTAAATTGTGCGTCTTTCAGTGAAACTTTCAAGAGTATTCATAGTACAGATGAATCTATATCTACAGCCAAAATTTCATGGAACAACAACTGGGTAACTTTTATCGATACTTTGATGCAACTGAATATTCTGAAGTATACACACAGCGGAATCTCGAAACCAGCTGTCATTGGCATGATAGCCATAGATATAAAGAATCATATCAAGAGTGCAGCTACTAAAGACAGTAAAGATAATGACGCAAAACCATTAATAGATGTTGAGTTATCGGAAGTGCAAAATAGGACCAGGTTCGTATGAAGATTGACTGTATTGTAGTTTAGTAATTTTCTGACAGGAGATAAAAGCAGATTCTTCTGATAGAAAAAAAATTGAGTAGAAAACGTTTGCATCCTACTAATAACTACCAAGTTTGTAAGAATGTGCGGATGTTTATATTATGTTACTCCTTCACGCAAAAAGTAGTAAATGGGTTTGGATTAATTTTGGTACATAGATAGATAAGTAATAACAATAATAATAGAAAATAACAATAATAATAGAAAATAACATGGATAAAAAAAACGTAGTTATGCATATTATTCTAGACCATCTATATACCAAATTTCATCTAGATCCCTTTAGGAGTTTTTGCGTGAATGATTAACAAACATCCATGCATTCTCATAAGCTTTTGCAATTATAATATATTAGTAAGCCTGCAAATATACTGTTGATTGTGTAAATATGTATTGTAAATATCTAATGCTAAAAGCAGAAGTTAATTGTGTGTTTTGATTTTTGATGTTGATGTTAGGATTTCATTCCTCATTCCCATTTTCAGAACCACCGGTGTTGTAATTGAAAATATACGTTTTTACGACGTGCCGCAAAAGAAGAACTTTGAAATTAATTTGCAAGCACTGAAGTTTGTGCCTAGATTTTGCGCGGACTTTGATGTAAGTACTTAGACGAAAGTTATTTAATTCAATTATTTTGGAATGCTTAGACTTAAAAACAATAATCATATTGATCACACTTAAATATAATAATCATAATATATCGTAAATAAAACATAATAATCTTTGCAAACTTATTTATTTGCAGGTTCCGACATCATTGTACATATTATTGCAAATAGCTGCCGAAAGTAAACATAAAGCAAACATCAATGTTCTGGGTATTAATTTCAGTCAAACCAAGCCAAAGATTTTTGAAAAAATTAAAAGTATAAATAAAACTACCATTCCTGAAATAAATTTCGAATTTTATGAAATGTCTTTTGATAATAAAAACAAATATGACACGCTAATGTATAAAAACATGGATGTAATTGTAGTCAGCAACCTATCGAAACATAAAGAAGTACGTATCTATTTTTGTATAGGACTCTTTGCAGACCTATATAATTATACACTGTGTTCCGATTTATGGAGCAATATTTATAAAATTAGTAAAATTATACAGGGCATACAGTTCGCAGTTGGGCAGTTTGATGACTTCCAGCCACCCGTATAAGCCCGTTTCCAAAAAGGCTATAGTACCATAGACCACATACATACGCTTCGGAATATTATACAGAAAACCGAGGAGTATAATCGGCCACTATGTATAGCGTATGTGGACTATGAGGAAGCCTTCGATTCCATCGAGACCTGGGCAGTGCTTCAGTCTCTTCAGCGATGTCGCATCGACTATAGCTATATCGAAGTGTTGAAGTGTATTTACAGCAAAGCCACAATATCTGTCCGATTACAGGACCAGTGCACAAAACATATCCAGCTACAGAAAGGTGTGAGAAAAGGAGATGTTATATCTCCGAAACTGTTCACTGCCGCGCTGGAAGATGTTTTCAAGCTACTGGACTGGAACGGACATGGCATCAATATCAACGGCAAATGCATCACTCACCTTTGGTTTGCCGACGACATAGTCATTGTGGCGGAGTCGCTGGAGGACCTCGGTGCTATGCTGAGGGACCTCAGTAGAGTATCCCAACAGGTTGGTTTGAGGATGAACATCATGTCACAAGACGAAGGTCATGTCAAATGTTCATGTCTCACCTGTACTAGTTATTGTTGGGAATACCACACTCGAAGTTGTTGACGAATACGTCTACCTGGGTCAAAAGATCCAATTAGGTAGATCCAACTTCGACAAAGAGGTCCAGCGAAGGATCCACTCGGATGGGCAGCTTTCGGGAAACTTCGGCACATCTTTGAGTCCAAAATCCCCGAATGCCTAAAGACAAAAGTCTTTAACCAGTGCGTGTTGCCAGTGATGGCTTATGGAACTGAGACGTGGTCCTTAACTGTGGGCCTCATAACAAAGCTCAAAGTCACACAGCGAGCTATGGAAAGAGCTATGCTCAGAGTCTCTTTGCGCGACAGAATCCGTAATGAGGATATTCGCAAAAGAACAAAAGTGGCCAACAAAGCTCAAAAAGTATGCAAGCTGAAGTGGCAATGGGCAGGCCACATCGCTCGCAGAACTGATAACCGATGGGGAAGAAAGGTTCTCGAGTGGCGACCACGAACTAGAAGACGCAGTAATGGACGGCCTCCAACTAGATGACCTCACAAAGGTCGTTGGAAAGAGTTGGTTGCTGGTTACGCAGGACTGTCCGTTGTGGAAATCTAGGGGGGAGGTCTATGTTCAGCAGTGGACTTCTTGCGGCTGATGATGGTGATGATGATGAGGGCATAAAGATAACCATAAAAAAATGACGAGAATGGAAATTACGTGGGTAAAACTGCGGCGCACGGCTAGTTTCATAAAAAATACATAAAATTCAGGCAATCTAGATTATTTGCATAATACAAATTTACTTAAACTTAATCATAGTAAAGTACCTTACTGTGTTTAAGTTTAAGTTAATGTGTATAAGTCATTTAACATAATTGACGCATGAACACGTGATAGAGCCGTAGGTTTACCCAAAATATGTCCTAATCATCTTAGACGTCAGGCAGGCGCCGTCTTTTATAATATATTTGAAATTATTTTATCTGATTTCAAAACGTCTTATCATTATGCAAAAGAAACGCAATTCATTTTCTTTGATATTTTTTCTATCTGACCATTATTTTTTACAGATCGGCGACTATATCCTTCGTCTTATTCAACCTAATACATTCATAATAAATGAAGAAGATAATACCGACAACAGAGACTCGGTATTTTCAAATGAGTCTTACAATATTGTTTCTGCTTTGAAGAATACAAAGAGTGAACTTCAGCTAGCGTATTGGAGACCATCACCGCCACCTTCAATTGCGGCTACATTTGCTGTATTTTCAGAAACAGATTTACCTCTTTTAACGAGTACCCGCGCGATGCGTCCGCAAAAATGTTTCTTAATTGTGACGTCATATCCACCTGTTAAAAATCTCATGGATCTTGTGAGCCAATGGAGACTAGACGCACCTTCCGATAATACCCGCGTTGTTATGATACATGAAAACTCAAGAGATAAGTTTAACGAAGCCGAAATAAACATCGATATTAATTTGGAAGTTAATACATTCAATAATGTCAGTACTTTTTTACTTCTATTTTAGAGTTGTGTAAGTTGTAAATCATATTAAGGGACCTGATAATATGGCGTGTCTGTTTATATTTCAGGGATTATGGGGAGGTAATTATTATATACCTTTGGTAGAAACATCGGAAGTTAAAGAAAAAATTAAATTAAAGAGTGAAGTGATCGGTGATCTTAACTCCTTGCAGTGGGTGCGTGCGCCAGACGTGGCGGAATCGGATATTGTTGTAAAGGTAACAAAAAGATTTTAAATACAAATTAATGAATATGAAATACAAATAGTTGTATGTAACAGGGTTTAGTAAATAAACAGATCTAAATTTATGATAACGGACCAAATTCTAACCATTGCAGATATTTTAAATTATTTTTTCGGAGCTATTACTCTATAATAAATAAAGTGGCCAAGTGCGAGTTGGACTCGCCCATGAAGGGTTCCATTGCAGCAAGTAACATAATATACATAGTACACATAGTTCTTGTAGTTCGTTATAACTTTGATCAAAGTTTCAATAATAGTGTATTTATGACGTACTAAAAAAAACTACTCATCAGATCGAGTTCAAACTAATTTTCGTTGGTAGTTTACATGGTAATGTACATCATATATTTTTTTTAGATTTTTCATTCTCTTACTTTAGAAGTTAGAGGGGGGGGGACACACATTTTACCACTTTGGAAGTGTCTCTCGCGCAAACTATTCAGTATAGACGAAAATGATTTTAGAAACCTCAACATCATTTTTGAAGACCTATCGATAGACACCCCACACGTGTGGGTTTGATGAAAAAAAAATTTTTGAGTTTCAGTTCTCAGTATGGTGGGCAACCCTAATTTATCTTTTTTTAAATTTTTTTGTTCAAATCTTAATGCGGTTCACAGAATACATCTACTTACCAAGTTTCAACAGTGTAGTTCTCATAGTTTCGGCAAAAAGTGGCTGTGACATACGGACGGACAGACAGACAGACATGACGAATCTATAAGGGTTCCGTTTTAACGTTTTACGGAACCCTAAAAATCGATACTGGTGTTAATACCGCATCTTTTATTTCATGTCTGTATGTCGACCACGTATCACGTTGTTCCCACTGATCTGATTCAAATGAAACTTATCAAGATTTGAACATAAACGAAAACATTGTAGTTTTGTCATCAAAATCGATTATAGATAAACATATATTTAATGTAAAGAATTCGACCCATCGCAGTTTTATTAGACATACATATATATATATGTAGTGTAAACGCTTAGTCGTTACCAATTGCCAATGCGATCATATTGTGTTTCATATTTTCATTTATTAATTAATAAAGATGAATATAAAATCAAATATTTTCATTCTTCAGGTTCATTACGCGGGTATAAGCCAAGGCGATGTAAAACAAGCTCTTGGGTTAACTTCACACAACAAAAAACGTTACGATTATGGAATGGAATTTAGTGGAACAACCGAAAGGTATGTTGTATTTTAAAAGTTTGTTTAAAATTCGATTCGATGCACATACGTAATAATATATATTAACGACGAAAATAAGAAAAGAATGGGAAAAAAGTCTGATAAGCAAAACGGTAGGTAAACTTGTAAACCTTAGCAAAGGCGTTGAAATTAAGATACAGCGCAGATCTTTCCTTTCAAATTTCTTTATATAGACAGCGACTGTTTATTCTAATAATGTACTAATATTATCAGTATTTCAAATTAAATTACAACAATCTTATTAACCACACAAATATAGTTACCGTTTTTAAACACCAAATTACTCAAATCTATTTCTCTCAGTCATCCCTTTCTTTTAAATTGTTACTCTTCTCTAAATTATTGTTCTTAATAATTCAGAGAATTCCATCTAGCGGTTAAATTCTACACTTGTGACAAGAACGTCAGGCTGTAGATTTCGTTGCCTGAGTTGGTAATTCCCGATGGTTGCAATCCTAGTGTCTTCAAATTGAGAATGAATTGGGTTTTTCTAGGAACGCTCGCTCTATCGTATCTACCGCATCTTATACCTTTAAACGAGCAATTCTTGTACCTATATAAATATGTATATATATATATATACATATTTATATAGGCGTACCAAAAGAAGTTTTCAAAAACTGTTCTGTACTTCATAAGTAGTAGTCACTAGTCGTACAGACCCAATAATTACAAGTCAATTTTGATCACGTCCATACTCCGCAAGAATTATCCTTAGTGAATTTGTCAGTGGCTCGCGCGTGATGGGGCTGGTGAGCGGCGGCGCGGCCCGCAGCACGCTGGCCGCGCGGCCGGAGCTGACGTGGCCCGTGCCGCCACACTGGACGCTGGAGGACGCCGCCACCGTGCCGCTCGCATACTTCCTAGCGTACTACTGTCTCGATATTAAACCCGTGAGTCTATATTATATTCGAATGTAAGAAATGTTTAAAAAGTAACTGTTTTAATTTAAAAGTAACTATTTGAATTTAAAAGTAACTATTTTAATTTAAAAGTAACTATTTTAATTTATAAGTAACCATTTTAATTTGAAAGTAACTAATTTAATTTACAAGTAAATAAATTAATGTAAATAACTTCTTCTTCTTCAAGTGCCTCTACAATGTTGAAGGTTTAATGCAGTGCAATTAAGGAAATAAATAAACATTAAATTATGTAGTTTGGGGACTATAAAGGATCGATAGGGGGGTGCATTCTGAGCATATATTCCAATTTGAGGGATTCTGGCATGGTCAGCTCAAGGTCATTTCGATAAAAACGCGTTTAACTCGATATTTCGAGAACTTTTAGTGTTAGGCAAAAAATTGTTGAAACCTTTTCTCTTCTACATTAAATTTACTAACTTTTGTAGTAACCACTTTTCTTTCTTTCATCAATATTTTTCAAGTTATTGCTTCCGAAAGGCAAAAATTTTACTTAATTTCCTCCCTTTCGCCATTTCCTCCCCAACCGTTCAATTTTATGAAACTTTACCAATGATCAAAAGTGTAGATCTTTTAATAATGAACAACTTTGTCCTTGCTCTTTTTTCAGTAATGGCAATACCTTCAGAGTTATGTTACTTTACCGAGCGAAATCCGCGCCACTGCGACACCTCCGCGACACTGCGATAAATCCGCGACACCTGCGGACTTAGGGCTGAACCCAAAACTCATTGTTTGTTTGTGTCAGTGGGTTTCTTCTACACAAGCTTATGTGGGACAACCACGTCACCTACTCCGATATATGCCAGAAATACACTCAGATACACTCAATCAGACATAGAGGTGAAGCGAGCCGTAGAGGATGCGGATGGTCTGATTATCAGTACGGCTAAGAGAATTTTGCCGGACTCTACGGCTTGCTCCACCTCTATGTCTGATTTGATGAGAAAAGTTTTCAGTAGTTAGATGAATCTGGTCTTATTGCTCTCGTTGCCTAAAAACTTATCTTAAGTTGTGGTGACGGTCATATTGTAGATGAAAATGATATCCGCACATGGCTTCAGCTGGGATCGGCGCAGCCGTTTGGCAGAATTGGTGCCAAAGTTGGAAATACCTTTGGGATAGCCATCGAATACAATTACCACGTCTGTACCGTAGTGTTTTTTATGTATGTTACGTATTTCTGGCATATGTCGAAGTAGATAACGTTGTTGTCCCACATAACCCTGTGTAGAAGAAACCCACCGACACAATCCAACAATGAATTTTAGGTTCAGCCCTAAGACCGGAGGTGTCACGGATTTTTTGCAGTGTCGCGGAGGTGTCGCAGTGGCGCGGATTTCGCTCGGTAAAGTAACATAACTCTGAAGGTATTGTCATTACAGAAAAAAGTGCAAGGAAAAAGTTGTTTATTATTAAAAGATGTACACTTTTGATTATCGGTAAAGTTTCATAAAATTGAACGGTTGGGGAGGAAATGGCGAAAGGGAGGAAAAAAAGTTAAATTGTTGCCTTTCGGAAGCAATAACTTGAAAAATATTGATGAAAAAAAGAAAAGTTGTTAATGTAAAAGTTAGTAAATTTAATTTAGAAGAGAAAAGGTCTTAACAATTTTTTGCCTAACACTAACAGTTCTCGAGATATCGAATTAAACGCGTTTTCATCGAAATGACCTTGAGCTGACCATGCCAGAATCCCTCAAATTGGAATATATGCTCAGAATGCACCTTCTATCGATCCTTTATAGTCCCCAAACTACATAATTTAATGTTTTTTTATTCCATTTTTTTGCCTAATTTCATTGGGTTAGTTGGCCGTCAGCTTCTTGAATTTGTCTCTGCCCATTGCCGTTCGGAAAAGCTGCTCGACAGAGTTAATGCCGGCCCACTCCCGGATATTACGGAGCCATGATTTTTTCCGGCGTCCCGCGCGTCGTTTTCCCTCCACTTTTCTCATCATTATTAGTTGGAGCAACTCATAAGTATCATGCCTAAACACGTGACCGAGATATTCAATCTTGCGCTTCTTGATGGTGGGAATCATTTTTCGGGACAAGAAGACGCGCTGCAATACAGTTTCATTTCTGACCTTTTGTGTCCAGCTAATGCGTAATATGCGACGGTAACACTACATCTCAAAAGCTTGTAGGCGCCTTCTTTTAAAGTCCATTTTGTGTAGGTTGTCGGTTGAAGGTTGTAGACAATTACTATCAGTTCAACTTGGTGGACAGTGTAGTTTGTCGGTTAGCATTAAAGTTGGAGATTACTTACAAACTATGTACCTAGGTCGTCGGTTAAGACAAATAATTACTATCAGTCAAACTAGGTGGACAGGTTTTCGATTAAGAATAAAATTTATCAACCGACAAACTAGGTTGTTGGTTAAGAATAAAATTTACTAACCGACCAACTAGGTGGACAGCGTGGTTGGTCGGTTAGTACAGTCCGCGAGGTATAAGCTGAGCTTTGCATTTGTGTGAGTGTACATTCACGTACACGCACTTCACCTCTTGTACAGACTGCAGCGTGACGTGTTTAATATTATTTTGTTTTTGTTTGATATAAGTGTTAGTAAAATGGATGCCAACAAAAATAAGCGCAAAATACGGAAACCATTAAATAGCCAAGTAAAAGAAATTTTGTGTAATTTAAATAGCTATTTTAAAGACATGAACGATAAAGACATGTCAAGTGTGACTACATCAGCCCAATTGGTATTGACATCGACAGGAATTCCACTGTCAACTGTTAAAAGAGTCTTATTGGAAGGTAAACGTGTTTTGAAAGATGGAACCAAAGATGCAGGAAAAATATAATAATCATTGATGATTTTGATAAAGCAGTAATCCGTAGGGTTCACTAATGATTCACAAACATTTTTTGACAAAACATCACTTTAAAACCAACTAATCGTATAATATTAATTGCAAAAACTTTACAATATAAAAATGTTTCATTTTAAAAACAACGTTTTGTATAATATTTATTTCAAAAATGTCTTACATGAACAAATGTTTTATTTTACAAACCATCATTTTATAACTATTTATACGGCAAATGTTACATTTAGACAATGCATCGAATGATATTTTGTTATTTGTACACTTTTTGTTTCATATACCATTCATTTTACAAATTTATCATTTACCAAAATCCAATTTTACAACGAATATTTTGAATGTATAAGCCCCTATTTAAAGAGTAAATCAAGTAATATCGTTAAATTAATTTTATGTAACTGCCAACAAAAATATTTTAATGAACCATCATTGCACTGACAAGTTATCGTGAATCGTTTGTGTATTGGGTTCTTAGTAATCGGTTCTGTTGTATTCCAGGCATAATGAGCGACGAGCTAATTTTTTGCATTATTTAGGTTGATTACTGGAACCAAAATCTATCTAGATGGGTATTCCTATAATAAAGTAACTTCATCATTTATTTTGTCATCGTCATTTTCAAGATTCGCTATTGTGGGTAATGTTCTAGTACCCTGCGATAGCGGGGAGAAGGGAAACAAAAAGATACCCCTAAAGAAAGAAGTAAGGAAACCCATAATTTTCGAGAAAATGAATATCTTCCGTTATGAAAATAAATACATAATCTTAAAAGTACCCAATAAATTGTCCATGTGAGTTAACCGTTCTGATTAGGTCCTGTCACATACTTTTGACCAAACCGGTCCGATTAAGATCTAACACTGAGATTTGACTCCGGGTGGGCTCCCGCCAGAAGCTCTGCGGTCAGCCCTGAGTGTCGCTTCTCCATACTCGGCCTGCGCTCCACTACGGAGGTCGCCGGCTCGCTTCGCTCGCCACCTCCCCCCTTCGCTACGCTTGGCCTCGCATGGCTCGCTCCACTCAGGACCTCCCTTGTGCTTCTGGCTCCCGCACTTTTTTATACACTCTAGGGGTAATAGCGACAAGACTAGGTGGAGTCGGGGTGCTCTGAGTCGGATCTGGGTCCCAAGACACCTAACCGGTCCGATGAATTAAAAAAATATTTGTGTTAAATGAAGTGTTTTTATTTTTAAGTTGGTAAGTAATTAAGATATAAATTGAATTGTTTGTCAAACAACACTTTGTAAAATAAAAATGTGTCAAGTGTTGGTTTTGTTTTTAGACATTTGTTAATTAACTAAAATATTAAAAGAATCGATTGTCAAATAATACGTTATAGAATGAAAGTTTGTCAAATAAATACTTTGAGATATAACCAATTTGTTAAATATTTTTTTGTGTAATAATCATTTGACGACCCGTGAGTTTGTCGAACGTTGGTTGTCAGGTGTAGATTTGTGAAAAAAAGTTTTTCAAAAGAACGGATACCAATCCGTAGAACAATTCATAATTTTCACATTACTGACAAAGAGGTGCCAACAATGAAAAGATTTCATGAAAAATTAAAGGCTTACATTAACTATCCAGGATCAATATGGTCATTGCGAAAAGAAGTACCTCTTTTAGGATTCAAATGGTCAAGGACAGAGAATAACAGAAAAAATTTAATGGAAAAGCATGAGATCCGTCACCTACGTATAACTTATTTACTTAAAATTTCCGAATACCGTATTCAGGGCAGGCCTATCGTTTATACCGATGAAACATATATTGACACCACTCACACTTCATCAAAATCATATTCAGATGGCAGCACTTCTGGTTTGAAGAAACCTATTTCTAAAGGAAATCGATTGATAATCGTTCATGCCGGCGGCGAGGACAGTTTCATACCAAATGCGCTGCTGATGTTTAAAGCTAATCAAAAAAGTGGTGATTATCATAACAATATGAATACAGAAAACTATACAAAATGGTTACAAACGCAATTAATTCCCAATTTGAAGCCCAATAGCGTTATTGTAGTTGACAACGCATCTTACCACAATTTGTTAAAAAATCCCGCTCCCAACTCAAATAGTCGCAAACAAGATATGATTGACTGGCTCAAGTTACGCAATATCGATCACTCAATATCCATGCTTAAACCACAACTTTATCAATTGATATTGCATAATAAACAACGATTTATTGAATATAAAATTGACACCTTAGTAAGAGAACATGGTCACAGCGTTTGTTGTCTGACTGTACTTTTGGTGATCACTCACACCAATGCAAAGCTCAGCTTATACCTCGCGGACTGTAATAGACGGACATTACAGCTTCTCTACCTCAATCTACTAAGAGATAGATATCTACTCAGATATTAAAGAGGAGCGGAGATAATGACTCCACGACAGATCTTGATTTCGTTTGTCTCCTCATTGTCAACTCTTATGGTGGCTACATGGTTATCATAGAGATTGCGAATAATGCTGACGTCCCTAACATGCAAACCGATCTCGATTAAAAGGCTCAAAAGCTGCTCGTGTCTAACTCGATCAAATGCCTTTTTCTAGTCAACAAAACACAGCAGTACGTCAGTTTGCATGTCTCTACATTTCTGCACAAGAACATTGAAGGCAAAAAGAACTTCTCTAGTTCCGACACCCGATCGAAACCTGAACTGGCCGAGTCCTAGGTGTTCGTCACACTTAGGTCTTATTCTGTTTTGTATGATGTTTAAAATGCTTTTAAGACGTGACTCATTAAACTAATCATACGATACTCACCACATTTCTTAGCGTTTTGCTTTTTGGGTAGGGTGATGAAGGTAGATTTTAGCCAGTCGCCAGTCTCGTAAATGTTATTGAAGAGTTTTGTAAGTGCATCTAGTTGATCGTCTTCGAGTAATTTAGGGATCTCGATAGGCACGTTGTCAGGTCCTGGTGTTTTCCCTGACTTTGCTATTTTCAAGGCCCGTAAGAGTTCAGATTCCTAAAAAAACAATTTTAATTTAAAACTTTTTTTAATTAGTTACTTTTATCAGTTTGTTTCAATTAATTGGTTACTCGTACAATGATAAGCATGTTTATCACATGTGTCAATTTTTTGTTTAGCGTAATCAAGATACGTATAACTTTGAGCTAAGTATATTTTTTACCCGACTGCAAGAAGGGTTATGTTTTTCGCGCGTATCTTGTAAGTTTGTAAATGGATATGGATCTCAGAGCGCAGTTCTGTGTTTCACACGTAGAAGTACATCAAAAATATGGTTTATATTAGTCTGCCAGGACGACAGCATACACCGTGCAAGGCAAGTACACGGTGTTGGTGCACGGTGGCGTGGGCGCGCTGGGCCAAGCCGCGATCAGCATCGCCCTCGCGCGCGGCTGGCGAGTCTTCACCACCGTCGCTGACTCCAGCAAGAAGCGCTTCCTCTTGAAACTGTTCCCACAACTCAATGGTACGTCTCTTCATCACCATCTTCCATGTACCGCTAATCACTTGAATCAAAATCTATCAACCGATCAAACCATACCCAACATTTAGATCTTGCCAAAACTCAATTAACCCCAATAATTGGGATGACAACTGGTTCAAAAATATACCTACCCTTCTAATAAGTCCTTCAGCTAGATTCTGTTTATTTTAGTTTTATCATAGAATAGATAATACAGATAGAACGGACACTCCCCACCCCCCGCCAGTTTCAAGCTTCCTTCCCCGCAAGCACCGCGAGAAGCACTCAACGAAGGGTTATATCGGACGATAATTTTCTATGAGAATACGACCATGATTCTGTATTATTTAACGAAATGGTACCAAATTTTTCGTCTATTATACGAAACAAGAATAAGAGATTTTTGATTTCATAAGAATTTCTACAAAGATTGAATCATTTTTATAAACTGTGTTAGCTATTCTGGTTAGAAGTACGCGCCAACACTGAAGTGCTGTGACGAAATTATTAAACTCGTTGTTTTCAAACTGCGGCTTTCGTTAATCGTTGTGAAATACGTCAGTGGCGCCAATAACGTATGGTAACGAGTGATGGCGCGGAGAATAGTTCGGAATTCACGAAGTCACTAGTCACTAGTGTTGCCAATTTAGTGGATTTTTGTACTAAGATTGCTACTATTCAGATTTATTGGTAAGTGATTATTTCTTAGTATTCAACCGACTCAAAAAAAAGAAAGAGGTTCTATATTAGACTATCTGTACGTTTATGTGCGTCCATGTATATATTATGTCGGTCAATAGTGAACAATGAATATAGGATTTCATCTAGTAGTATGCTTATTTAAGATTTCGCAAAAACCGTTCATTAAAAGCAGTAAGAGGATACGAGTACATTGACTATTGGAATGGATAGTTCCAAAAAAAAATTAACGATATTTTTAAACTAAAACTTATTCAGTAATTAACGGCTTTGACATTGACTTATAAACTTTACCGGTTCTAGTACTACCGGTACTACTACGATTTAGTTTCATTTTTAACCAACTTCAAAAAAGGAGACGGATCTCAATTCGTTTATATATTATGTTTGTTACGTGATAGCTCCATTTATTGTGAAACAAAGGACATAAGCCCAAATCACATTGAAAAAACCCAGGTGCCACACCTGGGTTTTTTGATATACCTCGGATTTTAAGTTATTAGTAATAATATTCTAAACTATCATCATCATCCGTTTGAGTGGCTAACCTGCGTTTTTTTGCCTGTAGAAGTTTTGTAGAAGTTCGTGTCAAAAGCTCGTTTTATGGAACAAAATATATTGTATAATTTGGTGTTAATGATACAAAAATAATATATACCGGCTGAGTCATAAAGATATATATCAAACAATGCACGAATATGCTTAGATTCTTTTTGCGATGGGTGGCCTTGGAATGGAATTCAAATTTAACGAGTGTAAGTAAAATAATTCATGATAATACGCTTATTTTTGGTAATGTACTTTGGACTTTGTATTCAATTATCAGTATGCTTACATCGCGGGTCAAATCTGGACAAGTACTAGCACAAGCACAGCACTAGCATAGGCCTGGGATATGAGGCGTACTTGAAGAGAGGTATATGCTAAGATGTTATGAAGATGATGATGATGATTACATCGGATTGCATTTTTTTATTTTAACTAAACAGTATTGGTGAACTTTAAAAAAACGCCTACAAAACTACACTGATAAAAAAACATGTTAGCCACTAATTTGGGTTATGGGAGTGGTGTAACTAAAATATATTTACATACAATTATTCGATTTTTTTGAGATAAGATACAATTATTTTGTGCCGAGGTCAGGGTACGATTTGGGCCATGTCCTTTGATGTTTCTTTTTTTTGGTAGATCATAGTTTTGAAATATGAGAAAACAAAACTAAAATTTACTTTCGTTTATTTTTGTTCAAGTTTTTATGATTGTCGTTGAAATTTGGTCAAGTAAGTTTCTGAATTTAATTTGAAATTAAAACTGATTTTTGTTTATTCGGCGCAAATAAATTATTAAGTAATGACTTCAATCTTAAAATGTGATTTGAGTATAAAAGAATCACTTACTATTCTCACAATATTTAAAGTTTTATGCGATCCTTACTATAATGCGAATAAATAAATCACTATTTATCAATATACAAAAGTAATATTTTTTAAGCAATTAGGAATAAATTAAATCCGGAACTAGCAACATTACCTAACCTAACCTATCCCAATTCGTAGTTTGTTTACAAAATTCAATTGGAGTTTTGAGTTGAAAAATCATGGTTGTTCTTTACTGTGCTGACATGAGATGTAAATAATTAGTTTGTGCAGTGTATTATAGTCTGATATACCTAGTGAACTGTGATAACACCTTTTAAAATACAACTTATGAACGTTGTTGTACCTAATCTAATGTTCTGTGACTAGCCTACCTATAATGAAATACGCGATATGTGGAGTGATTAATTAATATATTGTCAGAATAAAGTTCTCTTTGGGTAAGTGTACTTAACTAAAAATCAATTCGTACATGGTACCTTTATTATCTCGTATTTTGTTTTAAATCTTCTCCCTTCTGATTGTTGATGAAAGTTATATTTATCTACATTAAAGATCGAACACTAACTAGGTAAGATTAAGTGGCTTACAATCTTACCTAGTTAGTGTTAGTACACAGGCAGGTGAACTCACGGGTCACAGCTATTCCATAAAATAATTTAATAACCCTAGATGACACGCAAACATGCGTAAATGTGTTCGAACGACATATGCGTAGTTGTGTGAGTGTAGGTATGTCGACTTCACCGTTTGTTTGGAGTTTAGGCCGAGTGTCCGGGGTGTGGTTTTATTAAATTATGAAAACTCCACGAAGATAGTTATATAGATCATCAAAGTTCCGGATTGGTGGTGGTGATTTTACTTGTTCGTATAAATTGTACCATGCAGTGACGTCACTTCGAACTTCTAAAGGTGCAAATAAGTGCTGATACCGCGACAGGAGACCGCGACAGGCACTTGACATTATGGAATTGTATGGGCGCCAGTTCACGCCGAGACCGCGACACAAATGTCTTGGTTTCCTGTCGCGGTCTCCGCACGAACCGCCACCTTAAAAACTGTATCTTTGTATTTTTTGCGAAACGAAAGAAAAATTATGTTCACAATATTTTTTAATAACCTAACTGATGGGTTTATTAGTTTTTTTTAGTTATCTCGCTTATTAATTATTTTATTTTGATTATCAAAGAAGCCGCTCGCATCTGATAATGTGTTGTAGACTACAGGACCGTGAACAAAAATTACGTAGTAAATGAACCACCAGGAGACCTATGTAGGATGATATAAGGGTATAAAGTAATAAGATTCAGCACTATACGTCACTTGAAGCTATCCAACTGAGTACAGTCGAAGAGAGGGGGTTGCAACTAATCTGTAAATCGTCGGAAAAGCACGAATTTTTCCGACAAACTAATAATAATCTATTATTCTGCAACGCCGTACAAAAATCATGCGACAAGGGGAAATTATCGATGGTTGCAACCCCCCCCCCCCCCCCTCCCCTCTCTCTCTTCGACTGACTCAGTTGGACAGCTTACAAGTGACGGCGTAGTGTTGAATCTTATTTCTTTATACTCTTCTATAATCCTACATAGGTCTCCTGGTGGTTCATTTACTACGTGTTCCGTATAATCTGGCAACATTATATCGGCCGAGCGAAATCATAGCGGATCTATGGTTGACAGTTGTCAAGTGACGTTGTCTGTTTTTCGCCGGAACGAAAAGACGCCCTTTTTTCTAACCTGGTGTTTTTCGGGATAAAAGCGCTAATATTGTACGGGAAGAGAGTATTAACGGTTAATTATGATACTACGGGATTAGTGCTGGACTATTCGTGAAAGTGGGCTACTGGATTGGCCCCTTTTCCAACGCAGGACCGTTGCTTGTGCTGGGACGGGAGATCGCCTGGAATCTGTCTGGTTTGGTTTCCATATTCCCCTTTGCTCCCGTTCCTTATTCCTATCGACCAAACTGGGCTTTGGATAGCGCCAGGAACAATAGGTAAGTGTTTAATTATATACTTATGGGGGAAACTTTAAAATCGGTATATCTGCTTAATAATATGTTTTAATCCTGCTTATGGGCCCCAGGACGGTAATTTCTGGATAAATTATTGAACAATTTCTGGCAGCAGGAGCGTGGTTAACCGTAAATACCCCTTTTTTGTTTTTATTTTTCTGGGAAAATATATCGGGTAGGCCAGATATTTGGGGGTTCCCAGTTTATAATTTCTCCCCAAACTGTCGGGAAATTGGTATTAAGTGGTATCCGGCTTAATAGGTTGCGGATGTAATTGTTGTGACATTGTCCGAACTTTAAGTTAATTTAAATTTAAATTTAAAATGGCTTCGGATTTGGCCAACCAGCTCCGGTGGTTTGAATCCTTACAAGGATTGGTCGGCCGGAGAGACCGGGAGGAGGCGCTATTAAACAGGGCGGAACACCTCGACAGGCGCCTGGAGATCGCTGAGAGGAGCACAGGATTGCTGCGGGATGCAAGGCCGCCTCCACCTGAGGAGCAGATGGAGAGGATCGACGCGGACATGCGGCGCATCCTGGATGTGTACGACGAGGTCTCCGAAAGGGTTCGCCAGCTGGAGAGGTCTCGTCAGGGAAGGGCGAACTCGGGACCCGTCATCAGGGATGCGGGTTCGGGTGTAGTGGGACGCCTTCCCACCCTGGACTTGCCCAGGTTTACAGGTAACCTGCGGGAGTGGAGCGGCTTCTGGAGCATGTTCGCCTCTCTCGTAGATTCACGCACCGACTTGACGAGGGCGGAGAAACTGGCGTATCTCCGCACGTCACTGGAGGGTGAGGCACTCTCCCTGATCCAGCACCTGGAGCTGGACGACGACAACTTCGGCACGGCGATGGAGTTGCTGGAGACGAGGTTCCAAAACCCTCGGCTCCTCGCCGACGCTCACGTGTCCCAAATACTGGGGCTGCCGAAGGTGACTGAGAGGTCTCAGTTGAGGCCATTAATCCTCACGCCCGTGAAGGTGGCGTACAACGCCTTGCGCAGCTTGGGACTGCCAGTAGAACACTGGTCATTTCTGCTGGTCCACATTCTGCTGGGCAAGGTGCCGCTGGAGTTGCGCGCACGGTTCGAGCGGGAAAGGGGCCTTCACGCCGACCCGAAGGTCTTCCCCACGTTCGAGGAGCTACTTCGGGTCCTGGAGTGGGAGGCGAGGATGGTAGAGTCGGCGCCTCAGGAGGCGCAGCCCGCCGCTTCAGCTCGTGGCCCTGCCGGAACAGGACCGCGACCTACCAATTCCCGCACTCAGGGTGGGGTAAAGCGGACGGCGACGGTGACGAGTGCGTCGGAGCAGGAGTGCCCGAACTGTGGCCAGCTTCACGCGCTGGTGCAGTGTCCGGCCCTGCTTGCGAGGACGACTTCCGACCGACGAGGCATCGTTCGGAGGTTGCGTCGGTGCTACGGGTGCCTGGGGGGTCATTTGTTCAATGACTGCCCCACGGCACGGCCGTGTCCTGGGTGTGGGGGACCACACCACCAGCTCTTGTGCACCAGGAGCGATGGTGCTGGTCGACAGCCCTCAGGGAGGGGGCCCTCCACGGGCGGGGGCGCTCCCACGCAGAGCCACGCATTGTACAACAATGAAGTGGCTACAGCGTGGAGCACACCCCCTCCACCCCAACTCCCGGCAGCACCGGGCAGCCCAACGAGGGGCGTCCTACACGTGGCTCGGTCACCGACCTCACAGCCCGCGCGGACGCGGGCGAACTGGAGAGGTGGAGGGGTGATACCGGAGTCACCACGGGGGCCACCTCCCCAGCGTTATCCTTCTCCGCCGCTGGATCCACGATTAATGCAATGGAGGGCGTACACGCCTCCCCTCCATGAGCATCCGAGGCTGGACTACCACCCGCCCTACTTTCAGTATGGCAGGGCAGCTGGATATGCCCCCCCTCCGATGGCCCTTATGACTCGGCAGCCATACTGGGCTGGGCCCTGTAGTCCGACGGGTTCGGACGGGCCTCGGAGGGATTGACTAGCCTCCGTTCCCTTGGCACAGGATCAACCGGTGGTCCTGCTGCCCACCCTCTGGTTAAGGGTTTGGGGTCCAAGAGGCGACTACGTCCGGATACGAGCGCTCTTGGACACAGGGTCCCAGGGGTGTATTTTGACAACCCGGGTTGCTCATCGCCTGAGCCTGGCTAGGTTTCCGTCACCGACTCCGTTGCGAGGAGTCGGGAACACAGAGGTGCGGTTGGCTGGACAGACCCGCCTCTCCTTCTCGTCCGTACATTCCTATTCGGAAAGGATTGCGGTCAGGGCTACCGTCATGGATTCGGTTGTCGGTTGGCTTCCTCAGGCGGACATAGATCCGGATCTTTTGTCCTGTACTAAGGGTCTCAGGTTGGCGGATCCCCGCTTCGGGATGGCGGGTCCGGTAGATCTTTTGTTGGGTTCTGATGTACTGGGTTACATCATGAACGGGAAGCCTAGACTGTTGGACCAGTCTTCGCTGATGGCGCTGCCCACCATCTACGGGAACGCCATTTTGGGAATGGTGGATGAGTGGCAGCAGTCGAATCAGGCTTCCTTTACGGGAACGGCCCTCGCTCAGATCATGCAGAAGTTCTGGGAGATCGAAGAGCCGCCTACCGTGTCTCGGCTGGATCCTGAGCACGTGGAGTGTGAGAACTTTTATCAGGCTCACACTCGGAGAATGGTTTCTGGGCGATTGGAGACTAGGCTGCCTCTCCGGGATAACCCCCCGCGTCTGGGCCAGTCTCGATCATTGGCCGAGAAAAGGCTCAGGTCCATGGAGCGACGCATGGCTCGAGATCCTGTACTTCGGGAAAAGTACATCGAGTTCATGAGGGAGTATGAGGCACTGGGCCACATGTCTCCGGCTCGCGACGACTGGTCGACCATGGACCACTACTTTTTGCCTCATCACGCCGTTTTGAAGGCGTCGACGGGCAAACTCAGGACGGTGTTCGATGGATCCGCTCCGACTTCGACAGGAGTGTCACTGAACCAGTGCCTCCACGCTGGACCGAAGTTACATCGGGATATTGTAGACATCATCCTGAATTTCCGTAGGCATCAGGTGGTGTTGGGAGCGGACATCCGTATGATGTTCCGACAAACGGTCATACACCCCGAGGACAGGACGTTCCAGTTGATCCTCTGGCGGGAAAGTCCTCAGGACCCTATGATGGTGTATGAGTTGAACACCAACACCTATGGGTTGAGATCAAGCCCCTTCATTGCGATCCGCTCACTGCTGGAGTTGGCGGAGCAAGAACGGGCTCGGTACCCACGTGCAGCCGCAGTTCTGGAACGCGACCTATACGTGGACGACGTTTGCACTGGCGCGCAGACGGTGGAGGACGCTCTGCTGCTCCGGGATGAGCTCACAGAGCTTCTCGCATCTGGAGGCTATGAGCTTCGAAAATGGCTCTCTAACGACCCTAACGTCCTGGCTGGTATCCCGGACGATCACCAGCAGGATCCCGGGCTCTTTGAGGAAGGTGACGATCCGCACGGGATTGCGGTTCTGGGCATGCAGTATCAACCGGTTGCTGACATCTTCACCTTTCGGGTGGCGCTGGAAGCCACACGCGCGTGGACAAAACGGACGGTTTTGTCGACCATCGCCAGGATGTTTGATCCAAACGGTTGGATCAGTCCGGTTCTGTTCGCAGCCAAGTGTCTGTTACAGCGACTTTGGACTCTGAAGGTCTCATGGGACGACCCCCTGGTTGGAGACTCGCTTAACATTTGGCTTCGTTTAATATCTGACCTCGAAACGGTCAATCGAGTGGCGTTGCCCCGGCGCATTCTGCCACCAGGCTGTAGCCGGATCAGCCTGCACGGGTTCTGTGATGCGTCCGAGCTGGGTTATGCCGCATCTGTGTACTTACGTACAGTTGACGCTGGAGGCCACGTCAATCTCACGCTCTTATTGGGGAAGAGTAAGGTAGCTCCTATCAGGACACGACTCACTATTCCGAAATTGGAATTGAGCGGAGCCACATTACTTGCTCGGCTGCTTAAGCACGTATATCAGGAACTGTCCACCTCGATAGACATCCGGAATGTCTATGCGTGGTCAGACAGTCAGGTCGTGCTTGCCTGGTTAAGAGCAGCCCCTCACACTTTGGAGACCTTTGTGGGAAATCGGGTTTCCCAAATCCAAAACATTGGACTGGACATTGTTTGGAGACATGTCCCGGGTGAGTTGAACCCCGCTGACTGTGCTTCGCGCGGCTGTTCCGCGCCGGAGCTAGTTGATCACCCCTTATGGTGGGGTCCGGACTGGCTGCGGGAGCCAGAAGCTTCCTGGCCAGCTCTCGGCGCGGACTCGGAGCGAGCGGAGCTGCCCGGAGTCCGCGTGCATGCGATTGTGGCGGAAGTGCCCCCAGACCCTGATTGGTTGACGGGTCGTTACAGCAAGCTGGATAAATTGCTGGGGGTAACTAGCTGGATTAAGCGCTTCATCCACAACTGTCGTCACCGTCGTCAGAGGAGGAGTGACCAGATCGCCACTGTGGAGGAGCGTCGGAGTTCCTTGCTGCACCTCATTCGGCTGGTACAGGGTGAGAGGTTTCCGACGGAACTTGAGACGCTGCGCTGCGGTCGCGCTCGCTTGAAGGGTGCGGTCGCTAAGTTGAACCCTTTCACAGATCAGGATGGTCTTCTGCGCGTAGGAGGTCGGCTCCGGAAAGCCAACCTGCCGTACGGCAGCAGGCACCCCCTGTTGCTACCTAAAGGAGGTCCTCTGGTGGACCTGCTGATCTCCGATCGGCATCTCGGTAACGCGCACGCTGGATGTGGCGCGCTTCTCGCTGTGTTGCAGCGTGAATTCTGGATCTTGTCGGCTCGCAGGGCGGTCCGAAAGGTGCTGTTTAGATGTGTCCCTTGTTATAGGCTCAAGGCGTCTACCATGCAGCCCATGATGGGAGATCTTCCTCCGGATAGGATTTCTCCCTCGAGGCCGTTCGACGGGGTCGGAACGGACTTCGCTGGGCCCTTCTCGGTCAAGTCATCGACGTTGCGTAACGCCAAGGTCGTTAAAGCCTACCTGTGCGTCTTTGTGTGTTTGGCCACCAAAGCAGTCCACCTGGAGCTGGTCTCTGCGCTGTCTACGGAGGCCTTTGTCGCGGCGCTGGATCGCTTTGTAGCGCGAAGAGGAGTACCCTCTTTAATACGTTCGGACAATGGCACAAACTATCGAGGAGCGGCGAATTACTTACGCGAGGTTAATAATTTTTTAAATTCTGGTAATAATAGTTTAAGTCTGGCTCTCGCCCAGCGAGGAATCAGCTGGCAATTTAGTGTGCCAGCCTGTCCTCACTGGGGAGGAATTTTTGAGGCTGCGGTGAAGTCTGCTAAAACCCATCTCCGCCGTGTCATCGGGGAGACCGTGTTAACTTGGGAAGAGTTAGTCACGGTACTATGCCGCGTGGAGGCAGTGCTTAATTCCCGTCCTCTCTGTCCAATCTCGCCTGACCCTAACGATCTAGAAGTCTTGACGCCGGGTCACTTCTTGATCGGTCAGCCCATAACCGCGTTGCCGGAGTATCCCTGGAAGGATGAGCGGCCCGGACGCCTGTCCCGTTTTCAGTTATTGCAGCAAATAAGTCAAGACTTCTGGAGGCGCTGGTCGGCCGAGTACTTGCACCTTTTGCAACAACGGGTAAAATGGACAGATAGGACGGAGGCCCCTCGGGAAGGGGACTTAGTATTATTAAAGGAGGCAAATTTGGCCCCCCTACTCTGGCGTAGGGGACGTATTTTAAAATTGATATCTGGTACTGATGGCACACCCCGCGTGGCGGAGATTCTGGTTTCTGGTTCCAGACTTCAGCGCGCGGTGTCCTCTCTGGCACGCTTGCCTCTTTATTAGATATACGTATTTTTCATGGTTAAAATTTTATTTAATTTTATTGCTATTTTTGGTAAAGTTTTTTTTTGGTTTGATTTCCACTTTCGGGTCAAAGTTGGGAATTTCGTTTTATTTGGGGTCCGGATACTACTAAATACTGGTTACTAAAATTGACCTGGAGTTCAATTGGCGGGGGTTTTGTTCCGTATAATCTGGCAACATTATATCGGCCGAGCGAAATCATAGCGGATCTATGGTTGACAGTTGTCAAGTGACGTTGTCTGTTTTTCGCCGGAACGAAAAGACGCCCTTTTTTCTAACCTGGTGTTTTTCGGGATAAAAGCGCTAATATTGTACGGGAAGAGAGTATTAACGGTTAATTGTGATACTACGGGATTAGTGCTGGACTATTCGTGAAAGTGGGCTACTGGATTGGCCCCTTTTCCAACGCAGGACCGTTGCTTGTGCTGGGACGGGAGATCGCCTGGAATCTGTCTGGTTTGGTTTACATATTCCCCTTTGCTCCCGTTCCTTATTCCTATCGACCAAACTGGGCTTTGGATAGCGCCAGGAACAATAGGTAAGTGTTTAATTATATACTTATGGGGGAAACTTTAAAATCGGTATATCTGCTTAATAATATGTTTTAATCCTGCTTATGGGCCCCAGGACGGTAATTTCTGGATAAATTATTGAACACTACGTAAACTTTGTTCACCGGCTTGTAGTCTATTGGTGTTACTTTTAAACTGCATAAATTAGGTACATACCCTAGCATACGACTTAGGCGTCCAGCGAGAATAACACACTAATATTGTTAATTCCGAGATTTTTGCCGGAATTTTAAATGTGGTGAAGTGAATGTCCGATAGTTCGATCCAGGTTCATGCGTCATGTACCCAGATCGTGCGTTTTATCTGTAGTGGTAGGACTCTTTGCAGAGTCCGCCTGGGGAGGTACCACAACTTTGCCAGTTATTCTACCGCCAAGCAATAATCTGCATATTACTGTATTCCGGTTTCAAGGGCAATTTTTCCAGTGAAATTACAGGGCATATAGAGATAAAATCTCTAGGTGACAAGCGCAGTGCAGAGCTAGGTAATGATTTGGACTCTCAATATTCCAATAGCTGCGTCACTGTCACTGTTATATGGCAGGCATGTTGCTTACCATCAAGCACATGTCCTGCTCATCTCGTCACTCTATACCACCTCTATAAAAATGGTCAAGTGTTATATCAGGAATCAAATTTCATGAAACTGAACTCACTCTATGACCACGGTATTATACCACCTCTATCACGGATAAAGATGGACCTAACGATGAAACCCAATTATATTCTCTTTTAAAATATTTTGAGCATCTTTTTATATTTTGTTATTTAATTATTTTCAGAGAACGACATCGGGAATTCTCGCGACAATAGCTTCCGAGACATAGTTATGAATGCAACCAATGGAATAGGGTGCAACATTGTGATGTGCTGTCTCAAAGGAAGCCTGAAAAATGTAAAAAATTTATGTGTTCATTACATATTACATGATAAAAATATGGGTACTGAATATTAATTTATGAACGTCATTAACGAATATGAACGTTGAGCATAAACTTTGATCCCATTTGTATTGGTTAAATTCTGTGGCCGAATTGAGAATAGATTAATTTTGCTTTATAATCGAATTTCGACCGATTGGCGATCACTATACGGAATTAATTCTGATGCAAGTGAAATTTTATATTTACAGACATGTCTCAGTTGCTGTGGACTAAGCAGTATAATGATTGAAACTAATCAATTACTTAGCAACGATAACTATTTGTTAGGGATGAATAACATGATCAAGGATAGATCTTACGCAGCTGTTGACTTGATGAATGTTTTAAGCAATCCAAAATCTAAAGACGTACAGGTAAGCCTTTTACTATTCATTCATGTTGATAAGTTTGTTGTCTAGGTTTTGTTTTTCCATAAAGTAAATCAAACATCAATAGTTTTTATCGAAATTTATTATTTGAAAAATATATTTCTAAAGTTTAAATGGAACAAACAAATAAATTTAATAATGGCGTCCATCTAAGAAAACCACAACGTTACTTTTTATCTCGTCTTTTTCCCGGAAAAAGACGAGTTTATATGTTGATTATGTGATTTGTATTTTATTTTTTATATAGGTATATGGCTTTTTATATTTTGTTATTATTATGGACTACCCAGACTCTCGCGAAGCGACTTCTTAGAGGCTTTTGGCACGAGTTTTGGGGAGTGGAGGCTCCAGGAGTGCTAGCTAGGCAGGAGTGTGGATACACTCTCGATTCATTCAGCTGCTCTCTACGTTTACCACATTCGATGAACGTGATTAAAATGAATAATAATAATAATATAATTAATAATGACATGAGCTTCACGCCTCTTTCATTGGCAAACGAGACCTGGCGCAAGCCATCGGTGCTTAGCACTGATGATCGCAAGGAAGTGTGGAAGAGCAAGGAGCTGCACGGGCGATTCTATCGGGCCCAGACGGGACCCGATGTGAATCTGCTGGCCTCGGTGAACTGGCTGCGCTTCGCGGATCTCTTCGGAGAAACCGAGGGTTTTGCCTGTGCAATTGCGGACGAAGTTATCAAAACGAACAATTACCGGAAATACATAATGAAGGACGGTCGACATTTGTCGGGCATGCCGCCATCCAGGTGAATCTCTTCGTCATGTTATTTCCAGTTGTAACTTGTATTTGTATATGTCACCCTCGACACAGCGCGTATCGTCAGGAGGTTCCTCAGTCTGCAGCCCTAACCACCGGTAGTTTGGGTTTCTGCCCCGCTGCTAGCGGCAGCCTAGTTTTTAAGTTTTTTATAATGTTTATTTTCTATTCATGTTGTAAAAAACTTAAAAAGGATTAAATTAGTAAATAATAATAATAATAATACGAACAATGAAGGACGGTACGGTCGACATTTGTCGGGCGTGCCGCTGTCCAGGCGAATTATTTCGCCATGTTATTTCCGGTTGTTCGCATCTTGCTAACGGCGAGTACTTACACAGGCAAAACCTAGTAACCAGAATCATCCACCAGCAACCATTCGATACGGCCTTGTTGAGACCGAGGTCCCGTACTATAAGTACGCACCTCTGCCAGTTCTCGAGAATGGTCGTGCGTTGCTCTACTGGGACCGCTTTATCATCACGGACAGGACTATTGTCGCCAATAAGCCTGATAACGTGCTGGTAGACCGGTCTCAGCGCCGGGCTGTGATCGTCGATATCCCCATACCACATGACGAGAACCTCGTGAAAGCCGAGAAGGACAAGCTAAGCAAGTACCTTGACTTGGCTCATGAGGTTACCGCCATGTGGGATGTTGAATTGACGAGCATAGTCCCAATAGTCGTGTCGGCAAACGGCCTTATAGCGAAGAGTTTCGACCAACATCTGAAGAGACTTTCGCTAGACGATTAAGGGCCAGATGCAGAAGGCAGTCATCCTGGACACAGCGCGCATCGTCAGGAGGCTCCTCACTCTGCAGCCCTAACGACCGGTAGCTTGGGCCCTGCCCCGCTGCTGGCGGCTATCTAGATTTAAGTTTTTATAATATTTTTATGTTCTTTTGTATAAATATTGTAGAAACTTAGATTTAAGGAAAGAAATAAATACGCGAATAATAATAATTGGTGGGCAATTGTCACACAACGCCATTTGACCCCAAACTTAGCAAAGCTTGTACGATGGCGGCCAGATAGATGATTTAATGCTTAATATAGATTTAAATACATACTTCGCTCTTCCAACATATCTCCTACAGTAATAGACTGGTTTCAAAATTACCTGTACGGGCGTCGCCAGAGGATCCGGCTTGAAGACAAATATTCTTCTTGGTGTGTCACTTCGGCTGGTGTGCCGCAGGGTGGTGTCTTATCTCCCTTACTTTTCGCTCTTTTTATAAATGCAATATCACATAATCTTTCTTCTTCCTACCACCTCTACGCTGACGACCTGCAATTTTATTGTCAAGCTCCATTGGGATGGCTGTCCGAAGCTATTGAGTCTTTAAACGTTGACTTGCGTCGTATATTACAATGGAGCATTTCTTTTGGCTTGAAGGTGAACCCCACAAAGACACAAGTTATTGTTATGGGCAGTTCTCGTTTTATTGATCAAATTGATTGGAACTCACTTCCACAGGTGATATTCGATGGGGTTGTAATACCGTTCAGTAACACTGTTCGAAACTTGGGTGTAATACTTGACCGAAATTTATCTTGGGGTCCTCAGATTGCTGAAACTAGCCGTAGAATATTTGCATCCGGAGGATCCTTACGTAGGTTGCGTAATTTCCTTCCAACCACTACTAAGACTAATAATAATAATAATAATAATAATAAAAAGTTTATTCATAAAAGAGGTACACTTTAACTTACGGGAATAGTGTTTAAAAACATTGGCACAAGTTAATACTGGAGTAAACTTACTCCCTAATAAAAGGGCAAAGCCCTGTAGACTTAGGATGAGTAGAATGCTCCACCCTTACAATTGATACTTAACATACTACTAACACATTGAATGGACATAAAAGTAAAAACTAAAAGAACAAAAAAGTGTGTATGATATCAGTACGCGAGATGCGCGTATGAGAGAGGGTGTGTATTTGTGTGTGAGGGTGTGTGTGTGTGTGGGTGTGTGTGTGTGAGGGTGTGTGTGCATGTGTGAGTGAGCGCGCTGAAATGAATTTGTGTGTAATTGGTTGAATTAAATATTATTAGGTTTATTATTTGTATAGTTTTGTTTACCTATTTTAATAAGTCACAATCTCTAGTAACGCTTCAGTCTCTTCATATTTTTTTCCTTTAAGCCAAACAAGTAATTTGCGTTTGCATTCATACCTATTTATATCCTTAATATCTATTGTTTTACTGGCTACATTATAAAGATAGGGACCCAAATATTGTAAAAAATGTGTTGTATCCATTTAATTTAGGTACTTGTGAGCAACACGAAAGCCAACACTCCGTTAATATTATTATGTCAAAGTCGATATTAATGTGAGATAAAAGAAGAATGAAATCACTAAAACGAGTCGCCTCACCAATGCTCCTAATGTTTTGCGTAAGTATCTTTAAACTAGGCGAGCTCGTATTTAAATATTTATAACAGTTTCTAGGTTCACATTCATAGGCGTTTGCCACTGATAGCATATCAATGTCATTAATCATATCTAGCTTATCCATTATCTAAAGTACAACTCAAAATTGGTGCATACGTTTGTGACAGTATTGAATAGGTATAAGAGACAGAAGAGAGGTGTGTGGGTGCGGGTTCAAGCGAAGCGCCCAGAAACAATGTATTATGAAAATTTTGTTGAGTGTAATGTGTGTAAATATAATTGTATATAATAGATAACATGTGTATTTGTTGTGTGATGCTGTGTACAAAAAGTATTATGATAAATAAGTGTATTGCATTATGAGTGTATTTATGTGTAATTATAACATGTGCTAATCTAATTAACAAAAACAAAATAAAAAGAATATAACAATAATTAAAAAATTGTGTTAAATTTAGGTCGCATTTAACCAGACAATAAAAAATCGCAACATATATTAGTCAGATTTTACATTTGCTCAGATCTTCTTCTGACTCAACTCGGAAGTACTTTGAGCCTTCGGTTTTTTTTAGGTACGTTATACCACGCGATGTCCAACAGAAGGAGAAATTATTATCTTTCGCAAACATTCGTGATATGTAAAAATTTTTTCTTTGTTTGTATGTCAAATACTCAGAAATAAAGATCGGTTTGGTAGGGACATTTATTTTCAGCATACCTGAATTAAGTTTATGTTCCCTATCTTGGCTCTTATTGTACACCTTAACCGCTGAAAGGAACTCTTCTTTTTTTATGACCGTTACAAAGTCGACGACTATAGGTCTACTAGAGTCTCCCTTTGTTTGCGGTCGGTAAATGTCTTTTATCTCGTTCTGAGATAAAGAGACCTTCACAATAGAAGAAAACTTTTCCACTATTTTGCATAATTCAGTCTTCGATTCGGCTTTGGTAACGGGTACATTTCTTATTTCAATCCGTGACATGCAATATCTTCCTTCAAGGAACTCACACTTCTCCTCTAATGATTTAATATAATTCATATCTTCCTTCCTGTTTAGTTCTAGTGTTTTTATCCGCACCAGTAAGTCGTTATTTTGCTGTGATAAAAAATCAGCTGTCTCTTTAAGTTCATTATTTTGACTTTCAATAATATCAAATCGAATCACCATTGTTTCCCGGAAAGACTCCAACATGTCATGCATCTGTCTCAATACTTCTTTATTAGTATTCTTATTCCGTAAAGTAATATTGGCATCAAAATCCTTATTTAGATCCGAATCCGAATCCTTATTTAGACTGCGCTTGCTCAATCACTCTTGCTCCCTATTCTCGATTATGCTGATGTCTGCTACCTTGATCTCACAGAAGAGCAGCTATCTAAGCTTGAGCGCCTTCAAAATTACTGTATCCGGTTCATATTTGGCTTGCGCAAGTATGACCATGTTTCAAACTACCGCACTGAGCTCAAGTGGCTGCCTATCCGTCGTCGCCGGGATGCACACATACTTTCTCTCCTATATAATATTCTTTTCCTTCCCTCGTCCCCCTGTTATCTTCGAGTACGCTTTCAATTTCGCCATTCTCTTCTTCCCAGATTATTGAGAGCATCAGATAACCTCACGCTTGATATCTCTCGACACACTACAACTTTCTACTCGTCCTCATTCACTGTGAGGGCTGTTAAGTTGTGGAACGCGCTACCATTAGAAATAAGGCGTGCCCAGTCCCTAGCTGTTTTTAAATGTCGGGTTAAAGACTTTTATCTAGAGTCTTAGTTGTGATCTGTTAGTCACCTGGTACGCATTAATTTGGTACATATATTTAGTTTATGTATGTATTTGTAGTATATATAACATAGTAGATTCATATGTACTTTTATTGTATTATAATTATTAAGTATGTGTAAGTATATTTATGTTGTAAATAGTATGTTATTATTTATCTATTTTCTGTTTTGATTATTATTCGTAATGTTGTTGATAAATTAAATCAAATGTATATTATGCTAAGGGCCATGTTACTATAATTAATTATATTAAGCCAATTTAAATGTCATGTTTAGTATATTTAGTTAAGTTGTTTTTCTTTTGCATTGTGGCGTTTAATAAAGAGTTTTCTTATCTTATCTTATCTTATTATAGATAGAAACACCCAGACAAAGTGCAAACATTTGAATTCATAACACAAATATTTGTACTGGGTGGGAATCGAACCACGGCCTTCGGCTTCGCAGGCAGAGCTAATACCCACTTAGCCACGAGGCCAGCAATAGCATTTTTTAGAAACTTACCTTTATTTGCTTTTTTTCCTTTAAATTAATGATTCCACTTACGTACCACGTACGGTATTTTGAGTAACTATTTGACGCATCTACGTCGTTATAGATACTACACTCCCTGGTGACCGAAGGGATTGCGCTGGGTGAAGTGTGTCCACTCTCGCGAGTTTGTTTCGCGCCGGAGGAGGCGGCGCGCGCCTTCCGGCTGGTGGCGGCGAGCCGGCACCGCGGCCGCGCGCTGCTGCGGCTCAACCACGAGCGTGCGGCTCCACGACACAGGTAGATACCATGCTGTGACATGCCTTCCGGCTGGTGACGGCGAGCCGGCACCGCGGCCGCGCGCTGCTGCGGCTCAACCACGAGCGTGCGGCTCCACGACACAGGTAGATACCATGCTGTGACATGCCTTCCGGCTGGTGACGGCGAGCCGGCACCGCGGCCGCGCGCTGCTGCGGCTCAACCACGAGCGTGCGGCTCCACGACACAGGTAGATACCATGCTGTGACATGCCTTCCGGCTGGTGACGGCGAGCCGGCACCGCGGCCGCGCGCTGCTGCGGCTCAACCACGAGCGTGCGGCTCCACGACACAGGTAGATACCATGCTGTGACATGCCTTCCGGCTGGTGACGGCGAGCCGGCACCGCGGCCGCGCGCTGCTGCGGCTCAACCACGAGCGTGCGGCTCCACGACACAGGTAGATACCATGCTGTGACATGCCTTCCGGCTGGTGACGGCGAGCCGGCACCGCGGCCGCGCGCTGCTGCGGCTCAACCACGAGCGTGCGGCTCCACGACACAGGTAGATACCATGCTGTGACATGCCTTCCGGCTGGTGACGGCGAGCCGGCACCGCGGCCGCGCGCTGCTGCGGCTCAACCACGAGCGTGCGGCTCCACGACACAGGTAGATACCATGCTGTGACATGCCTTCCGGCTGGTGGCGGCGAGCCGGCACCGCGGCTGCGCGCTGCTGCGGCTCAACCACGAGCGTGCGGCTCCACGACACAGGTAGATACCATGCTGTTACCTCAATATTAAAGTTATCCTAAGAAGAATAAGTATTTTAAAGGCAACTGGTGGCGGCTGGAGGAGTAAGACCGAAGATCGGACTGAGTGGCGTATCATACGAGAGTCCTATGTCCAGCAGTAGACGAATATGGGCTGATGATAATGAATTACATTAGTTTGAATGAATACATGTAGTATTACCTACTCCTACCGTATGCCGTATTGTTGTTCACACAGCGCCTCGGTTTCCGATAGGTAGGCCACTAATCGTGAACTCAAGCCATTTTCGAACACTTTGGCTATTGCTGGTATAATCGATACCGGTCTATATTCATCAATGTCGTCCCTTTTACCTTTGCCTATAAATATCGGGGACACTTTTGATATTTTTAGAGGTGACGGGTTCGAGCCCTCCCTAAGACACTTATTAAACAGTGTGGCGAGAACCGGAGCTAGGGGCAAAATTGCTAGTTTTATTAGCTCCATCGACACACTGTATATGTCTTTTAACTTTTTTGGGGGTATTCTAGAGGAGATTATGCGGAATACTTCATCAGCCGAGAAACTGGTCAATCTAAGAGAACGGTCAGTTGGCTGACGCGCTGATACTAAAATTTTACCGACGGTATCAGTATCGGCTTTAGGAGCCCCACAGGTGGCAGCTGCATTTAAGAAACGAACGTTCATTGCATTTACTGCGTCTTTTGGTGAATTAAACTGTATGCCGTTACAATCTTTTACGATATCGGTGAAATTCAACCTTGCAGTATTATTTTTCCCCCTCTCTGTGTTCACAATGCCCCACATAGCTTTAGACGGATTCGTACTTCCGTGTATTATACTATTATAATAGTTTTAGTTTTAGACATCTTCAAAGTTGAAATGTATTTCCTGTTGAAATCGTCAAACATAGCTTGCTTAGCCTGCCTTAGCATAGATAGATAGATAGATAGATAGATAGATAGATAGATAGATAGATAGATAGATACTGTTTATTGTACACACTTGCATTCTTGCATAGCCTGTATATACCACAGGCTACTCCTAGAAGTACGTGATACGCCCACTAGAGGCTCGTTTAAGCGCAAATTAAAGGACTGCCTTACCGAGCAGGCATTTTACAGGTTCGATGAGATTGACAATCTGAAAGTTCTCTGAACAACTAGTAGTTAGTTGATTTTTATTTATTTGTTATTGTGAATGTATTTGGTTTATTTTTTTGACAATTTATGTTTATGCAATTTATTTAATTCTTGAATTCGATTATTATTATGGACATATAACTTATATTGTTATCAATAAAATACTCTGACTATGACTATTCATTCCAGAGTTTCCACTTCGGAGAATTCTAGTCACGTAATCATCTATGACTCGACTACTCTTGGATATAAACTAGCGGATTCATTAATTGATCGTGGAATTCGACGACTGCATATCCACGTGAAATCAGTGACAAAATACTTTGAATATTTGCTAAGGTAAGTTTTTGACGTATTTACTTAATAAAAATAAACATGTACGTATAATAACATACGTACGTAAATATCGGCCCGTTCCGGCTTCGCTCGGATATTGTCCTAGAAATACCATTAATTGAAATAAAAACTATTTTATCTCAAGTTTGACCAAATTACGCATTCACTTTTGTAAATATCGATTGACTAGGTGAAGACTTTACTGGTAACTAAAATCACGACACAGGATTTTTATATTTTAAGATAAGTATATTTTCTTGCAGAGTATGGGAAAGAAAAAATGTTGTAATATCAACGACTTATGGAAGTTTAGACGATTTAAATCACGTTTCTGATTTGCTACAAATGGCTTCAAAGCTAGGGCCCGTGAATAGCCTGTACGTGATAACCGACGGTAGTTTTAAAGAAACTGTGATTAAAAATATTGGATTGGAGTCGGAAACTACGTGTCCAGCTTTACAGTAAGTTCAAACATCGGTATACTTAAATTTAATAAGTTTTTAACGACTAGTAAATTACCACTGTGCTGTCTAAATAATAATATGAAATTATTCACATATTTAGCTGCAGTTGTTTCTTTATGGGTTAGTTCCACTGTAAAACTTAGTCCTAACAATAATTTATAAATAATGGTATGTTACTCGACATATGGTATGGTATGGCTCGACATCACGGAGCACCAACGCTCTGTGATGTCGAGCCAGCATTAAATATATCGTTCAATATCTTCCTTTCCCCAAATAATAGATGTAGTTGAGGCTGCTATGCTGAAATGGGACTAGGCAGGACACGTCTGTCGTTTGCCAGAACAATAATGGGGAAAACCACTAATGACTGGGATACTGGGTCCTGGAGGGAAAACGGTCACCAGGTTGGCCCAAAAAGAGGTGGAAAGACGAACTTAACGTCGGCAATAAGAAGGGGCTCACAATAGCTCTCCTTAGAGACCATTGGATGGAGAGAAGAGAGGCATTTGCTCAACGCTGGGACAAGATAGGCGAACTTAAAAAAAAATGGCAGTCATAGGAACTGGCGATAGAAGTGAAAACTGAGAACTCGGAATTTGATAGCTTACTTTGGAAACTACGCGCGTGAAATAGGAGGGTGTGGCCATGAGCATGGTCATCCAGAAATGCTGACGTATTTCTCGATGGTCAATGGGAAATTCTGACGCATTTCTAGATGGCCATGGTCCCGAGTTTACCCAAAAAAATATTCCCATTCCCAAACGTGACGCTAGAATTAAATTCACAGCCCACGAAAAATCTGTCTTTGGCGCGCCAAAATAAATTTTCACTTCAAAAATGTTTCTTAAATCGTACAAGTGTTTAATCTATACCCTAAAAATTTCCACTTTGCAGGCATTTCATTGTGCTAAGCAGGAAAGACCACGGTGGTTACCAGACGTGTTCTGAGAGAGCCCAGGCTGGGCTGCCTTCAACTCTTCTTGATTTGTCTAAGCTGAAATTAGTAAGTTTACATTTTCTAATAGACCTTAAAGAAGAGATTATATTATTTTTTCATGACAGAATACCGAGTACATACCATTTTCATATTTAAATACTATTTTATCATCAAATAAATAATTTAGATGTTGTTCGAATTATAAACACATTTATGTTTTTAAAGCACACCTGTACGTCTTGATTGGTAGGTCAGCATCGATATTGAAAGAATGGGACGAACTTCTTAGCATTCCATGAATTCACCGTGCGGGTGCCAGGTCCATCGTGTTGCAGAGAGAGAAATCTCGAGTTGACCCCAAGACTTGTGACTTTAGGCGTAGGTTTAAGGGGCCGCTTTGTGACGTACGTTTACACTCACCTTCACTACTCGTATTTCTCTCCCTGCCCAGCCAAATCCGATATGATCGTAATAGTGCAGCTTTAGATACTCGTTCAAGTAAATGAAATGAAATGAAATAATTTATTGTAGAAAACTGTGTACAGATTAGGATGATACAAATATACGCCAGTACTCAAAGACAGTTTTGTCCTCACGGACATACAAAAGTTCCACTTGGTCAATGTTTATTAAAAAATATTATAATAGGTCTAATAGGTATAATAGGTCTACAAATATCTGAACAAAATGAAAATATCACACAACATCTTTCGAGTGTCATCCCAATGTTGTCAGAATATTTGAAGATATTCATTCAGTGAGTAAAATGTGTTGTCAAGAAGCCATGATTTCAAAACCACTTTAAATTTACCCAGAGACAATGTCTTAAAACAAGCAGGAAGCGCGTTGTATATCGTTATGGACATTGTCATGCAACACTTCTCATAGCGTGCCGTTTTATTGATGAAGGGTCTGACTAATCTATCAGTATTTCTAGTGTTCCGCTTATGAGAATCTGACACTGTAGCGTACAAATATTTATGTTGTTTTACAAAACATGCAATGTCATATATATATTGACATGGAAGTGGCAAGATTTTTAATTCTTTAAAGAGAGGTCTACACGAGTCTAAAGGTGCTACACCACAGACAGCCCTAATACACTTCTTCTGGCAAACGAAAGCCAGAAGTGCAGTATAGAACTTACTGCACTTCTGGACAAGCCAAGGTCTTTCAGCAGGTTATAGAGAGATTTTGCTGGTATACCTCTCGCTCCTACTTCTGCAGCGTATAAATTAACTACATAGCTATTTCTTGTTAATTCGTTTTGAAGGTTGTAATACTTATTTTGTTTCATCGCGTGGTCTTTAGGTATATTAGTCTCCCACGGTACGGTAAGTTCTACAAGGACTATGCGTTTCGTAGCTCTAGAAAAACGGAAAATGTCCGGCCTGGATGACGAAACACCCACATCTTCTGGGATTTTATAGTGCTTTTCATACGTGTCCTTAAAATAGTCTTAATATTCCTGTATAATAGTCCTGTATTTTCGTTCTAATTGTGTAAAGGTATTTAATGTTTGTTTAAATTTCTCAAAAATAATATAACTAGCGCAAATACATTTGCAACCATTGGACAATTTACACACAACATGTATCCCTATCTCTTTATTCTGTTATAGCAATACACAGAGCTGAGTTAGAAGCCTGTTTATATCTTATATTTTTATGGATTGCATAGGACACACAATAACAATAGCAATCCTTTGTGTTTTATTTCTTCTATTTTTAGGGTTCCGTAAAACGTAAAAACGGAACCCTTATAGATTCGTCATGTCTGTCTGTCTGTCTGTCTGTCTGTCTGTCTGTCTGTCCGTCCGTATGTCACAGCCACTTTTTGCCGAAACTATGAGAACGACACTGTTGAAACTTGGTAAGTAGATGTATTCTGTGAACCGCATTAAGATTTGAACAAAAAAATTAAAAAAAAAGAAAAATTTGGGTTGCCCCCCTGATAATATACTGAGAACTGAAACTCAAAAACTTTTTTTTCATCAAACCTACACGTGTGGGGTGTCTATCGATAGGTCTTCAAAAATGATGTTGAGGTTTCTAATATAATTTTTGTCTACACTGAATAATTTGCGCGAGAGACACTTCCAAAGTGCTAAAATGTGTGTCGTCCCCCCTCTAACTTCTAAAGTAAGAGAATGAAAAATCTAAAAAAAAAATGTGATGTACATTATCATGTAAACTACCAACGAAAATTTGTTTGAACTCGATCTGATGAGTAGTTTTTTTTAGTACGTCATAAATACACTATTATTGAAACTTCGATCAAAGTTACAACGAACTACAAGAACTATGTGTACTATGTATATTATGTTACTTGCTGCAACGGAACCCTTCATGGGCGAGTCCAACTCGCACTTGGCCACTTTATTTATTTTTGGTTTGTATCATGATTTATTTTTCAAGGATCACGAGGTAGATAGAGCAACTAGCTACCAAGAACTCGCATCAGCAATAGAGCGTGCAATACAGAGTTCTGAATCAATTTTGCTCGCTGTACCTAACCCCACACTACGCCGTTCCTTATTACAAGAAATTTCTGCTTTGACAGGTATTTAATACTTTGTAAGAACCTAGTTATAATATATAGTAACTAGCTGACCCCGCAAACGTTGTTTTGCCTTAGTGAACAACCCTTGTCACTTAGGGGTATGAAAAATAGCTAGTAGCCGATTCTCATACCTACAGAATATGCGTATAAAATTTGGTTAAAATCAGTAAAGCCGTTTCGGAGGAGTAAGGAAACAAACACTGTGACACGAGAATTTTATATATAAGATAACCGCTGATAACAGGTGGAGTAGAGTTGTGGCCGAGGCAAGTTAAGCAAAGTGTAGGACGTCCAGCTGCAAGATGGGTCGACGATATCGTTCCTATCGCGGGTCGAACCTGGACTCGATTGGCGCAGAACCGAGGAACATGGCATGAGAAAATAGAGGCCTATACCCAGCAGTGGGATAAAGAAAGGTGTGGATGATAATGATGATGAAGAACCTAGTTCTTGGGACAACAGTTTTCTGACGTCGGCGTCGATAGAATGGAATGCGACTGTGAAATCTACGTAAACGACACCTTTATCCTTTTTACCTTCAAATACGTTTTTTTATTTGTTGTTAGCCTGAAAATTTGGCCTGAGCATGATTTTCCTGGGCGAAAACAGATTTTCTCTGGGATCAGTTTGGAATCGACTACTACTCTTAGTTGATTAGAGCAAAAAGTGGTAAAATGAATTAAAGACGTGACACAAAAGAGTTGGGTCGATAACTTTTTTGGTAATTTGGTAATTTACCAGAGCTGAGTGGTGCAATGACCTTCGATCTTCCCCATAACAGCCGACGTATTTTAAAATTTTCCAGAGGGTTATAAAAACAAATTGTACTAAACAATGTTCTACCATCATGATGTCCTCTTCGCTTGTAGTATTTCCATCTTTAAGTTATTCAATGATAACTAACGTAATTGACTAATTTATACTAAATATTAATAATTGATACTAAAATAATAAAATGTATAACGTTAGTTAAGTTATAAACTCAGTATACTCACTTGATATTCAATGCACAATCGCAATTTCAGATATAGCTATCAGTGCAGATGTACCTCACAGCGCTTCTCTTGAACAACTCCGTGTGCCAGTTGAAATATCATCGTCAATTTGTTATTTACTCAAAGATGAGTATAATACGTGTTTAGATGAAGAACAAATACCAAAATTGACTATAGAGAGGTAAGGTATAAATGTAATAACTTTTTTGTTTCTCATAACAGTAGGAACAGTATGTGTAACATAATAGTACATTATGATATAAGTGCGCTAAGTTCCTCTCTAAAGCCTCTGCTAATTATAGCTCTCGCCTACGGCTCGAGCTAGCAATATCGCCTCGGCTGTAATTATCAAAGCGCACGTATGTCATACGACGTTTTATAACATAGTACCTGTGTGGCTAGTACCAGCTTTCCTCGGTTTAAGCACTGAGTATACTTAGATACCTACAGATAAAGGGCTCACAGTAATAGATTTTCTCATAAAAAAAGGAGTTTGAATAAAATCTAGCAGCCGAACCGTCTGGATTCGAACCCGGACCTACCGTTTCGTAACCAGCCGACTTCGCGCCTGAGCTATTATCCTGACGCGCAACGCAGCGAAATTTACCGTCGCGTTCTAATGTTAATGTAACCGTTTTACATTGTCTAAAGACGCGCATAAAATACGTTTCTGAAAAATGAAAACAAGCTAAATCGATATATCGTCCCCGAAACCTGCATACATAATTTCATGAAAATCGTTCGAGCCGTTTCCGAGAATCAGATTCTAAATAGGTATATACAAGAATTGCCCGTTTAATGGTATAAGATTCTTAAAAATGAAACCTAGCTAAATCGATTTATCGTCCCCGAAACCCCCTGCATACATAATTTCTTGAAAATCGTTCGAGCCGTTTCCGAGATTCAGATTCTAAATATAAAGGTATATACAAGAATTGCTCGTTTAAAGGTATAAGATTTGCGAGGAAATAATCAAAACTCTGACGACATTTTCAAATAAAAAAACAACAATAGGTACCTACAGCAAAAAAAGCGAGGAATAATTATGACTTGTTCACAGATTAACGATGCGCGCGTACCAGCGCTTTTTTTTTAAAGCAAAGGCACAGAACTAGCCATTATAACATTAGTAATAAAGTAAATTAATATTTTTGTGTTATATTTCAGATAAATTTTTGTAATGTATGGTCAAAATTAATTAAACTAACAAATTAAATAATTCTTTATTACATTAATACTAGCTGACCCCGCAAACGTTGTTTTGCCTTAGTGAACAACCCTTGTCACTTAGGGGTATGAAAAATAGCTAGTAGCCGATTCTCAGACCTACAGAATATGCATATAAAATTTGGTTAAAATCAGTAAAGCCGTTTCGGAGGAGTAAGGAAACAAACACTGTGACACGAGAATTTTATATTACATTAATATAGACTAGGAATAGGCTAAATCCAAGAACGCTTTCTTGAGCACACCAAAAGAGTTCAAAATACATTCACTTTGAGAATTGGATAACTGAACTATTTTGTTTCCGATGACATACGAGCAAAACTTAACAGTCACAACATTAACAAACATTCTGCCAAAACAGTATTAGCTCAAGACACTCTATCGAAGGCCATAGCTATGTCTACGAATATCCCAACATATTTCTATGTGAGCTCAAGTTGATGTATTACGTGGTCAATTAGACCTAGTTATTAGTATCTTATGTTGATTTGATTGCCCAAAATCTGGCCTGGTTAAAAAAATAATTATGATACTAACGGCTTATTTTAAATAATGGATAACGATAAATATTCGAAACAAATTAACATCATTTTAATTGTAACGGTTTTTTTTTTCAGATTAAAAGAGATAGAGGACAAACATGTGGAGTGTCAGTTTAAAGAAGTTAATGGACTAGAAATATTTTTCTCGCACATTGAGCCAGACGAACTTCTTGCCACTACAGAGATGGTGCACTTACCGACTCTTACAACCAATTACCTAAAGGTATACGAATATGGAATATCTTGACATCCATATAATTATCTACTACTACGAATATAATGGGCTTTGGATTTTCCATCTCATAAATTTGATTTGGGGAATCAACTTGTTTATCATATTAGTTATAGAGCATCACGTCATTTGAGCCATCAAATTGAAAATATATTATAGATAAGCAATTATTTTCACTCAAAAACTACAAATAACGTTAACAAGTCACTGCCAGACCTTGGTGAGAACCCTGAGAGATAAATGTTTTAAGTTTTTCCAACTGTAATTTTAATTATACATCTGGAAAAATGAGACGCTATAAGTTATGGATTTAAAACGTTTTTTTTTATATATTTAAAAGTGACAAGACAAGCAGGACATGTGCCTGATGGTAAACAACATGCCTGCCACATAACTGCACAGTGACACACAGCTATCGGAACATGAAGAGTCTAAATCATAACCTAGCACTGCACTGCGCTCGTGACCCAGAGATCAAAGAATCCGCCAGCGTCAGAGTTGCAGTAGTAAAATCAACCTAAAAGAGTGTCGTCCTAAATGGCGGGAAAATTCTAGAGTCGAGAAGATGTGGTAATCTTATGTCATTAAATGTAGAGATAAATCGTTCCTTATGAAGTTTCGCCTCATCCCAGTCTTGACCCACGTGTTTAAGCTGATCATCAAGGTTACTCAAACTCAAACTCAAACTCAAATTCTTTTATTGCCAATTTATAATAATACATAATGTGGATTCACCGTCCCCGAACTAGTTTAAAACTGTATTTCGGGGTCCGGTGGCCTCCTCCCAAGATACATGTATTGCAATAAATAATTATACAGTAGCAAGCTAATCAGATCCGATTTATATTAAATACAATAACAATAATTAATTAATTAATAATAATAATAATTACTTAAACTAAGATTAAATTTACATTATTAAATTTTTTAATTTCGAGGACATAAAGAATAGGGAAAATAGCCTAAACTATGATATGCTATACAGTGTCTATGGTGTTCGTTGTATATACATTTCCGTTGTGTGGTAATCCATTTCACCAAGAATTGTTGCTAGTATTAATTTGCAATCAAAATAGTTCAATTTAAATATATTCCTGTTATTATTTGTTTTGTTATATAGATACGGCCCCAGATAATAGCCAAATCGCTCCGCAAATTTAGAGTGTGTCTGTGAAAGTTTGAATATTCCTACGCTATTTCTATTCTTACGTTTCTGTGTTGGGTTGACCTGCAGATAAGTTTGTGGTTTTTTATGCTGATTGAGAATAGCTTGTTGGATAAACAGTTGTCGAACCGTCAGGACATCACATTCCCTAAATAGGTCTACTGTAGGATATAGTCGAGGTTTAAAATTGGAGACCTTTAAAATAGCTCGTTGGGCACATTCCAAAGGCCTCAAATGAGTCTTGCAAATCCCTCCCCAGCTGGTAATACACTATGTTAATAACGATTGACAAAGACCAAAATAAACAGACCGCATTAGTTTGGGTTCCGCAACATGTCTTAAAGTCTTGAATATGGGAATAAGTTTTCTTATACGGCCTTTTAAAATTGTGATATGCTCTCGAAAAGACAAATTTCTATCCAAAGTAACCCCAAGGTACTTTATTGAATTAGTGCGGTTGATATTGGAACAAGTACAATTTGTCTTAGGGCAATTTGACCTGTGTACAGTAATTTTAAGATATTCTGATTCCGTAGGTTGTGATTTATTTAGAATTGAAAATGTTATGTACTTGGTCTTTTCCACATTTAGGCTAAGTTTGTTATTCAGTAACCAGGAGTTGACCTTGTTGAAACCAGCTTGGGCTGCAAGATAGACTCGTAACCAAGATTTATCACGAAATAGTAGCACTGTGTCGTCAGCGAACGTTAAAATTTGTGCACTGTTCAAGGTAAGGTTACAAAGGTCGTTTATAAAGCACAAAAAGAGGGTAGGGCCTAAAATGCTGCCCTGCGGAACACCGTGAACCACTGGCAGGAAGCCACTAATATATTTGCCGATTTTCACGCATTGATTCCTGTCATCAAGATAGTTTGATAGAAGTTGAAGCGGTAGACCACGTATTCCAAGGCGTTCCAATTTGCTTATGATATTAACTTTTGGTAAGGCGTCAAAAGCCTTTTGCAAATCTAAAAATATAGCCAGCACCCTATCCCCACCATCCATACCCTCAGCTATTGAGTTGGTCAGGTTATACACCGCGTCGGCGGTAGAAATACCTCTACGAAAACCATATTGGTTGGGGCTGAACAGCTTGTATTTCTCCAAGTAATCCACAAGGCGCCTATTTATGAGACGTTCAAGAATCTTTGAGAGTGCTGGTAGGACTGAAATCGGTCTGTAATTATTGAAATTCTTCTTGTCGCCGCTTTTAAAAATAGGGTGAATGAGAGCCTTCTTGAGAGCGGTAGGGAAGACACCTGTTCGAAAACTAAGGTTACATACGTAGGCTATCACTGGTGCAAGTGCAGTAGCGCTATGTCTCAACACAGATGAAGGAATACCATCACAACCAGGGGCACTATCAGTTTTGAGGTTACTAAGGATGTGATAAATCTCTGTAGAATCAGTTTCCAATAATACAAAGGAGTTGGGAGCTGCGAGTGAGTTATCGTTACTAGCGTCATTCAAGACAGTCTCTGGGATAACATTGTCGGCGAGACTCTTACCTATACCTACAAAGTATTTATTGAGGTCGTCTACAATAACTTGAGGTGATACTTTCTTACAGGTGAAAAGGGCCTCGTTTGATGATTTAGGAGTTTTAAAGTTTGTAATTTGATGGATAACTTTCCATGTTTTCCTTAAATCAGATTTTGCTTCAGTGAGTTTTTCCCTGTGATATTTATGCTTCACTTTTTTTATTAAGTTATTACAGAAATTCCTGTATCTCAGATAAGTTACCCTGCCTAAGTCTGACTCAGGAGCATCTTTCACTTTTGTGTGAAGTCTGTCTCGATTTCTTATACAACGTAAGAGGCCCTGAGTCATCCATGGTTTTAATGGGCTTAGTTTACGTGACGGAGAAAAAGTGGTTGTATTATCCAACAGTGTCTGAGTTAGAATGGAAAGAAGTTGGTCTGTAGCTGTTTCAGGGCTTTCTGTGGAGTAGATAGATGAGAAATCAAGCATCGATAGTGTTTCGGTTATACCAGCATGGTTAATTTTGGCTAGAGGTTTAGGTTTATATTTTCTTACCGGTGTATTTAAAGACAGTATCACGGGATAATGATCTGTTATGCTACTTTTAACTACAAGTGTAATGGCGCTAAGATCAGTTTTAAGTATAACATGATCAAGACAAGTTCTTTGACGAGTAGGAAACAAGTGTGCGGGCATCAATCCATGCGACACTGTCAAAAATAAATAATCATCAGTTAATTGCCCTGGTTGACTAGACACCAAGTCAATATTGATATCTCCTACAATGGCAACAGTGGAGTAACTAGCTACTGACTCTAGTACCCTTTCCAATGACCTCATAAATGTATTTCGGTCCTTAAAGGATGGAGAACGATATATTGATACTATTGCAGCTTCAGTACCAACCTTAGTGACCAGGCAGTTCCCATCCGAGAACGTAGGTTCGTATGTCATTGCAGATAAACCAATCCTAGCATAAACGACTACTCCGTCATTTTGGTTAAACGTTATTTGGGAGTAGCTACAGCTATAGTAGGGTAGATTGGGTGGAGGGTTACCACTGGATAACCAACATTCGGATAAAATTCTAAGATCGGGTTGAATCTTCATCACCTCAAGTGTCAGCAGAAAACTATCAAGGTTACACGAGATACTTCGTATGTTTACAGATACCAAGCACAAACCTTTATTTGATTGGTTTAATAATAGGGGCACTTCGGAAGTTTCACATAAGTGCGATGTGGAAACAGTAATGTTGTCTATATTATCCACTACACTAAATTGCCGCGCAATAATTGATTTGTTTCTATTCCCCAAGCAGTCTGAATCCCGCTCAGAATTGGGCACTATAGACCACATTAGGAAGATTATACAGAAGACAAATTAGTACACCAACTCCTGTGTCTTGTTTTTGTGAAATATGCGAAAACTTTTGACTGATTTGAAATCTGGGCTATTTTGGAGTCATTACAGTGTTGACAAGTAGACTTTCGGTATATTAACGTGCTTACATACATCTTATTAGTCAAGGGAATAATAAAAAAGACGTAATTTGATAAAAAAGATCACAAATGTTCTGGAAGATATTTTTAAGATGCTAGACGGGAAAATTAAGAACTAACACGTCAATGGTATTCACCATTATTCAAATCACGAACATCAAATTCGATAATGCCATTGTCCTAATGGTAAAGTCACTGCCAGACTTACAGGAAATGTTGCCTAGTCTTGCAAATGGATCCAATCGGCTTCAGGATGAACATTGACAAAATGAAAGCTATGCGCAATAGTCCCGCGTTTATTTGTAATACTCAGGACTGACATTAAATAACAGCATTTATCTCGAAGTTATTGAGACATAAATACGGCAAGCTGTATAGTTAGACAAAAACAACTTGGAGTGAGAAGCCAACTGAAGGATTCAGTTGCAATAGGTAGGATTCTGTAGGCTTTGTTAACTCTTCGAGTCATCCATACTACAGTCACATAATAAATTGCTCTAGTGCCAAAAGATGAAAGTTTTACATGAGTTAGCTTTCCCTGTAATAACGTATGTTGCAGATATGTGAACACAGTGAAACTGGTTGAGAAATTCAAAATTGCTCAGCGAGCCATTTTAGTAGTGATCTGATACAAAACTAAAATTGCCGACATAGACCAATAGATAGAATTAGCAAGCTGAATTGGCATAGGCTGTCCAGCGTCCATATTGTCAGCAACTGCATTGTTATAATTTCAGCCATGTGATATCTCTGATGCCAGCGAGACGTACCTGTGTATAGTGCCAGGCCTGGAAGGCAACTACGAGCGGTTCCGCGCGTTGTGCAAGCGACTCAAGCTGCCGGCCTTCGTGCTACAGCCACGACTAGACCACCCGCACGAGACCCCTGCAGAAGTTGCACTAAGATACTACAAGGTATAAGTGTTAAATATTTCCTTAAAAAAGCAGCAGTTCCATTAGAAATATTCTTGTGATCTCCACAAATTCTTTGGAATATCTGTATTTTCAGTCATAATTTTGGGTTAGCATAGTGAAGGTTGTTTAAATGAAGAGTACAACGCATCAGTTTAAAGTCGATCTTAATATTCGTGTTCCCTGTTTCTGCAGATTCTGTTAGAAAAGGCGCAGACAGAGAAATCATTTTACATCTTGGGATACGAAACTGGAGTTCTAGTTGCTCTGGAGTTGGCGGCAATATTAGAGGAACATGGTGAGTTAAAGAACAATGAGTTATAAGCATAAGTGACGTGTATAAAATAATCTACCCTGCCTTACACTATGCATAAGTGACATAGACATCGGCCCACTTTATTGTTCTACTTTGGGGGTTTTCTCTCACTAGGAGAAGGATCAGGCCATAATCCAACGTGGTTTAGAAACCTGGTGGGTAATTATTAAATGTCGATACAGGTGGTGAGGGCACGGTGTTCTGCCTGGGCGCGGGCCCGGCGGAGGTGGGCGCGGCGCTGGAACAAGTCCTGCGGCCGTACGGGAGCTCCGGCGCGCTGCAGGCGGCCGTGGCGCGGCACATGTGCGCGCTCATGGCGCGCTCGGCCGGCGAGCACGCGGAGCGCGCGCTCAGCGCCGCCTCCTCGTGGGGCGCGCGCGTGGACGCGTGTGTGCGCGCGCTGCGAGGCCGCGTGCCGCACTCGGCGCAGTACGCACGCGCGCTGCTCGAGGCGGCGCATGGCCGCATCGGGGCGGCGCGGCGCGCGGCGGCGGTGCAGGAGGCGCCGCGCGCGCTGCGCTCACGGCTCGTGCTGCTGCGCGCGCGCACGGACGCCGCCGACAGCGGCGCGTGCTCGCTGCAGCGCTACTCCCGGCAGCCACTGCTCGTGCGGGACCTCGCCGCGCCCCTCGCGCACGCCGCCGCCGACCCCAGGGCGCCCGCCATCATCAACTCCTGCCTCAAGCCCCAGCTGCTGCAAGCCTTCAATGACAAAAACTTATGCGACTCTTATCTACTCTAATGACATTGTTTTGCCTAATTATAAATAAATAAAGGATTTTATGGATGGGAAGCATCTGTTGACTATTATTTTATGACGTAATAAAGACTGAGTCACCTCTGGCCGTAAAAACTGACTCTTATTCTTTAACCCCTCACGTGAGGAGTTAAGGAAAAGAAAAGTTAAAGTTAGTGTCTGTGTGGTGTTAAAAAGGTGACAGGCCACGGATCGTATTCGGCCGAAGCTGGTCACAACCGACCAGACTAAACCATTTATTTTATTTATTTGAAATCAATTAGCACCGTTATAAATAGCGACTTACACTAACGAGACTTAAAGTTAAACAAAGAACATTATGGGTAATTATGTCAAAATAATAGTATTAATCTATCTAATCATACCATACCGCCAAGCAGCCTGGCTGTGGCTGTCGTCATAATGTACCAGACATTACTAGATACTATCCGTGTATTAAACGGGTCAAAACAGTTGCTGCATCAATCATTATTTACCAAAAGCATCAATCTTTGATCAATTTAATTTGAATTCGTACAAATCTAAGGTTGACGATTGGGTTCATTGACGAGTATTTTTACAAATTACCTACATCTCTTATATTTGCTATTATTATTATTAAATAAATAAATAAATATTGGTGGACAATTCACACACAACACCATCTGACCCCAAACTAAACAAAGCTTGTATGATGGCGGCCAGATAGCTGATATAATACTTATATAGTTTTAAATACATACTTATTATACATATAAACACCCAGACACAGTGCAAACATTTGAGTTCATCACACAAATATTTGCACTGGGTGGGGATCGAACCCACGACCCTCGGCTTCGCAGGCAGAGCTACTACCAACTAAGCCACGAGGGCAGTCAAATTATATTATTATATTAATATATTAGATATTTGCTATGGATAGCCTAATTTTAGGTTTGATTTTCCGTTTACTTTTCAACACACATAAACATGGTAAGTAAAGCCACTGAATAATCTATTGTTATGGTGAAAGATTTGTATATTTGCATAGAATGAGAAAGCGAATAGTTTGTGGTTTTAATTTGGTTCGATAATGATTATATGTTCGATAATAAAGAATGAGAAATAAATGATGAAATTAATCCACTCTAGTAGCTGAACAAAACCCAGTGTGCGTTGAGGAAACCATTTTATTCATAACTGTTGATACATCATTTTAATTACTAAAATCAATCGGCAAACGTTTTAGCAAGTTTGTCAACTAAAATACGTGTCCTTTCTGATAAGTATTGATCAATTTGGCCCAGCACTTTAACCACGTGTAGCATTTTCTGCACTCCTTTTTTGAACTTTTCCATCCTTTCGGCACTTGATTCTTCTACAATACTTCTTAGTAAAGGAAAATTATTCGTTGAGTCAATTCTAGGTGGAGAAAAACCCATAATATCATCTTGGGCTTCCAACCTCGGCACGTTGATATTCGGAATCTGCAGTTTCGTAGCTTTGAATTTCGGCAATGCAAATGTTGGTATAAATCCTTCTGGCGGTGGTGCAAACCTCGGCACTATAGTATCGCTGTACCCTGTTTGATCCAGATCAGGTTCTCTTAAAATAAATCGACCGTTCTTTACACCTTTTGGTATAGCTTCATGGATGAGATTGCAAAATGAATTGACGTCAAAACGAGAGTTTGACGTCTTCGATCGATACCCGACCCGTCCATTGTTGTCCTGGAAATAAAAGTGTGTATTATAGCGTGCAAAATAAAATTCATAAAAACTCGTCTCATTCATGACTTAATATTACACAAATCTTATGACTGGGTGTCTTCGAGTCTAGAGTGGCTCAGTTTCCTCTAGGTTAGCGCGTTATATCGAAGACCGCATCTTCGTTTAGCATCATAATATAGGATGGTGGTCAAATACAGTACTATTACTTAATGTTGAATGTTGGCTACTACCGATGTAGACCCCGGGTTCCAATATCACGGACACCACTATCATTTCAAAGTCATGTGCGTAATGCCACTAACTTAAAAACGGTGAAAGAAAACATCTTGCGGAAACCGACATGTACCATAATCTTTCGAAGTCATGTGTCATCCACCAAATCTTACTGGGCCAGTGGAGTGGATTATTACGTTGACTTTTTCCCTGTGCGGCGAAGGTCCCAGCAGTGCAACCATTTAGTGAGATGTCTATGCTAATTTAGCGAAGGACATGACTTAAAAAACATGTATAAGTAACCTTTTTTATTCCGAAGTGAGAACTGGCCAGTACAATGGCTCGCTCAAAGTAATGCCAGGCGTTCTGAAGTTCAATCCAAACTTTTGCTTGCTCTCAACTTGCAGTTTTGAAGTGAAAACTTCTTTAGGCGCGCCTAGACAGATTTTTCGTGGGCTGTGAATTGATTTCATTCGTCACGCTCGGGTATGATAAGAAAGCTTCGGGTAAATTAGGGACCATGGCTATTGGCCATCTAGAAATACGTCAGCCAATGGAAAACGCTGAAAGGGCGGGGACAGGCCATCATGGTATGGCCATCTAGAAACGCATCAGCCAATGGGAAATGCTGACGCATTTCTAGCTGGCCATGCCAAGATGGCGAGGCCACGCCCTCCGGTTACACCCGTGTAGTTTCCAAGGTAAGCTATCAAATTCTGAGTTATAAGTTTTCACTTGTATCGGCAGTTCCTATGACTGCCAATTTTTTTTTTAATATTAAAGAATGACGAGACGAACAGGCCATGTGCCTGATTGTAAACAACATGCCTGCCACATAACAGCAGTTACCGAGGTAGAGTGACTAGTGACATCCTACTTTTTACTTACATTACTAATATTATAAATCTCAACGTCTAGTTTAAATGTTAGGATATTTGTTGCTCAATCACATCACGCGCAGGGCACTGCTAATATCGTACAATTCTAGGGTCCACGTACCTTTTCTCGAGAACCACAGTCTATTGTTACTCGTAACGGAGGAGCAGCGTCCACATTATGTGCCACCTGAAAAAAACAATAATATCGATTTAATAAGTATTTTTGAAAAATACGAGTAGGTAATAAGTATTTTTAGTAGACATAACCTGAATTGATATTATAGAGCTGTAGAGTTTGTTTGCTAATTTCAGGAACTACAGACCGATTTCAAAAAACTCTTTCACCGTTGAGTTTGTACGTGATCCCTAAGTGCTATAGGCTATATTTATGTACCTTGAGCGAATCCGGGCGGACCGATAGTGATGAGTTAAATTGTTATGTAAATTTTCGAGTCTAAGTTTAATCAAGAAATGACAAAAAAAATAAAAAAATAAAAAATAGAAGAATCTTTGTTTAACAAATGTGATATTCCGAGAGCTGGTAGCAAAATTTGGGAAGGTATTTAAGGAAAGCTATTATATCCCTACACGGAGGTGCCTGGCTGGTGAGTAGCGGGGCAAAATGAATCCCTTAATTTAGATAACCTGGCAGGTAGTAATATCGTAAACGCGTAAGTAACTATGTCTCGTTTTTCGTTTAAACCACTGAACCGATTTTGATGAAAGTAGGTAGAATCCAAGTAAGGATATGAGTCACTTTTTATCACGGAAAAAGAGTTGTAGGGGTGAAAAAAATGTGAGACGAAAGTTTGTCATTATGGAAGATAAAACCATGAAACTTAGTATCTAGACACTTGACAGGAAGCTTGCCCAATAAATGCTTGTTCCAGCAATGTTTCAATTTTTTTGTAAGGTCGTTTTGTAATTTCGAACTGCATGGGGATGAAACTTAAAAGTGAATGTTTGTCATTATCTATACTACTACTTTTAAGTTGAAGAGGTTTTTTGTTTGAACTCACTAGTATCTGGAACTACCGGACCGATTTCAAAAATTCTTTCACCTTTGGGTATATACATACGTAATTCCTGAGTGCTATTGACTGTATATTTTGTACCATGGCTTTGCCCGTAGACATACTTAATATAAAGTTCGAGTGGACCGCTAACTATTACATATTTTGTGATTTACTTATTATATATGTTATTGGCTTACTCACTATTTACGCATTGTATGATATTTTTATATATTAACGATAATGTAATACATCTTTAAATATATTATGCACTAGAACATAAATAAAAAAAAATGGCAGTCATACGAACTGCCGATAGAAGTGAAAACTTATAACTCAGAATTTGATAGCTTACCTTGGAAACTACACGGGTGTAACCGAAGGGCGTGGCCGCGCCATCTTGGCATGGCTATCTAAAAATGCGTCAGCATTTCCCATTGGCTCACGCATTTCTAGATGGCCATGGCATGATGGCGAGGCCACGCCCTTTCAGCATTTCCCATTGGCTGACGCATTTCTAGATGCCCAATCGCCAAGGTCCCGAGTTTACCCGAAGATTTCTTATCATACCCGAGCGTGACGGTAGAATTCAATTTATACCCCTCGAAAAATTTATCTAGGCGCGTCTAAAGAAGTCTTCACTTCAAAAAATATTAGGTAGGTACACAATACTTGTTTTCTTAAAAACTATCGTCAAAACTTTCTTTTGATGAACTCTCAGACCAACTATTGGATGAACTAGATCCGTCAATAATAAAGAGATGTAATATATTTTCTACGTGATTGTCCACTCCACATTTTTTTGTTTTGATTTTGGTTATCACATAATGACTATTTTTGTCTGTATGTTGAATGGACTTTATGTTGATTACGTGGAGCAACGTAGTCAAAGTTTTCAGTATTTGTTTGCTAAAACAGACGATAGGATCGATTTTACCGTGCGATTATTGTGAGTAAATCGCAAATTTCAACGCATCTTCCAAGCTCTAGCTTGAAAGCGGTGTAGTTAAAATTTTCTCTAAGTACTCGTTTGTTTAGTAAAACAGACTATAGGATCGATTTTACCGTGTTATTATCAGACAATCGCAAATTTCAGAGCGTCTTCTAGCTCGGAAGTGGTGACAACTTTTGTATCTAAGAGATATTTCCAGAAATTATTGCACACAAGTATTTCCGACAATCGTTTCACAATTTCACTCAAGCACAAAAACGTTACTACAAATACGAACCACTGTGAGGATCGCAATCGCCACGTACCCGTACATTATCCGTGTTGACACATGTTGCGGTCTCGAAGCACACTGTACGTCACTGTACCCAAGTCACGTTCTGAGCCTGATTGTACTGCTGTCTCAGCATTCCGCGATGTAGCTGTCTTTACATCTTTCTATTAGATGGACTAATTAAATTCTACTATCCTAATAATTAATTTCTTTCTAGTAGATGGAGTAATTAAATTCTACTATCCTTATAATTAATTAACCAATAGCCCTAAGACTAGATGGAGTAACAATATTCAAAAGGCTGGTGGCGGTTGAAGAAGTTTTGTATTGGTAGGACTCTTGGCAGAGTCCACCTGGGGACTAGTACTTTGCCAGTTATTCTACCGCCAAGCAGTAATGTGTAAGCGTTACTGTGTTCCGGTTTGAAGGGCAATGTTTCCAGAGAAATTATAGAGCTTAGACATATAATAGCTTAGATCTCTGGGTGACGAGCGCAGAGCGGTGCTAGGTAATAATTTGGGCTCTTCATGTTCCAATAGCTGCGTGTCACTGTGCTGTTATGTGGCAGGCATGTTGCTTTCTATCAGGCACATGTCCTGCTCGTCTCGTCACTCCTTATTTAAAAAAAAAAATGTTAAGTGATATATAATGAATGTGAGGATATTTGGATGTGTTGCTCATTCATGTTGTACCGTATGAACGAATCAGGCTGAAATTTAGAATGTTGAATGTTTGGAATGAAACCTACAGGTTGTTAATAGTCTAAAAGAACACACACACTTTTTATCCCGGCAAAATAACGGGAAATAAGCAACTAACACCGCGGGTGTGCTAGGACCAGGCGGGGTCCCAGCCTCGAATTTTGGGGGGGTCACCAGTACGCAGCCTCAGATTACGGGGTGGGGGTTTCGAGTAGGAATACAATAAATCGAGTAAAAAAGACTTTACTAGTAGCGCCCCACGATTCCACGATTTTACCTGCGTAGTTGACGTTCCAGTTGTTTTCCCGCGTTTAAAAATAGTATATGAACTATAAGACATTTTTTTTTTTAATCCAATGTAGGTATATGATTTTGGGGGGGATCGTGTCCCCCGTGATCCGCCCCCCATGGAGCCGCGCATGGCTAGTACATACTAGTATTATAATTAGATAGATAGATAGATGGATATACTCTTCATTGACACGCCAAATAAAATTACATACAGAAAAAAAATAACAATACATTTTAAAGTAGTGCCCGCGTAGTAGTATTACCCGCGTAGTTCCCGTTATTTTGCCGGGATAAAAAGTAACCTATGTTTTCTTCGCTGCATTTGCGACGCGTATAGACGCGTCGCGCGAGCGCTTAGTCCACAGAAGTCTAAATAATAAGGTAATTTAGATTTCTGTGGCTTAGTCCGATTGTGCTTCTCTCTCGCTTATACCGTGGTTACGCTCGCACGCGAAAACGAAGTAAGCGAAACGTAACACTTTTCGTGCGTGCAGATTTATCTTATACATTTAAACGAGCAATTATTGTATACATATATATATATATATAGAATCTGAATCTCGGAAACGGCTCGAACTATTTTCATGAAATTATGTATGCCGGGGGTTTCGGGGACAATCTATTACTGGGAGCCCTTTATCTGTAGGTATCTAAGTACACTCAGTCAAAGCTCGGTCACCCAGGTACTAATACGTTATATCATGTCAACAAAACTAAAAATCTCGAACTGCATTTGACAATGCACTCGCCCCGATAACTGGAAGCATCTGAATGAACTATAGGTCGGATGCATTCGAAAATCAATCTGCATCATCAAGGCTGCGATTACTTAACATTGCGACAACCACATTCGTATCTTATCTATCTGTGGTTTGTACTAAAACGACGAGAGCGTGAAAGATGCAGTGGTTAGCGGGTGGGTGGTATGCAGGCTGTCTGCTCCTGTACCTAGTCGTCCGAGCCTACTACGAGAATGAAGTTAAGCGGACTCGTGACGACCGCGCTGCTTCTGGTTGCTGTCATTGCTGTCCAGGTACCTCTAATTGGTTATCTTCTGTGCTAGCGATTCTCCGTGGTTTTACCACCGTAGTTCCAGCTCCCGTTAATTTCCCGGGGATAAAATGAAGCATGTGTAATGCTAGACTATAATCTGTGAAGTACATAAAGGGCATAGAGAAACTTCGTATTTACTCGTAACTGAGTGACAAGCGTAGTGCAGTGCTAGGTAATGATGTGAACTCTTCGTGTTTCAATAGCTGCGTGCCTTTGTGATGTTATGGGCAGGTGTGTTGCTTACCATCAGGCACATGTCATGCTCGTCTTATCACTTATTTAATAATAAAAAACCCACACTATAATTTAGTGTTCAAATGTTCCGACGTGATTGAGCGACAAACATCAAATTTTTCGTAATATTGTGTAGAGTGAATGGACGAGCAGGACATGTGCCTAATAATAACTAAAATAAATAAATATTGGTGGACAACTCACACACAACACACATCTAATAAGAAGCAACACGCCGCCCCTTAACAGCACAGTGGTACGCAATTAAATAGAACAAATTCATCCCACATTCATTCTAATATTTACCACCATGTACCCACTGGCTACATTGCATTTGACAAACAGATAAAGTTTTAATTTGATAAAGTCACGCTAACTATGGAAAAATTCTAAATATTTTTCCTGTATTTTCACTTTTTGATCGAGAATGGGAATTCGTCAATTGTGGAAGTTCATATATATAAAATAAACTAGATTTAAGAATGAGTTGTGGAATGTAAAATGCGTGTTGAAAATTACATTTTTTTACTGTTGCAAAGATTTTAATTTTAATTGCTTAAAATAAAATCTACAACTATTTAAATTATGAAAGCACATGTAGGTGTACCATAATTTTTGAAGTGAAAACTTCTTTAGGCGCGCCTAGACAGATTTTTCGTGGGCTGTGAATTGAATTCATTTGTCACGCTCGGGTATGATAAGAAAGCTTCGGGTAAACTCGGGACCATTGTCATTGGTCATCTAGAAATGCAATAGGAAATGCTGAAAGGGCGTGGACAGGCCATCATGGCATGGCCATCTAGAAACGCATCAGCCAATGGGAAATGATGACGCATTTCTAGATGGCCATGCCAAGATGGCGAAGCCACGCTCTCCGGTTACATCCGTGTAGTTTCCTAGGTAAGCTATCAAATCTAAGTTATAAGTTTTCACTTCTATCGGCAGTTCCTATGACTGCCAATTTTTTTTTATATGCAAAATTATGAATCAAGTGCACTTAGCTCCCTTGGCAGCACCATCATTCTTGAGACCTTCAAGAAAACGGAGGTTCCATTTTTTTCTTAAATGTTATAGGCCAACACTTGACCGCCGTCTTGCTTGATGTTAAGTGACGATGTGGTCGACGATGCAGCATGTTTACCTAGAAGAAACCGGTTTACTCTCGATTTAAAGACACCAACTTTAAAACTTTCAGGCAACACAATTCACAGCCAAGACGTTCTTTCTTACACAAAAGTTCTTACACAAAACGGTGTTGCTTTTTCGAGCTCAATCAGCTTTATTTAATGTTTATTTTATAATGTGTATCTGTTTTCAGAGCAGCGATCTCCGGAAGCGGTCCCTTCTCCTGCCGCGTCTACCAGAGCCATGTTTCACGTGCCGATCCGGAGACAGGCCCCTGTTGTACCCCCTCATCTCTTTCTTCACCAGAGTCAAAAACATGCTCGTTCGAGGAGTTAACGCGCTAGCAGACAATACAACTATGAGAAAAGTTAATACTTAGCTTTGATATAATTAAATTATCTAGTTTTCTTGCCAATGTTAGGCCTCGTAAGGTTAATTTAATGTTTTGAGTCTTTTGGCAACATTGTTAAACGAGAATCGTACATACGTACTTCCGATTTGATAACTACACCCCATCTCTATATTGAACACTCTAGAGAGCTGTGGTGGAGAGCGTAAAGTAAGTAAGAGCGTAAAGAGAAAACAGGTGATTAAAAATAAATAATTCTCAGAAAATTTGATTGATTCTGATACTACTAGTGATTCTACTCTTGAGTTTATTATCGTCAAATGTTTCATCTTTGTCTTCGTATCTTACTTTAAATTAAAATAAATTTAATAATTTTATTTATCACTGAAATAGCAGACACAAATGAATATCTTCCAGGATTCACCTCATTATGACATTTTCATCAATAAACTGTGTCAGTTTGTGTCTGTCACTCTAATTTATTCTAGTTGTTAGTTATGCATTTTGTAAAATTAGAAAATTATTAAAACTATAAAACATTTTTTTATTTATATATTTTATTTAGTTCTGTTATGAGCATAAGGTCCGTTTAAAGAGTAATAACTTAAACACAATACATCATTTTATCCAAGTTTTTCTTTTGCCCGCCATAAATGGCTTTTACACTAGAAAGTTTCCTATTATAAAAGCCATTTACAAATACAACATTTTAACCTAGTTCTCCAATCATATAAAACTTATTTTGTTTCTAAGTATAAAAGATAACTTAAATATTCTAAAATTAGTTGTATATGTGTAAGTAGACATAGTAATTGTTGGTTTTAAGTTTGATTGTTGATTTTTCTGATGTTTCGAACATTTACCATACTTAGTATAACTTTGAATATTATTTTAGTAGTTTAACTTTTTGAAATTATTAAATGCCTCTTTTGTTAAAGATTTCGTTTTTTTCCTCAAATTGAAAAGTTTTCTCTGGATGCTATCCTCGGCACCAAGTCTTACCTGTGGTAGTTCTATCAATTCATTTCTCAACATTTCGAGTGGCGATCTTTTGATAATAGAAACACTCAAAGGCTTCAATGGGCATTTCAATTTTGGTAGTGTTGGCAAAAGTGGTAATTTTGGTAAAGATGACCACAGCTTTATCTTCGAATATATTGGTAAAAAGGGTTTCTTTGGCAGAATCGGTAACAAGGGTTTCTTTGATAACAATGGCAGTAAAGGTTTTTTTGGTAAGATTGGCAAAGAGAGCCTCTTTGGTAAGATTGGTATTACAGACGGAAAAATTGGTGGCAGGACTGGTAAAGTAGGTAATATAGGTATTTTAGGTAAAATTGGTGGCAAGACTGGTAACGTAGGTATTATAGGTACTTTAGGTAAAATGGGTGGTAAGACTGGTAACGTAGGCAACAGAGGTATTTTAGGTAAAGGCGGTATAGACCTCGCAACTTTCTTCGACACCTTTTTTGCAACTGGTACACTCCAAGGGGGTGGTTTGGGTGGGAGTTTAGGTAAAGACAAAGGAGTCCTACGCTTGGATATACCAGAGTCGACATTAATGAAAATAGGAGAAAGTTTAATTATCTTCTTTGTGATACGAGGGCTTGACTGTTTCTTCAGATCTCCTGCTATGAGACCTAAATTAAAGCTGTGTGCGATTGGTGTCTGAAAAAAAAAACAAAAATAATGTTATGTTATTGTGCACATGGCCTTAGATGTTTGTGATACTAGCAGCGCCTGCAGTTTTACCCGCAATTTTATTAAAGTTATAAGTAACTTTTAATTATAAGTAATCCTTTGATGAAAAGTAACTTATGTGCTATTCCAGACTATAATCTAAATGTATTCCAAACATTTTTATCCAGTATTGAGTATGAGTATCCGACGTGATTGAGTAGTAAACATCCAAGCATTGACATTTATAATATTAGTAGGATTCATGATTCAAACAGAATTTGTAGGAGCTTTAAAAACACGTTAATTTTCGTTGCCCCGAATATGGTAGCGGTAGATTTACCTAAAAGCAAAACCTAAAGGCACGACCAAAATTGTTTACCTTTAAACGTAAAGTTTTTGCAAACTTAACACAGTTTTCTATACGAGTAGAACGGCATTATAACCCAAAATAATCTCGTTATTTTTATCAAAGTGAACAACTTTTACTCTGGTACAAAATCTTCCATACAGAAATGTTTCACTGCATTATAGAACAAACAAAATGTATGTCAATTCGTTCGCAATCAAAAACTTTAACCGATTTCGAAAAAGGAGGAGGGTGTCAATTCAGTTCTATGTTTTTAGGGTTCCGTAAAACATGAAAACGGAACCCTTATAGATTCGTCATGTCTGTCTGTCTGTCTGTCTGTCTGTCCGTCCGTATGTCACAGCCACTTTTTGCCGAAACTATGAAGACTACACTGTTGAAACTTGGTAAATATATGTATTCTGTGAACCGCATTAAGATTTGAACAAAAAAATTAAAAAAAAAAGAATAATTAGGGTTGCCCCCCATACTGAGAACTGCAACTCAAAAATTTTTTTTTCATCAAACCTACACGTGTGGGGTGTCTATCGATAGGTCTTCAAAAATGATGTTGAGGTTTCTAAAATCATTTTCGTCTACACTGAATAATTTGCGCGAGCGACACTTCCAAAGTGGGAAAATGTGTATCCCCCCCCCCCTCTAACTTCTAAAGTAAGAGAATGAAAAATCTAAAAAAATTAATATGATGTACATTACCATATAAACTACCAACGAAAATTGGTTTGAACTCGATTCGATGAGTAGTTTTTTTTAGTACGTCATAAATACACTATTATTGAAACTTCGATCAAAGTTACAACGAACTACAAGAACTATGTGTAATATGTATATTATGTTACTTGCTGCAACGGAACCCTTCATGGGCGAGTCCAACTCGCACTTGGCCACTTTATTTTGTATGTATGTTACGTGATAGCGCCGCCAATTGTGAATCGGTTTTGATGGTTATTTTTGAAGTGAAAACTTATTTTGGCGCTAGACAGATTTTTCGTGGGCTGTGAATTGAATTCTAACGTCACGCTTGGGTATGATAAGAAATCTTCGGGTGAACTCGGGACCATAGCCATTGGCCATCTAGAAGTGCGTTAGTCAATGGGAAATGCTAAAAGGGCGTGGCTTGCCCATTATGGCATGGCCATTTAGAAATGCGTCAGCCAATGGGAAATAGTGTAGTGTAGTGGTAGGACTCTTAGCAGAGTCCGCCTGGGGAAGTACCACACCTTTGCCAGTTATTCTACCGCCAAGTAGTAATGTGCAAACATTACTATATTCCGTTTGTTATTACATTATTATTTCATTACTATATACTGTGTTCCGGTTTGAGGGGCAATGTTTCCAGTGAAATTACAGGGCTTAGAGATACAACATCTTAGATCTCTGGGTGACGAGTGCAGTGCAGTGCTAGGTAATGCTTATTAATTATTTAATAATTTGGGCTCTTCAGGATCCAATAGCTGCGTATCACTGTGCTGTTATGTGGCAGGCATATTGCTTACCATCAGGCAAATGTCGTGCACGTTTCGTCACACTGTATTTAAAAAAAAATGCTGACGCAATTCTAGATGGTCATGTTATGATGACCAGGCCACACCCTCCGGTTACACCCGTGTAGTTTCCAAAGTAAGCTATCAAATTCTGAGTTCTAAGTTTTCACTTCTATCGGCAGTTCCCATGACTGCCAATTTTTTTTTGAATGGTAGATCATAGTGAAGAAGTAGTCCCATATACATTTAATCGATATAGGTGCGGCAGTTTTTGCAATATGAACAAAAAGCTCAAAGCCAAAGTACTTTATTCATAAATGTACAATTTACATGTCAATAAATAAAAAATAAAAACTAAAGAAAGAGCATACAAATTGTATACATTTTCAAAGTTTGAAATGACTACTTTACTGTATTATAATAATTATTGTATAGAAAACTGTCAAGCATTATATGAGATATGTTTTTAGAACAATTGTACTGGCCCATGTCAAATTGTTGTATATATTTTTATAGGACGTTGCCATCACTCTCGAAAAATTCGGTGTAACTATAAAAAGTTTGATCTATAAGCCAGCACTTTAATCTGTCTGCTCAAATTTGTTTTCAAGACGACACGACATAGTGATAGAGATTGTTATAAAATTTGGTCTAGAGTCTGAATTTAATTTTAGATTAAAGTTTTCAGAGATATAATTTATTTTGTTTTAACTTAAGAACAAACGACAAAAAAAGACAAACGACGATCCGTACTTTTTGTCAGAATTTACATATACATTTCTGAAGGCTCCAGCGACCCAATTCTTTTCATGTTTTGTTTAGTGAATGTGACATCCTCAATCCTTAGGTGATGACAATTTTGTACATCTGCACGTGGCAAAATACTCAAAAATAAGGCAAGATTAGAACCTACGTCTTCACGATTTATTAAGAAATTTTGACTTAAAATTGTGTTTAGGGGATGATTGTCCCCTTAGATTGGTTTATCTTATTGTAAAAAGTTGTCTGACGAACATATTTACAAATGAAGCATGAGAATTTAGGTGAAGTTAAATTATTATTTTGGAGTTGTTAAGCAAAACGGCTGACGGAAAGTGTCTGGGAGTATTGTTTTTAAGGATGTTGCCTACAACATACGTGAAAATCACTAATGAGAAAATACGTGAAGTAAGTAATGTTTGTATGTACCTTCCTTACCCCATATCTCAAAATTGACCGTTTAAGCAAGTGAGCGAGTAAGCATGTGGTCTTAGTACTTACTAACTCTATTCAATCGTCCACATTTCATTCATCAGAAAATAGGTGACGTCTGGCAGCTCTGGGATCTCGGACTATAAGTTTTCGCTTCTTTCGGCAGTTCCTATGACTGCCAATTTATTTTTTTGTTATATAATTTAACTATATGCCAAATTTCATCCCAATTCGTTCAGCTATTTCGACGGCATTTGATAAATAAATATTCAAACGTCTAAAACCTGGAATAACACATAAGCAACTTTTTATCACGGGATAGCTTATTATTACGGGAACGAAAGCTATGCGGAGCTATGCTATAAAAGTTATGTATAGTTTTGAATGTTAATTTACTTTTTTTTTTATAAATAGTGACGAGACGAGCAGGACATGTGCATGTGTGTTACTTATTGTTTTTCTTATTTTGTTTATGTTTTTGTCTGATTATTTGATGATTGTTACTTTGACTCATAATGTAAAATTGTATTATCATGTTGAGACCATTTAAACTTATTCATTATTTAAAATATTCTAATTCTCATTAGAGTAAGTAGTCAATAACATAAATATTTGCAATATGCCGCCATTTTGCAAAAATAACGTCCTCCAGTTTAGGTGTATTATTGTGGTTAAAGCCGACTTTGAAGAAGGAGGAGGTTATCAATTCAGTTGTATGTTTTTTTGTATATATGTTACATGATATTGTGAAAAGATTTTGATGTTTTTTTTTTGTTTGGTAGATCATAGTTCAGAGGTGGCCCCATTAAAATTTTATCGAAATCAGTGTTTGAGATGGTTTTTGAAATATGAATCAAACTAAAATTTGCGTGTTGTATTTGGCCGACATAATGATAAATTCATGGGAAATTTGGTTGAGAGTCTCAATTTAAATTAAAGCATGAATTGTTTTCTTTTTCGGAGTAAATTTATTATTACCTTCAAAGTAAAGTACTATTAAAACCAACTTACTATAAATAACACGAAGATAATCGCTATTTCCACAGATCGTAACTTTGCTCTGGATCCCACCATCCTTCGATATACCGTGTTTGCTTAAACCCCTACAATGGCTTTCTGAGTCTTATATATTGATAATACTCTTATCTGATGAAGATTAAGCACGCTATCATAAGTTGTATTGATACCCGTAACAATGGCCAAAATATATATCGATCAGAATTAAGCAAGATGTCTGTTATACTTAAAATATTCACGCTGACACCTTCTCATTTGAAGACGAAACAAGACATTATCGAAAAAAAAACGAGATAAATCATATCTTATTTCAATTTGGGAAACAATTATTAGCTAATTATATAAGATATAGACTCGGTAAAATTCAATTTTTTTTTAAATTGAATTTACTTTCTTTTTTGGAGAAACTTGAGTTTTTAAGCTATTGCATAGCTTTTATCGCGGGCCTGGAGACCGATTGTTGCTAATGGTGCATCTCTTTCTTATGTTCACAAAAAAAGAGGGAGGGAAGACTGTCACGCCGTCCTCCCCACTCGGTCATTCGAGTTTCAATCTTATGTCCTTACATTTACAGACTAAATGCTCTTAGCAGTGTTGCCAACTTAACGGATTTCCCGTGATACGTAGGGTGATTATGATGTCAATGAGTAAAAATTGGTAAAATTGGTAGCGTAATAATGTATTATATTATTACTTTGTATTTAAAAATTATTTCAGATAAAAAATATATTTATATTATACATAATTTGTTGCATATATTTTTTAATAAATTTAGTAACTAGCATTTTTTGGAATTGGAATAAATTAGGAACATAACCTACCTACTAGTTCTGACTATTTGTTGTGATTTCTTTATGTTAAATATTTTTTCAATAAAAGTGTTAATTTTATATTTGACTAAAAACAAATAAGAGGATTTTCAAGTAAATGTGTGGTTTAGGGATAATTATTTTTAGGAGTTGGAAGCACTGTTTCAATTTTATTTTTTTGTAAATAGTAGAGGTGGGCGATTATGATTGATCGGCTAAATCGATTTATTTTGTGTTACTAATGTTGAAAATCGATTATGGAATTAGTAACTAATATGTTTTCAAAATCGAATGATATTAATAATTAGTTCTACTGATCGTGTTTTACGACGTCAACGACAGTTGTTCCGTGACTTAAGTAGTCTAGACTCTAGGCATTGGTTCAGTTTGGTTTGTTGAAGTAAAAACTTCTTTAGGCGCGCCTAGACAGATTTTTCGTGGGCTGTGAATTGAATTCATTCGTCACGCTCGGGTATGATAAGAAAGCTTCCGGTAAACTCGGGACCATAGCTATTAGCCATCTAGAAACGTATCAGCCAATGGGAAATGCTGACGCATTTCTAGATGGCCATGCCAAGATGGCGAGGCCACACCCTCCGGTTACACCCGTGTAGTTTCCAAGGTAAGCTATCAAATTCTGAGTTATAACCTTTCACTTCTATCGGCAGTTCCTATGACTGCCAATTTTTTTTTTATTACGGTGGTGTGAAACGTGACTCTTTTTAACCGACTTTATTACTTGTAATAGTGGATTTATTTAACGGTAAGTTTATCGATATTTATATTGATATGTTTTATACTTGTTAGTTTTAGGTAGGTATCTGAGGTTAGGTAGGTATATGAGTGAATCGAGTCGCGCGCGACTAGCGACCGTGCGTGCGTGACTGACTACTAATTAGTAACTACAAACTGTCAAAATCGAGATATCTCGAGACATTGTCATTATCGAATGATTTCATTAGTATATCTTATAATCGCCCACCTCTATAATTTTTCTCTACTGTACAGTAAAAATGAATACACAAAGTGCCTTGAAAAAAGCAAAATATAGATAATATCTTCATGTGCCATGAATTGTGAGTAATTGTGAGACCAGTAAAGGTACATGTTCCGATTTCCGAAAGAGAAGAGGACTAAGTGGGACAAGAAAGCTCAGCATTCTTGTTATCTTGTTGGAAACTCTGAACAAGTAAAGGACTACCTACAGAATATAAATATGATCCAGTTAAAAACATGGTGTCTACAAGTCATGATATAGTGGTAATGGGACAAGCTATCTCGGGAGGGATATCTGCCACCACTGATGCAATATGGTGTGTAGAAGAAGAGGTTCCAGTTTCTGTAGAAGTCGATCGTTCAGTGGGGGATCATAGTAGACAGGAACGATCATCATATTCTGAATCAGAAAGTCACTCTAGTTATGACAGTGAGTCATCCCAGCAAACATATTCTTTCCCTTCTGTACAACGTCTTATTTAACCCATGCACATGCATGCGTTACCTTAAAGAGCGGTTTACATTACTGCAGGATTGCCATTCTCGTCCTCTTAGGTAAAAAACCAACCTGACCCTAATGTGCCCTTCTGCACGCTCTGAAACATTCTATGGCAATTCCTTTGCCTTTCAGGCTGTTCAAATGTGGAACGATCTGCCAGTCTGTATCCGAAAGCTGCAATCGTTACCAACTTTTAAAGATCACGTGAAAGAGTTTTATTTGTCGAAACTGTAATCTATGTTATTTTTATTTTATTTAATGTTCTTTTTTACACTTTCTGTGATCACTTCAAACTTTACAATCATGTTATTTGCTGTTATTTGTTGCTCTTCACTTTGTCATCTTTGTAACTAGGTAAATTTATTTACCTTGTCAGTATATTTATGTATGTAAGTATATGATTAGTTTATTTATTAGTGTATTTAGTTTTATTTTTATTTTTTATGTAGTTTTATGTATTCGTATGTAGTATTATTAGAATGTACGTCTATCCCATAGTCTTATTATTTAAATATTAATTGTTGCGCACCACGCTTTAAGTTTGTTTGCTTTAAGTGTAAAATTAGGGCTGGACATTACCTAATCAGATGTTATCACTGCTTATTTAGTTATAGATACTTAAAGAAAGACCCAAATGTGTGGTAAAGTTCTTAAGCTAAAAAAGGCAGTGTATGGATTAAAACAATCAGCATTAGCTTGGTGTGAAAGAGTTAGAGATGTTTTATGTAAAAATATGTTTAAAAAACTGTACACAAGAGCCTTGTTTATTTACTAAAACAAGTAAAAATGTTAAAGTTATAATGGTCGATGACTTTTTAATATTTTCTAACAGTGTTGGTGAAACAGAGGTGAAATGTATTTTAAACTCTGAATTTAACATTAAATGTTTATTTGAGGTTAAACAATATTTAAGAATGAACATTAATTTTTCCAGTTTGAAGGGCAATGATTCCAGAGAAATTACAGGGCTTAGAGACATAATATCTTAGATATCTGGGTGACGAGCGCAGTGCAGTGCTAGGTAAGGATTTGGACTATCATGTTTCAATAGCTGCGTGTTACTGTGCTGTTATGTGGCAGGCATGTTGCTTACCATCAGGCACATGACCTGCTCGTCTCGTCACATTATGCTATAAAAAAAAAATGGAAATGGAATTAATGGAATATTGTAATAACTATGAGATAATGATTGATCATTGCATTGCATGTACTTAGCGGTTAGCATGTATATGTTAAAGGTAAAAACTATAAATAGACAAGGAGTATCTTTTTTGTATGGCCCTATGGCATATATGTATAATGTATATACTACTAGTGACATCTATGTTTATGATGTATATATGTAGTATGTAATTTATAATCCATAGATGGTACATTGGAATGTTGTGTAAAATGTATGAAGGTACTTCAATAAAATTTTAGTTTGCACTAAAAAACCAACTCGTTTACTTTGGCAACATGCAATAGCTTTACCCTGGCAGTCCCCGAGTGCCACACATCTTTTTTTTTAATAATAAATACTCTTTGGTTATCTATGATTCATTCACAGAAACATAATAAACAAGTATAAAATGGTAAATAACACCTAAAAATATATATACATGTCAATATTTAACGCAGACATTTTTGAGATGTTCATGTGTAAAACACCGACCATTTTTTTTTTACTGTTTTGTTCTATAAAATGAGGGATTACTTTTGGGTATATTACCCGACAATAATTACAGCTTTCAGGTTTGAGAAGGTCCCCGATTCCAGGAATCCAGTTTTGTAGGAATACAAAATTGGGTCGTTTTACTACTCTTAAGATGGTTTTCACTCAATGTTTATGATAAAGGTTACTTGTAAAAATGATAATTAAGCGGCATTAACAGCCCACTAAATGTTCCCACTACTGGGACACGGGGCCTTCTCTCGCAAGGAGAGCATCAAGGTCATAATCCACCACACTGGCCCAGTAGGAGTTGGTGGATGAAGCTGGCAGCAAATGGTATTAACAAAGAACGAACCTTAAAATACAGTACTTATTCTCATATTTATCATAAAACTTCGATGTAGATATACTAGAAATATTTTGACAACAATTTAAAGCCACACCAATTTAAAATAAAACAGAAAGAAATTCTGATTAACCTAAACTCTATGTCCTACAGAAACTGGAAGCTTTTTCGCCAAATAAGATATCTTCCAAGCAACCGCGATAAAAATTATAAATTCTTGCTGATGTAGGTAATATTATTATTTTTATTTTTAAATGGTTTTATAAACAGTTTAAATGAGTGCTACTCAATTGAATACCATATTATTTATGAAATTAGTTTGTTTATTCATAGTTCCTACAAATCAGATGGATAATTTTGTAGGTATTGAAAATATAACGTCAGCCATTGTAATTCTATTAATAATGTAACTATATTACCGCAATATCGAGTGAAATTTCGTTATGAGGTTCCTTTATCTACACGTACTATTGGTTTTCCACAATTTACACAAAACATTTATCTGATCCATTGCATCACACTAATAGATATGCCATAATGTTACAAATAACACGTATAAAATACATAATGGTAATAGAAAAGCTTTAAACGATATATAATTTAAACGATAATACGACTACAATATACTTTTGGCCACACGAAGAAATTTTAATTGTAGTAAAACTATGGGGGGTCTAAAAATATTTTGGTCCTCTGTTACAATCCTGTTTATTTCGGTGACCTACTCAGCAGCGTGTTGTGATGAAAAGAAACTATGTCTGGTACGTATTCAATCTTCCTAATATGTAATATTATAAACTGGTATATAATATAATGTTCGGTATACGGTGTTTCCCGCAAAGTTCCCGTTGTTCCCGTTGTTTTTCCAGGATAAAAAGGATAACCTATGTGTTCTTCCAGACTATAATCTGTGTTCCAAATTTCAGCCCGATCCGTTCATACGTTAGGACGTGATTGAGCAAGAAACATCGAAACATCCAAATATCCAAACATCCATACATTGACATTTATAATATTAGTAGGATAGTAGGAAATAGGATATCAAAGTTTGCATGTTTGAATCTTTGTTGCGCAATCATGTTGGAATGCCTGACTGGATCGGGTTGAAAGGAACGCAGTTAAATTATAGTCTGCCATAACAACAGAAACTTAACCTTATTATTTAGATTTCTGTGGGAATAACACATAGGCTTTTTATGTTGGGAAAATCATCCTTTGTCCCATTAAGCCCGACTCGCGACGCGGCTGGCGTCGTGACGTCACACAAAAAATCATTACTCAAAAATGAAACCAAATTTTGTGTATCTGTAAACGACAATGTACTAATTAATATTATCGCCTATCTCTTAGGCATCAAAATAAACTAATAATCGAATTTGTATATCATGTAAAAATAAGGTTTTAAACTCCAAAAACCGGTTTTGCCCAAATTTGGCCTCTTGGGGCTAGCACCTCAAGTCTTTAGTAACAAAACTAGATTATAATACAAGCTCCAGTTATGATTATATTTTACTATAACTAATATTATATTATTATAACTATTTTAACTTATGTATAGTTTGTTGTTTTTTGATGTAGTATAATGAAATAATAAAGTGTTTATTATTTTTCAGCTGGAACTCTTAAATGAAATGAAAGACTGCAAGAAAGCAGTAATGGCCTCGTAAGTAAAAGATAGTTTCAAGGAATTTTCGAGTTTTCAAAACGATCAATACTAATTTTGATTATTTTTACAGGCTTCTGAAACCTCTTCTGCTTGAAAAATTAGGTACGTAAAAGTTCATTAATCTTAGATATTTTAGCTTCGTTGCTAAAGTTTGTTAATGTTAATCAAACTATCTAAAGAAGCAATGAAGACATTATCAATACAAGTATTTATTCTGTGTGCGAGTGTTTAAATGTAGAATGAGTATGTATCTATAATTATACAAAATGCATAAAATCATCCAGACACAGAACAAATACTTGTATTAATTTATCACACAAATATTTGTCCAGTCACAAAACAATATCCATCAATATTTATTTTATTAACGCTTCCAGCGTTCTGGGAACCCTGCTGCGCTATGGCTATCCCGACAGCGTGTTTGTTTATAAATTTGTATAACTTTTAAGATTCAAATTCAATGAAAGTGAAGGTTTAAAATGTTATTCTCGTGTAACAGAAAAGAAAGAGTGTTGCCTTGAGAAGTTTCTGCCGGACGCGCCGCCGCCGACGATCGTGCTGATGCCAGCAGCCCCGGCCCCGTGCGCCTCACCAGCACTGCTGGCCCCACCGGCTCCGCTTGTGCTGCCAGCACCACCACCTCTATGCCTGCCTCCAGCGCCAACGCCCCCGTGTTTACCAGCACCGGCGCTACCTATGTTCCTTCCTGCTCCCCCTGCATGCCATCATGCTCCTGCGCCTATGTACCTCCCCGCTCCTGCCCCTGCGCCCATGTACCTTCCAGCACCTCCTGCTCCTGCGCCTATGTACCTCCCAGCCCCTCCTGCGCCTCTCTGCCTGCCGGCACCATCCCCTCCCCCAGTATGCCTGCCTGCGCCCGCGCCGGCCCCACTATACCTCCCAGCTCCGCCACCGGCTTGCCTCCCACCTCCCGCACTGCCCCCAGCTCCCATGGTAATCTCTCTGGTGCCACCGCCGCCACCGCCGTGCTGTCACCCGCCTCCACCCCCCGGCTTCCCGATGACAGCGTATATGATGCCGGCACCAGTGCCCATCACCCTCGAACCTAAACCTCTACCCCCGCCTAAATGCAAGTGCGGGACGTGTCCTTTGATGCATCACTACTGTTGATGTTTTTATAATATGTAAAAATATGTAATTAGTTATATTATTCATTCTGTAATAAATTTTATTCAGAAATTCATATTTGTTTTTGAATTATTTTAGCTAACAATCCTATAAATGTGAAAGTTTTGTATGTTTGTTGCTCATTCTCATACTCGTGGGAACATTTGGCCTGAAATTTGCAAGACATTACACAAGACACAGGCTATGCCTAGTTTGGGGCCCACCGATACATCTATAAGATTCATATTACTAAATTGTGTACCTTTGGATCATGTTGTATTGTATCTTTTTTAAATAAACAATTATTTATTTGTTTAGATTATACTCTTAGTCTGGAATAACACAAATACCTACTACTTGCTATCCCGCGAAAATAACGGGAACGAGAACGGTACGGGTAAAACCACGGGGCACTGCTAGTAACTATTATGATAGGATTTAAAACAGAAACAACTAAACAGAGTAGGTACTCATGTTTTATTCAGTTTGGTAGCGTTGCTTGTTTTGTAACCTAATACTCCGAAACGCCAACCCAACAATTTACCTAGCAGAAATCCACTTATCAGTTACCTACTAACGCCCAAATTATTACCGCTGCAATTCATATTTTAAGTACAGACAGAAACTAAAATGTTTGTCGTTCACTACTAATTTATCTTTGGACTTCGTTGTATCATGTTTATAAATTAAATGTACGTTGTTTGCCGTACCTATAACTATCATTTAGTTGGAGTAATACATATAATTCGCATAAAAATAACATAACACTTTCAACATGTTTCTGAGACAGTACTTTTTTGTTGTAAATGAATATGGCTGAATTCTCAAAGATACCTATTAGAATTTAGCCATTATTATATTGGTATTATTGGTGGACATGTCACCATGGTGACCATTGTCTTACCAATGTCACCATGGTGCCCATTGGACAGTATACATATTTATAATGGTTCACACCCAACTCACGCATAGCTCCGCACTAGTTCTTTTAATGATAATATGTAAACATAGGTACGTCTAAATTAGCTTCCAGTTTTGTTGAAGACATTGTCTATAGTTCAAGGTTGATTGGAACTGAAGGAAGTGTCGGGTATTGAACGGCATAATATTTAATACTAAGTATCTTAATTACTTATAGACAAAAAGGTTTCTTCGAAACGTATGTACGCTCTTGATTATCGCTCTTGACACGGATGATTATTTCTTTTATAACATATTTGCTCGTAAAGGGTCTCTTATTGGACCAATTTCTGTATCGTAATGTATCTTATTACGCACTAGTGCTGTAATGTGTAAAGTAAAACGCACGGGTTCAAAATGCTCCGTCCACAGACTAGGTAGAGAGATATGCTCCGTCTAAAACGAACGGTACCTTTTTAAATCTTAGTAAAGAGTTTTTATGTCAGAAAAGTGTGGTCAACATTTTATGAATAAAATTAACTTTGAGAGGTAAAATATAATAAAGAATGATTAAATTCGTTAATTTAATTAATTTAGACATAAATTACTTTAATTTTTCTGTAACAAAATACAAAAATATTAATTTACTTTATTATTAATGGCATACCGGGTGGTTCTGTGCCGTTGCAAAAAAAAAAAGGTTCCGATGCGCGCGCATTGCTAATCTGTGATCCTTAGTGATTACTTACTCTGTGCTGTGACCTGTGATCAAGTAAATATTATTCCGCGCGTTTTTTTTCACTGTATTGTTTTTATTTGAAAATGTCGTCAGAGTTTTGTTTATTTCCTCGCAAATATGTTATAAAACGTCGTATGACATACGTGCGCTTTGATAATTACAGCCGAGGCTTTATTGCTAGCTCGAGCCGAAGGCGAGAGCTATAATTAGCAGAGGCTACTTAACTACCGCACTACTATAACTTACCGCACTTATATCATAATGTACTATTATGTGACAAAAAAAATGTGGTGGTACGAAGTTCACCGGGAACTTCGTACCATCACATTTTTTTTGTCAACATTTTCTAATTTTATTACAAACCTTGTCCCGACAATAACGACCACATAAAAGAAATAATCATCCGTGTCAAGAGCGATAATCAAGAGCGTACATACGTCAGCTAGTTTTAAATAAAATTATACAACAGTTAAACTTTACAATAACGATAAACGTACGGTACAATTTAATATACCTTTCCTACCTGTTAATTGCCAGAGCCACCACTAGTCAAGGTTTATCTTTGGGGATATTTGTTGACTGTGTTGAAGAAACGCACAAACATTTTTTCAGCATTTATAAAATATCAAAGGTCTGGCATTCGTGGGATCTTCCTCTATAACGTCATCATCATTAGTCTACCTTTATTCCAATGTATGTGGGGATTGTGGGGTCGGAACAACATGTTCGTTGTTCCATTCGTCAAATCTGAGTTTTGTTCTTCTTCTTCTTCAGCCCGTTATCGCCCACTGCTGAGTATAGGCCTCTCTTCGTGTACGCTACTTGTCTCGATCCTTTGCTAGTCTCATCCATGCATGACCCGCGACTGTTCGAATATCATCGACCCATCTGAGTTTACTGCTTACCTTTTCATGTCCTCGTCCTTCATCATGTTTTTTTATGACGAGACGAGCAGAACATGTGACTGATGGTAAGCAACACACCTGGTCATAGCAGCACAGTGTCACGCAACTATTGGAACATGAAGAAGCCAAATCACAACCTAGCACTGCACTGCGCTCGTCACCCAGAGTTATTAGATGTTTTGTCTATATACCCTGTAATTTTTCTGGGAACATTGCCGGTCAAACCGGAACGCAATTATGCTTAGACAAAACTACTTAGCGGTAAAAAATGTCAAAACTCACAAAAAATATTCGTGACTTTGACTTCTGAACTTGCTTGTACGTAACTCTAACTTTATGCACCAAAATAACTATTTGATTTTACGTACATAGGTACATACTACATAGGTATTTATGTCGATTTAAGTAGGTATTATGTTGAACTATCACTTCTAGCTTCTAGCTAGTGGACCTATCTAAAGGCTTAGTACCAGTCGGATAATTTAATGCAATGGTTTGAACACGCCTATAACACAATGCTATTTAATGTATTCGCATCATTCTTCAAGTTCAAAGTAGTTCGCAGTATTGTTATTATAGCATGCTGGCGACCTTTAGGTGAGATGTGTTTTTTTATGTTCATTGCTACATAGATTACTTTATTGATAGATATTCTTTATTGTCCATGCCAATAATACAGGTAAAGAAATTTGAAAAAAATGCTACCACCAGCGGTCTTATCTTTCAAGTTAGTCAGGATACGTAAGACCGCATAATCATAAGCTACTGAGTGCACTTTAAGGGCGTACCCCGAGCAAATTACCTTGAGTATTTCTTACCTTATCGCACACCGCAAGAAAGAGCAAGAGAGAAACAGTAGGATTTGTCGCTGTTTTACGCTCAAATTTTAGAATAAACTGTTTATAAAATCAGATTTTGGTCTTTTGAAAAAAATAAAACTACCAAAATGTTCGTAATGGAATTGTCTATCCATTGGTGTGAGTACAAAATCAAAATAATGGACGATTTTTGAGGAGATGCATGATAACTACAATTATTTAAATTTTTCTAGGTTTCGTTGTGAGGCGATTATTTAAACAATAAGTTCATTAACAAAAAAATAAAACTACCGTTTTGAAGCCAAGAAGTTGTAGAAATTTAATGTATTTTTACCAGTTGATATTTGTTTTGGCTAATGAGGAGATAGCTCTTAAAACTGGACAAAAAACTCGTTTTGCTGGGGGACGCACCCTTCTCTCGCAAGTAAAGAGACAAAGTCATAATCTAAGCCGATGATACATGTTCTCGATGTATTTCTTAGAACATGTTGATTTCCCCTCGATATTTCCAATCACCGTTAAGACAACGGTGATGAACAAACTTGTAGAATGACGGTTAAGGTTCAGTGACTATTCAATAGAGATGTGGCTTTAAAAACAACACCAGGTATTAGATTAGACATATAGAAAAACTCTTTATTGTAACAAATATCACAGTAAAACACTTGCGTACAAATGCCATGATTGACGCTCTTATAGCGTATAGGTACGTGCAAGCAATGTTTTCCATTACAGAACAAAATCAGTTCATTCGAGAAATAATGAAACATGGATTCTCAGCTACATTTTTGTGTAACTCAACGGATATCATGCCTCAACACGAAGCTCAGGTAGTCCTTTATCTCCAGCAGTTTAAAGCCGAAAACTCACTGAAAAAGGTAACATGAACATTTATTACATACCTTACAAACATTGAACATTACATAAGATAATATCGACATTCCGACAATAATGCAGTGCAATTAAGGAAATAAATAAACATTAAATTATCTAGTTTGGGGACTATAAAGGATCGATAGGGGGGTGCATTCTGAGCATATATTCCAATTTGAGGGATTCTGGCATGGTCAGCTCAAGGTCATTTCGATGAAAACGCGTTTAATTCGATATCTCGAGAACTGTTAGTGTTAGGCAAAAAAGTGTCAAGACCTTTTATCTTTTAAATTAATTTTACTAACTTTTACAGCTACAACTTTTCTTTCTTTCATCAATATTTTTCAAGTTATTGCTTCCGAAAGGCAAAAATTTTACTTTTTTTCCTCCCTTTTGCCATTTCCTCCCCAACCGTTCAATTTTATGCAACTGTACCAATAATCAAAAGTGTAGATCTTTTAATAATAAACCACTTTTTCCTTGCACTTTTTTCTGTAATGGCAATACCTTCAGAGTTATGTTACTTTACCGAGCGAAATCCGCGCCACTGCGACACCTCCGCGACACTGCAAAAAATCCGCGACACCTCCGGTCTTAGGGCTGAACTCAGAATGCACCCTTCTATCGATCCTTTATAGTCCCCAAACTACATAATTTAATGTTTTTTTATTCCATTTTTTTGCCTAATTTCATTGGGTTACAACTACTTTATGAAGTTGGCTGGCAATCTGTCTCTTTATAGTGCAACATCTCTATACACACACTGATATCCAAATTCGACACACTGCAGTGAACTAACTAGCAGCTAGCTTAACTAAGCGTTTTTTTAAACGGATGCCTGTGGTAGTAAAGTTGGCCTCTATTGCCTAACCAGCTTTGGGCCGGCGCAGAAGGAACGCTTGTGACTTAGCTATCTCACGTAATACACAATTTTATAAAATTTGAACAAAAACAATAGAATAATTATATTACCTATAATAGACGCATAGAATACTTTAAAAGTAGAACATGCAACATTTATGGGATTAATCTAATATTCTAATGAGCCTAACTTTAAGAATTTGTTTAGCTACAAAGGTCAATACTGTGATGTGATAAAGAAGTGTCCCTTGCCCCCTCACTAGTATTCCCAATAGTATAGTATTCCCAGTACATTCCCGGTATCTACGAGAGGTAGTGTGAAGGAATAAAAAAGTATTAAATGAAGTTAATTCATTATATTACATACATTTATACATTATCTTTAATGTTTCAATGAGTCCAGATTAATATGAGACATTACGCTGGGCGTACCGTGTGGCTAGTGGTTGGAGACGGTATACCGCCAGAGATGCACGATGCCCGGTACGACGCTGATATTACCCTACTGCGAACAAAAACCGGAAGTAATACCCCAATATTTGGTACGTAATATTTATTTTAACCAACCCGAACTGGGACAGCGTGGTGGATTATGGCCTTAACTCTCTCCTTGCGAGAGAAGGCTACGAGTCCCAGCAGTGGGAACATTTAGTGGGCTGTTGATGATGATTGATTTATTTTTAAATCGTAAACGTTACTAGCAACGCTTCGTGGTTTTATCTGCGCAATTCCCGTTCCCGTAATATTCCCGAGAGGAAAAGTCTATGAGTTTTTCCAGACTATACTTGTAATTTAACTGCATCCTAGACTTCAACCTGATTCGTTCAAAAGTTCCGACGTGGTTGAGCAACAAACACCCGAACTTTAACATTCATAAAAATAGTAGTGATGGAAGACGCGGTTTTATCCGCGTAGTTTCCGTTTTTCCCGGGACAAAAGTAACCTATGTGTTCTTCCTGACTGTAATCTGTATATGATCTAAATTTCAGCCCGACCCATTCAGACGTTACGACGTGATCGAGCAACAAACATCCGAATATCCAAACATAGATATTTATAATATTAGTAGGATAGGATTAGTAGGATTGTAAGGTTTTCTTTAAAAAAATATTCTGTAAACTTTTCATTTTATTTTAGCCAACGGAACTGTTGAGCTGGATGATATATACGTGCATCCTTCTATCGGAGCCACACTGCACCCTTGGGGTTCCTGGAGTGACATCACAGGCCTTCATGTTTTATATGAGAGGGAACGAATCCTTCGGAGGCTAGACCTGAAGGGACACCCATTGAGGATCGCTGCTCCGGTAATATTTTGGCTTACTCAATGTTCCCACTGCGGACTTCATTTTGGACTCGAAGCCTTGTTTCACAAGGAGAGCGTCAAGGCCATAACCTATATCCCAAAACACTGACCCAGTGCGGGTTGGTAGATGACGCATGATTTCGGTTTTCTTACGATATTTTCTTTCACTGATTTTTAGTTAGCTGCATTACGCCCATGACTTCGAAAATAGGTACCTACAATAGTGCGCGTGGGATTCGAACCTGGATCGGCAGTTGCCATTCTCCCGACTAAACCAGTCATAACTTACTTTTCTGAGGAGAATCCGACAATATTATTAGTGGCGCTAGTCTCGCACACGACATGACACGACCATAAGTCACTCCCCTAGCGTGTGATACGTACAGTACCCGGCGATAAGTATTGCACATCGGCCTTTGGAGGGAGACAGTCGGCTGATTTCGGCTTCGTAGAGCATTATCTCTGTCGCACACTACCTATGTGACGTTTTGTCAGTCGTTGTTCAAGTGCGATAGAGTGCGGGCGCGTCCAGTTAAAAAAAAATATATAGAGTTGTTAACACCCCCAAATTTAAATAATTTAAAGTTGTACTATGGCATCTTTAGGAAAAAGAGGAAAACCTTTACGAGGTCAGTCACGCCAAATTATCTACAATGTTTATAAATATTTTCTAACCTTTTAATATTTTTAAGCTGACAGATTTTAAAAAAATGAAGATGAAACTGTAAGTTGTTATTTTAAGAAGGTTCAAGCGCGAGTTGCAAATGCCACTGGAATTTCAAGAAGAACTTTGAACAATATATTAAACGAAGTCAGTACTGAAACACATTCTACTGAAATTAAGTTTAGCACTCCCAAAAAAGGGAGACCAAAAAAGCAATTTCGTTTGGATATGGACGATTTTGATTATGATGTTGTTCGAAGAATGGTGTATGATTTTCACTTACGATTTAATGAACTGCCAACAATAAAGTCATTAAAAGCTAAATTATGTGAAGCTATTAATTACAATGGGTCTGAAAAGACGTTGAGAAAAATACTTCACGAGATGGGATTTCGGTTCACTAAAATGGAAGACAATCGAAAAGTTTTAATCGAAAAGCACGATGTAAGTCTCAAACGAATGGAATATATCGATAAAATGCGCATATTTCGCGAAAGAGGAAAAAATATCGTCTACATGGATGAGTCTTACATACATACATCCCACACTAAAGGTAAATCTTGGAGTGATAATAAGAAAAAAGGATAAAAAGTAAAAAAGCCAATTTCAAAAGTGCAACGTTTGATAATAGTTCATGCGGGAAATGAAAAATGCTATGTACCCGGTGCCTTTTTAACGTATAAATCCACGGATACTACAGGTGACTATCACAATGAAATGAATAACGATAACTACGAGAAATGGCTGGTTAATCAATTAATCCCAAATATACCCAGTGATTCCGTTCTAGTTATCGACAACGCACCCTATCACAACAATAAATATGTTGAAAGACCCCCCAACTCAAACATCATTAAACAGGAAATGATCAACTGGTTAAACAGACACGAAATTCCAGTTGATCCAAAATTAACAAAAACCCAGATTTATGCCATTATAATTATGTCAGCACAAGGAGAGGTATACAGAGTTTTCCGTGGACAAAGTACTTGCCGGACATGGGCACACTGTGTTGCGATTGCTACCGTATCATCCGGATTTTAGTCCAATTGAAAATATATGGTCTCAACTAAAAGGCTATGTAGCCTGTAGAAATGTGGGTATGAATTTAACTAAAGTAAAAACGTTATTGACTGAAAAAGTAAACATGATCGGGACTGAAGAGTGGAAAAAGGTTTGCGATCACACAATCAAATGTGAGAATCAATATAAAAGCATTAAACACGGTTTAGACAATTACACTGATAGACTAGTGATAAATACGGCTGATAGTGACAGTGATATTGACCTCTTTGAGAGCACAGATAGTGAAATGGAAGTAATTGAGAATAAGAATTATAATTATTTTTATTACAATGTCTCACTTTAACAATAGGTACAATGGTGTTTATTATGTACACTACAGCTGTAATTTTCCAAAATAATTAAATACGTAAACATAATGTGAACATATTTTTAGGGTTCCGTAAAACGTAAAAACGGAACTCTTATAGATTCGTCGTGTCGTGCCGTATGTCACAGCCACTTTTTGCCGAAACTATGAGAACTACACTGTTGAAACTTTGTAAGTAGATGTATTCTGTGAACCGCATTACGATTTTTTCAAAAAAAAAGAAAAAAAAGTAAAATTACGGTTGCCCCTCATACTGAGAACTGAAACTCAATTTTTTTTCCATAAAACCTAAACGTGTGGGTGTCTATCGATAGGTCTTCAAAAATGATGTTGATGTTTCTAATATAATTTTTGTCTACACTGAATAATTTGCGCGAGAGACACTTCCAAAGTGGTAAATTGTGTGTCCCCCCCCCCCCTTCTAACTTCTAAAGTAAGAGAATGAAAAAACTAAAAAAAATGTATAATGTACATTACCATGCAAACTACCAACGAAAATTGGTTTGAACTCGATCTGATGAGTAGTTTTTTTTAGTACGTCATAAATACACTATTATTAAAACTTCAATCAAAGTTACAACGAACTACAAGAACTATGTGTACTATGTATATTATGTTACTTGCTGCAACGGAACCCTTCATGGGCGAGTCCAACTCGCACTTGGCTACTTTTTTATTTTATTTTACTCGAACCTAAAGCCATCACTTATAGAACACTTATTGGTGTATTTTATACAAAGAATAAAAAGAATTATTAAAAGAAGCAAATTAAAATTGTTTTAACAGCTCCTAATAGATACCGCACTGTTTGTATTTCGTGCTACAGAGATGACGCTCTACGAAGCCGAAGTTGGCCGATTGTCTCTTTCCAGGTGTCGATGTGCAATATTTATCGCCGGGTACTGTATCTACGGTTGCCGCCGAAGCGCCACATGTTTTTCTTTTTTAAAGTAAGAACTTATTTTTGCGCACCACAAACTGATTTTTCGTGGGCTGTGAATTGACCATTATGCTCGGGAATGAAAGAAATCTTCGGGACCGGGACTATGGCCATTGGCCATCTAGGAATGCGTTAGCATGGCCATGGTCATGGCCACGCTCTCCGATTTCACCCGCGTAGTTTCCAAAGTGAGCTATACAATTCTGATTTAGAAGTTTTCACTTCTATCGGCAGTTCCTATGACTGCCAATTTTTTTAAAGTGCGAACTTCTTTTGGTGCTCCTGGACAGATTTTTCGTGGGCTGTGAATTGAATTGTAGCGTCACGCTCGGGTATGATAGAAAATCTTCGGGTAAGCTCGGGACCATAGCCATTGGCCATCTAGAAATGTGTCAGCCAATGGGAAATGCTGAAAGGGCGTGGCCTGGCCATCATGGCTTGGCCATCTAGAAATGCGTCAGCCAATAGGAAGTGCTGACGCATTTCTAGATGGACATGCCATGATGACTATGCCACACCCTCCGGTTACACCCGTGTAGTTTCCAAAGTAAGCTATCAAATTCTGAGTTATAAGTTTTCACTTCTAACGCCAGTTCTTATGACTGCCAATTTTTTTTTAATTGGCATTGGTTACTGCCTTCTGTGCTTTGGTCTAGCGCTGAAAGCGTAGGTCCCTACAAACCTAATCTCAACGAGCATTACACGTCGTGCGACGACCAACGCTATGGCTCCACCGACGGAATAACGTTGGTTTGGACTGCCGCTGATAGGGAATATCAAGGAACGATCGGACATCTCAAAAAATGGTGCCCTATTGCTGACTAACGTTTGTCTGACAACAAAGAAAGCGCCTGCTGCGCTAACCGTAAACTTTCTGAATAAGTAAAAAAATGCATAGGTACAAATGAGTATAGAACTTCTCTTTTTTCAAACTTGATGAAAAAGAAGCTTCTATTAGTAGTTGGTATATGTTAGGTTAGGTGTCGACGAAATTGACTTACCTAACATATACTTAGATATATAGATATAGATAGATGTGACTTAGCGCGGATCGCATCTATCTATCGCCTAACTGAAATGGTCTCGGTTTTGATATAGCTGTCTTTTGATTTTCACTTGTAACTAGAGAGAGGAGTAGCATAACCATAGCTGTTATAATTTGACGTTTTTTTATAGTATAGAGTAATGAGACTAGCAGAACATGTGCCTGATGGTAAGCAACACGCCTGCCACATAATAGCATAGTGACACGCAACTATTTGATCATGAAGAGTCCAAAGAAGAGTGCAGTGCTAGGTAATGACCTACCACTGCATTGCGCTAGTCACAAAGAGTAATAAGATACTTTATGTCTATCTTCTGAGCATTACTGTGTTCCGGTTTGAAGGGCTATGTTTCCAGTGAAATTATATGTATAGTCCTCCTTGACGTAATCGTCAACGGCGAATCCAGCTAAGCACGATTATGCGCGCGAACATGGCTCGCAAAACCAAGTTTTATTTTAAATGTCCTATCACATGACATACAATGCAATAGGCCATTCGATTTGTACGTGTAGGTAGGTATAGGAAGGCTTCGGACGGGTCTTATTTGTGAGACGTTTTGGGTCTAGTGCTTGTAAACGCTTCGTTTCGAACATTTTGATAGCTTGATGAACAGAGCCATACTGGTCTCTGTTTTGCCAGCTCTTCCCAACCACTGCATGGAATGTTGCATGCATTAAAGTGTCGATTTAAGACGTCCTTGTAGCGAAGGTATTGTCCTCCAGGATTGCGCTTTCCCTCCTTCAGCTGTGAATAAAACACAGCTTTAGGCAACCTAGAGTTATCCATACGTACGACGTGTCCACACCATCTCAATTGGCTTTTTGTGAGTAAGACTTATATGCCATTCAGTCCAGTCTTTTGCAACACTTCAGAGTTTGGAACTCGGTCTTGAAGTTTTATACGAAGAATTGATCGTAAGCACCTCAAATGAAAAGTATCAAGGCGCTTGATATCTCCTTTATAGAGACACCAAGTTTCGGTGGCGTAGAGAAATATTGGTATAATTGTTGCTTTATACACAGCGATCTTTGTGTGTAACACTAGGTACATGGTTGAAAGCTTTTTCCAAGTCCACAGAGCACATATTGAGCACCTGATGTCGCTCCAAAGATTTTTCCTGCTTGACAACGAAAATAGCATCGACAGTGCGTCTACCGGGACGAAACAACATTTTAGTGAAATTACGCACACAGTGAACTCAGTAATGTTTGCACATAACTACTTGGTAGTAGAATAACTAGCAAAAGTGTGGTACTTCCTCAGACCGACTCTGCAAATAGATGATACGATATACCCAGCAGTGGGATAAAGGTGACTGCGTGTGTATGTGACGTTTAATGGATGGTGAAAATGACTGCTATTTTAATGTATCTATCTAAAAAAATAAAGTTGGATAGTAGGTAAGTATTAATTAAGTTTAAAGTAAGTGATTTTTAAAAAGAAGCCTATGTACCTACTATTTTACACCATAATCTATGTTCTACATTTCAGCCCGATCTGTTTAGCTGTTCCGATGTGATTGAGCAACAACATCCAAACTTTGACGTTTATAATGTTAGTAGGATGATGGCAGTGTTTTGTGTGTATACCTACAGCTGGGTCAATACTCGGATGAGTGGTACGAGGGTTCGTTCGCTCAGTACGTGGTGGACGAGCATATCACCGAGATGGACGGCGGAATACGCTGCGCGTACGCAGCTTCTGCGCTCATCATTCAACTACTCAACGCCACGTGAGTTGCTACAAACGTAACATTATAGCACGCATTCTGTAGGCAGCTTAAGGCACCGGCGTGTAATATAGTACCCAACACGTTAAAAACCAACAAACTTAATTTTGCAGTCGGAAAAATACATATTTTTTTGCATTTTCCTATATTTTATTTTGACACATTCAATTATTGGGTATTTCGTGATTAAATTAAACTTTAAAATGGATAAAATGCGTTGTTTTTATAACGAAGTGGTGTGCATGGCCAAAATACCTAAATAGCTATATCATTTGGTATAACATCAATTATGGTCAAATTGAAAATGCCCATAACTTGACCCACTTGAAGTTTGTTTGTACGTATGTGGATTCGTATTTAGATTTCTATAATAATATGGTACAATAGGCCTTATTCTGAAGGCGATACGTTTAAACTTCTTATTTTATACTGAGTAGGTTTGTACTTGACCGTATACTGCCAGCAATGATTTATCAGCAATGACATGGCATAGGTGTAAACACAGAACAGATATCTGTTCTGTGGGTGTAAAGCACTTAGCTAGAAGACATATTTATTATATAACATATTTATTTACTCTAGATTTGAAGACACCTACGTTGAATCTATCAAAACACAGATGATTCCACTAGTTCGCAGTGCGGATGAGAAACTTAGAATCAAAGTACTTATGCAAAAAGTCCACACTAATAGTGGTGTAGCGTGCTCTGTATCGAAGTTAGATCAGGGGCCCTAATTAAGGGTAAAGATTATGGACAACATTTGTTACTTACACACGTTAGATAGAAACCTCTGTAGCTGAGAGTAGCTGAGTAGCTTTAACCCTTGACCACACAGTATAAGAAATTGGGGCTAGTGTTGTGTGAGAAATGTCCACCAGTATTTGTTTATTTAAGTCCAGTGCCGATGCTTTGTCTTATTTGCAGCGAGGTAATAGTGACGACAGAGCTATGGGGTACCACGGTGCATAACAGCAGCATGATACTCCAGCTGAAGAACGGTGGTGCTGAGCTCGGTGGCGGCATCCTACGCATCCTGCCCTATCGTCTTGAGAACATGGACTACATCCTACCTATATGGCCCTTCCAGTACGAATTTGACAAACACTAACACTTAGACTCCATAGTATACCATTCAGACGTCACGGCGGATCTAGTTGGGAGAGAGGCAACTACCGATCGAGAACCCCTGGTTCAAATCACACATGCACCACAAAATGTACACAAAATAATGCGCATGCACACGTACGCAAAATGTATATGTGTATGCACATCTATCTCAAACAATTTGTAGTGGTAATACTCTTGGCAGAGTCCGTCTGGGGAAGTACCACACCTTTGGCAGTTATTCTACCGCCAAGCAGTAATGTGCAAACATTACTGTTTGAAGGGCAATGTTTTCAGAAAAATTATAGGGCTTAGAGATATAAAGTCTTAGATAACCTTGGTAATGATTTGGACTCTTCATGTTCCAATAGCTGCGTGTCACTGTGCTGTTATGTGGCAGGCATGTTGCTTACCATCAAGCACATGTCCTGTATGTCTCGTCACTATATACATATAAAAAAAACATGACGATGGCACAGTACTTAAAAGTTTCGAATGACGTCACTTCATTGTAGGTTTTTTACGAAAAAGTGACGTCACAACCCCCTACTCCATATGTTTCATTATCTATGTATAGCTTTGTCGATTTTTGATAATTTGATAAAACAAAACTTACGGCTAAAGTTACGGCTGGTCTAGTCGGGAAAACGGCGCCTGCCGATCCGGAGACCCCGGGTTCAAACCCCACGCGCACCACTGTCTTTTCGAAGTCATGTGCGTAATGCCGCTAACTTAAAACGGTGAAGGAAAACATCGTGAGAAAACCGACATGTACCTAGAATCTTTCGAAGTCATGTGTCATCCACCAACCTGCACTGGGCCAGCGTGGTGGATTATGGCCTTAACTAACTCCTTGCGAGAGAAGGCCCCGAGTCCCCGCAGTGGGAACATTTAGTGGGCTATTGATGATGATTGATTTTGATGATAAAACAAAAAATCCACACACAGTCCATAATCGCACTTTTTCCATAATTAAGAGGCTGCAAAAAAAGATGAGGTTATCAATTCAATTATATGTTTTATTGTATGTACAAGTATGTTACGCGATAACGGTGCTAATTGTGAATTGATTTTGATGATATTTTTGTTTGGTAGATCACATTTTAGAGGTGATCCCATATAAATTTTATCAAAATTGGTGCGGTTGTTTTTGAAATTTTAACAAAAAACTAAAATTTGCTTTCATGTATCTAGACGATAATAGTGACTGATTCTCATGAAATTTGATTACATTATTGAAGTTGGCTTTTGTTTTTCTTTTTGGAGAAAATAGATTATTTATCGGACAGGGTAATTAGAATGGTATTATGTTTGACACAGTCATAATTCCAATTGTTTTCTCATGTCGTATCGTTGTGTTTTCTCATGTCGTATCGTTGTGTTTTCTCATGTCGTATCGTTGTGTTTTCTCATGTAGTATCGTTGTGTTTTCTCATGTCGTATCGATGTGTTTTCTCATGTCGTATCGTTGTGTTTTCTCATGTAGTATCGTTGTGTTTTCTCACGTCGTATCGATGTGTTTTCTCATGTCGTATCGTTGTGTTTTCTCATGTCGTATCGTTGTGTTTTCTCATGTAGTATCGTTGTGTTTTCTCATGTCGTATCGTTGTGTTTTCTCATGTCGTATCGTTGTGCTTTCTCATGCCGTATCGTTGTGTTTTCTCATGTCGTATCGTTGTGTTTTCTCATGTAGTATCGTTGTGTTTTCTCATGTCGTATCGTTGTGTTTTCTAGAGTTGGGTTCACGTATCTGGGAGACCGCGAAAGCAGCAGTAACATGTTTGTGGCGCCGTTCAGCGGCGCATTATGGGCCAGCTGCCTGGCCATAGGCCTGGTCCTGGCTCTAGCTCTGAAGGCCACCGCTCGCAGCCAGGATGAAAAGGATGACGCCTACTGTGCTGTGCTCGCTACATTCCTCCAGCAAGGTTCGCATACATCGTTTCAAAGACGTTCCAAAGACTACAAGAAAGAGGTTGGACTCTACTTATGTAATAAGAACTTCCAGGCTGTGGAATGCGTTGCTTGAGCGGGTTTTTTTCGATGGTCTTATAAATAAAATTGGCAGTCATAGGAACTGCCGATAGAATTAAAAAAACTTTTAACTCAGAATTCGATAGCTCACTTTGGAAACTACGCGGGTGAAACCGGAAGGAGTGGCTATGGCCATAGCCATGGTCCTGAGTATACCCGAAGATTTATTTCATTCCCAATCGTGATGCTTGAGGTCAATTCACAGCCCACGAAAAATCTGTCTGTGGTGTGCCAAACAAAAGACGCTTTCACTTCAAATAGCTCTGCCACTTATGCGACTACTTCTCAATATGGGTGAAGTCATTTTGAAACAACACTGTAATAACTTTCAGACGCAAGCTCTGTTCCAAGAGCACTGTCAGGTCGATGGACTTTCGTGGTGTTGTCAGTGTGTGCTATGCTGGTGCATGCTTACTACACGTCGGCGATCGTGTCAGCGCTGATGAGCGCTGGTAGCGGCGGACCGGAGTCTCTGAGAGCTCTCGCAGACTCCAAGTATGCCATCGCTTCGGAGGACTACGATTACATGCGCTTTATGTTCTTTGATGTAGGTACAGTATGCTGAGTGCGAGTTTTGTCGACATCAAAACGCGTTCTACCGTGAGCACGTAAGCATGCCTTTTGTATGTGGAAATTTCTAGAATGCGTTTTGTTGTCGACAAAACTCGCACTCAGCATACAGCTCTATATTTTACTCTGAATAGGCGTGATGGCAAGAAACAAATAAGTCTGTCAGTTAGATTGTTGGGTAATACTGTTGACGACTTTTTTCTTTTCTTCCACAAGCAAAAAATGACGAATATACAGTGCTTAGAAATGTCGAGTGACGTGACTTCGTTGTATAATTTTTACGAAGAAGTAAAATCACGACACCCTAGTCCGGAAGTTTTATGATCTAAATCGTTCTCGATTGTTAATAATTTGATAAAACAAAAGATATTCGTCCCATATTTTTCCATAATCTAACTAACTAACCGGCTGGGGTTGTATGAAGCAGTTGCCGATTATATGTAGGTACTGTCAAGGAGTCTTGTGTAAGCATTGAAGTGATTCAGTTTAGAGAGAAATTACAATGAGATAATGCAGTCATGTTTAGTTTTTCTGACATCTAAACATGTTGCACAGTCGTGTTTGATTTTTGTAGTTTCTGACATTTACAAAAAAATACTTCACCGTACATCTAGGAAATACTAGGCAGTATTTCCTCCTACCCATTTTTACCAAAAAAAATGTTTTTTTTGTAAAGGTTGTAAATTTCCTTAACATTTTGAAAATTATTCTTGTAAACTCAGTTTAATCAATTGATACAAAAACATTTTTTTTTGTTTTATGTACTATTATGTATTACTAACAAAAGATATACAGGGTTATTGGTAATCAGCCTCCATCCTTTTAAGGGGATGTTAGGTACATTCAATACGTCAACTTTTGTTCTACAGTTTAAAAAAAAGAGTGTTTTTTTTTCTTTTACAAAAAAAATAAAAAAAAAATTGGCACGGTCTAAAAGCATCGAACTCTTCGTAACAATTCGTAACAAGAGCGCGTACGCTATATAATGATGTGCTGAAGTAAATAAACACTAAAAAGTCGCTAAAAAGTACTAAAAAGGGCAACAAACACTATTTTTTTTTGGGTTATCTATTGAGTTTTAACGAAAGTGGTAGAACAAAAGTTTTTTGTTTAAATATACAGAACATGCCCTTAAACGGATGCAGGGTGATTACCAATAACCCTGTATATAAATTGCCAAATTAGAAGATTATTTTAAATTAGGACATTTAAAAAAAATTTGCAGGAATTTTAAACAAATACGTTTTATAAAATGAGCAAACTAAATTAACAATTTTATTTAACATGCATAGCGCTGATTCGGTTTGCACTTTGTCACGAAATAGGTACTTATTCGTACAATTTTATATTTTACACTGAATATAATACCACTAAAAGTACCAAATAAATTTTATTTTAATTATTTACCTCCATAGGTCGAAACGACTTGGGCTGACCTGGAGTATCTCAAAAAAAAGAAGAAGACCTCAAAATTCTATCAACTGCTTGAGCGAGGGGTGGAGCTAATAGAAGACGGTAGCACGGCCTTCCACACAGAGTACAATCAAATCTACCCGTATTTCAAGAGATTCTCCGATGACCAGATCTGCAAGTTAAAACATATCGACACAATTCCAGAGGTTCTCTTATTTTAATAGTCTTTGCAAAATTATGATTGATATTTCACTTTAAATTTGTTGGATCGTCGATGTAATTCGACACTTTAATCCTGCTTTGAAAAATGGTACAATCTAGATGTTTGTCATATCACGTTATAGGAATGAAACAGATTAGACTTTGGATTTCAAGAAGACTACATTTTGTCTGAAATAGAGACGTACTTCTTAGCATTCCATGGATTCACCGTGCGGGTGCCGGGTCCATCGTGTGGCAGAGAGAGAAATCTCGAATAGACCCCAAGACTTGTGACTCGGGCGTAGGTTTAAAAGGGGCCCCTTTTATTGACGTACGTCAACACTCACCTTCACTACTCGTATTTCTCTCCCTGCCCAGCCAAATCCGATATGATCCTACTAGTGCAGCTTTAGATACTCGTTCTAGTATAGAACTTACTGCACTTCTGGACAATCCAAGGTCTTTAAGCAGGTTATAGAGAGATTTTGCTGGTATACCTCTCGCTCCTACTTCTACAGCGTATAAATTAACTACATAGCCATTTTTTGTTAATTCGTTTTGAAGGTCGTAATACTTATTTTGTTTAAGACACGTTTTTCATAAAAGTGACTTTTTATTTCGAAAACATCCAGACTCCAGAAATAATAGTTCTTTCCAAAATTTTACAAAGTCGATGTCGCAGTTAGAAGCCGGTTACATATAACTTTACTAGCAGCGCCTCGCAGTTTCACCCACGCAGTTTCCGTTCCCATTATTTCAGCTCAATAAAATCTAATCTACGTACTATTCCAGACTATAATCTGTGTGCCTTATTTCAATTCGATCCGTGCTACGCGGGTGAGACCGGAGGACGTGGTCATGAGCTTGGGAAATGTTCACGCATTTCTAGATGGCCAACGGCCATGATCCCAAGTTTACCCGAAGATTTCTTATCTAGAATTCAATTCACAGCCCACGAAAAATGTGTCTGTGGCGTCGTCACTTCAAAAATCTAAACAGCATTTAATTTACGAGAAGAAAGCCTTAAATCACGACAGTTTAGATATCAATATTACAACCTGCACGAACCCTTCACCTGGTAAAATTATTTTCAGGTAATGGCCTGGATGACAACGTCTCGACAGGGGCAATATACCAACACGTTTCGTGTGGCAGGAGCGAGGCTACTCGAGGCTGGGCTTAGCAAGCGCGTGGTATCCCGACTCCTAGCCTTGAAGCCCTCCTGTAGGGCACAGCTCCTTGCTGAGCGAGTGAAGTTCGGAGACGTCGCCCCCCTCATAGCACTCACACTGTTTGGAGCCTTCCTATCTATCCTAATACTTGTTCTGGAGATATATTTCGCCAGGAATAGCAGATGTGGTAAAGAGAAGAAAAGTGGGTCGATTGAGGAGAATCTTCCTGAAACGGGAAAAGATGAAGAATGATTGACTATGACTATGGGAAAAGATGAAGAATGATGAACTAATATGATGCTACGTTGATGGTCGTTCCGCGTCCAACATAGATACATGGAAAATCATAATTAAGATGAGGACTGGGTTAAACATCATATACACCGATCTAATTAGTAAGTCAGGTAGATTATGGGAAAATATGGGACACGTATTTTTATTATTAAATATTGAGAAAGATATAGATCATCAAACTTATACATAGAATGTGGGGTTAAGATGTCACGTCTAAATAAAAATTGTTCTATGACGTGACGTCACTCGAGACATTTAAGCACTGTATCTTCGTATTTTTTTGTTTATGAAACAAAATAATTATCTTTGATCTGTTACTGAAGCATTATAATTAGCAGCCTTATTGCCTAGAATCATAGATCTAGATAGCTTAGCACAAGATAGGTAATTCCTGCTGTTTTCCATGAGGAAAGAAACACCATTCATTATACACAATTAGAAATGTAGGAGTTAAAAATGTGGGATTTAATTGCAGATTTGTGTTCAACGATTGGGATTATCATTTTACCACTTATTGAGTTACGGCTGGTCTACCACTGCTGCTGTCCTCTCGAAGTCATGTGCGTAATGCCGATAACTTAAAACGGTGAAGGAAAACGTAAAGGAACCCGACATGTACCCGACATTACCCGACATGTAATCTTTCGAGGTCACGTGCTATCCACCAACCCGCACTGAGCCAGCGTGGTGGATTATGGCCTTGCGATAGACGACCCCGAGTCCCAGCAGTGGGAACATTTAGATGTAGGTGTTTAAGCTTCTATGCTTATAGAGTCAAGCCCAACAAAATTTGAGGAGATGGAGAGAAGGTTCCTCCTAACATCACACGCACATATTGTATTCTGGAATAAATCAATTGTTCCCGATAAATAAACGAATAACTAGACAATATGATAAAGTTGGTCAATTCCCGTTCCAGAGAAAATACAGGGCAAAGAGATGGATAATTTTATATCTCTGGGTGATGAGCGCAGTGCAGTAATAGATAAGGATTTGGTCTCTTCATGTACCAACAGCTGCGTGCCCCTATGCTGCAGACGTGTTGCTTACCATCAGGCACATGTCTCGTCTTGTCGCTCTATAATATAAAATACACTTAAAACCGACACAAAACACACAATCAAAACAAAACAGCTGACATGGCACCTAGTTTGTAATCAGCGTTTTGCATTGTTTATTGTCACCATTTCGGTAGGTATTATTATGTAACTTTTGCATAAAAGTACACTACTGATGAATTAATGGATTGTTTTATTTCGTTGTATACCTATACTTACTAACGAGTATTAAGTTTACAACTTAGAATATATAGTTTTCATTTTTATCCGACTAAAAGAAGGGTTTATTCCCACGTATCTTCGAAACGGCTGGATGGATCTTGACAATTGAGATATCATTAGATTCGTCTCAATCACCCAAGTGTCTTTAGACAGTATATAGTACTACATAATATATTTTTAATGTGTTGGTTTTGTGCAGTCGAATTTTTTAAATTAAAGCTATTATAAAATATCCTTTAGTCACAAATGAAAAGTAACCTATCCCAATAAAACTGAATGATTGATTTATTTAGTTCTACCTGTCTACAATAAAATCTTGCACTTTGAACTTGACACACTTCTAGTTATTCAATCGACCTGAAATCTTGCCATACATAATATGTATAATATGTAAATCGGATGTCAATGCAGAATATTATGACATGAAGCTGACCTGCTGGTTGAACCGGAAGGTGGCCTTAGGAACTCGGTAGTTAACCGTCGCAACCCCATAGAGTTTTCTTTTTTTTTTTGTTATTTTGTAATTGTTAATAAAAAGCACGGAACCTAGAAGTCCGTGTAGTGTATTGTCCCAAAACAAAAAAATAATTCTTATCATTCCCGAGGACGCTGGAATTTAATTCACAGCCCACGAAAAATCTGTCTGTGGTGCGTCAAAAGAAGTTTTCACTTCAATGAAAACCCCATCGAGTTTGAACCCCTTTGATCCATCTCGACGAGTACTTTGGCGCTAGACTGTTATCACGGTCTGATGATGGAGCTGAAAGATGTGCATTAGACTTTAGTTCTTTTTTATTAACGAGTAAAAAACCATGGTTAAAAGTGTTTTTAAAAGAAATCTTGTTTTCTTCAATGAATTAAGGGATTTGCACTAGCACGAACGCTAAATTTTAAACATCTATCTATCAGGCCTATTTCAGATAGTAATCACAAACCCTATACCTAGCGCTTATAGTACCTGTTTAGTGCTCATTATTGATGTTTATATCTGTCACTTTAATATTGTAAAAACCTTCAGATTACAAACTAACCTTACCTACCGTGAGATTATAATCTCACGCGTTAGATTATAATCCTTAGAATAAGGAAAATAATCTAACGGTATCGACCATTTTACGGTGACATATCTACCTCATTATGACGGATTTACTCATTTTTTTTATTCGGGGGCTTTTTGCATAGAAAATGACGAGTTGTAAATAATCAAAAAAATTGTCCTATAACTAATAAGGCTTGAATTTACAAATTTGGGTACAGTTTTGATTTCGAACTGATTGAATTGAGATTCTTAATGTGATGGTACGAAATTTACGCAATTAGAGTTAACGTTAACGTTTAAAACAAACCTGCTGGATGTCAAATAATTTCAGCAATTATGATGTTTAGAATTAAGATAAGATCCAAATTAAATCTAAACATAAACATAGTTACCTAGCTGAGACTACATGTCTTGTTATCATACGACAAATGATCTAAAAGGTACTAATCTATAGTTAAAAATTACATAATAAATTACATAACGATCATCTTGTGCACCTTATCGATGCACCTAACCTCACGAACTTATCACATACTCTATCTTAAAAATCTTTATCTATCAATTCTTAAAAGACAAACAGAATTATTGCATATTTAGATATTTTATCTGTGATTTTAATTATTTAAATACTAAAGCATCCAAGCTTCCAAATATTGTGACCTGAGAGCTAAGGGAAGACAGGTTGTCTTTGAGATTGGGTGGAGTTTTAGACAGCCCAGTGAAATATTATTAGAATCTAAGGACTTTGAATACACAAGAAAGAAAAATGTGGGGGTACCATTTGATCCGGCTTAGTACCTTATCGCTGGTACTGACGTACGTAGTGTGTACACCTCAGCCGCAGTCCCAGGTAAATTGTTTAAGTATTCTTATTGGCATCTTACAACTGTTATGCTAATAAGTTAACAAATTTGGATTCAACTATTGCAAAAAAAAATTGCATGGTAAAGCGCGGAAAGTAGATGGTAAAATTAACATAAGTTCTAACTCTGATTGATTGATTGATACCAAAAAAAATGCAACCAATCAGATATTTAATGGAAATAGGTCAGTTACAGTTACTTTAACAGTTTGAATAAGTAATATTTGTAATATCGTGTCTATAGTAGGTATATAAAGAGAAATTCAAATATTATTAAAATTTAAACTTTATTAATTAGGTAGAAAATTAATTTTAAAATATCATGAAGGAGCAATCATGTTTTGTTTACTAATTATAGGTACCTACTTACCTTTAATACCTACTGTTTTCCAGTTGGCGACATTGCACGAGCGCATGAATCAAATGATTAGTGAGCTGTATTCCTCACGTAAGTAAAATACCATCACCTATGACTGGCCAAAGTTAGATTTAACATGTGGTGTTGGTTCTTGAAATGTTCACGAATATTGATATAGATTTGTTTGCATAAAATACTGTCAACTCAAATTAATTTATCTTGAATTTCGGTTTCAGCTCTCTTATCAAAGGCAAAAGCAGCTTTGTCATCTGAAGAAACCCCCGAACCACCGCAGGAACCTACATACGAATATGCTTACTCCGCTCCACCAGCGCCTCAAGCGATCCCCGGTTCTCCCCCGAGCGTTTTAGAACCCGGAGCTCAAGCTATTGACTACGCATACCCGGCAATAACTAATCCTGTTCCAAGAGCAGCTTGGCCCTATCCCTATGAGTACAGTTATCAGCCACCTTTCACTCCACCGGTATATTCACCTCCGTTCCAAAGGGCGTACCCTGCAGCACCCTACCCTGAATACGCTCGGTCTCCTTTTTCTCACATACCACAACCTGCGTTTGCCCCTACACCAGTTCCTTCTCCAATGTCATACCCTCAATTCCCACCGGCTCAATTTTTAGCTCCGCCTTCTTCTTGCCCGCCTTCTTCTTGCCCGCCTTCTTTTTGCCCGCCTTCTTCTTGCCCGCCAAGTTTTTCATTTGCCCCGTCATTCCCTAATTCTTTATCTCTTCGTCCTCCACAAGCTCCTTACTCACCGATTCCTTCTCCATCGCTGATACCACATCCTTCGTCATGCCCTTCGGCACTTCCTTATCCACCATCACAATTCTTCCCTCCTCCCGTGCCGCAACATTATACACCATCTTTACCTTATCCATCGCATTTACCCGCGTCGTACCGCTCAAGTCCATATTTGCCACCGCTCTCTTACCCACAAACGATGTTCCAACATATGACCCCGCAAAGTTTTCCTAAGCCTGCAGAGTTCCTACCTCAGCCACAATATGAACATAGCAGCTAAATGATGCAATAATTCAGCTCATAATCAATTAGGAAAAATGCGGTAACTATCACACATAAACAGTGTGTACAGTTTTATTAAAATGTATTTATATGTAGAGATAAATAATTAATTTAAATAATAAAATCACATAAATTATTAAAATATGCATTTCACTTTTTTGTAAAACTCTTTCTCACCTCCTTATTTATAAAATAAACTATTCCAGATATTTCGGGCAGTATTAAAGGTTTATGAGATGAAATGACAACTTCTAAATTTAGCGCTATCTGTGATACCCAGCTGGACTGTGTTAAATGTAAATATTTGCAGAAAAGTCCCTCTGATTCTGATATAATTTCGCAGAAGTGACGTATAATAACTATGGGACCAAGGATGAGGTTTAAAGATCAAACTATCCAATGAATAATTCTTATAATACATAGGATTCGGTATCAGTATCACTCAGACTAATCCGTTAAGTAAGCTTGGTTGATTGCTTGGAAGAAATTGCTCTAAGAACTAAGGCTGCCACTTGTGACGCTAGTTCATAAGTGTTCTAATGTAACTTTCCTGTTCGTGTCATAATAAAGAGTTTTTTTTCAATTCACTCAAATAATCATTTTTAACTTGGAGCCCTTTTTCCAGGTAGTTTTATTAATTTGATACGAGTCTTGTATTATAAGCATTTACTACCGAAAACGTGATATATTTGGAATTAAAATAACTTATATAAATGTCGGAATACAAAGGATAATGCTTTTTCTACGGAACAAAGTAGGCATTCACAATAATTTAGATTTATTAAGATCAAAACTATTTCTTTGGTTTAAATATCAAAAAAGTGTGGTGTAGTTTTCGGAAACCACGATGCAAGTAAACATTTTTGAACGGCGCGGTGACGTCATTAGACAGACTATTAGCCAACTGTCGCATTAACATGCGATAGGTGGACGAAAAAAAGTTTCACTATAACCAATTATTACGTTAACATAAAATATGTAACATGTAACGAAAGGTATGTTACATTATTTTACAAAATAATATTTACCCAAAAAAATTACCCACAAGTTATATCTGTACAAACTTATCTATTTTTTAAACCATTGCTTAATACCAATAAAACATGTTTTATCAACACAAAGAATAATACTTGAGTGTAGCAATAATTTTCCAAAATATTTCTTAACTCTCTGATACCGTTTTAATATATAAACGTGAACACGACTAGACCTTGTCATATTGACTTCATCATGGTGCCTTTATACTTTATTGTAGCGCTAATAATTCAGGTAAATAACATTTAATTTATGGTACACTCGTTGGTATGGAAACGTGTTTATAACAATTATTAATGTCTCTTCAACATTTTACAGAGCTCTTTCACAAATGCGGACACAGCTGCTACCGAGGACTTAGAAAAGTTAAGAGAAACGCTTCAGAAACCAGATGTTCAAGATGACCAAAAAAGCTTACCAAATTGGTTTGAACTATTAATATTGCCAAGCAATGGTGTGTTCTCAAATTCTTCTGCTGCAATGATGGCTCAAATAACAAACTCTAACAAAACTGTCGAAGAACAACTAACTGATATCAAGGAAGTAGCAAAACAAATGTCCAATATGCTCGAAACAGAAATGGTCAATCTCTTCTCTGATGTTATAAAAGAAAAAGATCACAAAAATGACACTCGCGGGAAAAGATCTATTGAAACTCCTTTCGATAGCACGAAAATGGTTATGAGGCTGCTTAATCACATTAAATCAAACAACGAGTACCAAAACGTTGCTATAGATAAAATGATGAGTGCCCAAGAAATCGCCGAGAAATATGGAATTGAATACAATCCTGATCCAGAGATCTTAACAGACTTGGCAGTTGCAGCAAATGAGCACGCCCAAGAAATGACAAACATATTGAAAAATGCTTGCACTTTAAAGAATATAACTGTTGATAAGGTAGAGTTTGTTCCAATCGTCGACGAGCCCAAAAAGGATAGCAAAAATTATTATACTTATGGAGTGCGTTCTGAAACTGAGCCTGCATTTGAGTTCTTGCCGGATGTGGTTCCGAATCCTAAGCCTGTAAACCACGTTCATAACACCAATCCTGGTCCATACTACTATCCTTACGAAAGTCGTACACAGTCTCCTCCACATCGTCATCACACCGTCCCTGTAACTCCTAAGCCTTCGTTTTATGATCAGTTTTACCCTTACACTCCTGCTGACTACTACAATCCTTACTGTTCCGTTGAGCCTGTTTTGATTATTGACGTAGAAGAGCCAGAGCTTGAGCCAGAACTCGCGGCTGAAGAAATTGAGGAGACCATCACTTCAAAGACGATTGTGGAAAAAGGTGAAGAGCCAGGATCTACGACAGTGAAGCACGTGACTAACTACATGATATCAGAGAAGTCTCATTTCAAACGGCCGGAAATTGAACAACTGCCACAACACTTCCAGTACTGCTTTTCACTCATGTAAATTCTGTATTTTGTTACATATTATTGTATGTATAATATAACTGTAAATTATTTTAAATAAATACTAACTTTATAAATTTACAACTTATGTTTTAGTTATGGTGTTGAGTACCTACATGAAGATTTTTATTTTAGTTTCATACATTTTTATTGGACGAAATAATAACTCTAAAAAGTATTTTTCGTTGAAAACAAGAACAATTGACGTAATTTTCTTATCATCGACGTATTTATTTTATTTTAGTTGATGCCAGAACATTGTTAAAGGCACTACAGACGAACCCTTTTATCAGAGGAAGTTACGTAGGAGTGGTGGGTTGGACCCTCAACTTTTCATAAATTGCCTCAATTCCCTGTCTCCAAAAAAATGGACTGAATAATTGCCAAACGTACGATTTAAATCGTATTTCTACGACTTTTTGGCTATGGTACGATATACGATCGAATAATCGAAATCGTACACAATATTATATTCTCTTAATTACCCGACTGAAAGATCACTGTTTTTTTCAGTCGGGTTTTTTAAATTATAGTCATTTATTTATCTTGAAATGAATAACCACTTTTTTGTCGTTGTACAATAATTAATAACATGAAGAAGACCTGAATGAGTATAATTTTATAAAAAATACATGTTGGTGTGTATTCTTAGTGTAGGAACTTCAGTATTTCTTAAGTATCCAACAGGACGTCTACTCTATTTCTACGAAAACGTAATTTCGAAAATAAACTCGCGACTTTCCTACTCTCGTTCTACTTCATTTTGTCCGATACAACATTGTTTGACGTTTAAATGTTCCAATCATACTCTAATTAGAGTAGGCTTAGAACATTTAAACGGACAAAACGATCGAAGTAGAATCAGAGCTGGAAAGTCGCGAGTTTATTTGGAAATTACGTTTTCGTAGAAAGAGAGTAGACGTCCTGACCTCATCATATTTTAGGCACAAACTTCATGTTATGTTGTATTAGCAGCGCCTCGCGGTGTTACCCACGTATTTACCGTTTCTGTTATTTTACCGGGATATAAAGTAGCCTATATGTTCTTCCAGACTAAATTTGTTTTTATAGTATCATGAAAATACAAGACGTGCAGGAAATTTGCCTGATAGTAAGCAAAATGCCTGCCCATAACAGCTCAGTGACATGCAGCTATTAGAACATGAAGAGTCCAAAGTTCAAGTCATCCGTTCATACGTTACGAGGTGATTGAGCAACAAACATCCATTCACTGACATTTATAATTTTAGTAGGATTATATTAATGAAGCAAAGAAAATATAAACTTCTTTTTAAAAATAAACTTTAATATATATTAATAAATATTCTAATTGCTACACATAACTTAATTCTTACATGCTATATCTACTTAAAAAAATAAATTTAATAGCTAATCTATGCAATAAAGTACATTCTTTGGCTACATTTGGCACTTGGTGAATTGAGTAAAGTTTATAATAAGACTATTCCTTATAGTTACAATTATATTACAAATGAAGCCATTATGTAGCTTATAACTTTGGTAAAATAATAATTCTTAGTATACGTATGGTTTGTTTTGATTTGGTTGGTACTTAGTTACTTTAGAATGTACGTACTTTAGCCAAATTTATTTTATCTACAGGTATGTCATCCTCCGGTACATTCGGGAAGCATTTTTGTTTTTTTTTTTCATATGATAACTTTGTATATTTTCTTTACACATTGTTTTAATCTACTTTGATCTTCTGTACTACTGACACGATTTTAGTAAAAAAAAATCACACCGCGCAGATTGGTCCAACTTGAGAGATAGGATAATTTAATTTACAGCTCTAATATTAATGTAGAGCAAGATTTGCGGATTCTACTGGTATGGATTTATTTGCAACTTAATTAATATAATTTTTGTTTTATTCCCAGTTAATCATTTATTAATTGTGTATTTTTTGCATATATATATATAGTGGATCAGTGTTACGTCATACAAGCAACTAGACCACAAGTTAGATGCACACCGCTGTCATTGCACTCCACGACTAATTTTAAAAAGAAATCAATTTTAATCCAACTGTTTTTCTCACAACTACAATTGTGTACATAAAATACAATTTGAAAAAAAATTGGCAGTCATAGGAACTGCCGATAGAAGTGAAAATTTATAATTCAGAGTTTGATAGCACATTTTGGAAACTACGCGGGTGTAATCGGGGGGCGCTACCTCTGAAATAAATCTTCAAAGCATTGTCGTCTAAACAAGTCTTGTGTTAATGTGTAAATGTATATGGTAACCATGGTAACACGCCACCTAACAGGGTCCCAAGTTCACCCGAAGATATCTTTCGTTTGCGAGCGTGACACTTGAGCTCAATTCCCAGTCTACGAAAAATCTGTGATTAGTGGAGTGCACCAAAAGAAGTTCTCACTTCAAAAAAAGTTAGGGGTCATCATCATCGTCATGATATTTCACTCATCACACTTAAAAAAAGTTAGGGGTCAATATCGGTATAAATCAAGAAATGTCCCCACTAACACCAAATTTAACTATGAATCCAATACTTATATTACAGAAAAAAAAATATGTGTGTTGGCTTAATACACCGACTACATAATATGTATCTATCCACCAACATGCACTGGGCCAGCTTGGTGGAATATGGCCTTGATTCTCTCCTTGCAAGAGAAGGCCTTGAGTCCCAGCAGTGGGAACATTTAGTGGGCTGCCTATTCTTATTTATACCTTGTTGTATAACTCCATATAAGTTTAACCGCTAACACTTGAACGGGGGTACAAATGTTAGAAAACATTACAAATGTATCGTTGATATATTATAAAGCCGTCTATACACACTGGCCGAGTGGAGGCCAACGCGAGCGTCGACAAAACGGCACAAGACGCCATCCCATCCATCCCATCCGCCATACCATCCACACACTGGCCGAGCGCAGGCCAATACGAGCTACGAGCGCCTTTGTTTTGTGCACAAAAACCGACACCGGTCACGAGAGACGATTTGAGACAAAAGAGCCCTATACACACTGGCCACTTGCCGTCACTCGGCCAGCTAGGCGAGCGACGCGACGGCGAGTGATCACAAGTCATGGCAAAACGCCCCTCCACACACTGGCGTTGGCCTGCACTCGGCCAGTATGTATAGTGTATAGGCGGCATAACATACAAGACAAATACATCACTAAGGAAATATAACAAAATAATCTACAATTAATACGATAAACTATGTTAGAATTATAACTTATTTCTCTACATTATTTTATTCTAAATAATAATTTCGTACATCTCACTTTTAAATTTGATTTTTACGATTTATTGACACGATGCCTTTTATATTCCTACTTTATGTAATGTTCTAAACGACTTGACTATCCACAGCCTGTCTACAGTAGGCTCATTTTAAAATAAAATAAATATCATTTAAAATGTGTTTTCACTTGTGTGCTTTTGTTAATTTTGCTGACTTGACTTAAAATACATGGAAAAATAAAACGACTTCAATTCTAAAATTAAATTCACACGCTCCAGTAGTTATTGCATACAAAATGTTTATACTTCACATGTTAATATAAAGGTAATAATAGAATATGTTTTCGAGTAGTTCTCAAATATTAAAATAGGCGTTCTATATTTTGAAGATGATTAACATCCATTGTATAGATTATAGGGATGAGGAAAGATCACTACTTGCAAAATGTTCCACGTGTTTGCTGTTCCGATTACGAAAGAGGTTTCATGAGGTGGTGCATATAAACGTGGAACATTCTTATATTCTTATTTTCTCCGACGAAAGAAACACCTATCGACTTCAATTTAAAATAAAACTCAAGACTAAATTTCGTATTTTTTTTAAATTAATCCTTAGTGTTCTCTTAAATACAACTAAACACACTGATAGTGTTAGTTTTTCTTTTAATTATACCTACTTAAGTTAATTCTGTAATTAGGTATTTACTCATAATTATTTTCGTAGTTGTTTCGTTTTCATAGAGTCTAGGTTAAGTTGTAACAATTTAATTTAAAGTCGTATTAAGTACCTACTAATTAATGCCAAATTTTGATAATATGTATTATTTGTGTAAATCATTCTGATTATTTTGTAACCTCATTCCAATGAGGCTTTATTTTTGCAAAGGGTAGAACTGTTGTTTCTACATTCCATATTTATAACAGCACCTTTGTACACAGTTTTTGCAATAAATGATTCTGATTCTGTTCCAATGTGACATCGAGGTTTCAGATTGACGAAAATGTCATCAAACTCAGCAAAATTTATATTATTAGTGATATTTCTAAAATCGTTATACCAATTTCGATGAAATTTATAGTGGACCGACTCTAAAATATGATCTATCAGGCCAAAAAAATCAAAGAATACACAATTGACGAAGCTATCGCGTAACATACATACCAAAAAAACATACAACTAAATTGAAACCCTCCTTCCTTTTTTGTAGTCAGTTTAAAAGATAGAACGATGTACATATTTTTGAAGTTATATAACATTGAACATATCAGCACAGCATCAAACCTAAACATACGTTCCTCACTTATCCCATGTGTTTCCCATAGTGGCGCCTCTGAGCTACCTGTGGGCGTAGTAAGCACTGTAGGCACCATTATGACTTGAGTGGGGTTGATACCTGAAAACAAAGAGTATACAATTAATAATTTTGTTGATAAATTTATCATTTCATAAAAATAGCCTTTCATAAAAAATCTAGCAACACACGATTTACCAGCGAATTTCTCGCTCTCGTTTTTTTTTCAGTGAATAAAAAGTAGCTATATGCTATTCCAGACTATTTATTATCTAACCGTATTCCATAAACAAACCCAAAAGATCCTTATCCTGCCTATATTATACCTACATGCGAATGCCTTTGGATGTTTGTCACGTCGGAACACCTGAAGGGATCGTGTCGTAATTTGAAGCACAGATAGATTATACTTCGTAGCGAGTAGTTGTGTATTGCGATGAATTGGAATAATGTCTGGGGCAAAGAGTGTTAGATAAATAATAAGTAAATAGATCAGGTTTTTTTCGCACGGATCCTTTGTACCAATCGTAACTAGATGAGGTGTATGTTAGCTATGGAGACAAAGTGATGTGCCATGACAAAAGTATGACACTTCCACAAGAGCGATCAGACCCGTGCTTCCGGTGTAAAGCATTTGTTCTAACTCCATACGTAGTACATGTAAACTCTTTGGTTAAAATCAACTCAATCAACTCGCAAGCCTTTTAGGTTCACCGCGCATTTAGTTTTAGTGTTTTGTCTCGGTTTAGTTGAAATATGTAGGGTAGACGCAATGATGCCAGATAAACAGTGAAGACGAAGACACAAGTTCAGCGCCTCCGATTATTGCGATTATCGCTGCAGCCTAGGGGGTCTAAGAGTTAATCAGGACACAGTTAACCCCATACGTAGCGTGGGTCCACCGGTGAAACGCCGCTTGCCTGTTAATTTAAATCTTAATTCCTGTTGATTAAGTCTAAATTTGCTCTTTTTTTTTTTAAATATTGGTGGACAATTCACACACAACACCATCTGACCCCAAACTAAGCAAAGCGTGTGTGATGGTGGCCAGATAGCTGATATAATACTTATATAGTTTTAAATACATACTTATTATACATAGAAACACCCAGACACAGTGCAAACATTTGAATTCATCACACAAATATTTGCACTGGGTGGGAATCGAACCCACGACCCTCGGCTTCGCAGGCAGAGCTACTACCAACTAAGCCACGAGGCCAGTCAGTATTATGAAATTTGCGTTCTTCCAAGTTTGAGAAGTGTAGTGTACTGAAACGGCTAAGTAACGGTAAGTTACGGCTGGTCTAGTCGGGAGAACGGCGCCTGCCGATCCGGAGACCCCGGGTTCAAACCCCACACGCACCACTGTCTTTTCAAAGTCATGTCCGTAATGCCGCTAACTTAAAACGGTGAAGGAAAACATCGTGAGGAAACCGACATGTACCTAGAATCTTTCGAAGTCATGTGTCATCCACCAACCCGCACTGGGCCAGCGTGGTGGATTATGGCCTTAACACTCTCCTTGCGAGAGAAGGCCCCGAGTCCCAGCAGTGGGAACGTTTAGTGGGCTGTTGATGATGATGAGTGTGCTACTGACCGCATGGGGTGCGTGTGCGCTGCGTACAGCGGGCCGCAGGTGCTGGGCTCGGCGGCGTAGGGCGCCGCGAGCTGTGGGCACGGCTCGCCCGGGGCGGACTCGCGGCGCCGCGGCCCGGCACCGCCGCCCCGCGCGCCGCTCTGCTCTGGGGGACTGGAAGATGGAACATAGGATTTGTAGCCACAGTGTATATAATGGAGCTCGTCTATCTAGAAGAAACGGACTAGGACAAAGTCTTCTACGATGGAGCGCGATTATCTAGAAAAAACTGATTTACTCTACACTTGGACATGTAACATCAAATTTGTAGCGAAAATGTGAACTTCAGACAGTGCAGAGCAAAGTAAGCGTGATATGTCGCTAACTTAGAAGAAACTAATTTACTCTAGACTTGGTTACTCTGTACTCTCTGTACACGTAACATCAAATTCGTAGCCACAATACGGACTACAGAGAGTACAGAGCTACAGAGTAAATCAGTTTCTTCTAGGTTAGCGTGCTATGTCGTTAACTTAGAAGGTTAGAAGACAATTACTTATGTATTTTTGGTTTGAACACGTGACATCAAGTTTGTAGCGACAAGGTCGTCTACAATGGAGCACGCTTACCTAGAAGACATTTATTTAGACTTGAACACGTAGTACACATGAAATTGTGTGTGTACCTTTTTACGGGTAGATATTTACCCTACCATAGAACAGATAATAATTATCATCAACACAAGAAGTATTAACTTTAAATTAGTTACAATGGCTACTAAAAGTTGACTAGCTAACTTCAGGGTTAACGGTGTCGGTTTTTCGTCACTATCTCTAAAAAAAATTGGCAGTCATAGGAACTGCCGATAGAAGTGAAAACTTGCTGTTGCCCTGGTACTGGTACCTAGGGGCAAACGCAACTCTTTTATATTTATGTTATCCTGGTATCTGGATATAAACGCTGGGCTGTTGGAGTTAGGTAATCGAAACTCTTTACTGTTTCTGTTGCCCTGGTACTGGTACCTAGGGGCAAACGCAACTCTTTTATATTTCTGTTGTCCTGGTATCTGGAGATAAACGCTAGGCTGTTGGAGGTAGGTAATCGAAACTCTTTATTGTTTCTGTTGCCCTGGTCGTTTTTACCGAGTTTACCCGAAGATTTCATATCCGATCCGATCTATTATCATATCCAAGCGTGACGATTGATGAATCCATTTCACAGCCCACGAAAATTCTGTCTATAGCGCGCCTAAAGAAGTTTTCACTTCAAAAATTACTCTTATCATTTTTCCGAAACGCGCCAAAAAAAGTATAACTCCAAAAAATACCTATAATTCCAGAAGCAAAGTCATAAATTTGTCAAACAAAATTCCCCGAAATCATCACAACTTTATAATAAATGATAGTTTTATCTTTAAAACGAAAATTAGTAACTTTATAATCCGGCCGCCCACTAGGCGGGGTCCTATTACGGTATTCCCGTTAATACTTTATTATGACAGCGAGCGACAAATGGCATCACACGTCAACCCTCGCTATATTAATCGCTTATACCAGGAAGTTAGAGCGAGTGAAAAAATAACGAATGACAGTTTTTGTCCCGCTCTAGCTAACTGTTTATGCATGTGGACTACGTCTAGTTTTTTAAGTATTTGATTAATGATTTATTTTGTTTTTATAGTCGTAATGGAGGATATTTTAAAATTGAGATAGAGCGAAAAAAAATCGACACATTTTTTTAAAACTTGCTTGTATTTTATATTTAGTCATTATATTTATTTGGTAATCATTAAAATGCTATTTTTGTGAATTTACTCCCGAGTTTACTAAATGGATGCGATGCTGCATTACGATAGCCAACCAAACACGATGACCAACAAACTTTTTTCACATAATTATTAACCCATGCCCTTTCTCATGCCATGGAGTATCTCAGTAGATCATAGTAAATAGTATAATTTAAATGGATTCGGTAGATTAGGCGAAAAATTGTAAAATACATAGCTACTTTTGCATTTATAATGGTAGTAGAGTAGTAGATATATTACATTTACATACATATAGAAATCATAACGTAACGTGAAATCTCTAGCCTTGCTCTACTTAATCTATATTTATAAAAAAGAATTGAAGTTTGTCTCACAAACATTCGACAGCGGCTAGACCAATTATAATAATAATAATAATAATAAGCCCCCTAAAGACCAACCACACGTCCTGATCGACCATCTGATCACGTGGGGGGCGGACAACGCTATGAAAAATTACTGGTGCGGCTAACGTGGCTCTGGAACGTAGGAGTAGGAGAGGAGAGAGATGAAACAGGAGACGCAATGGAAGAACTGAAGAGTGAAAGGAAGTGGAGGTTGAGGAAGAAAATTAGACAGGCTACTATAGGGCTCGTGGGAATAAAACATCTCATAGAGGCTTAAGTAGGACAACTGATGTTAGCGCAGGATATCGGTTAAGGATGGTAGCGGAGGAGTGTCTGGATCTAAGACACCAACGGTAGCATCCACGGACTCAGTCAGGTAGTCTACGGCGCATCTACACATCCTGGGCAAATGATGTAGGTTTCAATTTTGTCCAACAAATAAATAATGAAAATGCAACCAATACCCCATCCCCAAGTGCCCGGCAGCTCTGGCGGGAACCTTCATGATGGTAAACGGTTATCCTCTGGGGCTAGGGGAGTTAAGAATCTCCGGGCGGGAATCTTAAACCATCAAACGACCTCGACCAGTGAAAAGGAATCTGAAAAAGCACACGAATGGCACCATAACAAGCGATACAATTTAAGATCTAGCATAAAAGTTAAACAAATTCCAATAAAAAGGGCTTCAGGAAGCACTATTCCTACACGTACGTCTCAAGATAAAGAAATAACAGATCAAATAGGGATTCTTTCATCCCCAACATCATCTAGTGAAAGTTTATTTGAATCTCCAGAGTCTTCACCAAAACTATTTGCAGATCAGTTTAGGTATCGATCTTCATCAAGTCTAGCGATGTCCGAGGATGTTGTACAAGAGGCAGACGCCGCTGATTTTGTACCCACCTCAGGAGTCACACGCGCACGAAAAAAGTGGACACTAGAAATGAATAAATTCATATGGCGCACTTATCTCACACTAACAAGCAACGAAAGAAAAACAAGATCATACTTAGAGCAACTTCATCAACAATTTATTCAACAATTCCCAGATATGGATATCTCACGACAAAGAATAGGTGATCAACGTAGGGCTATACTGAGAAATAAACTTCTACCTGAAATAACACTTCAAAACATAAGAAAAGAAGTAGAAGAATATCTTAATACAAGCACCCACACTACTGACTTTACTAATATAACATCAACTCAACCAGCAACTGCAACAACTACAAGACTGAAATGGACGGACGATATTAACGAAGCAATTATGAAAACATACTATACAATCACACACTTAGAACAAAATAGAACGGCTTACCGAAAACAACTACATAACAGTATAATAGACCAATTTCCACAAGTAGCTCATGTGTCAGAGCAACGGGTTGCCGACCAAAGGAGAGTAATTGTACATAATAAGTTAATAACAGACCAAAAGCTTCAATCTATTAGAGAGGAAGTTCGACTAGAATTACTAACATCTAATCACCTACTAAATTCAACCGAAACAAACACGACAAATACCGTCACTGAGGATATTAGTATTGATAACACACACTTTACATTAACAGTTACTGACATCACTCATTCACCGAATAATATACCGAACAATATAAACATCCCAACCCAGAACATAAATAGAGAAATATCACAATACACAAACATTCAGTTAAACGATAAAATTAGAGAAACTTTCACACTTAATCTAGAAAAATTCAAAAACACTGATCCTACAACGCGCCCCTTTATACCACGTCAAAATAGTTCAAGAAAGCTGTCGTATATAGTAAATTACATAAATATCGATGTACTTCCGAGATACCTAACACAAAACAATGATTTTATAACCACTCAGACAATTATTTATATAGCTGCTTATACGACAGCATTATGCAACGGTACTAGAATAAAAGATATCACACCTCAAAATACCCATAATCAAAATAATAACAATAACACTAGAAACATTTCAACCCCAGCATGGCAAAAAAGACTACAAACTAAATTAGAAAATCTTAGAAGAGACATTGGTCGACTGACTCAATACATTGTAGGAATAAGAAGCCGGAACTTAATAAAGCACATAGACTTCATAAAAGCCAAATATAGCACACATTCACGCCATGAGGAACCCAACTTGACAAATGAACAGTTTTTAGATAGTCTCAAACAAAAATTAAGTGCAACTAGTAGCAGATTACGAAGATATTGTAACTGCACCTTACGGAAACAACAAAACAATGTATTCCAGACAAACGAAAAGAAGTTTTACAGAAATATAACAACTCAAACAAATAATACTAACAATAATAACAATCTAGAACTACCACCTACGGATACCATGCACGGATTCTGGTCTAACATATGGAGTAAAGAAGTTCAACACAATAAAAACGCCGATTGGATAAAAGCTGACTTACAAGACACTAATTACACAGATATGCACTTTGAAATAATTCCAGTAGATGTTTTCAAAGACATAATAAACAAAACTCACAACTGGAAAACACCTGGAACAGACAACATACAAAATTACTGGTACAAAAAATTCACTTCGACTCACCCTATACTACATAACTACATAAATCAGTTCATTGAAACTCCGAACACCATGCCTTTTTATATCACTCAAGGTATCACCTACATGCTCCCTAAAAACCAAGATACGACCAATCCCGCAAACTACCGACCAATAACATGCTTGCAAACGATTTACAAAATCACGACATCCTGCATATCTTATCTTGTCAACGAACACATAACTAAAAACCATATTTTAGCGGAAGAACAGAAAGGCTGTCGTAAAAATAGCAAAGGGTGCAAAGAACAACTCATTATTGATGCAATAGCGATGAAACATACTCTTAAAAATAAACAAAATCTGATGACCATGTACATTGACTACCGCAAAGCATATGATTCAGTCCCACACAGCTGGCTCATTTACATATTGCGCCATTACAAAATCCATCCACTCTTAGTTTCTTTTCTAGAGAACGCAATGAAACACTGGACCACAAGACTAACTATGAAAAACGGAAACCGATCAATAGTCACAGACATGATTACCATAAGACGTGGTATTTTCCAAGGAGACGCCTTTAGCTCTCTCTGGTTTTGTCTTGCTCTAAATCCCTTATCTAAAATACTGAATTTGTCAACATCTGGTTTAATTATACCTTACAACAATAGCAGTCACACTTTAAGTCACTTACTATATATGGACGACATTAAACTATACAGTAACACATTAACATCACTTCATAACTTAGCAAATATCACACAGACATTTTCTCATGACATCAAAATGCAATTTGGGGTTGACAAATGCAAAACTTACTCAATAGAGAACCAATCAGTAACTACTCATTCATACACTCTTAATACAGGCGACAAGATTGATCCTCTGGACGTAGAAACATTTTACAAATATCTAGGATTTCAGCAAAACCATCAAATTCCACACAATAAAACCAAACATGACGTGAAAAGTAAATTTAAGCAAAGACTAAATACAATTCTCAAATCTCAATTAAATGGGAAAAATCTCGTAAAAGCTATCAATACGTTTGTAATTCCAGTCCTCACATATACTTTCGGCATTATTAACTGGTCTCAAACTGACCTTGTAAAACTTCAACGAACCATCAACACCTCGTTAACTACTCACCGCAAACATCACCCGAGGTCTTGTGTCCAAAGACTAACACTACCCAGGAAACAGGGAGGACGAGGTATCATCGATATCACTAATTTACACAACAAACAAATATCCACTCTCAGACACTTCTTCTTAAAACGATCACAACAATCATCATTACACAAAGCAATTACTGAATGTGATAAACATGTTACCCCTTTAAATTTATCAAATCCCAATATACAGAAAAACGAAAAGATAATTGACCCGAAGGAAAAACTTGCTGCATGGCAGCTGAAGTCTCTACACGGTCGACACTTTCACGATCTGCAACAGCCACATGTCGACAAAGAAGCGTCGAACGCGTGGCTACGCAGTGGTGAAATCTTCCCTGAGACTGAAGCTTTCATGCTGGCGATACAGGACCAAGTTATAGACACGAGAAATTATCAAAAGTACATAATCCGACGCCCTGGAACAAACGACACCTGTAGGCGATGTAGCAGTAGTTCTGAGACAATACAACATATCACTGGAGCATGTAGAGCAATAGTACAGACAGATTACAAACACCGTCACGACCAGGTAGCTGCAGCTATTCACCAAATTTTGGCATATAAATACAAATTCATAGCTGAAAAAACACCTTACTACAAATACAAACCTGAACCTGTACTTGAGAATCAACACTATAAGCTTTATTGGGATAGAACCATAATCACTGACAAAACAATTCATTATAATAGACCCGACATTACTATTTTAAATAAAGACGACAAAACAGCATTTCTAATAGACATAGCTATTTGCAACACTCACAATTTACAGACAACATACACAGAAAAAATAGCCAAATATACAGATCTTTCAATCGAAATGAAAACACAGTGGCGCATTAATAGCACAAAAACCATTCCAATAATTATCTCTACTACAGGCGTCATCCCGAAACACCTTATTACGAGCCTTGAGACACTAGACATACATACATCATCTTACAAAATCCTACAAAAAGCAGTAATCCTGAATACATGCAGAATTGTTAGGAAATTCTTGAATCTGTAAGCACTTGGCTTCGGCCCGTGCCAATGTAACCTCCATCTAAGGAGAGCACACAAAAGTGTAACCAAAAATAATAATAATAAATTTATTTATTACCAATCACCGCATACAAGAATCTTATAAAATAAACACATGAGACTAAATTAGAGTACATTTAAATACATATTACAAAGATTCTCCCAGTCTTGACCATTGGCCCCACACTAGGCACTGTGGATATGGATGTGGATTTTTCAATTAAGAGAAGATCATGTAGAAAAAATTGTAACAAATGTGGTAAATTTTAGTATGAATACTAACGTGGTTATTACACTGTAGATTGAGACCCAAGTACTATAATAGGTTTTATTTTTTCAATCTATCATTGTTCATATATGTCGAACCAAATGCATTCAGGAAAAGTTTTATTGGTGTAGCGAAGTACGTCACATCAACTTAATTATAGTTGCCTATAATGACCCTTACTGTTTCTATTCAACGATATTTACCACACGCTCCATTTACAGAGTCTGGTACATAGTACAAGATATAAAGCGTTCATTAATTTAGTTTCAGCTGGATAATAAACCCGAGTCAGATTTACGGCACTCTGGGCAGCCAATGCAGCGCGCGCAACGCCAGTAACGGTTGAGTAAACAAACACTATTTTATGCGCCCGCGCACGATACAACGCCGAGCATCGAAAACAAAGTTTGGTTTATGTACGAAGTACTATTAAAAACGAAATGTCTACTCCCTGCAATAATTATCTGTTACGCTTTTACGTACGAAAAGTATTGAATCTATTTCAATTAAATTTAATACATAGGTAGCTTATCTTATATCGTGAGAAAAGACAGACTATTTTTCAAATCGAAAAAATTGATGGAAGGGGGAAAGTTAGTATAGAAGTTACGTTATTTATGAGCTAGAAGCTTGAACTTGTTTTTTAGGTTTTTTTTAATAATATGTAGGGGGTAAAATCCCTATTAATTGTTTAGTCAAGGCGGCAAGTATAGATTCTTCATACGCGTTTTACCTTTATTGCATTAAAGAATTGTCTACAGTTAGGTCGTTTCGAGATATTAATATTTTTGTTTAATACCCTGTAATAAATTTTGTTCTTTGTTCCGAAAATTATATACTGCGCAACCTCTGGCGCACAGTTCTAAAACATCTCCTATTAATGGTTGCACTGCAAGTTAGTTTCCTATTAAAACATCTAACATCATTTTGTACTTTACTGTACCGCCTCTTTTTTGTAAAACAATTTCAATGCAAGCAAGTACCTATCTAGATATAAATAAGGCGTTATAAATTACAAACAGTTTATAAATAGGCCGGTACAGGTGTTTACGCATGTGGCTTACGTAGATAGGTGAGTGAGGTGAGTGTAAAGATTACTACAGCGCCGCGCCATTGGTTACAAAATAGATAAAGATTAATGTACAAACTAAATTGTTTTAGTAGGCGTATCAAGGTTTTTTATCCTCGAAGAGGCGTTTTTCAATTGACTGATAAATTCATCTAAAATAGTTTTCACTCTACTTTTATTATAAAAACACCTAGGCTGTGGAATGCGTTGCGTGAGTGGGTTTTTCCCATTAGTTAAATTTTGGTATTTTCAAGTCTAGATTGAATCGACTTGAAAAGCACACGTCATTGTACATCTTGGCGGTTAAGTGTAAAGTTAAGTAAAAAAAAAACATTTTGAACAAACGTTATTTTAAATTGCAAAAAAAAAAAGAATTTATTTGCTAAGTTTAGGCGAATATGCATGTATCTTGAGAGCAAGATGGGATTCCAAAACACAGTTTAAATGACTACGCAACTAAATTATTTTGTTTCGTTTGAGCAAAAAAAATATTTTGAGTTCGAGTAATAAGCTATTTTTTAACTATTATAGGTTTACACTGGACCTCCATCTCGCCTGATATTAAGTGACAATACGGTTTAAGACAACCTCGACTTGAAGACACCAGACTATAAGCATTAGGAAAAACCCACTCAGGCAACGCATTCATCAACCTAGACATTCTTATCACAAAAGTGGAATCAAACCACCTCGTTCCTTGTAACATCAACCATGAAACGATGTCTATGTGGAAGCTAGGTACTAATTAATAAAGCACTCAACATTGCTGTATTTATTATAATATATAATTATAATTTATTTGCTAAGTTTAGCAGAATATGCATGTATCTTGAGAGCAAGATGGGATTCCAAAACACAGTTTAAATGACTACGCAACTATATTATTTTGTTTCGTTAGAGCAAAAAAAAATATTTTAAGTTCGAGTAATCAGCTATTTTTTAACTATTATAGGTTTACACTGGACCTCCATCTCAACTGATATTAAGTGACAATATGGTTTAAGACAACCTCGACTTGAAGACACCAGATTATAAGCATTAGGAAAAACCCACTCAGGCAACGCATTCATCAACCTAGACATTCTTATCACAAAAGTGGAATCAAACCACCTCGTTCCTTGTAACATCAACCATGAAACGATGTCTATGTGGAAGCTAGGTACTAATTAATAAAGCACTCAACATTGCCATGTTTAAGGAAACTTAAACCGTTTAAATAAGTTTTTTTTTTCGTAATTTGTCTGGCAATGGCAACGGGAAACGATCCGCGTCCGCCATAACTGTCGCGTAACTCTTTGCTGCTCCACGGTCGCATCGTTAAAGTAAATCGTCACCGGCTGTTGAAACTCTCTTGTCTTTGGGCCTACAGGGACGGATTTAGGTGTAGAAAATACGTAGTGACACATTTAATAATATCGACTAGTGATTAAGGATAAATAAGTTTTGAAAATATAACACTCGAATTAATTGTGATCAGAATAGTTATGAACTAGCAGCGCCCCGCGGTTTAAGCTACGAAGTTCCCGTTATGGTACCGGGATGAAAAGTAACATATGTGTTATTCGAGACTATAATCTACATATCTCTGATACAAATTTCAACTAGATCCCTTCTGACGTTCTGACGTGATTGAGCAACAAACATCCAAACGTTCACATCCTACTAATATCAATTATCATAAATGCGAAATCTTTGGGTGGTAAGTACTTATTACCACTTGAAAATTAAGGGTATGGGAATAGCGCGGCAAAAACCGCGGGGCACCCCTAGTTTATAATATTAGTAGGATATACTAATGAATTTAGTGATATCCAATAAGTAAGTAATGAAGGGAGTTACGAAATATTGATCGTCACAACACCATCACGTTTCACACAACACCATCACGTTTCACACAACACCATCTAGGCCCAAGCTAAGCAAAGCTTGTGCTATGGGAGCTAGATAACTGATATGGTACATACTTATAAAGTGTAAATACATACTTATTTCTCATAGGAATACTCAGACACAGAACAAATATTTGTAATCATCACACAAATATTTACACCGGTTGAGAATCGTACCAAAACAAGTATAATACCCGGTTTACATTATTCCAGTCCAGCGACCGAATCCAGCGCTGGATTGCTTACTGGAATAATGTAAACCGGTACTAGAAAGCATTGGCACTGGATTTATGCTTTCCAGTGCCGGTTTCCATTTTTTCAGTAAGCAATCCAGCGGTGGATCGATCGCTGGACTGGAATCATGGAAACCGGGTATTATATTACTTCGCAGCTAAACGTTTACATTCTCTCTCTTGAGACTCTTGACATTTTCGAAAAGGCTAAGTGAAAGGTCCAATCTCCCCACTTGTTTCGCCCTAGCTCCGGCCCAGTCCACTTGTAACTTTGTGTCAAATTGATTCATTGCCCGAGTTGTGACAAGGAACGTTGGGGTGAAACGTGGTTACGATTAACTGAACGTTAAAATTTAATGCTCGCCCGTCAACGGAGATTTACGGTCGCGTAATTTCTAAAGGGTGGTTTCGGGGAATGTCTGTGACGGGTGATCGAGAAAATTTTACTTCCCATTCGAGGCTTTACTGTTATGTATACCCCATTACCCAAGTTCGTAAGATTTGAAGCATACAATACAATACAAAAACACTTTATTGGCACCACAAACTAAGTTGACAATAAGTAACACAACATATAATAACAGAACATAATGGGCATATACATATACATAGTTTACCGACTGCAAAGGTAAGGTTCTCAATTGAAATCGTGTTAGTTCGCGTAGCCTGTGTAATAGTGGTAAATAATATACTAGCAGTTCTCCACAGTTTTACCCACGTATACCCACTTTTATCCCGTTCTCGGGATAAAAGTGTGTGTTACTCTCGACTAAATCTAATCTAATAATTGTGCTTTAATTTTATTTCAGCCAAACGTGTACAATTTTTGGACTGCGCCTGATTGTGCATTAACTAATAGTAACATTCTAAGTCAGGTTTCACTTCTATTGTTTTTATGTTTGTGTCCCTACTGGAAAATGGGTGAAACGATTTAATTATTTATTTATTTTCGAAGTAAACTGTTGATTACTAGCAAAATAATTGTGTGTTATGAAAAAAAATCGCTTAGTTTGAAACCTCGCTGTTTCATTAGAGCAGTGTGTTAAAAGTTGGTCTACACATACTGTTTAGTTTCACATAATTGATTAAAGTTGAATGTGATAGTTTAATTGGGACGAAGTTCCTTATGGCAGGCTTGGAGGAGATAGGGATGTTGCCGCGCGACCGAAGCGAAAAAAATGTGAGACAAAAACCGTAAGAAAAATAAACAACGGAAGTGTACGCGTCACTTCCTTTATACTGTACTGCAATACTGGTGTGTTGCCAACTTTATTTTTCAGATGATCATACTATACATTGTGTTGCGTCTACGTCATCCTAAGGAATTTTCTTACATTCTTTCTTACTTTCCCATGACATCACATATTTTCTTTTTTAATGAAAAAATAGCAATAGTTTTTTTGGATTTCAAAGAAAACTAATTAATAAATATATTATATCCAAACTTACCAGTCATCAGGATCACAGTCCCTGAAGCCTTTCGCAAATGGATTGCTTGCTATTTTCAGCTGTGTTATCTGTAAAGACATTAGATTCTATAATAAATAAGAAAATTTATGACAAATGTTAGTTATTATTGAATCACATTTTGAATTGTTGCCAGTATATTTTAATAATTTACCTATTATACAAAAAAAATTAACTATTAAATTAAATTTGTTCTACGTCCGGCGGCCTTTTTCAAGGAGAGTTCATGCGTTGTACTCTTATGCTACTGAGTGCCAAGTGCAAGTCGAAAAGCGGACTGGACCAACCATACCCACGTGAGTTAAAGTAAAGTTTTACAACCATGTGCTGCTTGGCGGAAGAATAGCGGACAAAGGTGTATACCTCCAGGTGGACATTGCAAAGAGTTGAGGCGGTATATGGTCAGGCGCATCAGTAGTTTTGTTATGTACTTATCGAGTATGGATACTCGATAAGTAGATGTCTCTGTACTGTACACTAATCTACCACCAATAAACACATCTTATACGTGTTCAGTCTTTAATTTATATAGTACATAAGAGGAACACTCAAGGAGTCAGGAATCAGTATTGCCGCTATAGATTGAACACGCCATTTCCACAGCCCGGCAAAGAGTCTTTCCACTTATATGAGCCTATCTTGTACAGACGTTGAGCAAAGGCCTCTGTTCCTTCCCTCTAATGATCTCTATCGAGACCTATGGTGAGTCAATCCTTGTTGTGGACGTGAAGTTCATCTTTTCATCTCTTTCTGGGCTGATCTGGTGGCCGTTTAACCTCCGGGAACTAGTCAGTGGAGGTATTTTGCCCATATCTGGTCTGTCATTCTACAAACCTATCCTGCCCAGTCCCATTTTTTTCATCTTACCACTACTCAATAATGCGAAATAGTTAGGATAAGGTGTTGTTTTTTGTAAGTTTATTTTGTTAAGTTCATTAAATAGTTTATCTATCTATCTAAATATACTCACAGGCACAATTAATTAACCCACCTATATTTTTCGCCACTTCGATCTTTTCGACAAAATCGGTTTTGTGCGATTATTCTTAAAACCCGTTTATGTTGTCTAAATGAATCTTCCTTCATTTGTTATTGCTTAATGATAACTTTCAACGTAAGTTTTTTTTATTTTTTTTATTTAATAATTACTCGCCAACCAACTTGGTGACTAATATATTTATTACAATCTAGCCTAATTCGGAAAGTCTAGGCTAATGAGTAATTTTATTATGACTTAGTTTGCTAAATAATAATAATTGTAAGATTGTGTCCATAAGCACTTTTCTTGTTGTCTCTATTAAGGCGAAGTCACATCGTTCATGTGTACTTTGTATATAATATTTATAAATCTAAATTGCACTAACACTGCACTTTGAACACAGGTATTTATTTAATTTGCACTAAGTCAACTCAAATGGTTTTGTCCGTTTAAGCCTCCGCACTAACTCAGTGTTGTCAAGGAGCTGGATTGCCTCGACATTAACATGGTAATGAAGTCTTCGTTCGTGAGCTTCTGCAACGTAAGTGCTGCCATAAAGTTGGGGGTGGTGAACATTTTAAACGTAATTCTAGTACTAGTCAGTCCGATTTCGTCTGTTGAGCCGATCACTACCGGTTAGGATTCCGATAGTAATCGACTCGACATCGTCTTTTGCCTAAGCCGCCTCCTCCTGGCCCAGAGCCTCCACTACGGCCGCATTTCTGTCTCTAATTGGCCATCTGTACGTTGGAATCTCGAATGGTCTTTGGTGATGCAGCCAACGCTCGCCGCACGAACCGACCGATGGCGTCGTCAGTAAGTAAGTAAGTAGGCTTAGAACATTTAAACGTCAAACAATATTCGGTCGGACAAAACGAAGTAGAACCAGAGTAAGAGAGTGAATAGGGTTTTTTCTAAGTAAACACGTTCCATCATAGACCACATCGGCGCTTAATATCAGGTGAGATGGCGGTCAAGTATAAACCTATAAAAGTTAAAAAAGAAAGGTGCGAGTTTATTTCGTAATTATGTTTTTCGCAGAAAAGAGAGTAGACGTCCTGGGTTATATATATATGGTTGGTAGTTGGTTCAGTGATTCTCACCCGATGGTTCTGGTAGGCAGTCACAGCGGTGAACCCCGTCTCTGGGAACACGAAGGTCCTGTAAGGCACGGTGCCGGGCGCAGTGCTCTGTCCCTCGCCGGGGAGGTACACCACGTGCAGCCGCGGCTGGTAGCGGTGCATAGAGTTCAATATTATCTGCACACAAATATTAACAACTTCAAATACAAATTATTTATTCCTGTTTGCAGGTAAGATAATATAATATAAAACATTTTAGAAGTTGACCCATACAAACTGACCTCTTCTTCTAGAGGCACGCAATATGCAATATGTCTGGCAAAAGAATTTGTTTTAGTCCTAATTTATGGAATGAAAAAATAATCTTATATATAAAATTCTCGTGTCACAGTGTTTGTTTCCTTACTCCTCCGAAACGGCTTTACTGATTTTAACCAAATTTTATATGCATATTCTGTAGGTATGAGAATCGGCTACTAGCTATTTTTCATACCCCTAAGTGACAAGGGTTGTTCACTAAGGCAAAACAACGTTTGCGGGGTCAGCTAGTATGTGAATAAAATTATAGTCAGCCGATTATGTTTCAATTTTGTATCCAGAGAAATTACAGGGCTTAGAGATATAACAACTTAGATCTCTGGGTGACGAGCAGTGCAGTGCTAGGTAATGATTTGGACTCTTCATGTTCCAATAGCTGCGTGTCACTGTGCGGTTATGTGGCAGGCATGTTGCTTACCATCAGGCACACGTCCTGCTCGTCTCGTCACTCTTTATTAAAAAAAAAAATAGTCTTCTTCGTCATCTTTTCATTTCTAGATTTAATTCAGTTGTGTTATTTAAAGGTACGTCATCTGACTGACGTGAGGTGTACTCTGTATGGTACATGCCAAAACAAAATAAGACATACAAACAAAAAAACAATTTAAAAAATTGTCAGAGGAACTGCCGAAAGAAGTGAAAACGTAAAATCGAGAATTGGATAGCTTCCTTTGGAAACTACGCAGGTGAAACCGGAGGGCGTGGCCATGAGCATAATGGGAAACGTTGACGTATTTTTAGATGACCAAAGGCCATGGTCCCAAACTTACCCGAATATTTTTTTTCATTCCCGAGCGTGACGCTAGAATTCAATTCACAGCCCACGAAAAATCTGTCTGTGGCGTGTCATAAGAATTTTCACTTCAAAAACTAGTGCCTCAATAGGCGGCCGTATTGGTAAAAGGGATTCCTTCCAGACAACCTTTGGGAGGAGATGGTTTTTTAAATTGTTGATATGTTGATATATCGCAACAGTTAATGTAATGTAGGTAATAGTACGTATAATAGTAAGTTACGGCTGGTCTAGTCGGGAGAACGGCGACTGCCGATCCGGAGACCCCGGGTTCAAACCCCACACGCACCACTGTCTTTTCGAAGTCATGTGCGTAATGCCGCTAACTTAAAACGGTGAAGGAAAACATCGTGAGGAAACCGACATGTACCTAGAATCTTTCGAAGTCATGTGTCATCCGCCAACCCGCACTGGGCCAGCTTGGTGGATTATGGCCTTAACTCTCTCCTTGCGAGAGAAGGCCCCGAGTCCCAGCAGTGGGAACGTTTAGTGGGCTGTTGATGTAGATGATGATGTAGGTAATAGTGATTAGTAACTCACGTGTCCATTGTCGTCGAGCTGGTTGTTGGTCAGCTTGAGCTTGTCGAAGGAGACGAGCTGGCGCATCCAGTGCGAGCCAGGCGCGGGCGAGTCGGGGTGCACGTGGATCCGCGGCGGCGACACCGGGTCCGCCTTGCCCGCCACCACCCAGCTCGAGCTGTGCGTGAGACATCCCTATACTAACTACTTACAAAGTAGCAAAATCTGACTAAAGAGCACTAGCATTAGGCTCAAAATTGTCTACTACCCACTTGGAAATTTCTAGATGCTTATAACCACAGAACAGAAATCAAGAAGAAGTAGCAAGTAGGCGGGACAATCGTAGTACTAAGTAAGCGCAATCTCCGCATACTTTGAGAGTACGCCCACTTCCGAATACTTAGTCGTGCTCTGCCACTACTGCAGTACTCCTGAATCCGCGATTTTGAATAAAAAGTAAGCAGTCATGCCATATTGTGCAGTTATTGAGTGTAAAAACGATAGCCCTGCCAAAACTTTATCCAAAGGAGGCATATCGTACCATCGGTACGTCCTATTTTATTTAATTTTGATTTTATTGTGAAAATAAATTAATATTAGCTTAAAGAGAGAAATTATTTAAATGAAGTCAACTTTAAAGTCATTGAAATAAGGTCCATTTTCATTCAAACTATATGTGATATTCTCGATCATTCTATGCATGCGAGTAGCGCTACTCAGTAGCGCTACTCAGTGAATGATGGACGCAAGCTGTTGAAATTGCTAATATCGATATTTCTAACTTGTATAGTTGTGTGAACAAAATATTTATATTATCTTTTATTATTTAGTATTTGAATAATTTAACGTTTTATTTGAAAAAAGTACATTTTATCATTTCAGTTTTCCTAAAAGTCCCGTTGTTAAGGAGAAATGAATAGAAGCTACAGGAAGGCAAAATTGGTTTCCTTCCAAAACAAGCACGATTTGCTCTGAGCACTTTTTAGACAGCGATTTTATAATAAAAAAAAGGAAATAGGTACATAGACGAAACAGCAATACCGACAAAAATAATTATATGTTTTCGTGTATGCGTGTTTATTTCTTACATTAAACCCCCATTTTGGCTATGGTTCATTTTATAAAAACCTAAAATCCTGTAATCATACCTTTAACCTCATATCATAGTTGTTTCCACGTAAAATGTTATGGTAATTTCCACATAAATTCAGCGGCTTCTACTCCTCGAAAAAAGTTTCTATTCATGGTTATAAAAATATCTTGAATTTTTACTGACAACAACTTAAATGACAAGGTCATCCCTCAAAGAAAATAACTATTTTCTTACATTGTGTAACAGCTATCTGGCCGCCATATTACAAGCTTAGCTTAGTTTAGCGTCAGATGGTGTTGTGTGTAAATGTTTCACCTATATTTATTTATCTTTACCTCACTCAAGAAAAATATCATTCGACTAAAATACAAATTTTAGTGCTACTTGCCAAGACCAATTTCATAATTAGTTTATTTACTTAAGATATTTATTTAGTTTCCTCCGAGTATTTTTGTAGTTTCTTCCTAGTAATTACTTTCTTTTACAAAACTCTGTTACGCTACACTCTATAGTTAATAAAATTAAGATGGTACATGAACAAATTTAATCATAATATTATGATTAAATTATACGATAGGGACGTAAACTGAATAACGTAATATCGATAATTTAATAAAAAAGGTAACAGCAGTGTCTTATCACTATTAGCACAACCGGCTTATATTTACGAATCCCTTATTTTAAAGAAGGTAGCGTTCATAGTTGCATAAATTACATAAAGTGCCATCTAGTATGAAGTAGCAGAATTAGTGAGCACTAGATGTCACTAATCTTACAATTAGTGACATCTAGTGCGCACTAGTGAAAACAACTTACATTTTTGAAAGATTATAATAGTTACCACCTTATTGTATTCTACTAAGGTTGAGTTTAGAAAGTTCGTAGCACTGATGTATTCGATACGCCCTAAAAGTCCTGATAATGGTACAAAATAAGCGACTTAGTCACATTCAGGATACGGTACTTTTTTCTGTAATTAGATAAAATTGAGTTATCCAAGAAAGTCGTAACAACATTTTGAATAGTTGACAATAACAGATTTATTGTGTTTAGCAATAGGGTTCATTTTTGAGTACGTAACTAAATGCAATACATCATTTTAGGTTCGTCACTATGGGACAAATCACTTGCATTGTTTCAATGTGTTTAAAATATATCAAAACCACGTTTGTGTGCAAACGTGATACGGTGGTTTTCCTAGTGAGATTCAGCTACGAGCCTTCTACTTGATTTCTGTTCTGTGCTTATAACGTTCGGAATTTGTTTGATTCATGAAGCTATTCTGGCGGTTTTGATTCTCACTTGTTTTGTTTTGAAACCATCTATCGATTTGACTGTTATTGTTTTATTTTGAAACCACTCAACCGATTTTGAATCTTATTGTTGTGTTTATAAAGCAGTTTATCGTCGAGCTGGTTATTGGTCAGCTTGAGCTTGTCGAAGGAGACGCCAGCTCGTCTCCATTTTGTCGGTTTTGATTATCATTTGTTTTGTTTTGAAACCATTCTATCGATGTTGACTGTTATTGTTTTATTTTAAAACCAATCAATCGATTTTGATTATTATCGTTGTGTTTATAAACCCGTTTATCGGCGAGCTGGTTGTTGATGTCGGGGTGGACGTGGATGCGCGGCGGCGATACTGGGTCCGCCTTGCCCGCCACCACCCAGCTCGAGCTGTGCCGCGAGACATCTCTATACTGACTACTTACAAAATACCAAAATCGGACTAAAGAGCACTAGCATTAGGTTCAAAATTGTCTACTACTTGGAAATTTCTAGATGCTTCTAACGCTGGGTCTTTGTTTGGTTCTTGAAACCATTCTGTCGGTTTTGATTCTCATTTGTTTTGTTTTGAAGCCTGCCGATTGATTTTGACTGTTATTGTTTTGTTTTGAAACCACTCAATCGATTTTGGTTCTTAAAGTTGTGTTTATGAAGCAGTTTATCGCCGAGCTGGTTGTTGGTGTCGGAGTGCACGTGGATGCGCGGCGGCGACACCGGGTCCGCCTTGCCCGCCACCACCCAGCTCAAAATTGGTTCAAAATTGTCTACTACTTGGAAATTTCTAGATGCCTGTAACCTGTAACGCCTGAGAATTTGTTTGGTTCTTGAAACCATTCTGTCGGTTTTGATTCTCATTTGTTTTGTGTTGAAACCAGTCTATCGATTTTGACTGTCATTGTTCTGTTATGAAACCAATCAAACGATTTTGAATTCAAAAATAATAATTTAAAAAATTGCCAGTCTGAACTGCCGATACAAGTAAAAACTTAGGACTCAGAATTTGAAAGCTCACTTTGGAAACAACGCGGGCGAATCCGGAGGGCGTGGCCGTGAGCATAGCCATCCAGAAATGCGTCAGCATTTTTAGACTGTACTTGGTGATGGTGAGGTCATTTGGATACTCTTTTTTTGTACATATTTCTTGGATTAGGAGAAGAAGAGGAAAATAGGGGGAAGTTGGAAAATAGATAGGCTACAACATAGATACATAGGCTACAACAATGGTCATGGTCCCGAGTTTATCCGAAAATCTATTATCATTCCAGATCGTGACGCTAGAATTCAATTTACAGACCACGAAAAATCTGTGGTTCGCCAAAAGCAGTTTTCACTATCTGTGGGGCCAGCTAGTTAGTTTATATTGAAAATTACATAGGTACAAAAGTTACCTGTGGAAGGCGTATCTGTATCTCTTATCGTCGAGCGGCACGAAGTCGACGAGCAGTAGGTAGTCCGCACTGGGCAGGAGACCGGCTAGGCGGGCCTGTAGCGCCGGGAACATGCGCCGGCCCGCCTTCGTCACTATCATCTCCGTGCCCAGGTCGTGGAAGCTGCGCCATAGCGCTCCCAGCTCCAGAGCCGCTGAACACCGGGCCACGGCTGGGTGCAGCGTCACTGACTGGGTTGACGCCTTTGGATTCAATTAAAGAGTCCTTCAATGTATTAATTTGATTACACACGTGAAAATATTGAGAATTTAATTGGGAAGACACATCCCTCTTCCCAAAATCGTATCTATCAATGAAAATTGGGTTGAATGAGATCTAAGTAAGCAGTTTTAGTCCAGTAAGTAATAGTTTTATTTTAATACGTCACAAATTCAATGTTGTTAAAACACAACTTCCGATTGGTAGTGGGCTTGAACATCTTGATTATCTGTAGACCTTCATTGGTCTATGGATAATTCAGGTGTGCTTAGTGTAAGTAGTTGTTAGGTATGTAGCGTAGTGTAGTTCTCATTGTATTTTAGTTTTGTTAAAACACTGATTAAAGTAATAACGAACTAGAAGAACTTTTATATTCTGCAACTTTTTTTTTATAGCATAGAGTGACGAGACGAGCGGGACACATGTCCTGCTGGTACTCATGGTAAGCAACACGCCTGCCACATAACAGCACAGTGATGCGCAGCTATTGGAACATGAAAGTCCAAGTCATTACCTAACACTACACTGCGCTCGTCGCCCAGAGATCTAAGATATTATATCTCTAAGCCCCGTAATTTCTCTGGAAACATTGCCCTTCAAACCGGAACACAGTAATATTTGCACATGACTGCTTGGCGGTAGAATAACTGGCAAAGGTGTGGTACTTCCCCAGGCGGACTCTGCCAAGAGCCCTACCACTACTAATTAATATCAACTGGCCTCGTGGCTTAGTGGGTAGTAACTCTGCCTGCGAAGCCGAGAGTTGTGGGTTCGATTCCCACCCAGTGCAAATATTTGTGTGATGAATTCAAATATTTGTGCTGTGTCTGGGTGTTTCTATGTAGGTATAATAAGGATGTATTTACAACTACATCATTATTATATCAGCTAATGGCCGCCATAGTACAAGGTTTGCTTAGTTCGGGGGCAGGTGGTGTTATGTGAAAAAAAAATAAGGAATAAACGTTACACTTTAAAAAGATACTCACGAAGGCGTTGGTCCTGGGTGGTAATGGTGGCTGCGGCGGCGCCGTCTGAGCGCCGTGGTCGCGGCATGTGCTTTCACTCAGTGCTTGCAGAGGTGAGTAGGTGCTTCGTGCGCATACTGACGCCTGCGCATACAAAATAACACGAATTTACACAATTAAACACATTAATTGACTTAAAATCATTAAACCTGCAAAAAGTTAAGCAAGTAGAGACTCCAATCTATTGGAATTTCGGTTTAAAATCAATTCCACCATGACCTTTTTTGCGAGATTTGACTCTACTTTTGTGATAAGCACGTGTAGGCTGTGGAATGAGTTGCCTGAGTAGGTTTTTCCCGATAGTTTTGATCTTGGTGTCTTCAACTTGAGAGTGAAATGGTTTCTTCTAAGTAAACACGGTCTATCGTAGACCGCATCGTCGCTTAACATCAGGCGAGATAGCGGTCAAGTGTACACACACAACACCATCTGACCCCAAACTAAGCAAAGCTTGTGTGATGGCGGCCAAATAGCTGATATAATACTTATATAGTTTTAAATACATACTTATTATACATAGAAACACCAAGACACAGTGCAAACAAAATTCATCACACAAATATTTGCACTGGGTGGGAATCGAACCCACGACCCTCGGCTGCGCAGAGGATCAAGGAGGTGAACTCACGTCTCTGATGGGGTTGTGTAGCCCCGGTTGCTCGTGGTCTCGGCCGAGTCGCTCCACCAGCGACTGCGAGAGAGTGAACCCTCCACGCGGGCAGTGGCTCGCACCGCCCACGATAGAACCTGTCACAAAACATTCAAAGTCAAAGTTCTTTATTCATAAATGTACAATTTACACGTCAATTTTAAAAACAAAAAAAGAGCATACAAAGAGTATACATTTTTAAAGTTTAAATTTAACATTTTATTGTACGATAATGAGTATCGTACAAATAAGTGTCAACCATTAAAATATAATATTTTATGTATTTATTACAATTGTAATGAACAATGTCATTTTTTTTGACATTTTTTTTTTTCATTCAACATTTTAAAAACAGAATCAGCAACAGGCTTTAAACTTTAAAGTCTTGAACGTCACCGTAAATTTGCTAGCTTATCAGTTTTTTATCTGATACATTTCAAAGAGTACCTACGCAACTTTTCTTTTGTAGTGGTAGGACTCTTGGCAGAGTCTGCCTGGGGAAGTACCACACCTTTGCCAGTTATTCTACCGCCAAGCGGTAATGTGCAAACATTACTGTGTTCCGGTTTGAAGGGCAATGTTTCCAGACAAATTACAGGGCTTAGAGATATGATAGGTACTATTAGGAAATTAAAGTTTATAATAAGTAGGTTTCCCTGAATTTTACCATTTTTGTGATGACAACTAAAAAAGTAAAAAGTAACATTTTGCAAGCAAAAAGGCCTACACCAGCTTAACCCTGCAACTGTACCGAACAACCCTGAGAACAGTGGCCCGTCAACGAGACACAAGACACTGGCGAAGTTGTAGTCATGCCGCATACAGAAGCCAAAGATAAAAGAAGTTGAAGAAGAAGTCCTTTTGAATCAATTAAATATTCATTCAATAGGTTTTACTCACGTAGATAGTACCTATACCTACCCAAAATTTTACTACGTCGCGTCGATAAAAATAAGCCTACCTACAAATTCAGACTTTAAAAATAAATAATCTATCTGTGCCTCAATTTTGTTGGTTCCGACGTGATTGAACAACAAACATCAAAACTTTAACATCCATAGGTATATTTATAATATTAGTAGAGTTTAAAAATATATTTTGGAAAAAATTATGTTGCTCAACTCTCTCCACATAAATAGATAAGTATATTTATTATTTTATCACTAGGTAGCTATAATTTTTCTTACTAACATTTTTTACGCTCGCTCGATTGCGTAAAAAATGTTAGTTCGCTCGCTCGTTGCTCGCTGTACATAATAAGTACGGGCCGGAATTCGTAACCAAAGTTCGTCACCTAGAATCCTAGAAATATCAAGATAATAAAAATAATAAAATAAATTTCGTGATAAAAATAATATGTTTTTTATGATTAAGCCCTGGGTATTGTTTTGAATATTAGATCAAATCGTGAACGTTTAAAAACTATGATAGATTATAATTATTAGGTATATCATATTATAATACCTTATAATAATATCAAATTCATAAAAACACGAAAAATATTAGGTTCTTCTCATGAAATAAACAAACTTCATTTTTCTTAGAAGCACTTAAATATCTTTTCTGTCTTTGATAGGCTTTCGCTTGCCCGCCATCTGACCTGATGTTTAGCGACTACACGGGCGACGGCGGCATAGCACGTTAGACTTAGAAAAAACCGATTCAGTCATGACTTTTATTTATACTGACACATCAAGATTGTTTCCTTTGAAAAAAAAAACCATCAGACAACGCATTTTATTTACTCTTATTACCTATATGAAAAAAAAAATTAAGCTTTGAGCCAAATCAGAGTGATGTAATTCAGATAAGTTGTCATTTTTTATCTGAATCCTACAATACCTACAATTAAAAAAGTAAGATTTTAAGTTTATAGTGTATTTGTTTGTTTCTTTAAAAAGCAAATTTTGATTCATCCTAAGCCGTATCGTTGTTTTCCGTCAATCGAGAAAACTCACAACTGACAAGGATACTTACTTTTAAACACAAATTATATTTATATAAAAACTATCCCGGAAGCTCTGAGTCGAGCTTCCTAGAGTTCCTAGGAGTGCCAGATGTCAGAGGACGATCACTCGATTTCAGAGGACAGAAGTCAAACAAATTCACTGTTATTCGCATAGTTTTTTATACTCACTAACACATTAAAACTTAAAACCCTTAAAAACAAGTTATTTTTTCGAAAATAGATAATAAATATCATATTGGAAAGTTACATGGGGCGACAGAAATAAAGTGACCTACACTCGTGAAAAATATAAAACTGGTATGTTTTGATGTTTTCATGTCAGTATTAAAATTACTTACAGCTTCCGTAAAAGCATCACGGCAACACAACCGAAGCTATTGTTTACCACACTTCCACTTCTGACTATACACACGTGTCTAAAATATCGCATCCTCACATAAAAACAACAAACAATCTCATAAAAACCAGCGTCCACCCCGCAGCGGACGTCTCACTCAACTAATTGCTTTTATGGCGGGAAAACTAACGCATCCAAACTAAAATGGCGGCAATCATTTCATCGGCTGGTGTCAACACGGGGATTATAAATAAGCCGGGTGATGAAAACTATACTTGCGTAGAAACGACAATGATCTTTGCTTTATTTTGGTTGCTTTCTATTTTATGGGCGCTTTGGTTGACTTATAGTTTCGTTCTTGGTTTATTTACGGTGCAGACATTAAATTGAACAGTGATAGGTCGGCAAATATGTGAAAGACATAAGCCATTTTTATTACAAATGAGTGACCTTTCACTTTTATATATATAGATGGAAGTAAATTGCTACAGAATACCCTCCCTCAATGACAATTTGAGCCTGGGTGCTTGCAAATTCAAAAACAATGAAATATTATTAAAGTAAAACCTGACAAACTTAGGTAGGTACCTACACTTTGGAATATGTACCTCATGTACCTACCAGTTCTTTTACCCTCTGTGACTGTAAGTATAATATTAGATGATTTAGATGTACCTACATACATATTTACGTAGCATACTTTTACTTAAGCTATACCTAGTCTACTTCCGGAAAGAATATTAATGCTCTTCGAGTGCAAAAGCCGTTTTTATCTGCTAGAGAATAAAGTTCCTAAAATTTAATTTAAGTAAAACATAGTTTGTGAATGAAGTTTAATGGTAAGTATGTATTTCAAAACACCATGAAACCTTAATTATTAATTTACCTGATTAATTACATGATTAATTTATCTCCATGGTGCTGAATTTATCGTACAACTTTTTTTTAATTTGTTACAATCTCAGACTCGGAACCTCCTTGGTGTACCTACTTTTTGAAGTGAAAACTTCTTTTGGGGCACCTAGACAGATTTTTCGTGGGATGTGAATTGGATTTTAGCGTCACGCTCGGGTATGATAAGAAGTCTTCGGGTAAACTCGGGACCATAGCCATTGGCCATCTAGAAGTTCGTCAGCCAATGGGAAACGCTAAAGGACGTAGCCTGCTCATCATGGTATGGCCATCTAGAAATGCGTCACCCAATGGAAATGATGCTTTTCTAGAGGGTCTTGCCATGATGACCAGGCCACAACCCTCCGGTTACACCCGTGTAGCTTCCAAAGTAAGTTATCATATTCTGAGTTATAAGTTTTCACTTCTATCGGCAGTTATTATGACTCCCAATTTTTTTTTAATTTGTTTTGCGCGGAATTTTCTTTTCACGTTATTAGAGATAGGTAGAATACGCGTTTACTGCGTTTACGATAAACAAGAAATTGAAAACTAGTATAAAAGCTAAAACGATTTTACCGACGAAGAAGTTTATTTGACGCCAACAGAAATAACTGAAAATTTTCATAATGTGCAAAGCGTTTAGTCATTTCCTCGCTAAGGTGGGATGAGAAGTTACGTGTTGCACTTGAGTCTGTATTATCTATTCTATGCTTGAGTGCAAAGTTTTTTCTCCTTGTGCTCTTTTGATTCCCTCGCTAACTCTCAAGATTCTAACTTATGAATGACGCGCTGTTTCAATTTTAGCATCCTTTGCTTGCTCGGTCATCAGAATTGAACACGCGGTTAAAAAGCAATTTTGCACTCGTGTATAGCAAATACCTATAACTAGTATGCGTTTTAATGACAAAAATGTGACTTACCTACTTTTTTTTAATTTACACATACATTTACAGATAGCTTTGTATAAATATTCAAACTTCGTACAAAATAAGTGAACATATAAGTATTATGTTTTCTTCTGCAAAATCCAAAAGCCACATTTATATTTTTTTTGCCAAATTAAAATGAACGCCTTCCCTCGGGTGCATGTAGTCGGAAGCGATAAATTTTTTCGCGTATCATCCACAAAGACATAATTGTCAGCTTATGAGTTATTTGTGAGGTGCTACCTCCACTAATGTGGTATATTTGTTAGTAATTTAAGTCGCATTCTGAAAAATAAGGACAATTAAGTATTCATCAAGGCAAATATACATTTCCGTATAATTTAATCAAGAAATAAAAGAAGCCAAGAGATGGGTACCTATATAAGATGACAGAAGTCGAACTTTAATCACTGTTTGGCTTTAAATGGAGTCTATGTGAGAATTCAAGAAGACTTAAACATTTGCATAGTTACTGAATGAGCCAGCCGCTTTTGTATTGGTCTATGTCTATAGTTATGTTATATTATAGTATAGTTATACAGCTTTGTATTTTATATACTACCTTTTGTTAGCTATAGTTATAGCCTATACATATAGCCACCAGAAAAAAGTTTTCAATCTTACCATAGATACTTGTGTACTGCTTAAATCGTTGGCATTGATCGCGGCCTTCGCGACATCGGCATCGGCATAATATACATATTTACGAGTATAAACACAATACTCAATATAAGTAGGTAATTGTGATGTATGTAATTAATACGATCATACCGATAAATCATTTGACACCGAGCCATAAACAGATACCTACCTAACAATTAGTTCTAGCTAAATAATGTTATGTAAGAATTTTAACCAACATTATTAGAGAAAACTTTAGACACGGAAGTTTTACGGGATTAATTTCTACTTCGATTTTTTCAAAGAAACTTATGGCAGTGGCTTCTACTACCTACTGACTTTTACTTTTAATTTTCTCCCACATCTTGGAAATCCTATATTAATATTGGCTAAAATAAACTTAGAATCAGATCCTAAAACTCATTCCTAAACTATGGTTTCAATTTTAATTTATAAGTATCTACTGAAACGACTCAAATCGTTCCGTCAACGAAAAACAAACCTTTACCCCCAAGTTGAAGATTGATATTCCCGTGCATGTTCGATAGGCAAACAAATTGTGTGTGGCAGCATTCCTTCGAAGGAGTTTGATTTACGCGTCAGTCAGGTCGTCACTTCCCGCCCCGGGTTAACTCCTGACTTGGTATGCTTGAAGGTGTCACATCAATCAGATGGACCAATATTTTGAGAGGCGCCAGTATTGAGAGTGTGGCGTATGGTGGTTGAAACGCGAACAAGCACTTAAGAGCATGAGAATCTACAAGTTTTTGTGTTCTGTGTCATATTTTAAAATGTTATATATCAACTATTGCACAGATTTGTGAAGTATTGTAATTTTACGTCAAAAGTATGACCACAGAATGTCATGAAAATTTAGGAATTTTAAGTAAGTATGTTAAAGTTTGGTATTGGTTTCATTTTCTCCATTTAATTTACTCAAACAAAAACCGACTTGAATGTAAAATTAAAATCAGATATTCGACTAAAATGCATGTTTTTTGTGAAATCAACTAAAGAACTAAAGACTGTTCCAATGATACAGCGATGTCTACGAATCGATACCTATGAATATATGATCGAGGTAAGGTAAAAAATATTTTGATTTGTTATTGATATGTAAAAAATTGCTGATATCGATAAAATTTGTATGAGGCCTAAGAATATATCAAACAAAAGTGTGGCGTTTGGTGATTGGAACAGTAGGTACCTATCAATCGTGATACTGAAGAGCATGAGAATCTATATTTTTTTATGTTCTGAGTCATAATTATTTTACGTCGTCACAAAAATAATTTGAGTAAGTATATTTACAATGAAAATTTAAGAACAGCATTTTTTAAAGTTTTCATCGAACATTACAGTTTTTGTGAAAAACGGACCTCAAATTGAAGCTGGCAAATGCTATTATAGACCGGGGTCGATAATTTTTAAAACCAAAAAAAATAGTAGTAGGATGAAACCCATTGGAAAAGGAGGAGAATATTATAAAAATAAAAGGAAAAATAAATTACGGGCGATCTGAGGTCGGGAAGGGGATGGGGGGGTCCGTTTTAAGCGTAAAAACGGTTTATCTCGATTTCCGGCAAAACTACAAACCCTATGGAAATAAGTTGTAAGGCAAAGTTGTAGGGTTTAAAAAGATCTACAGCTTTTGTCTTGCCACTTTTTTCACATCACCGCAAAATTTATGAGAAAAATTCAAATAAGTGAGTTTTTGGTTTTTAATTTTTTTCTCATGTAAACACACAAAAATTACTCTAAAAATTTGGTCAAAACTTGCCTTTTTATATTTTAAATACACTGTATTTTTTTTTATTGAAAATAATATTTTTTTCTACCTTAAATTAACTTAATATTGAAAAAGTACCCTAATTTTAATTCGAAAAATCTCCCGTCAAAATATCAGCTTTTTCAATAAAGTTGGTAAGCTTTTTGTTCTTTAAAATCTCTTTTTTCTGATAATGTAAAAAAAAATATACATTACCATGGCAAATGTTCTCAGAAAACGCTTTGAAAAAAATACCACTTAAGTTCGATTTTTTTATTTTAGTATAAAACGCATTTAGATTGAAGTTTTTTTTTCATATAATACTGAGATTCCAATATAAACTCACAAGTTTGATACTTGAGTATAAGTGTTATAGGATTTTTAAGTGGTTTAGGAGCTTCTATGTCGTAAATTTAGGAGAAAACGGGCATTTTTGTTGTAAATTATTTGTATTCAGTACCTATATAGCAATCAAGAAAAACAAAAACTGCATTCCATAGCGTAATTTTTTTTTTTTGAAAATGTTTAGTTTCGCAATTTTTTTTTTTGTTATTTTACAATATTTTTATATTGTTACACTGTTTACAATTAATTTATAACAGACAATCTCTATGTTTTTCTAAAACTTATGATATAGAATCTCATAAACCGCTTAGCATCCGAATGACACTTATGCTCAAGTATTAAACTTGTTAGTTTATATTGGACGTTCATTATTATATGAAAAAAAAACTTCAATCTAAATGCGTTTTATACCAAAATAAAAAAATCTAACTTAAGTGGTATTTTTTTCAAAGCGTTTTCTGAGAACATTTGCCATGATAATGTATATTTTTTTTTACATTATCAGAAAAAAGAGATTTTAAAGAACAAAAAGCTTACCAACTTTATTGAAAAAGCTGATATTTTGACGGGAGATTTTTCGAATTAAAATTAGGGTACTTTTTCAATATTAAGTTAATTTAAGGTAGAAAAAAATATTATTTTCAATAAAAAAAAATACAGTGTATTTAAAATATAAAAAGGCAAGTTTTGACCAAATTTTTAGAGTAATTTTTGTGTGTTTACATGAGAAAAAAATTAAAAACCAAAAACTCACTTATTTGAATTTTTCTCATAAATTTTGCGGTGATGTGAAAAAAGTGACAAGACAAAAGCTGTAGATCTTTTTAAACCCTACAACTTTGCCTTACAACTTATTTCCATAGGATTTGTAGTTTTGCCGGAAATCGAGATAAACCGTTTTTACGCTTAAAACGGACCCCCCCCCCCCATCCCCTTCCCGACCTCAGATCGCCCGTAATTAATTTTTCCTTTTATTTTTATAATATTCTCCTCCTTTTCCAATGGGTTTCATTCTACTACTATTTTTTTTCACTTGTTATTATTTTAAAAGGCTTCTACCCTGGTCTATTATTATATTATTTAAGTTACGGTGGTCTATTCGGGAGAACGGCGGCTGCCGATCCGGAGACCCCGGGTTCAAACCCCACACGCACCACTGTCTTTTCGAAGTCATGTGCGTAATGCCGCTAACTTAAAACGGTGAAGGAAAACATCGTGAGGAAACCGACATGTACCTAGAATCTTTCGAAGTCATGTGTCATCCGCCAACCCGCACTGGGCCAGCGTGGTGGATTATGGCCTTAACTCTCTCCTTGCGAGAGAAGGCCCCGAGTCCCAGCAGTGGGAACGTTTAGTGGGCTGTTGATGTTGATGTTGAAATGCTATTATCTTAACTACACTAAATCGCACTACACTTGACTTGATGGTCACCGGTCATATTATTTATTTATACTTCGTGGGCTTATATTCAACCCCGTATGACCAAGAATTAAAAAAAGTCAGGTGCATGCTTAATTTGAACCTACGACGATTCTTCACTCTTATGATATGTGTTTCGATGTGGTAGGACTCTTTCCACAGTCCACCTTGTAGTACCACATTTTTACGAGTTATTCTACAGCCAAGCCGTAATGGTTTTTTTTATGGTATAGAGTGGCGAGACGAGCGTTACATGTGCCTGACGGGAAGCAACATGCCTGCCCATAACAGCCCAGTGACACGCAGCTATTGGAAAAGAGTCCAAATCATTATCTTGCACTGCACTACGCTCATAGCCCAGAGATATAATGATGGTTTTCTACACATGGTCTTTAAGTTAACGGCATTATGCACATGATTGCGAAAAGAGAGTGTCGCTTGCGCATGGGGCTCCAAATCGGCAGTTGCCGTTGTCCCGACTAGAAAACCCGTAGCTGAGCGCAGTGCAATGCTAGGAAATAATTTGGTATCTAAGTAATTTCGTATCACGGTGCTGAATTGGTATTTGGTATCTTAATTTAATTTCTCTGGAAACATTACCCTTTGAACCGGAACACAGGGATTGTGCATTACTGCTTGGCGGTATAATAACGAGAAAGGTATGGTACTTTCCAGTCGGACTCTGCAAAGAGCATACTTCTATACTTAATATTATGAAGCTGAAGAGTTTGTTTGTTTGAACGCCAGGATCTCGGGTAGTACTGGTCCGAATTGAAGGATTATTTTTCTGTTGGATAGTCCATTTATCGAGGAAGGGTATAGGCTAAATAAAATTACGCTAATGTCAATCGGAGCGGAGTATGAATGAAAAATGTAACAAAAACGGGAAAAAATATTTCTTTGTGAGAGATTTCGTTGCGTGCGCAATTATTAAAAATCGCTGGACCGATTTCAATCTTTCATCATTGGATATGTACGTGATCTCTGAATGCTCTAGTCTAAATATGTGCCACGGGTTAATCCGGGGCGGACTGCTAGTTACATAATACTATCCAATTTCGAAGATATCGTTTCCAAAGCCGTGTTTCAGAGTTCATAATGAGGTATCGCGGCGTCAGTTACAGCTAACGAGCCTTGCAACACAAATCACCATTACGGCCGCGCGCGCGACGGACCGTAGCGGCGCGTGCGCATCTACGGCGCGAAGGGCGGAGGCGGGAAGACTCACAACTTACAATTTAGTTTATAAGCTTATTACTCATAGGCAACGACACTCTTGTGCGAAAAACTTCAAAGTCTTGAACATCGCCGAAAAATTCCTAGCCTATCGGTTTTTTATCTGATACACTTCGGAGAGTGTGCAACTGATTTACATGATCTAATACCACCTTGCCCTTTTTTCTATCGGAATGCTCGTAGGTCGAGAAAGCGACATTGTTTCAAGGTTGGTGTTCCAAAGACGCAGTGTTGGACGGCCTCCCACTAGATGGACAGATGACCTCACAAAGGTCGCTGGAAACCGCTGGTTGCAGGTTGCGCAGGACCGTTCGTTATGGAAATATAGGGGGGAGGCCTATGTCCCACAGTGGACGGCTGATGAATGAATGAAATGAATGTTCCAAAGACGCGAACGAAGAGATTTGACTCTACTCTTGTGATAAGACGGTCTAGGCTGTGGAATACGTTTTCTGAGTGGGTTTTCCCTATAACGAGAGTGAATCGGTTTCTTTTGGGTAAACACGCTCCATCGTAGACCACATCGCCGCTTAACATCAGGCGAGATGGCGGTCAAGTGTAAACCTATAAAGGTTAAAAAAAACTTGGCGAAATTTAGTCTCTACTGAATTCAGTGAAGTGTTATCGCATTCAGTAAGCTAGCATGCTAAAATCAGCGAGGATTCAGTTACTTCTGAATTCAGTAACTAAATTTATTTGATGTGTAAGAAAAATAGACTTTTACTCGTAGATTTATTAGCTGTTATCAGAAGACAAATAAAATTGGCAGTTCGGACTGTGACAGAAGTGTTTTTTTTTAAATTAAGAGTGACGAGACGAACAGGACATTTGCCTGAATGTAAGCAACATGCCTGCCACATAACAGCACAGTGACACGAAGAGTCCAAATCATTACCTAGCACTGCACTGCGCTCGTTACCCAGAGATCTAAGGTGTTAAATCTCTAAGCCCAGTAATTTCTCTGGAAACATTGCCCTTCAAACCGAAACACAGTAATGTTTGCACATTATTGCTTGGCGGTAGAATAACTGGCATAGATGTGGTACTTCCCCTGGCGGACTCTGCTAAGAGTCCTACCACTACAAAAAAATATTGAAATGAATTTAATGACTTAGGTAGGTAGGTATGTAAGTACATACCTAGTATTGAACAGCACTAAATGCGTCACCTGTTATTACATAATACGCCGCTATATTAGTACCTATATCGGTGCTATTAAATAAGTATTTCTTTCTCATATCAAGTTTTGGCTAATCTGAGACTACCTTAAACAACCTTAAACAACCACAACAAAAATTCTGTAATGAACGATAAAAATTTAGTAAATTACCATTCTGGAAATAACACTTTTTATAAAATAGAAAAAAAATCGTCCACCATTTGTTTAACTATGAGTTTTTGCACTTGACCGACATCTCGACGTCGCTTGATGTAAAGCGACGATGTGGTACACGATATATGATATTCACCTAGAAGAAACTGGACCCCTACTCTCTTTCTACGAAAAACGTATATTCTAGTAAATAAACTAGCGACTTTCCTACTCCGGTTCTACTTCGTTTCGATCGAACATAGTTTGACGTTTAAATGTTCTAAGCTTCCTCCATATCAAGGCCGATTCAAACTGAACGAACATAGAGCTAGAGCTGGAACAAGAGCATTCTTTCTCGATCTTTTAGTGTAAACGAAAGATCGTTCTTAGCGTTTTCCATATTATTTATTCCATATAATCTTTGCGAACGCAAACAAAACAACGAAAGAATGTTCTACGTTTGTTTACACCAAATGAATTTGATACAGTGGGGATAGAATGAGCATTCGCTCGTCTGATGTAAATCGGCCTTCAGAGTAGGTTTAGAACATTTAAACGGACGAAACGACGGATGAAAGTAGAACCGTCATATGAAAGTCGCGAGATTATTTCGAAATTGCGTTCGCAATTCTTAGAAAGAGAGTAGACGTCCAGATTCATTCTCCACTTGAAATCACCAATATTGTTATATTGTAATTGTCGGGAAAACCCCTCTCAGGTAACGCAACCCACAGCGTATGTTTGTCACATCTGTAAAGAATGTATGCGTTTTTCAAATATTTTGTCAAAGGATCTAGGATGTTCCTACAAACACACTTACTAAAACACAAACTTTCACTATTAATATTACTGTGATTAAAATATATAAATATAAATAAATAAATATTGGTGTACGATTCACACACAACACCATCTGACCCCAAACTAAGCAAAGCTTGTACGATGGCGGCTAGATAGCTGATATAATACTTATATATGTAGTTTTAAATGCATATTTGTAAACACCCAGACACAGTGCAAACATTTGAATTCATCACACAAATATTTGCACTGGGAATCGAACCCACGACCCTCGGCATCGTAGGCAGAGCTGCTACCCACTAAGCCACGAGTCCAGTCAAACTAGCGTTCCATAGGGTTCTACATTGTAAAGCTATTTCGACGCACTATATGTACCTCGTATTCTTTTACGTAGTACCTATATAAAGCTTGGCAGGAGATAAAGTGGTATTTAGCCTCTGCGTTAACTCGTTATATACACAGAGCGATGAGAAATGTTTTATTAGGATTATAAGTTTTCAATTGACTGCCATCTCGCCTGATGTTAATATGCCGAGAAATGGCACTAAGCTTTGGTTAGATATTTGAGGGAAAAAAACAAAATTGGCAGTCATAGGAACTGCCGATAGAAGTGAAAATGTGTAACTCAGAATTTGATAGCTTACTTTGGAAACTACGCGGATGAAACCGGAGGGCGTAGCTATGAGCATGACATCTAGAAATGTGTCAGTCAATGGAAAATGCGTTAGCATTTTCCAATGGCCATGGTCCCGAGTTTACTCGAAGAGTTATAATCATTCCCGAGCGTGACGCTAGAATTCAATTCACAGCCCACGAAAAATCTGTCTACGGAGCGCCAAAAGCAGTTTTCACTTCAAAAATAAGTGAAAACTTGTCACATACTTCTCCTATTATACCCCAACACGGAGCTGCAGACCTGCGCTTCTACCGCCTAACGAAAAACGCTTTGATGCTTTGACATTGCTGTCTCTTTTCTTCTCGCTTGAAATGAAAGAGACGGCAATGCCAAAGCGTCAAAATCATGCAACTCAGTTGCACACTCTCCGAAATGTATCCGGTAAAAACTCGACAGGAAAGCTGGTAGGCTAGTTATGTTGCGGCGGTGTTCTAAGACTGTGAAGTCTTTCTCGAACGTCAATAGTTTGAACAGCCTGTACTACTGTTGGCTGAAGCTTGGAGCCCGTAATAGCTTTGGCAGCATTCAATCAACAATCACAACAACCTCGCCGGTAATTGGGCACCGGTGAGCGATGTCACTGGCTGATGAGAATGACGCGCGTAATGAAACCTAATTAATTTTATTTTAATCTAAACTCTTTTTAACCCCTCGCCGTAAAAATGGCGGGTGTTATAAGTTTGAGGTTTCGTGTGTCTGTCTGGGGCATCGTAGCTCACAAGTAGGTTTTAATTTTGTATTTGTGAAGTGAAAACTTCTTTAGGCGCGCCTATACAAATTTTTCGTGGGGTGTAAATTGAGTTCTACCGTCACGCTCGGGTATGATAGGTATAGGATCTTCGGGTAAACTCGGGACCTTGGCGATTGGGCATCTAGAAATGCGTCAGCCAATGGGAAATGCTGAAAGGGCGTGGCCTCGCCATCATGGCATGGCCATCTAGAAATGCGTGAGCCAATGGGAAATGCTGACGCATTTCTACATGGCCATGCCATGATGGCGAGGCCACGCCCTCCGGTTACACCCGTGTAGTTTCCAAGGTAAGCTAGCTATCAAATTCTGAGTTATAAGTTTTCACTTCTATCGGCAGTTCCTATGACTGCCAATTTTTTTTTGTTCTGTGATTTTTTTTGTGTTCTAATTAAGTGCAATAAAGTGTTTAGCGATCTATCTAACTGCGAATGTTCTTAGAAGTGTTTGATGAAAATTGGACTACGAAATGGCGGATAACATATTCTTTTTTATTCCTTCAGTATCTATGGGTATCAAAATGAAAGGACTTGACTTGTAGAAAACCATTTGATAAATTTCAAATCTAAGATGGCCGAGGTGTTGGTAACGTAGCAGTGTAGCGAATTCAATTAAGTATGTTTTCCCATCTGAAAAAATACCCAACGCATCTAAAGAACATTTCACCTGATGCGCAGCAATTTTAAGAAGTAGAACTGAAGGATATATCTGCTCAAGCTAACCCAGATTACATTTCCCGCCAATAACAAGGAAGATAATCAACTCGGCTGTAACAGCAAAGTGCACAAAAGGAACCCCTCCGAGAATAGCCGAAGACAACAGCATCAGTCAATCAGCAGTCACAACAGCGACGCGCATTGACAGTGACACCTCAATACACAAGCGTGGAATCGCTGGGAATCGTTACCGGGGTTAAATGGTATTTAGCAAGAATCAAGGGCTAGAGTTATAATACTCTACCGTTTCATCTGCTCCATGATTTAAATTTGAAGTGAACATTTCCTTAGCCTTTTATTCATTGAAGTCTTAAAACACTAAGAAGCGGCACGAGCTCTGCTGCGATCCCAATGCAAAATCAGGTGACGTCTCCTGATTGAGTCTCAGTCGCAACAGGAGCCACAAGTTGAGTGGACGTTCGCTAACAATTCAAAAAAATCCGATATGAGCCGTAAGACATTATGTCTTATTCTGCTTTTGCAAGGTGCATAAACAGTTCCAAGACCAAGAACAAGTTCCATGGTATCACTTTTCATGCGTAAGTACACAAAATCTTTAAAAATACAAAAATACTTGTCATGATGTCTTTGTCATTCATTCAAACGTCTCTCACGATGCAAGCAAGTGAAGCTGTGTGCACATTGCGTATACTTGTGTGATATTTTCGGCATATTATGCTGTCTTTATATTAGAGCGTACCTTATCTTCGTTTACTTAGTTTCATCAAAGCTTTTATTTAACTTATTTTCTGTTGAATAACCGCAATCCTTGTACCTTGGGAGGAGGCCATCGGACTCGGGTTCCGAAATACAGTTATTAACTCGTTCGGAGACGGTAGATTCACAAAATGATGTATAAATTAAGCAATAAAGTATTTGAGTTAACTGCGTTAAGCACTTTTTTAACACAGCGCTAATGTAGCAACGTAACGTCGCGTCGGAGCAGCGAATACAGTACACGTTAACCGCTTCTTGGACGGGTGAAACCTTGTGACTTTGTTTCGCTGATATGCGTAATAATGGAATAGCTGTAGTTATAGGTACATGTGATACGTAATTTAGTACTGATGTTGAACAATACGTTGTGCAACAGTAGTCGGCTGTTCCTATGACTGCCATATTTTTTTCAGTATGGTATCTATGTAGCCAGCTTCAAGGACTAGCTGCGTTTCTCTGTTTTACCTGTGAGAAAGCTACGATATGCTAAAAAAAATCCCCATTGCCGGTGTAATGGTGGACAAAGTGAGATGGAATGTATTCCCAATCGCTTCATTTTGCAACAGGTGTATAATTTTACGTAAACGTTAAAGTTCTTAATTCGGTCGACTATCCCGGCGAGCCAATGTTTAATTGATTATTTATTATATAACTAGCGGCCCATTCCGGCTGCGCTCGGATATTGTCATTTAAAGACTATTAATCGAAATAAAAACTATCCTATCTCTCAAGTTGGACCAGACTGCTCACGGTGTGCCAATTTAATTTAAAATCGGTTAAGTAGTATAGGAATCCATCGCGGACAAACAACGTGGAAGATTAACGTGAATCGGTTTCTTCTAGGTTAGATTACATTAGTTTAGCCGTCTACGGAGTCCAACATGGAACTTACCGCTGCTGAACCTCAAGCGAATCGACTAATAAAAACCAAAGGAAAATGTCGTGAGGAAACCGACCTGTCCCTACAATCTTTCGAGATCATGTGTCATTGTGTCGACCATCAACCTGCTCTGGGCCAGCGTGGCGGATTATAGCCTGCCCACAGAAAGCTCCGAGTCACAGCAGTGGGAACATTCAGTGGGCGGCTTATGAGATGACGGTCGAGAAGTCGAGATCTAGCATCGTTAAAAAATCGCCTATAACTAAGCCTAGGCTTCTCTTCTTTACAGAAGGACGAGGTTTCTCAATTCAACCGTATATATCTGTTTTTAGTATTTAAAGTGACTTCAAAGCGTCAATGCTGTCTTCAAAGTTAGCCAATTAAAATGTGATTGGGCAGGACATGTTTACCGAATGCCGGAACACAAATGGGCAAAGATCACCACTGATTGGGGTCCAACATCTAAATGACCTCCGGGTCGACCCAGACGAAGGTGGCGTGACGAACTGGAATCGCACGATAAAAACTGGCCCACCAAAGCCGTAAATCGGGCTATCTGGAAGGAGGGAAGAGATGCCTTTTCTCAGCAATGGGACTATTAATAATGGGCTAATAATAAAAAGTGACTGGACGAGCAGGAAATGTGCCTGATAGTAAGCAACACGATTGTCCGTAACAGTACAGTGTAACGCAGCTATTGGAACATGAGTAGTCCTAAATTATTATTTATTGTCTTCTAATGGCCTTTTACAAAATAAGTAGGTAGGTAGATAAATAATTTCTTTCAATAATGAAACTGAATTTTTTAACGCACACACACACTATTTTAGCTGTGTAAGTTACAATCAATGACCTTATTAAAATTTTCGCTTACAATGAAATTCACAAACATACAACTCAGCTGATTAGAAGTTAATTGCAACACAAGCGAATTATGAACACACTAGCTGTGACCCGCGGTTTCACCCGCGGCTACTTGAGGAAAATCTCTACTAAAATATCCATTGCTATAAAAAGCTATGATCAGTAAGAGAACTATACCAAAAGAATAAAGAAACGCTACGTAAAAGTACTGGGTTCTAGTAAAATGTGTTTCATAGTACAGGTATTTTAAAGTACTTCTGTATATACGATATTTTTAGTTTTTTAATTCTTGGGGTAGAAGAACAAATTCTGTAACCTGATGATCTTGATAACGCTTCAGATACCTAAGTAGTTGTCCGTATGAAAAACAGTCTTGGCGCAAAGAATCGATTTCTAGGTGCTTAAATGTTTGCCCCTGTGCTTTAATAATGGTTTCAGCATACGACTACTTAACGGGAAACTGTATTATTTTGAAATTAAAAGGCAAATGGTACCATTTTATGTGGAGGTAATGCATTAACATACCATTGCGCTTTAAGGGAATAGTCGATTTGTGTCGGATTCGACACCATGCCCTACCGGCCCTACCCTACCGGCTAAAACCTCGGCAGTATTCATCTTTGCCACAAACCGCGCAAACACCGGAATGTTCTCGCACTCTTCTGTGAACCCCCCGCGGGACAATGCACACCGTGGTTACCAGAGTGGGTACCAGACATCTTCACGTCTAGACACCCTTTGTCTCTCACGGCGAGCCAAATGGTCGGCCTCGTCACCTACCACCATCCGACTGAAAAGGACGGGGACAGCAGCTCACCGATATACCGGCACTCTTCTTCCTCTACACTCCCACCGCGTTCGCCATCATACGTTGGCGACCACGCAAGGCCACAGTGGGCAGGGAGAGTGGTGCACCGTTATACCGGTATTCCTCTTCAGCCTCTCATCTCATTCATCCTCTTCTCTACGGTCACGGTGCGTACCACCAAACATCGCGGCACGTCTCATTCGCGCCGATACTGTCTACGCTGCGCAACTCCCTCCTGACCGCATTGCTAGGAACGCAAGGCTTGGAGCCCATAGCCCTGGTTAGCAGTCCCACTGCGGGTTTCTCTTAGCTTCACTGTGGATGATCAGGCCACGGCTACTGAACCCCTCGCCTTGTCTATGCGGGATCCCCTCGGAAAGGAAGCAAATGGTATCTTGTAGAGCAATCGGCGGCTGTCCGCTGTCTTCTTTCTATTCGCCGCGGTCATTTAATAAAGTTGAAAATTATGTGCCTTTTTTTACGTGGGAGAATACATTTACGCATGGTCACGCATTGGCATAGTGATGGCCGCGGTTCCGCCTCTGTTGCTACATCGCCTCTATCTGGAAGGATCTGGAAGACAACGCTAAGAAACATCACTGTACCACGTACTCACAATAAAGTGGTCTATTTTGTAGTTTTTTTTGTTATTTTTGTTGCAGAGTTATTTTAAAACTAAGATATTTCCTAAAATATTCATTAAAATCAAATAATACCACGGGCGATTTTGCTCAAAATTATATATTTGTGATAAATAATGTACTCGTTCGGATAAATGTTTATCCGAACATCGTGTTTATAAAAATACCTTCGCAAACAATGCATTTTACCAGTCGGTAATGGGTACCACCGCAATTTCGCCAACGTCCAGCGTTTGAACATTGAGAGCGTCGTTAGTCCATGTTCTGTATGTTTTTCATTGTAGTATGATACTTCATTCAGGTGATCAGTCTTCTTCAGATAATCTTGAGCTTGATTGTTAAAAACCTCTTTAGTGTGAAATCGAGGCAGCAGGGTGCTTCCTTCAAGCACTTCCAATATACCTACGATTGTATGTGAATAGTATGGTAAAATAGTAATGTTTAGTGTAGAGGTATAAAAATCAACAGACAAATTTTATATAAACAACATTACAATATAAGATTAGGGAGATTTTTAATTTGATAATACTTTAATGTAAACTGTAAACAATGCATTATTGAAAATTTGATTACCTAAAATGACGTAACCTTCAAATATAGACCGACATGTCCTGTCATCTGTCATCAGACTTCAGCGCATACCAAGGAGAATGGCACACTCAGCTAAAGCTCTCGAAGAGAAATATTTTTCCCCGTTTTTGTTACATTCTTCAACCTCCAACCCTTTTTCTGCAATAAAAAGTAGCCTATATCCTTTCTCGGGGTCTAGTCTATCTGTGTACCAAATTTCATTAAAATCAGTTCACTGGTTTAGATGGTAAATCATTACAGACAGACAGACAGAGTTACTTTCGCATTTATAATATTAGTAAGGATGTGTTTGAAGCTATGAATTTTCAGAGTGTTTTTATCGGTGATAGGTGATATAACGTTTACGCTTGCTGATTTTTGACGTGACAACGTCTAATAGATCAATTAACGCCGACTGCATGCACGTAAAAGTGTCCCGTTATGCTCATTGTACGCTTGCGCCGCATCTATCAATGTTTTGTTATGACGGTGTCACGTTAAACTATCGTCCGTAAACCAACCAACATTACAGAAAACCATTTTTTTTTTTACCTGGTGGGATTCGAAAATGTGATGCAATAATGTTTTATTTACTAGGTCAGGTGCAAATTTCAGAATGGAAAAAGTTGAATATACATTTTTTCGAAAGCTTTTAAGAAAAATCAATTCTATAGGCAATTCAATTCACTGCAATAAGTTGAAATATGCCACCATCGTTCTTATCACAAAAGAGTCGAACTTTCGAGTCTTTGCGACGTCTACCATGAAATCTAGTCGCTTTTTCGATCTTGATTCTGTTTTGATGCCTATTGTAAGCAAGCACACGATGTTCTCAGAATGCGTCTTGAATCCCAGTTTGGAACACGAAACGCGGAAGAGATATTGGGATAAACAGCCCGTCTGTGGATTAGATAGATTGTGGTGACACGTTTCATAATATTTAATTTAAATTTATGACGTTCAAGTATCAAACCATGGTGGTCTATTGAGAGGAAAGTTCGATTCACAATCCTGAGTTATAGACTACAGGCCCGTGAACAAAATTTAAGTAGTAAATGACCCAGGAGACCTGTGTAGGATGATAGAAGGGTATAAAGTAATAAGATTCAGCACTATGCCGTCACTTGTAAGCTGTCCAACTGAGTACAGTCGAAGAGCGGGGGTTGCAACCCTCGATCATTTCTCCTTGTCACATGATTTTTGTACGGCGTTGCGAAATAATGGATTAGTTTTTTGTTAGTTAGTTAGTTGGTTTTAGTCGCAATATCAATTTATTTTTATGATTAAATAGCGACCGGCCCTGACTTCGCACGGGTGCCTTGCCGATACTGACTTCACGTGTGCTGTTACTATTATAGGTAGCATACGCGATTTTACCCTTATAACGTAAATGTGTAATAACCACAACGAGTTTCCTACTAATCTCTATTTTAGTGCAGAATTGACAACACTGTTTCTCACAATAGTTTTTTTTTTTTTTTTATAGTATAGAGTGACGAGACGAGCAGGTCATGTGCCTGATGGTAAGCAACATGCCTGCCACATAACAGCACAGTAACACGTAGCTATTGAAATATGATAGTCCAAATCATTACCTAGCACTGCACTGCGCTCGTCACCCAGAGATCTAAGATATTATGTCTCTAAGCCCTGTAATTTCTCTGGAATCATTGCCCTTCAAACCGGAACACAGTAATGTTTGCACATTACTGCTTGGCGATATAATATTTGGCAAAGGTGTGATACTTCCCCAGGCGGACTCTGCTAAGAGTCCTACCACTACAAATATAATAAAAATAGTAATAAATAAAACTAGTATGTTAACTCATCAACGGTGGAATCTGAAGCATCATGACGTGACGTGAGCGACTAGTTAACGAGTCATCCCAGTAATGTGGACACCACTCAGTGATCAAAGCGGTAAGTGATTGCGATTCTTCATTTCCTTTGTTGCACTTTCTATTTGTAAGTCATTTGTAATTTGTAATCAAACTGGGAATTGAGTGATTCCAGGAATTTGTCGGGAGTAAGCTTAACAAAGATGAGGTTGAGAGATTGTGATCCGTAATTGACTTGGTAAATTTTAAACTGCAAACTGTATAAATATGTATGTTAAAACGCAGACACGTTTTTGACTTTTCGGAGATTCTTGCACGTTAATAATAGATGAAATTGTGTGAAATTTTATTTAATATAAAACTACAAGTACATTTTATGATACTACTAGCAGCACCACGCAGTTTTACCTGCGCAGTTCCCGTTTCCGTTATTCGCCCGGGATAAAAAGTGGCTTATGTGTTCTTCCAAACTATAATCTAACTGTGTTCCAAATTTCAGCGTTCAAATGTTACGACATGATAGAGCAACAAACATATATCCAGATATCCAAACATTGACATTTATAATATTAGTAGGATTTAAGTTCAGTATGTATAAGTAAGCTTACATAATGTCTTGTAGCATATTGCAAGCCACGCAACACCTAAAGAAAGTCTTGTTTCAGGTAAGTAAGGACGGTAGGTACCTACTTACAAATTCTTAAAATTTAAGTGGTATTTATTACACCTTGCGTGCGTAGATTTGATTCACACTTTTATGAACTCTAGGTACATTACTACAAAATTGTGTGTAAAATCATCCCATTAAACACCTCTTGACTTCAGCCCGTGCACTTTTTGCTTCTTAAGAACCTATCAAGTTGAAGAAAAAAAACTGTTCAGGATGAAAATATAACAATAATAATATAAATTTTTGATGGTTTTCAAATAAGAATAGCCAAAAACTGAGTTTAAATAAAAGTTTTGTAACACAACTATACGATAAGAGGATAAGACAAAAAACATAACAGCAACATTGCCGTTTTTTTTTTGGCTCGACATTAGGTACGCTTCATCAACATAAGGCTGTGTAAGGCTGGATTCTCTGGACTTTCATCGATCTATACATAATTCAGAGGTGCTCTGAAGTAGTTAGGAATATACCGTAGTGTACTTTTCATTTAAATTTGGATACATTAATAAAATCTCTGATCATTAAAAAACAACACAAGAATAATATTTTCATGAATAACCTAAGCGGACATTATGAAACAGAAACTTTTGAAATATCCTGATCATCATTTTTTTTAAGTTGAGTTGTGTTACCTTTTTTAACTTGAATAGGTTTACCACCACTAGGACCACCACCTCGCCTTATGCAAAGCGACGATGCGGCCTAAGATGGAGCGTGCTTACCTAGAAAAACTGATTTTCTCCATTCACCGTTTTCCTTTGTCTGTAAATTTGTTTTTCTTTTGGTGTGAACAATAAAGAGTATTTATCTATCTATCGATTTGAACACACTAACATTGTAACCATCGGGAGAACCCACTCTGGCAACGCATTCCACAGCCTAGACGTACCATAATGTCTTTCCTGATTGCGTAGCTAATTTCTTTGTATAATAAATTCCTGTAGAAAAACAAATCACAAGCGCGTCGGTAATTCGAACTATGCGGAGTATTCTCCGGCCGCAGTCGTTACGGTATTCGAATATATTAGTCCAATTAGTTTAGTTTCCGGAACATGAGAACTTATGAACAACCCTTAAATCTAACTAAATATACTTTAGTAAACCAACAAGTAAATGAGTAAACGTCTTATCGATGCAACTTATCGTCAAAATGGTATCTTTTTTGTTGAGATCAATAGCATTTCAATTAAGTTTTGACAAGTAAATTACTTTAAGAAGCATACATTTTTTTAAACACCATAAAAAACATAAACCATAGGAAGTTTGAATGAAAGGAGACGGCTCATTTCTGCCCCAAGTCGTTTCAAGTTTATGTACTTAATTAGCTCCGGAGACCTACAATAGTTATTTGTTATACAAGAGTGCAAAGTGGCTTTTTAACCGCGTGCTCAATTTTGATGACCGAGCAAGCGAAGGATTCTAAAGTTGAATCACGAGCGTTGCGAGGGATTCAAAAATTAGAATCCTGAGCGTAGCAAGGGAATCAAAAGGGCACAAGGTGAAAAATCTTTGCACTCGAGTGTAACACGTAATTTTTCATCCCCCCCTAGCGAGGAAATGACTAAACGCTTTGCGCATTTTCAGTTTCAGTCGATTCTGTTGGCGTTAAATAAACTTCTTGGTCGCTAGAATCACTTATTATTATGGTATTTCGGTTTTTCACTTGTATTCAATTTTATAAGTTTTAAACTTAAGTTTATTTAGCCATGGTTTTAACAATAACAATATGCCGTGAAAATATGAGTTGACCGATTGAGGTAAGGAGTTTCATGTGTACATGAAAAAGTGTCCGCCCAAATGCATTAAATTATAGTAGCGCTAAATTTGCATCAAGGTACATTTTAAAGGAAATTAATAAACGTAGTACTATTCAGAATTCATGAAAGAAAAATATTGGCAGTCATAGGCACTGCCGATAGAAGTGGTAACTTATAACTCAGAATTTGATTTTTACTTTGGAAACTACGCGTGTGAAACCAGAGGGCGTGGCTATGAGCATGGCCATTTAGAAATGCTGACACATTTTTAAATGGCCAATATAGGCTGAGGTATTTCTAGATGACCATTGGCTATGGTCACGAGTTTACCCGAAGATTTCTTATCATTCCCGAGCGTGACACTAGAATTAAATTGACAGCCCACGAAAAATCTGTCTTTGGCGCGCCAAAAGAAGTTTTGACTTGAAAATATATTGTACCTACATGTTTTCTCAAAGTAGTAATTATTTATTTGATGTTAAATTTACTACATTATTTTGTACTGTACAAGTAGTTGAAATTATCTATTAGTTACTATTTTAGTAGTCAATAATATTTAATTATTTAACTCGGCAACTCGGCATACTTCAATTCGATTACAATTGATTCATTCATAGCATTTCAAAATGTTTTGCCATTTGAAATAACATTCTTTATCTCTATCCTCCATACGTGAAAAGAAAATTGGGCGCAAAGCATTTAAAAAAAAGTACACCAAAGAGGTTCCGAGTATGAGTTTTTAACAAATTAAAAATAAATGTATGATGAATTCGGCACCAAGGAGGTAGAAATAAATAGGTTAAATTATGTTTTGAATTCAAAACCTCAGTACACACGATGTTCTAAATTCAAATTTACTTTAACCTCTAGAGGGTAAAAACGACTTTTGCGCCCTGATATCGAGGAGCAAAAGTACTCTTTCCGAGCTGGTGGGATGAAAAAGTTATTTATTTAAAATAACAGATAATTAAATAATGCAAACTGTACATTCAATACTAATGTGCCAAGCGGGGATTGCAAATTGGTGTGAATAAAAAGTACTTTAATGACTGTACTTAAAGTCATCCATGTTTTTCACGTGCTTGTGTCATTTTGACAAACATGTCGCCTCATTGTATATTTTCTTTAACTTGTATATTTTCGAGTGGCAATATGTAATATAAATGGTGGATTATCATAAATTATTTGATGTTCGTGAACGTGCTTCTTTGACGATTTTTAGTAAAACTTGAAAATATTTAAATACGTAATATGGGAAAACAAAAAATACGTGCGACGCCAAAATAAAAAAAAAAGTTAATAAAATTGACACATCCTCGGATTTGTTCGAAACTCGATTCCAAAGAGAACGTAAAATATGCTAGATTCATTCGAAACTCACACAACTCAAGGAATTTCGTTATTTTTCTTCAACGTTTTAGTTGATATCTCTTAAAGCCCGCTATGCAGAATAAAAACATTAACGGCTCCTCAATATATATTAAAAATGATTTAATGATTTAATTTTGGTCGAGTCTCCTGCACTTTTGCTATGGGGCAAATGCCCATTGAAAATGGGCCGTCTCCTATTTGAAAAAAAAAAATTAATACATACTATGACAAATTACATAAATTTGTCAAAGATAATGTGGTAAGAACCGTTTTAATCACTTTCTTATGGTATAAATAATATATCACACTGCTGCTCCTAATAGAAGCGCGCGCTGCGCTCTCTTGATACGAAAAGCTCGATGCTTTTAGACCGGGCAAATACACTTTAATTTTACTTTGTAATGGAAAAAAATACACGAAGTTTGTTTCACACAAAAGTTGACGTATTTAATGTACTTAAAAGGATGCAGGCGGATTAGCGGATTACCTATAACCGTGTATAGAAATAATAAATAAACAATAAATCGCGGTACTCTATTCAGAGCAGCGAGCGACCTGTGCCCCCTGGATGGCCAATAAACGTCTGTATCGCCGATAAATGTCGATCAGCTTGGCCAACTACCGCCAAGGTACCATACTTGTTCCGGTCCAGTTGGTGCGATATTTGGGACCCTTGCCAATGCTGAGATGAATGGCGGCCATTACAGTTTGATTCGAGCGTCTACTGTCTTTGGCACTTGGTGGTGGTATGTGAATCATTGGTCACAAGTATGAGACCACGTATTTCTGTTTGAGTGTGTATTTTCTTGCAAATTTTTGACGTTAACAAAAGAGAAGAAGATGTTTGCGTGAAGACAGATCTATTAGCGAGCTAAAAACGATTATGATGAATGACTCTACATATTGGAATACATTAGTTATATGTATGTACTTACGGATGCATCATTTTTTGTTGTATATTGCAAGTGCAAATGTTTGTGAATGTGACATTGGTTGTTTTTGTACGTTCTGCTTTAAAAGCGTGCAGGGTACAGCTAGTACCTACCTATAGTTATAAAATGTCTTTGGGATTGCGATATTAGAAATGTAACGTTTCATTTGTGAATTAACCAGCGGTCTAAGCTGAGATCTTGATTCAAACAGTAATAGGTAAATAACAAACAGTTATAGGTGAATAGTGAAAAGGGAAAGAAACCTTACCACGCCCTGGTGAAAGCCACAGGATTCCTAGTAAGTTGTCGGCGCAGTTGGAACCACTAACCATACCTAGAATCTCACCTATACCTATTTAGAACAGAAATTAATTAGCCCGTTATTCGAGGTGCAACAAATTAAAGCTGCAATTACACCGTTCTATATTTAAGCGTCGGTAACAAAAGGCGCTTCCTCAGCAATAAATCCGCATTGATTGAGCGCTATAAATCTACAGATGCGCGAGCGCCGCTCCGGTTGCATCGCACGATTCTACAGGGTTGCCGCCTTGCCGCAACTGACGTTAGTTAGTTTGACAGGACTTTTTCCGCACTTAACCTCTTAATATGCGTGGCTCATACTTCACTTATGGACTCCAACCAGCCTATGCTATCCCGGAAGACCAGCATCCTATTCTGATTGTCTCCGGGATAGATGCGGGTGATAGGAGGAATTCTCAGAATAACAGACGCAATAGTGGCTTAATTATTATTTGTTAAAATGTCCTATGAATGGATAATAATGTAGTTTAGCATGTTTTATTCCTGAAAAATGTTACCTGGCATTAAATATTTTAGAACGTAGTTTAATTTGAATGGAGAGTAATTTAGTAACTACTTTTTAACGCATTGATTGTAGCGCGAGAACTTTATACGCTTATTTTTTGTAAGTCAAACGTGGCGTAAATAAATTTGAACAAACTGTTTGACTCCAGTCGTTCGAGTAACATCTGGTAAGTTTGATCAGTCAGCGTTAGTTATTCCTAGCAACTTTTTTGCTCTTTCACTTTCCTCACAATGGACTGTAACCTTTGAGAAATTATTACTACGTATCTCAACGACTGTAACAGTAAATTACGCCAAATTCAACTACGATAAGATAACGCTGACGTTTGTCGACGTAAGCGATTAGCGAGAGTGGAGGCAGCCCTACGTAACTGCGACACGTGTGTATTCCTTGCGTCGTGTTTGATTTACGCACCCTTACGCCCGTACAAATTGACGTTCATACCACTAACAAATACGATATAACCACAAGGAGACACAGCACAGGACAAAAAGAATTGAAAATTGAGAGATCAAAACTGGGCAGCGGACAGTGGAAAGATTTAAGTACAACCAATTTGAATTAATAACGTTCAAAGGCCATGCGAAGTTCTAACGTTGCTTATTTTTTTTTTTTTGGTAATTCTAAAGCTTCTGGATAAAATAAAGAAAATTATGATATTCTAGACGACTAGAGATGACTTGGGTTTGGTGATTTTTTACACAATTAGACATGTGATAAGTTTTAACTAGATACATACACTCGTATATATTTGTACCTAAATAATACCTACCTATATATTTACAACGATTTAATTTCAGAATGGATGAAGTGAAACTACAAGTAAAAGTAGGCCTTTATAGTGTTTGCTAAATTTGACTAAAACTAAAAGATACATATTACACATCTAATTGCACTCTCTCCTAAGTGTATCAATTTTTATAAATGTATAATTTGTTGTAAGTACCATCAGACAATAATCTAACAATGTCAGATTATAAACTAACCTATCGCAGGATTGTCAACCAAATGTCAACCTCTCCTGCGCGCGGTACACCCTGCTGCCGACTAACGAGGCTCTGACGACCGAACCAATGGCGGTATATCCATTTAAAAGCCAGTCCTAAATTGACCTGGCCGGTGACGGGCAGCGGCGTCATCGGTGCAAAGGACTGGCTCCGCGGTCACCAACCCGCCTGCCAAGCGTGGTGACTATGGTAAACACCCCCCCATATGATGGTCACAACAAAGAAACGGCCCCTAGTCCCCGGCGGCTCCGTTATTCCAGGCGCTGGTGGCAGCCTTGGTTCCGGCAGAGCATGGGGTGCTAAGAATCCCCGGCAGACGCCCCGCCACCAAACCCAACGACTCGACCTGGCAACGTACAACGCACGGACGCTGAGGGCTGACGAAAAGATTGTGGAGCTGGAAGAAGAAGTGAACAAGTTGCGCTGGGATATCATAGGGTTATCCGAAGTCCGTAGACAGGGCGAGGACAGAATAACCCTCGAATCCGGCAACTTGTTCTACTACCGGGAGGGAGATCAACAATCCCAAGGGGGTGTCGGGTTTATCATCCGCAAGTCTCTCGTCAACAACGTGTTAATGATCGAGAGTGTGTCGAGCAGGGTTGTATACCTTGTACTTAAAATAACTGACCGGTATTCATTGAAGGTCATACAGGTATACGCACCGACCTCGACACATCCCGACGAAGAGGTTGAGACCATGTATGAGGACATCTCCAAAGCCATACATGTCTCGCCAACACATTTCACAGTTGTGATGGGAGACTTCAACGCGAAACTAGGCAAACGTAGCGGTGATGAGTTGAGAGTGGGACAATTCGGATATGGGCAGCGGAACCCAAGAGGGCAACGTCTAGTTGATTTCTTGGAAAGGGAGAGCCTCTTTATGATGAACTCCTTTTTCAAGAAACAGGCACAACGAAAATGGACCTGGATTAGCCCAGATGGTTCCACAAAAAATGAGATCGACTTCATTATGACGACTAAACGGCAAATATTCAGCGATGTCTCTGTGATCAGTAGGGTTAAAACCGGCAGCGATCACCGTATTGTAAGAGGCACGCTGAATCTAAACATTAAGTTCGAAAGATCACGTCTAATGAAGTCCACGCTCCGACCAAATTATGCTCAAATCGAAGATCCCGACAACTTTCAACTCGAACTTCAAAATCGCTTCGAAGCCTTAGATGAATGCGTAACGGCGGATGAAATAAACGACAGGCTGGTGGAAACTGTTCAAGCAGTTGGCAGGGAATTTTATAAGAGCCGACGCCAGAATAGAACCCAAAAGCTCTCCGATCATACTCTGAATCTCATGGCGGTTAGGCGAGATATGCGATTGCAGTCTTCGGTCGACATGACGGTATACAGACGGCTCAATAGACAGATTTCTACTTGTGTGCGACGCGACATACGCTGCTTCAATACTTCGTGTATTGAAGAAGCGATCAAGCGGAATAAAGGCTCGAAAGTGTTCGCAAGAAATCTGTCTCTTGGGCAAAGTCAATTGACCAAATTGAAGACCGACAATGGTAACGTCGTCTCGTCGAGGGCCGAGATTTTGGAGGAGATTGAGAGGTTCTATGAACAGTTATACACCTCTACGCAAACACGACCTGTCGTTAGCATGGCAAAAGACCCAAGAGCCAAGCTGACCCGACACTTTACCGAAGACATCCCGGAAGTCAGCCTGTATGAGATTAGGATGGCCCTCAAACAACTTAAGAACAACAAGGCACCTGGCGACGACGGAATTACGACTGAGCTTCTGAGAGCGGGTGGAAAACCGGTACTTAAAGTCCTCCAGAAGCTGTTCGACTCCGTCATACTTGACGGTAATACGCCAGAAGCGTGGAGCAGAAGTGTGGTGGTGCTCTTCTTCAAAAAAGGTGACAACACCTTGTTGAAGAACTACAGACCCATCTCACTTCTGAGCCACGTTTATAAGTTGTTTTCGAGGGTAATCACGAATCGTCTCGCACGCAGGTTTGACGACTTCCAGCCACCCGAACAAGCCGGTTTCCGAAAAGGCTATAGTACCGTAGACCACATACATACGCTTCGGCAGATTATACAGAAAACCGAGGAGTATAATCGGCCACTATGTATAGCGTATGTGGACTATGAGAAAGCCTTCGATTCCATCGAGACCTGGGCAGTGCTTCAGTCTCTCCAGCGATGCCGCATGGACTATCGCTATATCGAAGTGTTGAGGTGCATTTACAGCAAAGCCACAATGCCTGTCCGATTACAGGACCAGTGCACAAAACATATCCGGCTACAGAAAGGCGTGAGACAGGGAGATGTCATATCTCCGAAACTGTTCACTGCCGCGCTGGAAGATGTTTTCAAGCTACTGGACTGGAACGGACATGGCATCAATATCAACGGCGAATGCATCACGCACCTTCGGTTTGCCGACGATATAGTCATTGTGGCGGAGTCGATGGAGGACCTCGGTGCTATGCTCAGGGACCTCAGTAGAGTATCCCAACAGGTAGGTTTGAGGATGAATATGGACAAGACGAAGGTCATGTCAAATGTTCATGTCTCACCTGTACCGGTTATTGTTGGGAATACCACACTCGAAGTTGTTGACGAATACGTCTACCTGGGTCAAAAGATCCGATTGGGTAGATCCAACTTCGACAAAGAGGTCCAGCGAAGGATCCAACTCGGATGGGCAGCGTTCGGGAAACTACGGCACATCTTGGAGTCCAAAATACCCCAATGCTTGAAGACGAAAGTCTTCAATCAGTGCGTGTTGCCAGTGATGACTTATGGAACTGAGACGTGGTCCTTAACTGTGGGCCTCATAACAAAGCTCAAAGTCACACAGCGAGCTATGGAGCGAGCTATGCTCGGAGTCTCTTTGCGCGACAGAATCCGTAATGAGGATATTCGCAAAAGAACTAAAGTAGCCGACGTAGCTCGAAGAGTAGCTAAGCTGAAGTGGCAATGGGCAGGCCACATCGCTCGCAGAACTGACAACCGATGGGGAAGAAAGGTTCTCGAGTGGCGACCACGAACCGGAAGACGCAGTGTTGGACGGCCTCCCACTAGATGGACAGATGACCTCACGAAGGTCGCTGGAAACCGCTGGTTGCAGGTTGCGCAGGACCGTTCGTTGTGGAAATCTAGGGGGGAGGCCTATGTCCAGCAGTGGACGTCTTACGGCTGATGATGATGATGATGATGATGATCGCAGGATTACAATATCACTCGTTTGATTATAATCTGAATGTGTTTCCAATTTTACAGTGAAATATCCATTAAAAACCAATCAATTGGCAATTATAAATTCATTCATTTTCCATTAAAATTCTCACGCTCCATCTATTTAAAGTGGCCAAAATGAAACAAAAACTATATCCACGGGATCACCGCCGCTTATGAAGTAAAATAAACACTTGGCGCGTAATTCATGGACCACAGATTAAAGAGTAGTAATTATGAAGGCCCAGATTGGGCAACACCCGTCGCTCTGGGTGGCCAGTATCATAATAGAGCAAATACTCGTAGTAATGGATTTTGATTTATTGGACTGGGCTATTTTTTATTTTTGATACAAACTTTATTAAAGATCTAGATGCTGTAAGCAACCTATTAGATATTTAATATTTATACGTTTCAAATGGTGAAAACTTTGACTCCGAAATTGAACCGTTTTTTTTCTGAATTTATGTACTACTAGCGGCCCGGTCCGGCTTCGCTTGAATAATAACCTAGATATCAACTGCAGCGCCATCTGCCGGGCTGATTTGTGAATCTAAACCTTCCAGGGCCCTACCCAAACGTATACAAAAAAATGATTCAAATCGGTCCAGCCGTTTAGGAGGAGTTCAATAACAACGAAAAGTGGCATTGATTTTTAAATATATGGATTTTATTTTTGGTAGAGTAAAAACATTTACCTACTACCATATTAAAATGCTGTTTATTTTATTTATTTGACCCAAACTTCGAAGCAAAATGCTTGTAAGCATTGCTAATCATCGTGGTAAAGCCACCAGGATGTTGGGTAAGCTTCATAAAATTTTCGCAACACATTTTTCAACAAAATACTTGTTTATACTTTCAGGAGACGATCAAGACAATACGTGTCACTTTGTGCTGTTATGGGCAGGACACACACAGAACATAGCAGCTATTGGAATATGAAGAGTCCAAATCACTAAATAACACTGCAATGTGTCACCCAGATATTATATAAGTAACGGTACCCAGATCGATACCCTGTAATTTCTCTCGAAACATTGCCCTTCAAACCGGAACACAGCAATAAAAATCATCCGAAAACTTCAAAATTCTGCAACACATTTCTCAGTTCCGTTCTATTAGCAACAGATACGATAAAGTTATTTTAGCAGCATCATTAATTTGGCTATTAGCTGTAGTCACAGCTGTATTCGAGACGGCAGATTATTTTTTTTAAATTCCATATTTCGCGTATCGGTTCGCACCTCGTTAGTGTAGAGCTGTCAAATTAAAAACAAAATTACGAGCCATTCAATGAAAAAATCTATAAATATTTGCGTTAAGGTCGGTCGATGTTACTTGCTAACGAAATGTGATGTCAATTTTTTGCTGGTTTTGAAGGATTTCTTTTATTGGAAGGACGAATTCGGATAGTTATACGCTTCGATATTATCAACGTAATTAATAGGCATGGTGATTAAAATATCTAATCAGTCTGTCGGGAATTAAAAAATATTGTACACCTACTTTTTCTTCTGTTTCTTTTGGCGTGACAACGTCTTATAATAGGCTAGTTTACAAAATTTTAAAAATTGGTTAATAATATAGCTTTATGTTTATATTATACCGAAACATCTATATTTTTGAAAAAAACTTACATTTACAATATGTATTTTGCATTTCAAAGAATCAAACAAATTTCTGCACAAAAACGCTCCAGACTGTAATGGCGTCTTGAATGACGTCACGCCGTGGCAAACTTATGTGTTTGTGTAAGGACGTTGTCAATGTTTTTAATTTAAAATAAATCCCTCGTATTACAATAACTGCATAGTACCCCAGTGTACAGGCACAAGTATAAATACACCAAACAAATTACTCATCTATGTTCTAAACCACAAATACGAAAAAAGTGGCTAACGCTTGCGAGGAGGAATGATGCCCACTAAACCAAGCATGTATTTATGTGAAGATCATTTTAATGTAAGTATTTGACACAGTATAATCTTGGTAATGTAAATGTAAAAAAAACTGATAATTTTCCTCAAGAATAGTGGTAAAACAATAACAAACTAGTTGAGTAAAGCGGCTGAAGAACCAGTATCCATGACCAAGAATAAACTAAATAAAAAATAAACTAATATTAGTTCTATGAAAATGTCAACAACATTAGTAATGTCAAGTGATGTTTAGCACGGCGTGTCGTCACATTTTCTGATTGGTGTTCACTGTCACGCGACTCGATGCCTATTTTTTAAGATTTTCTTTTACAAAAATATTAATCATCTTTACTTATTTTTATAAACTGTTTTATTTTTTAAAATCTGTATATCTTAATCAATTGTAAGAACATCTAATCCATCCGATTCATTCTTAGTGGAAACAAGCCTATTCGATGAAGCCGGCTGCACGCCCGCAAAACATGACGTCATGTGCCGTTAACGCCGTTACCTCGCCGCATGACGTCATGCGGCGTTACCTCGCTCTAAGGCGTAGTTGAAGTTGTCACGTTCAACTATCGTCAGTAAACTGACTTTACAGACAACCATTTTTTTCTGTTTGTTGAAAAATTACGAAGATATTGGGAAGTAGAATCAGATATAGACGTAACGTCATCCGAAACTTCTAAGCACTGTGTCTTCGTCATTTTTTGTTTGTGAAACAAAAGAAAAATACCTACACAACATTTTTGATACTAATGTAACTGACGTATCTACTAATTAGGTTTTTTTTAGTTGTCTCGCCCACCATTAAAAACAATTTTCTCGATACTTCATACTACCTACATCCGTCAGTAATAAATATCAGAAATTCATTTCGATACAAAAAAAGTGTTTGTTTTCAAAACACAATTCCACTTAACGATACATTAATATCAGCAGAATAATGTGTTTCATATTGAACCGTTTCTGTGCGTCTTCGATGCCCGGCGATATAGCTCCGCAGGGAAAATAAACGGACAGACCGGTCCTATGTTTGTTATTGTAATATTTTAATTTCGAGCGTGTTTGTACGAAGCTCGCAGCTTTTGAAGTGTCGCTATGGCTTCCTGCGGGCTACTGTCTGTCTGTAGCGTTGATGAAACTTTTGTAGGAAACTTGAACTTTACTTAGGTACTTACTTTTTTGACGTGATAACGTCTTATAATTCGATGAAGCCGGCTGCACGCCCACAAAACATGACGTCATGTACCGTTACCGCGTTACCGTCGGTCGTTACCTCGCCGCATGTTTGTTACAGTTGTATTAATTATTTCGACCGGTAGTTCAAGCGGGGATGTAGCTCAGTGGTAGAGCGTTCGCTTTGCATGTGAAATGCCCCGGGTTCGATCCCCGGCATCTAAAAGCTTTTTTGCATTGTTTTGATTGAAAATGACTAAATTCTACTGATTACTTTTTACATACAAATCTATTAAACAAATGAAATTAAAATTTTCTTTTGAAAAATGCTACCATTCCATCAGTATTTTCTTAAGACGTTGTCACGTTCTATCGTCAGTAAACCGACTTTACAGACAAACATTTTTTTTTAGTGAAATAGTTATTTGTTAAAACTGCTGCTTTTTAACCACGTTCACAATTTTTGTGAAGTCAATTTTCGAATCAAAAGAGCACGAGGTGAAAAATCTATGCACTCGAGTGCAACACATAGGTAACCTAATAGTCCGAGATCCCAGAGCTCCCAGACGTCACCTATTTTCTGATGAATGAAATGTGGACGATTGAGTAGAGTTAGTAAGTACTAAGAACACATGCTTACTCGCTAACTTGCTTAAACGGCCAATTTTGAGATATGGGGTAATGAAGGTACATACAAACATTGCTTACTTCACGTATTTTCTAATAAGTGATTTTCACGTATGTTGTAGGCAACATCCTTAAAAACAAGGTTCCGATACTCCCAGACACTTTCCGTTAGCCATTTTGCTTAACAACTCCAAAATAATAATTTAACTTCACTTAAATTCTCATGCTCCATTTGTAAATATGTTCATGAGACAACTATTTTGTTGCTTTTTACAATAAGATAGACCAATCTAAGGGGGCAATCATCCCCTATGTAGTATGTATAACAGTACACTTTTATAGGTTTGTTTACACTTGACCGCCATCCGCCATCTCGCCTGAAGTTAAGCGACGATGCGGTCTACGATGGAGCGTGCTTTACCTAGAAGAAACCAATTCACTATCGATTTAAAGACAGAAAAATTAAAACTATCGGGGAAAACCTAATCAGGAAAGTCATTCCACAGCCTACACGTCCTTATCACAAATTCAGAAAATAACGACAATATAGAAAATAAAGTCAAGTGAACCATGCCGAAACAGCTAGCAGCGTTCCACCATTTGGGATTGTTTACGCGAGCGTAAATTTTGTTCTCATAAGGGCGTTCTAGACAAAGTATCGATAAAACAAACAGTGATGTATCCATTCATCGCGATGCTTCACCCAAATTAAACAGATTGGAATGTTAATTATTAATATTCCTACAATATTGTGTATGTATGCGTTCCAACTCTTAAAAAAAGTGAATTTAGTTAAGTGTTAGTGTTTAAATAAGTTTTATAACATATTTGCTCGTAAAGGGTCTCTTATTGGACCAATTTCTGTATCGTAATGTATCTTATTACGCACTTGTGCTGTAATGTGTAATGTAAAACGCACGGTTTCAAAATGCTCCGTCCACAGACTAGGTAGAGAGATATGCTCCGTCTAAAGCGAACGGTACCTTTTTAAATCTTAGTAAAGAGTTTTTATGTTAGAAAAGTGTGGTCAACATTTTATGAATAAAATTAACTTTGAGAGGTAAAATATAATCAAGAATTATTTAATTCGTTAATTTAATTAATTTTGATCATACATTACTTTAATTTTTCTGTAACAAAACACAAAATATTAATTTATTTTATTAACTAATGGCATACAGGCTGGTTCTGTGCCGTTGCTTAAAAAAAAGGCGCCGATGTGTGCGCATTGCTAATCTGTGATCCATAGTGATTACTTACTCTGTGCTGTGATCTGTGATCAAGTAAATATTATTCCGCGCGTTTTTTTTCGCTGTATTGTTTTTATTTGAAAATGTCGTCAGAGTTTTGTTTATTTCCTCGCAAATATGTTATAAAACGTCGTATGACATGCGTGCGCTTTGATAATTACAGCCTCTGCTAATTATAGCTCTCGCCTTCGGCTCGAGCTAGCAATAAAGCCTCGGCTGTAATTTTCAACTTACCGCACTTATATCATAATGTACTATTATAACACATTTGCTCGTAAAGGGTCTCCTATTGCACCAATTTCTGTATCGTAATGTACCTATCTCATTACGTACTTGTGCGGTAATGTATAATGTAAAACGCTAGGTTTCAAAATGATCCGTCTAAAACGAACGGTACCTTTTTAAATCTCAGTAAAGAGCTTATATGACAGAAAAGTGGTCAACATTTTTGATTAAAATTAACTTTGAGAGGTAAAATATAAGAAATAATTATTTTAGTCATTAATTTAATTAATTTTGAGCATAAATTACCACAATTTATCTGTAACAAAACACAAAAATATTAATTTACTTTATTACTAATGGCATACTGGCTGGTTATGTGCTGTTGCTTAAAAAAAAGCGCCGATGCGCGCGCATTGTTAATCTGTGAACAAGTGAATATTATTCCGCGCCCGTTTTTTTCGCTGTACTGTTTTAATTTTAAAATATCGTCAGAGTTTTATTTATTTCCTCGCAAATAATTATGTTATTAAATGTCGTATGACATACGTGCGCTTTGATAATTACAGCCTCTGCTAATTGTAGCAGTAACGCCTCGGCTGTAATTATCAACTTAGCGCACTTATATCATAATGTACCTACTATTATGTAAGTAACAAATTTTCATTCAAAAGTAAACTGACGGTGATTGCAATTTTATAGTGATACCTCGGATAAATGGGTACTTCCCTCTAATATTATAAAGTGACGAGCATAGTGCAGTGTTAGGTAACGATTTGGACTCCTGATGTTTCAATAGCTGCGTGTCACTGTGCTGTTTTTTTTTTAATTATTATCGCATAGAGTGACGGGGCGAGCAGGTCATGTACCTAATGGTAAGCAACATGTCTGCCACATGTCCGGCTCGTCTCATCACTCTATAAGTACTATAAAAAGTAGCAATGTTTGGCGCTTAATCACGTTGGAAAGTTTGAACGGATCGGGCTGATATTTGGAACAATTAGATTACAGACTGGAATAGCACCAAGGCTACTTTTTTATAGCGGGAACCACCAGCCGACTAAATTTCCCCACTGCTGGGACTCGGTGCCTTCTCTCGCAAGGAGAGAGTTAAGGCCATAATCCACCACGCTGACCCAGTGCGGGCTGGTGGAAAACACATGACTTCGAAAGATTCTAGGTACATGTCGGTTTCCTCACGATGTTTTCCTTCACCGTTTTAAGTTAGCGGCATTACGCACATGACTTCGCCAAGACAGTGGTGCGTGTGGGGTTTGAATCCGGGGTCTCCGTATCGACAAGCGCCGTTCTCCCGACTAGACCAGCCGTAACTTTACATAAGCAGTTTTTTTGTGATCGTCATTAAAAAAAATGCTTGTCTGTAAAGTCGGGTTACTGACGTTAGTTTAACGTGACAACTTCAACTACGCCTTAGAGCGAGGTAACGCCGGCGGCGAGGTAACGGCGGTAACGTTACATGACGTCATGTTTTGCGAGCGTGCAGCCGGCTTCATCGAATAATAAGACGTTGTCACGTCAATAAATACAGTATTATTAAAACATCGATCAAAGTTACAACGAACTACCACTTTTATTTATACATCACGTTGGAATATTACCGTCAAAATTCATAAAAGTGTATTAAAATTGTATTCATAACGCAGCTTATTTTCAACCTTATTAAAAAAAAAATATGACTTCCATTCGGCTATATCACCGCAATTTTGCCAGCGTCCAGCGTTCGAACATTGAGAGTGTCCTTGTTAACATTGTCAAGCAAACAAATTGTTATTAACCAAAGTTGAAGTTTTACACCCTTATTCTTATAAGACATAAAACAGAATTCATAAAACGTTATTGCAGACAAGCCCTCTAGCCTACAAGTTGTAAAACATCCTGCAGATAAGATAACGGCCACGTGCATGGCGAATGTCTGCAATGTGCTATGGTTTTTTACCACCCAGTCCAACCCCGTCGTAAATCTAACACTCGAGATTGTTGAAATGTAAAATTAGTATTTTAACTATGGGATACTAGGAACGCTCTGCGGTTTTACTCGCGCAATTCCCGTTCTCGTTATTTTTCCACGACAAAAGTAGCCTATGTGCGTGCTGTTGCAGACTATAATCTAATTGTGTTCTAAATTTCAACCCGATCTGCTAAAACGTTCCAACGTGATTGAGCAGCAAACATCCAAACTACCGCATTTATAATATTAGTATTTTTTTTAAAATAAAGGGTGACGAGACTAGCAGGACATGTGCGTGATGGTAAACAACATGCCTGCCACATAACAGCACAATGACACGCAGCTATTGGAACATGAAGAGTCCAAATCATAACCTAGCACTGCACTGCGCTCGTCACCCATCTAAGATATTATATCTCTAAGCCATGTAATTTCTCTGGAAACATTACCCTTCAAACCGGAACACAGTAATATTTGCACATTACTTAGTAGAGTCCTTCCCAAGGTAGAGTCCACCTTGGGAAGGATCACACCTTTGCCAGTTATTCTACAGCCAAGCAGTCATGTGCAAATTTTACTGTGTTCCGGTTTGAAGGGCAATGTTTCCAGAGAAATTACAGGGCTTAGAGATATAATATCTTAGATAGGTGACGAGTGAGATGGCCAAGAGTCCTACCACTACAAAAAATTAAAAAGGTATAATAAAGGATATTGATGATAACTGACTTTCTACTAATCCTGGGCAGATATATCAAACTACCACCTTTTCAAACTTTTGCAACGATCACACTCTCTAATATACTTTATAGAGTTCACCTGGTGAAGTATGACATCTTTACCAGTTATTCTACAGCCAAACAGGATTGCAAGAATGTGCATCTCTGCGTTCCGATATGATAGGCGATGTCTCCAGAGAAATTATAGAGCTTAGAGATAAATCATGTTATATATATGGGATGATGATCCCTTCAAACCGAAACACAGTGATGTTTTCACATTACTTCTTGACAATAGAGTAACTAAGTGTGGTAGTTTTCTACTGCTACAAAAATCATAAAAAACATAGTCTTGCACAACGCAAGTGCAAGTGCTTTTCCTAACGCTTGGTCGACGCGACGCGTGACCAAAATTCAGGCATTTATTTGGACATCATAAGTATTGCTATTCAGCGTGGTAATGCCGGCAGCATGCTTCCGTCTGGTAGTGGGCTTGAACATCTTGATTATCTGTACTGTTCTATGTATAATTCAGATGGGCTTTGTGTAAGTAGTTAGGTATGTAACGTAGTGTAGTTATCATTATATTTTAGTGTTATTACTAAAGGCTCTGGCCGTTTAAAAAAACACAGAGGCAGTAAATATCTGTTGTGATGATGGCGCCATGCATGTTTTCAGTTTATTTATGCATCACACGTGTGCCAGTTGATAAATGCACTGCAAAACCGTATTGTGACTGGTCGTTCTTGGAAAAAGAAAAAAAACCGGAGTTGATTCCTGCCTCTATGGTATTTATTTTTCTTTCGCTTACCTTATAATATTAGTGACTTGTAACCATTTTGTAACTAGCTAACTACGCATAACAAGCGCGTTTAAGAAACGCGTTTTGCATTATTTTTGCTTAATTTACACTAATCTTCGTTTTGCGTAGGTACTTAGTTTTCATTGTGATTTAGTTTTATTAATAAAACCTTTGATTTTATTTATTGAATAATAGACGAGCAGCATTAGCTGATATGCCTATATCTCAGTGTTGAAATAACAAACTATAGGTAATTGTCTGTTAAAATGATTTTGTCTTTAACTATCCATTTGTCCAATTAATAACATCCTCAGGCAACCTGTTTCAGTTGTAAACCACTCTGTTGCTGAGGATGTGATGTGCAGTGTTTGTGTTTTAGGTTTGTTGAAAAAGATAAGTCGTAAAGTTAATAAGTATTTAAATACTAGTTTTGTTGAAACAGTTTTAACCGCTACCGTGCCCCAATTTTTTTTTTTTGTAAGAGATTTGTTAACTACAAGTTAACACGAGCACGACAGCAGAAGGCATTGCATTGTGTCATTTGTGACTCTAGTTTTTTAAAACCAATTTTGTCTTTACAAAACTACATATATAGTAGCTACCTAATTGGATTAAAAACCTACTAATATTGTAAATCCGAACGTTTGGATGTTTAGATGTTCATTACCAGTCACGACGGAACGGTTATACGAATCGGGTTGTAATTTGGAACACTGTTTGATTATAATTTGGAATAGCAAAAAAGTTTTTACAGCTGGAAAGTTACAGAAACTGGAACTATACCTTACGGGTAAAATTATACACACTATTAGTCTATAGTGAAGACTCGATTTTGGAAGAATTATTTAGCGGTTTTACACGTAGGTATAATTTCCTTTCCTGTAACAAATATGGAGGATTCTCAATTCGACTGTATATTTTTTAGTCTTCACTATAGACTAATAGTGTGTATAATTTTACCCGTAAGGTATAGTTCCAGTTTCTGTAACTTTCCAGCTGTAAAAACTTTTTTGCTATTCCAAATTATAAGGAATAGCAAAAAAGTTTTTACAGCTGGAAAGTTACAGAAACTGGAACTATACCTTACGGGTAAAATTATACACACTATTAGTCTATAGTGAAGACTAAAAAATATACAGTCGAATTGAGAATCCTCCATATTTGTTACAGGAAAGGAAATTATACCTACGTGTAAAACCGCTAAATAATTCTTCCAAAATCGATTCTAAACCCATTTGTAAGACAAATCTAGCAACCGATTCACATCGGCACTGGCATGTGCGGTGGAAATTCCACAAGCGCCAGAGCACAGATTAAACGTTACTCCGCGCCGAGTGTTCTGAACAAAATATGCGTGATCGACGCTCATTCATCTATCTCTCCGCGCCTGGGCTGCGCCCGCGCAGCGTCGCCTGCGCCGACGATTGACGGCTGGCGATTAGCTTTTGTGATTTTTTGCTCTGGATTTCCGTATTTAAAGAGGCGAAACATAAATATTTGCATCTATTTTTGCAATGGAGACGAATATTACATTAATATATCTTAAATTGCTTAGTTTGTTAAAACGTAAATATTTTTGACGGAAAAATACATGAGAGTATAAGTAGAGTAAAAAGTTAAGTAAAGGGACCGGAGAATTTAAGATTGAGATTTATTAGGTAAGAGTTTTATTTCTTGCCAACACGTTTACACAGATGCATGAAATGTTTTGGCTCGCCAAGATGTTAACATGTCAAAAATCTAGAGAAATACTAAATTACCTAGGTTGGAAATGTTTTCATACTAAATTTTGCATTTGTTATCCTTATCAAACAAGCTTTTATTTAAATGCTCTAAAACGAAGAATAGTACCGTACTGTCGCATTGTCACCGAAGTTACGTAGTAAGCAGGATACCAGTATAAGTATAGACAGGAAGTAGAAGATCTCTAGAATAACGATAGAAGATGCTTCTAATTTAACTTGCAAGATTTTTCCCATACTAACAGGGCAAGATGAATAAAAGCTTGTAAAAAATACTCAAATGACAAAGGCCACGGACCCCGGCGTGCGTGGAGTTGTAAATCCTTCTAATATTACAAATGCGAAAGATTGGATGTTTAGTCAAAGCTTAATCACATTGGAACGGCTGAACGGATCCGAATGAAATTTGAAACACAGTGTGTATTAGCACTTGTGCTACTTCTTATCCCGAAAAAATAACGGAAACAACGAGAGTAAGACTGCACTGCTAGTTTTTTTTTTTTTTTTTAAAGGCAGACATAGGAACTGAGTATAGAACTGAAAACTTATAACTCAGAATTTTATAGCTTACTTTGGAAACTACGCGGGTGAAACCGGAAGGCGTGCCTATGAGCATGGTTATCTAGAAATACTGACGCATTTCTAGATAGCCAATGGGATATGCTGACGCATTTCTAGATGGCCAATGGCCATGATCCCAAGTTTACCCTAAGATTTCTTATCATTCCCGAGCGTGATGCTAGAATTCAATTCACAGCCTGTAGCACGCCAAAGAAGTTTTAATTTCAAAAAAATACCTTTTACCCTTTCCGTACGGAACCCTAAATATGTAAAAAGCAAGGACTCGCGTCACCGTAGAGATTGATGAGTCTCCAAGGCGGGCTACGTGGTCGCAGGCGCGGGCGACATTTTTTGTGGTAATTAGCCATTGGGCCGGCAGAAATCATGTGTGCCCACTTCAACGTTCTCATGTCTTGTTCGAGGAGTGCGTGTGTGGCGCTTAGCGACGAATTGTAGCTTTATATCTGAGTATTTAGTTGGTAATTATTACTACTCAATAGTTTTATGGTAATTGGTAACAGGCTACAATTCTTAAAACAAAAACTAATCCGTAAGCTAGATTGCTAAAAAATATTGCACACGTATTTTTTCTTTTGTTTCACAAACAAAAAATGACGAAGATACAGGATAGTCCGGTCAATTTAGACATTCGAAGTTACCTAAATTCCCACCAAGCTGAAAATCGGTAAAATTGTTTAAAATATCATTAAAAACAAAATTTGAAAGTTCCCCATCTTTCCCCTGTGAGCAAAAAGTTTTATTCAAGGTCAAAGGTAAAAAAATGAGTTTATCGCGATTTGCAGCAAAACGGTAAGTTTTATCATAAAAATACCACAGACAAAAATTGTAGATCATAAAATCATCTACAAAAAAATGTTAACACTTTTTTTTCTACGAGCCTCCGTTTTTGAGATATAACGATTCAAAAAGTTGTAAAAGTTGTAATCGTCATAATTTGCACACGTTTCCTCGCCACCTATGATGTTTTTTTTTTAACTTCTATAGGTTTACACTTGACCGCCATCTCACCTGATGTTAAGCGACGATGCGGTCTACGATAGAGCGTGTTTACCTAGAAAAAACCGATTCACTCTCGATTTGAAGACACAAAGATTGTAACCATCGGGGAAAACCCACTCAAGCAACGTATTCCACAGCCTAGACGTTCTTATTACAAAAATAGAGCCAAATCTCTTCGTTCGTGTCTTTGGAACATCAACCATGAAACGATGTCGCTTTTTCGAGCTACGAGCATTCCGATAGAACGGATAAAGTGGTATCAGACCATGCAAATCAGTTGCACACTCTCCGAAGTGTATCCGATAAAAACCCGATAGACTAGCAATTTTTCGGCGATGTTCAAGACTTTGAAGTCTTTTTCGTACAAAAGTGTCGTTGTCTATGAGCCTTTTTGCACGTCTCTCTATCGATTCCAGAGCCTCCAGCTGATACTCAGCCGATCAATCCCAAAAGTGCGAACAGTACTCCATACAGGAGCGAATCTGTGCTTGATATAATCTAAGCAACTGTTAAGACTTGTAGTACCTTCGCACTTTTGAGAGGAAACCAAGTTTTTTGGCAGCCAGTTTAGCCTTGAACTCGATATACGAGCCAAAGTTCAGCGTAGAGGTCAAAGTAACGCCCAAAATCGCAAGACGGTCAGACACCGGCACGGATACACCTCTAAAAGTTGGAGTCAGTTGGAAAGGACTCCGAAAAAAGTCAGTTCGAAAGACTTTTAGCGGAGAACAGATACGCCTGCGTCTTACTCTCGTTGAACTTGACCAGATTGGCATCGCCCCATTTGGACAACGCCTCAAGGGTCAAGCTCAAACGTTCGATCAGACTCTCTATCAGTACCTGAGTTTGATGCCTAGTGGCTCTCGCGCTAGATATGTAACTCTCTACAATGGTGCTATCATCTGCGTACCCAAAGATACCGGGCTTCAACATCGTTGATATGTAGCAGGAAGAGCGTCGCTGAGAGTACCGACCCTTGAGGGACTCCGGTATTGATAGCCATTTGATCCGACGAGCAGCCATCAATGGCGACTCGTATGGATCGATCCCTCAAGAAGTCCGATATCCACGCAATGAACCCAGTAGACAAACCATAACGAAAAAGCTTCCTTGTAAGGCTATCGTGCCAAACCCTGTCATAAGCCTTCGAGATATTCAGGGAGACTGCAAGTGCTTCCCCTGGTTCTCAATAGCTTCACTCCAGATGTGAGTGACGTACGCTAGAATATCCCAGATGGCATTCCTGCTCTAGTAGAGCAGGAATGCCATCTGGGCCTGGATACGTTAGGTACGCCACATCCGACGGACAACCTATCTGCGTCTCCGTAAGAAACAAGAGTGTCGGCTGCTCAGTCTCGAGGTTATGGTGGACTGCTGAGAGATTGGAGTGCAGACCCCGAATATTAGTGAGGTGCACTTTAACCGACAAGACGTGCAGCCGCTCTTTAAATTTGATTCTGTAATTGACTTGTTTCATATTTGTTTTGAGAGGGGATCGGTGGGAAAAACGGCAGTAGAACGAGGCCGCACACTACTGGCCATTGGTCACAACACACAACACGAATACACCAGTGGGGAGATAGCCTGGAGACTGCGGGGACCCCCGAGTCCCCCCGGGGATGTATACCTGGCGTTGTCATCCGGTCGCCAACCGGCAGGATAGCGCATCCCGGGATTTTTCGCTAGATGGCGAGCCGCCTTTGATGAGGGGCTAGCACACTACTTGGGCCCCCTACTATCTGCGGTCGGTCGCGGCAACCGCGCCTCGGATCCCGCTACCCTCCATGACTAGCTTCCCGATGTACAGTATTGGTGTGAGACAGACCGGTCTTGCAGTTGTGCAGCAACTGATCTAACCCGTTTTCCCCTAATGGTGTCACTAGACAACACGTCGGAACACGGCTAGGCCGCTTGGCGTTGTGACTTAGTCTAGTGGGTGGTCACCAACCACGGCCGAAGCCTACCACCGGTAATTTGTCACCTGATTAGAACCACCCAGGGACCACGAGTGAGGTTTCAATATATAGGTGCTTCCTCACGAACGTACTTATGCATATTATTATGATGATTACAACTTTTTGAATCGTTATATCTCAGAAACGGTGGCTCGTAGAAAAAAAGTATGAAACAATTTTTTGTAGATAATTTTATGGCTTACAACTTTTGTCTGAGGTATTTTTATGATAAAACTTACCGTTTTGCTGAAAATCGCGATAAACTCATTTTTTTTACCTTTGACCTTGAATAAAACTTTTTGCTCACAGGGGATAGATGGGGAACTTTCAAATTTTGTTTTTAATGATATTTTAAACAATCTTACCGATTTTCAGCTTGGTGGGAATTTAGGTAACTTTACTATTATTTTTTGGTCTAATTTGACCGGACTAGGACGTCTACTCTCTTTCTATGAAAAACGTAATTTCGAAACAAACTCGCGACTTTCCTACTCCGGTTCTACTTTGAACCGTCGTTTCCTTCCGTTTAAATGTTCTAAGTTGGATGTTTGTTGCTCAATCACGTTCTAACGTATGAACGGATCGGACTGAAATTTGGAACACAGATAGATTATAGTCTGGAAGAACACATAAACTACTTTTATCCTGGAAAACAACGGGAACAACGGGAACGGGAACTTCGCGGGTAACACCGCGGGGCGCTGCTAGTATCCAATATTTAAACGTCAAACAATGTTAGATCGGACGGATCGAAGTAGAACCGGAATTGGTAAGTCACGAGTTTATTTCGAAATTACGTTTTTCGTAGAAAGAGAGTAGACGTCCTGTGCTTAGAAATTTCGCGTGACGCACTCGTGGGCACGATTTTTTGCTCACAGGTGACGTCACGACCCCCCACTCTGGAAGTTTGAAATATCTTTGTCGATTTTTAGTAATTTGATAAAACAAAATATACGTGTCCTGTATTTTTCCATGATCTAGCTGACGGACCAATTAGAATGGTTTATTTTTGACCCAGACCGATACCCTATTGTACTAATTTCGTGTCGAAATGAGTACATTAATCTCATGTCTTGAAGTGTGTGTGTACTGTGTACGAATACCTACATTTAGCAGTAGGTACATCCCCAACTATTTAGTTGGTAATTATTAGGTACTAATGGTTTTGATAATGGAATTTGAACGATAGCTACATCTGATATACTCGTAACATTAATTTTAAAAAATACGTATATAGATGGGTGATGGTTGTTAATATTGTGTTTAGATAGATAGTCAGACAAAAAACTCTTTATTGTGTCACAACCAATCAGAAATGTAACATTATTAGCAGCGCCTAGCGCGGTTTGACCCTCGCAGTTCGCATTCCTGATATTTCCCGTGATAAAAAGAAGCCTATGTATGGTTAATCCAGATTAAAATCAACTTATTTGAATTCTAAATCTATTCCAAAATATCAATTATAAAAAAATATCGTACATAGGTAGATAGATATTTATTTTTAGATTTATTTAACCACTAACTCGCCGGATGATGAACAACGGTAGGATCCTATTTTCTTTAAAAATACTTTTATTGAGGTTTACTTCTTTATTAGGTTTTTTGGAAGCAGAATACGAAAAAATAAGAAAAGTGATTTCATATCTAAAGCATCTTAAATAATTCTGCTAATATTACATGTCAAATTTAGGATGTTTGGATATTTATTGCTCTATCTTTGATGTGTTTGGGTGTTTCTATGTATAATAAGTATGTATTTAAAACTGTAAAAGTATTATATCAGCTATCTGGCCGCCATCATATAAGCTTTGCTTAGTTTGGGGTCAGATGGTGTTGTGTATGATTTGTCCACCATTTTTTTTTTTTTTAGTCACCTTTGTTCGAAATGAATTGAGAAAATTGAAAATGAACTATTACTTCTTATCACGATAAAATAACGGGAACAGAAACTGCGCTTTTAATACTGCGGGGGTGCGGAGCACTACTAGTATTTATAATATCAGTTACTTAGCTAGTTAGGGCTTGCAATACACCGACAGTAAACTTAGTCCGTTACAATAATTTGCGAAGCTTACTTAAATCCCTTAAGGGCGTACCCCGAGCAAATGACCTTGAGTATTTCTTACCTCATCGCACACCGCAAGAAAGAGCAAGAGAGAAACAGTAGGATTTGTCGCTGTTTTACGCTCAAATTTTATAATAAACTGTTTATAAAATCTTCTTGTGAAAAAAATAAAACTACCAAAATGTTCGTAATGGAATTGTCTATCCGTTGGTTTAAGTACAAAATCAAAATAATGGACGATTTTTGAGGAGATGCATGATAACTACAATTTTTTTTTTTTTTCTAGGTTTCGTTGTGAGGCGATTATTTAAACAATAAGTTCATTATCAAAAAATTAAAACTACCATTTTGAAGCCAAGAAGTTGTAGAAATTTAATGTATTTTTTACCAGTTGATATTTGTTTTGGCTAATGAGTAGATAGTTCTTAAAACTGGACAAAAAACTCGTTTTGCTGGGGGACGCACCATAACTACTTATTTAAAGAAAATACTTAAAATATTGAAACTTCGACGCAGCATTGAAATTAATTGTCTCGGCCATTATTAATTTACCAGCCTAATTATCCTTTGCCTGGCCTTAGCCTACCTTTACTTAGTTTGAGGCTAGTTAAAGTTGTGTGAAGAACGTCAAAACTTTGCGGAAGAATGCGAAAGTAGCCCCGCGTTCCCGCCATTAGCCGAAAAGATGAAACTCCGTGGAGGTTTTAGTCGGTCGAGGCAACTTTTGTGCTCTACTTAGTCTGTGGTGTGGAGTCCGACTCTACCGTCTCCCCCTGATGGAGAGATGGAGACAGTCGGGTTAGTGTATGTATAAATGCATTACCACCACACAAAAATTCAAACATGATGATGTCTCTATTAAACAAAATTTACTGTTGAGGTTAAAAGTATCCCTACTTTTATTTCTTACTAAAATTAAACTTCCAAAATTGAAAAATAAAACACATTTTTTTACCTTGGTAGATTAAAACATTCGTAACTAGCAAATTCAGCATAGGTGAAAAAATATCATGAATTAGAATTAGGTTTTCCCAGTAAGTCTTTAATTTTATTTTAATTTTCAATATTAATTTAATTAATATTCAAATTAATAATAAATATATTTAATGAATTAGATATTAGCTTAGATTTTTTTTTGGATAGGTATTAGCTTATTTTATATTAAAACTTTAACCTCAAATTTTCTACTTGTAAGTTCTTCCATAGCTTGAATTGAGTTATCCACTACTAGTAACCTAGATTAGCACAATCAAACAAACCAACAATAAGTTCGTTGATATATGACAGTCATTTATAATCTAATCGCTTGTTTTTTTTTAAATATGCACTTAGGTTACAAATGTGAAAAGAGACAAATTTTAAGAATTTGTTAAATTAATAATGTGGAAAATTCAGAAATAAATAAATAATTTGTAGAAATAACAATGGCAATATCAGATGGCATGGGCATTGGGCAATATCTGAACTTGGAAAATTATTCATTTGGAAACTACCTAACGCTGACATCGACACGTCTCTACAAATGTTTTAACTAAAACAGCAGTTGTAAAAATGACAAGAATTTAAATATTAAAAATACTACCATAGATATTATTTTGATTTATGTATTTTGTACGTATTGCTAAAAACTGACTACTTGTGTAAAATATTTTCATGTTACCAAATTAAACCATTTTTTTTTTTGGAAAACTGGAGAGTAAGAAATAAAATCCTGAAATATTTACTTTTTTCTAAATTCACTTTTATAAATATAAATAAAATAACAATTTAATTTTACAGCAGTAATAGATAGGCATAAATTATATCAGTATTACACCCCACGCTGACGGATGAAATAGTATAATGTTTTTTTTGGTTTTTCTGTAATTCTTAAAGTAGTAAAAACTACTTTAAGGATTCCAACTGAATTCGCTGCAGCAATATATTTTATACAGTAGTTATGATTTCAGGCAGGACTACACGAAATATTATTAAGAAGGTAAGGAAGAATCTATCAGCACCAAAAACTTACAATAAACTTTAAAAATTCCAGCTGAAATCGCCGCCGCTACTAAGACAAGTTGCCACAGTCTCAGCTGAAGACAAAGCAGATTCTAAATCCAGCCTTTCAACCGCTTAAATTGGCTTTGACTTTGCCATGGCCAGCACTTTAAATTCAAGCGAAAATAACGAGCCGTATCAAAGCTAAGAAAATTCTAGATAGGCGGTAGACCCTCAGTTCAGCAAGAAGTGTCTAGTGCGACATTGCAACGTCGCTCCTGTCATCGGACCACAATAGACAAGACTAGGTGATCTGTACAGAGCCAGAAATCAGCCAGCCGCGACGCTGCGATAACGGGCCTGTCATCATCACGCTATAAACACTAGGATCAATCACTGACCGTCCGACTGACGCTGCTGCTGCCAGTCGCCCCGCCACTCCTGTCCCTCCATCACATGTCCTCACTTCCCGCCGATTATTTTTTCAACGCGACACGATAAATCAGTTTTCTGTACGTTAATCAAGAGTGCGCGCGCGCAGCGGCGCGAGAGGACCGCTTCTGTCGTCGGGAGACACGCCGCGCCCGATTGGCACGCCTCCCGCCTACTCCTCTACCCCTGTATTTATTCTGGATGTGAGTTATGTACTGCAGTGTCTGTTGGTTCGATACCTGCGCCGTGGGTTGGGAATGCTTCTGCTTTCATTTCAGCGATCGTGGATTTGCGTGTTTCATTTGTCATTTTTTTCTGAATGTATTTTACAGGAGATTATTATTGTAACTTATAGTCGCCCAGAGGTCGAAATTCGAGCTTTTTATGTTTGTTATGTTAGCTTTTGTTATTGAAACCCAAAAATGTATTTTTTTAAATATGTATTTTTTTGTATTAACGTTCTGCATTTTATCTATCTAGATAGATAAACTATAAGTGTAGGAATTTTCGTATAGGTAACATTTTTGCTTCACGTATTAATATCTACATAGACATATTAGATAGATAGATAGAAACTCTTTATTGTGACACCAAAAAAAACTTAAAATATTACAGAGACACACTTATAAACTAGCGCCACAAATGGCGGCCTTATTGCTGAGAGCTATCTCTTCCAGGCAACCAGCCTTAATTAGATTTCTTAGCACATAAAAGCCAAAACTGATTGCAGTATTACATGATATTTTCCTTTTTTCTGAATAATGTTTGAATTAATTTAGATTTCAGCAAAAACCACAATAAATCGACATCGCTTCTCAATAAAAAATATCAGCTATCTTTACAAAATACTTACCTACCCACTTTCTTAGGTGTGGTTACGTTAGGAGTGCATTAAACTGAAAGAAGTAGATGCTTTTTTACCCAACTTAAAAAAAGGAGGAGATACTCAAAGCATTTCGGCTTAAGCTCTTTATTGGCGTTTCCTTTAAAGTTTCATCACATCAGCGTGTAAGTATTCGGCCACTGCTGGACATATGCTTCTCCCATAATACTTCTTTCAGCCCGATTCTTGGTCCTACGTTTTAAACCGATAGACTTCCTTTCGTATATTGACACTCCATTTTGCATTAGACACTGGACAGTAGTTTATAGAGTACAAAATGCAGTGCAATGCAATTTCTTCTAAAGTTTCAGGGACAGCAGCACATCATAGCTATTTGAACACGGAAAGTAAGAACTGCACAGTGCAAAATAACAGTGCCACTTCGAGGGTGCTGTCAAAAGTGAAAACTTGAACTATTGAACTACCTACTTATTAGCCAATATTTTGCATTGGTGACTAAAAATATTTAGTCCATCAGTTAGATTATCAAAAAATATTGTACACGCATTTTTCCTTTTATTTCACAATTTAAAAAATAAATGTTTTTGTGAAAAACACTTTATCTATTTAATTAGTTAATTTTAAAGTTTCTTTCAATTTCGTTCTAAGTGTACCTATTTGACTTCTATGTCTCTTGTCTATATTGTTGACATCTTGTGAAATTTCAAAATAGACACAACTTTTATTATTTCTAAATACATACTTGAGATACACAGAAATACCCATATTACAATATAGGTATAATAGTATCCTACTACTTAATATTATAAATGTCAATGTATGGATGTTTGTTGCTCAGTCACGACGTAACGTTTTAACGGATCGGGTTGAAATTTGAAACACAGATAGAGTCTAGAAGAACACATACCTAAGCTATTTTTTATCCCGAGGAAATCATGGGAACGGGGACCACGCGGGTATAACCGCGGGGAACTACTAGTACTTATAAATATATAACGGATAAAAGTAGCTAACTGTAACCGTGTCGCGAGTTCAACTGTTTTTTCCATCTCAAAAAAGTCCAACGCTAAAGAAGTTTTCACTTCAAAAACAGTTTGCAATATTTACTGCTCCCAAAAAATAGCCCCCAACCAAAAACTGCTTCCACAAACAACTATTTCTTCGAACGTATCACATAAATAGCGAGCAGCTAGAAGCAGTACATTTATTTGTACATGCACATAAAGATCTGTCTTCAAGTCTTCACTCACTACTGGTTCTGTGGAAGCCGCAGTCTAAACAAACTGGTTGCATGGACTACCCATCTTTAATAATAGAATATGGATTAGATTAACTTTAATATAAGCAGCCAACTCTATATCCTCATAGCTGATACTTGGGCCCTTCTCACTTAGGCTTAGTAGGAACAAGGTCCGATTTCTCAATCATGCAGTCGTGTACAAGCTTGTGTCGACAATCTTAAACACACTGATTTTAACGCCGAAGTTAAGATTTGGGCGAAAACTATAGGCTCCAAGGAAGTCTTCTTGGTCTATTGCAACTCACTTTATGTGCCACAGCTGGGACTCGGCCCATCTCACGCAAAAATGTAGTCAATGCCATAATCCACCACGCCAGCCATACGGACTGTCCTCGAAACGTGCCTTTATTGGAACATACCATATGGAACATGTTTCCTCATAATATTTTCCTACACCATTGAAACCATTGGTGATGACTTTGACTGCCATCTTGCCAAATGTTTAGCGACGATGCGGTCCATAATAGAGCGCCCTAACCTTAGAAGAAATCGATTCACTTTGGACTTAAAGACACCCCGTTGTATCCTTATGGAACAACCCACAATAGCATCAGCAGTGTAGCTACTACCGTATAAGGTATAAGCAGTTTTATCGAAAGAAGACCTCGGGCTACAGATGCTTTATAAATGTGTAAGCAACAATTTGGTAATGTGATACTTAATCGTTACCCTTCATTTTGGGTCCCTAACTAATTTTGATACATGACACGCTACGCCACTGCTTAGCACATAAATAGCCTAATATAGGCTACCCATTGCAAAATTTAGACGTTCTTATCACGGAAATGGACCCAAACCTCTCCGTTTAAGGCTTTGCAACATCAACCATGAAACAATACACACTTGAAAAAGTACGCACTTGGAGCTACCGGCGGCTTTCTTCGTACTGAACTCAGACCGTCATGGTTTCCTCTGCTATCCACTAAGCGTTTGAAATCCCTAATTTTTTCTCATCTTTGGATACCTACAGCGCTATGTCTTAGACCTACGTTAATTGTTAGTAAACGTTGTCTTTCTAAATCAGAAACCATAGCCACCTGGATATGCACTGAGTCAGAAGCGAACGAGTATAAACACTCAGGTGTTGAGTGGCGCTGTGCACTTATTACCTCTGCAGACGTCTGGACTCTGGAGGACTGTGGGGTCATACGGACGATACAGATCGAAATAGCCGGTTTGGCGAGTTCGCTGACAATGTAAATAAGTAGATAAATTTCCCCACTTTAAGTAAATAACGAATATTTCCCAAGTAAATAACGAATATTTTAAATTACGATTCTTTAAAATCCGCTGTATTATCATTTGTCGTTTCAAGTAAATAATGAGGAAATGCAATAGGGTACAATCCTCAAAAAAACTAATTAGTCCGTCAGTTAGATTGCTAAAAAATATTGTACACGCATTTTTTCTTTTGTTTCACAAACAAAAAATTACGAAGATGCAGCGCTTAGAAGTTTCGCGTGACGTCAGTCGTGCCTACGATTTTTACTCACGAGTGATGTCGCGACCCCCTACTCTCGAAGTTTGATGGTCAAATAGGGTACAATCCTCAAAAAAACTAATTAGTCCGTCAGTTAGATTGCTAAAAAATATTGTACACGTATTTTTTCTTTTGTTTCACAAACAAAAACTTACGAAGATGCAGCGCTTAGAAGTTTCGCGTGACGTCAGTCGTGCCTACGATTTTTACTCACGAGTGATGTCGCGACCCCCTACTCTCGATGGTCTATAATATCTTTGTCCATTTTTAATGTATTGAAAAAACAAAAAATACGTGTCCCATATTTTTCCATGAACTAGCTGACGGACTAATTAGAATAGTGTATTTTTACCCAGTCCGGTACCCTATTCAGTTCAGTTCTTGATTTTCTGGCTTGTACGACTTTGTCGTTAATTCCGCCTCATTGCAATTCGTGACAATGGAGCCAGCGGTTTTCAAAAAAGTAGCACTTTTCCAATTTGACGGTAGATATGTTTTGTCGGTAAGAATTGAATTGATTTTAAATTGATTCTGAATGAAATCGATCATGCATTCTGTTGGTAGATCATACTTTAGAGGTATTATTGCCTTGTAAATGTTATCTAAATCGAAGTGGCTGTTTTTGAAATTTTAATTAAGAACTAAAATTTGCTTACCTTTACCCGGGCGAAGCGACGGTACCTACCTATTCGTAGATATCACAAAAATCTGAAATTTAGTTGAGTATCTGAGTTAAACTAACTGAGCTCAAACATGACGAGGTTATCAATTCGGCCGGTATTTATTCCAATTAAAGTTGTTTTTTTTATTTTATCGAAGAAAATTCAATTATTAGAGTCAACATTTGTATAGCTTTTATCGACACGGCTATAAATTAAATACTAGCAGAGCCACGTAGCTCCTTTGGTCGTGGTAAAATGTTGTGTATATTTCAAGATCCGTTTAGCCGTTCCGAGGTTCCGACCTCATGAGCAACAGGACGTCTCTCTCTTTCTACGAAAACGTAATTTCGAAATAAACTCGCGACTTTCCAACTCCGATTCTACTTCGATCCGTTGTTTTGTCTGTTTAAATATTCTAAGCCTACTCTAATTAGAGTATGCTTAGAACATTTAAACGTCAAACAATGTTGTATCGGACGAAACGAAGTAGAACGAGAGCAAGAAAGTTGCGAGTTTTTTTTCGAAATTACGTTTTCGTAGAAATAGAGTAGACGTCCAGATATCCAATCTTTCGTATTTATAATTTTAGTAGGATGTAGGTACTTGTATTGTGTCTATGTGTAGCTAATAATGTATGTAAAGTACCTATGGATCGCGTTCACCTAGAAAAAACCACTCGCGATTTGAATACACGAAGATTGTATCCATCGGGAAAAACCCACTCAGGCAATTCATTCCACAGCATAGACGTTCTTATCACAAAAGTAGAGCCAAACCTTTTCGTTAAGAATGTTTGGAACCTCAACCATGAAACGATGTCGCTTCATAATTGTACAAGTTTCTTTCGCTTCTGCCGGAACTTCTGGAGTGCCACTCTTTTTTGTCATACAGAATTATGGGACGAGCAGGACGTGTGCCTGATGGTAAGCAACACAACTGCCAATTGCAGCACAATGTTATCCAAATATTTGGTCTTGTACAGTCCAAATCATTTCCAAGCACAGTATCTACAACGCCCGTCTTTCTGAGAAATAATATTACCTACTTACTTAGTAGCGGTAATATTTTGCAAACGTTACCGTGTGCCGGTTTGAAGGACAATATTTTCAGACATAGGTACTGCAGAGCAACGAAACAAATCATTAGTTATCTCTGGGTTCTTATATTCAGTCATCACCCAGAGATACAATATTTACTTACCGCTTTGTTTTGTAATTTCATGGAAAAAAATACTCTTCAAACTGGAAAAAAGTAATGTTGATAAAGGAATGGTAATTCCTCAGGTGGATTCTGTAGAGTCCTACCACTACAAAAAAACATATTTCAATGAAACAAATAATAGTTGTACATTAATAACATCAAAATTATACTTCAGTGTATTTTATTACCTCTGAAATAGATCAGATAGAGGTCAAGTGGTTTGACATGGAAAAAATATATTTTATAACACCAATTTAACTTTATTATCAGTTTAGAACCCATGTAAAATTACATTGTCGATTGATAACAATATTTTCCGCGGCCATAACAGCATACGTATAACATAATATTTTATGATATTATGTGCAATTTATTATAAATTATTGTTATAGCATTCCCTGTCCTGAAATCTGAGAGCTTTTGAGCGCGGTAGGCGTGCTTTCAGATCGTCTCTTTCTGTCTCAGGTAGCGACGCGGGAGTGAGGGAGATGGAAGTATAGAGGCGGAGCCATTTGAAGCGATCGGCCCACGCGCAGAAAAAGATTCAGATAAAATAAAACAGATAGATAGTTAATAGGATTTGTAATTTATCTTCTATTCAGGGTAGAATACTAAGAAGACAGCGAGAAAGGCATGGAACGATTTATTTAAGTGATATTCTGATATGAGTTATTATCTATATTCATACTAGCGGCCCGCTCCGACTTCGCTCGAATAATAACCTAGATATCAACTGCAGCGCCATCTGCCGGGCTGATTTGTGAATCTAAACCTTCCAGGGCCCTACCCAAACGTATACAAAAAAAATCATTCAAATCGGTCCAGCCGTTTAGGAGGAGTTCAATAACAACGAAAAGTGGCATTGATTTTTATAAATATAGATATATTAATAAAATGTTATTATACACGTCAACTAAAACAAACAATGAAATAATACATTTATTGTTACTTGATTAGAAATAAGAATATTATACGTATATAATTTAACAAATATAAATATTTAAATAGTAACAATTAACAAATGTGTGTTAATGCAAACACTAGATATCTAATACAATCTATTAGGTAAATCAATAGATTATCTATTATTACCTATTAATAGAAGGATATCTCGAAAACTATTATTTAAATCGCATTTTAAAATACTTCAGACTAACATCCGTGCCTATAGGTATAACTCAGAAAACGAAAATATGACTCAAGGTCTGCCAAGACATAACACACTTTTTCATTACAAGTTCATAATACCCTCTCAATTATTTAACTAGACTGGTGACTGAGTTTTTTATGAAAGGATCTATGGCAGTTGTCGTCAAATGACCTCTATGTAGGTACTGCTTACAGAACTCTAGGCACGCGAGCGTGTCCCATGCGATTGTTGCAATCTCACGGCACACGGGGACCTTCGCATACTACGCTGACGACACCGACGACGCCATCGGTCGGTTCGTGCGGCGAGCGTTGGCTGCATCACCAAAGACCATTCGAGATTTCAACCTACAAATGGCAATTAGAAACAGAAATGCGACCGTAGTGGAGGCTCTGGGCCGGGAGGAGGTGGCTTAGGCAAAAGACGATGTCGAGCCGATTACTATCGGAATCCCAACCGGTAGTGATCGGCTCAACAGACGAAATCGGGCTGACTAGTACTAGAATTAGGTTCCTCTTCTTCTCCTAATCCAAGAACTATGTAAATAAAAAAAGATTATTGTAATGACAAAGGTCACGGACCCCGGAGTCTGTGGAGTGTTTAAATTAAATAAAAAAAGAACTCTAGGCTAGCATAGAATGTGCGGGCCTTACTCATCTACTTAATTAACTATATCTACTGATACTTAATAATATATCTACATTGAGAATACCTATTTTAAACTCGTGCTCGAGTGCATATTGAGTACTCACTGAACATAGGACGCGGTTTCGATCCCCAGGACAAACATTTGTGGAAACTTACGGACTTTTTTAATATAGAAAAAAAGGGTTTTCAAACTTTGGAATAGGGGATGAAAGAAAGATTTTTGAAAATAGAAGATATCTTAATGAAAGCCTTTTGTTTATCATAATAAATAACTGGATGCCCGTTCCGGCTTCGCTTGCACATTGTCACCAGTAACCGAAATAAAAACTATCCAACCTTTCAAGCTAGAAATTACCTACACATACTTAAATGTCAACTTTTATGAACATCGTTTGAATTGGTGAAGAGCTCGGAACAATAAACATGACATTGTGTTTTAAAATATTAAGATATCACATTTTCCTCTAGCTTGTGTAAGTAATTGACGAAAATAAAGAATAAATAAATGTCATTATTTGCGAAATACAACAAGATCTTAAATGTTTACACTGTGAAATCCATAATCAACCTTACGGCATGTAAACATTATATTAAAACGAAATTTACAAAAACTGAAAAGCACACATTAATAAACGCGAGTAGGTACTCAGGCACTATATTACATTTTTTTTTTTTTTTTTTTTTTAAATAAAAAGTGACGAGACGAGCAGGACATGTGCCTGATGGTAAGCAACATGCCTGCCACATAACAGCACAGTGACACGCAGCTATTGGAACATGAAGAGTCCAAATCATTACCTAGCACTGCACTGCGCTCGTCACCCAGAGATCTAAGTTGTTATATCTCTCAGCCCTGTAATTTCTCTGGAAACATTGCCCTTCAAACCGGAACACAGTAATGTTTGCACATTACTGCTTGGCGGTAGAATAAATGACAAAGGTGTGGTACTTCCCCAGGCGGACTCTGCTGATATCTACCTACTTATTACTCTTTCAGAGCCAAGGACGTTTAAAAAAAGTTTTTTTAAACGTCCTTGTTCAGAGCTATTATTATCAATTTCAACGTTTTAGATATATCTTAAACATTTCAGAGCTACACAGCGATAGGGTTGCTCTCTTTACAAAATAGATACTACAAATACTTATTATAAATGCAAAAGTGTACATGTGACATACAAACTACATATATTTAGTAAAGAGAGCAGCCCTATAGCTGTATAGTCTGTGCATATAGGTAGTGGTACGTAGGTCGGAGCCGACGACAGCGCTAACGACGCCGCTTTCCTGCCGCGTTTGTCCGTCGTCGCCTCGGCGGCCGGATGCATGTGGAGAACGCACCGCGACTGTGGCCACACTACGCCATACACACAGGACATGGCCTACTAAATAATAATAAATATTGGTGGACAATTCACACACAACACTATTTGACCCCAAACTAAGCAAAGCTTGTACTATGGCAGCCAGATAGCTGTTATAATACTTATGTAATTTTAAATACATACTTATTATACATAGAAACACCCAGACACAGTACAAATATTTGAATTCACCATACAAATATTTGCACTGGGTGGGAATCGAACCCACGACCCTCGGCTTCGCAGGCAGAGTTACTGCCCACTAAGCCACGAGGCCAGAGAATGCACCCACTGCTGGGTCTCGGGACTTTTTGAAGTGAAAACTTCTTTAGGCGCGCCTAGACAGATTTTTCGTGGGGAGTAAATTGGATTCTACCGTCACGCTCGGGTATGATAAGAAATCTTCGGGTAAACTCGGGACCTTGGCGATTGGGCATCTAGAAATGCGTCAGCCAATGGGAAATGCTGAAAGGGCGTGGCCTCGCCATCATGGCATGGCCATCTAGAAATGCGTGAGCCAATGGGAAATGCTGACGCATTTCTAGATGGCCAATCGCCAAGGTCCCGAGTTTACCCGAAGATTATGATGGCGAGGTCACGCCCTCCGGTTACACCCGTGTAGTTTCCAAGAATTTTCAGCAGTTCCTGTGACTGCCATTTTTTTTTAACTTTCTTAGGTTTAAACTTGACTGCCATATCGCCTGATGTTTAGCGGCGTGCGGTCCGCGATGGAGCGTGCTTATCTAGGAGAAACAATGTCACTCTCGATTTGAAAACATTAGTATTGTAAACATCAGGAAACCCCCGCTCAGGCAAAAGCTTTCTTTTATTATCTTAGTCAAACCTCTTCGTCCGAGGTTTTGGAACGACAACCATAAAACGATGTCGCTTTTTCAAAAAGGGCAAGATCAAGCAGATCAGAAAATGTTCATTAGCAAACTATGCTTATGAGCAAAATTACTTACCTATATTGTGAACAGTGGAGAACTTTAATTTCAGAGAAAGATCTCATTTGAAACGCCACGCAAAATGTTGTGTTGTAATGTAGATTGACGGGACAAGGACACCACCCTCCCCTTCGGACCGCGCATGCCTACCACTACAAAATACGAAGATTCGAAATATATATCCTGAAACAATGAAAACTCATGGCCACCCCAACTTTCACAGTAAACACGGCCAGTAGCTCGCCGCTCGTAACTCGTAACCCCAGCGCTGGGAAACATTCACTAATTTTACTTTATGTGCCGACTTCAAAGAAATACATCGTGAAAAGAGGTCGACAAGAATTACTGTAGCAGCGTAAACACGTAGGATGAAAATAAGGGTTCAGAATACATTGTCTACAAGAAATATTACGAGCCCTAAAGTTTAATTCCTTCTCAAACATTTGGATGTTTGAGAAGGAACCGTCAACTGTCTTCAAAAGAGGAGGAGGTTCAAACTTGGGAAATTTAGTCGAGTGACTGAGTTTAATGTTAAGTTTAATGAAAATTATATCAATTAACTTATACTTGTTTTGCCATACATATATGGAAAAACTTAGAAGTAAGTCAATTTTTAACTATGCGCGCACATACCGACTTCTAAGTTCTATACACTCAGGTTAGTTTTTTCTATAAGCTATAGAGTGACAAGACGAGCAAGAGATGTGCCTGATGGTAAACAACAAGCTTCCCCATTACAGCACAGTGGCACGCAGCTATTAAATTGGTACTTGAACAGTCCAAATCATTACCTAGCACCGCACTGCGTTCGTCACCCGGAGATGTAGGGTGTTTTATCTCTTAGCCCAATAATTTATCTTTAAACATTGCCCTTCAAACCGGAACACAGTAGTGTGCATGGTTGACGTTAGAATGACTGGCAAAGGTGTGGTACTTCTCCAGGCGGACTCTGCAAAGAGTCCTACCACTACTAAAGTTGCGGTAGTAGGCTACAGCAGTTGTCCTCAAGGCCCTAAGGCCTAGATTTCGTTAGCACAGGGGCCTTAGGTTATACTTCTTATTTAAACATTAAGGAAATTAGAAATTACAGGGCTTAGAGATATAACATCTTAGATCTCTGGGTGACGAGCGTAGTGCAGTGCTAGGTGATGATTTGGACTCTTCATGTTCCTATAGCTGCGTGTCACTGTGCTGTCATGTGGCAGGTATGTTGCTTACCATCAGGCACATGTTCTGCTCGTCTTATCACTCTTTATTTAAAAAAAAAAACTTCTTGAGTGCACACACGCTTTATTTTGTTCTAACAGCGCCCCGCGGTTTTACCCGCGTAGTTCCCATTCCCGTTATTTTTTCGGGATAAATAGTAGCCTATGTGTTCTTCCAGACTATAATCTAACGGTGTTCCAAATTTCAATCAGACCCGTTCATACGTTACGACGTGATTAAGCAACAAACATAGACATTTATAATACTCGTATTAGTAGGATTTTAAATACTGGCTATCAAACTCCAGGCTAGAGTAGAAAGAGCAGATAGGCCGTAGGTTTCTAACCTTATCTTACCAAGGAAACATTAATACACATAGATATGTAGAGAATACTGCATAATATTAATGGAAACTGCACTGTATCACTCCAGGGAGGGGTCACGGGGGACATGACCTCCCTCCCCCCAAAATCATATGCATTAGAATAAAAATCTAAAAAAAATCTAAATGTCTAATAGAACATAGACTATTTTTAAACGCGTGAAAACCACTGGAATGTCAACTACGCGGGTAAAATCGTGAGGCGCTACTAGTAAAGTCTTTTTTACTTGATTTATTGTATTTCTACTCGTGACCCCCCCCCCAAAATCTGAGGCTGCGTACTGGTGACCCCCCCGCCCAAATTCGAGGCTGGGACCGCGCCTGCTCAAGCGCGGATACAGCTTTGGCGTCAGGCCATGGCTCACAGGCAAGGCCAGTTTAGGCAAGTGGGGGGACACATACCTAGTCGAGGTCAAGTCACAAAATTGTGCGATAAGTACCTACATGCATGCTTTTTAATTATGTGTCCGCCTAGGTACTGGACCCAGCCCAGGGGTACTTGTATTGTACAGGGGTACTTGTTGAGTTGGTGACCAGTACCATGTATTATTCATAGAGCGACAAAGATTTAGAGTATTTCAAGATGCTCAACATACATTTGTATTTGATAGCTTACTTTGGAAACTACGCTTGTGAAACCGGAGGGCGTGGCCGTGAGCATGGTTATGGTCCCGAGTTTACCCGAAGATTTATTATCATTTCCGAGGGTGACGCTAGAATTCAATTCACATCCCACGAAAAATCTGTCTAGGCGCGCCAAAAGAAGTTTTCACTTCAAAAAATCGCAGGTTCTCGCAATTCTCCGACAAAATATTCTAGTCAAAGTTGCCACTAGAACACCGCTGACTACATAACGTTCTTCAATCGAATTTCACCTTTCAAAACAAAATATGCTAACTACAGAAATACAATTCCAAATCCTGAGTCATCAACGAGCATTTTTATTGCTAACAACACAATAATCATGATTAGGTACCGTCTATGAATAGAAAACAATCATAAAACACGAAGTTCGCAACTGACCGACATTTTCTCTGGTCAAGGTGCTATTATTTTTATCATCGCAAAACAGAATGTCATAAAAGCATCATCAGCTTTCAGGTGAATGGCCTGGAGACGCGTCGTTCTTCGGGATAGCATTCATATATCCATCGTCAGGTCTCTTGATGCGCGCCAAAATAACGCCGCGGAGTGAGACCGCTTTACGACGGGACTAGACGGAGTTTATGAGAAAGATCTGGTGGCGACGACGTACGCAAGTGCCGGGTATTTCGGGACACTTCAATGGGTAGATATGAGCTTCGTGTGTCGATCGCCTTTAAATAGTTAAGTACTCACTTATAAAGGGTTAGACTGAAAGCGTTTTCTGAGATGAAAGGACGCGCTGTCACTGGCTCGAAGTCTATTTTCAGGTTTCAGATGTCAGTTTCATTGTCAGTACCTACTATATGAATTTAGAGTATTTTGAGTGAATTAATTTACAGTAAAAAATATATTTGTAATACCTACGACTTTTGTCGAGACAATGGAGTCTATTCTACGACGAAGACAAAGCTGTTGAAACCTCTACTAAAGTATCTATCTTCTATCTACCGTCTATGTACAACCATTGACATTCAATTTCAATTCATTTATTCAGACCATAGGACACAGATATATATCACTTGGTAGCGTCACATAATACAAAAAAAAACAAAACATAATTACAAGTACCTGGGTGACCGAGCTTTGCTCGGTTTAACTACTAAATATACTTAGATACCGACAGATAAAAGGCCCCAAGTAATAGTTTACTACAAAAAAAAAAAAAAAAAAAGAGTCGTCTGGTTTCGAACCTGGGCCTACTAATTATTCGTGACCGCCGACTTCCCACCTGAGCTATAATACTGTTACACCTCGCGGCGAAATTTACCTTCTTATTCTAATGTCTAATGTGAAAGTTTTTTATTGTCTTAAAACGCGCAACAAAAGACGTTTTTAAAAAATAAAACCTAGCTAGATCGATTTATCGTCCCCGAAACCCCCTGCATACATAATTTCATGAAAATCGTTCCAGCCGTTCCCGAGATTCAGATTCTAGATATATATACAAGAATTGCTCGTTTTAAAGGTATAAGATTCATGAAAATCGTTCCAGCCGTTTCCGAGATTCAGACTTTATATATATATATATACTAGCTGACCCCGCAAACGTTGTTTTGCCTTAGTGAACAACCCTTGTCACTTAGGGGTATGAAAAATACCTAGTAGCCGATTCTCATACCTACAGAATATGCATATAAAATTTGGTTAAAATCAGTAAAGCCGTTTCGGAGGAGTAAGAGAACAAACACTGTGACATGAGAATTTTATATATAAGATATAAGAATTGCTCGTTTAAAGGTATAAGATAAAGTAAAGATTGTTAAGATGCCTTGTGAAGTATTTAAGCTGTAGAGTGGTTTTGTCAGAAAATGTCTTAAATTAAAAAATTATACTATATTATTATGTACTTAATGTAACAATTGGATATTTATGAAGTCAATCAATTGCACAAACTTGAACTTGACGCCATTAGGTAGGTACATCTAATCTCCATTGTCGTCCGTCTTTTTTTTTTACTTTTATAGGCTTACACTTGACCGCCATCTCGCATGATGTTAATCGACGATGCGGTCTACGATGGAGCGTGTTTACCTAGAAGAAACCGATTCACTCTCGATTTGAAGACACAAAGATCAACAGGGAAAACCCACTCCAACTCCATGTTGGGATATATTAGGAGAGATTAAATGTCAGATATATATGTGACAAGTTTTCAGCTTGCCTAAAATACCTACTCAAAATTTGCTAGCAGCTCTTGGAATATCAATACTGTATGATATTCCAAGAGCTGCTTATGAGTGTGGTATGAAGGTTGTTTGAGGAAAGAGTTGTGAGAAAGAGTTGAGAATGTTTGAGGAAAGAGGTCAGTTCACAGAACTTTTAACAGATTTTATAATTTGTATCCTATTCATAGGTGTACTATTGAAATTTTGAAATGAAGAAAGAACACGGAGAGAATATTGCAGCTATAACATAGCTATAATAATTTATTAAGTTTATTTTACTGCCACCTAGCGAAAACAATAAGAACTAAAATGAACAGCGCCAACTGTGGTAAATTTTATAAATGCTTAAAATTACTGCCATCTAGTGTCAAGTAGTAGCAACTCTGATAAAATTGATCAAGCAAAGAAGTTTGATGATCTGTTTGAACGTGTACAAAAACTTGAAAAAAAGTTTTACATTTTTTATGCATGGCAAGTAAACTTGTTTTCGCGAGAAAACTTGTGATGGCATCCTAGACGGGAATTATTTATTTATTGCAAATTTGGCATGAAACAACACAATATCACGTTAAACCGTGAATTGACAAAAATTTGGTGTTGTTTTTAGTGTAGTGTATGTGCCACCCGCCTTCCAAGTGGAGCTTTTAAGGAGATTGCTTGCCATGGCGGGCCCGTCCGACGGCGAGCCCGACGGATGGGTCGAGTTCTGCGAGCGTCAGGCCCGCGCCGCCGCCCAGGACTTCGCTAAAGGCTGCCTCCCTTATGTGCAGCCGAACGCCGCCGACCCCGCCCATCCCCACGCTTCTCATAAGGACTTGTTGAAGAAATTCATTGACACCTTCACGGAACAATTTGAACTCGAGTATGGCAAATTAAAATCACTTCACAAACTTCCGAACGGCACGCATACCGGGCACGATGAAAGCGATTATTCTGAAGACACAGATTCGCCTAAAACCCAACACAAACCGTTTTTCAGGAGGTTATCATTCAAAGGCCTCAGGAGAGGGAAAGGTTTGTTCCACAAACAACATTCGGATGAGGTAGAGCTTTCATCAAACCTAAACAAACACAACAAGACTAAGTTAGCTAAGATAGTCGTAGAATGTAGAAAAGAAGGTTTAGTGAATTATTTGACTCCAGAAAGCTTAGAACAGCCCGCAGGGCCTCAAAAGTGGGAGAGATGTAGACTGGCCCTCGTCAAAACTGTCGGAGGTTATATGCTAGAGTTCTATTCACCTCCGAAAGCTCAAAAGCCGAGAAGTGGAGTGTTCTGTTTTCTAATATCAGAAGCAAGAGAAACTACAGCATTAGAAATGCCGGACCATGAAAACACATTTGTATTAAAGGTATATTCAACTATAATATAAAATAAATTAAAAATAACAATAAAAAATTTAAAGAAACAACATGTTTCAACATACCTAGTTATAGTAGTCATTGCATTTTAAAGACTGTTCAGAAAATTTTTAGTGAACAAAATACACCTAATAAATTAAATATTTACATGGAAAACGGATGATATAAACACAAAATTTTATTAATAGATTTGTACTTGACCACCATCTTGGCTGATGATGAGCGATGAAGCAGTCTACCGTGGATCATGCTTACATAGGCAAAACTGAAATAGGTAGTAAATTACAATTAATATTTGATCAAAACAAAAATTGACTGGCCTTGTGGCTTAGTTAGTAGTAAGCCTGCCTGCAAACCTGAGGGTCGATTTGATTCCCTCCCAGTGCAAATATGTGTGATGAATATAAATATTGACACTGTATCTGGGTGTTTCTATGTAAATAAGTATGCATTTAAAAATTTACATAGAAGTATTATATCAGATATCTTGCTCCCATAGTAGAAGCTTTGCTTAACTTGAGGTCAGATGGTATTGCGTGTGAAATGCCCACCCAATTCAGTTTTAAAAGAATAATCACACATATCTTTGCTTTTCCAACCCTATCACATGTAAGGAATCCAATAATTAATTAATACCTGATAATAATTACTGCTTATTTATTAAATGATAAATATTTATTTAAGTAATACTAATTATTAATTTGCAATAGCACACATTAATAGTTAAGAATTCTAATTGATAACAGGAAAACATGTGTTTCTTCTATTTAGAAAATCTAGTTGTGTACATGGACGTATAAAAAAGTCGGACGTAGTCTCGCTAAAACAAAAACTGTCACTAGAGTCGGCCACATTTACACATGTGCATTGTCAGGTTGTCACTGATAGGCTGACACGCACACTTATACACAAGTTGCGCGTGTAATGACCCAGTGATGTGTGCGTGTCCGTCTGTATGTGACAGCGCACACGTGCATATTATGTGGCCGACTCGATGGACACAGTTTTTGTTTTAGCGAGACTACATCTGACTTTTTTTATACGTCCATGGTTGTGTATAAGCATTGTTTACTGATTTCTAGACTTCTGTCAATTCATATTAAACATTACACTTACTTAAAATTGTGATCTAAATCTAAATTATCATTCAAATCTCAAAACTTTAATAGCTACATCTTTGTCAACTTGCCATTTATTTTTTGATACTTAAGACAGCAAATATTGATTCTCTTTTCGGACATTACATCAACTTTAACTTCTTTCTTATGGAATGGAAGGCATTCGGTATTGTTACTGTATTTTGCCAATGTCTACCATGGCTTCACATATGATTTCAAGTACTCTGTCATGGTGCTGTGAGTAATGACCCCTATTAAGGAGCACCTTGCATCCCACCAATATGTGCCTTGCTGTACATATCGCCTCACTACAAGTATAGCAACATCTTTCAGAGGCTTTTCCCCACCTTGCCAAGTTACTCTGGTCAGGGAGGGTCATTTGGAAAGCATTTAGATAAAATTTTAATGAGGCAGGAGACCAGTCATAAAGCAAGGTGTGCCAATTCATAGCTAATGGGATACAAAACTCACCTATGGTTAACCACTCACTTTGCATTTCTAAATTCATAGCATTCACTTTGTAACTGTAATTTTCGTCTTGTTGTAGAAAGGTTTTTACTATGTCTCGGTCTTCCCTTTTATTTCTCGCACCCAACCCAGTCATATTTACTTGTGCACCTGCCATAAATTGTTTATGGAATTGAAGTCTAGATTCAAGGTCTGAAGCACTGCAATTAATTTGTCTTGCGACTTTCCCAAAACATGCGTTACGTGTTTGTATATTATTAACAAATAGAAACGTATTTCTCCTTAATATGAAGTTTTATATTAGCTCATTTTATAAATTATTCAAACTCTTATTGATTTAATTACAACTGGAACAGGTTGCCTGAGGATGTTATTTCAGCAAAATCACTCAAAACTCTTTTTAACAAACTGGACAAATGGATAGCGGAAGGCAATTATCATTTTAACAGACCTTTTTTTAATTACCTATACAATTATACATATTTTGTTATATCAACACTGAAATATTTGCAGCGAATGCTGCTCGCCTATTATTCAATAAATAAATAATTGTTCAGTCTTCTCATATATTTAGTCTGAAATATTTTTGGATATCCTGTTACCCACATTCCCCTCCTTTGAAAGTATCACATTTCCATTCCATGCAGTGACAAATACCTACCCAAATTGTATTATGTTATGTTGCAATATTCAATTACACTAGTGTTTTTATGTTAGGTACAATAACAGTATAATTGTATTCTATTTTAATTATAAATATGATTTGCTTTCTGACTAGTTTTACCTACTATTATTTAAGAATAATAGTAAAAGAACAGAAATCCTATTTGCACACCCCATACATATTACACCCATAGCAAACTGGCCTCGTGGCTTAGTTGGTAGTAGCTCTGCCTGCAAAGCCGAGGGTTGTGGGTTCGATTCAGTGCAAATATTTGTGTGATGAATTCAAATGTTTGCACTGTGTCTGGGTGTTTCTATGTATAATAAGTATGTATTTAAAATAAGTATTACCTATATCAGCTATTTGGTCGCCATCATACAAGCTTTGCTTAGTTTGGTGTCAGATGGTGCTGTGTGAATTCATATTATTTTGCATATTATTATTTTTCGTCAGTGAATCAGCAAAAAAACCTTGGTGCTATAATTACATCAAACTTAAAATGGGAAGAACATATTTCTGCAATAGTTAAGAAAGCAAACTCTTTATGTCATTCGTGGATCCTTTCAATCTATAACTGTAGAGATGTTTCTTAAAATATATAAAACTTATGTGAGGTTGCTACTAGAATATGGTTATCAAGTCTGGAGCCCCTACTTCAAAAAAGATATTGATTTCCTTGAAAGTGTGCAAAGAAAAGCGACAAAAAGGCCATATGCCCTTCGACGAAAATCCTACACGGACAGATTAAAAGCCCTACACCTCACTACATTATAAGAGAGACGGTTACGAGGAGACTTGATCGAAACATTTAAAATACTGAATGGATTTTATAACATCCCTCACATTCAGAACCTGTACAGATTAAAGGAGCATAAGAGAGACAGTCGGCGTCATAAGTCCCAATTGTCCCACGCACCATCACTGACAAACACTGCACATCACATCCTCAGCATTATTTTATATACATTTACATACGTATTCTTAAATACATACTTATTTATTAAACTTATTATACATTGAAAACACCCAGGCGCAGTACAAATATTCACACAAATATTTGTACTGCGCTGTTGTACTGTACTGGGTGAGTATCGAACCCACGACCTGCGGCTTCATAGGCAGACTAAAGGTCTGTGCCTACTTATTCAACTCCGCTTCCACCCAACAAATAAAATACACTCAAATATGGCCTTTATGTCATACATGTTAAGGTATAGATTACACGTGGCAACATAAATTAGCAGACGGCTGTCAGCGAGCAGTCTGCTAATTTGTGTTGCCAATGTAATCTGTGTCTTAACGTGCATGACATAAAGCACATATTGGAGTGTATTTTATTTGTCGGGTGGTAGCCGAGTCCTATAAGTCGGTGCAGACCTTTACTACCAACGTACCAACTAAGCTACCAGGCCAGCCATACTAACTACTTAATGACTCATCGTCATCACCCAGTGTTTGTCCACTGCTAGACGTAGGCCTCTCCTATAATACGCTACTCAGCCCTATCCTCCGTCTTACGTTTCCAAAAAAAATTCCAATAACTGTATTGCAAATGGATACTGTATAAATTAGACCGGATCATTCACACACACACACACACACAATTGCAGTGTTCAACTAATATGTATGTATGAAATAGTGTATATTTTGCAATAATTTTAGTGCCTTATGGAAGTCACTGCCTTTTGCAACACAGTCTCTAGAACTAAAGCAAAAGGCAGGGTACTCAAAACATTGTAACAACTTACTTGGTACCGAAATAAATTATGTTTATGTTATGTTTTAATGACTCATCGTCATCACCCAGTGTTTGTCCACTGCTAGACGTAGGCCTCTCCTATAATACGCTACTCAGCCCGATCCTCCGTCTTACGTTTCCAAAATAACTAACGTAAGACTATGTGTCATAGACTTTAATGACTTAACTACTATTAGTATAACTGAACGACTTTTAAAACGTGTTCGTTGTCCAGGCCGACAACAACATGGAGTACGTGATCGAAGCGGCCGACGTAGACGACATGAAGTCGTGGCTGGCGACGATCAAGTACTGCATGCGTTCGCCGCCGACGACGCAGCCGCCGCCGGACGCGCTGCCTGGGGGCGCCGAGCCCGCGCCGCCGGACCTGCCGCCGCGCCGCGACCTGCCTCTGAGCTCGAGTAATGCGGACCTGGCTGCGGATACGCCGGAACTTGAATTAGGTAACACACATGACATACGTACATAAATGGTCCATTTAATCTACCTCAGCTCTCAGCTCCTGCATCATCATCATCAGCCGCAAGACGTCCACTGCTGAACATAGGCCTCCCCCCTAGATTTCCACAAAGAATCTTTCTTCCCCATCGGTTGCCAGTTCTGCGAGCGATGTGGCCTGCCCATTGCATCAGCTTAGCTACTCTTCGAGCTATGTCGGCTACTTTCGTTCTTTTGCGAATATCCTCATTACGGATTCTGTCGCGCAAAGAGACTCCGAGCATAGCTCGCTCCATAGCTCGCTGTGTGACTTTGAGCTTTGTTATGAGCTCCTGCATAAAGACCACTTAATACTATCTGCCACTCACATCTAGCAACGCGGACCTCACTACAGACAAGCAGGCACTTGAATTAGGTAACACACAAAGACATACGTGCATCAATGGTCCATTTAATCTACCTGCCTCTCAGCTCCTGCATAAAGACCACTTAACTTCTTGCTGGAACGGGAAGATAACTCAGTTAAGCAAATGTAGACTCAATCAACAGGAAATTAGATTTAAATTAACAGGAAGAGGGCGAGCCCATCGGTAAACTCATGCCTCGTGAGGGGTTACTACTACCTGCCACTCACATCTAGCAACGCGAACCTCACTGCAGACACGCAGGAACTTGAATTAAGTAACAACAAATACATACACGCATAAATAGCCCATTTAATCTACCTGCCTCTTAGCTCCTGCATAAAGACCAATTCATGTTATTGCAACCTACCCACCCACCTGCCGCTCAGTTCAAGTAATGTGGACTTGGCTGCGGATACGCCGGAACTTGAATTAGGTAACAAAATTAGCCCATTCAATCCTCAGCTCCTGTATAAAGACCAATTAATGTTACTTCTGCCTACCTACTTGTCTCTCAGCTCCTGCGTAAATAGACCAATGAATGTTACTGCTATCCTGCCCATCCACCACCACCTGCCTCTCAGTTCTAGTAATGCGGACCTGACTGCGGATACGCCGTAACTTGGAATTCGCTAACAATATACAATCATAAATGGCCCATTTAATGTACCTGCCGGCTCCTGGATAACTACCAATTAATTTTACTGCTACCTACCCACCTGCCGCTGAGTTCCAGTAATGCGGACTTGACTGCGGATACGCCAGAACTTGAATTAGGTAACAACATTGGCCCGTTAAATCTACCTGCCTCTCAGCTCCTGCATAAATCGACCGCTTAATGTTACTACTACCTACGTGTGCCTCTCAGTTCCAGCAACGCGAACCTTACTGCGGACACGCCGGAACTTGAATTAGGTAACATAACACTAGCATCTTCACACATTATATCCTTAAAAAGACTTAGTTAATCCGTTAAAATAATGCGGTATCCGGGCGCCGCTTGGTGCCGCCGAACTCAAGTGAGAGGTATAGCATATATAATGAATATCATTATATTTAAGGTGTATGTTATGCTGCCGCGGGCTGCGTCAACATCCCTATTATTAGTTAAGCGTGTTGTATATAAGGTGTATTGTAGGTTCGATCGCGGAGGAGGGGTGCGAGGGCGTGGGCCGGGTGTCGCTGGGCGAGTGGCCCTGGTTCCACGGCACGCTGGCGCGCGCGGCCGCCGCGGGCTGCGTCATCATTAGTTAAGCTAGTTTGAGTCTAAGCGTGTTGTATATAAGGTGTATTGTAGGTTCGATCGCGGAGGAGGGGTGCGAGGGCGTGGGCCGGGTGTCGCTGGGCGAGTGGCCCTGGTTCCACGGCACGCTGGCGCGCGCGGCCGCCGCGGGCTGCGTCATCATTAGTTAAGCTAGTTTGAGTCTAAGCGTGTTGTATATAAGGTGTATTGTAGGTTCGATCGCGGAGGAGGGGTGCGAGGGCGTGGGCCGGGTGTCGCTGGGCGAGTGGCCCTGGTTCCACGGCACGCTGGCGCGCGCGGCCGCCGCGGGCTGCGTCATCATTAGTTAAGCTAGTTTGAGTCTAAGCGTGTTGTATATAAGGTTTATTGTAGGTTCGATCGCGGAGGAGGGGTGCGAGGGCGTGGGCCGGGTGTCGCTGGGCGAGTGGCCCTGGTTCCACGGCACGCTGGCGCGCGCGGCCGCCGCGGGCTGCGTCATCATTAGTTAAGCTAGTTTGAGTCTAAGCGTGTTGTATATAAGGTGTATTGTAGGTTCGATCGCGGAGGAGGGGTGCGAGGGCGTGGGCCGGGTGTCGCTGGGCGAGTGGCCCTGGTTCCACGGCACGCTGGCGCGCGCGGCCGCCGCGGGCTGCGTCATCATTAGTTAAGCTAGTTTGAGTCTAAGCGTGTTGTATATAAGGTGTATTGTAGGTTCGATCGCGGAGGAGGGGTGCGAGGGCGTGGGCCGGGTGTCGCTGGGCGAGTGGCCCTGGTTCCACGGCACGCTGGCGCGCGCGGCCGCCGCGGGCTGCGTCATCATTAGTTAAGCTAGTTTGAGTCTAAGCGTGTTGTATATAAGGTGTATTGTAGGTTCGATCGCGGAGGAGGGGTGCGAGGGCGTGGGCCGGGTGTCGCTGGGCGAGTGGCCCTGGTTCCACGGCACGCTGGCGCGCGCGGCCGCCGCGGGCTGCGTCATCATTAGTTAAGCTAGTTTGAGTCTAAGCGTGTTGTATATAAGGTGTATTGTAGGTTCGATCGCGGAGGAGGGGTGCGAGGGCGTGGGCCGGGTGTCGCTGGGCGAGTGGCCCTGGTTCCACGGCACGCTGGCGCGCGCGGCCGCCGCGGGCTGCGTCATCATTAGTTAAGCTAGTTTGAGTCTAAGCGTGTTGTATATAAGGTGTATTGTAGGTTCGATCGCGGAGGAGGGGTGCGAGGGCGTGGGCCGGGTGTCGCTGGGCGAGTGGCCCTGGTTCCACGGCACGCTGGCGCGCGCGGCCGCCGCGGGCTGCGTCATCATTAGTTAAGCTAGTTTGAGTGTAAGCGTGTTGTATATAAGGTTTATTGTAGGTTCGATCGCGGAGGAGGGGTGCGAGGGCGTGGGCCGGGTGTCGCTGGGCGAGTGGCCCTGGTTCCACGGCACGCTGGCGCGCGCGGCCGCCGCGGGCTGCGTCATCATTAGTTAAGCTAGTTTGAGTCTAAGCGTGTTGTATATAAGGTTTATTGTAGGTTCGATCGCGGAGGAGGGGTGCGAGGGCGTGGGCCGGGTGTCGCTGGGCGAGTGGCCCTGGTTCCACGGCACGCTGGCGCGCGCGGCCGCCGCGGGCTGCGTCATCATTAGTTAAGCTAGTTTGAGTCTAAGCGTGTTGTATATAAGGTTTATTGTAGGTTCGATCGCGGAGGAGGGGTGCGAGGGCGTGGGCCGGGTGTCGCTGGGCGAGTGGCCCTGGTTCCACGGCACGCTGGCGCGCGCGGCCGCCGCGGGCTGCGTCATCATTAGTTAAGCTAGTTTGAGTCTAAGCGTGTTGTATATAAGGTGTATTGTAGGTTCGATCGCGGAGGAGGGGTGCGAGGGCGTGGGCCGGGTGTCGCTGGGCGAGTGGCCCTGGTTCCACGGCACGCTGGCGCGCGCGGCCGCCGCGGGCTGCGTCATCATTAGTTAAGCTAGTTTGAGTCTAAGCGTGTTGTATATAAGGTGTATTGTAGGTTCGATCGCGGAGGAGGGGTGCGAGGGCGTGGGCCGGGTGTCGCTGGGCGAGTGGCCCTGGTTCCACGGCACGCTGGCGCGCGCGGCCGCCGCGGGCTGCGTCATCATTAGTTAAGCTAGTTTGAGTGTAAGCGTGTTGTATATAAGGTTTATTGTAGGTTCGATCGCGGAGGAGGGGTGCGAGGGCGTGGGCCGGGTGTCGCTGGGCGAGTGGCCCTGGTTCCACGGCACGCTGGCGCGCGCGGCCGCCGCGGGCTGCGTCATCATTAGTTAAGCTAGTTTGAGTCTAAGCGTGTTGTATATAAGGTTTATTGTAGGTTCGATCGCGGAGGAGGGGTGCGAGGGCGTGGGCCGGGTGTCGCTGGGCGAGTGGCCCTGGTTCCACGGCACGCTGGCGCGCGCGGCCGCCGCGGGCTGCGTCATCATTAGTTAAGCTAGTTTGAGTCTAAGCGTGTTGTATATAAGGTTTATTGTAGGTTCGATCGCGGAGGAGGGGTGCGAGGGCGTGGGCCGGGTGTCGCTGGGCGAGTGGCCCTGGTTCCACGGCACGCTGGCGCGCGCGGCCGCCGCGGGCTGCGTCATCATTAGTTAAGCTAGTTTGAGTCTAAGCGTGTTGTATATAAGGTTTATTGTAGGTTCGATCGCGGAGGAGGGGTGCGAGGGCGTGGGCCGGGTGTCGCTGGGCGAGTGGCCCTGGTTCCACGGCACGCTGGCGCGCGCGGCCGCCGCGGGCTGCGTCATCATTAGTTAAGCTAGTTTGAGTCTAAGCGTGTTGTATATAAGGTTTATTGTAGGTTCGATCGCGGAGGAGGGGTGCGAGGGCGTGGGCCGGGTGTCGCTGGGCGAGTGGCCCTGGTTCCACGGCACGCTGGCGCGCGCGGCCGCCGCGGGCTGCGTCATCATTAGTTAAGCTAGTTTGAGTCTAAGCGTGTTGTATATAAGGTTTATTGCAGGTTCGATCGCGGAGGAGGGGTGCGAGGGCGTGGGCCGGGTGTCGCTGGGCGAGTGGCCCTGGTTCCACGGCACGCTGGCGCGCGCGGCCGCCGCGGGCTGCGTCATCATTAGTTAAGCTAGTTTGAGTGTAAGCGTGTTGTATATAAGGTTTATTGTAGGTTCGATCGCGGAGGAGGGGTGCGAGGGCGTGGGCCGGGTGTCGCTGGGCGAGTGGCCCTGGTTCCACGGCACGCTGGCGCGCGCGGCCGCCGCGGGCTGCGTCATCATTAGTTAAGCTAGTTTGAGTCTAAGCGTGTTGTATATAAGGTTTATTGTAGGTTCGATCGCGGAGGAGGGGTGCGAGGGCGTGGGCCGGGTGTCGCTGGGCGAGTGGCCCTGGTTCCACGGCACGCTGGCGCGCGCGGCCGCCGCGGGCTGCGTCATCATTAGTTAAGCTAGTTTGAGTCTAAGCGTGTTGTATATAAGGTTTATTGTAGGTTCGATCGCGGAGGAGGGGTGCGAGGGCGTGGGCCGGGTGTCGCTGGGCGAGTGGCCCTGGTTCCACGGCACGCTGGCGCGCGCGGCCGCCGCGGGCTGCGTCATCATTAGTTAAGCTAGTTTGAGTCTAAGCGTGTTGTATATAAGGTTTATTGTAGGTTCGATCGCGGAGGAGGGGTGCGAGGGCGTGGGCCGGGTGTCGCTGGGCGAGTGGCCCTGGTTCCACGGCACGCTGGCGCGCGCGGCCGCCGCGGGCTGCGTCATCATTAGTTAAGCTAGTTTGAGTCTAAGCGTGTTGTATATAAGGTTTATTGTAGGTTCGATCGCGGAGGAGGGGTGCGAGGGCGTGGGCCGGGTGTCGCTGGGCGAGTGGCCCTGGTTCCACGGCACGCTGGCGCGCGCGGCCGCCGCGGGCTGCGTCATCATTAGTTAAGCTAGTTTGAGTCTAAGCGTGTTGTATATAAGGTTTATTGTAGGTTCGATCGCGGAGGAGGGGTGCGAGGGCGTGGGCCGGGTGTCGCTGGGCGAGTGGCCCTGGTTCCACGGCACGCTGGCGCGCGCGGCCGCCGCGGGCTGCGTCATCATTAGTTAAGCTAGTTTGAGTCTAAGCGTGTTGTATATAAGGTTTATTGTAGGTTCGATCGCGGAGGAGGGGTGCGAGGGCGTGGGCCGGGTGTCGCTGGGCGAGTGGCCCTGGTTCCACGGCACGCTGGCGCGCGCGGCCGCCGCGGGCTGCGTCATCATTAGTTAAGCTAGTTTGAGTCTAAGCGTGTTGTATATAAGGTGTATTGTAGGTTCGATCGCGGAGGAGGGGTGCGAGGGCGTGGGCCGGGTGTCGCTGGGCGAGTGGCCCTGGTTCCACGGCACGCTGGCGCGCGCGGCCGCCGCGGGCTGCGTCATCATTAGTTAAGCTAGTTTGAGTCTAAGCGTGTTGTATATAAGGTTTATTGTAGGTTCGATCGCGGAGGAGGGGTGCGAGGGCGTGGGCCGGGTGTCGCTGGGCGAGTGGCCCTGGTTCCACGGCACGCTGGCGCGCGCGGCCGCCGCGGGCTGCGTCATCATTAGTTAAGCTAGTTTGAGTCTAAGCGTGTTGTATATAAGGTGTATTGTAGGTTCGATCGCGGAGGAGGGGTGCGAGGGCGTGGGCCGGGTGTCGCTGGGCGAGTGGCCCTGGTTCCACGGCACGCTGGCGCGCGCGGCCGCCGCGGGCTGCGTGCTGGCGGGCGGTGTCGCCGCGCACGGCTGCTACCTCGTGCGGCAGAGCGAGACGAGGCGCGGCGAATACGTGCTCACCTTCAACTTCCAGGTATATTTCATTTCACTGTACACTAGCTGTTGTGTGTAGCCGCTGTGTTTACAAATTCAAAGTTCTTTATGCACAAATGTTCAATTTAAACGTCAATCAATAAACTAAAAACAAAATAAATATCTTAAAATTATAATACTATTACAATCCTACTCAATGTTAAGTTTTATTTATTAAAACATTTTTATACTTCGCCCTTAAGCGAATCTATCCGAAACTTTTATTTATTAAATAGAGTGACGAGACGAGCTGGCCATGTGCCTGGTGGTAAACAACATGCCTACCCATAACAGCACAGTGACATACAGCTATTGGAACATGAAGAGTCCAAATCATTACCTAGCACAGCACTGCACTCGTCACCCGGAGATTTAGGGTGGTTTATCTCTTAACCCAGTAGTTTTTCGAAACTTTATCTTTAGTAACTTTCGAAAGGGATACGTTTATGGATAGACATATGTTTATTCCTGATATCCGATATTTCGGTTATGGTTACGGTGCTGCATAACATCCCTGCTTGTAGTAATTCTAAGTTATTCGCTAAAGTTCAAATTATTGCAAAATTATTTCCGTGACTCAACTGTACTAGGTATAACGCTGACATTCAAATGTAGTTATTTTATATTGCCGTTCTTCCTGTTTTCTCAACGATCAACCAGACAACTACGTTGTACGTATGCTACAGAGAAAAAAAATGTCATCATCATTCATCTTTATTAGTTTCTCCTGGATTTTTGATTCTGTATATTTATATCAAGTGTGACGACGAAAATTCAAATTGTTTTTTGTATCACGTAAGCGGCATAAATGTCTTAAATGATAATTAAAATTCGGTAAACCTAATTCATTCAATAATTCTGTAATAAACTATTTTCAGGGTCGCGCGAAGCACCTACGCATGACGCTAAGCGACTCGGGACAGTGTCGAGTCCAACACCTCTGGTTCCCGAACGTGCTCGACATGCTCGAACATTTCCGAGCGCACCCGATCCCGCTCGAGTCGGGCGGCGCGGCCGACGTCACGCTCACCGAGTACGTGGTCTGCCACGACGGCAGCCGGCAACAAGTGAGCCACGCACAGGCCATGGCCTAGCTTGTGGGCCATGGTTTAGCTTAGTTGTTGGTCATGGCTTAGTTGAGATGTAGGCCATGGCTTAGCGATACTGTAGGCTATGGCTTAGCTGAGATGTAGACCATAGCTTAGCTAAATTGTAGGTCATGACTTTACTAAATTGTGGGCCATAGCTTAGCTAAGTTAAAAGTCATGGCTTAGCTAAAATGTAGGCCATGGCTTATCTAAATTGTTAGCCATGGCTTAGTTAAATTTTAAGCCATGGCTTAGCTAAATTGTAGACCTTGGCTTAGCTAAATTGTAGGCCATGGCTTAGCTAAACTGTAGGTCATGACTTAGCTGTGTTCTTACAATATAGCCTAGCTCTATTTGTTAGGCTATTACTGTGTTATAGGTCATGGTTTAACTATGTTACAGGTCATGGCTTAGCTTATTAGATCATGGTCACAATGTTTATAAGTCTTGACTTAGTTGTGTTTATTATCTACATTTGTTAGGCCTCTGTTATAAGCCATGGCTTAGCTATCTAATTAACCGTTGTTTACCTTTATTTCTGGCTTAAATTTGTTTGTTAGACCATGTCCTAGTTGTGTTGTTGACCATGGCTTGCTTGTATTTGTTAGGCTATGGTCTAGCTATGTTTGTTATTTCGTTGCGCACAGTACAAGCTCGATAATATAACCACGCAATCCGTGAGCATAAGTTTAAATCCCTACACAATATGACAATAAATTGTTGTGAAATGTTTTAACCAAAAAAACTTAGACAATTGAACTTTATCAGGCTTGTACTGTGTCATTACAATTCATTTATAAACAACTTATTCTTCAAGCAATCTTGTGATGTGAGGTGTGAGCATTTAATATAATTTTTAAATCTGTGTTGTGTGGCATTGCTCACTTCAAATCAAGTTTAAATGGATATTGTATTTAATAGTAGTTTGCATTGTTTCGAGATAAATTATAAAAAAAAATGTTTATTTATATAAAATAATACAAATCTGAAAACGATAAAAAAGCACATATGTGCTTGAATATCCATCTATAAGTCTGTTTAAAAAAAAACTTGTACAGCAAATGCATTTTCGAACTAATGTAATACGCAAGTATACAATAAAATAAAGTATACAAACAATTCAAGTGAATTTGTAAATATACAATATGTTTAATTTTGACAAAAAAAACTTAAATGTTAGTAGCGGAGGCATACAAAGTTCCCACCGAATGCCTTACGATGCTGTAAGCTTTAAATCTACATTGGTGCAATCTACCCAAATAAATTCATAGATTAATAAAATAAAATAAACATAATTATTAATCTTCCCGAAGTATATTACACTGTGGTATATTAAGATGTTGCCAAAGTGTCATAATCATAAGAAAAACATGTGTTTTGGCGCCAAAATTCAGAATCATTCTGTCACTGAATTATTTACACTTTTAGTGTATTTATTTATTATGAAACAAGCTTAAAAGTACATAATTTTGTATCAGCTATGATCCTAATGGACTAAGAGGCCGTGAACCCCAGACCTTCGTTATTTTAGCAAAGCTGAAAGTTTGTCAACGCATGCTCCCAACACAGGTAAGAATGATGGAACATTATCAAGTTTGGGTCATCCTGGCTTTGGAACATAAACGGTACTAAAGGTGTGCCTATGCAATACCAATCTAAATTGATACCAATATTTAGCCATAATCTATACTAATATTATAAAGAGGAAATATTTGTTTGTTTGTTTGTAATGAATAGGCTCCGAAACTACTGGGCCGATTTCAAAAATTCTTTCACCTTTGGAAAGCTACATTATTCCCGAGTAACATAGGCTACGGCAGATGGCGCTGCAGTTGATATCTAGGTTATTATTCGAGCGAATCCGGAGCGGGCCGCTAGTACTATATAAATGCTATATAATTTGTAAAATTTAGATTGGGTATTTCACACAACTTTAGTACTGTTTATCTGCCAAGATGACCCTAACTTCAAAATGGACTATCAATCTTACCTATGTTGGACCATACACTGACAAACTTTCAGCTTTTTTAATATAACGAAAGTCTGGGGCTCACAGCCTCTTGCTCTATAATGCTCAATGCGAAAACTTGGAGAGACCAAGATTAATTTTACGCTAATAATAATATAATCTAACAGATGTACATAAACATTTCTAGATTTAGAGCATGTAATTTTCACATTAGTTGTGTTTCTGTTGTATATAATTGTGCCTGTTTATTTTTGTTGTAGATGTTGTCTTAGCTTTGATGCCTTATTTACACTACTTTTCTGTCATAAGGCCTTATTTATACATAGTTAAATTTAGTAACTGGATTCAGAAGCAAGGTTAATCGGCTGAATATAGAAGCAAGTTAGAAAAAATGTTTCTGAATTTAGCTTACTGAATGCTATTATACTTCGTGAATGCAGTAGCGACTAAATTTAGCCTAGTTTAATAAGCCTTATACTAATTCGAGATGTTTCCAGGTTTTATAGAAAATTTTATGATTAATCTGATCACTTAAAAGTTGATTAAAATCCATCTGACCACTTAATATTTGATTAAGAACTTAACTTTCCAGAGTAATAAATGTTAGTGGAATATTAAGTTTTAAATTACCGCTGTTTCTCTTGCTAATAACATATACTTATGCCGCTTCAGTAGATACGTGTATTGCCATATGTATATCACCACAAAATTCATCTCTTTTAGATGGAAAGATATCACTTTGTTACTTACGTGTCATGCGATGAGGCTTTTAAAAAAATAAGAAAATTTCTTATGGCAACACTGAACTGGAATTATCAAAATGCTTTTGTAATATTGCAACATTTGTAGTGTAAATAAGTCGATTTTTTTTGCATTTTAGCTCGTCTACATTTTATTTGTAATTTGTTTAGTTAAAAAGTATTTAGATGTTCTATAGAATAAGTACTCAAGTACATGATTTACATATTTTTTTTTGTTTTTTTTTAAACAAATGTTCTACAAGACTATATTGCAATGCCATTTTACTGTCTTTTTTGCCAATTAGTTATTTATTTAAGTTAAATATCTAGATATGTTAAGTTTGAACAAAATATTTAGTCGTAGTTTCTATAATATCGGATATCAATGAATACGTATAGTAATTTGAAATCCTAATATTTCGTATAACCATTGATTCCTTAGTTGCATTTTTTAATTTTATTTATTTATATCGCAATGATTTTGTAATTTTTCTATTTATTTAAATAATCAATGGTAGTACTGAATTAAGTGTATGTTAATCACAATTCAATCTTAAGAATAGTGTAAGGTATTAGCTGTATCCTACGGTTTCTCCCGTTGGCGTTATGTATATCGGGCATCAAATGCAAAATTATTTTTCCAAATCCCACTAAGTTCCAGAAATTAGGGCATTCAGAAATAAACAAAAAAGTTTATCTATTTAGGTAATATTAGGTAAAGATTTAGAAATTTTTGAAACAGTGCATTTAGTATTAGACTTTATTACGATTTGTTTAATCACAATATTGTGTGGCAATATATATTATGTGACAAATAGCATCATATTACTAAGCTATTTTTATAATGGAGAAAGGAAAATAAATCAAAGTGGTTTTAGAATCTGAATTATTTTGAACATTTAATAAGGATAGTAGTGTCAAGGTCCGTTATTATATTTATTTATTTTAAATAATACCATATTTAATTCGTAACAGTAATTTTGGTAAATTCTCCATCACAGATAATTTTTGGTTACACATTTATTCAAGATTTTTATATTTATTTTAGAGTAGGACATAAAAATAACAGTTAAAAAACAATCTCAGATAGTAAAAAACGAATATAATATGTAAAAATTGAGCGAACGTCAGTACCAAAAACTTTGGGTATCACCCATCTGTCACCTGTCATCACTTCTGTCAAAATAACTGTCATTATGAAAACGTCTCATTATTCCCAATGTCGTAAAGTCTAGTTAAGTTTTACACGTAAACCCGGTGTGTACACATTCATTCTGAGAATGTATTGTAAATATTAACTCTAATGAAATGGACTGTTATAATACTAACGTTGTGTGTATATTGCGTATTAACATACAATACTTGACGGAGATTTGGGTTTGGTTTTAAATGAAAAAACTCTAAATAAACGAGTTTTTTCTAATGACATAAAAAAACAAAGTTGATTTAAAAATCATTTGTTTTTTTTAAATCATTTTTTACAAAACCGTGTAACATAAAACTCATTAGTAAATAGTACTGCATTTCAGTACCTAATGGTTTCTCGATTATAAACTATTTAAATTTAATAAATGAAAACTAGTAAGTCAAAGTTCTTTATTGATAAATGTACAATTTACACGCCAATTAATAAAAATATTAAACAAAAGAAAGGGCATACAAACTGTATACGTTTTCAAAGTTTGAAATTATTACTTCACTGTATTATAATAGGTAACAATTATTAATTATCGTACAGAAAACTGTCAAGCATTATACGAGTATAACAAATATGTTTCAAATACAATTGTACTGATAAATGACAATTTTTTCACATTTTTATGGGAACTTTATCATCACTCTAAAAATTCGCTGTAACTGTAAAAAGTTTAACGAATTTGTTAGGTAGTAATGAATCCATTGAAGACCAATATCAGCTATATTTTTTAATTGGCTTGGCTCAACTCTCAGATAATGTAGATAGCAAGACTTTTAAGCACCACTCTGGCTCAATAACTGTCAAACTGAAAAATGGATTGTTGATTTATAGCAAACAAATTTAGTAGTAGGAATTTGTTAGAGTCCGTCTGGGGAAGTACCATCCCTTTGCCAGTACTGCCAAGCAGTAATGTGCAGACCTTACTTACTTATATGTTCAAATAGCTACGTGCCACTGTACTATTATGCTCATACATTTGCATAACCAGGCGAATCCTAAGACATTTTTTTTAATTGTTTTTTTTTGTCAGGTATTGTATGTTTTTATCAACGTTTTGTACAAAATCATGTTCTTCCGAGCTTTAATATTAATTTCTTGGTTGTAATTTTTTTTATTATTAAACTTATTGTATGGAATGGCTTTGTTTTTTTTATTATTATTATGCCTTTTATATTGTTGCTGTCAGTGTGTTGTGTTCTGAGTTTGGTAAGTGTTTATTTTGCTTTTTTTTGCTTAGTAGCTGGCTTATTACTTGTAGGCTTACTGTAGTTTGTGTATTGGTAACTATAAACTGTGTAGTTATTAGGTACCGCTTGAAGTTTTTGCTAGATTTAAAAATGCACATACGAAAGAAATGACTGATACAATTGCTTGAACGACTCCTACGCCCGTCTTTAGACCGATTGGTAAAAAAGTTGAACAGTCTTGAACTAATACAATATTTAGTATTAAAACAAACAAGTTAATTACTACTTTCTATTTAGTTACTGGTTTAGTTACTATTTACAACTATCAAATAGTAGTTCTTGCCTGTACGTATATGAGAGTTTTACACTCTCATTTACGCAGTCGATCGTGTAAACGTTAAATTGGTTTTAAAATTAGAAACAACGCCATCTAGTACCTATTACGTTAGTAAAATGTCAAATATTTGTTTTTTCCTACGAGTTGGTATAATCGTTGTTTGAAGAAAAAACATAGTTCCAAGCTATGCCTAGTAGGTTTTTAGTACTACTCGTATATTCCATCATCAATATCTATTGCTCATTTTAAAATAAATACACGGGTAACTCACGTATAATATAGTCAGAACAGTCCGACTCGAGTTTCGATCGCGTCCGGCGATCTTCTTCAAGGCGAGTACGCGCGCGTGTTCGCAGCTCGTTTAGCACAGGTGCTAAACCGCCTTGAAGAAGATCGCCGGACGCGATCGAAACTCGAGTCGGACTGTTCTCGAATATATTATACGTTAGTTACCTGTGTATTTATTTAATCTTTTGACCGCCAGAGTCACCTATACTTGACAAGCGCGCGAGTGAGCCCTGTGTGCCAACGACGTCTATAGTTGACAAAAAAACGGACTATACCAAAACATTGTGTGTTAGATATATCAAATGGTGACAGCACATTTTTTTTTTTAATTTTGACTTATTTCGTACGCTTGGCGTCCAGGGCACGGAAATGCAATTTAGTCCTGGCGGTCAAAAGGTTAAAAATGTGTAATGTATGAAAACTAACGTGGTTAAGTTTTCATACTAATATTTATTTCGTCTTATGAAAAAACACATTTATAATAACAGGTTATTTCATAACTTTCGAAAAGTAAAGACTGAAAGACAATACAGCTCTAGCTACACTAATAGGTACTAAAATATAAAGTTTAAAATGTCCCCACAAAAAATCCCCTTACATTTTGGATTTGTGGGTTTTTTGTCCATAAATCCCCTGTGATATTTCGATTCCGGCGACCTCCGTAATGGAGGGCAGGACGAGTATTGAGAAGCGAAAGTCAGGGCTGACCGCAGAGCTTCTGGTCGTAGCTCACTCATAGTTATCAGTGTCAGTTTTAAATTTCAGTGATAGACCAAAAATCCTCTGCTAATGAAATACGAAAGGGTATTTGTGCGAAATATCACAGGGGATCTATGGAGAAAAATTCCACAAATCCCCTGCCAAGGGAAAATCTAAGGGGATTCCTCGAAAAATCCAAAATGTCAGGGCTGACTGGTAAAACCTTAGATTTCTTCAAATTCAAGGTTATTTAAGCTGTCTAGCCCCAGGAGGCCAGATTTGGGCAAAACCGGTTTTAAGACTTTAAAACCTTATTTTTTCATTATATACATACTCGAATATTAGTTTATTTTGATGCCTAAGAGATAGGCGATAATATTAATTAATTCATTGTCGTTTACAGACACACAAAATTTGGTTTCATTTATTAGTAATGATTTTTTGTGTGACGTCACGACGCCGGCCGCGGCCGCGAGTCGGGCTTAATGGGTTAATAGTAAGTAGTCTTTTTGTCCATTCATTTCATAAACACCTCATAGAATTTGGGTTATGTCACCTAAAATAAATTATTTTTGTGCTATACGTTGTAACAAATCGGCGCTATTAAACTTCGCAGAGGTTAGTCATTTCGATAACGAAATTATTAAATATCAAATATTTGAAAATTAACGTTCACACGATCGAACGCGTAAAACTTGGTGAAACTCTCACTCGATCTCCACATACGCGATTTCTCAAACAGAGCTTATTCTTTTGTTTTATTAGATTACTGATCCACATACGCGATTTCTCAAACAGAGCTTATTCTTTTGTTTTATTAGATTACTGATCCACAACGCAATCCTTGTCTCTATCATTCTAAACTCATAAGACAAGGACAGACAAGTTTGGTTCTGCGTTGCGTTGTGAATCAGGATACTATTCTTTACTTGTATGGTAATACGTGTCATTGTTGTCCGCAGCTGGGCGTAACGCACGGCAGCGACGTACGTATGCGACGCGCCGAGCTGGAAGCGTTGTTAGTGGCTCACCACGACATCCGCGCCGTCGACAATCAGTACAGCTTTGTCTAACATCACTCCCCCTATTACTTGTTCTGTATCCGAGCCAATGACTTCAAAGGAAGGACGTGGCTTACTGAACATTTTGTAGAAAATCTCTTAATACAAGCGACATCTGTTATAAACGACACGAACTGCGTGAGTGCCGCGTTCGCGGGTCAGCAAAAACTCGTTCACTAAACGCTGTGAACTGAGTCGTGAACCTAAAAATGCAATTTTAGGCCCAACGCGGTTGTGCCATTTAGTCGCGCCTTTGCCCTATGATCCGAGCATTTTCAGTGGCCCTACGAAACTGCGCCTGTGTAGCACAGATTAAAATGCTTTCACTTGGCTAAATTTAGTCGCTACTGCATTCATTAACTCGTGACAGTATGCAAATTATAGTATTTTTTCTGCTGGCGTGAAAAATGTTTAGTTGATAAACCATCACTGGTGATTTGTTTTGTCAAAACTAACCTCGAAATTTTTGAGGGTAGGTATCCATTTTTATTCACATGAGTTTCCGGCGCCGAACCGATATGCGTTCTGCGCCGCTTTACGGGTAGTATTATGTTTAACCTTTTGACCGCCAGAGTCACCTATACTTGACAAGCGCTAGCCAGCCCTGTGCGCCAACGACGTCTATAGTTGACTAAAAATAAAAAACGCACTATACCAAAATATTAATTAAACATTTATAGTAACTGGTATTTTTTTTTACTTAATTAATCCCAGCAAAACAACGTGTAAATGTACGAAACTAGTCGCTGAAAAAGTCTCTGAAATGGGTGCTGTGATTTTTTTAATTTCGTGCTATGACGTAAGCTTGGCGTACAGGCCACGGAAATGCAATTTAGTCCTGGCGGTCAAACGGTTAATAAGTATATATTTAAAAACTATACAAGTAGGTATTATATCAGCTTTCTATCGGCTGCCATAGTACAATCTATGCTTAGTTTGTAGTCTTGAACATCGCCGAAAAGTTGCTAGCCTTTCGGGTTTTTATCGGATACACTTCGGAGATTGTGCGACTGATTTACATGATCTAATACCACCCTGCCCTTTTTTCTATCGGAATGCTCGTAGCTCGAAAAAACGATATCGTTTCATGGTTGATGTTCCAAAGACACGAACGAAGAGATTTGACTCTACCTTTGTGATAAGAACGTCTAAGCTGTGGAATGCGTTGCCTGAGTGGGTTTTCCCTGTTGGTTACAATCTTTGTGCCTTCAAATCGAGAGTGAATCGGTTTCTTCTAGGTAAACACGCCCCAGTGTAGACCGCATCGTCGCTTAACATCAGGCGAGATGGCGGTCAAGTGTAAGCCTATAAAAGTTAAAAAAAAAAAGCTATGGTCAGATTGTGTTGTGTGTGAATTGCCCACCAATATTTATTTATTTTATTTATTCAGTAAACTAGCTAACTAATCAAAAGCAAGGATGGATTTTGACTGACTGAATTCAGTAGACTAAATTTAGCCAAGTGTACGAATCCTTTAATTTTATTAAAGCGCTACCGAGTTATCTGTATAACGGCCAAAACTGGAACTATTGACTATCACAGAACATAGACAGAGAATTTGTCTAATATCGTAACAAGTGGAACACTTTTTGATGGTGGTGCCACCGGTACATTCTACAGATAAGTTGGTCGTATTATAGACCTTTCAAAGATAGGTTTCAATTTCGCCAAAAGTTTCATTTAGAAATTTCTCTGAAAACGATCCTTGGCGCCACCTGCGCAAAAATCTTTGACAGGCAAATTTGATTTTACAAAAGTCCTCATTGGAGTTGAATTTATACTGGCGACTTTGTACTGGTCTTTGGGAATCGGATAGTAGAACACGATTTATGTATTGGAAGTAATTTTCCACTAAACTTTCGAGACTTTCTGTTTGTGACGACGCAATTAAAATCGATGGTATCACAAAAAAACATGAATGATGAACGATGTAGAGAATCGAGATAATTACGTAAATTACAACTACATAAGTAGAAACCGTCCAGTTTAAAGAGACACGTCCTCCACTAAGCATTGTGGCACAACTTGCTACTCTAACGTGTTGCCATAAAGCACATATTGTCATGTTCAAAACTGATGTGTCGTAGTTATGGGAAGTTCTTTTTAGACTGGACTTAATAACCATAGGAAAATTTGTAACAGAGGGTAGGAATGATTTTTTATGCTAATTCCCAAAGATATTTTTTATGTTGTGCAATAAGTGTTTATTTATTGTAATTAGTAAATTGTACTTACAAGGCTTAGCCGACCGTAACTTAGACTAAGTGTTTATCATTTCTATGTACTCGTATTTAATTTAATTAAGATTTTTATACGTAAGAGTTCTCTTTTGTAGTTAGTTTTAGTTGTATAAGAGTATGTGTTTGTTTAGTTATTTAATAGGGCATTTTAAGGCGTATTTTATAGACGAAGGAAAATAGTTCTAAAACTATTACCTACTACTAAATTACGGCAATCAAGTTTTTAATGTATTGTCACCGCCAATATATTTTATGCTGACTGATTATTTCATGTGTGTCGTTTTGAAAACGGCTGAACCATACTATGACTCAGACACATTTTGTCTCTGTCATTCTAAACGCATTAGACAAAGACCGAGAGATTTGATTCCGTTGTGAATCAGGGGGCTGGACAAAAAAATCTCAATAATATCAAGTTAAACGTAACGCCATAATGTTTTTAAATCCATTGTTTTGTCTCATCCGACAATGGCGCATTTGTTCTTTTTTCTCTACGTGACAAGGACAGATATACTCTGACTTGTCAAATTGAATCAGTAAGATACGCATTCGATTGTATAATATTTTCAGAACTAATGATGTGGTTTTCAAGATCCAAATAAACCTGGCAAAGATAGTTCCCGATTTCAACATAAATATGTGGCGCCAATGTTTCATTTTGTTAAGAGTAATTTCACACAGTGAAACAATGGCGGCACCACATTTGATGTAATTGAGGACTTGAATAAGCCTTTATTGGACTAAATTTAGTTACTGAATTCAGAAGCAACGTTTGTCGACTGAGTTCAGACGCAAGTTAGAAGCAAGCAATCCTCGCTTCTGAACTTAGTATCCTAGCGTACTGTATTACTTCACTGAATTCAGTAGTGACTAAATTTAGCCAATAGTAATAGTAATCTCCCTTTTAGCCAGGTCGACGTATTTTTTGTCTTGAAAACGCTTCATTCCTAGACTTTCTGATTGCGTGTTCTACCTATTGTTATGAGGAACTTCAACTATTCGAACAAATCGGATGGTTAAAAGTGCTGATCCATACAAATAACGTCATGTAGACTCAGCAAAATAAATAGAACCATTGAGTTTTTTCACGATGTCAAGGCCTCACAGTAAGTTATAACGTGTCGCGTTTGATTTGGTCTGTACCACACTAGACTCAGTAACCGTTTTTAATGCTATTGCGTTTGAAATACACACATATAACGTCCGAAAAGGCTATATCGATGCCTGCAGCCGATAATTTGAGAAATAACGTACTACGTCTGAACTACGTAACATGTAATCCCGGATGAATGGAACAGTTTCGTGACTGATGCTAATAAATTTAATAAGAAGCTATGACTACGTCGACTATTAGGAAACCGCCACACCAATTTCCATAAAATTTGTATGGAAATATCTCAAGTTTTGTACCATAAAATAAATAAAATTTTGTACCAAACAAATGAAAAAAAAACATCAAAATCGATTCTCAAATAGCGGAGCTATCGCGTAAGATACGTACCAAAATTTAGAACGTCGGCGTCGTTGAGATCATTCTCCGATTTTAAAGCCGGTTAAAAAATTAATTATATTGTCACATAAGCGAAAATTTGATAATTAAATTAGTGTTGGTCTAGCCTCAAACCAAATACTCATAGGCTTAGTTGTGCAACTATATTAATGTGCAATAGAATTTTGTTTTCGTTATTGTTTGTTAGAAAACGTTACAACTTTTTCGTGAGATTTTTTTCCGTCCAGCTCCCTTTCATAACGCGCGATAAGGAACTACGTTCCAATAGCAATACAATACCATTTTCTGAAAATAGGCCCAGAGCAGCGCCACAATCGCGTTTTTGTATGACTTGGTATGGGGTCTTCCACAAATTACGTCACACGAATTTCATGATTTTGTACCCCTCCCCTGTCCTTGTCACATTTTTGAGACTCTACCTATTGTGACGTCACATATTTTGCAATTTTCGTTTGAACTTAGTGTTGTTGTAATACTCAGATATGAAATACGACATTTTTAAAAATGTGACGTCACAAAATTTGAGACCCCTCCTCACCCCTTGTCACACAATGTCACACTTCATCGACCACCTTCCTCCCCCTTGACTTATGACGTAATTTATGGATGGCCCCCTAAAGAATTTAACTACACACCTACAATTTTCAACACTACTTTGTGTTGGTACGCGAATGTCCGACTTAAACATTGATTTATTAGTTTTATGACCTCGATTGAGTTCCTATTTGTTTGTTAATTTATAATATAAATTTACGTAATTAATCGTGTGTCAAATGTTAGTTAACTTTGTTCTGTGGAAGAAACGAAGTTTCTTAGTTAAATATCCCGTTACTATAAGGTGTTTGACGATTGTACTTCTATTATTTTTATTGCTTTGTCAGCTTCTGTGAAGGAGTTTCATGCTACCTAGTATAAGTTCGTTATTACAACGCATAGAAACAAGTTTAAATTAAAATATAACCTGCTGCTTGCAATGTAACTTGTTCCGTTATCTCTCTCGCACATTTCCACTCTTTTTATCCATTATATTATGAATTAAACAATCGGGTACAGTCCGCGAGGTATAAGCTGAGCTTTGCATTAGTGTGAGTGATCACATGCATACGCATCTATTACCAAAAGTACAGTCAGACAACAAACTCTTAAACAACAAGCTGACATTAACTATCCAGGATCAATATGGTCATTGCGAAAATTATATATATAACAATACATTTCTTAACGAGTCGTAAATGAAGTCGTCGCCACCATAAAGGTGTTCGCTCGCTACCGAGCCCACCAGGTCACTATAATATTGGCGCACGTTTTTAATGTGAGGTGCTGGAATTTTGGATTTTTCTATGTTTCGTTTTATATTTATTTAGTATACTTTTCATTCGTGCGCGGGAGATTCCCTACGCGACATGTATGAAACTGTTCGTTACTGTCGGCGCAGGGTGTCGCCGCTAAGTTATGCTTCGACATCCGATTAAAACCTCCGATTCAAAAGTATCGGAACCGAAGTCGGAACCGGAGGTGTAATAATTATCGGAACTTCCGACTTAACGGAGTCGGAGTCGAAGCTCCGTAACATCCCTGGTTAGAACATATAAACGGATAAAACAACGGATCGAAGTAGGAAAGTCGAGAGTTTATTTCGAAATTACGTTTTCATAGAAAGAGAGTAGACGTCCTGAATTAATTTCGAAGTGTTATTCCGAACTTCGAACCAATTTGACATCCAAAGGACATGATCCGTATTTACCACGTGATTGAGGAAGAAACACCCAAACTTTTTACCTTCTTAGTGCGTTTTTGGTCAGGAATTAACAAAACGTATACAATATTTCAACATGCGAAAGAAATTCCGTGTGACAAAATGTGCGAGGGAGTGATTTTTGCGCAAATGTTCACCCGATTCCATCCGGGCCCATTCGGCAACTAATTATTAGAAATAGTCTGTATTAAACTATAGTGAAATGAATATCACGACGCCAAAATATCGCGAGCTCAATTTAAAATCGCTGTAAATATCCCCTAAATACTCATTGCATTACAATTAGTTCAACATTTTATAATTTATATTTGTTAATATCTAATAGGTGTTTAATGAAATTAATTATCACAATGCACTTTAGTGTAAGTAGGGACTCGTGTCTATTGTGAGGAGGCTAGATAGCAGTTGACTGAAATTTAATAAAAATGGGTTATTTTTTTATCAAGTAGGTACGCGCTTGTCCGCAATTTCTCAAAAGTGTGCCAACCTGTGGTATTGGTACGTCCTTGTCGGGTAGGTACTCGGCTTATTTTACTGTAAAAATGCTTTGTATATGTGATAAATATATTGATTGATTGATTATGCTCTCTACGATACGCGGTGCAGGCTAACCCAGAAGAGACCGATTCGCTGTCGATTTTCACGGTACCTACATGGTATTCTGATACTTTGTAAAATATGTCAAGATGGCGCGGAAAACAACACTTGCTTTTTAAAGTTCCATTGCATGGCGCTCAGTCAAATTCTAAGTCAGCGTATATGACATTTAGCAGATTTAAAAAGGTCTACTTTGAATATTTCGCTACTTATTTATAAACAAAATCTAATATATTGCATAACTTTATTTCACGCCGTCGCTTATCATCACGATAGATATAAAATAAACTTACTAATGTAAAAAAAGAGCTTTCTCATTCATCAAAATATATGTCAAGGAATCCAAATAAAGAATATTCAATGAGGCGTTCTCCAGATGCAAATTGACTTGTCAAAGGTAGTTATAAATTTTGCCAAGTGTGGCAACACTGTTTGTTTTTAGTGAAATAAAAACAAAATAAAACATTAGGGCCACCTACGGTGAAATTGAGAACGGTTTTTGACAGATCTTTTTGCATCTTGAAAACGCCCCATTCAAATCATGTTAGGTTTGAAATAGCCGCCATCTATTACAATATTTTCGAATCAGTTTTTGTCTCATCAATATGCCTCAGTTTCCAATGGGGCGTTATCCAGGTTATCCAGATGAAGATAGACTTGTCAAAAATAGTTCTAAATTTTGCCTAGTGTGGCACCACTGTTAGTTTTTGTGAAATTTCTCTAACAAAATGAAACATTAGCGCCATTTATGGTGAAATAGGGAACTGTCTTTGACAAGTCTACCTTCATCTGGAAAACGCCCCATTCGATTAGAAATAATACTACTAGTATATCGTCAACTGTTCTAGTTTGTCAATTTCACCTCAGTCCTACTGTTCTCTAGTCTCCACTCAGCAGATCAGCTGATCAATATTTTTTAATGAATGTAGTTAGGTAGTTAACAATTAAATCTAGGGAACAGTAAATAAAATTGAACAGAGTTAATCGTCGGCTATGTGTAAGGAAACCTTTCTGGTCGTTTGTTGACTGATTAAATTTGCTTGTTCACGTGAATAGAATAAATTGTGCTAAAAACATTCTGGTATGAACATCTCAAAAAAGTCAAAGGCTGTCTTTTCTGGAGGCCGTTTTTTGTCATGAAATTACAATTTAATAAAATTCTTCTTAAAATAGGCATCTAAATATATGATCAGAATGGTTTTAGCGCAACTTAGACTACGGATAGAATAAATATAGGTGTAACATTAGAAGGATGAAACTGTCCACATTTACACTGAATTTAGCTCGGTTTTCAATGTATCGTATTTGCTTACGTACATTATTTTGGTATTAGGAATGTTTTCCTAGAACCTGAACAAGAAAGATAGTTTTCCCAGAGTGTGGAAAAGTCGCATTTACTTACTCCATCGCCTATATCAAGTTTTGTAAGGAATATTAACAGCGCCATCTAGTTACTAGGTTTGGAACTGATCTTATTTCATTCAAACATTAGTTAACGTTAACGCGATGGAATGAGCAAGTCGTTTAAACGTATCAGGTAAAACTGGCAATAGCTGAACCGTCAGACCCGCATTTCGTACCTTTTGAATTGAATAGGGTACCGGACTGGGTCAAAAATACACTATTCTAATTAGTCCGTCAGCTAGATCATGAAAAAATATGGGACACGTATTTTTTGTTTTTTCAAAATATTAAAAATCGACAAAGATATAGAACATCAAACTTCGAGAGTGGGGGGTCGCGACGTCACTCGTGAGTAAAAATCGTAGCCACGAGTGACGTCACGCGATACTTCTAAGCGCTGTATCTTCGTAATTTTTTGTTTGTGAAACAAAAGAAAAAATATGTGTACAATATTTTTTAGCAATCTAACTGTCAGACTAATTAGTCTTTTTGAGGATTGTACCCTATAGACATAATACCCCGTTTACATGATTCCAGTCCAGCGACCGAATCCAGCGCTGGATTGCTTACTGGAATAATGGAGACCGGCACTGGAATGCATCAATCCAGTGCCAGTGCATTCCAGTGCCGGTCTCCATTATTCCAGTAAGCAATCCAGCGCTGGATTCGGTCGCTGGACTGGAATCATGTAAACGGGGTATAATAATAAAATCTTGTTTGTAGTAAACGCAAAACATGCTATGGAAATGGCGAATTACATTTCTTTGTTTTCCTTTTCTAGAAATAAAGAACTTGTCTCAACCTTTATTATTTTGCATTTTTTTCCTTTTATGGTCTAAATGATTCTACTCTGTTTAAATTGTTTTTTTTTATTTATAGGCTGTTCTGTGTATAAAACAAGTTACGTTAATTTTTAGTTACGCCACTTCAATTCCAAACATGCGATATAGAAGAGTAAATCCTGGGTACGCTGATACCATTTTTACATAAACGCAAAGGTAAAATGAGTGCATTCAAACGCGCGTCAAAATTAGTTTAAATTATTGTTATTTTACATGTATGTAATTAATAAAAAAAATGATTATATTTAGTAGTATGAAAACCGGGCATAGACTAGACAGGTAAAAATATACTTTTTACAAATATATTTGTAAGAAATAGCGTAATAAGTGTTGTTGGAATTGATGCTAAATTCTTCGATACATTTAAAAATGAGTTTATTTTGTTTTGATCTAAGGCTAAATTAACAAACTAACTGGTTGATGCAAGGCATATTACGTTTGCTTGGCAATGACTCCATTTCTAATTCGACGTCGCTCGAAAACCCGAAAAGCTTCAGAATAAGACGTGTATCATAGGGAAAATCTGGGTATACCGCCTAAGGAAAACTATCTTAGTTTTGATATTGATATTCTTTCTCTTTCTTCTTTTCTTTTTTTCTTTTCTTAGATTTGATATTCTTTCTCTTATTCTTTTCTTTGAAATAATAGAGTCAGCAATACCAAAGAAAAAGCTGATTTAGTTACGTGGTAGAACAGCCGGGTCAAGCTCGAATGATTTTAATATTTTCTTTCAATGAAACAGTATCATATATCTTATCCACTCTGGGTTCATTGTATTCATAGATTGATGTTTTTTGGGAGTCATGAGCGTGGAGTAAACGTAATATGTACCTTACGATGCGAGTGTTGAGTGTCACTTATGTTTACTCATTCGATTGCCCATGTAATATCAGTAAGAACGCCATCTACTGTCAAACTTGCGGTACTATTTTTATTTTATAAATATGATTTATAGTTACAGACTCGAAGAACACGATCTGCCAATACTAAAAAATTATAAAAGTAAGCCTTTTACAATATTACAGAGTAAAATTTTTAACAAAATTAATATTTACTCTGAGATTTTAGGCATTTGATACAGATCGCACTCAGCACTCGGAAACTAAATGCTAAAGACGTTCTAATTTGAAAGCTTATGTAATAATAATTTTTGAAAACAAATTATATCAATGTTCAGTAACCTATAAACTAATATTAAACATTCCTTTGATGTATGTAATTTTTGGAAAATGGAATAAAACGATATATTTTGCAAAATATGTGTTTATTTACTCCCATGCATCCTTATGTACACTTCTCTACGCTTTTAACTTCTTATAGTATACGAAATTACAACTAAATTCTATACCTGTTAAACATAGTTCTCAATTGGTGGCGCCAATTTTTATTATATTAGATACATTTTGTAAGTATATTTTGATCCATTTATGACTGAAAGGTGATATTTTGAAATCACTCCATTAATTTGTTTATGGACAGGGAAGATGGCCCAGTTAAGCAAATTTAGACTCAATCAACAGGAATTTAGAATTAATTTAACAGGACGCGAAACCGTTAAAGGGGATTAAGTATTTTCAGAATGACAATGAAGTGACAGATGGGTGAAAAACCGGTCACATTATCGAATGCTTATCAAATTTCTCTAAAATTACTATGTAAATTAAAAAATGACCGACATTTTGTGGAGGCTGCCATCTTAGATTTGAAACACTACTACGTAGGTATTTACACACATATATAGCACCAGGTCGTTTTGCGTCTAGGGTTAATGGAAGATTAACACCATTTGTTGCGCAATCGAGAACTAATCTGACAGGTTTACACATTTTTTGGGGACCGTGTCACCTCCGTCCGTGGGGAAGCACCTGTACACAGAAACCCCCCACACGTGGTCCCTGGGTGGTGCAAATCGGGTGACAAACATACCGGTGGTAGGCTTTGGCCGTGGCTGGTGACCACCCGCCAGACTGAGTCGTGCCGCCAAGCGGCCTAGCCGTGTTCCGGCATGTAGTCTGGTGACGCCGTTAGGGAAAACGGGTCAGAACAGTTGCTGCATAACTGCAAGACCAGATAGTTGCACACCAATACTTTACATCGGGAAGCTAGTCATGGAGGGTAGCGGGATCCGAGGCACGGTTTTTTGCCGCTACCGACCGCAGATAGTTGGGGGCCCAAGTAGTGAGCTAGCCACTCATGAAAGGCTGCCCCGCCATCTAGCGAAAAATCCCGGGATGCGCTATCCTGCCGGTTGGCGACCGGATGACAAGGCCAGATAGACATCCCCGGGGGGGCTCGGGCGTCCCCGCAGTCTCCAGACTAGTTTCCCATTGGTGTATTTGTGTTGTGTGCTGTGACCGTTGGTTGGCAGTGTGCAGCCTCGTTCTACTTCCGTTTTCCCACCGACAATCACTCTCAAAAACTAATATGAAAAGTAAAAACAGAAACATAGTGAAACAGCGGCTGCACTCCTTGTCTCTCAAAGTGCACCTCACTAATATTCGAGGTCTGCACTCTAATATCACCCCAGTCCACCATCACCTCGAGACTGAGCAGCCGTCACTCTTGTTTCTTACGGAGACGCAGATAGGATGTCCGTCGGACGTGGCGTACCTAACCTATCCAGGGTATACCTTGGAGCACAACTTCAAGCCGCGTGCTGGAGTGTGCCTGTACGCCCGTGACGATATCTGCTGTCGGCGTCTCCGTAATCTTGAGGACACCAGGTTCTCTGTTCTATGGGCGCTGATAGACACAGGCATCGACAAAATTGTCTATGCCTGTGTCTATCGGTCGCACAGTGGAGATCAGGAGACAACTCGGCTCACCGATTATTTGAGTGAGGCAGCGGACGCGGCTCAGCAGAAGTACCCATCAGCCCAATTAGTGTTACTGGGGGATTTCAACGGCCACCATAAGGATTGGCTGTACCCATACCGGGACACTGACCATGCTGGGCTGGAAACGAGAAAGCTGGCTTTGTCGTTAGACCTAACCCAGCTGGTCCAAGAGGCGACACGGGTACCAGACGTTGAGTCGCATACTCCCTATTGCTTAGACCTTCTGCTGACAACTGATCCAGACCGATACTCCGTGGCGGTATATTCGCCGTTAGGCAGCTCCGACCACTGTCTGGTGAAATCAGTATCCGTTTACCATCCGCCCGATCTCAGCCCCAGAGGCAACCGGCGGCTATGGAAATACAAGTCAGCAGATTGGGACGAAATGCGTTCTTTCTTTGCATCTTACCAATGGCAGCCACTGTGCTTCTCTTCTGGTGACCCGTCAGCCTGCGCGGATGCTGTGACTGATGTAATACGTACGGCTATGGAATATTTCATTCCATACTCTGACGTTTCATTATCCAGCAAAGCTCGCCCATGGTTCGGTTCTCAATGTAAAAGTGCTGAAGCATCTAAACATGAGGCCTACCTAGCCTGGGTTGATGCTCGACAGCGTAAGGCAAGGGATACACACCGCAAAAAGAAAGCGTTTAACAGGGCTGCTAAGGCATGCAAAAGGGTTCTTCAGAGGGCTCGATTTGACCACATTAGTCGAATAGGGAACAAACTAGCTTCGTATCCTGCGGGTAGCAAGGCGTTTTGGTCCCTAGCTAAATCGGTCGAATCGAACTTCTGCCGCTCTTCACTGCCTCCAATGCTGAAACCTGATGGGGCGCTGGCTCACACCGCAATGGAGAAGGCAAACTTGTTTGCATCTCAGTTTGCGGAATCTTCGCGTCTAGATGCTGGTAGTGCGATTCCTCCTACTCCACCTGGCAGTCCGACTTTGATGCCGGAAATGCATATTCGCCAAATGGAGGTTCGTAAAGTGCTACGTAATCTGGACGTGAATAAAGCCAGCGGCCCGGACGGAATTCCTGCCCTAGTGTTGAAGGCTTGTGCACCTGAGTTGTCTCCTGTACTAACGCGCCTGTATAGACTCTCTCTCCAAACTGGGCAAGTACCGAAATCGTGGAAGCTTGCTAACGTGCAACCTGTGCCCAAAAAGGGTAGTCGTGCTGACCCTGCCAACTACAGGCCCATCTCGGTCACGTCCATACTCTGCAAGACTATGGAACGTGTCTTAAACCGCAGGCTCCTGGCATACCTAGAATCTAACGACCTCCTCAGTGACCGGCAATACGGGTTTCGCCGAAACCGGTCGACTGGGGATATTCTGGCGTATGTCACTCACATCTGGAGTGAAGCTATCGAGAAACACGGGGAAGCACTTGCAGTCTCCCTGGATATCTCGAAGGCTTTTGACAGGGTTTGGCATGATGGCCTTATTAGCAAGCTTTCTAGTTATGGTTTGTCTCCAGGTTTTATTGCGTGGATATCGGACTTCTTGAGAGATCGGTCCATACGAGTTGTCATTGATGGCTGCTCGTCGGACCAAATGGGTATCAATGCCGGAGTCCCTCAAGGGTCGGTACTCTCTGCGACGCTTTTTCTGCTACATATCAACGATCTGCTGAAGCCCGGTATCTTTGGGTACGCAGATGATAGCACCGTTGTGGAGAGTTACATGTCTAGCGCGAGAGCCAGCGGTCAACAAACTAAGGTATTGAGAGAGAGTATGGTCGAGCGTTTGAACTTGGCCCTTGAGGCAGTCTCTGAATGGGGCGAAACCAATCTGGCCAAGTTTAATGAAGGAAAGACGCAGGCGTGTCTGTTCTCCGCAAAAAGGAGTCAATTTCTACAGACTCCTACTTTTCGAGGTGTATCCGTGCCGGTTACTGATCATCTTGAGCTTTTGGGTGTTACCCTGACATCTACACTCAACTTTGGCTCATATATCGAGTCCAAGGCTAAATTAGCTGCAAAAAAACTAGGTGTCCTCTCAAAGGTGCGAAAGTACTTCAAGTCTGAACAATTGCTTTTATTATATAAAGCACAGATTCGCTCTTGTATGGAGTACTGTTCGCACCTTTGGGATGGATCGGCTAAGTATCAGCTTGAGGCTCTGGAATCGATCGAGAGGCGGGCTAAAAGGCTCATAGGCAATAATTCTCTTGTGCGAAAAAGACTGCAAACTCTTGAACATCGCCGGAAAATTGCTAGCTTATCGGTTTATTATCGGATACACTTCGGAGAGTGTGCATCTGATCTGCATGATCTAATACCACCTAGCCCTTTTTTCTATCGGACTTCTCGTAACTCGAAGAAGCGGCATCGTTTCATGGTTGATGTTCCAAAGACACGAACAAAGAGGTTTGACTCTACTTTTGTGATAAGAACGTCTCGACTGTGGAATGAGTTGCCTGAGTGGGTTTTTCCCGATGGTTATAATCTTGGTGTCTTCAAATCGAGAGTGAATCGGTTTCTTCTAGGTAAGCACGCTCCATCTTAGACCGCATCGTCGCTTAACATCAGGCGAGATGGTGGTCAAGTGTAAACCTATAAATGTTAAAAAAAAAAAAAAAAAAAAAAAAACATTCATCTGTCATTTTGAAAACGCCGCATTTCAGTGCCACAAACATTTGCAATACAAAAGCATTTGCATTAAAAAACTTAGGGGTGGTAGCCACCTTAGATTTCAAATTCATCGTAGTTAATGATAATTGTTCTACTAGCTTATCATTTGATACTGATATTGAGAGAGTTGTGAAAAAATATGTAATCCGCCATTTTGTGACGGCGGCCATTTTAGACAGATTTCACAATTAAAAACTAATTTGACAGGTTCATACATTCTCAAAATGCTACATTTCAGTTCCATAAACATAAATAACACAAAAGGTATGACATAAACTGACCCTCAATCGTCTAGTAAGGGAACAATATAGAACTCTGAGAACATCTGCCGCTGGTCTTCCTTCTCCAACTTAAGCTGAAGATGTAGCAAACCGTTCGAACTGCATCTGAGCACCACCTGGAAACGAATTATGAATGGCGATTGAACGCAAAAATAAACAAGGTTATATTTTATTTAAAAACCACAGACGTTTAGTAGTGGCGGCCATCTTAGATTTAAAATTTGTCATAATTTAAGATATTCTACTTGTCATCTTGTTAACCATCTTCGTTTGATATCCCATATTTAGAGAGTTGCGAAAAAATATGTAATCCGCCATTTCGTGGCGGCTTGTGTGGGTCCAAGATGGCCGGACCCATTTTCATCAAACATAGCTAAGAACACTCCCGAAGAATCCACTTTTTGAACAAATACAAAATCGGTTCATCCTTTCGGGAGTTACCTACGTGCAATTAAACGTAACCGTGGTGCATGAAACTGTATCGAAATGTAGGATACTCGCTCCACCATTAAACCAGGGCAAATATCGCGTTTGGATCATCAATATAAATCAAAAGATGTGGCCTGAGCACCTTGAAACTGTTCAAAAACTGCGTCTCTGTGTGTACGTGAGTGGTTTACAACCACCAATCTACTTGACCCCTAGAATCGCAAGCGGCGAGGTATGTTGCGGTTCTACTTATTTTGGTTGTTGACAAAATAGCGATAGGTATAAGCGTGTTTAGATAATATTAGTGTAGTAAATTTACATTAATATATATTTCGTAGGCTGCACCCATTTGCAAATTATAAATCGTAAGTAAAATTTAATCAAATATATGTATTACCTTGGTAGATATAGCTAAGGCCTTCATAATGAGCCTTATGTGGGGTAGCTGGTACTTCAACGTGACTGCATTCTCGCAGCTGAAGCTCTGCACCATGTCTGAAGACTTCGGCATGTCGATGCATGACCGGTCCTGTTAATATATAGATAGGCTTGTAAATGTTCTAGAGTTGATAAACCGTATTTACGCAAAAAAAACTAGGAATTTCACGAAAACACAATGGTGATTTGTCGTTTCTTAGCCTTTATAACTCTACTAGCTGAACGCGCGCGCGTTCCTACGCCATCTATCGAAAATTGGTCGTACCAATTCAAATTTTGAACAAATTCGGTTACTTTAGGTTCTAATGACGCAACATTTAACATATATATAACATATGCTGTCACGCAACCAAAGCTCTCAAAAAGAAATTCATTTTTTCTTTTTTTCCCGTTTTTGTTACATTTTTCATTCATGCTCGGCTCCTGTTGATAGTAGCGTAATGTTAAATAGCCTTAAAGCCTTCCTCGATAAATGGACTATCCTACAAAGAAAGAATCTTTCAATTCGGACCATTAGTTCCAGAGATCCTTGCGTTCAAACAAACAAACTCATCAGCTTTATAATATTAGTATAGAAGTATAGATGACAAACACTTCAAAAGGTTAGACTAGGAATCAATCATAATTTCATAATAAAGGTTGTCTTGTAACCCAAAATCTAGTCAGAGTTGACTATACAATGTTACTAAAGTCTCTCGTGTTTTTGCAAAAATCCCAATTTTTCAGTGGGATTGAGAAATATTATAGCCGATATTATGTTTTATTTCAATTATTTTAGTTTTTTAACTTTCAGAGCAGACGAGTTCTGCCCGAGCTACACGAGGCTAGTTTTTCAAGCTAGGATAACAAATAACAAGCAAGTGTTGGTAAGCTAAAAAAATAAATAAAACCGGCAAAGTGCGAGTGGGATTCCCGCACGAAGAGTTCCGTACCATTAGCAAATAAACGGCGAAAACCTCTTTGGTTTTATTCAGAATTCCGTATACATCGCAATTTCCACAGAAAGTCTTTTCAAATTTTTATTTTTGCCTCATGGTTCTGACAATTAATTCGATATCGCGTTTTATTTTTACTAATGGCGCCATCTAATTTACTTGGGACGGACTAATCAAGCAAGAAACGGTAAATAATCAAGTTTATTGTATGGGAGCCCCCCTTAAATATTATTTTTATTTTATTTTTAGTATTTGTTGTTATAGCGGCAATAGAAATACATCGTCTGTGAAAATTTCAACTGTCTAGCTATCACCGTTCTTGAGATACTGCCTGGTGACAGACGGACGGACGGACAGCCAAGTCTCAGTAATAGGGTTCCGTTTTTACCCTTTGGGTACGGAACCCTAAAAATATTGTCTATGCATACCTGCATACCATACGTGACGATGCTGACATTCGGATGCTCCGGGGACAGATTCAGCTCCATAACGTCACAGGACCGCTCTATGTCCGCGAGGAGCCCCAAGAAGGCCGGCGCCTTCAGGACGAGCTTGGCGACTTCGGCCGAGTCCTCATCACGGAGCTCCAGCGCCGAGTCCGCTGTCTGCGTCGAGATCTCGCAGTCCGTCATCACATTGTGAACCGACTGGGGCTGTAAACTGTAATCACATGCGAGAGGCAATGTAATTAATCGATCGAGAGACGTGCCAAAAGGCTCATAGGCAAAGACACTCTAGTGCGAAAAAGACTTCAAAGTCTTGAACATCGCCGCAAGCTTGTCGCTTTTCTATCGGATACACTTCGGAGAGTGTGGCACTGATCTGCATGATCTAATACCACCTTGCCCTTTTTTCTATCGGACTTCTCGTAACTCGAAGAAGCGGCACCGTTTCATGGTTGATGTTCCAAAGACACGGACGAAGAGGTTTGACTCTACTTTTGTGATAAGAACGTCTAGGCTGTGGAATGAGTTGCCAGAGTGGGTTTTCCCTGATAGTTATAACCTTGGTGTCTTCAAATCGAGAGTGAATCGGTTTCTTCTAGGTAAACACGTTCCATCGTAAACCGCATCGTCGCTTAACATCAGGTGAGATGGCGGTCAAGTGTAAACATATAAAAGTTAAAAAAAAAAACATGCACTTCGTTTTTGAAGTGAAAACTTCTTTCGGCGCGCCACTGACAGATTTTTCGTGGACTCTGAATTGACCTCAAGTATGACGCTCGGGAATGAAAGAAATCTTCGGGTAAACACGGGACCATGGCCATTGGGCATGGCATTCAATACTGACGCATTTGTAGATGGCCAATCTCATGGCCACGCCCTCCGGTTTCACTCGCGTAGTTACCAAATTCTGAGTTATAAGTTTTCACATCTATAGGCAGTTCCTACGACTGCCATTTTTTTTTGGCTTTTCGACGTAGGGTATTAGCAGCGTCCCGCAGGTTCGCTCGCGTAGATCCCATTCCAGTTATTTCCCTGGGATAAAAAGTAGCCTATGTGTTCATCCAGACTATAATCTGTGTTCAGCCCGATCTGTTCGTACGTTACGACGTGGTTGAGGAAGAAACATCCAAATGATGACATTTACTTATAATTTGAATAGGACGATACGACCATCTGAAAAATAAAGTTGGCAACACCGGTCACGGACACTTTTTACGTATCACTTCCGTTATATTTTTTGTTACGTTTTTAACGGGGTAAAATAACGGGAACGAAAACCGCGGGGCGCTTCTACAAAATAATAAAATTATTAAGCAATTCTTTTTTTTAGCAAATTGTGTTCCTGCTATATTATCTGAAGGAACTATATATAAAAGACAAAGTGAAAATAAACAAAGAACCAACGAAAACACGAATGTATCAGTAGCAACCAATAACTCAACTAAATTTAATAAAACCTCAATCAACTTATGTACTGACAATACCCCAAAAATAGTAATCGTGGGTGATCAATACAATAAGAATTTAGCATCACATTTGATAAACCTGCGTTCCCGATATAGAAATTCTAGAACATATAGCATTATAAACATTACGAACCCTGCAGCACCAGGAGAGTACATACTACGCAACACAGAGTTTAACAGACTGAACTTGCAAGAAAACGACTGGATAGTTTTATGTGTAGGATCAAATGACACAAACCCTACTAAACTCCTCTCAGAAATGTCTCGTGTATTGCAATCTCTAAGCAGAAAAAATGTCATTGTCGTAGGTGTCTCCAAAAACCGTCACTTAAACGAGGATAAGATAAATTCTAACTACAGAAACATAGTCAGTAAATTTCACAACTCTAAATATTTGCAAATTGAACAAGGGATACCTGATCCACACACCCGCGGTTACCATAGGCATTATTTGGATCATTTGGTTAAATCAATCAATAACCAAATTAACACTGTCGACTACGCAGTAACTTTTCTCAATGATAACATAACTAGCACAAATGGCCAAAATATAGAAAAAAAACTGATTCCGGGAACCATTCCTTATTACTTCAATAAAGAAAGAAAAACACTTGACGACACGCGAGGTAAAACCTTAAATAAAAATTCTAACCACAGACCAGGGACCATACCGTTTTATTTTAAAAAACAAACCAATAAACAGATAAATATAGACACTCCGTCGCAAAATTTTGACCCCATAAATGAAGACACTCAATTTTTTCGTGACTCACAATAATGCGAATTTATTCAGTATTATGCATTTAAATATACGTAGTATGCGACGTAAAATAGACGAAATTGAATTAATGAATAATGAACACAAACCACATGTTATTTGTTTCACGGAAACACATCTCCGTGATCATGAAGCGAATGTATTGCAAATCGACGGATTTAAGAAAGCGGCTCACTTCTCTAGAAGTAAGAAAACTAAAGGCGGTGTTAGTATTTTTGTTAAAAATAGTATTAACTACAAAAAACTTGACTGGGTAAATGAAATGTCCATTGAATGTCATTTCGAGTGTTGTGGAATACTCATTCCCGAACTCAATACCGTAATCATTGGTAACTACAGATCTCCAAGAGGAAATTTTAAACTTTTTACACAAATTCTAGAAACAATGCTCCATAAGTTAACTGTCAGGGCTAGGCATAATACCAAAAAGGTATTTGTATTAGGGGATTTTAACATAAATCTACTGGAACAAAATAAAACAACTGAAACATTTAAAAACACACTAAACTATTTCAAAATGCACCCTGCTATTACAAGTCCAACCAGGATTACAACTCAGTCCCAAACGTGTATAGATAATATACTGACAAATACAAAAAAGTATAGTACTGAAATCATTCGTATACAAAGTGATATATCTGATCATACAGCACAAAAAATACAAATACACACAAATATAAGTTTTTGTGAAAAAGCGTGGTTTCAAGAAAAAAGAAACATAGATACTCATCTTCATAAGTTCATGACCCACATTTCTGAACTTAGTTTTTTTGAAGTTTACAATGAGACAGACGTAAATGAAGCCTATAACAAATTCATTGAATTATTCTCTCTCATATTCAATTTGTGTATACCATTAGAAAGAGTGAAAATATATCACAAAAAGAAACAAAATTGGAAAACTACCGGTATAATGGCCTCAAGTAAAAAAAAGAAAGAACTTTACTTAAAAACGTTTATAAACAATAATGAGGAGTCATTAAATAAATATAGGAAATATTCAAAAATACTAAAACGTGTTATACGGTTTTCAAAAAAAGCATCCAATATAAAATACATTAAAAATAGCGCAAATAAAACAAAAGCCACGTGGGGTGTTATAAAACAATACACATGCCCATTAAATAGTATAAACACTACCATAGACAGTTTGAAAATTGAAAATAAAATTGAGACAAATCCATTATTAATTTCAGAAAAATTTAACAATCATTTTATAAATGTTAATGAGATCAGACCGTTGCATAATAACAACAACAAAAATGTCACAGAACCAAATTCTAAAACCATTTTTTTAACTCCCGTAGATCGTACAGAAGTGAAAAACATTGTAAAAAGATTGAAGAATAAAAAGTCCTCAGGACATGATAGTATACCAGTACAATTAATTAAAAATGGCATAGATTACATCGTTGATCCACTAGTTCATATAATAAACCTATCATTCGCAAATGGATGTTTTCCAGATGCACTCAAAAGAGCCTTAATAAAACCTTTGCATAAAAAAGGATCAAAAAACGATGTGAATAATTATAGACCTATAGCACTTTTACCATGCTTTTCTAAAGTATTTGAAAAGGCAATTTATAACAGACTTTCATCATTTCTCAATTCTCAAAATATTTTAAACAATAATCAGTTTGGCTTTCAAAAAGGTAAAAACACATCCTTAGCTATATTCAAAATGTTGAAACAGGTATGGGACGACATAAATATTAAAAAATCAGGCGTGGCGATATTTTTAGACTTATCTAAAGCATTTGACTGCGTAGAACACAAAATATTAATAGATAAATTAGAACACATAGGAATCAGAGGTCAAGCTTTGAAACTTATTGTCTCTTACCTGGAAAATCGTACCCAAGCAACATCCCTGGATATGTATCACAAAAGTACAAAAACTATGCAACAAGTCCTCTCAAAATATATGCATATCACATCAGGAGTACCACAAGGTAGCATTCTAGGACCGTTACTATTTTTAATATACATAAATCAACTGCCTCATATAACTAAATATTTAACTGTAATGTTTGCCGATGATGCCACAATATATATCCCAAAAACCACCCAGTCTTTTGCAGAATTTGAAAATGAAGTAAATTATGTATTACGTCTTGTCGTAAAATATTTGGAAAGTTTGAGTTTAAAAGTTAATATAGATAAAACAAAATTGATGAATTTTAGAAATTATAAACAAACCCCTATCCCGTTAAACATTGAACATAATGGGAATAAAGTTAATACAGTCAACGAAGCAAATTTTCTTGGAATGACATTAGACACAAATCTAAATTGGAAACAACATATTCATAGATTAAATATTAAATTATCACAGAATTGCTATGCGTTATCTATAATTAAAGAAGCCACTTCCAAGGCTGTTGCAACAAACGCATACTATGGGAATGTATATCCTCATTTAAGTTACGGAATAATATTTTGGGGAAACTCAACAGACGTAGAATCTACATTTATATTACAAAAAAAATGTCTTCGTGTGATATATAATCTGAAAAGTACTGACACTTTACGAAATGTTTTTAAGGAAAATAACTTATTAACTGTAACAGGAATATATATACTTGAAATTTGCTTGTTTGTAAGAAATAATGAGAGTATCTTTTTCAACATACCTTCGAGTCGTGCCAATACACTACGTACCAAGCAAAAATTCAACATATCTGTTCGACAGGTCAACAATGCGATATTCTACAATAGTTCATTTTATACTGCTATCAAGATATACAACCACTTACCGGTGGAACTTAAATCATTAAAAACGACAAAATTTAAAATAACATTAAAACAATGGCTTATATCAAAAGTTTATTATAAGTTAAGCGAATATTTTGAAAATTAATTACATATAGAGGAAAATTAAATTTTTGTTTGTAATAGGTATGGTTAAAAAGCAATCTAAAATGTATTTGTTTGTTTAGTTTATTAATTTAAGTGTCCACTAGCAGGAGCTGAGTATTTGATACGGGTTATTAATAAAATGTTGTGATTATAGAGATACAAACATGTATATTTTGAAATAGCTTTATCTCTTAGTGTAGATTTTATGATATAATAACTTATTTACTTAACTGATTTATTTTTAACTTCAATTTTTAAAATGTAAATACTTTAAATACCTATAATAATGTTATAATATGAAAAACTTAAAATTGCACGCCCGAAATGGGTAAACTGTTGTTACTTTAATATGTTATATACCATCTTACTCCTATGTACACAGTTAAGCAATAAATGATTCTGATTCTGATTCTGATTCTTATACTATCTGGTGTCCTATGACATCACATCTTTCATTTTTTTTGACGTGACTACGTCTAATAAATCGATGAACGCCGGCTGCATGCACGAAAAAGTGTCCCGTTATGTCCCGTTACGCTCATTGTACGCTTGCCCCGCATCTATCAATGTTTTGTTATGACGTTAAACTATCGTCCGTAAACCAACCGACTTTACAGACAACCAATTTTTTTATTTTTTTTTTAACTTACACTAACAATAGCGGTGAGCCTTCACATCTATAATACATCTTAAGGCTGGACTCTTCTCCGGAACCAAATATGTTCAGACATTCAGAGAGGACTGCAATGCTGATCTGTGGAATATATTTTTGAAGTTATACTATTATTTTGGCATGTTAGGGAAAACTTATGAGAGTACGTTTTTACGATTTGCATGCACTCGAGATTTCTCTCTCTGCCACACGATGGACCCAGCACCCGCACGGTGAATCCATGGAATGCTAAGAAGTACGTTTCTCTGTTACAAAAAATCGATACCCAGAAGCTAGCTAGCTATTCCAGTAAACAATACCTTTCATTTGATACCCATTTTGGGGGCGTTGTGAAAAAATAAACTTCTTAAATCTGCAATTTTTTGTTTATGAGCTCATCTTCTTATTCACTATCCAATTATAAAAATTAACATCAATTTTGGTTCATCCATTCAGGAACTTCAATGCCATGGACAGACACACACACAACACGGTCACTTCAGACTTAAAACATCGTTTTGTATCAGGGTTGGTTAGTTTGTCACCTTTTCCACACTAAGTCTCTTAAAAAACAAAGAATACTTACTTTAAACATAACATCTACATCATCTCTGACATGGTACTCGGTGAAATTATCTGAGGGTATGTAAGCAGATGCCTGTACACATTTACCCTCTTCCACAGTTAGCTTCAAGCCTTCAGGCAGTGCGCAGAAAATAGCCGACTGGAAGAAAGAACATAATTTGTTTAATTTAAAAAAAAAAACTTCCACTCAGAGCTATCCTACTAATCTTAATATATATAAATCTCCCATCACGATGTTTGTCCGCGATGGATTCCTAAACTACTTAACTGATTTTAAATTAAATTGGCACACCGTGAGCTGTCTGGTCCAACTTGAGAGATAGGATATTTTTTTTTTCGATATAGTCTTTAAATGACAATATCCGAGCGCAGCCGGAATGGGCCGCTAGTATTACTATAAATGTCAGGTTGGATATTTATTATTTAATCACATCGGAATGGGAAATATATAAAGTACACATGAATGAAGTGACTTTGCCTTAATAGAGACAATAAGAACACAATTTTACTTAATATTATTTAGCAAACTAAGTCATAAGCAAATTACTCTTTAGCCTAGACTTTCCAAATTAGGCTAGATTGTAATAAATATATTAGTCACCAAGTTGGTTGGTGAATAATTATTAAATAAAAAAACATTGGAATGGCAGATCAGATTGGGCTGAAAAAAATGTACGAAAACATTTATAACCAGTGTAACCGTGGGTGTGCTTATCACTGAAAGTAATCTGTTCCAGGCAACCTTACGATGCAAAATAATGTGTGGAAAAGTCAGAAAACAGACTGACAGTCAAATTACTATAGTTACAACAGTAGCATGTCAATACCTTAATTCGTAAAAGGAATAACTCTATAGTAGAAAATTTCACAGGGGCTAGTAAAAATTAATAAATAACCCCGCACTAAGCACGAAGGGTTCCATACCATTAGCAAATAAACGGTGTAAACCTCTTTTGCTTTATCCGGCATTCCTTATACATTGCAATTTCCACAGACAGGCAAAAAGTTTCTATAGTTTTGTTTTTTACCTCATGATTCTGACGACGATTCGATATCGCGTTTTATTTTTATTAGTGGCGCCATCTAGTTTGCTTAAGTCGAACTAATTGAGCAAGAAACGGTAAAAAATCAAGTTTGTTGTATGGGAGCTCCCCTCAAATAGTATTTTTATTTTCTGTTGTTACAGCGGCAATAGAAATAATACATCACCTGTGAAAATTTCAACTGTTGAGCTTGATAGCTAGACAGTTGAAAGTTGGGGCAGCCAAGTCTCCGTAATAGGGTTCCGTTTTTACCCTTTGGGTTGGACCAACAGGACAGACTGCAGGCAGTCTAGGGCGGCACTGGGGGGCCGTAACACACGGTACACCCGGCAGCTGCTGAGCCTAAATCGACAACAGTTGCGTTTGGTCACAGGCGCACTGACTGGTCACGGTTCGTACAATAAACACCTATTCACACTAGGTATTACCGACAGTCCTCTTTGCAGAGCCTGCCTCGAGGCTGAAGAAACGGCCGCTCACGTGCTGATGGAGTGCACGGGAGTGGCGGTACATCGGGCGAAGTTCCTGGGCACACCGGGGACGCTCCGCGAAGCATGCGGCAACGTGAAGACGCTGCTGGGCTTCCTGCTGGAGCTGGGTTGGCAGGAGTGAAGCCTACTTCCCACACACGCAAAATAGGCGCATCGAGACGTCGAGTTGCGGAAAACAGCCCGCCTACGAATACGAATACGAATACCCTTTGGGTACGGAACCCAAAAAAAGATTAAAGCATCAAAAGACAAAAACGAAAATCCCCTGGGAAATTGTTTTTCTTCTTAACCAATAAAAACTTTAAAAAATTAAATACCAGTTGCGCACTAGCAGATTTTAGTGGTGATTTAGCGGCCTCTGTGCAAAATTTGCTACTACAGTGTTATTCATTTTGCAAATTAAGGTATAGATTTGTAGAATAAAATAATCCACAACTTGCCACAAACCTCTTGAAACTGTATAGCTTTCAATAAACTACACAACGTCTTTCCCGAGTCCATAGAAGCAGTGAAATAATACTGTGAAGTTCCCTCATCCATGGTGCTCATTCAGCTCGTACATAGATTTCATCAACATTAAGTACTGATCTGGTGTAACAATATGCTCCTCTGTCTTTCCTAGGAGTTGTGCTATCCTGGCCGCTAGGACATGTTTACATACCACCTGTAAGTAACATTGGTCTTCATTTTTTAAAGATTTTATCACATGTGGTGAGTTTGTTGGTGATGTGGATCTAACTTCATTAAAGCAGTGCAAGTATCTTCGAGTACCTAATTGGTGATCACACAATCTATCAATAGGTACACCGATGCTATGCAAATAAATCTTTACTCTACAAAAAAAGTTAGTACATGGTTTGTTAAGCGTGAAAACTCACATGAAACTATTCATAATTTAGGTACTTAAACTCATACTTGCCCGAGTTTTCTTTTCAAGGACTTGGTGTTTAAACGCGAAACATGGGCAAAAGTTAATTTTGGGAAAAACTCTGTAACAGCGGTCGTTTTCTCCTTTAATTTCAATTAGAGTTCTCAACTTATTTGTAGTAGTGTAGGCGGTTAGGATGGGATATTTTTCGAGTATGTCTAGAGCTCGTTGTAATACCGCTCCAAACACCGAGTGAAGAGAAAGCAAATCCTCGTCTGCAACTGAGATTTTCATGGTAATTTTAGGGCAGTAAAAAAATATTGATAAACTTTAAACTTGATGTAATCGTTTTCAATAAACAAGTTTACATATACTTATTTGACTAACTGTGTTTTTCCGGATCTTGGCACAATCTTTCTTCCACTTGTTTTAGCACGGACTCTGCGACTGCAGATAAATTTACATTCAATTGTTTCAGATTTTTATTGTGCTCATTCATAGTAAAACATAAAATAAACGATAACTTAGAGATTAGGTCCGATAAATATAAACAAACACAAAGTGAAGTGTACTACACAGAGTAAGTAATCACTACGTGTGTACCAGGGGTGGTCGACTCTCTTAGGGCCAGGTGGGATAAAAGTACATACACGAGGGGGCTCCAAACGAGTAGTAGCAATATATACGCGCGTCTCTTTCTAACGTTTCATTTTAGAGATAAAAAACCTGTAAAAAGTTACGATTTTTTCGTCTATTCATTCGATTCGTCGAACGATTTTGTCGTTCGACTAAGTCGTCTAGACTCTAGACGGGGCAGAAGTAGCACATCTGAATTTTCCTTATTTTTGTTTAAATGGGGGGTGGCGGTTCTATATGGAGATTACGTCAGCAATAATTATTTATTTTTGAAGTGAAAACTTCTTTAGGCGCGCCTAGACAGACTTTTCGTGAGCTGTGAATTTAATTCATTCGTCACGCTCGGGCATAAGAAAGCTTCGGGTAAACTTGGGACCATGGCTATTGGCCATCTAGAAATACGTCAGCTAATGGGAAATGCTGAAAGGGTGTGGACAGGCCATCATGGCATGGCCTGTTGTCACCCTGGCAACACTGCACTGGTTTTGCTGCATTCCGGGCGTTTTGGGCGAACGTCGTTTCCGGAACGTGAAGAGTTTGGCGATTCTACTCGAACTTAGGCCACTTTGCCTTCAGCTGCCAACGAGGCAACAAGTCTCCGAGGAGTCTGGGTCACTTCCTTAAGTATTCCGCAAGTAAAAAGAGTAGGTAGAATATTGTTTCACTCGTTCGCCACCCTCAAAAATCTTAAGTCTCAAGTGTTGTTTGATTATTTCATTAAAGTACTTATCGAGTCTAAAATTAATGCATGCAAGTGATTGAACCATTATGTTTAAAGTGTTAGCTATATTTGACAAATTAATAAAAGTATTTCAAGATGTGTGTAGATGTAAACTAAGGCAATAAATGTATATATTACCCATGAATAACATCGTTTCTCTTAGGCCATCTAGAAACTGTATCAGCCAATGGGAAATGCTGACGCATTTCTCATTTTCACGCATTTCATGGTTACACCCGTGTAGTTTCCAAGGTAAGCTATCAAATTCTGAGTTATAAGTTTTCACTTTTATAGGCAGTGCCTATGACTACCAAATTTTTTTTGCACTTTTATTTTTCGACTCATTTTCGAAATGTATAGTCTAGTGGAGAGCCTAAAACCTTGGAACACCTCGAAGCTGAAATAATTGTACTTGTACTTTGCTTAGTCAGTCAGATATTATGGAAGCTTGCGAAATAAATGATTATACATTCAATCATCCGCATGCCTAACGACAACTCTTAGTCCGGTTAATCGAGTTTTCATTATAATCATTTTCTGACGTTTTGCGTCTTGAATTTAAATCATAGATCACTTGTAAGTCGAATTCGTTACAGCAGCAAACTCTGTGCATAGGTTGGCGTGTATATAAAAAACTAGCTTTTACCCGCGACTTCGTCCGCGAAATAAATACTAAGGTAACTCAGGCAGTACCTATTTGTATACCCATACACATTTACGGTAACTAAAAACAGCTTATAATAAAACAGTTTTATACAATTTCATCCAAATCGGTTCAGTTGTTTAGGTTTGGGTATGAATTCGTATGAGACATTCGTCCCCCATTTCGTCTCCCCCTACAGTTCGAAATTACAAAATTGCTAGAACAAACTTTTATTTCGTTTCAAGTGCCGATATACAGAGTTTCATGGTGTTATCTTCAACGATTGGGAACTTTCATATAGACATTAATCCCCCATTTCAACCTCAATTTCCTTCTTGTAAGTTTGAAATTACAAAATTGCTACAACAAACATTCGTTTGCTTCTTGTCAAGTGTCTATATTGTTATCACCTCTATTTTGTTTACCGTGTAATTCACTATAGTATTATATTTAATATTTCCCAATATTTGAGTCTAAATATGTGTCATTTAGTGTAGAGGGCGCCGGTGGGATACCATTCACTTCTACCCGCCATCTCAAAACATTTTTAGAGGGGTTGGCGCTATAAGTAGATGGAGCTAAGCCGTTGAAGAGCATTCCTATTTGAAATTTTACATGAGAAGGATCGAACAGTTGTCAATATAAATTCTTACATTTATTTAATTGGTTTACTTTTACTCAGTTGATAATAATATACAGAGTTTCATGGTTTTATCTTCAACGGTTGGGAATTTCCATTTTGACATTAATTCCCCATTTCAACCCCAATTACATCCCCGTACAGTTTGAAATTACAAAATTGCCAGAACAAACATTCGTTTGCTTCGTGTCAAGTGCCCATATACAGAGTTTCATGGTTTTATCTTCAACGGTTGGGAAATTCCATTGACATTCATCTCCAATGTCACCCCCGTACAGTTCGAAATTACACAATTGATAGAAAAAACATTTAATTGCTTCGTCTCAAATGTCTAGATACAAAATTTGATAACTTTGAAAATTACGAATTTTCATACAACCGTTCATCCCTTGTTTCACCCTCTTAGGGGTTGAATTTCGCAAAACCCCGTCTTAACGAGCGCCTACGTGCTAAAAGGGACCTCCATGCAAAATTTCAGATTCGTAGCATTTGTAGTTTCCGAGATTCCTTGATGACCTTTCGCTTGTATATAAAAAAAATATATAGATATTAGTTGATCCGCTGACATTATCACTTTAGCCATTCCTATTTATTGGATTTCATACAACAATTTTGTTATAGTGATTTCATTGTAATTATAATAAAATTACATATATGTACATACAAATTACCTACAAATTTTCTCTAGATAACTCGATTAGTAAAATAACAATAAAAATAAGTATCGAGTCAAACATTTTCGTGGTGTCATTACGTAGGTATCTCTAAAAGTCTAAAACGAACGACCACAAGAAAATGGCGTCGTGTTTTGTTTACGTGCTTTATTCTCGTTTTTTTGCTAAAATCCAGTTTATTTACATTTTATCCATATATTTCCGCTGTACTTCGTCATGAAAGAGAGCCAACGAAAATGTGCTAAGTGTCGCAGATCGCCTGCTGGTGATTCTACCATCACGCTACATCGTTTTCCTAAACCTGGAAAAAGGAATCTTTTACGGTAAATACTTACGTTGTTCGCCAAATCGCGAATATTGTTGTGATATTATCATAAATTTCACGACTTATGGGCGCCCGGCGGAAACTAAAACATTTGTAAATTTGTAAATTATGCTTTCAGTTGCGGGTTGTGGGCCAAGTATTGCTATCCTAATGAAGAATAGAAGAATGAGCTTCAAACCAATTTTAAAGAACAGCTGTACAAGAAGGATTTTATGCTGTGTCATCCATCACTACAAGCCATCTTCTTTAATTTCTGGTGGAAAACAGCTTATAAAATCTGCTACAACCGATGAAAGCTATGATGAGGTAAATATATTTTAATTGTTTTCTAAAAGATAAAAAATAATAATTTAGTGTATGTTGTGCTTGGTAAAATAGTATAAATTATTTAATTTTAGATGGTGAATGTTACTGAACTGAAGCAGGTTCATCTACAAAGCAGCCCCTACTAGAAAACATCAATATGTTGAATACTGACATACTGCAGTGGTCACTACTACTGAACATGAAGCAGGTCCATCAACGAAGGCTGACATAAAGCCAGTGACTACTATATGAGAAAATAATGAGGTTGGTCTATCAAAGTTATCTAAAAATAAAGCTGAAATCAGAAAAAATAACATGTGTCAGAATTTGGTGTCGGCATCATTATGTCTACATTTTACTAATTCAATACTACTGTGTCATTACTACCCATGACTTTTATTTGTAGTTGAGCAGGACATGAGTCTGATGGTGAGCAATGCGCCTTAGTTACACAGCTACATAGTCTAAATCACTACCCAGTACTGCTCTGGGTAGCGATTCTGAAACTATTCGGTTGCATCTGACACGGAATCTCATCTCTCGGTCTTTGTCCTATCTGTTTAGCATGACAAAGACCGAGAGATGAGATTCCATGTCGGATGCAACCGAATGGTTTCAGAATCTCTACCCTGCTCTCGTTACTTAGAGATTTAAGATGTTTTACCTCAATGCCCTGTAATTTCTTTCGAAATGTTGCTCTTCAAACCCTTGCTTTGCAACACTAACAAATAAATTTATTAGTTTCGAATGTTTAATGATGAAATATATAATCATGAGGAAAATAAAACTTTCAGATGCTGGGATGAACTGAACTGAAGATGGGAAACAATCACTCAAGTACATCCTTAAAAAAATTTACAAAATGTGTGGAAGAATGTGCTTCTACGAGTATTATAAAAATATTGTTATAATATTGAATTTATTTATCAGTAGTGGTGTACATGTTTTGATTACATTTTGAAGTCTCAAGATTGTATTTTCCAAATACCTAATTGAAATAAATGTATTGAATCTCAACACACATGTTTTTTTCTACACCACATCAAGCCATGAATTTATATAAGACAAGAAAAAGAAAAGGTAGGTTATAAACCACATGGAACTATAGCCTAACTAATATAAACAAAACTTACTTGCAAGTAGTAACTAGTAAGCAAGTAGGTTTTGTTTACATTAGTTGGGCTATAGTTCCATGTGGTTTATAATCTACCTTTTTACCTATAACATTCAAAATTTTCCCGCCTACGCAAATGGTAGATTTTAAAATTTCCCGCCTTGCGCACTGAAAGAAGTTTGAAGGGGGCTGAAAATAGATGGAGCCACTTTTCTACGAAGTATGGAGTTGACATTCTTCTTGAGTAATATTGTTCTGTGGTGTGTACTATGTAAACGAAATGTAAACATGTAACTAAAATAAAAAAGAAAAAAGGTAAAATTCAAAGTAACAAAATTCAAATTCAAACTCGCTAGTTGAGTGCTACCAGCCCTGAAGTAAATTTCGGTATAATATTATATTATTGGTACCTATTTTATATTATTAGGTTGAGGAAAAAGTCTTTTCGCATTATAGTAACCTTAAAATGTCTTTGGCTATATACTATTTGTATCTGACTGGTTTTGGTATCATTAAAAGTTGAAATTTTAAAGAACACAATTCCATATTCAAATTAGGAAAATGTCTGATATTTATGAGCCAATGGGAAATGCTGACGCATTTCTAGATGGCCATGCCATGATGCCCAGGTCACGCCCTCTGGTTACACACGTGTAGTTTCCAAAGTGAGCTATCAAATTCTGAGTTCTAAGTTTTCACTTCTATCGGCAGTTCCTATGACTGCCAATTTTTTTTGTTTAATGGTTTTTCCTTGAACCAGTATTTATTTTGACATTAACTACATTTAAATTAAAGTTTATTTTAATAGAAACATCGTAAAATGAAAAAAAATTTTTGGCGGGGAAATGGTCCTGGTAAATTGAAAATTTAAATAAAATCCAATTTATAGAAATCCAAGCTATAGAATGCAGTTTTTTAGGGTTCCGTACCCAAAGGGTAAAAACGGGACCCTATTACTGGGACTTGGCTGTCCGTCCGTCCTTCCGACCATCCGGCCGTCCGTCTGTCACCAGGCTGTATCTCAAGAACGGTGATAACTAGACAGTTGACATTTTCACAGGTGATGTATTTCTATTGCCGCTATAACAACAAATACTAATAAAAAAATATAATTTACAAACTCAAAAACCCGACTGCGTAAAAAGTGAACCAAACTACGTACTTACTAAAAAACTGAAAAGAATAAAACAAGCACTTGGATTTCTGATGGTCTAGAGTTCTATAATATGTTATGGAATTAATACTATTGAATTATGTAAAATATATTCTATTCAAAGAACATTACAACTGAACAGTCGGGATCCATTATTATTCGACATACAATCTAATCGTACAATGGATTCGACATACAACCTAATTGTTCAGTGGATCCCGACTGTTCAGTTGTAATGTTCTTTTAATATAATGTATTTGACATAATTAAATAGTATTAATTTATTAACATAATAATATTATAGAATTCTAGATCACCAGAAATCTAAGTGCTTGTTTTATTCTTTTCAGTTTTTTTGTAAGTACGTAGTTTGGTTCACTTTTTACGCAGTCGGGTTTTTGAGTTCTTAAATTATATTTTTTTATTTTATACTTTTTAGTTATGAACAATGTTGTAAATGTTACTATGCTCAACATAATATACATATTTTGGTTTTTGATCACTGTCTTCGTTTCTACGGATATAATAAGTATGTAGGTTTTTCTACTGCATGTAATTCATATAGTTTTGTGTAAGTACCTATATAATTATAGATTTTCGACTGAAATTGAGTACTAAATCGTTTAAAGTTGGAGATGGGCGACCGAGGCGGAGCAATCCGAGAGCGGTTCCGTGTTCCCACCATCAGCGGCAGAGTTGAAACCCAATGGAGATTTTAGTAGATAGGGGCACCATATCCACACATGGTATATATAGCTACATAACCCGGCCGTGTCTCCCGGGCGGGGCGGTAGGATATGCGTAAATACATTTCCAGAACGTAAGAAAAAAAGGTATGCCAATATACCTACTAGATACTTTAGTATATAAAGTCCATCCACATTTACACGTACAGTTAGTTATACGAAACTTTCTGCTACCTAAACCTACCAACTACCAACTATAGCTACCTAACTATAAGCTACCAACCTATAAATGTGAGAATGGTTGTAACGCAACTTTAAATCGATACACATCCTAAACGGTCAGCCAAATCGAAAAACGTTGAGAGAAAGCTAACAATTATTTTTAAATACCTATTCAACGATACTACTCTTGACTTAGTTTGTTGACTTTCATTTTTTCAATTTAGACAACATGGCGTCCGGTAGCCGCTATATTGGATTTACACTAATGTCATGTCTTTAGTGTCACTTGCCAGACTAAGAGGAATCGATTGACGTGTGAATCATAAAAGTCGGCTTAGTCGTTTGGTCTGTATAGTGCTTCAAAGGAACATACATACATAGACTGTTAAACACATTACCACTCCTTTGCGTCGCGCAGTCGGGTTAAAATAAAATAAAAACAGTACTTAATTCCCGTATAACAAACTTGATTTTTCTCGATTAGTCCGTCCCAAGCAAAATAGACGGCGCTATTAGTACACTAAAACGCGCATTCGACCTCGTCGTTAAAATCGTAAGGTGAAATCAAAAATTCAGAAAAACTTTTGCACGAAAGCCTGTCTATGGAAATTGCGATGGTTTATGTATACGGAATTCAAATAAAGCCAGAGGTTTTCACCGTTTATTTGTTTATGGTACGGAACCCTTCGTGCGGGAGTCCCACTCACACTTGGCCACTTTTTTTTTGTTTTTCATGTTTGTTATATCATATACAACAATTTCAAAACATAAAATCACTACGTCTACCTTATAATTTAAAATCTTATAGATTCAGAACACTTGAGAGCTTGAAAAAAATCAAGTCAAGTGTCAAAAATGTTAGTTTACATTTCAAGTACCCACACTAATTATGAACAAAAGATACCGCTAGAAGCGTCTTGAAACGCTCTTAAGAATAATGTACTCAAGGGCGTACCCCGAGCAAATGACCTTGAGTATTTCTTACCTTATCGCACACCGCAAGAAAGAGCAAGAGAGAAACAGTAGGATTTGTTGATGTTTTACCCTCAAATTTTAGAATAAACTCTTTATAAAATCAGATTTTGGTCTTTTGAAAAAATTATGGACGATTTTCGAGGAGATGCATGATAACTACAATTATTTAATTTTTTCATGGTTTCGTTGTGAGGCGGTTATTTAAACAATAAGTTCATTAACAAAAAAATAAAAGTACCATTTTGAAGCCAAGAAGTTATAGAAATTTAATGTATTTTTTACCAGTTGATATTTATTTTGGCTAATGAGTAGATAGCTCTTAAAACTGGACAAAAAACTCGTTTTGCTGGGGGACGCACCTTAAATACGTACAAGTACGGCGACACTTCATATGCCAAAGCGTAAACAACACCCTTAGGTAACCTGACACCTGTTTTCCCGCCAAAATTGTAAAACGCAAAATACCAACGGGACTATGGAGTGGATAACTTAAAATTTTGCCAAAATCGATCACAAGTACATCAATTAATCATCGATTTTCATTACAATTCTACATAGTACAAGAACACGCATGAGTTATTTTATTTGCCTTTTTACATGATGTTCATAATTACTGTCCATTATTTCTGTAAAATGAGTGTTTATCTCACTAAGATAATTATTTTCTTTTATAACTTATATTAATAATTTGTAAACAACATCAGGTATCATAATGAGACCGTTTTACCTGAAATAAAACGGTTATTATATACTTACCTTAGTAGAAGCTTATATATATTGAGATAGGCAGCTCCATTTCCCGTTGTAGCAGTTATCTCTTTCTATTGCTATAGCTCTGTCTCTTTCGCACACCCCTCCCCTCTCGCCAGGCGCACGAGGTAGCTGGAGGCTCCGAGCTTGCTCGTCATTGCGTCGAAATATATCACCAGGCAGAGATAAAAAGTAAGCTTCTACTAAGGTAAGTATATAATAACCGTTTTATTTCAGGTAAAACGGTCTCATTATACACTTGACCGTTAGTAGAAGCTTATATATATTGAGACCTGTTTGTTATCGCCTGGTGAGAGGAACGCCAATGTGATATTAGGGGAAGTATACAGTTTGGCAGAAATCACCTTATGAACACTAATTCAATAACTGATTATTTATTAATCTGCAATCTTATATCCAAGACCTGGTAGAATTGTATTGTTCCATAATTAGTTATTTGGAGAAATTCTTGTCAAGCTGTATTTGCGAAGGTCAGTAATTATTAATTACTCTTCTATTGCAACAAAATATGTGTGTGATGAAACACTGATTTGTTATGCTATTTTTGAACTAAATCGTCATCCTTGACAATATAATTATTATTATATGGAATGGTATGAGTACGTTCGAATTTTTATGAACAGAAGGATGGCAGCAAAATTTAAGAGTACATTTCTAATACCCAAATATTATATAATACACCTTCTGAGCATTAACAGAAATTTGTACAAAGGTTTGTATCCAAAATAAATTAATTGGTATGAAAAGGGTAGAACCGCTTTCAATATCGTTATTAGTGTTATACAAAGAATTAGTCGACACTTCTCCAAAATAATAGGACCTATTTTTGAAAAGTTTTTAAGTATCACTTACTGCCCTTGTCTAAAATTTCGTCTAAAAGGAAGATTGTCAACCGAACTTTTTGAGATTACAGCTGGCCGTACACTTCATGGTGTAGCGCTTGATGCCAGCGGTCTTCAGAAGAGACTTGTACCATCCGGCGATGACGGCACTGAACTCAAGAGACGGAGGACGTCATGAAGCTTTAATAAACTTGAGCTGTTGGAAATACGACGCTATTCGTTTAAAATGGTTATCGTTTCATGTATCCAAAATACTGGACAAAATACAGATTTTGATTCAGAGTGTTTGCCAACAGTTTTTTACCCTGGGTGTCGAGAATCTCTGCATTCTCGTCATCATCTCATTAGCTTAAAACTAATTTGAACCCATAACATAATATGGTAGTCTAATTATCTATAGGTAGATTTATCTTTGTCTACAGTCAAAGTGACAAATCCTAAATTATGCGGCTTGAACACAGGCACAGAAGGGCAACGGAACCCCTAATAATTTAAAAAACATTAGAAAAATTTTAAGGGCATACTATTTTGCCAGAACATTTTTATCCCAAATAAATGGTTTTCGACCATCTTGCATTTTAGGGCCATGGCTTTTAAACATGTGTCACTTAAACGTTATTCATTAACGTAACCTTGGCCATTAATTCACTTATTCCGTATAACATCGTGTGGAAACAGCCGATTTGTGAGGAAAAATTTGAGAAACCGAAATTGATATACGGTCACCTAGAAAGTGATCTAAATTCAACCCGTCCGTGTAAATAGGATCTATATTATTTTATTTGGTTCGCGAAAACCAACCGTTTCATGGCGCTTTATTCGTTCTCTGGGTAGAAGGCCGCTACGGTTTGAGTAAATAAAAAGATACTTGACTACCATGCCACGTCTTTGTTTCCTCACCGCCACATCTGGAGGTATGGAGCTTCCAGAAACCATGACTTGGACTTTTGATGCCGATGGTTGCAACCCAGTTGTTGTATCGAGTATAAAGTCAAAAGATGAAATCGTTAAAAAGTGAACGGGGCTGTGTGTGACTGACAGCTCTCGTGATTTTAGGTTCGCTCGCCAAAATACCGTCTCCCACGTGGAGCTATTATGAGGTAGGTTCCCGTTGCTCGACTTAGATCACCAATACTCGTCATCAATACACTTAACATGCGGAATAGTGGCGGGAACACCCATGTCAGATGAACGTTCCAAGATTTGCTGAATGCGTACGACGCATCAACGTGTCGTAATCGTTTTCATCATAATCGTTAATTTTAATATGTTACATAATTAATTACTACCATTGCATAGTACAAGCTTTGCTTAGTTTGGGTGACCCCAAATGGATGGTGTTGTTTGTGAATTGTCCACCAATACACGAATTGCATATTTGGACGCGAAAAAATTGATCACCGGTGTGATTATCTTTTTGCATAGATAATTTTTGTTCATCTCCGAGTTAAGTGCCACTCGGAGGTGTATCTGTGTCTGGACTAACAACCTGCGTGATTGTTTAGGGTCCTGTTATGTGATACATTTTGAAATGGATCTCGAAGAATGCTCGTCTAAGATCAGCAACATTTTGAACGGCAGGTTCATCAAAGACAGGGACTTGCCCCAATACGTTGCATAAGTAAACTATCGCTGAATGGTCGTCGGATTAAATTAGCACGGAACTTTTTGCCATGCTCGATGCCTGCAGTTGCAATATCCTCAAGATGTCTAACAATTATTTTATATTGCAATGGAAGTGTTCCTCCCCTGGTGCCCAAGACACCCGACATGGTCTGATTATTTAGTTGGCCTCCCTTGGCAAAATCCGCGAAGACAGATGACGAGCACCGGATGGGGTAAAAATATATCGTCGAGGTTGTGCTGAGAAGGGACAGAAACTTCGGCGACTTAGCCTTCCTCGGAGAACAGCGAAGCTTGCAAAATACATTAATCCACCCGACTTTGTGGTTCTATCAGGGACGTCTGACCCGTTCGAGTATGCCGAGAAAAGTGATATATTTTCGCGGGGAGAGAAAGAACTTTATATGCTATCTATGTAGAATCCGAGGATTTCCAGCGTTTCCAATATCTACGTAAAACGTAATGAAACGATGAATTTTTTTTTTTTTTTTTTTTATATAATTTGCGTAATCCAATTTATTAGGTAGGTACCTGGGTACCTACAGACTTTTGGCGCAATGCTTAGGCCGAAAAAGAGTAATCTCAAGTTATTCTTTCTTGAAAAGGACGCGTAAAAACCCGTCTGTAAGACTGGCCACCGGCACATTGAAATGAGCTTATGAAAAGACACAGTCACACATTTGCACATTCGATCATGGGATTGGAGGAAATCCAGCACACGAAACATATTTATTGATTGAAATATTTTCTTTAGCACATATCGGTTGAGTGAGGGTATTTCGAGTACGAGCTATCGCTTTTTAATAACAAAAACAGAGACGACACAAAGTTTTCCGTACTTTTAGTAAGTATCAATTTTTCGTTTGTAGAACGAGTGCGGACATCTTTTCCGACTCCACAGTACGAAAACACTGTCTTTTGAGTCGGGTGTTACTAAAGGAGGTACTTCCAAAAACGGTATGCGGTAGGTACCTTTTTATTATCAAAATCTGATGCTGCCATCTTTTTCCACCGATTTATATAACGTGGTATATGGACCGGCCCAAAAAGGCTCCTCGTCATTGTATCTGTCTTTTATAATCTTTGCAGCCTGACGGTCAAGTACAGCATTTACCTTTATCCACTCTGTGAAGGTCTCGATCCGCGAGATCGAAATAGAGTACTTCTGTTGCTAAACTTAAAGCTAAGCCAACTTACCTTTGTCCACTCTGTGGAGGTCTCGATCCGCGTGATCGAAGATAGAGTACTTCTGTTGCTAAGCTTAAAGCTAAGCCAACGTTATATTGACGTTCTGACGTCTCATTTGTATTGGTAGCCCTGCGTGGGCAGATTATAGAGGTGTTGCTATTCTTATTTACTGTATCATAACCATTGTTCCAGCGCCTGTGCGAAGGCATATTGGGATGTAGGTATTTGCCCCTGCGAGGGGAAACATGTGAAATTATTGCGTTTTCTTCGCAAGGTATTCTTTATTTATCAGCCAATATATATATATATATATTTTTTTTTTTTTCATGTCATTTATAATTTCCTGATGCCGCTAGTTTTATCAAAAAGTGAAACACTTCCGGTTTGAAAATAAGGGAGTTTGATGGAAGAACTTTATGTATTCAAGGTTACTTTAATTAACGGATCCGTAGCTTGATTTAGAATTGAACTTTCAATATAATAAATGCAGTTTGCGATTCCCTTTTTTGACTTTTTCAGTTAGCGAGTCGCGCCTCACGGGCTTAACATGAATAGCTTTCTAAGGCTATAGGTATCTACCAAATTTTAAAATGTTCAAAGTAATAAATGTATTTGCCAATAAAAACAAAGTAGGCATGATGGCGTAGAGTGTCTTACGCCCTTACCTCTTCGTTTGGTTATTTACTTGATTAAAAACATTAATTTTAAAAATCTTAGGTTTCAAACTAAATCAAAACAAAAAATCAAACACGTTTTTGGAGGTGTTGCAATCGCGGGTCTTTTAATTAGTCTCGATATCGGATAAAAAATTTCAAACTACCCACAAATTATCGGAAGTGAAAGTTAGCGCCACCTCGTCTGAACTGTTAAGACAGATTTCAGGATATTTGCTGTATGTGTAGATCTTGGCCTACATCTCGAAAGATGAGCTACTCATTATCATTAACACAATTAACAAAAGTGTGTTAATCAAGATTCCAAAGCATGGATTTTTGTTAAATTTCTAATGGTCTAGACAGGTTTTCTTTAAGAAGCCTCTTTTTTCGTTTTCTAGACCGACGGCATTGAGAGTTATTTCTCTTAACCTTTGCTGACGAGTTAAGAGGTCGACGAAGACCTGCTACTATTGTATTAAACGCATATCTAGATGAAGCATGAAGCTTGCGTGAACGCGATTCACTTTTCTTTAATTTGGTACTAGACCCATTTCAATTTGGCAGTCGGATTCTATAATTTATTTATCTCATTGAAATTTACCTAGGAAATAATAACATACACCTAGGAAAGAAAAAGATTCACCTAGGAAAGAAAAAACATGCACCTCAGAAAGTAACGTAAGGGTTACAAACACATTAGTATTATCTGAGGGTAGTTATGTATTTAAAATCGACAAAAAATTACATGAACAATATAATCTGCACGTAAAAAATTAGAAAAAAAGAGACAAAATATATCTCGAAGCAAAAGCAAGCTTCGACAAGCATTATTAGGTTTAAATTTAATCAAAAAAGAAAACGAACGATAATATCGTTTTGCAGAAAATGTGTAAGCACTTACCTGGTTTCCTTTGGAAAATCACAGAATTTAATAAGAGAATTGGGATTCTCTTAATACATGTGAACTGCACGGGAAATGTCACGCCAATGACGAGCAAGCTCGGAGCCTCCAGCTACCTCGTGCGCCTGGCGAGAGGGGAGGGGTGTGCGAAAGAGACAGAGCTATAGCAATAGAAAGAGATAACTGCTACAACGGGAAATGGAGCTGCCTATCTCAATATATATAAGCTTCTACTAACGGTCAAGTGTATAATTATTTCTCTTTTTGTAAAACATTTTAATGGTGCGTTTTCAAGAAGCAAAAATACCTGTCAAAATAGTTCCTAATTTCACCATAGGTGGCGCCAATGTTTTATTTTGTTAGAGAAATTTCACAAAAACAAATAGTGGTGCCATACTTGGCAAAATGTATAACTATCTTTGACAAGTAAATTTGCACCAGGAAAACGCCTCCTTAATAAGAAAGAAATTATTGTGGATATGGAGCAAGACGAATGAAGAAAACTGTGTGAGAAAATATTTTTGTAATTTATTTTGGTATTAGTGGATATACTGTTTAATCTTATAATCTGGCAATAATTTTTTAAATTCCCGCGTTTTTAAGTTCTCAATGTCAAAATCTACTTTTCGGTACATAGTACGGTACTCGTCAGTTTTGGTTTTGTTTTGGCCTTTTGGCGCCACACATGAAAATTTTTAACTGTGGAACGTAGTGATTATACTGTGTGTGTGGGTTGATGAGATGAATCGCAATGTTACATGGAGTTAAATTATTTACCGTCATCTTTCATCTTGTATCAACTTATCAGAGCTACTCACTATTGAAAAGCCTATCTATCCTTCAATGTATTTAAAAAAATGGAAAAACAGGATCAAAACATCAATATCTGTTAATTTTTGTTTAGGCTAAGATAGAAATCTACATAAGTACCTAATTAATTTATTTGTGCTTAAATAATAATGGGGTAAGATAACAAATACCTACAAGGTATAAATAAAGAACGCCATAGCATACTTAGGTACATCAGTAATATAATGTAGCTTAATTTTATAAGTTTAACTTTACAAAGAAATCTTGTCCATTATGCTCATTACAATTTTATTTCAATTTTAGCATTTAGAAAGGTGATCATTTTTGGACGGCTCTACCAAATATAGACATATTTGGTATTCCTATATAATAGGGCACAATCCTCAAAAAAACTTAAGTACCTAGACCGTTAGTTCGATTGCCAAAAAATATTGTCCACATATTTTTTCTTTTGTTTCACAAACAAAAAATGACGAAGATACAGCGCTTCGAAGTTGCGTGTGACATCATGAGTACGATTTTTACTCACAAGCGACGTCGCGACCCCCCACTCTCGAAGTTTGATGATCTATATCTTTGACGATTTTTAATATTATGAAAAAACAAAAAATACGTGTCCAATATTTTTCCATGATCTAGCTGACGGACTAATTAGGATGGTGTATTTTTGACCCAGTCCGGTACCCTATTCAACCTATCTTGTCTTTCTGTAACTGTATCACTCTCGTTAGAAACAATAAAATATTTCATTGAAAAATATACAGTATTTGAAGAGCTAAACATATTTTTCTTTAATTTTGCTCTGAGGTTATCACTTTCTGTGTAATTGAACAGTTCAATCTATTTTTCTTCAATTTTCCTCTGAGCTTTTCACTTTCTGTTCTTTTCGAGCATGTGCACGTAAGTGCGGTTTCATAGAACTCAGTTGTGCAGTTCTAAAGTCACACAAATCACATTTATACCGTTTCTCACCAGTGTGGATATATTTATGAGAATTCAAACTTTTTGCATGTGCTGTTCTAAAATCACAAAGCTTGCATTTATAAGGCTTGTCACCGGTATGAATCCGTGTGTGAATTTTTAATTGATTTTTAGTTCCAGTTTTATAATCACATGTCTTGCATTCAAATGGCTTTTCTGTGGAATGTGTTCTGAGATGCGCTTTTAAATCATGTAAAAAGTTTGATTTGTACTCACACATATTGCATGCAAATGGTTTTTCATCAGAGTGTGTTAAAGTGTGGCGCTTTAAGTGATGTTTATTACCAGTTTTATATTCGCACTTGTCACATTCAAATGGTTTTTCCGTGTCATGTATTCGTAAATGAGTTCTTAATGAACTAGCGTCAACTGCCTTATGATCACACTTATTACATTGAAATGGTTTATCACCGGTGTGCCCCTGCATGTGTCGTTTTAAACAGTGTAGTCTAGCAGCTTTATAATCACAGACGCTACATTCATATGCTTTTTGTCCGGTGTGAGTGAGAAAGTGTGATTGTAACTCTTTCGCTGTTGCTGCTCTAAAGTCACACAGTTCACACGCATGTGGCTTAACATAGTTGTGTTTACGTATCATATGCTGTGTCAAACTACTCAAATATGCAGTTTTGTAATCACATTCCTTACATTCGTACGGCTTTACACCGGTATGTTGTCTCTTGTGGGAACTCAAAGCACTTGAATAGATAGTTGTGTAGTCACAAACATCACATTTATATAGTTTTTCTACACCCAGCTTAGATGTTTTTAATTTACTTGTTGTTGGTATTGATTGTTTGTTAAATTCAATTGTTTCACCATTTGATTGGAATGATGTTTCACCGTTTGTTGTTTTAGAGCCACATCCTCTCAAGTCGAGTATTTCTGATGACTCTTCATCGCCTAATTCAATAAGAACAGTAACTGGCTCTAACATTTTAAACAAAACTAAATTTGTTTTTCTCACAAAAATATTATTAAAATTTTTGTTCTATCTTGAACCCATGACTTGGACAGGTGTTTGGTAAGCTAATAGCTAGCCTTCTGCAGCTGAAACAGATTAAGTTTAGACATTTACTATAGTTTTCGAATTACTCATATTGACATAACACGCTTTTACAATTAAGTCTAACATGCTTTCCGCAAGTTTTTAACTTAGAACACTCAAGATTTTGAAGAATATTTGAACTGTGAGGGAATAGTTTAAATAACCTCAACGTTTCGGTCGAGTTACGATGACCGTGGCCACGATTAAGTCTTGTTCCTTGGTTCTAATACATTAAACCATTGTAGTACCTAATAAAATATGTTGACTTCGCCGCTCCATTATGGGGCTAAACATATAATAATACAAAGGATATTATAATATTCATTATAAAATTATCAAGTTTGATAGAACAAGCGTGAAGATACAACTAAAATTTAACACAAGGATGGTTTACAAATTACTTTCACTCACCTTTGGGTTGAATATTTATTCGAAACAAATCTATCTTAGATTTTTGTGTAAGATTGTTAGAATCTTGTAATTTTGATTTGTTTATTTACGTTAATAGGGACGTTGGACGCTCATACGCTTTATGACGATTAGTCATGACGTCAAAATTCGATTTTCTAGTCAAGTTGCTTATTTTTTTTATCGATATCATTTTAGTAAACCGAATAGGCAAAAGAGTAAAAAATAATGACTCCGCTACCTTTCGAATTCTTTTTTGAGAGTTTTTTGATATAATTAATAAAATAAATCGAAATGATAGATTAAAATATTGCGTTCACGGATCATATTTGATCTCCATACCCAAACCCTTTGTAGTTCGATTTCAATATTTAAACCATATGAACTCGCTTTTGAGACGTTTTCTGAGTGACATGTTGAGAGATGAATGTTACGTCATGTCATAAACATTGATAAACAATTTATCTGACAAAAATTAAGTGCAATCGTGGTGCAACTAAAAACTATTTTAGACAGGTTTTTTCATTCTTTATACGCCTTTGTAGGTAGGTAATATGTTAAATCACATAACCACCACGAAATAGTTTTTTTTAAGTTAAACTTAGTTATTAAATATATTTTAGGCTCGTCGCTCTATACCTCTAATTTTTTGATTGTTTGCCCTTTTTTACGTGAAGGAAATAAATACATTTACGCATACCCTTCCGCCTGAGGGAGACAGTCGGGTTATGTTGGACTCGACACCATGCGAACGTGGTGCCAACTGCCTACCGACCAAACCTTCCACGGGGTTCTAACTCTGCCGCTGACGGCGGAAACACGGGACCGCTCTCGCATTACTCTGTGAACGCGCTGCGGCTTACCCGTCTCCAGGCCCTTCTCTGCGGCATACCCCCATCACCGACGCACCTGAACCCAGGATACGCCGTGACCACCTCGGGGACCAAACAGTAAGTGGGTGCCACCCCTGATATCCTGCGACGGGTCAGGTCTGTGGACCCGCTGCCTACCACTTTACGGCTGTAGAGGACAGGGACTTAAATACCGGTACTACTCTTCCCCTGCAGCGCCACCACATTCGCCATCTAACGGTGGACGGTGGCGGGCAGGGAGAACGGTGCATCGTAATACCGACGGTCCTCTCTCGTCGCTACCCCACTGCCGCGATGCTCACCTCCCAACTCATTTGCGCTAGCGCCACGACACAGCGGAACCCACATGGCCGCATTCTGCATCGTGTTCAGCTTGGAGGCAAAACCTAGACGAGGCGAAAAGGCGAGGACGAAGGCCCCACCTCAGGATTCCTCTTCGCTGCACCGTGGGTGACCATGTGAGTAGGCCACGGCTACTGAGCTCCCTCGCCTCGTCAATGGGAACCCTTCGCGGATGGATAACTGTTTGCTCAGTGCAAACTCTTTGTGCTCTAAATATGCGTTTGGAACGGCTCTACCAGTTTAGTGAGAAACACCGTGAGGGTGGGTCTGTGGAGCCCGGCTCGTAACGAAGTTGATGACGTGCATGTAACAATTGGAAGCATAGTCGAAAAAAAACTTATGATATTTTTTTAGATGTATTTAGCTACAAACGAAACATACAAACATTGACTTCAAATAGCCCATGAAGGACTTTTGGCAAACGTAGCATCACACAGAGCCAGAAAGAAAATAATATCTGCGCGCGCAGGAAATCTCAGAAAGCGAAACTAGCCTGAAATACAATGAAATGTCAAATTCTTTGTTAATACACCTAAAATATGTGGAATCACCTTATTATTCCTATGGTAGCTAAGTATAGTGAATCATGAAGATTAAAAACTATAAGCTAAGAAATAAAACTGTTCACTGAGTCAGCATTGAACAAAATTCATTAAGAGGTACGATTAACCTAAAGTTTTTTTGTGTCTACAATTTTTGAGATTTTGTGTTAACATTTATTGACTAAAAGTTGCAGTTTCAGACTTTCCACGAAGAACAATGCCGGAGCATTTAGAACTTCAGCACTTAGTAGATTTGTCTGCAGGTAGTGGAGATGAAACTCTACCAAATCTACTCGAAAACAAAAGACCACTTATAAAAAGATGCCCGTACCTTGGTTTGATACTCGCCACATTATCATCATTATTTTTTTCCTTATGTTCGGTGATAGTGAAAAGTCTCGTAAATATTGACCCAATGCAACTAGCCATGTTTCGTTTTATAGGAGTTTTGCTCCCAACAATACCAATAGTTATTTATACAGAACAGCCAGTGTTCCCCCAAGGTAAAAGGTTATTATTAATTCTACGGTCAATTGTGGGGACCGTTGGATTAATGCTAAGCTTTTATGCATTTCGAAATATGCCTTTAGCAGATGCGTCTGTTATAGTGTTCTCTGTACCAGTTTTTGTTGCACTGTTTGCTCGCGTATTTTTAAAGGAGCCTTGTGGTATATGGAACACTATATCTATTATTTTGACTCTTATTGGAGTTATTTTAATTACTCATCCACCTTTTTTGTTTGGCGATGAGTCCAGTATAGATCGTAATCAAAATTACAATAGCTTAAAAGGAGCTGTCGCTGCTTTTGTTTCAACAATATTTGGGGCTAATGCATACGTTCTTCTACGGGTGCTCAAAGGTTTACATTTTTCTGTTATTATGACCAATTTTGGTGCTATTGCTATATTACAAACATTAATGTATTCTGTCATATTAGGCGTACTTTGCATGCCCAACTGCGGCACGGAAAGATTTCTGGTCGTCTGTTTGGCTTTGTTTAGTTACCTTGGACAGATTTTGTTGACAATGTCCCTTCAAATGGAGCAAGCCGGACCAGTGGCTATTGCCAGATCCGCTGATATTGTGTTTGCTTTTTTATGGCAAGTTATGTTCTTTAATGAGATTCCAAGTAAATATTCTGTACTTGGAGCAATATTAGTTTTAAGTTCGGTAATGCTCGTAGGTTTGCGCAAATGGGCGTTAGCTTTACCAGCAGATTCACACTTAAAGAGTAAGCTTGGTGTATTGGCACGATAATACGAAAATATATATTTTTAATTTTGATTACTTAAAATTTCTCCTAGTGTACGACACCAAAGTACCTTAATAATTGTACATTTTATTTAGTAACTCATCTCATTGAAAATTTACCTGTGTCACTTACGTAGCCGACACTTCGAATAAAAATCACATTTTATATTTAAAACAGTATTAGCTTGTAACTTGATTTAACTTTGATCACTGTACCATATAATTTAAGTAGGTACTAAAATAATAATTACCGTACATGGCTTGTAATTTTGTTAAACAAAGCTTAAGCATTTTGTTAATTTAATAATTATATAATATATGAAAATAAAACGTTATGACATGAATAAGACACAATAATTAATATATTAAGCGTTATCATTCACCCTTAAAGACTGTTACTTAAGTCCAATAAAACTTGACTTAACTATATGTCACGGTAATTTAATATTATCTCATTATTCTAGTCCTGTTTGTTAATTTAACAAATCTTTTTCTTATTGGCATATCAATCATAGGTAGTAGTATTTTTTGTTTGTTTGGATTTAGTTTACGATTGTTGGCATTACATAATTATGTACCTATTCCTATTGTTCTTATCGGCGATGGGCTGATATAATTGAAATTTTTTTAGTAATTTTATGTATTATTCAAACGTAGTCTAGAAAATGGTTACTGGTTATATCAAGTGTATAATGTTACTCTTTTTTAAAATCCTTTCTTTTAAGGCGCTGAATAGAGCCAAATGGCACTTTTTAAACACATTTTTAGCAAAATGTATAGGGTTTGAGATGTTGAATAAAATATATGTTATTCTTGAACATATTTATAAGGGAACCATTGCTTTCAAAACACGATTTGGAAAAGATATCTTGACAAGAAAAAATCGTAAACTAACCTCTAAAATGAGTTTTAAACGTAAATATCTGTGTTATTAATAAACATACATTATTCAAATTTTAAAGATTAACGTATTATTTCTTAATAAAGGGCAAGGATGTTTTATATTTTAGATTAAGTTGTTTAATTCGCATTAATTAATTGTTTTTTAATACGCTAACTCGACCGAACCGGCCTGAGTCTTGCTTCTCGCTCACTACTATGAAGTCCGGCAGAAAGCGCTGATGCGCCGTGCAGGAAGGACGCTACGTCGCTTTGCCGCCGCGCCGCTCACTATTTACAAAAATATAGTAATCAATAGGTACCGGACTGGGTCAAAAATACACCATCCTAATTAGTCCGTCAGCTAGATCATGGAAAAATATTGGGCACGTATTTTTTTGTTTTTTCATAATATTAAAAATCGTCAAAGATATAGCATATACCATCAAACTTCAAGAGTTGGGGGTCGCGACGTCACTCGTGAGTAAAAATCGTACTTACAAGTGACGTCACACGAAACTTCGAAGCGTTGTATCTTCGTCATTTATTGTTTGTGAAACAAAAAAAAAATACGTGTTCAATATTTTTCGGCAATCTAACTAACGGGCTACTTAGTTTTTTTGAGGAAAAAACTCACAAGTGCGATGCAGAAACGTCAATAAAGTTCAGATGATTAACAATTTTGACACTATTGGGACAAGTAGGTTTGGCTGAGTGGTCCCAGTGGTCGGCTTTAGGCAGATTCAGCGCCGGGTTCAAACCTCATGCCTGAGTGTCGTTTTTGACTGTTTTTTTTTAAATTTCTTGGTGTATAATATTTTAAGTTGTTTTTCAAGCTTTTATTTAGTTCCACTTGTCTCGAGGCACAGATTAGAAAATAGTTTCTACGGAACTCGATACTTGTTATGAAATCTTGCAAATTAAATCTACTTTCCAGTTACCGATTGAAGTTACAGATACCAGTAGAAATTTCGCATTAGAGGTACGTGTGTAAATTTTATTGCAAGACAATGTTATGAAAATTATATGATGCTGATCTGATGATGGAGCCGGAAAGTTGCCATAGGAATTCAGTAATTAAACGACATAGCCCCACCGAGTTTGGACTCGTTTTCTTTGTCTTGACGAGTATTTTGGTGCTAGATTGTTACCAGGGTCTGATGATGGAGCCGGAAGGTGGTCATTGGAACTCAACAATTAAATGACATAACCCCATCGAGTTTGGGCTCATTTGATTTGTCTTGATGAGTACTTTGGTGCTAAATGGTAACTAGGGTATCTGATGATGGAGCCGGAAGGTGGTCGTAGGAACTCAGTAATTAAACGACATAGCTCCACCGAGTTTGGACTCGTTTTCTTTGTCTTGACGAGTACTTTAGTGCTAGATGATAACCAAGGTCTGATGATGGAGCTGGAATGTGGTCATAGGAACTAAACAATTAAATGACATAGCCCCAGCGAGTTTGGGCTCTTTTGATTTGTCTTGAGGAGTACTTTGAGGCTGGACGGTAGCCAGGGTCTGATGATGGAGCCGGAAGGTGGTCATAGAAACTCAGTAATTAAACGACATAGCACCACCGAGTTTGCACTCGTTTTCTTTGTCTTGACGAGTACTTTGGTCCTAGATTGTTACCAGGGTCTGATGATGGAGCCGGAAGGTGGTCATAGGAACTCAACAATTAAATGACATAACCCCATCGAGTTTGGGCTCATTTGATTTGTCTTGATGATTACTTTGGTGCTAAATGGTAACAAGGGTCTGATGAAGGTGCTGGAATATGGTTAAGGGATGCCAGTAATTAAACGAGTACATTGGTGTTAAAGTCCAAGTCGCTGTTAAAGTCTACGTTATGGCTCATCTATTCGGGAGAACGGTGACCGCCGATTCGGAGCCCCACGCGCACTACTCGATGTCAGCGTGTAATGCCGCTAACTTATTAACGATGAAGGAAAACATCGTGAGGAAACAGACATGTAAATACCTAGTACATGTACCTAATGTTTTCACCTCATGTGACATTTACCAATCCACACTTAGCCAGCGTGGTGGATTATAACCTAGCCCCAGCCTAGATCTCTCATTGCGAATGAATGCCTCGAGTCCCAGCAATGAGAACGTATAGTGGGTTGCCTACGCAGATTGTAACCGGGTCTGATGATTAAGCTGGAAGATGGCCCTACGTAGTTTAATTTTACAAGAGACGTCATTTATTTATACTACATTTTTAGATTTGGCGATGAATTGAAAATAAATCGCTGCTTTGAGACTAAAGAGCCACAACTCAAAATTCAGTTATTTTATTTTTCAGCTTTTCTACTTCTGACGATTTTCTATCATTCTCTATGTATTTTAATGGGCTATTTACCTACTTTATTATTTCTACATTGTGTCAAAATTAATAATCATAAGAATGAAATTAATATAAATGTGTCTTTTTTTTACTATTGTGTTTCTAATATTTTGAGTTTGTTTTTAGGGTTCCGTAAAACGTAAAAACGGAACCCTTATAGATTCGTCATGTCTGTCTGTCTGTCTGTCCGTCCGTGTGTCACAGCCACTTTTTCCCGAAACTATGAGAACCACACTATTGAAACTGGGTAAGTATATGTATTCTGTTAACCGCATTAAGATTTGAATAAAAAAAATTAAAAAAATGAAAAATTAGGGTTGCCCCCCATACTGAGAACTGAAACTCAAAAATTTTTTTTTCGTCAAACCTACACGTGTGGAGTGTCTATCGATAGGTCTTCAAAAATGATGTTAATGTTTCTAAAATCATTTTCGTCTACACTGAATAACTTGCGCGAGAGACACTTCCAAAGTGGTAAAATGTGTGTCCCCCCCCTCTAACTTCTAAAGTAAGAAAATGAAAAATCTAAAAAAAATATATGATGTACATTACCATGTAAACTACCAACGAAAATTAGTTTGAACTCGATCTGATGAGTAGTTTTTTTTAGTACCTACGTCATAAATACACTATTATTGAAACTTCGATCAAAGTTACAACGAACTACAAGAACTATGGGTACTATGTATATTTTGTTACTTGCTGCAACGGAACCCTTCATGGGCGACTCCAACTCGCACTTGGCCACTTTATTTAGTTTAATAGTATAAAAGTATTAGAAAATTGTTTTTTTTTTTGAGATTCTTTTGTTATTATTACGAGATAAAAGTTGAGAAAAAATATCCAGAGAGTGAGAAGGCAGCTGTATGAAACATTGTGCACATTATACCTGGACCTACTCGCATGTGCAAAGATGAATTATATTCTTTATGTTGTTTTTAGGGTTCCGTAAAACGTAAAAACGGAACCCTTATAGATTCGTCATGTCTGTCTGTCTGTCTGTCCGTCCATATGTCACAGCCACTTTTTGCCGAAACTATGAGAACTACACTGTTTAAACTTGGTAATTAGATGTATTCTGTAAACCGCTTTAAGATTTGAACAAAAAAAATTAACAAAAAGTAAAATTAGGGTTGCCCCCCATACTGAGAACTGAAACTCAAAAATGTTTTTTTCATCAAACCTACACGTGTAGGGTGTCTATCGATAGGTCTTTAAAAATGATGTTGAGGTTTCTAAAATCAGTTTCGTCTACACTGAATAATTTGCGCGAGAGACACTTCCAAAGTGGTAAAATGTGTGTCCTCCCCCCCCTCTAACTTCTAAAGTAAAAGAATGAAAATTTTTTAAAAAATATATGATGTACACTACCATGTAAACTACCAACGAAAATTAGTTTGAACTCGATCTGATGAGTAGTTTTTTTTAGTACCTACGTCATAAATACACTATTATTGAAACTTCGATCAAAGTTACAACGAACTACAAGAACTATGGGTACTATGTATATTATGTTACTTGCTGCAACGGAACCCTTCATGGGCGAGTCCAACTCGCACTTGGCCACTTTATTTAGTTTTATTACATATGATTTGAAAAATCTAAATGTCACCTATACTTACCAATGTTGAGTACCTATGCAATAAAATATTAAAAATAAGTACAAAGTGAAACACAGAAACCAACAGATAATTCTTGAGACTGAGAGAAAGAAGCTGCAGCTCATTACATCGCAAAAAAAGAGAAGTTCGTATCAAATACCGGTCAGCAAAACGAAACATGACAAAAAACAGTTTCTACAAGTACAAAAAATAACACAAACTTGATATGAGTCACAAATGCCTAAGTTAATGTTTTTTTAATTTAATATTCACTTTTTTTGAAAACGCATATTTTATTTCCATAATTTACTTTGTCATAATGAATGTAGCATAATATATATAGTGTCCTAATGTAAATTTTGCATAAGAGTTTATACAAATATATAGATATTAAAACAGTAAAAAAGGTTGCTAATCCTTGAAACTATTCAAATTAATCAATATCCAGAAGCGAAGGCTACAGCCACAATTTACATAAAAAATAATAAATACATTGTTTAGCAACATTTTAAAGCTGATTTTGTGCGAGTTACGATGGTTTTAAAAAATTGACACGCTTCCCGTGTCATACGCCTTAAAACGAAAACTTGAATGACACGGATGCCGTGTTTTCCGCAACGGTTAAGTCAATTTACAGATAATAGTTTAATATGACACCATCATAACATGTCATAGATGAAATGATTGCATACAATGTAACCGAATGTCATCTAAAAGTCACTTTACTGAGAAATGACATTTTTCATTTATAAGGGACTTGGGGTTCAACGTGGACATTGACTGTCACTGATATCATAAATTAAACATGATAGCTTCTAGCAGTTGATATCAGAATATTATCTTTTGGTAGTAGCAAAAAGACTATTTACTCGTATTTCCCATAAGTAATGCGAACGTTGACGTGGTTATGTTTTAAACAAAACTACAACATTTTGTACCATCGGTGAGCCAAAATCGTTATTGGATGATGCCATCGAGTTCCGAGGTGTCAGCTAGGGTCTTAAGAATGTATTTTCATCAACCAAATTCACATATCACAATTTAATAAATACGAAACACGTGACACAACAAAACATAAACAAACAGCTGATAACTACGCATTTTGTATTGACGTATTCAGTGCTGCCATTGTAAATCGATGCTATTATTTATTATGGCCGTTGTTTAAAATAATAACTAAAATATTCACAAGTTAGTGGTTAGTAGATTATTAATACTGCTGTACGGAATTATTGCTTACTATTATTTATTTAGCACTGAGCACTTGTCTCACTGGCAACAATGAACGAATAAAGCTAGAATTAGAAACGAGTTGACGAGCCGCGTGGAGCGAGTGCGTAGTTCCGATAGATGTGTAGCTCGGCTCTATGCGAGTAGGCGAGTGAGACGAGCGATTACTCGCATCACTCGCTCGCGGCGTAAAAAACGTGTACTTTCAGATCCGCACTGTAGAGAAATTAACCGCTGGTTGCTGGTTGGCGTGTTCTAATCGCTTAGCGAGTATTATCTTTCATATCTCTTGTCGCTCAGCGACAAACTAGTGAAGCGAGTACTCGCCGGGAGTGTGAACGGTTAGGGATCAACTACTGTTTGTATATGCATCTCTTTTATGTAGGTACACGGAATGTATTATATCTATTGTTTACGTTTCTTGAGCGAGAAAATAGTCGATAGTTACGTTACGTAATAGTCGTTTTCTCGCTGGCAGTGGAACAACTGCCCAAAGTAAATGATTTTGTTTTTCGCGGCGTTGTGAAGTGAAAGCGGGTGCGATGAAAAACCATCACACAAAAAAGCTAGCTACAGAGTTGCTTGAAAACATCTTAAATACGATATCAATTGTTTATTTCACGCATAATTGTTAACATATTATGCAATTTTTTATCAATTTGCAGAAATCGATATTATTCGAGAATAGAAATCGACATCATTCAAATATTAAAAACTGGCAATATAATTGGTTGAGAAGTCGGAAATAAAGATTAAAATACTTTTATAATGAACTTTTAGTTTATTAATCTGGGTACTAAAATATGTACCTAATGCATGAAATATTCATTCAAAAAAATTTTTTTTTACAAAATCAAATTATCAAGAACGTTTTGTCCACGGATAGCCCATTTTGAACTATGCCCTTTCATATTTTTTTTTTTCAAATTATAAAATAATCAGTAAAATTGGACAACAACAAAGGCGTTTGGGTACTTTTGTATGGACTATTTTTTAGCGGCCAAAGATCTGTTATCACTATCTTGTATCAATGAATTACCTTGATGCTATTTGTGCAATCATATTATTTGCTCTAAGTAATATCGGAGCGGAGTTATGGCAGATCGAATCGAATATATCAAAGTTATTAATTTTGGGATTATTGTACGGGCTTAGTGACATCGTGTTTTTTTAGCGGCTTAAGATTTGTTATCGCTTTTTTGAAATATTACTTTACTCCTAGGGTAATTGTGCAATTAGATTTGCTGTAAGTCATATCGGAGCTGAGTTATGGCTTTTCAAAGTTTTTATTGGGTATTTTATCTGGACTAGTGGCAACATTTCCTGTAGCGGCCAAAGATCTGTTGTCACTTATTTGAAACATACCTTACTCAAGGGTATTTGTGAAAATCTGATTGCAAAAAAAAACCACACCAACTTTACCCAAACCCCTCTATATAATACGAATTTGTACTCATTTAGGATATGTATGTATACAGAATGTAATAATTATTTGTTACTTTGACTTTCACAATTTTTTTTACAAATGCTGTTGTAATTGACGAAACTCCTTTCCAGCTGCAATATCCATTTCTACATTGTTATTTGAAATTTTAAAACCAACTTTTTGCATGATATAAATTCCAAACTCTTTTCCATTGCAATTTATAAATGTTTGATTTTACAAACGTTCCGCATGGTTTAAATTTTAAAAAAATATTTACTTAGGAAATAAAAATAATTTTGTAAAATTTTGTTTGTGGACCTTTCGTTACAAAGCAGCGAAATGGTGTTGTTTCAAAAACTTGTTTTTCGTGTTGTAATGAGCAATAGTTGTGGATTATTAACTTGCGGGCTCGTCTATTGATGATGATGATGATGATAACTATTATGTTTGTATAATATAATTGACAACGTGCATAGCGCGTTGAAAACACTAGTTCTTGTCCGATCACCGAAGTCAAGCAACGCCAGGCGTGGTCAGTACTTGGATGGGTGACCGCCTGGGAACACCACGTAATGTTGGCTTTTTGCTGTAGCTACTTTTATGCAATTAATGTTTGTTTCGAATGAATCAATTTGACTTCAAATAGATGAGTGAGGAGCGCTTATAATAATTAAATGAACTTATTTTTCGCTTTCGAGTGCCTATTTGTGATTTTGAAGTCTGTTTAATTTTCTGTATAAAAAGAGTTTATTGTAATTGTAGACCGTACATTCACTAAAATCACTAGACAGAAATAAGACAATCCGGCGAAAAAAATCTCATTATGTCTGTAACCGGTGGAAAGTTAATTATTATTTATAGGCTTTACTCATAGAATTTCGATAATGTTCTTCACAATCTGAAAAAGTGCAAAAAGAGAAAATATTGAAGGAAACAAAAAGTTACGAATTACAAAATATTTTTAAAAGCGCCATCTATGAGCTTAGCGCGGTAGCTTTTTGTTTTCATCAATACTACGAGTAATAATTTCGCCGGCTGGACGCGGTTTCGTGTGGCGGCGCTGTCTTATCGAAGTTGTAAAGAGGCGTGGCTTCATTTCGAATTCTTGAATTTCAGTTAGCTATTGTCAGCGCCTTAATTGTTCGTTTCTTAAAATATCAATAGTCCGCGCCTTAATATTATATGTTATTCATTTTTAGCAATTTTGCTTTTACAAAATTACGATAAGTACTCAATAAGCAAGAATATGTTACGACATATAGCTAGAAATTAACCATAGATAAAACATTATTTTGGTATTCTCAAAAGTTCTTAACATACCTAGAAGGTTTCGAGGTGGCTGGCGCAAAGATGTGTTTTACTTTTAATGACATTATTTCGTTGAATGAATATTGCTATTTATTAAATCAACTAAATTATTTCATTTAAGTTATTTAAAATTTCGAAAATAATTTGTAATTTTGATTTACAATATTTCTTGTGGCGCATAATTACGTGATTAAATCAGAGTGGAAAAAGTGACGCACTAATTTTACTGCTTTTAATAAATTAAAAATATCATTATGAAATAGTTTTTAATTTAGTTTGCACTTGACTTTCAAATGTACTATGACAGTCAGAAGGCTAGGGAAGTCCAACTAATATTATTAATGTAAAGTTTTGAATATCTGTTGCTCAATCACATCGCAACTTAGGAACGGATCAGGTTGAGATTTGGCACGATTAGATTATAGTTTGGAATGACATATAGGCTAGTACTAATATTATAAATGTATAAGTTGGCATGTTTAGATGCTTGTTGCTCAATCACGTTGTAACACTTGAACGGATCGGGTTGAAATTTGGAATCTCGAAAAAAAAAAAACGGGAACCGAAACTACGCGAGCATCACCGCGGAGCGCTGCTAGTTTTAAATAAATATGTATACAGACGCATATTCAGAATAAACATCCATTTTCATCGCACAAATGGCCTGGGTTGGAATCGTACCCACGACTTGGAAAACAGTCTCACGCAGCCAACATTATTATCAAACATTATAAGTATGAAATTATAATGATGTCATGTCTGTTAAATTTTCGTCATGCTAATAAGCTAAATAAAACCTAATGCTAATAAATAAATAAATTAATATTGGTGTACAATTCACACACAACACCATCTGACCCAAACTAAGAATACCATGTACTATGGCGGTCAGATAGCTGATATAATCCTTAATATAGTTTTAAACACATACTTAGGTATATACGTAGAAACACATACAAATTAAATCCATACGTATATACTTATTATACGTAGAAACACCCAGACAAAGTACATATATTTGAATTCGTCAAACAAACATTTACACTGGGTGGGAATCATCGACCTCACGACTCACGACCCTCGACTTCGCTGGAGAGTTACTACCCACTAAGCCACGAGGCCAGTCATAAGGTTTCATTTGCAAAATACAGGACTTCTACTCGGTTTTAGGTAACTACAGTTGTTTTGAATATACCTAGAGGGATAATGCAGTCTTATAAATTACCGAATTGACGAAGAAGACTGCGAAGAAATATTAACTATTAATGTGATTTAAATGCCAAGATAAAAAAACTTTAACAAAAACAAGATAATTGTGTTGCACAAGGTATTTGAAGATAACGTTGCAAAAAGGTAAATCATGGGCTTTTTATAACTTTTTTGTCGCCTTATCATTAAAGATGTCCACTGATGGCGCGAAATTTAAGTATATAATAATTAAAGTTTAAAAAACAACGACCAATCTTTATCATTGCTACGGTCATTGTAACTCGACCAAATCGTAGAGGTTATTTACTATTCTTTAAAATGTTGTGTAAGTAATGTTTTTATTACAAAATAATGTTATTGTCAATATGACTTTTAAATAGTTAACTAAGCAGGCTCTACGTGCGCAAAACTCGTGTTCCTCTAGTATGACTATAAAAACAAATATTGACCAAAAACTTAATATTTTCTTCAGAAGAAAATAAAAAAAAACATCATTTAATCGAATCGATTTGATTAAAATCGATAACTTCCCAGTACAAAAATCATAGAAAAAATTTACACTAACAACATTATCAGGTTACGCAGAAATTCGTTCTACGTTCATAGAGATTTCGTACTCACAAGTCACAAATACATTCATATTCAATGAACACAAACATAGTACATAATCGTCATAAATTCATGATTCATAATCAATAATCATGATGTAATGTGGTATGGTGTCTGCTTCGCAAGTGTTGGTTGAGAAGATATAGAATGATGTAGAATATATAGAAAAGAATAGTACATTATGATATAAGTGCGGTCAGTTGATAATTACATATTACAGCTGAGGCGATATTGCTAGCTCGAGCCGATAGCTCTAGGCTGTAATAATCAAAGCACACTTATGTCATACGACCTTTTATAACATAATATTTGCGAGGAAATAAATAAAACTTTCGACAAAATTATCATAATAATTAAGCATAATCTACTACTTATTATACCACATTTGCTCGTAAAAGGTCTTTTATTGCACATGTAAATATTGTAAAACGAACGGTTTTGTAAAACGCTCCATCTAAAATGAACGGTACCATTTTATATCTTAGTATAAAGAGTTTTATGTCAGAAAAGCGGTCAACATTTTTTGATTAAAATTAACTTTGAGAGATAAAATATTACAAAGAATTATTGACAGTGAAAATTTCTCTAGCCACGCCTAGATAAATTTTTCGTGGGGTGTGAATTGTATTCTAGCGTCACGCTCGGGTATGATAAGAAATCTTCGGGTAAACTCGGGGCCACGGCCATTGGCCATCTAGAAATGCGTCAGCCAATGGGAAATGCTGAAAGGGCGTGGCCTAACCATCACGGCATGACCATCTAGAAATGCGTAAGCCAATGGGAAATGCTAACGCATTTCTAGATGGCCATGCCATGATGGTCAGGCCACGCCTTCCGGTACACCCGTGTAGTTTCCAAAGTAAGCTATCAAATTCTGAGTTTTAAGTTTTCTCTTCTATCGGCAGTTCCTATGACTGCCAATTATTTTTTTTATAACCCTCCTTTTTTTTTTACAAAATCATTTCAACACATAAGAATAAGAACAAGAACTATATATCGACGGTGGAAAGGAGAAACCCTATAACCGACAATTTTAGAACTTTACAGGAGAGCCAATCAAAGTTTTTATTTTCCGAAAAAAAATCATATAAAAGTACTGGTTGAAATTAGAGGGCCAGGAAAAAATGGTTTCTTTATTTTTTATTTACCATCTACCAACAATCTTACGAAAGTACGCTAGCATTAATCTTTTACAGTCGCTTAATTATTTTATAGCAAATACAGCGCAAGGGAAAACGCATTAAATACCAGTTCAGTATTATAAGAAGAATACTAGGAAAAACACTAAACGACAAGCTGTGCATGGCATAACTAGTAGGAAAAATGACTGAAGCGTATCGAGCATAAGATACAGAGTCATGGAAAAACGAGTTAACAAACAAAACTATACCATGTCAAGTAATGGAAGAACACGATAAGCGATAGAGATGTATTAATGCAATGTTATATTTTTAAGTTAAGTCCCTGCTTTGTTTCTCAAAGACACCAAACAGAAACAAAGATTTTGAGATAGAACAAGTGTTTTTTTATTGTTTTGTAAGCTTACTGGGACAAATGAGTTTTGATGTGGAATCTCTTTTCACCAAAGTTCCAGTAAACAAATGTTTCTAAATTGGCAACAAGCTGCTTCTGAAGGAGAACTACTTACCGGAAAACATTATAGTTTTGTTGAGAAATTGCTTAGATGGAAACTATTTTTTACCGTGGGCAGCTTTACCTACAGATAGATGGCGTAGCTATGGGAAGTCTTGTGGTAGGTACCAGTGTTAACCAACATTTGGAGAGAGTCTAGGGAAAAAATGCTAACTTTCAATCAGCAGCAGTCTACATGTAGATAAGACACACGGACAATGTTTTCTGCATCTTAAACCGAGACAGACGAAAAACTTGTTTTTGGAGCATCTCAACTTGATAGATGTCAACATCAGGTCAACATTTTATTTCGACGTAGATTGATGTCTATAATACCGTTCTTGGACGTGAGAGTGACAGTCAAATCTGAGAGTTGGTTGTCTCACTCTGTCTATAGAAAACTCACGCACACTGACCGATATTTGCACACTACGTCACATCATCACCACCTTTGTCAATCACAGTCGGAGTAGAGATCTTTTTTGGATATAACGAACATCCTCTATGACGGATAAGGTGAGGACATTTGTTAAATGAGTATTCTTTTAAAACTGTGTAGTGTGTATACCTGTATACTTCCTTATCCAAGATGACGAGACATATATCAGGATGCCGAAAGACGTCATTCATCTCAGACTCTAGGTGTGTATGAGGTAGATTGCAGCTGTTCTTATAGGTATCGGTCAAATAAAGCGTACAATTGCTGAAAGAATCAATGAATACATGACCGCTGTAAAAAAATCTAGACTATACCAGTTCTCTCCACCGAACGTCATTAGTACGCAAGAATAGTTTGGGAAGCCTCATAAATAAAAATGAAAAATATTGTAATTTTAACGGGAAGATGGTTTTCCGTTATCGGCATCGTTCATCGTACACCTGTCATAAATAAATCTATGCATCGCAGAATGAGTTTAGAGAAAGCTGGTGATATGATCAGTTTTGTGTGTCGTGGTAGTAGCTCTGCGATTTTTTAATCAAAATTAGGGTAGATCAAGATCACCTCATTTCATAATGAGACTACCCGTAATTGTTTCTTCTCGTGACAGTTGTTGTGACGCTACTTAATTGAAAGTAATTTTAAAAAATATTTAGATTGTGACTAGGTCCTGTTTAATGTTAACATAGAACAATCAAGCTTTCGTTTCTGTATTGCAAACTTACTTTAAACTTTATTCTAACTTCAATATTAGAGACTTTTACAGCTATAAATGAATTCTGTATGAAATAGTTCTAATCCTAAATACCCATTTCAGTCTTATGACTCTTGACAAACACTTGACCGAAATCTTCAAAACAAAAGTATAATTAAATGATTAATAGAAACACTAAACTAAGATAGGTACTATCAAAACGTAAGTTTCAGATGATTTGAAGTTGCTTCTTGTGATACACGAGAAAATCGCTTCAAACATCCTTCAAACAATATACTTATCTTTATGCTAACGTATCGACACCAACGACGTGGGGTAATGTAACATAATATTCATCGTGGGACAGTCTTGATATAGCAAAACTCTCACAATTTTTGTCAAATCTTTGTAATTCGTCTGGGTTATTTATTGGTACTAAATTCTTGTAAAGTTGTTTTATAATTTATTCTTCAGAATTAGGTAACATGATGTTGCTGGGAACGACTTGGCATTGTGTTGTTGTAGGCAAGCGTGTTGACTATCATCAGACGCATGTCTTACTCGTCCCGTTACTCCATATTAAATGTAAAAAAAATGTGGCTGTTTACTTTAATTCATTGTGAAATGAAATTTATTTGGTTCATAAACACAATTACTTAAAATACAGGTTATTATCTACATAATGTTCACAAAGGAATTTAGACAAATGTTCACCGGTACCCGCACTAAGGCAACTTGTATTGTATTTTAATCGTTTGTACCTAATTAGTAAATTTGTACATACCAAATTATAAATAAACAAAAAAAATATATAATTTAAAAACTCAAAAACCCGACTGCGTAAAAAGTGAACCAAACTACGTTCTCGCATACTAAAAAAAACTGAAAAGAATAAAACAAGCATTTAGATTTCTGGTGGTCTAGAATTCTATAATATGTTATTGTATTAATACTATTGAAATATATACAATATTTTCTAATAAAAGAACATTACAACTGAACAGTCGGGATCCATTATTATTCGACATACAATGTAATTTATTTTTTTAATAATAAATAAATAAAATATTGGTGGACAATTCACACACTACACCATCTGACCCCAAACTAAGCAAAGCTTGTGTGATGGCGGCCAGATAGCTGATATAATACTTATATAGTTTTAAATACATACTTATTATACATAGAAACACCCAGACACAGTGCAAACATTTGAATTCATCACACAAATATTTGCACTGGGTGGGAATCGAACCCACGACCCTCGGCTTCGCAGGCAGAGCTACTACCAACTAAGCCACGAGGTCAGTCAAATTGTTCAATGGATCCCGACTGTTCAGTTGTAATGTTCTTTTATTAGAAAATATTGTATATATTTCAATAGTATTAATACAATAACATATTATAGAATTCTAGACCACCAGAAATCTAAATGCTTGTTTTATTCTTTTCAGTTTTTTTTAGTATGCGAGAACGTAGTTTGGTTCACTTTTTACGCAGTCGGGTTTTTGAGTTTTTAAATTATATATTTTTTTAAATACTTTTTAGTTATGAACAATGTTGTGAATGTTAATTTGCTCAACATAATAATATGCATCTTTTGGTCGGTGACCAAATGTCTTCGTTTCTACTGATATAATATGTAGGATTTTCTACTGCATGTAATTCATATTTATAGTTTTGTGTTAGTATAGGTTTTCGATTGACGTTGAGTACCTACTAAATCGTTTGAAGTTGGAGATGGGCGACCGAGGCGGAGCAATCCGAGAGCGGATCCGTGTTCCCACTATCAGCGGCAGAGTTGAAACCCCATAGAGGTTTATTAGTAGATAGGGGCACCATATCCATACATGATATAGAATGCAACATAACGCGGCTGTCTCCCGGGCGGGGCAGTAGGGTATGCGTAAATACATTACCTGCACGTACGAAAAAAAGGTAGTCCAATATACCTACTAGCATAGATCGTAGAACGCAAGATGGGCCCCATCCCAAACTTCACGGCGCACGCAATCATGTCAACGTTGGGAAGAGCGAGCTCACTCTTTCCGTTCTTGTCTTACTTACACTACACTTACACTAATGTCATATCTTTAGTGTCACTCGCCAGATTAAGAGGAATCGATTGACGTGTGAATCATAAAAATCGGCCCAGGCGTTTGGTCTGTATAGTGCCTCAAAGGAACATACATACATAGACTGTTAAACAGATTACCACTCCTTTGCGTCGCACAGTCAGGCCCCATCCCAAACTTCACGGCGCACGCAATCACGTCAACGTTGGGAAGAGTGAGCTCACTCTTTCCGTTCTTGTCGGTTGCAGGACGCGGTGGACGCCGGACGTTTTTGCCTATCATTATTCGGTGTCTACAACCAAAATAAGTAGAACCACAGCAAATCTCGCCGCTAGCGATTATAGGGGTCAAGTAGATTGGTTGTTTGTAAACCACTTACGATACATACAGAGACGCAGTTTATTACCAATTTCAAGGTGCTCAGGGCACATCTATTGATTTATATCGATGCCTACTAGATACATTAGTATATAATGTCCATCGACATTCACACGTACAGTTAGTTATACGAAGTTTTCTGCTACCTAAAAACCTATAAATGTGAGAATGGTTGTTACTCAACTTTAAATCGATATACATCCTAAACGGTCAGGCAAATCGAAAAACATTGAGAGAAAGCTAAAAATTATTTTGAAATACCTATTCAACGATACCCCTCTTGACATATTTTGGTGATTTTCATTTTTTTAATTTGGACAATATGGCGTCCTGAAGCCGCTATATTGGACTTACACTAATGTCATGTCTTTAGTGTCACTCGCCAGATTAAGAGGAAGCGATTGACGTGTGAATCATAAAAATCGGCCCAGGCGTTTGGTCTGTATAGTACCTCAAAGGAACATACATACATACATACATACCTACATACATACATACATAGACTGTTAAACACATTACCACTCCTTTGCGTCGCGCAGTCGGGTAAAAAAGAAGTATTTCAGGTATCTGAGTCAATTTCCGATAACTTATTTTGCAATGCAATGAAACTTGATATGCCTGAACGATGGTTCACCGATGAATGAAGCGCCACGATACTTGACATTTCCTAAAATGAGTGACGCCACTTACATAAAAAATACGTAAATTCATTACTTGTAGCGTCAAGTCTTGTTTATAGTCACAGACCAGGTAGAGAGTTTATAGTTAACAATTGAAATACACTATGCCATAAACAATTATTACTCTAACCGACTATTGTCTTCATTTGTGAAGTCAGCAAAAATAAATAATGAATCGACATTTCGGAAACAAAAAATGATGTCGTTTAATTTAAATAATTATGTGGGTTTTTTGGACGTGTTTATTTTAACCGACACCACTGCTTTTTCCAGTGTTTGTCAAAACAATTGAAATCCATAACATCCTATAACAAGCAAGTAGGAAAAACACCTCAACATCTCACCATATAGTTGAAAAGTAAGCAAGGAAAAAAGAGTGTAGCGACTGGACACACACGCAACAGGAGTAAGCAAAAACACATTAAGTGTATTCACTGGTATTTCCTGTGACGAAGAAAAACAATTTAAGGAACCTATGCTATTCGAAACAGAAAAGGAAAAACACATGAAACAACAATCTGACCATTCAGTCGGTACTGCAAGCGGTAAATGAACCAAAATTTCTGTAAGTAATTTCATGTCACTTCATTTGGCGTCCAAACAAATTCAGCCTTAAAAGGCTATTACTTGAAGCGACATCAAAGTGGTCAGATCGCTACAAAACCAAGCCCAAACGACACAGAAAAAATCGCTGATTTAAAATATGTACCTAGATAACTCATTTTCGACCAACGTTTCGCTTCAAGTGTTTCTCCTTTCCACCGTCGATACGTAACATGTTTCGTTGTGGGTGGTTTTGGGTTATGGCGGGAAAAAAATAATCAGTTGTCATGAAATGCGCGCGCAACTAAGCCACAGACTAAAAAAATAAGTTTTCTTTTTTTTTTTGCTGTCTATGGATAGTGTAGCCACTTGCAAAATGTGGAATTAATTTTTGTAGGGTTCTGTACCCAAAGGGTAAAAATATTTCTAATAGAAACTAGATCCTTTTAGGCGTAAAAATCCTCAAAAAAGTTCCTTAAATTGGAATACATGCTCAGAATGCACCCCCTATCGATCCCTTATAGTCTCCAAACTACATAATTAATTTAATGTTTCGTATTCAATTTTTTTGCGTTTTTTTGCACTGGACTAAAAATTATATTTATAATGTATGATGTGTACCTACAGAGTATCTCTCTACTTAGTCTGTGGTACCTACTGGCGTGAATGCTCGAGTTGGCCAATTAAATCTTTGTATGCGTCAACACAAAGATTTAATTGGCCAACTCAAGTTTTGTTTTGACTTTTGTTGCTTTTGTATAAAAATAAAATAAAATGGCGGCACATCATTTTCAGCACAGATAAAGTAAATTTAGTCTAGTGACCATAGAGCAATGTTCCTTGTTCCCGACATGTCCGTCTACATCTCTCTACTTAGTCTGTGGTCATTATCTGTCAACTGGGTCAATTTAGAATTAGTCTGTGTGACAATAAAAAAAGTGTAAACCTGTACTGTGTACTGTAAACAAAATCAAAACATTTCTAAAACAGGGTCATTTAATTATAATATACTAATATAGGTATATTTTCATACTTTTGTGACAAGTGACTATAACTGAACCATGGCAGACCGACTAACACAACTACAAGATACAATTAATCAGGTATCAAATATCAAACAACTCAAGTAGGTATCTAAAATTACATCGAATGTATGTACATGTGTTATTATAATTTTTGTATCATTTCAGCAAGCTGAGCATTTTTGCAATAGCATAGGAATATTACAACAATTTTCTACGCCTAGTAAGTTCCCCGGTTTCGACCGAAGTGGTTCCCAAACGCCACAACAGCAGCAAAACCAAGAGGACTATGCTGTTCTCTTTGCTGCGTTGATTTCTAGATGTGCCAAGGACATTGACACACTTATAGAGTCGCTACCGAGTGAAGAGAGTTCGACAGAACTACAAGTTCAAAGTTTGAGACGGCTTGAGGCAGAGAATAAAGAAGCAGCGGAGCAATTAGAAGAGGTAAATGTATAATAGTATTACAGACTAGGTGTTGCCCTCCAGTTCACCCCCTATATTTCCTGTGCCCGTTATTTACTCGGGATGAATAGTAGCCTATGTGCATTTCCAGACTCGTCTGTGTTCCAAATTTCAACCTGATCTACTCAGGCGTACCAACATGATTCAACAACAAACATCTTAAAATCCATACTTTTACATTTATAGTATTAGTGGGATACATTGGGTTAGCTTTACAATACAATAAAATATCATAACTCTTAATAAAAAGCCACAAAGCACAAAAATACATCAAATAATAAAACTTTAATGTGAGTTGTGTAACTATTAAATCCTTAAAAACAGTACACAAGATGCTCTCTTTAATTTAAGAACTTAGTCTCTATTCTATTTTATGAATGATGTGGTCCTCAACTTGTGGCAAACAAAACCTAACTGTTTGCCGAGCACCCACCCCAATACTCGGGGAAAGTGTGTCTCAGTTCCCCTGTATGCAGTCCCCCAGAACTTTGCTGATGATTGTTGTCATGTAAATATACCTTGATCCTGCATGATGAGTGTTTTTATGTATCTCTGAAGGGAATTCAATCAATTAATTATTACAAAATTTTCCAGCCTTGGATGTAACTAAAAGCAGTTGTAAAGTGTTTGTTCTTACTCTATAGGTAGTATATGTAAACTCTTTGGCACAGATCTTAATATTCCTAATTCTGTATCTTGCAGGTGGTTCGTCAAGGAGAGATACTTCTAGAAAAGATACAAGGTGCCCTCAGTGACATAGCACAATGCCAGCTAGACATGCAGAACCCCTTGTTAATATTAAACAAAGACATCAAGCCACAATTATAGAACAAAAGTGTCAAATAAATCAAGTTATCTATACCAACTTATCTGTAGAATGACCAAAAGTGGAAGTGAGTAAAAGTATTAAAGAATACAAAAGTTGTGTAATTTTGTAGTACGCAGTAGCATTTTTCGATTGTGGCGCCATCGGTACATTCTACTGATAAGTTGGTTGTACTGTAAATACACTGTGACAGTCTTCAATCACTAATATTATGCCCAGTTTACATTATTCCAGTCCAGCGATCGAATCCAGCGCTGGATTGCTAACTGGAGAAATGTAAACTGGCACTGGATTGATGCTATCCAATGCCGATTTACATTTTTCCAGCAAGCAATCCAGCGCTGGATTCGATCACTAGACTGGATAATGTAAACCGAGCATTATGCTTTGATGAATCAAAATTGCTAGAAATAAATGTAAAATACATACAATTTAAACTTTTGGAATTTAAATTCATTTTGATAACATTATACCGGACTTAACAGTCTGCTAATGACTATGACCGTTGTGAGTGAGACTTGAGGAGGAAATTAAAAATCATTCAGACTGAATTGCTCTTGTGTAATATTTTCAATATAGTAAAAAAAATGGCTGAGTGGCATAATATGGGAGAGGCCTATGTCCAGCAGTGGACGAACACATTTATACATTTTAAAACAAGAAAGAATATCTCTAATTGGTTCAGGAGTTTTTTGTGTACCTAATTGGTGGAGGTGAACATTTAAAAAATGGAGAACTTCTTTTGGCGAAGTTAGTTAAAGTGGGTAGGATCCACCAAACATGTTGGTTATCTCTACATCCCTAGCCTTAAAGCCGGGTCACACAGAGGCGATCCGATAGCGATAGCGATCTGAGACGGGATTTTTTGTAATGTTCGAATTTGTATGCAACCTGACACACAGCAAGTGGGCGCGATCCCATACTCGGATACGATCCGGATCGCTATCGATATCGGATCGCCTCTGTGTGACCCGGCTTTTTAGGCTAACCATGCAGGTAGATAGAAATAAGCCGTAAATAGATTGAAATCACTGTCACTGTTTGAATTTACTTCTAGGCTAAGTGAAAGGCATGTTTTGTATGTATAATAAGAGAAATAAATATCTAATCATCTGAAATTTGTGAGTTTATTTATAGAAAAATTATGGTACCTACTTATTAATATTTTTTTACCTATTTTGTGTTTTTTTTTTAATTTTACTCTAGTTAGGTTTACTCTTGACTGCCACCTTGCCTGACGTTAATCGACGATGCGGTCTAGGGTGGAGCGTGTTTACCTAGAAGAAACCGATTCAATCTGGATTTGAAGACAAACAACAACGCATTACACAGCCTAAGACGTTCTTATGGCAAAACTAGAGTCAAATCTCTTCGTTTGTGACCTGAAATTATTAAATTAAATCAATTATTAAATTATGTTATTAGAATATTTAAATATCTCAATAGATAATAATAGTATTCTTTTCTATTCTATGTGTATGTGCGTGTCTCATTTGAGGATGGAAGTATGTAGGTATAAGTACCAAAATGTTACATTAATCTTTCAAAACTCGCTAAATGAATTTGATTGAGGCCTTGCTAAATATTTAATTTTATTTATCTCAAAAACGGCTCAATCTTACGGGTAAAACCGTAGATAATTAATGCGAATTATTAGATTTGTTTGTTCATTACGCAAACTGGTACAAGCATTTAAAGTTGTTCAATTTTTAACGCCATCTGTGCCTATTTCATAAAAATACATGCGACTAAATAACACAGATGGCGCTATTATACATAGAAATCATTGAAATTAGCGGACTACATAGGTACATACAAGTAAAGGTGCGCTTACACGAGGGCAATAATTGCTCGGCGACACGAATGGACAGGACGTCTACTCTAATTCAACGAAAACGTAATTTCGAAATAAACTCGCGATTTTCCAACTCCGATTTTACTTCGATCCGTCGTTTTGTCCGTTTAAATGTTCTAAGCTTACTCTAATTAGAGTATGCTTAGAACATTTAAACGTCAAACAATGTTGTATCGGACGAAACGCAGATACAGATAGGTACGCCTATTTCTTTTCTTTCTTTTTTATTTTTGATTAATAATAAAAAAAAGCGCTACAAGCCGTCGGCGTCGCAGCAAGAACAATGTCGTCCATAGCGAGCGAATACTGAAATGCTCGTGTAGGACAGTATTGCCTAGTTGATGAAGTTGCGCCATATCGCTCAATATTGTATTGCGCAGTATTGATGCTTGTTGCCGTTGCCGTAAATTGCTTGATGTAGTCGTGACGTCATAGTTGACGAGTATTGACTGGAATTGAGCAATTTTAGTTGCCCGTATAAGCGCACCTTTACGGCTGGTCTTGTCGGGAGAACGGCGACTGCCGATCCGGAGACGCCGGGTTCAACATCGTGAAGGAAAACATCGTGAGGAAACCGACATGTACTTACCTAGAATCTTTCGAAGTCATGTGTCATCCACCAACCCGCACTGGGCCAGCGTGGTGGATTATGGCCTTAACTATCTCCTTGCGAGAGAAGGCCCCGAGTCCAAGCAGTGGGAACGTTTAGTGGCCTGTTGATGATGTTGATGACATAGAGCAAGCAATCTTATTTTTCACAACTAAGATGGAGCCATAGTGATATTTCAGTAGGTAAGTATGTAAGTTTCTCTTAAAAATGTTGTCGTATGCGTCGCATGTAGTAAGCATCACCCCGTGATTTTAGTCGCGTAGTTGCCGTTACCATTCCCATTATTTTCTCATAATGAAAAGTAGCCCATGTGCTATACTGCCGTGCAGGCTCTAAAACGAAGTATGAGCAAAAACACAGTTTTGAATAAACAGCAAAAAAGTTTTTGAATTTTTTTTCTATGTTACAAGGTTTTACGATGTGTGTTTTGATAGCCATTAGACGCACTAGATGTCAAAGAGTGACTTTACAAAAGAAAATACTTACTTATATTATTATATGATACACACAAATGATTTTGAAAAAAAGATTCTAAAAAATTAGTAGTTACGTCACTTCAAAATTACTGAAAAAGTACGCATAATCAGATTAAAATGCAGTATCATATTTATTTTGCTGCATTTTAATAAGTCATCATCAACAGCCCATTAAACGTTCCCACTGCTGGAACTCGGGGCCTTCTCTCGCAAGGAGAGAGCTAAGGCTATAATCCACCACGCTGGCCCAGTGCGTGTTGGCGGATGACACATGACTTCGAAAGATTCTAGGTACATATCGGTTTCCTCACGATGTTTTCCTTCACCGTTTTAAGTTAGCGGCATTACGCACATGACTTCGAAAAGACAGTGCTGCATGTGGGGTTTGAACCTGGGGTCTCCGGATCGGCAGGCGCCGTTCTCCCGACTAGACCAGCCGTAACTTACCGAACTTACGTATATTTTAATAAGTGTGTTTCAATAAAATTTTGGTGCAGTATGTAAATAATTAAGTGTCGATTCTGATAGACATTTTCTCTGTCTCTTTTTAACTCAATAAAATAAGTAGCCTTTATTACTGCTACTTATTTTATTGAAAAAAAAGGGACTAAGATAAAATGTTTATCAGAACCAAAACTTAATTAGCCTTCCCTAAATACAGCGATGCCAAGTCGATTGGCGATACATCGAGGTGATGAGGTGTTTATACGACGCCGCTACGATGGCGGTCCAAATCCAAGATCAGCAGACAAAACATATTCCTCTGCATCGAGGCGTGAGGCAAGGGGATGTTATTTCCCCGAAATTGTTCTCAAACGCACTGGAGGATATGTTTAAGACGCTGGATTGGGGTGGACATGGCCTAAACATCAATGGCGAATACATCTCTCACCTACGATTTGCTGACGACATCGTCATTATGGCAGAGTCGCTGGAGGATATGCAGTGGATGCTGGACAGCCTGGCTAACGCTTCTCAACGCATCGGCCTTCGGATGAATTTGGATAAAACCAAAGTCATGTGCAACGAGCTCGTTGCTCCGGGGCCGATTGCCGTAAGTGGAACCACGCTCGAAATTGTTCGGAGATATGTCTACTTAGGGCAGATGCTCGAACTAGGTAGATGTAGCTTTGAGAGTGAGGCCATGAGAAGAATCCAGTTGGGCTGGGCAGCGTTTGGCAAACTTGGTCGAGTCTTCTCGTCACCCATCCCACAAAGTCTCAAAACAAAAGTGTACAACCAGTGCGTCCTACCCGTTATGACCTACGGTGCTGAAACGTGGACACTGACAGTCAAAATGGTCCGAAAGCTCAAAGTCGCTCAGCGAGCTATGGAACGGGCTATGCTTAGAGTATCTCTGAGGGATTGCATTCGTAATGAAGTAATTCGTCAGAGAACTAAAGTCACCGACATAGCTCAGCGTATTAGCAAACTGAAGTGGCAATGGGCCGGTCACATCTGTCGCAGACCCGATAACCGTTGGGGTAGACGGGTTTTGGAGTGGAGACCGCGAATCGGCAAACGTAGTGTAGGACGCCCAGAGACCAGATGGAGTGACGATATACGAAAGATAGCTGGTGGCAGTTGGAAACGTAATACCGAGGATCGGGCTGAGTGGCGTATTATAGGAGAGGCATATGTCCAGCAGTGGACGAACACGGGCTGATGATGCTGATGATGATGATGAAATATCACTTTTTAACACTATCAGATCAGACTTTTACGATATCCTAGCAATCAAGATAAACCACGCTCACACACTATTTTTGACGTTTATAATTAGCACATTGCGATAGATAGATGAGAAATAAACGAATATTTCAATAGAATGGCATAAATTATAGCTCCACTAATTGTGAAACCATTTTAATAATTATTTTTTGAAGTGAAAACGTCTTTTGGTGTGCCAAAGACAGATTTTTCGTAATTGAATTCTAGCGTCACGCTCGGGAATCATAAGAAATGTTCGGGTAAACTCGGAAGCATGGTCATTGGCCAAATGCTTAAACGTTTCCCGTTGACCATCTAGAAATGCGTGAGCATTTCCCATTGGCCATCTAGAAATGCGTGAGTATTTCCCATTGGCCATCTAGAAATCCTGATGCATTTCTAGATGCCCATGCTCATTGTTCATGGCTACGCCCTACAGTAAAGTTTCACCCGCGCAGTTTCCAAAGTCAAATCAAATTCTGTGTTTTACATTTTTATTTCTATCGGCAGTTCCTATGACTCTGTCCTATGACTGGTCTCATTTAATTTGTATCGTAATTGGTGCGGCGGTTTTTGATATACTTAACAAGAAAATTTATAATTTTCACACATTTATCTGGATATTCAAATTCATATTTCATATTTATGTATTAATCTGATAAAAAATTATAGTCAAAAATTTGAATTTAATTTTAAATTTAATTCAGTTTTGTTTTTTTTGGAGAAATTTATATTATTAATGTCAACTGTTGTTTTGTTTCATAAGCTTTGAACTATCGTTAACTTCATCTTGTTTTTTTTGATAATTTTGTGCAGTAAATTACTCCACAAAAACAGTGGAATATATGAAAAAAATGTCAAATTACCAAATATAATGCAGTCATTATGACTTTTACTCCAACTTAAGCTGTAAAATATTGTAGTTTAAGTGTTAGCTATTATGGATTATACTCTACTTTATCTGCAATTCATTTTGAAAAGCAATTAAACAAACTTTGCAGTATTCATATTTTTAGAACATTGCCTATTTACTGCATTTTAGTTTATGTGGTCACTACGTTTTTAAGATGTAGTTGACCGATTTTTTTATGTTTTAGTGATGATAACATTTACTGCATTTTACTTAGAAAAGGAAAGAGTCATGGCAGACGTAATTGATATTACTGTATTTTAGATAGCTTTACGTTAGCCGTCTTCTAGTCGGAAAAATCGAAGATCGATTTTATCATTCGATTCCTTATGACGTGCCCATTACGGTTAAATATTAAACTCAATATCGTCAAAATGTCGAATACTGCGTTTTAAGTACTGCACGGCAGTATACTAGTATAGTATGCAATATTCTAACTGTGTTTTAAATTTTAACTCGATCCGTTCAGACGTTTCGACGTGATTGTGTAACAAACATCCATACTTTGGCATTTATTATATTAGTAGGAAAATAGGATTAATAGGGTATACTCGTACTGTAGTCAAATCCATGACAGACTTCCAGTGGATTATTCTAAGGTCCTAAAATGTAAGGGTCAGAAAACAGAAAAATAAACACACAATAAAAATGTACAATTACCTATGAAAGAGGAGAATTTTTGAATTTTGAAAAAATATTTGAATTTAGTTATTGTTAATAGCGCCATCTATATATTTTGAAGTGGTAACTTTGAACATACTGATATCTTAATTCCAACTTGACCGCATGTTTGTAACTTTGTATCTTGTATCGGAGTGAAACGCGACGAAGGGCCGAAATTCCCGAAATCGCCGTTCAAAAACAGCCTCTTAATACTCCTGTAAGCAAAGTCTGTGAGCCTCTAAACTAAACTTTACGGCGCTGATAATAAGGCAATAAAAAATAGCCCCTAGAAGTTTCCAATGTCAGACAGGCGGGCGACCCTAATACCGTTTCGGAAGCGTCAGAAGGTGGACTAGTTGATCGGAAGTGACTGTCGATGTTGCTCGAACATCGTGTTCCAATGCCATATAGGGTATCATTGTGGTGACAAAGATACCCTATATGATATATGCTTGCGATACTTTCCAACAACATATATAAAATATTTTGTTTGTTTATTTTTTTTTACTTTTTTTCTGTGGGCAGAGCCTTTATTAACAAAACTAAAATACAATGAGAACTACACTACGCTACATACCTAACAACTACTTACACTAAGCACACCTGAATTATCCATAGACCAATGAAGGTCTACAGATAATCAATATGTTCAAGCCCACTACCAATCGGAAGCGTACCCAGCATGCTGGCGGCATTACCACGCTGAATGGCAATGCTTATGCGTTGGCATATATTATGTCTATATTATCTATTCTATGGCGTTGGGCCAAATAAACGCCAGCATTTTGGTCACGCGTCGCGTCGACCAAGCGCTCGGAAAGGCTTTTGAAAATGAGGTGAGCTCCCGGCCCCCACGGACCCAATGTCTCAACCCCAAAGGGCTCAAATATGTAACCTCTTCCGAGGGTTGCATATTATTTATATATAAATTATAAATATACAACGTGGTGGATTTACCCCCAACAATATTTTGACAGTCCATTCTAACACTGATGTAGACTTCGTCACCGAAGGTCTCTTTCCCCTCAGCACAGTAGATCACGAGATAATTCGAGTCAAAGTTTGACGTAAAATTCCTACCAAATCACCAGCTTCAACTTTAACGCATGTACAGCTGACAAACGACCTTACCGCCGACGCCACGACGTCGTACAAAAATCCGTGTCGAGATCAGGCCATTAGGGGTATGTCAAATAAAATAACAAACAAAACAAATCTTTTTTTTATGGAAAAAAAAATTTGAGCTTTCATGTCTAATTTTCACATACATGATTCAAAACGTTATGTAGATGAACTACAATGAATATTGTTGCACCTTTCTGCAACACCTTGTATAGTTAGTATTTAGAATAAGTTTTTATCGATTACTAACACATTTCGTAGTGTACATGTATTGTTTAAACATTATATAATGTTATTGTTTTATGTTTTTTTTTATAATAATTAATTTTTGAAGTGAAAACTTCTTTAGGCGCGCCTAGACAGATTTTTGTGGGCTGTGAATTGGATTCATTCGTCACACTCGGGTATGATAAGAAAGCTTCGGGTAAACTCGGGACCATGGCTATTGGCCATCTAGGAATATCAGTCAGTATATAGTCAGCCAATGGGCAATGCTGAAAGGGCGTGGACAGGCCATCATGGCATGGCCGTCTAGAAATGCATCAGCCAATGGGAAATGCTGACGCATATATCAAACAAACAAAAAATATATTTCAATTCTATTCTAACCATCAATATCAATTGACGGCGGTTTCGCATACAAAAAAACCTACCTACAGCCAAATTGAGAACAGACCTCCTCCTTTTTCGTAGTCTGTTAAGAACAGTAGGTAAGTATTATGTACTTTTGTTTGGTTCGTTAATACTTTTTAGGGTTCCGTAAAACGTAAAAACGGAACCCTTATAGATTTGTCATGTCTGTCTGTCTGTTTGTCTATCTATCTGTCCATCCGTATGTCACAGCCACTTTTTGCCGAAACTATGAGAACTACACTGTTGAAACTTGGTAAGTAGATGTATTCTGAAAACAGAATTAAGATTTTTACAAAAAAAAAAAAAATTAGGGGTCAGGTTAGGATCGAGTTCAAACCAATTTTCGTAAGTATGGGCACACTTACGAAAATTGGTTTGAACTCGATCTGATGAGTAGGTTTTTTTAGTAGGTACGTCATAATTTTTTATTTTTTTTAATGAAGAGTGACGAGACGAGCAGGACATGTACCTGATGGTAAACAACATACCTGCCACATAACAACACAGTGGCACGCAGCTATTGGAACGCGAAGAGTCCAAATCATTGCCTAGCACTGCACTGCGCTCGTCACCCAGAGATCTAAGTTGTTATATCTCTAAGCCCTGTAATTTCTCTGGAAACAATGCCCTTCAAACCGGAACACAGTAATGTTTGCACATTACTGCTTGACGGTAGAATAAATGGCAAAGGTGTGGTACTTCCCCAGGCGGACTTTGCTAAGAGTCCTACTACTACTGTCTTAATAAATACACTATTATTAAGACATCGATCAAAGTTACACCGAACTACAAGAACTTATTTACCTATTATGTTACTTGCTGCGGAACCGTTCATGGGCGAGTCCGACTCGCACTTGGCCGCTTTTATTACATAGTCAATTTAATTTTCTCCGTAAAAAAGAAAACTCCCTTCAATTTCAAATTAAACTCAGACAGACACACGACAACATTTCATGATTTTTGTGAAATCTACGCAAAATAAAATTGCCTTATCTTTGCCTGTTAAATTTTATTTAAGTTAAGTTTTTGTTAAGTTCTGTTAAGTTTTTTGTTGAAATTTAAAAAATCGCTACACTAATTTCGATGAAATATATGATCTAAAATGTAGCTAAATAAAAAAAATATCATCTATCGCGTAACATAGGTAGGTAGGTCTACCTACTTACAAAAGAAAAACATCAGGACGTCTAGTCTCTTTCTACGAAAACGTAATTTTGAAATAAACTCGCGACTTTTCTACTCCGATTCTACTTCGATCCGTTGTTTTATCCGTTTATATGTTCAAAGCCTCCTCCTCCTCGGTCGTGGGTTCGATTCCCACCCAGTGCAAATATTTGTGTGATGAACTCAAATGTTTGCACTGTGTCTGGGTGTTTCTATGTATAATAAGTATGTATTTAAAACTGTATAAGTATTATATCAGCTATCTGGCCGCCATCACACAAGCTTTGCTTAGTTTGGGGTCAGATGGTGTTGTGTGTGAATTGTCCACCAATATTTATATTTATTTATTTATTGTCCACCAATATTTATTCTAATTAGAGTAGGTTTAAAACATTTAAACGTTAAACAATGGTCTATCGGACAAAATGAAGTAGAACCGGAGTAGGAAAGTCGCGAGTTATTGTTCGAAATAACGTTTTCGTAGAAAAAGAGTAGACGTCCCTAATTCCTTTTTCGAAATCGATTTAAAACAGGACGTCTACTCTCTTTCTACGAAAACGTAATTTCGAAATAAGCTCGCGACTTTTCTACTCCGATTCTACTTCGATCCGTCGTTTTGTCCGTTTAAATGTCCTAAGCTTACTTTTATTACAGTATGCTTAGAACGTTTAAACGTCAAACAACGTTCTATCGGACGAAACGAAGTAGAAAAGTAGGAAAGTCAAGAGTTTTTTTCTAAATTACGTTTTCGTAGAAAGAGAGTTAGATGTCCAGTGCTTTTATGTCATCTGGGATCCGGAGCTTCAGTCATTTAAATTTTGGAGAGCATTTGGAGACATTTAATGAATTATATAAAAATATTGTAATATGAAAAAAAGATGTGGTGACATTTTATTTTATTTCATTTCATTTCATTTCATTTTATTTGTATACATGAGACACAGACACCAAGTAGGAACGAATTTCCTTCGGATAGTACAGAAGCAAAAGTTTACAAAAATATTGCTTATTTTTTTTTTTAATAAAGAGTGACGAGACGAGCAGGACATGTGCCTGATGAAAAGCAACATGCCTGCCACATAACTGCACAGTGACACGCAGCTATTGGAACATGAAGAGTTGAAGAGTCCAAATCATTACCTAGCACTGCACTGCGCTCGTCACCCAGATATCTATGTTGTTATATCTCTAAGCCCTGTAATTTCTCTGGAAACATTGCCCTTCAAACCGGAACACAGTAATGTTTTTCACATTACTGCTTGGCGGTAGAATAACTGGTAAAGGTGTGGTACTTTCCCAGGCGGACTCTGCCACGAGTCCTACCACTACAAAATTATATGTATGGTACGATCATTTGAAAAATGAAGTTGTACACTGCTAGAGTTTTTACGCGTCACTTCTGTTCATGTTTTTCTTACGGTTTTAGTTCCAAATTTTTTTGAAGTGAAAACTTCTTTAGGCGCGCCTAGACAGATTTTTCGTGGGCTGTGAATTCATTCGTCACGCTCGGGTATGATAAGAAAGCTTCGGGTAAACTCGGGACCATGGCTATTGGCCATCTAGAAATATGTCAGCCAATGGGAAATGCTGAAAGGACGTGGACAGGCCATCATGGCATGGCCATCTAGAAACGCGGGGGTCATGTCCTCCGTATTCCTAGGTCATGCGTCATCCACCAACCCGCATTGGGCCAGCGTAGTGGATTATGGCCTTGACTCTCCCCTAGCGAGACAAGGCCTCGAGTCCCAGCAGTGGGAAATGTTAGTGGGCTGTTTCCAGTCGTCGGTACCTACTAGGTAAGTACTTATGTCTTCTATTCATAACTACTTCTTATAAGGACCATTCATTTTATCAACTCAAAAAACAACTACAGGCTACTTAAGCGAGGGTCAAATACCACCTCCGCCCGTCACCAATCTATATTTATGTAGTATTATTAAGTCATTAGTTACGGCTGGTCTAGTCGGGAGAACGGCGGCTGCCGATCCGGAGACCCCGGGTTCAAACCCCACACGCACCACTGTCTTTTCGAAGTCATGTGCGTAATGCCGCTAAGTTAAAACGGTGAAGGAAAACAACGTGAGGAAACCGACATGTACCTAGAATCTTTCGAAATCATGTGTCATCCACCAACTTGCACTGGGCCAGCGTGGTGGACCTTGCGAGAGAAGGCCCCGAGTCCCAGCAGTGGGAACATTTAGTGGGCTGTTGATGATGATGACGATGAAGTTATTAACCATCTTTCTATGCTATGATGTGCTTATTCTAGGCGTTCACCACAACGCTTTTGGGCAAATTTACAACTAAGATCTGCCCACAACTTTATCTGAGTAGAATTTAGAAAAAAAATATTTAAAGAACTCTACATTTTACAGGTTAAAAACTTGCCTATATGTAGTATGTATTATTCCAGACTAAAATTTATATCAGATTTCAAAGTTACCCATGGAGTTTTTTCAAACGTGTTTGAGTAACAAACATCAAACTTCGCTTTTATAGTATAAAAAATGGAAGAAGATTAATTTATGACATAAAAAAGTAGGAAGTAGGATCGCACTGTTTGTAGAGTAATGCCAAAAAAAAAAATGAAATAGTTATCACTCTATTTTTAATATCGTCCTAAATTAGTCCAAAAACAATGTCATGAACACTTTTGGCTGACTTAGAGATAAGTACTACAGCCCCAGTAATCATCAAGTTATCAATATCTCAAACTCTCTTGACCATAACAATTTTAAACTGTGATTTAAAAAGTACCACAAGACATGTTTTCTTTAGATGGTTCTCCATAATTTTTTCCATCAAGAAAATTTTGCTCAATGTGTTTTGGAATCGAGGAAAATACCAGAAATGTACTTAGTCAAACATTATAAATATTTTGTCCCGTACGATTCGTACCACAGATAATCCAAGCATTGTTTTTTTTTATCAGGCTATAAGAGCTAGGGATGCCTGTGCTACTTCAACAAAGATATCCGCAACGAGTGCAAGACGCGGAAGGAAGGAAGATTTCACCTGACCATCCCAGAAGACCCTTCAAACCGGCTCGCCTCACCCTCGGCACTTGCCGTCTCTGCGTCTCTCACCCACCTCACCTGCCGACCAGACGCCAGTGTAGACCCGTCTTTCATGCCGAGAGCACGTAACTGCGCCGCAACGACCAAACGTTCGTGATAACGATAGTGGTGAAAAATATGGACAAACAGTGACAGAGTGATTATTTAAAGTGGATGTGCTAGTGAGACTCGGGAGGAAGGGCGCGCGGGTTGCCGATATCTTCTGCAACAGGTAATGTCCAATTTTTAGGATATTTAATTTTTATACATGTGTCAAAACAGATTGTTGTTATGAACATATGAACTGCGACGTGTGTATTGGAGAATGTATGAAGGTAAGCTATTATAAGTGTGTTCAGATTTCGTCTTATATCAACTAGTTTTATACCCTATAACAAGTGAGTGTGAAAATGAGGAAAATTGAGATTGCCAGGACTCGGTGAAACTGGCTTTGATTAAGATTTTATTCATTCATTCATGTGTTCTTTTTTATTAACCTCTCTCACTCGATTCATCATTACTTTTTTGGTCGCTCTCTATCATACGTCATCAGATATAATGCGATATCATAGAAATAAAACCAAAATAATATTTTTCCGCGTCATAAATTCAACTCAAATTTTAATATTGACATTTTGTCAATTTTTGTATTGACATTAAAATACAAATCAAAATTTCGAAAAAATGCCGCACAAAAATGATCGAAATCTACTTACATACCAAATTTCATCGAAATATGTAATTAGAAAAGGATTAACATAATTATGGACATGTTTGTAGTGGTACCACTCTGTGCAGAGTCCACCTGGGAAAGTACCACACCAGTCGATCTATCGCTAAGCAGTAATGTGCAAACATCACTCTGTTCTATTTTAAAAGGCAGTGGTTCCAGTAAAAAAAAAATGGCAGTCATAGGAACAGCCGATAGAAGTGAAAACTTATAACTCAGAATTTGATAGCTTACTTTGGAAACTACACGGGTGTAAACGGAGGGCGTGGCCTGGGCATCTTGGCATGACCATCTAGAAATGCGTCAGCATTTCCCATTGGCTGACGTATTTCTAGATGGCCAATAGCCATGGCCCCGAGTTTACCCGAAGCTTTCTTATCATACCCGAGCGTGACGAATTAATTCCATTCACACCCCACGAAAAATCTGTCTAGGCGCGCCTAAAGAAGTTTTCACTTCAAAAATACAGGGCATACAGATAAACCATCTTATATCTCTGGGCGACGAGCGCAGTGCAGTGCTAGGTAATGATTTGGGCTCTTCATGGTGTTGCATCAGGTACGTGATAGGTACTGTGGTGTTAAGGGCAGGCGTGTTGCTTACCATCAGGCGCATGTCCAGCTCGTCTCGTAACTTTTTACTTAAAAAATAAAATTGGCAGACTGCCGATAGAAGTGAAAACTTAATAAATTTATATATATTTGATAGCTTACTTTGGAAACTACGCAGGTGAAATAGAAGGGTGTGGCCATGAGCATGGCCATCTAGAAATGCATCAGCATTTCTAAATGGCCAATGGGAACTGCTGACGCATTTCTAGATGCCCAATGGCCATGGTCCCGAGTTTACTCGAAGATTTCTTATCATTCCCGAGCGTGACGCTAGAATTCAATTCACAGCCGAAAATCAGTCTGTGGCGCGCAAAATGAACTTTTCAATTAAAAACATACAAATTCTTAATCCGCGCTTCTACCGCCTAACTAAATCGGCTATCGCTTTGCTAATGCTGTCTCTATCGTTTCAAGCGAAAAGAAAAGAAAGAAAAACATCAAAGTGATGACATTTTTCGTTCGGCGGTAGACCCCCTGGTGTAAGTATCAACATCAACAGCCCGCTAAACGTTCCCACTGCTGGGACTCGGGGCCTTCTCTCGCAAGGAGAGAATTAAGGCCATAATCCACCACGCTGGCCCAGTGCGGGTTGGCGGATGACACATGACACTTCGAAAGATTCTAGGTACATGTCGGTTTCCTCACGATGTTTTCCTTCACCGTTTTAAGTTAGCGGCATTACGCACATGACTTCGAAAAGACAGTGGTGCGTGTGGGGTTTGAACCCGGGGTCTTCGGATCGGCAGCCGTCGTTCTCCCGACTCCCGACTAGACCACCGTAATTTGTGTAAGTACCTATAGTAAGAAAGATTTTAGGTAGACTGTGCTCTATTCCTTACATGTGGCGTCAATTTAGTTACTTAGCAGTGTTAGGTTAGTATGACCCTGTGCGTTTTGCGCTAACCTACAGTTCGGTAGAATGTAGAGGTCATTTGGGGTCCACTGCCATAGACCCTATTAATAAAAAAAAAAATTATACTGCCATTTAAAAAAAAAGCATCGATATTTTAAATCAATGGATGTGTCCTCCTAAACTTCAGGCGCACGGAATTATGTTATCGTTGGGAAGAGTGAGCTCACTCTTTCCGTTTTAGCCAGCTGTAGGAAGCGGTGAACGCCGGACGCTTGTACATATCACTATTCGTTGTCAACAACCAAAATTAGTAGAACCGCAACATACCTCGCCGCTAGCGATTCTAGGGGTCTAGGTAGTTGTAAACCACTCACGCTACACACAGAGACCCAGTTTGTTAACAATTGTAAGGAGCTCAGGGCACATCTTTTGACTAAATCGATGAAAAAAGTGTATCTGTTTACATAATTACGCAAGAAGAACTAGCTGAACCGTGCGCGCGTTGCTACGCCATCTATCGAAAATTGGTCGTACGAATTAAAATGTTGAACAAATTCGGTTACCTCAGGTTCTAATGACGCAACCTATAAAAGACAGACACATGCTGTCACACAACGAAAGCTCTCAAAAAGCAAATAATTTTCCCGTTTTTGTTACATTTTTCATTCATGCTCCGCTGTTGTTGATAGTAGCGTAATGTTAAATAGCCTATAGCCTTTCTCGATAAATGGACTATCCAACAGAGAAAGAACCTTTCAATTCGGGCCAGTAGTTCCCGAGATCCTAGCGTTCAAACAAACAAACTCTTCAGCTTTATAATATTAAGTAGTATAGAAGTATAGATGCTAAGAAGTCTAACTTCAACCACAAAATAAGTCATTTTTTGTTTTTTTTTTAAATAAGGAGTGACAAGACGAGCAGGACATGTGCCTGATGGTAAGCAACATGCCTGCCACATAACAGCACAGTGACACGCAGCTATTAAAACGTGAAGAGTCCAAATCATTACCTAGCACTGCACTGCGCTCGTCACCCAGAGATCTAAGTTGTTATATCTCTAAGCCCTGTAATTTCTCTGGAAACATTGCCCTTCAAACCGGAACACAGTAATGTTGGCACATTACTGCTTGGCGGTAGAATAACTGGCAAAGGTGTGGTACTTCCCCAGGCGAACTCTGCTAAGAGTCCTACCACTACTAAATATCTTCTTACAATGTGTACAAAAACATTGACTAGCTCACTTCAGGGTGTCGGGTTTTCGTGACGGTGTGTGCGTTCGCATTGTAAAAACTTACATATTTTTTCCTTAAAGTGCCAAAACTTTTTCTTTTTAAAGTATCTCTATACTACTACATGCGATACGTGCAGGACATTTGCCTGATGGTAAGCAACACGCCTGCCCGTAACAACACAATAACACGCAGCCATTAGAACATGAAGAGTCAATAATCATTATTAAATACTGCACTGCGCTCTTCACCCAGAAATATAAGATGTTTCATCTCTATGCTCTAATTTTTCTGGATATAAATCCTTTCAAACAGTTCAAACATGTTTTCACATTACTGCTTAGCGGCAGAATAACTAACAAAGTTACTGTAGTGTGGTACTTCCCTAAAGAGTCCTACCACTACAGTAATTATAATAAAACACATATTTTCAGCTGTATAACATTGATTACCTATTCAAAGGTTTATTGGCTTATCAATTTGTCATTGGTTTATTTTTATGTCTTCAATTGGGCAATAGAAGCGTCGATTGCCCAATTGCAGATACAATATTGTATTTGCAAGCGCACGCTGAACCGTTGGTATTTCTCGCTCCAGTCACGGTCAACCGATAGAACTTCGTGTAAATGCTAATAACTACATAAGTAATGAAATTCTTGGGTACATGGGTAGGGGGATTGAACATGTTGCCAATTTACGATTTTATTTGGGCATGCACTTTGTAGCCCTTGCTTTAATTTAAAAAAAAAACGAAGAATGTTAAGCAAGGTAAGTAAATAAATAAACATATGAATTTATCATTTATTTTAGTAAACTTGATGTTACAATTTACATTAATAACAATAATTATTTACTTACAATTCTTAATTTGCGTAGGTACCTATATGAGTTAAAAGTTAAAACGTTAACACTCTTTATTTGCTCCTATGGATAGTTACAAGCGCAAAGTTACAAAAAGAGTTTCACTTTCTGCCCTTTGGCAGATTTTTTCTCCCTTTCCCTTTCTCTGATTCCATCTGAGACTAAAGATCAGCTAAAAACAAGAACAGCAATAGTGTAATCAAAAGCAAAACACAATAAACATTATACGAATTACTTAGAGAGTAAGAATAAGATAAATGACGTGGGCTAACAAAGATATGGGTTCACTTTGTTTTTTTCCACTTTATTTTGGGGAGACCAATCCGCACTAGGCCAGCGTGGTGGATTATGGCCTTAACTCTTTCCTTGCGAGAGAAGGCCCCGAGTCCCGGCAGTGGGAACATTTAGTGGGCTGTTGATGATGATGAATATAACTACCGTACTGACACCAACTGCCAAACATCAAACCATCCGGTTCTCTAGATCCTACAGGCTATGGAATTCCCTCCTTCTGAAGGTTTTCAACAACCTTCAACATGGAAAAGCTTAAAAAGGGTATCTTTACGCACCACCAAAACCTCGTCAGCACCTCTGTTGTTGTGCCAGTTGTGCTATGTTGCATAAGCGATGGCTACCGTTCACGCGGACTGCATTTATTTACGCCCTCAGCTTAATAATAGCTTCATAGGTAGCCATAATTAGATTCACGGGTGTATCTTAACAAAGTCTGAAATGAAGTCTGTATGAATGAAAATCACATTTCAATTTACGTTGACTTATATTTTGAAATGACGCCATTACCGAACAATCTCCAACATGTGCAACAATACAATATCCATAAATGTATCCTTTTTAAACTTTTACAAGCTCTTTGGAAAAACCTTCGGAGGAGGGAATTCTATAGCTTGCAGGATCTGAAAAAGCCGGCGTCTTTGCTGAAAGGGTTTTTTTAAATCTATCTATGACCAACAAAGATAGTTTTACCTCATGACCAAAGTCGCTCGTAGGCTGGTAATAGTGTTGCCCTCATCTTTCATGTGTTGCCCTATCCAGAAACAATAATATGCTTTTTACCATAAAAAAAGAGGTTATAAACCAATAGACGAGAGAGATCCACGGCAATGTTTATAGACGCATATTACGTATGAGAATATTGGAAACGATAGCGGATGTGTCGTGAAAGTGCTGACCCCGGTAACCGGCTCCGACAACACTGGGGCTGTCTGTAATATGTTTATATTATACATTATTGCTATTTAGATTTGATAAAAAAAGGCCGCGATGGCCTAGTGATCGATAGATATATGAAAAAAGCAGAAGTGTAGGGAAAACAAGCAACAACTAGATTAAGATAGAAATACTTATTATTTCAACTGAAAATGTTTTAATTTTAAAACTTTATAATTAGTTGGATTGTATCAGCTATCTGGCTTCCATAATGCAAGTTTTGTTTAGTTTCGGATTAGAATTTTATTTATTTTTTAGATTTGATTAGATTTGATTAGATTATGTGAGAAATGTCTCTTTCAATATTCCTTTTTTTAATTGCAGGGCTCGTGGTATTACCCGCGCAGTTCCCATTTCCCGTGAAAAAAAGTATTCCAGTCTATAATCAATTAGATTATAGTCTGGAATACTTTTTTTCACTCCGATCCATTCAGACGATCCGACATAATATAACAACAAACATCAAAAAACTATCGCATTTATAATACTAGTGAAATAGAACAAGAGTCTGAATTGATTTAATAAAGTGGCGGGTAAGAAATAAATCTTGAACTCAAATACCTAAAACATAGCACGTGGGCTTCAGAAACATTTAAGTGATAATGCACCGGTCTTGGCGGCCTCTACGATATGATAATATACTGGCCAAACACTAGTCTTGGTCCATTTCAACGTTATAATATCAAGTTTGAATTTATTGCTGATTTGATCGCAGTTCTCTTCTACACATCAATGTTTCCCATGTAATTTGTTGTATCTCCAACATTGTAATTTTACAGGAGAGCTTTCCAAAGATAAACGTTGCATTTACGAATACAAAAATCTGTATTGCTGTTTCCAGGTAAGATAAGATACAATACAATACAAAATATTTCAAAAGTTGACCCATAAAAACTGGCCTCTGCGAGAGGTATGCAATATATCTGGCAAGAACAATTTCAATGAAAAAAAATTAAATAATAGTCAGCTGATTAAAGTCTTCTTTTACCTCATCTGCTCTTCATTTCTGGTTTTTACTCGATTGTGTTATTAAATCGTAATTGTGTAAAATTTACCCAAATTTTACAAAAATAAAACAAGAAATGACAATTTAAAAGCAATGTTTATCTATAGAAGTCGTTTATTGTTCTCCTATAAAATCACAATTTTAGAGATAAAAGTTACGTGAGAGGCACCGACATAAAATATATAGAATTCAGTTGATAATGAACATTTTAAATATATAATATGTATAATAAACCAACACGAAATTGGGTGTGTGATTTGTTCTCTTCGTGTTTCAACAAATAAGTGGCATTGACCGTCCTGCGTCCGTAACTCTATACTAAAACGAATTATAAATTATGCGAATAAGAACGTACCTATTATAAATTTTGCAAAATTTTCGATGATTTAATGTCGGTTGCTCAAACACGTTGGAACTGCTGAACGGATCGGGTTGATTGAATAAATTTAGGAACAGTTAAATTATACTCTGGAATACCACATTTTATTTTATTTTATTAGCCTATTTTTTATCCCGGGAAATGAACGAGAAAGATAGCTATGCAGGTAAAACTGCAAAGCGCTGTTAGTCTGACTAATATTATAAATGTGACAGTATGAAGTATGTTGGTTGCTCAACCACATTGTAAGAACGTAGAAGTCACATACATTACAGCCTGAAACCTGAAATAACACATAGGCTGCTTTTCATACGCAAAAAAAAATCTTGATGAAATATTAATTTAGAACATTTTACTCGAACAAAATCTCTGGCAGGTACTAATTAGGTCACATATTTGAATGTATTCAGATAATTAGATATTTATCGGAAATTCGGTTGTAAACCTATAAATGTAAAAAAAAATGTAAAAAATGTTTACTCTTAATTTTCGTACACTTACCTAAATCATGGCATCATCTTTAGACCTCATACGAGAAGCCTTGAGTATTTATCATAAACCAATATGTATTATCATATTTAACTTAAAATATTTATATAACCTGTTTCAACGTCTTCCATTTGGTGAGGTAAACTATAAATATAATTATAAAGTGTGTTAAATAAATACGCAGATGTCAACAGCTTTTTTGTTTTACTATATTGACTGATGAGACAAGCAAGATATGTGCCTGATGGTATGCAACATGTACGTAACAACACAGGTCCAAATAACTGCCTAGTGCTGCACTGTTTAGATTAAAAGGCTTATAACATCGATATAAACAAAAGGATGTGCCCTAAGCACCTTGAAATTAGTAATAAACTGCGTCTCTGTGTGTATCGTAAGTGGTTTACAACAACCAATCTACTTGACCTCTAGAATCGCTAGCGGCGAGATTTGCTGTCGTTCTACTTATTTTGGTTGTTGACAACGAGTAGTGATTGGTAAAAACGTCCGGCGTCCGGCACTTCCTGCAACGACTAGAACGGAATGAGTGAGCTCACTCTTACCAACGATGATATTGATTCCGTGCGCCCTGAAGTTTGGGAGGGCACATTTTTGTATTGAGATCGTTGGCTTATAACATTTGGCCAAATTTAGTCAACTGAATTTAGTCGCTACTGAACTCAGTATTAAAGTATAATAGCATTCAATAAGCTGGCATACTAAATTCAGAAACCAGGATTGCTTGATTCTAAATTTGTTTCTGAATTCAGTGGACCAAATTTAACCATGTAAAATGACTAAAGCTGTCTGCCGACTCGGCATGTGACTGTGTGAAGTATTTAAACAGTTTAGTAGAAAATATTTAGCAACCCAGAAGCGGCCTGCGGTTTTACCCGTGTAGTTCCCATTTGCGTTATTTTCCCGGGATAAAAAGTAGCCCATATGTTTTTCCAGACTAATAGTCTACCTGTGTTTCAAATTTTAAGCCTGGATGTTTTCTATGTATAATAAGTATGTATTTAAAGAGTAGTTAGTATTATATCAGTAATCTGGCTTCCATAGTACCAGGAAGTTTACTATCTTTCTACGAAAACGTAATTTCGAAATAAACTCGCAACTTTCCAACTCCGATTCTACTTCGATCCGTCGTTTTGTCCGTTTAAATGTTCTAAGCTTACTCTAATTAGAGTATGCTTAGCACATATAAACGTCAAACAATGTTGTATCGGACGAAACGAAGTAGAACGAGAGTAAGAAAGTCGCGAGTTTTTTTTTCGAAATTAAGGGCGTACCCCGAGCAAATGACCTTGAGTATTTCTTACCTTATCGCACACCGCAAGAAAGAGCAAGAGAGAAACAGTAGGATTTGTCGCTGTTTTAGGCTCAAATTTTAGAATAAACTCTTTATAAAATCAGATTTCGGTCTTTTGAAAAAAAAAATGTCTATCAAAATGTTCGTAATGGAATTGTCTATCCGTTGGTGTAAGTACAACATCAAAATAATGGAGGTTTTTCGAGGAGATGCATGATAACTACAATTGTATAATTTTTTCATGGTTTCGTTGTGAGGCGATTATTTAAACAATAAGTTCATTACAAAAAAATAAAACTACCATTTTGAAGCCAAAAAATTGTAGAAATTTAATGTATTTTTTACCAGTTGATATTTGTTTTGGCTAATGAGTAGATAGCTCTGAAAACTGGACAAAAAACTTGTTTTGCTGGGGGACGCACCTTAACGTTTAGAAACAGAGTAGACGTCCAGCTTTGCTTTGTTTGGGGCTAGGTGGTGTTGTGTGTGAAATGTCCACTAATATTTATTTATTTAATTATATACTCGTTTACGGTACTCAATGAGCACGGCGCCAATGTTCAATATCCCGAATCGAAAATAAAAGTAACGTTCAGTAAGCTCGCTTTGCATTTGTCTGCCATTTTCGCTTTAGCAACACCATTATTAGGTACTTCACCTTGACATTTGGCTCGGATCCGACAACACGAGGATCTTCTTATAATTCGATGCCGTTTTTAAGTATTTTTTTGCGTTACTTATCTGCGTAGCAGAGAATATAAACAGAATAATGCTTGACAGTATTCTGTACAATAATTATTATAATACAGTAAAGTAGTCATTTCAAAGTTTGAAAATGTATACAATTTGTATGCTCTTTCTTTTGTTTTTATTTTTTATTATTTGACGTGTAAATTGTACATTTATGAATAAAGTACTTTGATTTTGAATTGTGACTTTGGTTTTAAAAAAAACTATACTAATGTTGTAAAGCTGAAGAGGTTTTTTGTTTGAACGCGCTAATGTCAGAAACTGCTGGACCGATTTCGAAAATTCTTTCATTGTTGGATATTTAAGTGATCTCTGAGTACTATAAGCTATATATTATGTAGTATGTATGGGTTGCCTGGAAGAGATCGCTCTTAGCGATAAGGTCGCCGTTTGTTACACTAGATTTAAGAATTTTTCTTTTTGTTTATTTATTTTTCTTTTTGTGTTGTGAACAATAAAGTGTTTATCTATCTATCTATGTAGTATATGCGACGCCGGGGTAAACCGCTAGTTCAAATGAAAGTTGTGACCATGCTTTCAACGCTGTCAATGTTTTGAAGTTCTCTAATAATCTAACGTCTCATTCACTCTAGCTTTTTATATTATGAGATCTAAAAAATATTTTTTATTTCAACACAAAAACATAATTAAATACATGTGCATAATTTTCGAACGATGTACTTTTTTAAAATTAATTTAGGCTTTACACTTTAGATTTTCTCGCTTGTTGTTAAGCAACGATGCGGTCTACGACGGGGCGTGGTTACCTCTAAGAAACTGATTTACTTTTGAGGACACCAAGATTGTAACCATCCGGCAACGCATTCCACAGCCTAGACGTTCTTACCTCAAAAGTAGAGTCAAATATCTGCATTCGAGTTGTTGGAAAGTGAAATGATGTCATTTTTCGAGCTAAGTCCCGCCCGATAGAAAGAAGAGCAAGATGATATTAGATCATACAGATCAGTTGCACACTCTCCTCAAAATGGATCAGCTAAAAAACCGATACTCTACCAATTATTATGCGGCGATGTTCAAGGCTGCATCGGATCGGATAATTCTTTTTTTGGTTGTGTTTTCGCTCTGTGTACTAAGTATTCTGTTGTACAATTCTTGTTTTATTCTTACTGAAGTGTTAATTACATTATCTCCAGCTTGTCGCTGTAGATTTAGCGTGTTTGCGATGCGACAACCTTAACGAGTTCGTGTTAGTCTAGAAACAATAACATTCGGCCATTTGACCTCTCGTCTCATTGAGGTAAATTTATAAATGACTTCACTTCTATGAGCGATGAATAAATTATTTGGATGTCGTTTAAAAATACTAAAAATCGCAGTTGAAAAATTTTGAGTGGTTGGGTGAGAAAAATACTTTAAGACCAGCCAAATGTACAATAAATTAAATTTGTTTTTCTCTGAAAATACAAAAACCGACTTAATGTCAGACTCGACAAAATTTAAATTTTTTTGAGATATTATGATTCCCAACGCTATCGCGTAGCACACATACGAAAAACTTGAGAATGTCCTCTTTTTTGAAGTATTAAAAATCATTGAAATCGGTCTAGCCATTTCGGAGTAGTAGGTACAGTACCCGGAGATAAGTATTGCACATCGGCCTTTGGAGGGAGACAGTCGGCTGATTTCGGCTTCGTAGAGCATTGTCTCTGTCGCACACTACCTATGTGACGTTTTGTCAGTCGTTGTTTAAGTGCGATAGAGTGCAGTCGCGTCCAGTTCAAAATATATAATTAGAGTTGTTAACACCCCCAAATTTAAATAATTTAAAGTTGTACTGTTCAGTTGTAATGTGTTTTTATTAGAAAATATTGTATATATTTCAATAGTATTAATACAATAACATATTATTGAATTCTAGACCACCAGAAATCTAAATGCTTGTTTTATTCTTTTCAGTTTTTTTTAGTATGCGAGTACGTAGTTTGGTTCACTTTTTACGCAGTCGGGTTTTTGAGTTTTTAAATTATATTTTTTTATTTTATACTTTTTAGTTATGAACAATGTTGTGAATGTTAATGTGCTCAACATAATAATATGCATCTTTTGGTTGTTGACCGAATGTCTTCGTTTCTACTGATATAATAAATATGTAGGATTTTCTACTGCAAGTAATTCATATTTATAGTTTTGTGTTAGTATAGGTTTTCGATTGATGTTGAGTACCTACTAAATCGTTTGAAGTTGGAGATGGGCGACCGAGGCGGAGCAATCCGAGAGCGGTTCCGTGTTCTCACAATCAGCGGCAGAGTTGAAACCCCATGGAGGTTTATTAGTAGATAGGGGCACCATGTCCATACATGATATAGAGTGCAACATAACCCGGGTGTCTCCCGGGCGGGGCAGTAGGGTATGCGTAAATACATTTCCTGCACGTACGAAAATAAGGTAGTCCAATATACCTATTAGCATAGATCGTAGAACCCAAGATGGGCCCCATCCCAAACTTCACGGCGCACGCAATCATGTCAACGTTGGGAAGAGTGAGCTCACTCTTTCCGTTCTAGTCGGTTGCAGGACGCGGTGGACGCCGGACGTTTTTACCTATCATTATTCGGTGTCAACAACCAAAATAAGTAGAACCACAGCAAATCTCGCCGCTAGTGATTATAGGGGTCAAGTAGATTGGTTGTTTGTAAGCCATTTACGATACATACAGAGACGCAGTTTATTACCAATTTCAAGGTGCTCAGGGCACATCTATTGATATGTATCGATGCCTACTAGATACATTAGTATATAATGTCCATCCACATTCACACGTACAGTTAGTTATACGAAGTTTTCTGCTACCTAAAAACCTATAAATGTGAGAGTGGTTGTTACTCAACTTTAAATCGATATACATCCTAAACGATCAGTCAAATGGAAAAATATTGAGAGAAAGCTAAACACTATTTTTAAATACCTATTCAACGATACCCCTCTTGACATATTTTGGTGATTTTCATTTTTTTAATTTGGACAATATGGCGTCCTGAATCCGCCATATTGGACTTACACTAATGTCATGTCTTTAGTGTCACTCGCCAGATAAAGAGGAATCGATTGACGTGTGAATCATAAAAATCGGCCCAGGCGTTTGGTCTGTATAGTGCTTCAAAGGAACATACAAACATACATACATACATACATACATAGACTGTTAAACACATTACCACTCCTTTGCGTCGCGCAGTCGGGTAAAAAAGGGAAACCTTTACGAGGTCAGTCACGCCAAATTATATACAATGTTTATAAATATTTTGTAACCGAAGCTGACAGATTTAAAAAAAATGAAGATGAAAATGTAAGTTGTTATTTTAAGAAGGTTCAAGCGCAAGTTGCAAATCCCACTGGAATTTCAAGAAGAACTTTGAACAATATATTAAACGAAGTCAGTACTGAAACACATTCTACTGAAATTAAGTTTAGCACTCCAAAAAAAGGGAGACCAAAAAAGCAATTTCGTTTGGATATGGACGATTTTGATTATGATGTTGTTCGAAGAATTGTGTATGATTTTCACTTACGATTTAATGAACTGCCAACAATAAAATCATTAAAAGCTAAATTGTCTGAAGCTATTAATTACAATGGGTCTGAAAAGACGTTGAGAAAAATACTTCACGAGATGGAATTTCGGTTAACTAAAATGGAAGATAATCGAAAAGTTTTAAGGGAAAAGCACGATGTAAGTCTCAAACGAATGGAATATAAATCGATAAAATACACAAATTTCGCGAAACAGGAAAAAATATCGTCTACATGGATGAGTCTTACATACATACATCCCACACTAAAGGGAAATCTTGGAGTGATGATAAGAAAAAAGGAGTAAAAAAGCCAATTTCAAAAGGTCAACGTTTGATAGTACTTCATGCGGGAAATAAAAAAGGCTTTGTAACCGGTGCCTTTTTAACGTATAAATCCACGGATACTACAGGTGACTACCACAATGAAATAACGAATAACGATAACTACGAGAAATGGCTGGTTAATCAATTAATCCCAAATATATCCAGTGATTCCGTTCTAGTTATCGACAACGCACCCTATCAAAATAAATATGTTGAAAGACCCCCCCAACTCAAACACCATTAAACAGGAAATGATCAACTGGTTAAACAGACACGAAATTCCAGTTGATCCAAAATTAACAAAACCCCAGATTTACGCTATTGTGTGTATTACTACCTATGTCAGCACAAGGAGAGGTATACAGAGTTTTCCGTGAACAAAGTACTTGCCGAACATGGGCATACTGTGTTTCATCCGGATTTTAATCCAATTGAAAATATATGATCTCAACTAAAAGGCTATGGAGTCTCTAGAAATGTGGGTATGAATTTAACTACAGTAAAAACGTTATTGACTGAAAAAGTAAACATGATCGGGACTGAAGAGTGGAAAAAGGTTTGCGATCACACGATCAATGTGAGAATGAATATAGAAGCATTCAACACGGTTTAGACAATTACACTGATAGACTAGTGATAAATACGGCTGATAGTGACAGTGATATTGACCTCTTTGAGAGCACAAATAGTGAAATGGAAGTAATTGAGAATTATAATTATTATTATTTTTATAACAATGTCTCACTTTAACAATAGGTACAATGGTGTTTATTATGTATAGGTACTACAGCTGTCATTTTCCAAAGTAATTAAATACGTAAACATAATGTGAACTTTTTTATTTTATTTAACCCGAACCTAAAGCCATCACTTATAGAAAAAATTGTATTTTATACAAAGAATAAAAATAATAATTAAAAGAAACAAATTAAAATTGTTTTAACAGCTCCTAATAGATGCCTGACTATTTGTATTTCGTGCGACAGAGATGACGCTCTACGAATCCGAAGTTGGCCGATTGTCTCTTTCCAGGTGTCGATGTGCAATATTTATTGCCGGGTACTGTACCTACAGATGGCCATCAGGGACAGAAATGCAGCCGTAGTAGAGGCTCTCAGCAATAAGGCAAAGAATCGATGTCGAGTCGATTACTAGCGGAATCCCAACCGGTAGTGATCGGCTCAACAGACGAGCACTAACTAGTATTAGGTTTAAAATGTTCCCAACTCCCCCCTTATTTTCCTCTTCTTCTGATTATCCAAGAAATATGTAAATAAATAAGATTTGAAATGACAAAAGTCACGGACCCCGGAGTCTGTGGAGTAGCAATATTGAATTAAAAAAAAAGAAAAAAAGAGTAGTAGGTACGACTACGCGAGATTTTTGTCGTACTAATACAAATGCGAAACTTTGTACATACACACGTACAAACTAATAATACAAATAACAGTTAATACACACTTATTAGCTCACACGTATGCATTTTTTTAACGGTTGTTCGGACGAATGAAATTAAACACAACGATGGTATGGATATGTTTTTTTTTATAATAAAGATTGACGAGACGAGCAGGACATGTGCCTGATGGTAAGCAACATGCCTGCCACATAACAGCACAGTGACACCCAGCTATTGGAACATGAAGAGTCCAAATCATTACCTAGCATTGCAATGCGCTCGTCACCCAGAGATCTAAGTTGTTATATCTCTAAGCCCTATAATTTCTCTGGAAACATTGCCCTTCAAACCGGAACACAGTAATGTTTGCACATTACTGCTTGAATTACTGCTTTATGTGAAGAGAAAGCCGCCTGACTACGTAGGGAACGTGGTGCTGCAATTGTCCGCCCCTGGCCGAAGATCCAGAGGCCGACCCAAAAACAGATGGAGGACTGTAGTGCAAAGGGCAATGAGAGAATGCGAGTTGTCAGATGACGATATCTTAGATAGAGCGAAGTAGAGTAGAAAAAAAATTGGCAATCATAGGAACTGCCGATAGAAGTGAAAACTTATAACTCAGAATTTGATAGAAATTATTCAGTATTTCCCATTGGCTCACGCATTTCTAGATGGCCATGCCATGATGGGGAGGCCACGCCCTTTCAGCATTTCCCATTGGCTGACGCATTTCTAGATGCCCAATCGCCAAGGTCCCGAGTTTACCCGAAGATTTCTTATCATACCCGAACGAGAAGAAATCAATTTACACCCCACGAAAATTTTGTCCAGGCGCGCCTAAAGAAGTTTTCACTTCAAAAGCAGGAAGGCTGACCCAACCACCATATGGGATATATGTATAGCCAGGAAGATAGAGAGTAAGCACCTTTGATTTCATTCAATAGTCTAAGTAAGCCGCAGATACCGCGGGCGCATCTACTTTGTTTAAAATAAAAACCCATGATGTATATGAGTATTACGTATGTTTGTGCATGTCGTGCATTGTCTACCGGTTTGCACAAAGGTCAAGGTGCAGGTTGCATCACAAATAGAGCAATAAAACTAAATGGGAATGATACCGCCGCGCACTTTCGACTTCGTTTCACAGCGGCTATTCTCAAACCCTTCGATATAGCACAGATAAAATATATCACAGAAGTAATAGGTACACTCCATCAGCATCATTTAAATACTATATATTGTAACTATAACTTAACCTTAAGCTTAAGCGCTGTAAATATTATAATAGTAGTTACATATTTCGTCTTCTATACTAATATTATAAAGAGGAAATATTTGTTTGTTTGTTTGTAATGAATAGGCTCCGAAACTACTGGACCGATTTCAAAAATTCTTTCACCTTTGGAAAGCTACATTATTCCCGAGTAACATAGGCTACGGCAGATGGCGCTGCAGTTGATATCTAGGTTATTATTCGAGCGAAGCCGGAGCGGGCCGCTAGTCATTAATAAATTAAACATACCTAATAAAATACTGGCAACAATAACGCACGCAGTCGTAATAGCACCCCTGCGTGACAGAAACAATTTGGAATTATGAGGTGCTTGCTTTGTTATTGGGCCTCCAAAGCTTCTTCAACATTCAAGGTGTTTAAAGTCGTAAATAATCATAAAACACTAGATTCATGATGCTTTATAATGCTGAAAACTGCTACTAACTTCGGATTTATTGTTGTAGTTGTTTTTTTGTAAAGGTTTTAGACTAAAATAAAGCTCTACCTCAACAAGATCGATTTAATATGAAAGAATTTATTAAAGGTAATTTATTTTCTTCAAAATGTTTTAAGGGCAATGTTTCCAGAGAAATTACAGGGGTTAGAGATATAACAACTTAGATCTCTGGGTGACGAGCGCAGTGCGGTGCTAGGTAATGATTTTGGCTCTTCATGATCCAATAGCTGCGTGTCACTGTGCTGTTATGTGGCAGGCATGTTGCTTACTATCAGGCACATGTCCTGATCGTCTCGTCACTCTTTATTTAAAAAAAAACCTGACTTCAATTTAAAGTTTATTTCAGACTCTCCACGTAATTTCATAAGAAACCATCACCATAAGTCATCTAGAGACATGAACGTAAATTTTAGATTTTTGTTCATGTTTAAAAAATCGCCACACTGATTTCGATGAAATGTACATGGGACCACCTCTGAACTATGATCTACCAAACAAAAAAAGTATTATCAAAATTGATTCACAATTTGCGGAGCTATCGCGTAACATACTTCCCAAAAAAAAGCATACAACCGAATTGAGAACCTCCTTCTGTATTGAAGTCGGTCTAAGTATAAAATAAAAACAAAAAAAATCAAATAAATAAAAAAAAAACAGGTTTAGATTTAGAATTATTTCAAAATTGTTTGCTAATGCGTTGAGCTATGTCGGTAACCTTGGTTTTCTGACGAATCACTTCGTTCCGAATACGATCCCTCAGAGACACTCCAAGCTTAAGTCTTTCCATAACTCGTTGTGCGACTTTAAATTTGTGGACCACCTTAGCTGTCTATCTGGTCTAGACGGGAGAACGGTGTCTGCCAAACTGGAGCCCCTGGTTCGAATCCCACGCGCACCACTATCTTTTCGAAGTCAGGTGCGTATATTGCCGCTAAGTTAGAAATGGTTAATAAAAACATCGCTAGAAAACCGATTAGTACCTAGAGTCTTTCGAGGTCATAATCCACCACCAACCCAAACAGGTCCAGCATGGTGGATCATGGGCTTGACTATCTGATCTTTACTCTACTATTTCTTTGTTTCATTTTTTGCTTTGGCCGCCATTTATGGGACTAGTTTTAAGTATTTCATGTTTTGTATATTTAATATATTGATTTATGGCTGGTGTGCATAATAAAGCGTTTTTGTCTGTCTGACTCTCTCCTTGCAAGAAAAGCTAATGCTATGCGTATGCAAAACTGTCGGTGTCCATATTTCGGCTCCATAGGTCATGACCACAGATCTTTGGACATGACAGATAGTACACACTAAACTCTTTCTATGCACCTTCAATCACTAGACTGTTTGTATTAGAACACAATCGTCCGGTTACCTCACCGACAGTTAAGTGATTTGTCACGTACACCCAATCACCATCCGACTGGGTTTACCTCAGCGCCTCGGTTTCGACACAGCAGATATACAAATACATCTTACTTGGAACCCGGAATTGTCATGATACTGACATATTGTCATGATGCTGGTTATAAAACAGCAAATTTTTTACTAAACTTAAAAATTGATACCTAAACATGTAAAACTGCTCAAAATCAAGGGTTAAGTCACATATATTAATTTACTACTAATGGTCAATACAAAAGACATCAACGTTCTGGCTATTATAACCGCCTTATTTCAATGATTTTATAAAGGCTTTACGCCAGCCAAAAACCTGTCAAATATTTGATCAAACACAAATTGCCATTAAAATGATGTTTGCGATGTAAAACAGTGGTTGGTCTGAGTGTAAAACTATTAAAAAGACTCAAAATTGAGCTCAGATGTTGTAATACAGCGGTTAGTTTATCATATTATTTTGTTGTCTAAAAACTGCCGAGTTGATTAAGATACTCTCAGAATGACAAAAAAAAACCTGTCAAAATAGGTCTTGTTGTCATAAAAATGGCACCAATGTTTAATTATGTTAAAGAAATTTGATAAGTAGGTATTTGGCAATGTCAATAATTTTACTACATAAAATATTTTCAGTTTTCACCCATTTATCACTAACATCTGTCATTATGAAAATACCAAGAGAGCGCCAGTTTCTCATTTTGATAGAGAAATTTGATAAGTACCTATAATGATCCCAATGTCAATAATTTGACAATCATTTTCACTCACTTACCACACAAATGTATCATTCGGAAAAGGCCTTTGATCACTTGAACTACCAAGAACATATCTAGCTATTTAGTTGGTTGTGCAAGGTGGTCGATTGCGACACTCGGGTCAATGAATGATTTATACCTAACCAAGAATGTAGAGTCAATGTAAATACTAAATAACAGTCATACCTAACTCAAGGCTTACGAGACCCAAAAAAAGCTGTCAATTTTTTGTGCCAAGTTGAAACGATGTAGACATTTTCGACTCAACATTTGCAAAAAAAAAACTGTTTGTACTTATGTAGGCACCCAAGAATTTGTACTAAAACTTTAATTCTTAAGAAAGTAACTAACGCTTCTTCTGAAAGGTGGCTAGCTTTTTTTTACTGATAGCGAAATGTTACATATGGTTTTTTATTTTAGAATGTCATTTAAAAACAGGCTTTATAGCGTAGGTAGTTACTTGTAAATTTAATAAAAAGAAGTTGTCTCGTACACAACACAATTTTGCTCGAAACTAAACTACTACTTGTGAATATTTTCCTATGATAGATAGAACCACCATTATTGTATAATATTTTGTTATTACTTATTTTACCAAGTAAATTGACCCTTAAGGCCCTGACTAAATGACCTTGAATATAATTATCTTCCCTCTTTGCGCACCCAAAATGTAAGCAAGAGAGAAATAGTAGCATTTGTTACATACATGTTTTACGCTCAGATTTTTATAAAAAAAGATTCTACCATAATGTTTGTTATTACATTATATATCCGTTGGTGTAAAAACAAAATCCAACGCGCACTTAGTCGAGGAGTTTTAAACATGAAAACTTTCCGAAAGTGTTCTCCAATGATCGCTATAAGAAAAAAGTATTTTTCAAAGACATATTTTGTAAGAAGTCTATTGCTTAGAATGTATGCCAGCCGCTCGCCGGCGGCGCCAACAATTTCAATAAAAAGCCGGGCCGGCATTTCACTTTCGTTACAAGAAGCGAGACCACGTGGCTACTGTCTAATGTCGAGTCGTATGTTGCTATTTATATGGCTGGTTTTTGTTGAGTATCATTTTTCTTTTAATTTATCAACTCCACAGTCTCTGTGACTTTTGTGAGTTCTTTTTAATCGCATTCAAACAAGGAGGAGGGTCTCAAGCAGAAAGTAAATGTTCTTTTTGTATGTTAAGCGATAGCGCCGCAAATCGTGAATCGATTTTGATGATTCTTTTTTTATTTGATAGATTAAGTATACATAATTCAGAGTTCCCATATAAATTTCATCGAAATTGGTGTGGTGGTTTCTGTAATATGACCAAAAAAATAAAATTTGCTTACTTGAGATAGATTCTTATGAAATTTGGTCGAGTGTCTAAATTTTGTTGTAAATTGAAGCCGGTTTTTTCGGTGAAAATTAATTATTACGTTAGTAAATAACATTTTTTTTATATGTTTAATGTTCCTTTTCTTCTGAAAAGGAAAATAGAAGTGTGAGGAACATTTCCAACAATTCTAGTATTGAGTTGTATTTTTACAAGTTCATGAAGACTATATTTAATTTAATTTATTTATTTATTATTAATTATTATTATTTATTCATTTATTAACTTTATTTAATTTACAGGTTTCCGTTGCCTTTGCTTTCCTGCTATGAAACGTACATATTTGTGTTCTTTCTGAGTATAATCATTCAGTGATTTTTATTTCGAGTCTAAATTCAGCAGCGACTAAATACAGGCGACTAAATTTAGCCAAGTGTAATAAGGGCTTAACCTCTACCGTTGGGCAAAGTAAATTTCAAAAAATAAAATTCGCAAATCCCACTAATCCCACTAATATTATAAATGTCAAAGTATGGATGTTTGTTGCTCAATCACCCCGTATCGTATGAACAGATCAGGCTGCAATTTGGAATACAGTTAGATTATAGTCTGGAAGAATACATAGGCTACTTTTTATCCCGGGAAATTAACGGGAACGACGGGAACGGGAAGTACGCGCGTAAAACCGCGGCGCACTGCTAGTATAAAATAAAATCCTTGAAGTATACGTCCAAGATAACTATAAATATAATCTTCCTTGTGCTTTATTTCCTCCTCACGTAGAAAGTGTCCTTTTAACAATTCAATGTCGTCTTATCGCCATTGTTTCAGTAGTTTTATCTATCTAAAAGGAAAATAAACTTGGATATGTGTATCCTACCTACCTTTCAACTGAAGTAAAAGAGCTCCGTATATTTTATTGTTTTGTGCAGCACAATGGCACAATCTACGTTAGAAAATCTCGTCAGAAGCCTGATGAGGACTGTTGAAAACTTAGTGAGTAAAGTTGACACCCTACAATCAAAATTAGACAAGCAATCGTGCGAGATTGCAAAGCTGACTGTACTGCGAAGCGAATCAAGCGCCCAATGTTTGATACCTAATCCACCAGCGACGGCTCCTGTTACTGCAACCAAGGAAAATTTACCGATACGGACTGCAAGGAAAAACGCTACAGCTGCAATAGCGGAAATAACCAACTCCAAAAAAATTATAAAACCGAAATTATCAAAAGGACAACTTGAAGGCGTGAGTACTAATAAAATTATAAATACCTTCAGTGCGGGGTGTTCCACTGCGTCAATAACACAAGTTTCACCGTTAGTAACACTAACACAAACACCTGTCGCGACGACACCGACACATTCAGCTGTTCAGCCGACGGCGACGGCTTATGATAATGATGATAGTCGCGGCGAACACTGGGAACCGGCGGGTCGGAGAAAGCGGCGGACTGCTAAACATTCTAGACCTATAGTAATAGGAACCGGCACGGGTACTTGTAATGAAGCCTTTCAAGCAGTAGAAAGAACCAAGTATATACAGGCATGGCAATTTAAAACTGATACAACCACTGAACAGATAAAACATTTTTTAAATAAAATAGTAAATGCAGACTTCTATATAGAAAAACGTGACATTAAATCAAATAAACATTCGTCATTTGTGATCGGAATGCCGGAGAGTGTGTATGACAAAGTAACTGAGCCAAATGTGTGGCCTAAAGGAATTAGATTCGCGGACTGGTTTTTTCGTTCCCGCTCGCTCGTGGAGCCGGCGGCGGCGTGAGAGCGAGCGCGGTGAGCTCGGCTGCGTGCGATGCATCACACTGTGCGCCGGCGACGGAACATTCTGTGGCGGTATTGAATGAGAAAGACAACAATGGTTACGTTGCGATTTGTCATCAAAACATACGTTCATTAAAGAATAAAACGAATTTGTTAGAAATACAGCTCTTGAATAATATTAGATGTGATGTACTCTGTTTGACCGAGCACTGGCTTAAATTAAATGAAATTAAGTGTATTACCTTAAATAATTTTATACTCGCATCGTATTATTGTCGACCGACTGTTCTGCATGGTGGGTCTTCTATATATGTAAATAGAAATATGAAATATAAAAATTTAGAGTGTTACTCGAAGATGTCGGTGGAACAAATTTGCGAAATTTCGGCCATCGAACTGGTTGAAAGGAAGCTTACAGTTGTATGCATCTATAGATCAAACTTAACAAGTACCACATTATTTTTTCCTGTTCTACAATGCCTGTTCGATAAGTTAGTTCTGGATGCGGGGCAGTTTATTGTTGTAGGTGATTTGAACATCGACACAATGTGTCCGAACAATTCAGACCTAAGGAAACTTAGTGATATTTTATCAACGCACAACCTATGCAATATTGTCGATTTTCCTACAAGGGTTGATGCTCATTCTGAGACCAGCATCGACCACGTATACGTGGGGGCGGGCTGGGCCGACGCGGCGCGCGCGCGGCCGGCCGGCACCCGGCTGTCTGACCACCTCGCGGTGCGCGCGACCGTGCCGTGCCGCGCCGGCCCGGGCCCGGCGCCCGTCGTGCTCAGCCGGTCATACACTCCCGCTAACAAGTGTAACTTTGTAGCGGCGTTGAACAGTATCGCTTGGGAGGAACTTGCACTAAAGTATTCGACATCGTCCGAATGCTTAGCACGTGCAATAGTTAACATTTTAGAAAATAATCATGACGTGTGTTTCCCTTTGCTTAAGAAAACTATAATTAACAAGAGAACCGTGTGGGCCACGGATGAAATTATTAATTTAAATTTATTATTGTATGACATGAATAAATTGAAATTGACATATCCCGATAATATTGAATTAAATTTAAAATACGATGAATTTCATAATAAATTCGACGACTTACTTAGGTATGAGAGAAGTAGATATTACAATGACATTATCGATAAATCTGACAATACGGTCAAAACCATGTGGGAGATAGTAAACTCACAAACTGGAAGAGATAGGGAGCGTCTGGATTTCACTGAAGTGGTTGCTCGGCCTGATGGATCGAAATTTTTAACGAAGAGTGAAGCCGTGAACTATGTCAATGCTCATTTTGTAGGTATAGCGACGACATCCGGAGCACCTACGGCTGACATCGCGGCGGCCACGAGCGTGCTTGCTGCGGCGCGGCCGCCCGCGGACCGCAGTCTTTTGATTAGACCTTTTACGCCACATGAGATTCTCCGAATACTTACAAAAGGTGTGGCGCGTAAAAAATCTAAGGATGCCTATGGCATTTCTATTTCGTTGCTGAATTATGTAGCACAATATGTATCACCTATTCTGTCCTGCTTGTACAATCAATGCCGAATCGAGGGAAGATATCCATTAGCTTTAAAACAAGTTAAAGTGTCACCCTTGTACAAAGGAAAAGGCAAACAGGAAGACGTAAATAATTATAGGCCTGTCTCAATTATTCCGGGGATAGCAAAAATTTTCGAACATGGTTTGAGTGCACGTATCACGGAATATCTCACGGAGTGTCAGTGCCTGAGTGATAGACAGTACGCATACCGAAAGGGAAGGTCAACGACGTCGCTGGCTGTGGAGTTGGTGCGGCGAGTGGTCGAAGCTCGTGAGGGAAAGCAGCAGGTGGCGGTGATCTTCTGCGACCTCTCCAAAGCGTTTGATGTTGCCGATCGCGACATCATCGCCATCAAAATGAAACATTATGGACTGGACGGTGCTGCTCTGGATCTGCTCTCTGACTTTATGACAGATAGGCGCCAGGTCGTGGTGGGAGATAGAGGCAGAGCGAGGTCACAGCCCCTGGAGACGGTTAATGGAGTGGCGCAGGGCTCTTCGCTCTCCAATATCATGTTCTCTCTTCTCCTCAACGACCTCCCGGAGTGCATTGAAGATGGTCATACCTTGATGTACGCAGATGATGTCGCAGTCATTGTCACCGCGCCTGCTGTTGACCAACTTGAGTGGAAGCTGAATGTGGTTGCGAATAGTCTCAATACCTGGTTTGGCATCAATGGCCTGATGTTAAACGCTACTAAGACGCACTTCATTCATTTTAACCTGGCAGGACGTTCTAGCAAACCACTTGTCGTGAACATTGGCGGCACTAACATGAGCCAGGTGGAATCAACCAATTTTGTCGGTTTTCAGCTCGATAGGTCATTTATTTGGGCTGATCACATTGACATGTTATGCGGTAAAATAGGCCGGGCCTGCTTCGCGTTATGGCGTATTTCTGCGCTGCTACCATACCATAAAGTTCGGCAGTGTTATTTTGCGTCCGTGCACTCGCTCCTCTTATATGGGATCGAACTTTGGGGTCGCGCTGCCGATTGGGCGCGTGTCTTCGTTTTACAGAAGAGAGCTGTGCGAGCGATTGCACGGGTACCGGAGGAAACGTCTGCACGTCCATATTTTAAATCCATGGGGATACTTACGGTCCCAAGTGTGGTATGTTTCCAAGCGGCAATGTATGCTAGGGACCATATTGATGAGTACGCTCACGTAGGGGACACACGGCCTCAGCATCCGTCTCGGCACGCTCGCCGGCTCGGCTCTGTACCCTGCACCCTTACCAAGACTTCTAAGCTGATACACGTCATGGCGCCGACAGTATTCAATAGGTTGCCGTTAGAGGTGCGTGATGCGCCCACTAGAGGCTCGTTTAAGCGCAAGTTAAAGCACTGGCTTACCGAACAGGCATTTTACAGGTTCGATGACATTGAACAGCTAAAAGTTTCATAAACAACCTAGTCAGTAGTTTATTTTTATTATTAATGTAGTGAAATTGTATCAAGTATTTTAATGTTTAATTATGATGTAATTTGATTGACATTTTTATTTGATTTAATCAATTATTTGGATGGAATATAATTAATTATTACTTTATTATTACCTATTTGTAAAAATTGACATGTAACTTAATTATTATTAATTATTACTTTATTATTTTTCGTAAGAATTGACATGTAACTTATATTGTTATCAATAAAATACTATGACTATGACTATGACTATGATACTACCTTGAATTTATTGCTTTGTTAGAAATAAATTACGGTTGTCAGTGATTAAATTGAAGTTATTTCACTAGGGTCTATATATGTAGTAGCAAAAAATGTACTTATTTAAGAAGGCATAACGTTTTTAGGATTTATGATAATTTACCATAACAACTAAACGCGTAACTATTTTTACATGATTTTTACTAGCATAACCGTGTATATATAGCATAAAGATAAATTAGCATAATGTTATGTTAATGTTATTAGCATAATGCCTTAAAGGCACACATTGAGAAAAGTATAACAATTAACAATACCTGAACATATGTATACATGTATACATATAACAAAAATGTAGCCACCACTCAAAATGCGTAGGATATAACACACTACTCAACGTATCATTTGTGTTATTATGATAAAATAAAATTAGAAAAAATAAGAAATGTCTAAATGCTATAATGCGCCTCATCAATAGTCGAATTGAATGTAGGTAAGTAGTACACATTATGCCAAAAACGATTATGCACAAGTTACATTATGACACTAAATATTATGCTACATTCATTGTGCCAAAGTTAATTACGGGAAAAATATGCGTTTTAAATGGCAACCATTTCACTATCCTTACCAAAATTTTAACGGGAACGTTTGTGATAACGTATGGATGTTTGTATATCTTTCATGCAAAAACTTCTGATGGGATCTTAGTGTAATTTGGCGCATATATACTTGTATATACAGAATAGTCTGGAATAACATTTAGTATTTTGAAGTCGGTTGTAAATCTCGAAATGAAACAAATGATAGCGTGACGCGTGTGAGCGACTGATCGTACATGCGCAAGCGCATGTTCTGTTACACCGCTACAGTTTCAATACTTTCGTGGAGAAAACGTGAGTTGTTGTGTGTTTAATTACTGGAAAATTTGGTTCTGGTTCTTAATGACCGGAAAGAAAATTATTGTAGTATTTGGCGTATTTTTAGAATAGTATATTGTTAACTGTGTAAATTAATTTAACATTGTAGTCGTAGGACTCTTTGCTGAGTCCGTGTAGGGAAGTCCCACATCTGTGCCATTTATTATACCATACAGCAGTAATGTGATCCAGTTTGAAGGGAAATGTTTCCAGAGAAATTACGGAGCATAGAGATAAATCATCTCTTATCTCAGTGTGCTCATAGTGCTAGATAATGATTTGGACTCTCCATGTTCCAAAATCTGCGTGACACTGTGTTCTTTTGGGAAGCCATGTTGCTTACCATCAGCCTCATGTCCTGCTCGTCCCACTCGTCCCTGCCCGTCACACTTTACCATAAAAACAAACATTCCGTATTTAGTGTTTGCTATTTGATTTGAAGATTTTCAATACTGTTTGAAATTTACGATTTGTCGCGAAGAAGTTCAGCATTGTTGTTTATGTCTCTCTCTTGTGAGAGATCTCGATTTGACTGAGATTTTTCTCAGCATTGGAAGTGTCAAAAAGACTCTTTCATTGCCGTTTATGTCTTCTACGACAACTTAAAGTCATTCTTCCAAATTTAATATTAGGCGTCTTCAAGATGAAAAAAATCTAATGAACTGGCAATATTGTGGCCGTTATCGACACCGCTGTTTGTTTATAAGAATTTACAAATATTTTTTCGTTTTGTCTGCATTTCCAGAGAACCAGTGTTTTCTCGAACAATTCAGCTAATCGTCGTCGTCCTGGATCCTTCAATTATTTAAACCGTTTTAAATCACTATGCGTGACAAACTACAGAGAAGTGTAACCTTTAAATTAGTAGACGTCCCAACAAATATGTTTAAGTGTTGCCACTTGTGAGATTGGAAACCCCTGAAAACAGCACCACATTTGAATATAGGTCGAAAAAACTGGAAATTTATCTTTAGGATGTTTCTACATGACGAAAACCTAAATTCCTTATCCGCCTTCTTACCAAGCATACACATATTTATTAATTAATTTTAATATTATTATTACAATATACCATGCTGTATATTGAAGACCCCTTATCTTCTGAACGCTCTTGGAATAAAGTAGTGTGACAGATCAACGGGCAGAACACCTCCAATTACCAGCATCTGTCCCGAATACCTGTTACATCCTGAAAAGGACGTTCGATTTTCTGCGACAGCCTTGGCTGGTTGGAGTAGAAAAAAGGAAGTATATGCCACGCAAAATGTACCAAGTAACAATGGACCAAATAAGAGGCTACCCATCTGTACATGTCACGTAGTTTAGGTGTGTTCTTTTAAACATAATGCATCGGAGTCTCAACAGTAGCAACAGTCCATGTGATTGTGATGGTAATGAAGCCACAACACAGTTTGGTATTTGAATGACCCACCGACTACTCTTTTGTTGGTGCCTAATGAATGTTTAGTTGAATGCGGACCTTTCAAAACCTTTGTTAATGTTTCAGGTCAAACGTTGATCGGTCAGATTGACCACAAGCTGACTGTAGTCTGATTTAGATATACGGTTTACAATTTGACACTATTCGACAACTGTTAATAGGACGATTTTTTAAAAAGAGTTTCTGCATGAGTAAACTTACGTATTCGACAGATAATTATTGCTTCTATTGTGGCATTCAGGTTTTTGAAGTGAAAACTTCGTTAGGCGCGCTATAGACAGAATTTTCGTGGGCTGTGAAATGGATTCATCAATCGTCACGCTTGGATATGATAATGGATCGGATCGGATATGAAATCTTCGGGTAAACTCGGTAAAAACGGCCAGGTAGGTACCAGGGTAACAGAAACGGTAAAGAGTTTCGATTACCTACCTCCAACAGCCCAGCGTTTATCTCCAGATACCAGGACAACAGCAAGTTTTCACTTGTATGGGCAGTTCCTATGACTGCCAATTTTTTTTTATAAGTATTACAGGTTTATACCTTCTCCGCCATCTCACATGATGTTAAGTGACGATGTGCTCTTCGATAGAGCGTACTTACCTAGAAGAAACCGATTCACTCTCGATTTGGAGACACGAAGATGGTAACCATAGGGAAACCCCATTCAGGGAACGCATTTCATATACATGAAGATACGCGTTTGATCACCATCAACTAAGCATAAATAAATAGCTAGGATCTTTTATGTTACCACTGCAGGACGTCTACTCTATTTCTACGAAAACGTAATTTGGAAAAAAAACTCGCGACTTTCCTACTCTCGTTCTACTTCGTTTCGTCCGATACAACATTGTTTGACGTTTATATGTGCTAAGCATACTCTAATTAAAGTAGGCTTGGAACATTTAAACGGACAAAACGAAGGATCGAAGTAGAATCGGAGTTGGAAAGTAGCGAGTTTATTTCGAAATTACGTTTTCATAGAAAGAGAGTAGACGTCCTGGAAACTCGGGATCTTCTATCAGCAGGAGAGAGTTAAGTCCATAATCCACTACAATGGCTTCGTTCGGGTTAGTTCGGGTTGGCGAAGGACGTACATCTACGAAAGATGTATTTTTTTAAACATGCTGATTTCAAAATTTACTTCACCGTTAAAACCAGTGGTGATGACAAAATAGTACACCACTTAAAACAATCTTTGTTACTTAACATCAATAAATCGGCAGATATGACGATTCGGCCACAGTACGCACGTTCTAAGCAAATAGTAACACCTGGTTGTACTGCGATGACACCCATAACAGATGGAATCGTCGTGACACTATAATTATATAATCAAACATGATTGCGCGTTTAGTGACGTAATGATATTTGTGTCAGCTAAGTAGCACCTGACCCTATGTAACTAGCCTCTGGAAGGTGTTAAACAGTTTACCTTACTGGCAAAAACTTTTTTCAGTTTTGGCCATGTTTTGTATTCATTTTAAGGTTAGCGGTTGAACTCTTTGCAGAGTTGGCCTGAGGAACTGCTACAATTTTGCCAAATATTCCACATACATCATCATCTTCTTCCTCCACTGTTGAACTCTAGATTCTATAGGTAATATTAAAAAGGTGAATGTATGTTTATTTGTCACGCTGCGCTGTAACGCAAAAACTACTCAACCGATCATGAAACTTTGTATACATATTCTTGGAAGTATTAAAAGTAACGTAGGCTACTTTTTATACCGGGAAAACAACGGGATCGGGAATTACACGGGTGAAACCGCAGGGCACAGCTAGTATCTACACATATTACAGGTATCTTGGGTTACAGTGGAATAACATAATATGTTGGATAGGCTTCTCCCAATTTACGCCACTGAGCTCGATCGGCAGCTTCTATCATGCACTGTTTCCCCCCCACTTCGCGCAGGTTCTCGCTCCACCTAGCTGTAGGGTGTCCCACACTGCGCATAGGCGTGGTCCGCTGCAGATCAGCTTCCACGATCTAATCTGACCCCGGCTTGTAAACTGTAGACGTATTATTAGAGATGTCCTAGCAACCCGCTTCTGTAGTATCAGCGGTGTCGGTCCCGTCAGTCAGTCTGCTAGTAAACCTTACCGAGGGCATACCGCCTAACTAAAACTGTCATAATTTTGATATTGCTATCTCTTTTCTTTTCGCTTGAAATGATTGAGATAGCATTAGCAAACCCATAGCAGATTTAGTAAGGTGGTAGAAGGGCCTGAGCCAGAAAGGGTCCATTTGGTTTACAGTGCCTAACGTGTAAGAAAGCATAATACGCCACAGGATTCTTTTTCCTACCCATTTTTGAAGTTGATATCCCTATGTTTTGAATATCCCTAAAGGGAAAAAGGGATATTTTTACGACGCACGCACACACGTTACGGAAAACCAACATCTTTACGATAGCTTGTCAACGCAAATACTAACACTAACTTCAGGTGAATACTTCTTGCGTTGTTCTTCTTTTGATATTATCTATGCTTGAACTTAGATTAAAGAGAATAAAGTAGCCAAGTGCGAGTTGGACTCGCCCATGAAGGGTTCCGTTGCAGCAAGTAACATAATATACATAGTACACATAGTTCTTGTAGTTCGTTGTAAATTTGATCGAAGTTTTAATAATAGTGTATTTATGACGTACTAAAAAAAACTACTCATCAGATCGAGTTCAAACTAATTTTCGTTGGTAGTTTTCATGGTAATGTACATCATATATTTTTTTTAGTTTTTTCATTCTCTTACTTTAGAAGTTAGAGGGGGGGGGACACACATTTTACCACTTTGGAAGCGTCTTTCGCGCAAGTTATTCAGTGTAGACAAAAATTATATTAGAAACCTCAACATCATTTTTGAAGACCTATCGATAGACACCCCACACGTGTAGGTTTGATGAAAAAAAAACTTTTGAGCTTCAGTTCTCAGTATGGGGGGCACCCCTAATTTTTGTTTTTTTAAAAAACTTTTGTAAAAATCTTAATGCGGTTCACAGAATACATCTACTTACCAAGTTTCAACAGTGTAGTTCTCATAGTTTCGGCAAAAAGTGGCTGTGACATACGGACGGACAGACAGACAGACAGACAGACAGACAGACAGACAGACAGACAGACAGACAGACATGACGAATCTATAAGGGTTCCGTTTTTACGTTTTACGGAACCCTAAAAAGTATTAACTTCTTGCGAGCATATATCCGTACACACACATCTTTTTTCTTTCCTAGTGAGACTACTCAAAATTCATTGTTGAAGGAATTAGTAGCCGCCGCCCTTACTAATGTTTTAACGATTCTCTGCTTAACGCTTATTCGTGAGATTTGCGCTGTTCAATGATCCGTACGACCAAATCTGTTCTTCATATTTGACATTGCAGAGTAAAGGTCTCACGTCTCCATTAGTATGATGATCATTGAATTTTAAGCACTCTTGGACCCGTATTGCTACCAAATCTTATTACCATAATCACGCAATACTAAACCTTATGTCAAAGTAAAAGAGGCTATCAAACATTGACTATGCTTAAGATTTTTATTGTTTCGCAAAGTGGACTTTAAGTGGTTGTAATAAAGGTTGTCAAAATGCCAGCGCTGTTTGTCCATTCTGTTTCGTTATGTCATCATCGACACTGGTCCCACCTTGTTTGAAGCATCTTCATGTTTTATTTATAGTTTTTTTTTGTATAAAACCCTATCAATGTTCAATATTTTAGAGATTTTACGCGTGAATCGAAATTACTAATTAACTGAGAGCGTTTGAATACGACCATTTTGCAGATTTTATGTGCCACTCTCTCTCTCTTATCAAACTTTTACCTGCTTCGTGGCTAAGTTCGGAGTATATATAATGTTGTAGTGGTAGGACTCTTAGCAGAGTCCGCCTGGGGAAGTACCACACCTTTGCCAGTTATTCTACCGCCAAGCAAACATTACTGTGTTCCGGTTTGAAGGGCAATGTTTCCAAAGAAATTACGGGGCTTAGAGATAAAACAACTTAGACCTCTGGGTGGCGAGCGCAGTGCAGGTAATGATTTGGACTCTTCATATTCCAATAGCTGCGTGTCACTGCGCTGTTATGTGGCAGGCATGTTGCTTACCATCAGGCACGTGCCCTGCTCGTCTCGTCACTCTTTATTTAAAAAATAATAATAATATACTTAGTTGTAGAACTCTTTGCGAAGTGCCATATACTATTGTCAATTACTCTACGGTTGGCGGACTCGGTTGCCTGGTTTCCTCACGATGTTTTCCTTTACCGCTTTAAGTTAACAGCATTACGGACATGACTTCGAAAAGACAGTGGCAGTGACAGCGCGTGAGATTTTAACCAGGGCCCAGTTCGGCAGTCTTAAGGTCCAGATTGGCAGTTGCCGTTCTTCCGACTAGACGAGGCGACACTTCAAAAACAAAATAAGAACTGAGAAAAAAAAATACGGAGTCTAGTTTAAATCTCACTTATCCCATACACCACTGTTCCACAAAGGCCGAAGCCCTATTGAGAAATCCGTAACATCAAATCGTAGACCAGCCTGAGTACGCGAAATTCCGCGCAAATGCCAGAGTAAGGTCAAATACCGGCGGTCACACCGACATAGCGCATAAATTAATATCTGTAGAACTAGTTCTAAGCTACATTTTCCAAATACGGTCACTGCTGATTCTATTAGATAGGTACTATATCTTTAAGTAAGAAAATTGGGAAGTAGATTCCGTCCAAACGTTGTTTAAAGCTATCATTGATGTTTACTACACTAGTATCTACTTACATACATAAACAGCCAATAAATGTTCCCACTGCTGGGACTCGGGGCCTTCTCTCGCAAGAAGAGAGTCAAGGCCTTAATCCACCACGCTAGCCCAATGCGGGTGCGCTAGTGCCAGTGGTGGATGACACATGACTTCGGAAGATTATATGTACATCTCGGTTTCCTGATTTAAGTTAGCGGCGTTACGCGCACATGACTTCGAAAAGACTGTGGTGCGCGTGATTTTGAACCCGGGGTCTTCGGGTTGGCAGTCGCCATTCTCCCGACTAGACCAGCCGTAACTTTCCGACTAGATCAGCTGTATAAAAAAAACATACTCTGTCTAATTCTCTTGATTCTGATTCTCCCCTATTCTTTGCCATCAGCAATTTTAGTATGAAAGGTAACGTGGTTGTTGCAATTTTTTAACACGCTTTTATTAGCTTCACTTGTAACTATGTACCTATGTAAGAAAATCTTGGAATCTTAATTTGACCCACTTCCCGGTCTTCGATTAGAATGAAATTTTGCACATGCCCTGAGTTCTGATGACAATACATCACTAGTTAAGAAACGTCATTACAAATCCAATATGGCGGCCTCCCCAAGGTGGCGGATGAGCTGTTTGAAATTCACCCCCATGATATGGGTATCAAATGAAAGGGTTTGCTGTGCTGTCGGTTTAAAAAAATGTCACGTGACTTAACTCCAACATGGCGGACATTTTGTAATATTTAGCGCGTGCTAAAACCGTGTTGAACTATTATTGTTACATTATTAATACATCGGGTTTTTCACGGGTAATTCAAGTGTGACATGGTCGGTCTAGTCTAACTTGAGTTTCAAGGGCATTGAAATAAGATGTCATATAAATAAGAAGTCATAAAACTAAGAAAAAAGACAAAGTTCTCTATTCATAAATGTACAATTTACACGTCAATTATTACAATATCAAAATAACGAAATTGGTTTCAGCCTCTTTCGGTCGCCATATCACACGTGACTTACCAGTTATTTAATTAAAAGCCATCAGCCAGTTTAGAATAATAATAGAGTTTCACGGTTTGCCCGAATTGGTGAATCCAATGTACTAAAACGAGTCCATTGATCCGTGCTGTAACGATTGTCATGCAAAATACTCTGTGTCACCGTACAGCAGCTTTGTGTCGATAGCTCGGCTAAGTGCTGGTCAGGCTTGCGTATAAAGGTTCCGTATAGAAAATTATGACACATGATTATTTTTAACAGAAAGAACAAGACGAGACTTTACTTTGACTTTGACTTTGAGAGATCTTATGGGTTGGTGCTACAACCGCGCGGCGGCATCGTAGCGACATGTAGCCTCGAATAACGCTACACTCGTATCCTTTTTGGACGAGTAAAATCTTGTTAGTTCGTGTCACCAACATGTATATTTTGGATGTTTGTTGCTCACTCATGACGAAACGCCTGAACGAATTTGGTTAAATTTTTTACCGCAGATGATAGTCTGGAATAACATGGGCTACTTTTCAGCGGAAAATTGACGAGAACAGGAACTAAGCGGATGAAATCATGGGGCATTGCCAAGAGATTCCTCGTAAAGTATTAAAAGTGCCTATTCCCCATTTGAAGATCGATACCTTCCTAATAGTTTAAGATTTATTAATTTTTCTGCAACAGTTCCCAAGATTACTTCACACAAATAAATATTAAAAATGAGAAATGCTGACGCATTTCTAGATGGCCGATGGCATGGTCCCGAGTTAACCCAAAAATGTCTTATCATTCCCGAGCGTGACGCTAGAACTCAATTCACTGCCCACGAAAAATTTATCTGTGGCGCGCCAAAAAAAGTTTTCACTTTAAAAATTCAATGGGACACACTTTCAAAAGACTATAGGACCGAGATTTAGTGATGGACCCTTTTAGCCTTTTGGACATGGAATCCCGAAACCACAGAATAACTTGAACCGCCATCTTTGTTTACTCTCCGACCGGAAGCGTGATCGGATGTGACGCCACCCACCTGTTCATGGGAATCCGAATTCGGAGTCATGACACGCACTTACTCGATAATCGATTGTCCGCCAATCGATTATGTTCTGGCTATCGGATCAATCGGATTCGGATGACAACAATGGCGAAGGTCAACTAAGCATTTTTTGTAAGCTATCGGGTTACCAATACAATAACGTCATTGTTCCCTGAAACGGTTCGACGTTCGACTTGCCCGTGGAATCTGAAAAAGCAAACACACGTGGCTTCGTAAAGATGGAGGTGCGCGTGAGATTAAAAGCACTGGTTCTGATTAGCAGTTGCTGTTCTCTCGACCAGACCAGTCGTCACTTATTGTATTCGCACTAACAAATATTAAAAGACCTGCAAACGTGAAAGGGTACTTGAGTTCTAGGTTTATAGTTCTTAGGCTTTCCAGAAGACACGAATTCGTCATTGGGCTCATCGTCGCGTATGCTGTTTCAGAGTCGACAGAATGATTTTGTATAGGTGCTTACTTTTACGATACATATACATACTAGGGTGCTGTAACAAACAAAATAATGTTTCATGAACTTTTATTTCGATCCGTAAAAACAAAAATCAATTTGGAGGCTTTATTGGCTACATTTGGTTATCAAATGACCCCAGGCGCAATCCTTGGCTATAGTTTGTCTGAGGGCGCAACTAAAATTCTTGTCTATCTAAAATTAGATAGACAAGAATTTTGCACGTACGCAGATGAAAAAATGTCTTTACAATTTTCTGATTCTTTAAATATTCAAGCTCTCATTTCCCTTAAAATAAAATTACACATAACATTAACTATAACTATACATTTTTCGAATCTCATCTAAATTCATTGAACCATCACGTAAGGACGCAAACGTACTTTCGGCTGACATGCTTTCAAAGAGCAAGTTTTATGGTAACATAAACATAAAATACAAGTGATAAATAACGCTTGACGTTACACAACTAAGTAACATGCTTTGTACTTATAATATCGACTTATCAATCTTTTCACGCAATAATTGGACGCATTGGGAACGATCGAATGGTTGCGTCCGATAATAATGGAATTGAATCATCTATTTACATCATGATTATTCATTGAATAGTTTTGAAGTATGCACGGGTGTTGGAATCTAGTGGAGGAGTTATGACTGATTTTAGTTGGGTGTGGCTGGAGTCCATCAGTATAGTACCTATACATTTAATACTTGAATGTTTTGAATATATTTATATAATTTTATTAAATTAAAAAAAAAACGATATTATGTGATGGCTGCTTTCTTGGATTTGAAATGTACTTTAATTATAGTATTTTATGAGTTCTTTCAAAGAGGCGGCCATCTTGGACCGATTGTCATAAAAGCTAAGAACGCACCCGAGAGAGAGAGAGACATGTCAAAATATCCCACATTTCAAATTTAACTGTGTCGCAAATTTCAGCTTTATCCGTTCATACTTACGTTACGAGTTACGACGTGATTGAGCAACAAAAATCTAACCATCTAAATATCCAAACATTGTAACATTATAATATTAGTAAAATTCTTAATCTTCTTAATCTTTCTCATGTATAATCTCACCTAGGTATGAAATGTTAAAATGTTAAGTGCTACAAGTAATTAGATTAAACGCGGACTCCCAGTTACTTCACATTTCCCATGGTACTATTACGCTTGATTATGCACAAAGGTGTTGATCAAACCAGGAATAGAGTTATGTAAATTTTATGAAATAAAACTCATTTCTTGCGGCGATACTATCTTCTTGAATAGTTGAATGTGATTACGTACAGGTAGATGAGAATGAAATATTGTGCGAAAATGGAGTCGTTTCAAAATTCGTAGCTTCATATTACATAATTAATTGTTACATTTATGTTACATTTACCTGTGTACCATTTGACAAAACACAGTTATATCTTCGTAGATTACAAAACACAAGTAACATGAAAGTAAATTATTTACCTACATGATTTATAATAAAATAGATTGATAGACACACTGTATTGACACACCAAAAGAAAAGGACACACAGAAAGAATAAAATTAACGATCAACTAGTACGATAGTAATACCTATATTCCAGCAGTAAAGATAAACTAGTGCGATCATCATCATCAACAGCCCACTAAACGTTCCCACTGCTGGGACTCGGGGCCTTCTCTCGCAAGGAGAGAGTTAAGGCCATAATCCACCACGCTGGCCCAGTGCGGGTTGGCGGATGACACATGACTTCGAAAGATTCTATTTACATGTCGGTTTCCTCACGATGTTTTCCTTCACCGTTTTAAGTTAGCGGCATTACGGACATGACTTCGAAAAGACAGTGGTGCGTGTGGGGTTTGAACCCGGGGTCTCCGGATCGGCAGCCGCCGTTCTCCCGACTAGACCACCCGTAACTTCAGCCGTAAACTAGTGCGATACTCGATAGTAATACCTATATTCCAGCAATAAATATAATTTGATTTGAGTTTGCTTAATCTTGGCTTGGCTTTTCGTGAAAGCTTGTTTTTAATGCTTTTGTAATTTGTTGGCAATAAACATTATAATTAATTATTTTTTCTCTGTACATGTAGTAAGCCAACTTAAGGTTGAATTTATCCTTTCCTTTTGGCGTTGACATGTTGGGAAGATGTCAGTATCTATTAAGGTATTTCTTGCTTTTGGCGACAGAATTGAATACCTCTGGTGCTGTATGATATTTTTCTTAAATTTTTCTTGGTATGTAAGTCGGTATACCTGCCCATATATCTTGAGACTTGAAGAGAAACGGTTATGTGGCTTTTTTTATACGAAACGGGCAATATATATATATTTAGAAAAGTACTTTAATTTTTCTTCTATTATTTAATATAAAAAATAATTAATGTCAAAACCTAGGAAAATATAATTTTTTGAAATATTTTTTTGATGATGAAGAGGTAAAAAAAAAAAATCAAAGTAACTGTCAACAATTGTCGATATATAGATTTTCTTCATTGTACCTACACACCAAAAACAAAAACACATAGGTACCACCTATACAGGAAAAAACACAATAAAAACTAGCTGCGGGGTGTGAACTTGCTTCCCACACCCAGCTTCTTAACTATTCTTATATACCAGTTCCATCCTGCGGTTGCCTGGAAGAAATCCCGCCGATCATAACATTAGTTTTCATGGTATTTATTGTGGTAGTACCTGAAAATACTCAAGCAATTACATTTTCATTGCACATTAACAACAACATTCCACAGATATGCAAGCATTTCAAAACAATACAAAATTTGCAAGCTAATGCAACCTGTCAAATCCCGCCCCCTTCACTTGTGACAGATGTCAATCAGTTCGAGACTGTCACACATCTTGTTAGTGATATAAAACAATTTGTCTGGCCGCAGTGAAAGCGGGCTGGTGTAATTTGGAGGCGGTCGTCCGTACAGACACACGCTATCATTGCAATTATGTAGTTAACTAAACGGAAACTGCATCGAATTTAACTTATACTATCATTGTATTTGCACCTACCCATGTATTTTGGTTTCTTTTGAAATTTGATTCTTAGATTTAGATTGGATAAATAAATAATTGTTGATATTTTTTTCACGCAGCAACATCTAGCCTGAAACTAGGCAAAGCTTTGGAAGTCAAATAGCTATAATATAATACATACTACTAGTATTATAAATGTCAAAGTTGTGTGCCAAATTTGGAATACAGATTATAGCCTGGTATAGCATCTAGTGTAACTGGGACACACTTAGATTTTACATGTGGGATATTTTTTACATCTCTCTTTCTCGGGTGTGTTCTTAGCTTTTATGACAATCGGTCCAAGATGGCCGCCGAAATTATGAAAGAGCATATCTAATAAAATACTATAATTAAAGTACATTTCAAATCCAAGATGGCAGCCATCACAAAATTACTTTTTTTAATTTAATAAAATTATAATTAAAATTTTAAAACATTAAAGTCTTAAATGTATACTATACTATGTTTACTACACTTTATCACGGGAAAATAAAGGAACGGGAACTGCTCGTGTAAAATCGGCGCTGCAGGTATAATTGCACGTATTTAATTATAATATCTAATAAAACCATAGTCATAAAAAGGCTAAATTAAATTAATTTAAAAAAATCTAGTTAAGTTTTTTTTTTTAATTCGATCTTTTTGTTAGCCATCGACTTCGTACCTGTGTTAAAAATTTTAACCTAAAATACTGTCTTATATCTTCTTGTCTTTTAAGTGTTTCGTAGTATTTGTAGGCCGCGCATCCGCCGGTGACTTGTCAACAGAAATACATACATTAAACTTGACATTCCTGTTTTTGTTTCAGGTCCGTATTCCAGCCCACTGCATAGCAATCATGTCTTCCGCATTCCGATACTGTCTTCTCTAAGGTACATCTTCTATATATATTAAAATGAATGTTTGTCTGTATGTGTTTCAGTTGTCTATCAAAATTAGAGTTCTAAGAACTTACCTCAAACGATATTTTAACAGACAGACTGGAAAAAGGCAGTTGAGATGAAAAGCTAACTCGCGTTGCCAAATAGAAACAAAACATTACTTAACATAATAAAACTATAATCACGCATAATTTCATAGTTTTACAACTTCGCACCGGCTTTTCCTGCTCCTTACGTCACTGCTCATCAGTTCTCTTATATAACTATGTATTAAGATAAATCAAGTTTAGTTGAGCCCCTGTCATAATACAAAACAGCCTCTTCGTTCACCAAAGAAAAAATATTTCTTGTAAGACTTTACTGCGCAAGAGTTCTATAGCAACAGCTATGTGTAACATGTGCTGTGATTTTCTCTGAGGTATCAAACGAGGTGGAACTTCATAATACATAGGTACGTATATGATCCGTACGTGATGGATTCTTGGCTCACTACAGCATAATAAAGTTTCGAAAGGATTCATGCAATGTGAGGTAGACAGGGTATAATCATGGGTTATGTTTTATTGTGAAAATGTTCCTAAATTAATTATAACAGCATTTACGAGTAGTGGTAGAACTCTTTACAAACATAGTCTGCCATTGGGGAGAGCCATACAGTTGTTTTACCACCAAGCATTTGTTAAATACTTTAATATAATAATTATTACTGTGTTCACTGTTCAGATTTTAAGGGTCAATGTTTCTAGAAAAATTGCAGGGCTAAGAGATAAGAGTAAATTATCTTATTATGTATCTGAATGACGAGTGCAATTTAGGTATGTAGTATAGCGTAGTTCTCATCGCAATTAAATTTGTTTTTAAAAGCTCTGCCCATTAAAAATAAGTGTAATCCCACTAATATTATAAATGTCAAAGTATGGATGTTTGGCTGTTTGTTGCTCAATCACGCCGTAACGTATGAACGGATCAGGCTGAAATTTGGAATACAGTTAGATTATAGTCCGAAATAACACATAGGCTACTTTTTATCCCGGGAAAATAACGGGAACGACGGTAACGGGAAGTACGCGGGCAAACCCCCGGGGCACTGCTAGTTTATAATAACTTCTAAATAGTACATATCCATCATACAACTATTTATCCTGGCTGATATTATGAACGACTCAGGAGATAAACTCACTACCAACTGAGCTATAAGGTCAATCAATGCAAAATACAATAGGCGAGACGACTGAAAAAAACAATTAGTCCTCCAGTTAGATTATTCAAAAATATTGTACAGTGTACACTCATTATATTTCACAAACAAAAAATAAAGTAGCCAAGTGCGAGTTGGACTCGCCCATGAAGGGTTCCGTTGCAGCAAGTAACATAATATACATAGTACACATAGTTCTTGTAGTTCGTTGTAACTTTGATCGAAATTTTAATAATAGTGTATTTATGACGTACTAAAAAAACTACTCATCAGATCGAGTTCAAACTAATTTTCGTAGGTAGTTTTCATGGTAATGTACATCACATTTTTTTTTTAGATTTTTCATTTTCTTACTTTAGAAGTTAGAGGGGGGGGGGGGGGACACAAATTTTACCACTTTGGAAGTGTCTCTCGCGCAAACTATTCAGTGTAGACAAAAACTATATTAGAAACCTCAACATCATTTTTGAAGACCTATCTACTCACCAAGTTTCCACACTGTAGTTCTCATAGTTTCGGCAAAAAGTGGCTGTGACATACGGACGGACAGACAGACAGACAGACATGACGAATCTATAAGGGTTCCGTTTTTACGTTTTACGGAACCCTAATGACGCAGATACAGTACTTAGAAGTTTCCAGTAACGTCACGTTATGGTACGATTTTTACTATAGAGTGACGTCACAACCCCCCACTCCGGAAGTTTGATGATCTATATCTCTATCAATTTTTGATAATTTGGTAATACAAAAAATACGTGTCCCAATTTTTTTAATTCTCTTCCCCACGAACTATTATATATGTTTGACACCCTGTCATCATCCTAAATTCCTTTTTTACCTCCTCAATGATTTACTTCACTATTTATTCGTGGATCGATTTAAATTCACATTTCATTTCCTAATCGTGCAATTTTTTTTTTGATATCAACTGGCATGTCGCGTCCTCACATTCGATCGCGTGTTTCGTTCCAAGTAAGTAGGACATCAATAAAATCTAGTAAATTTATTAATTGAACAGTTGCTTACGATGGTAGTTAATTACGTATTTAATTGTACACAGAAAATTGGTAGATTATTAATACATTACTGTGTTCCGGGTTGAACGACTGTGTTTTAAGGGTTCCGTAAAAACGGAACCCTTATAGATTCGACATGTCTGTCTGTCTGTCCGTCCGTATGTCACAGCCACTTTTTTCCGAAACTATGAGAACTATGTACAGTGTTAAAACTTAGTAAGTAGATGTATTCTGTGAACCGCATTATGATTTTTACAAAAAAAATAAAAAAAATATACTTAGAACTGAAACTCAACATTTTTTTTTTCATCAGACCTATACCTACGTGTGGGGTGTCTATCGATAGGTCTTTAAAATGATGTTGAGGTTTTTAATATCATTTTTGTCTACACTGAATAGTTTGCGCGAGAGACACTTCCAAATTGGTAAAATGTGTCACCCCCCCTCTAACTTCTAAAATAAGAGCATGATAAAACTAAAAAAAATATATGATGTACATTACCATGCAAACTTCCAACGAAAATTGGTTTGAAGTCGATCTGATGAGTAGTTTTTTTTATTACATCATTATTAAAACTATTATTAAAACATCGATCAAAGTTACACCGAACTACTAGAACTTATTTATTATGTTACTTGCTGCCACGGAACCCTTCATGAGCGAGTCCGACTCGCACTTGGCCGCTTTTTATTTTATTTTGGTTTTAGTTTTATGTTGTGATTTGGGCAAATTTTTTTGCAATTGTATGTATGTGTGACAGCTATTCTAGCATGTGTTATTATTATTGACTATACATAATATGTATATCGATTGTATATATAGTAATTAAATAGTTAATCATACTAAAATTAAATAAGTCTGTATAGATTGATGTAAGAACAGATAAATACATCCGTTCTTATATCTATCCCAACATACTTTCTCATTTACAAACTAGGGTCAATCCTTTTAATACGTTATATTTATATTTAATGTAAAAAATAATGACTGAAAAAAAATAATGAATGTATTGAATTGCCTAAATTCAGATTTTTAACAAATTATTTCTTTTCCAAATACTACGCCAAGTATAAAATAATATATAGGTATACATACCTACTTACATACTAGCAGTATTTATAGAAATAACGTCGGTAGTTGCTATTTTAATAAAACTTGCCGTAGCAACTACGAACATATTTTATTTAAACGCTCCTCCTGTAAATTAGTTAAATAATAATTTGTTGTTCAAAAATTGACAGTCCATTTAAATTTTAAATAAAACAAAAATATTCCTACAAAAATGCACCAAATGACCATTATCTAGAATTCCAGAACATCAAATCTATGCATGACTTCGGAGTTAGCGTAAAATTCTTTGGAGGTTCGTTTTATGATCGACAAAGTATCTATAAAACACAGAAAGTCATCAGCTTAGCATTATTTCATCACAAACCTTTCAACTTACGTAAGTCAGAACTTCTACATGTATAGTAAAAGCATTTCGCCATTAAATATTTACCGTATACATATATTTTCTATTACGTTTCTCCATCCTCGGCATTTACTTAATTCTTGAAGTAATTTACTAATGGATAGGTTCAAAGTAGGTGTCAAATTATGTTAAAAATAGTACATATTTTAATGAACTGCCGAACTCTTTATTAATGTGCTCTTGTTCTGAATGTTGTATCTATATAAATGTTTTCTGTGTGTTTGTAATTAAACGCCTAAACGGCTGGAACGATGTTGATGTTTTTTTTTGTGTGTCCAAGACAATGTCTGTCGGGTTAAATTATAAATATTAAACTAAATTCGACGTTTTAGCGTTTATTTAAGTTTAATAAGTTATCTTTATTGAGAAATGTATTTTTATTACCTTGATGCCGGCCGTAGATTCGCCTTTGGATCCGATAATTATTCTCTTAGTAGGTATAAATAGATAAAATAAAGTAGCCAAGTGCGAGTTGGACTCGCCCATGAAGGGTTCCGTTCCAGCAAGTAACATAATATACATAGTACACATAGTTCTTGTAGTTCGTTGTAACTTTGATCGAAGTTTTAACAATAGTGTATTTATGAAGTACTAAAAATAAACTACTCATCAGATCGAGTTCAAACTAATTTTCGTTGGTAGTTTTCATGGTAATGTACATCATATATTTTTTTTAGTTTTTTCATTCTCTTACTTTAGAAGTTAGAGGGGGGGGGACACACATTTTACCACTTTGGAAGCGTCTCTCGCGCAAGTTATTCAGTGTAGACAAAAATTATTTTAGAAACCTCAACATCATTTTTTAAGACCTATCGATAGACACCCCACACGTGTAGGTTTGATGAAAAAAAAATTTTTGAGCTTTAGTTCTCAGTATGGGGGGCACCCCTAATTTTTTTTTTTTTTTAACTTTTGTAAAAATCTTAATGCGGTTCACAGAATACATCTACTTACCAAGTTTCAACAGTGTAGTTCTCATAGTTTCGGCAAAAAGTGGCTGTGACATACGGACGGACAGACAGACAGACAGACAGACAGACAGACAGACAGACAGACATGACGAATCTATAAGGGTTCCGTTTTTACGTTTTACGGAACCCTAAAAATACAATATGAGTGTAGTGATTTGGACTCTTTTTGTTCAATTTTCATATAACATTGTTGCACTGTGCTGTTATGGGCAAACAGACGGGTTTGTTTTAATATTAAGCTTTACTGCTCTTGACAATCTATATAGAAAATGTCATACAGAGCTGGTGGTATGCCTCGGCTTTTCCCGTCGTATATCCTACTAATATTATAAATGTCAATGTATGAATGTTTGGATGTTTGTTGCTCAATCACGTCCTAACGTATGAACGGATCGTGCTGAAATTTGGAACACAGATAGATTATAGTCTGGATGAACACATAGCCCGAGCCACAGCATAGATATTTTTATCCCGAGAAAGCAACTGGAACAACGGGAACGGGAACGTCGCGAGTAACACCGCGGGGCGTTGCTAGTATACATATATAACTCAGGGATCACTTAATATCCAACTGTGAAAGAATTTTTGAAATCGATCCAGTAGTTCCTGAGATTAGCGCGGTCAAACAAATAAACTCTTCAGGTTTATAAAATTACCAGCGGCCCGTTCCGGCTTCCCTCGGATATTGTCAGATGTAGACTAAATCGAAATAAAACCAGTCCTACCTTTCAAGTATAACATATTATAGGTATGTACTCGTATAATGCTATATGCGTATAGTAGAGTGAAGTGATAATTTCAAACTTTGAAAATGTACATAAATATACAATTTGTATGCTCTTTCTTTTGTTTTTATTTTTTATTAATTGACGTGTAAATTGCACATTCATCAGTGATGAACTTAGACTTTGCCACAAGTTGGACCAAACTGCACATGGTTAGAAATTTTTTAAAAACAATTTGATAAAACAATAAAGTGGCCAAGTGCGAGTTGGACTCGCCCATGAAGGGTTCCGTTGCAGCAAGTAACATAATATACATAGTACACATAGTTCTTGTAGTTCGTTGTAACTTTGGTCGAAGTTTCAATAATAGTGTATTTATGACGTACTAAAAAATAACCTACTCATCAGATCGAGTTCAAACTAATTTTCGTTGGTAGTTTACATGGTAATGTACCTCATATATTGTTTTTAGATTTTTCATTTTCTTACTTTAGAAGTTAGAGGGGGGGGGGGACACATTTTCCCACTTTGGAAGTGTCTCTCGCGCAAATTATTCAGTGTAGACGAAAATGATTTTAGAAACCTCAACATCATTTTTGAAGACCTGTCGATAGACACCACACACGTGTAGGTTTGATGAAAAAAAATATTTTGAGTTTCAGTTCTCAGTATGGGGGGCAACCCTAATTTTTCTTTTTTTTAAATTTTTTTGTTCAAATTTTAATGCGGTTCACAGAATACATCTACTTACCAAGTTTCAACAGTATAGTTCTCATAGTTTCGGCAAAAAGTGGCTGTGACATACGGACGGACAGACAGACAGACAGACATGACGAATCTATAAGGGTTCCGTTTTTAAGTTTTACGGAACCCTAAAAATGAATAAACCATTTTATCGAGTAGTGCCAGTAGTCCGGTTGCTAGTTCGGTTAACCGAACTACCGAGTAGTGCCAGTAGTCCGGTTGCTAGTTCGGTTAACCGAACTACTGCAACTTTTTTGTCCCAGTAGTTCGGTTGTACGTCATCACCGAACTATTGGCACTGTGGAGTGCCAGTAGTCCGGTTGCTAGTTCGGTTGATGGTTGATGTTCCAAAAACACGAACAAAGAGATTTAACTCTACTTTTAAGAACGTCTAGGCTGTGCAATACGTTCACTGAGTGGGTTTTCGTCAAACCTCTTCGTTCGTGTCTTTAGAATATCAAACCATTTGAGCTGCGAGCCTATCTATCTATAATATGCAACTGATAACTAGCAATTGCTACGGCAGTGTTTTTAGCTGACTTGATGCTGGAGTCAGGACGTGGAAGCTAATCCTAATCGGCAACAACAAATGCATGAAATTTTGTGTAGGGATTTAACCACAATAGACAAACATAAATAAACTCCGCATTAGCTACGTGTGTGGGCCGTTATACGATATTGTATATAAATGCGTATAATTTATTTCTTTTTGCTATTAAAATTTGTTTTGCGCTTAAAAGATGTATTTATTATTTCTTTAAAAAGTTAACCAACCACAAATATAAGAAGCAAAAGCTTAATTAAAATAATTATTCGTTTTTTTTAATTATTATAGGTTCGCACTTGACCACCAACCCGCCTGATATTAAGCGACGATACGATCTACGATGGAGTGTGTTTACCTAGAAACAACCGATTTACTCTCGATTTGAAGACACCAAGATTGTAACTATCGGGGAAAACCCACCCAGGGAACGTATTCCACAGCCTAGACGTTCTTATCACAAAAGTAGAGTTAAACCTCTTCGTTCGTGTTTTTGGAACATCAACCATGAAACGACGTCGCTTTTTTGAGATACGAGAAGTCCTATAGAAGAAGGGTCAAGGTGGTATTAGATCATGCAGTAGTTCGGGCAACCGAACTAGCAACCGGACTACTGGCACTCCGCAGTGCCAATAGTTCGGTGATGACGTACAACCGAACTACTGGGACTAAAAAGTTGCAGTAGTTCGGTTAACCGAACTAGCAACCGGACTACTGGCACTACTCGCATTTTATTATGTTTAGGAGCCCATCGTCGACAAACAACGTGACGCGTAATTTATATATATTACGATAAGATTCGTATAGATATGTCTATTTCTGCGCTTAAGTTACCACACATACACATTATGACACTTACAATTTATGCTACGTGACATGGTTAACGTAAGTCTAGGACTATGATTAGTTTCATAAGATTTATTGCAAATAGTTATTACTAACTACGTTATTTCTAAGCTTAAACGCAGTAATTATAGGCTAGGCTGGTAAAACTAATCTCGTTGATAGCTCGAGGTCAGTTTGTGCTCGAATGACATGATACGTAAACATATTCAATTTGTCTCTGACATAAGTAATTTGAATATTTCTAGTGGACATTTTTTTAGTAGCCCCCGTCATACTACACCTCGGAATGAAAGATAATAAGCTTTAAATTGGTATAAAGGTATGAACCTTTGTTTTGTCGCCGTAAGGTAGCGATTCGCGCGGAAACCGCGACCAGAGACCGCGACAGGCACTTGTCATTATAGAATTTTATAGGCGCCAGTTCGCGCTGAAACCGCGACTGTTTCATAGTATCAAGTGCCTGTCGCGGTCTCTGGTCGCGGTCTCCGCGTGAACCGTTACCTTAAGGCGACAAAACATAGTTTTATACGACCTTAGTACCTTAAATGTTGTCTCAAAAGTTACAATTGCTATCGTGCCCGCGTCTTAAGATATTGAAGGTTACGATTTGTTTAACTTTTAAAGTTATAAAAATCGTTTCTTCGCGAATATCTGGCTTCCTATTGCTTAAATGTGATTGGACTTTTTATGAAAGTTGTAGAGTGTAAGATTATCAGTATTAAATTATCTGCAACTTTTGTTCGAATTTCATACGAGCGACCGTTATTGGGAAGTGCGTTTTTACCTAATAGCACTGGGCTATAGAGGAAAACTTCTCCCATTAAAAAGTGACGAACGCATCTAAAGAAGTTTTCCCGTCGAAAATTATATGCTACATATTGTTCATGGATTATGCTGTTTTTTTTTTGAATTTTCAGTAAATGAAAGATAGTTTCATTAGAAACCTGTTTTAACTTTGGGCGTTATTTTAAGCTTTTTTGTAGCAGTGTAAATTGTGTAGCGCTGACAAATTTTATTGACATTGTAGGACATTTTTTGTTAGGGTTCCGTAGCCACATGGCAAAAAACGGAACCCTCGAAGATTCGTCATGTCTGTCTGTCCGTCTGGCACAGCCACTTTTTTCCGAAACTCTAAGAACTATACTGTTGAAACTTGGTTTGTAAGTAGATGTATTCTGTGAACAGCATTAAGATTTTCACACAAAAAAAATAGAAAAAAAAAACAATAGATTTTAGGGGTGCCCCATACTTAGAACTAAAACTCAAACATTTTTTTTCATCAAAACCACCTACACCTACGTGTGAGGTTATCTCTGGATAGGCCTTTAAAAATTATATTGAGGTTAAAACCTTTCTTTTTCCTAAACTGAATAGTTTGCGCGAGAGACTCTTCCAAAGTGGTAAAATGTGTGTAACTTCTAAAATAAGAGAATGACAAGACTAAAAAAATATATGATGTACATCACAACATTACCAATTTACCATGCAAACTTCCACCGCAAATTGTTCTGAACAAGATCTAGTATAAGCAGTTTTTTTGTAATCGTCATAAATATAGTACGAGTATTATTAAAACATCGATCAAAGTTACAACGAACTATGCTATGGAACCCTTCATGGGCGAGCCCAACTCGCACTTGCCCACTTTTATTGATATTATTGTAATGATTTAATGGTATCGTTTTTCGTAGACAAACAATCAGCAGTTACCAACAAAAGAAACAATAAGTGAATAGTCTGACAGATAGACATTGTCTGTCGACCAAAGAGGGTTAGTCAAAACAAATACTATGCCGAAAGGAATACTTAGTAAATAGGTACACATCACTTTTAAAAGCCTTTACAACTGAAGAAGAAATGTATATTCCAGTCAATTCTTGCCATCAGCAGTGTACTGGTACGACTTGAGTATCCTATGGGACTTTGTGGCGATGCGATGGGGCGAGTGAAAGTAGGTATTTGTTTTTTCGGAGTGTTTAAACTATATTAAGTACTAGCTTTTACCCGCGACTTCGTCCGCGCGTCATAAATATTAAAGTAACAATATTTTAACACCGATACAAATTTAAGTTTACAAAAAACAGCTTATATTTAAACAAATTTCATCATAATCGGTTCAGTAATTTAAAGCGTAACAGACATACATAGTTACTTTCATATTTATAATATTAGTACCTACTTATCAATGCCAGGTGTCTAGGACAAAATTTCATGGTTTTATCTTCAATAATGACGAACTTGCATATTCATCCCCCATTTGATCCCCTTCAACCCTTTTTCCGTAATGAGAAGTGGCCTATGTCCTATCTTGGGATCTAGTCTATCTGTTCACCAAATTTGATTAAAATTGGTCCAGTGGATGTCATGCTTATAACTGTGACAATGGCGGAACTTTCATGCAACCGTCCATCCCTTATTTCTCCTTTTTAGGGGTTGATTTTCGCAAAACCCCGTCTTATTGAGCGCTTACGTGCTAAAAAGCACCTCCATGCAAAATTTCAGACTCCTAGCATTTGTAGTTTCTGAGATTCGGTGATGAAGTGACCTTTCGCTTTTATATGTATAGATTTTATTATCATTTTATTTTTCGAAACATCTTGATGTAAATGTCGTCTCATAAAATGAGTAAAACATGTTCCTTTCGAACCCTATACAGTTACTGTGTAAACCATTATTGTACAAGAGTTCTGTGGTACAGCTTTAACTGCGGAAAGGCGTATCAATTCAATTACAAACATACAACATACTTTATTGAACAATTGCGTTGTGCAACCAATTGTTGACGTTGCGCAACGATGAAAGATGATAGTCTGATGGTAATGTTTCCTTGTTGACGTCTTATTGCTTGTGATAGATATACGCAATAAAAAAAATGATGTATTAAATTAAAAACTGGCTGCCGTATTACAAAATGTACTTACGACAATTGCTTAACCTTACTTTGTATATTTGGGTTTGTTTTAAACCTCAAAATTTTTGCATTTTTATTATTCGTAGGATTATATCTGCTATTTGCTACCGTTCTTCAAGCTATGTCTAGTTTGGGACTTGTTAGTTTTGTGTGTAGAATGTCCAGCTATATTTATTTTTTTGAGTCACTTCAATTGTTCCAATTCTGTGCAAAGGTCTTCCCAAATTTTCTAGATTTCGTCTTTCTTTACCTAATGTATGTACGGCTATGTAGTTAATTTATACGCTGTAGAAGTAGGAGCGAGAGGTATACCAGCAAAATCTCTCTATAACCTGCTGAAAGACCTTGGCTTGTCCAGAAGTGCAGTAAGTTCTATACTAGAACGAGCATCTAAAGCTGCACAAGTAGGTTCATATCAGATTTGGTTGGGCAGGGAGAGAAACACGAGTAGTGTAGGTGAGTGTTGATGTACGTCGGAAAGGGGCCCCTTACACCTACACCCGTGTCACAAGTCTCGGGTTCTACTCGGGATTTCTCTCTATGCCACTCGATGGACCCGCACGGTGAATCCATGGAATGCTAAGAAGTTCGTCTCTTAATGGCCAGCGTATATTTTTTATACGTCTCTGTTATAAAAACAACATATTCCGTATACGCAAGCATAACAATGATTAAATTACGTATTAGGCTTGTTTTGCAAAGTTACCTAAGTACCTATATTTAGCTTTTGCTGCGTTTACAGATTTGTATGGTTAGCAATACAAATGTTTGTAAGGCCAGTGACGTCATTGGTCACGTTTTAATGTTTTGGTTGTATTGGCACAAATAGTGGCACGTGATATGCAATGTGAATCACGACTTCTATATATTTGCCATTGTTTTGGTGATTTCTAATGTTTCTACAGGATGTTGGGACTTTAATTTTAGCTGGCACTTTTTTACCTAACACCATCCAGACCCAAACCATAAAATAGATTAGACCCAAAGTAACCATTTTCTTAACAGTGCCCAAACTAAACAAAATTTGTATTATGGAGGCCAGATAGCTGTTGTACTAGGTACATATTTAATTAAGTATGTACCTTGCTGTAATTTAGCACATTCTTATGATACATATTAAACCCAGACACAAAATAAACGTCCGTTTTTATATGATTAACTTTGGAGAAGCTTCTTGATGATACGGTTAGTGTTGTGTCGTAGCGCCCTGCAATTGTTGAAGAACAAATGAGGGTAGATGGAAATCTCCTCATTTCCCAATGAGACGACCCGTAATTTCTTCAGTCTTTTCGTGACCACGGCGGTAGTTGATGTAACGCTGCCAAAACGTTGAAATAGTAATTATTTAGATCGTGATTAATCCTGTGTAATGTTTCTTACATTCATGCAATGAAATTGGTAACTAACTCAGTCTTTCTTTACGGTTTCGCGCCTAAACAACTGAACCCATTTAAATGAAGATTCGTTTATTGATTGCCTAGAGCCCGACAAAAGATATAGCCTACTTAGTTTGCCGGACCGAAATAGGGGACGAAAGTTTGAATTGAAAATGCGTCATTGTTGAACATTTGTTACTTTTTGGCCTTTGATTGGATATAAGTAAGTGGATATATATTATGTATTTTTTATTTAAAGTATGACGGGACGAGCAGGACATATTATGCCTGATGGTAAGCAATACGCCTGGCCATAATAGCACTATGTCACGCGGCTATTGGAACATGAAGAACCCAAATTATTACCTAGCATACCGTACTGTGCTCGTCACCTAGAGACAGAAGACGATTTATGTTTATACCCTGTAATTTATCTTGAAACATTGCCCTTTAAACCGAAGCACAATGATAACTGCACATTACCGCTTGGCGATTACAACTGGCAAAGCTTACTGTTTTCGCATTGTGGAGTTGAGACATTCTTTCTCAAGGAGAGGTTCAAACTGTTAAGGTTAGAATTCACTGGCCAAACATCCTGTATACTGTCTCACAAATTATACTGTTTCCACCAGTAACATTATATTATTGTTTCCATATGAAACACGTAGATTTTACTTATATTTACGTAGTTAAATTCGCAACTGTGTACACAAGGCAATAAATTAAATGATGTATTGTGAGAACGAACAATGTCAAAGATTATGTTCTATACACATTGAGTCATCCCAAATTATGGTCATTGTAGGTATAGATTCATAATACTAAATTATAAGGATGATTTCACTAAACTACATACCTAACTTACTTTTTTAAGTGAAAACTTCTTTTGTGCGCAGCACGGACAGTTTTTTCGTGGGCTGTGAATTGAATTCTAGCGTCACACTCGGGAATGACAAGTTGACAAGAAATTTTCGGGTGAACTGGTACCATGACCACTGGCTATCTAGAAATGCAGACGGATTTCTAGAAGGCCAAAATCGGTTAGCGCGTTCTCGAGAAATCGGGGATCATACATAAGTACATGGAAAAATAAATTAAAAATAGATATGGTGTCATGGGAGACCACAAGTTGCATAGAAATATTGCTTAATTTTATTATTTATGGTACGATCAGCTGAAAAATAAAATTGGCAACACTGGCCACGGACAGTTTTTACGCTCACTTCCGTTATATATTTTTCTTACGGTTTTAGTCTCACATTTCTTTCGGGTCAGTCGAAAATTCTCGCTCTTGTCTCTCTTTCAAGCATGTGAGGAACTTCGTCCCAAAAATATGGTTGTCGAATTGATAACCTCCTTCTTCTTGGAAATCGATTAATAATTATAATCATGTATATACATATGAGTATGTGTCGTTTAGTTTTGCATCATCCCTAGCTTCAAATAAGGCCTAAATAATACACAATACGATATTTTATCATCGTCCAACTTCGCACAGATTTCATTGTAGAATCGTGCAGGTATTGAATGGGGCGATTTTCATAATCTCACGAATGCGGCTCGAACGATGAAAGCGTTCGATCTCTTACGCTAGAGTACTCGATCACGACTCGAGTTACGTGCTTAGCTGTCGTCTAGCGGTTGATTCACAAAGAGTACGCTGAGTGAAAGGGGCGTCTACTTTTAGTTTTTGTAGTGAAATAGAAAAGTTCTTTAGTCACGTGGAACACTTTTTGGTGGGAGAAAATATTGTGAGTTCGAGTCACTGACATGCTGATGTAGTAGCCAAGTGTCAGAGATGGGACGTACGCGTTAAAAGCTTAATGTTACGCGTTTTCATATTGCAAAAACGTATCAAAAAGAGTTTGCAATTACGCCAAAGATAACGTTAAAGTTATATTCAGTTAGATTTTGCTATGTACTTTATTGAATTGAAATGAGTTAGATAAAAAGAAAAAATAAATTTTTGGCTTACGCAAAATGTAATTCAATAATTGGCATTTTTTTTGTTTATTGTTTATAATTGCGTCACAATCATTATTTTTATGTTTTACTTTTCATATTAAAAGAATCCGTTCTTTATGATAAAATGAAAGATTGTGTGATTTTATGCCGTGCGATGTACTAGTTTTGTATTATAAACAATTCTAAACGCGTTATGACAATGTCAGTTTACTAATGTTAGTTTTCACATATTTATCACTCAAATCTGACATTCTGACGTTTCGTTGAAACGCCTCATTACAAAGTAACTCAGAAACATTTATATCTAGATAGCATACTTTGAAATATCTAGTTAGCAAATAATTCTTAGCATAATGCGTGGTTGGTACGAACCTCTTCATATCTTTTCAAGAATTATGTTATCATTATAAGTTTTAATGGTGAGAAAACCAGCATTCCAAAAAAAAACATATTTCGACGACATGCGTAGTCTGCAAGCCCGCACTTCCAGTTCGGTGGAGCATGGTCTTCACTCTTGTGATAAAAGATAACATTACGTAGGCTGCGTGTACTGTGCTATATCATTCCTGGGTAGCCCTGTGAAATGTAACTATGTAGTATTTTCAATTGTAAGGTCTGTTGGGTAAGAGTTATTGTAACAAATAATGTTTATTAGTTTTTATGTATGGAGTAGTAAATGCTAACTTGACATGGAGAACAAAGGAGAAAATGATTTATCCCCTCTTGACTGAATAAGTTTTTGCATCGAAAAAAAAAACGCGTTTTCTACAAGATCTTTAAACAGCTTTTGTTTTTTTGTTAGAGTGTTGTTATGAGCCAGATATGTGACTGATAATACACAACTGAACACGTCTGCATATAGCAGGAACATGCCACGCCGGGATATTTCAACATGTATCGTCCAAATTATTGCCTAGAATTGTACGTCATTCGTCATCTAGAGACATATGATAATTTCTAAACTAATTTTATCTCATTGCCTTGTAATTTTAAAAGATTGATCTTCAAATCAGATAATCACATTAATATTAGCATTTTACTGCGTAGCGATAAAATAACTGGAAAAGGTGTGGCACTTCCCAAGCAGATTCTAAAAGGTATTAAGTAGGGTTTTTACGGAGAGTGTGACTGTGTCGTGTAATTACAATACATAGGGTACTTTTAATCGCAGAAAAAGTACAGGAACACGACCTAAGTGGCTAAAGCAACATGCCCTACTAATTCAAAATAACTTCTATTGTAAATTAAAATTGTGTACACAATTATTTGAGACTAGCAGTGTCCTGCGACAAATACAGATACAAAAATCTTTATTGCTGTTTGTAGGTAAAATAAGATGATATAAAACATTTTAAAAGTTGACCCAAATTGCAATTGAACCTCATTATTCCCGTTCCCGTTATTTTAACGTAAAGAAAAGTACCCTTAGTGTTCCAGATGGTAAACTACCTGTGATCCAAATTTTAGCCCGAACTGTTCAGGCGCTCCGATGATTTGCTCCGTGATTGAGAAACAATAATATGAATGAATGAATTCTTTATTGTTCACACCATATAGGATACATACAATTTTGAAAAACAGTAAGACTAGTGATACAACGGGCGGCCTTATCGCTAAAAGCGATTTCTTCCAGGCAACCTTGCAATACCAAATAGATCCAATCTATCGCATTTATAATATTAGTAGCGGTTTGTACATTTTTTTTAAACTGGCAGTGGCCCCTCCGTTTTAACCACCTTATTCCCGTTCTCGTTATTTTCCGGGATAAAAAGTAGTCTTTGTGTTCTTCCAGACTATAATCTGTGTACTAAATTTCAGTCTGATCTGTACATACGTTACGACTTGATTGATCAACAAACATCCAGACATCTAAAGATCCATTCACATTTATAATGAAATGAAAGTAATTTCATACAGATTAATGATCAAATAATATTCAAATCAAAATGAAACCCGTATTATAAGAAAATCAAAATAACACTCGCATTAGTAAGATTATGTACAAAAATATTTAAAATAATGTACCAAATTAACAAGCAGAAACGTCCCGGGTCAGAAGTCAAACGCTATCACATGTGTATTCAAGTGAGGCAGTTATTGCATTGTGTGTACTTTGCAAGCATAGAGCACGTCGGCCAATTTACCTAATTACAACATTGACAAAGAGCATTTGTAATTATCGTTAAAGTTTTATTACCTAACTTATTAACTTAGGCACGTATTGTTTGGTGTTTCAGAATTAATAGATTTCGTATTTGTTGAAACTAGTGATCGTAATTTGACCGTAAAGCAATATAAATCTATTCTCAATTTGACCACAAATTTTAACAATAAAATGTGTATTTATGCGTGTGTGTCAAATGGATGTAGTGTGTGTTATTTTTTATTTTTATTTTATTTAAATAAAGAGTGACGAGACGAGCAGGACATGTGCCTGATGGTATGCAACATGCTTGCCACATAACAGCACAGTGACACGTAGCTATTGGAACATGAAGAGTCCAAATCATTACCTGGCACTGCACTGCGCTCGTCACCCAGAGATCTAAGATGTTATATCTCTAAGCCCTGTAATTTATCTGGAAACATTACCCTTCAAACCGGAACACAGTAATGTTTGCCCATTACTGCTTGGCGGTAGAATAACTGGCAACGGTGTGGTACTTCCCCAGGTGGACTCTGCCAAGAGTCCTACCACTACAATAGATATTAGTAAGAATAAAATTAGGATGGATTATGCTTTTATGTTATATTTAGACAATTCAGCACTCTTTGAATGTATGTAGTACATATGTATGTCTATGTTCAAAATACGTTAACAGAAACTTAAATGAAGTGAATTTCCTCATGCTGCAGGTTGATTAGCCTCAGGTGGAATCAGCACAGCGCGGGAACGCGGGCTCCGGATTGCGGTCGTCTGGTCTGGGTCTATGTTTCTCAAATTGTAGAAACATTTATATAGAATAGATACACTTTAGTGACACACCGTAAGAAATGGGCACATAGAAATAGTCATTAATGATAAACTTTTAAACTACAGTTGGTAGCCTTATCATTGTAAGCGATTCCAGGCAACCTTAAATAGCCAAGATATCGTCGTTTTCTGCTTATGTTTTACGTTGTCCCGATGTTGAGCAAATACCTCCCTATCCTCTTTCCATTTTATTTATTCATTTTTTTGTTGTTCAGCAAATATCTCCATATTCTCTTTCACATTTGACTTATTTGTGGTACATAGAACAGGACAATAGAATACGAATAAAATAATCACAATTCTTCTGAGCAGGTAAATATCCCTAAGCATGTAAACATAGGTTAACAGATAACTGCAAAAAAAGCTTATAATAATGGAAAAAGATAAAGAACAATTATATATTTCGTTAAACATTTACATGCCATTTAACACACAAAATGACTTGCATGAATAGGTAAATACATTTAATAGCACATACTTACAGAAGATTTAGAACCATTGGCAAAATCTTTAAAGGGGATCTTAAATTCTGGGCATTTAACTTTATATAGATTTGCTTCACTAATTTACGGATACGAATGCTTGGAATTTCCACCAGGTTTCCGCTTCTAAGTTCAAACCAAACATGTTACACTCGTTTTATTTTTAAGGATCAGTCAAATGCCTGTCTAAAACTGGTCTATCGTCAGCGATGGCCTATTTATTTTCTTTAGTGCTTATAGCGGCGCTAATGGACGAATGTAATTGATGTTATGAAGATTAAATGACAAAAATGGTGTCTGAAAAAACTTTAGCGTGAGAGTTCACATTTGAAATAAATAGAACAAATGACTATAGTGCTCGCAGTATAAGTCTGCGCGCGACTGGTGGCGTACTTAATGTTGCCAGGTCAACCTAATAGGTTCCCTTCCCGTTCATTGGGAACGTACAACTTCATAAAACAGGTACGGGAAGGGATTTTTCAGGGAAGCAATTTAAACGATAACTGAGACTCAAGAACGAATGTCTACAAGTAATGAACGCCTTTGCAGTGCTGGTTTGGTTCAGTATGACTAAGTATCATTGGTAATTGGTACAGGCTGTCTGAGTCTCTTACCACCGGGAAAACTTTATTATAGTTTATTAGATTATAAAAAATCTGTCATTTTCAACCTACACCAACATCGAAATAACAAGAACTTAATTTAAACTTATAAATATTTTATTGAGACCATAAATAACACTATTTGAAATTTTGGCGCATAAACGTTCTTTTAATGAGTCGTTGGCTTCCATAGAATCATCTTCTTTTTTCAATAGGGTTAAAATCACGATGAATCACGGCGGTAACCGCAAAAGTTCCTGTCCATATTCCTTTAATAGTTACTCTACTTGGTATTGTGGGTCTTCTTTGTGCCTCTGTATTCGAGTAACTGCGGATTTGTCCTACAATCGTCGAAATCTATTTCATTTTTCTTAAGCCACTTTTGGCTTTCTTCTTTTACATTGCCCATTGTAGCCGCTTTATTTATCTGAGTGCAGTGGTATAATGCGTTGTCCATTACCACGTGACAGTACGTTCTGAAACGCCTACAATAAAAATACAGTAATGAATACAGAGTTAAGGATCAAAGAGCATCCAAGCTAACGTTGAAAAAAAATTTAAGTAAAATTTCTTTTGGCGCACCGCTGTTAGGTGAAAGGGTCGATCGGGTGAACATGGAACCGCCGAGTGTACCCGAGCGAGAAAGATACAATCAGCTGATCTTCACTGCTGTGTCACTGTGTTTTCTATTTTGATTTGTATATTCTGAAAAAAAAACATTTATAACTAGTTTCTCACATTCGGTCACAAGCACACACATTTTTTCCCACGGGTAAATTGGCGATAAAAAAATCAAACCCAAAGCCGCACCTCAACCTAAAGCCAAAGCTTTAAAATATGCCGATAATAGGTGGATATTTGATTGCTATGGTATCCCTACATGTTAGTTGTCAAATAGCTCTGCGTTTGGAAAACTGCACTTTTGGCCCGCTATTGTATCGTTCTTCTTCACAACCACGATTGATTTTCAAGAACCAGCCACGGCCAGCACTTTTAATCACTTTCGGCATAATAAAAACTATTAATTATTTTGGAAATTAATAAATACACCAAACGTAAACAAACTTTTGTCAACTGACGTAAATAAGAAGTTGACGGCCTGTCAATTAGTTCCATATTTTGCTACGCGCAGAGTTATATTGCGAGCACTATACTTTTATTTTAACTACTCTAAAAAAAAATGTGGCGGGGTCTGAATATGCCACATATTTTTTCATGAAAGGGCTTGACTAGTTGAATTATAAACTATGAACGAATGAATGAACAAACATTTCAATTGGATTTGAAATTTGTATAGCGCTGGTCGCCACCTACTGATGGCACGACTTCAAATTGACGAATAAAAAAAACGGGTTTTTCACGTGTGTAGTTTTTGTATAAAATATCATAATTATAATTATGAAAATACAAATCAAAATAAAATTTAAGTTTTTAGTTTTTATTTCGTTAGTTCATATTGCTCAATGCTCATTCTTTTTTTGAGATTGGAAAGGCAATGGAAAGGCTTTTTTTGGGTTTCACGGGTAAAACCGCGGGGCACTGCTGTTATTATTTACAATACTGTCTATGACCGCTTGATGTCTCTTGCTCGATGTGAACACACATGAGTACCAATTGGCATAATTGAAACTTGCATACAGGTAGTGCTACAAACATATCTGAACAACGGCCAAAAACGGAACTACTGACGCCCACAGAACCCATACACAGAAGTCGTCTAATTTTGTAATAGGCGGTAAAACTAATTTTGTAGTGGTTATATGACTCTTTGCAGAGTCCGCCTGGGGAAGTACCACCTTAGTACCTTTGCAAGTTATTCTATCGCCATGAAGTAATGTGCAAACGCCAATGTTTCCAGTGAAATTACAGGGTCTAGAGATGGATCATTTTATATCTCTGGGTGACGATAGCAGTGCAGTGCTAGGTAATCATTTGTACTCTTCATATTCCAATAGCTGCGTGTCACTGTGTTATGGGTAGGCATGTTGTTTACCACCAGGCACATGTCCTGCTCGTCTTGTCAAAATAAAAAATAACGTTTCGATCGGGGCGCCATCGCTGTATTCTACAGATAAGTTGGTCGTATTTACGCAACGATAGTGTTGCTAGCCACAGCTAGTTGTGTGCCGAGTGGCCATTGGTGCGTTCACAATTCATCAGTATAACTTTCAAGATGCGCATATTATGCTGATGTACACTTACAGTGTAGAAAGTGGAATGTGTTACAAATTTGACTAACGGGTTCTAGCAAAACTCTGTTATTTTTGACTATCATTTCAGTACGTTCATTCAGTTTGACGTATTCTCTCACAAAAAGAGATTGAAAGCTATAGTCCCCCATGCTGCACAAGCAACCCACTAAATGTTCCCACTGCTTGGAGTCGGGGTCTCCTCTCGTAAGGAGAGAGTCACGGCTATAATCCACAACGCTGGCCCAGTGCGGGTTGGTGGATGACACATGACTTCGAAAGATTCTAGGTACATGTCGGTTTCCTCACAATGTTTTCCTGCATTTTTTTAAGTTAGCGGCATTATGCACATGACTTCGAAAAGACAGTGGTACGCGTAGGATTTGAACCCGGGGCTTCGGACCGGCAGTCGCCGTTCTCCCGACTACACCAGCCGTAACTAGGTGCTAGACTAGCCGTAACTGGAATTTGGGCAATGAAAAAAAAACTGACAATGATAATAATTAATAGTTGCCTCTACAAAGTGATTCAAACCGCCACCAAAAACTCCGTAAAGACCTCGTTAAGAGTTCAAGTTTAAATCGATCAACCTTCGCATAAAAATAAACTGACCTGGACACGCTACATTTTACGAACTCCATAAAATTATCTGCATGCATTCATCATGAAGGTTGCAAACAAAATGAGCACTTAAAGCATAATTTTCCTTTGGACTGTGCTTCCATGAGGTTTGTAAAATGCTGGTGCTTGAACTATAAATATTAAACAGGGTTACTGGTAATCAGCTTGCTTTAATTAAAGGGCATGTTCTGTACATTTGAACAAACAATACTTGTTTTTGCGACTTTTGTAATCATTACAACAACCCACAAATATTCTTAAAGGTTTTGTTGTCCTGTCTAGCTAGCTTTTAGCTCTATGCGCGTCGGCAATTCTTTTATCGTATGGCTCTTGATACGAATAGTTCGATGTTTTTAGACTGGGCATTTGCCCAGTATTATATTATATTAGTGTATTTACACTATTTTATTGTATGAGGAAAAATATGTATGTATGCATTTTCAAAAACTGCTGAACGTAAGTTGACTTTTTTAATGTACTTAACATGCCCTTGAAATGATGCAGGCTGCTTGCCAATAACTCTGTATAGATGTAAATTTGTAAATGTAGCGTATTGTTGTGGGATAACAACAAACCATTTTCAAAATTTGTACCATGCACGTGTTACGAAAAACTGACACCCTGAAGTCAGCTAGTCAACATTTTAGTCTAACTTCTGATTAATATTTCGTGCAATGAAGACATCATGTATTCTTTAGTTGAAGTTAGACTTCTAAGCACGAAGAATAAAAATAAGTATTAACTTTTTTAGCATTTTGGTACGCACTCAAAAAGTTACACTCATAACATGGACGTATAAAAATAGTTGGACGTAGTCTCGCTAAAACAAAAACTGTGTCCATAGAGTCGGCCACATAACATGCACGTGTGCTCTGTCACATACAGGCTGACACGCATCAGTGAGTCATTACACGCGCAAACTTGTGTATATGTGTGCGTGTCAGTCTATCAGTGACAACCTGACAACGCACACGTGCAAATGTGGCTGACTCTAGTGACACAGTTTTTGTTTTAGCGAGACTCATAAGTACACATTATTTTTTGGTAGAATAACAATCCAACCGCAGATCTCATCGTCGCTTAATATTAGCTACATGGTGGTCAATTTTAGTAGTGGTAGGACTCTTAGCAGAGTCCGCCTGGGGAAGTACCACACCTTTGTCAATTATTCTACCGCCAAGCAGTAATGTGCAAACATTACTGTGTTCCGGTTTGAAGGGCAATGTTTCCAGATAAATTACAGGGCTTAGAGATATAACAACTTAGATCTCTGGGTGACGAGCGCAGTGCGGTGCTAGGTAACCATGGTCTTCATGTTCCAATAGCTGCGTGTCACTGTGCTGTTATGTGGCAGGCATGTTGCTTACCATCAGGGACATGTCCTGCTCGTCTCGTCACTCTTTATTTAAAAAAAAAAAAAAGTATTTAACTCGTCGTTGCTAATGATCAGCCGAAACGGTAGTCGAGCGTAAACCTATAATCTGTTAAACTAGTATTGAATATTGGTATCTGTGTATTATGTGTCGTATTTACACTCCTCGGCCGCATTCTCCGCGTGTCCACGAATGTAGCTCGCGCATTCCTCGACACTGTTACGAAATGATTCCATGAAGGCGATCCGCTGCGCGATTCTGTAAACTAAACTCGACGCCATCGATATAAAACAATACCTATATGTGTCCTCCCAAACTTCAGGCACACGGTTTTAGTAGTGGCAGCCGGTTTTAGTAGTGTTAGGTCTCTTGGCAGAGTCCGCCTGGGGAAGTACCACACCTTTACCAGTTAGCCTACCGCCAAGCAGTAATGGGCAAGCATTACTGTGTACCGGTTTGAAGGGCAAAGTTTCCAGAGAAATTACAGCGCTTAGAGATGTAACATCTTAGATCTCTGGGTGACGAGCGCAGTGCAGTGCTAGGTAATGATTTGGACTCTTCGTGTTCCAATAGCTGCGTGTTACTGTGCTGTTATGGGCAGGCATGTTGCTTACCATCAGGCAAATGTCCTGTTCGTCTCGTCACTCTATACTATATTAAAAACCCTGTGCCTTCAGCTCTAGCGCAAAGTTTGGTAGGTAGTGGCTATCTGAGGCCGATTGCTCACACCCTAGACACCCCACTGACCGGAGGGCCTACCGCTAAAACTCTCTTAACTTTGATATTGCTGTCTTTTTCTATTCACTTAAAATTAAAGAGATATCAATAGTAATGCCAGATTCAGTTAGGCGGTAGAATAGCGGAACTGACTATTGAACTGACCCCGCGCCTTCGTATAACACTGCTTGTTCAAACTTTCCTTCTCTCCTTGAATATGAACCAAAAAGAGAGTATTTGGAAGAGCGTGATAGAACTATCACAGTTGTCATAGGTCTCTTTTACTTTAGCGGAGTAAAAGCCGGGCCACACAGAGGCGATCCGATAGCGATAGCGATCCGGATCGTATCCGAGTATGGGATCGCGCCCGCTTGCTGTGTGTCAGGTTGCATACAAATTCGAACATTACAAAAAATCCCGTCTCGGATCGCTATCGCTATCGGATCGCCTCTGTGTGACCCGGCTTTAAAAGTTATTATCGAGGTATATTATTTTTTATCATTATTTTTCAATAACCGCTCGACTGACTTCGTTTGATTTCGTTCGATCGTTAAGATTGTTAAGGCAAAAAAAAGTCATATCGTTTCAGCCGTCTTGATGTACTGATGAAAAAAACCCCTGCTTGCTGTTTCTTTCATCTATTCATTAAGATGCCTGAACCAATATGGATTTTTCGCAAATCTTGTTCTAAGCGTTTTCAAATGTCGGAATCGCATTCCATAATAATCTACTTAACTGTTTGTATATCGAAACATTCGGGTCTTATAATAAAAATAAGACCTATCAGTCGTATCACTTATGACACACACGAGTACCTATACATTCTCACACACACAAATTAACACGCACGAATGAATGCGTCTGTTCCTATATTTACAATCTTTTACTATTTCTTCCTATTTACCGCGATTTCCTTTTCATTTCCTGTAGTAAGAATATGATTTTGACTCTTATTTACCGAACATAATTTCGCATTAAATTAGCCTTTACTACACTTTACCTATGTATGTTCCTACATATTTGGGATTCATAACCTTCTCTCACAAAGAGAGTCAAGGCCACAATCCACCACGCTGGCAAAATTTCGGATGATACATATCCTTGAAAGAAGTCTTTATCGGAACACGATTTCTCACGATGTTTTTCTTCAATCTCAAAACAGGTGATGATAACAAACTTAAACAACTACACTAAGAAAAATACTCCGAAACAAATTGAGAAAGCTGTGTAATATCCTATTAATGTTTGGGTATTTGGATGCTAACTGCTCAATCACGTCGTAACGTATGAACGGATCGGGCTGAAATTTGAAACACAGAACATAGTCTGAAAGAACACATAGACTACCTTTATCCCGGGAAAACACCGGAAACGGAAACTAAAACTAAGCTGGTAAAATTTCGGAGCGCTGTACTTTATCTTATACCTTTAAACGAGCAATTCTTGTACCTATATAAATATGTATATATATATAGGGGATTTCGGGGACGATAAATCGATCTAACTAGGTCTTTTTTAAAAAAAACGCATATTATGCGCGTTTTTAGACAATGAAAAACTGTCACATTAGACATTAGAATGTGAAGGTAAATTTCGCCGCGTGACGCGACAGCATAATTAGCTCAGACGGGAAGTCGGGCGCTCATAGCGGTCACGAATTAGTAGCTCCGGGTTCGAATCCAGACGGGTTCTCTTTTTTTTTCAATTCGTTTTTTTAATAAAATCTATTTCTTGGAGTCTTTTATCGGTAGGTATCTAAGTATATTTAGTATTTAAACCGAGCAAAGCTCGGTCACCCAGGTACTAAGTACCTATGTGAAACTTGTGGTCTACTTACAGCTTACAGATGAAAAACATCCAGACGTCTAGATAGATACATAATATTGGTCTCACTAATTCCAACCGCATGCGACTTACAGAGTATTTTGCTATTGACTCGAAGATGGTCCCTCAATAACAACAGGCAAAAGTGAAACTAGCCGAGAAAATAAAGAATTGAATTGAAACATTGGATTGATGTCATGACCATTACGTTGTTTTCTATAGAGGTATATATTTTATTTTAAAAAAATTGGCAGTCATAGGAACTGCCGATAGAAGTGAAAACTTATAACTCAGAATTTGATAGCTTACCTTGGAAACTACACGGGTGTAACCGGAGGGCGTGGCCTCGCCATCATGGCATGGCCATCTAGAAATGCGTCAGCATTTCCCATTGGCTCACGCATTTCTAGATGGCCATGCCATGATAGCGAGGCCACGCCCTTTCAGCATTTCCCATTGGCTGACGCATTTCTAGATGCCCAATCGCCAAGGTCCCGAGTTTACCCGAAGATTTCTTATCATACATAGCCCATCTCGGACAAACAATGTGAAGGTAAATAATGTATATTTTTTATTACTAGCTGTTCCAACATGTCATTGTCAAAAATTGCTCGTAACTACTCAGAAATCTTCTTTGGGTCATCCACAAGAACTTTGATAAATATGATCAAATACATAGTTTACGATTCTAACATTTTTTTTTCTTAAAAAAACAATTACGAATGAATGATGATATGTTATGTACTTAATTGTAGTTAACAATGCACAGTCTTGTATTTTCCATCTTTGTCAGAACGACGCACATATATCTTCATTGTATCGCGTTCACACGAGTGAAAGCGCCGATGCGTCTTTAGATCTTGAGAAAATGTTAGGACGCGTTCACAGTTAATTGTGTCGTACTAATTAGATAATTTAGATTGATATTATCATTTTTGATTGTATAATTGCTGGCTCGGATGTAGTATTGTTTTAATTAAACATGATGGTTAGCGTCTGTCCGTATCTATAGAATAGATAACATTTGGGCTCGTTAGAAGGTCTCTGTTACATTGTCCTATATACTACCGGTATTTAAGAAAACTACAGATGCCAACGTTTCCGCAATATATATATTTATGTGACATCGTTTTATGGTTGATGTTCCAAAGACTGTTTGGACATGGAGGTTTGACTCCACGTTCATACTATGTCGTTACATATGAAATTGGTGTTCTGTGGTAGGTACTGGCCAACTTTGATCTCAAAAATCTCCTCTTTGGTTAGCAATTCCAATTTCAAATTTATAGAGCTATTTACTCATGCTTTTGTGTTTTGTAAACTGTAATTCATTTGTTTTTTCTCTATCGGTTTTATCTTTCGGTTACAAAATGGAAAACTTATAATATCGCGTTATTTACGCGTACGAGTTGTGGCACCAGTGCTGCAGAAACGGCTCGAAGGATTAATGATGTGTGTGGCGATGGTGTCGCAAAAGAAATCACAGCGCATTTATCTATAGCGGTCTATTTTTGGTTCCAACATTTTCGTTCTGGAAAGTTCTGCAGAACAACCCCATGGACGACCAGTACGACAAAACACCAATTTCATATGTAAGGACCTAATAACAAGAAAGTATATTCTGTGAATCTGTGAATAGAGTGACCATCTACGAAAGGCTGGTGGTGGTTGGAGACATAAGACTGAGGATCGGGCTGAGTGCCGTATTATGGGAGAAGCCTATGTCCAGCAGTGGACGAATACAGGCTGATGATGATTCTGTGAATCGGTTTCTTCTAGAGCATAATTTGTTTGAATGGTAACCACTAGATACTCTTTATTGACACACCAAAAAATAATACCCGGCAAAAAGAAACAAAACATTGTAGAGTAGTGCGACAGTGGGGTACTTTATCGCTAAAAGCGATCTCTTCCAGATAACCTTAGGATGGAAAACTATATGTGAACAAGTCAGAAATTAGGGGATCAAATACAACGTAAGTACCTTCTAATAAATGTCAATTTAATTCAATAATAATGAACACGATTGGCATTGAAACTTTATTAGACTTGAACAAAATAAATTATGTTCTTAGCATTTTAGGTGTCAGGTAGGCGCCTATTATAACATTATAGTATATATTATACTATTTTTGAATTAATTTGTTACCTCGTTTGAAAACGGATAGATATTTACCAAAACTCTACTAACGTGTATCTTTTATGGTATTCCGAGTAGGTGTAGCTTTCTATGCCAATACTTCAAATCGAGAGTGAATCGGAATAAATACGCTTCATCGTAGACCGAATAGGGTACCGGACAAGGTCAAAAATACACCATCCTAATTAGTCCGTCAGCTAGATCATGGAACAATATTGGACATGTATTTTTTGTTTTTTCAAAATATTAAAAATCGTCAAAGATATATACCATCAAACTTGGAGAGAGGGGGGTCGCGACGTCACTCGTGAGTAAAAATCGTACTCACAAGTGACGTCACACGAAACTTCGAAGCGCCGTATCTTCGTTATTTTTTGTTTGTGAAACAAAAGAAAAAAATCGTGTACAATATTCTCTGGCAATCTAACTAACGGGCTACTTAGTTTTTTTGAAGATTGTACCCTATTGTCGCTTAACATCAGGCGAGACGGCGGTCAATAGTACGAATAAAAGTAAAAAAAAAAAATTGCAATGTCAACAAAAAAATTTACAAACTTCGATATTATCATTGTTATGGTCTAAAATTATCCACTTTCATTCGTTCAAAACTGCTGACTCACCAGATGATGGACAGCAAAGTAATTGCCTCGACTGTCTTGCTTAGTGTTGCCAGGTATTTCAAAATTCCTTTTAAAAGTACTTTGCGCAAACTTAAAGTTCAGATTCATTGCTACTTGTTTGTGAATTGATTGTGCTGTTAAAGATCGTTATTTCTCCATCAGAATATATTGAATCAAATAATTCAGTTATTTATTTTTACCTTGTCTCTTATCCTTTAACTTATTATGATTATCTATAATAAACAATAATCTCTTATGCCATCAGGTTGTAATTAATGTTCAGACAAATATTTCAAATGTTGATTCTGTACTGTATATCATTAGCGAACCCAACAGAGATCGTGCTGACTTTTATTATCTTTGCAATTATTTATTTCAGTTTTAATCTTCTAAATAAAATTGGGAAATTAAAAAGAAACGAAATCAGTAAAGTCAAGTTATGGCTAAGGGAAATTTGATGAGATGAGACTCTTTTACCTTTACATTATTATTGTATTGTTCAACGTGTAAATCCATGTTTCATCCAAATTTGGTCATATTCATTTTGTTTTGTCCTTTAACATTTATAGCATATTGCTTGGTACATCTATAACATTTAACATAATTTTTACTAGAACAGTTGCAATTTTTAAGCAGCAATATGGCAACACCATTGTAAGGTGGCGAATCGATCGATCAAAATTGCTATTGTTGTCTATTATTAGAATGCAATGGTGTTTTCAAATAGGTATTTATATCTATCTGGGTCATTCAGGCAAAATACATAACACTAACAAAAAAAAAATCGGATCAATAATCCTATCTAATAAGCTACTACTTATAAATAATCTTTTTTTTTTATTAACGGAAAATAAACTCAGTTTACTAGGGATGTCATCTCATCGGACTTAATTTGTCAAATAAAAAATAATACTTCACTCAACTGAGAATGTTTTGTCAATCTGGTTTACATTTTATTTAAACTAAGGTAAAGCGTATCGAAATGGAAAAAAATAAGTCAAAAGTACAGAAAACGTTTAAATAATAAGAAAATCAAAAACAAGATACCTAAAGCTTGACGATGGAAAACCACAATAAAGGAAGGAGCCAAACCCTCAATAAAAAAATGAAATAAAATATTTAACAGAACTTTTAAATAATGGTGGTTATTCTATGTTTGACAAAGCATTTTTTAAATTAACTTAATTACAGATTATTATTATTATTATTAAGAGCCTGAAATGTCCCAATGCTGGGCAAAGGCCTCCCTACCCTTTTTCCCTTTTTTTTTTTTTTAGATTATTAGAAACGTCAAACCTTAATAAATAAAAAAATAAGGTAACGGCTAGATTGAAATTAAAAAAACAGAAATTTAGTCTAAAGAGTCTTCATTGTGGGAAAACTACAAGAACACGAATTACGCGGGTATAACCGCCGTTGACAATTAATACTAATTAAATGGTAAAATTTGCCGAAAATTAAATAAACATTGGTGGACAATTCACACATTTGGCCATCTGTCCCCAAACTAAGCAAAGCTTATAGGTGCTATGGCGGCCAGATAGCTGATATAATACTTATACAGTTGTAAATACATCCTTATTATAATACATAGAAACACCCAGACTCATTATTTAAATGTTTTATCGCTGTCCTAGTTCTATTTTTATTTTATTATATTTAAAACCTGTGCGTCAAAACTATAAATAGACGGAGTTTAAATCGTTCCGCAACAATAGAGAATACAACGAACTAGTACTTTTGTCATGAAGTTCATGGCACCTTTATAGAAACCTAACGTCGTAATACCTGGAAAACATTTCTAGAATTAAACCTATTTTTATTCGTAACTCGACTACGTTTTCTATTCAAAAAAATCTGCGGCATTGTAAAAAAAATAATTGGCAGTCATAGGAACTGCCGATAGAAGTGAAAACTTATAACTCAGAATTTGATAGTTTACCTTGGAAACTACACGGGTGTAACCGGAGGGCGTGGCCTCGCCATCTTGGCATGGCCATCTAGAAATGCGTCAGCATTTCCCATTGGCTGATGCGTTTCTAGATGGCCATGCCAAGATGGCCTGTCCACGCCCTTTCAGCATTTCCCATTGGCTGACGTATTTCTAGATGGCCAATAGCCATGGTCCCGAGTTTACCCGAAGCTTTCTTATCATACACGAGCGAGACGAATGAATTGAATTCACAGCCCACGAAAAATCTGTCTAGGCGCGCCTAAAGAAGTTTCACTTCAAAAAAATTGGCAGTCATAGAAACTGCCGGTAGAAGTGAAAACTTATAACTTTGAATTTGATAGCTTACTTTGGAAACTACGCGGGTAAAACATGAGCATGGCCATGGTCCCGAGTTTGCCCGAAGATTTCTTGTTGTTCCCGAACGTGAATCTAGAATTCAATTCACTACCCACGAAAAATCTGTCTATGTGGTCAAAAGAAGTTTTCACTTGCAACTAGGCCATGTTTAATATTTGATATTTTCTTGACGTTAAGCTGACAAATAAATGTGAAAATTCGTATGTTTCAGTAACGTTACGAGCAAAACGTGTGTCTGATGGTAAACGAGTAAATAAAAATAAATCTATTTAATATTAGTTTGATAACTGACGTGGTTGTAACACTTTTTAAATTAATTCATCGGTAACTTACGTAGCTGTTGTCTAGTCCGAATTAAATAAAAATTGAAAAATCTTTTCAGCGTTTTTAGTAGATTAAGTTTACGTTAGTGTAAAATTAGTTGTTATATAATTCTTCTTTTGTTATCCCCGATTGGTCCCATATATTTTTGAAGAAAACTGTGAACCTACCGGTTCTCGTTATATCAACATAGAAAATACGCATACACACAGTGTGTTATTAATACTATTGAAATGACTTTAATTTAAGTCGGTTATTTTGTTTTTCAAAAGTAATAGAGTGTCAAGTTGTCAACAATGTTAGGTACTTATTTAGTAAATTGTGCACATTTTCCAAAGTAGGCTAAGAAATTCAAACAGGTTGAAAAATGTCGAAAAGCCTCAACAATAGCTAATATAAGTTTATGGCAGCAGTTTTACGATCTGTGGGTTCAGTGACTCGTGTTTCGTTGCTAAACAAGTTGAATACGTGTCTTCAACTTTTACACGTTTCAATACAGAAAACTAATATTCTTGTGTAGACTAACCTATAGATAGGTAGATAGGTACCTACACTTTGAACACACAGGCATATACACAGGTGCGATCCAAAGGGAGGGTCACAGGTAGGGTTACCAGATGAAAAGATCAAAAGTCCGGAGAAAAGGCCTGAGATTTCCATTGAAAAATTCTGAGATTTTTACAGTTTGACAATTTTCTCTCAAACCTAACAATTATAAAAAGTCATAATATTATCGTTTTTATACACTGGTGATCTCGCTCTGGCTTTGCACATTGCACTCAAAGCGTATGACAGCGGAACAATACAGTTATTTTATTGAAAATTCAAAAAATCCAAAGATTTTAATAATATAATATCAGCTATCTGGCCGCCATCATACAAGCTTTGCTTAGTTTGGGTCAGATGGTGTTGTGTGTGATTTGTCCACCAATATTTATTTATTTAATGAGATTTGCAAAATCCGGCCGCAATCCTGAGAAGAGTCTAAAAATCGTGAAATTTCAACAAATCCTGAGATATCGTAACCTTTGTCACAGGGGACATGACCCTCCCCCCCAAACTAGTAAGTATACGTTAAATACATTTTTTGACGTGATAACGTCTTATAATTCGATGAAGCCGGCTGCACGCCCACAAAACATGACGTCATGTACCGTTACCGTCGGTCGTTACCGTCGGTCGTTACCTCGCCGCATGTTTGTTACAGTTGTATTAATTATTTCGACCAGTAGTTCAAGCGGGGATGTAGCTCAGTGGTAGAGCGTTCGCTTTGCATGTGAAATGCCCCGGGGTCGATCCCCGGGGCAAAAAAGCTTTTAGATAAAAGCTTTTTTGCATTGTTTTGATTGAAAATGAATAAATTCTACTGATTACTTTTTACATACAAATCTATGAAACAAATAAAAAAAAATTCTTTTGAAAAATGCTACCATTCCATCAGTATTTTCTTAAGACGTTGTCACGTTCTGTCGTCAGTAAACCGACTTTACAGACAAACATTTTTTTCTATAAAATAAATTTGCCTACATTGCCCACGGGTCTACTTTTTACGCATCAGTTCCACACTTTCAGTTCGATCGCACAGCAAAATATCTATAAAATATCCTCTATACCTGCTGTAAGGAACTTCGTTCCGAAATACGACTATCACCATCTAATAGATAGTGTTTTTTTTTTAATAAAGAGTGACAAGACGAGCAGGACATTTGCATGGAATTTTGCATCATGGTAAGCAACATAACATGCCTGCCACATAACAGCACAGTGACACGCAGCTATTGGAACATTACATCATCACATCATCTTCTTCACTGGAAACATTGCTCTTCAAATCGGAACACAGTAATGTTTGCACATTACTGCTTGGCGGTAGAATAACTGGCAAAAGTGTGATACTTCCCCAGGTGGACTCTGCTAAGAGTTCTACCACTACAAACACGTAGTTCGGAACTAATTTGTGTCCTCTGAAAACGTGTCATTCTGAGCGTAAGACAAGTTTTGTGATGTAAAGTCGTGCATTTCTCTGTAAAGATAATAAAGAGTCCGAAGTTCTCCAAAGTAAACATCACTTTCTCTCGTTAGAAACCTGTTGGATGCGGCTCGGATGCATCGCGTTGACATAGGTTATGTTTGACTTGTGCATGATGGAAAACTACAGAATGTTCTATGGCAATAGGCATGCCAGGAACAACTTTTAATGGAGTATTGGTATGGTTGTTTGTTCTTTCTAATCTCTGAAACTGATGAACCGATTTTAAAGGGACATTCACTGACAGTTAGCTGATGATAAAAGGAGTAAATCCTGTCACGTACCTACGTATCCATAATATAAATAATTATATTTTATAGCTAGAGCTCTATAGTAACATGTACCATGTGTTTTTCGTGTAAATTTTCGAGTGACCACACACGCATAATGAAGGCAAACTATATGTTATAGCATTATCTCCGTGTGTGGTAACTTGCTATGATATATATTATACTCCGGTATATTAATAAATATTATAGTTACGTGTGTGACGGGGTTTACTAAGGTTACTTTTTGTTTAAGAACAAAATAGACATGCAAAAGTATTGATCAGTTGTACCGCACCGCACATAACTATAATTGTTATAGCTAATATTAACATTGTTCAATCAATTAATAGCTGCTCTAAGTCCATTAATATCCAAGCGGGAGGTCTGACAATAGCACTGGCTAACCGCATATACAAACTTATCATTATCTACTTATCGTATTGTCCTTACCTTATCGTAGAATTTTTTTCAATTACCAAAAAACAATGGAAAACCAAGTTTAGGTCATATTTTTTTAAAAAACTAAGTTCACAGGTATCACTACCATTTCCTGTGTGTGTGTGGGTGTTTGGCTAGGTATATAAATAGATGCCTAAATACCTAATTTCTAGTCAAAAAGACGTAGGCTGGTAGCAGCTATGTGCCGTGCTATGAAACCGTTCGGGGCCAAGTCATAGACACTATCTCTTCAGGGTATCGCCGCTCGGAGATTTATGAGTTTGGGAACAGCGGAAAAAGGCGATTCTGTGTCTGAAGGTTGCGACTTGAACTTGACGGAGCATCGAACACAAAATTCTCTATTAAGTAAACATTTTCAAAAGTAATTATTTCGCACTTGACCGCCATTTCGCGTGATGTTAAGCGACGATATGATCTACGATTGATCGTACTTATAAGAATCCGATAGCCTCTCGACTTGTGACACCAACATTGTTTGAATCGAGAAATACGCACTCAGGCAAAGCATTATACAGCCTTTGTTTTTCAACGTTCTAAAAAAAAATTGAGTGATCAACAAACATGTAACATGATTATAAATGTATCAATCGTTTCAATTGTATAATGTAGTGGTAGGACTCTTAGCAGAGCCCGCCTGGGGAAGTACCACATTTTAGCCAGTTATTCTACCGCCAAGCAGTTATGTGCAAACATTACTGTGTTCCGGTTTGAAGGGCAATGTTTCCAGAAAAATTACAGGACTTAGAGATATAACAACTTAGATCTCTGGGTGACGAGCGAAGTGCAGTGCTAGGTAATGATTTGGACTCTTCATGTTCTAAAAGCTGCGTGTCACTGTTCTGTTATGTGGCAGGCATGTTGCTTACCATCAGGCACATGTCCTGTTCGTCTCGTCACTCTATATTAAAAAAAAAAAACAATTAAAATACTATGACAATAACAAATAATACATAGTTTCAATTCAGATGGTGTTGTGTGTGAATTGTCCAACAATATTTAAAAAAAAATATATATATATATATATATATATATGATAACTGGAAGCCCTAGGCCCTACAGTAGGCGTTAATAAGTTTGCATATTATCAAACTATCTTTAAATTCAAAGTTGGTACGAGTAGTTGGTAGCTCTAGCAGCAATTGTAAATTCAAAGTTGGCACGAGTAGTATTTGAAGCATTTTGTAGCATTAGCCAGTTTCAAATGCTCGTACACAGCGTCGCTAATCTACCCGAAGACAATGAGAACAGTTGAAGAAGACAACAAAAGAACTTTCAGGTCAACTTGACATTCGGTCACTTTTCCCCAAACCACAAACATCCAATGTCCTACCGAGAGTAACTGTATGATTTCGCCGCGGTATTGTTCACTAAACTGTCAGTGAGTACAGAGAAATTTCGGTAGAAATGACTATACCTACAGTTGTAGATACAACACAACTGAAACAAAAAGAAATTATGTCCATTCTGTTTGCCTCGCGAAAGGTATGCTGAAATATAGTAGCTTTTAAAAACTTAAAAAAAAAAAAAAAGTTAATTATATAGATTTGCATTTAAAAGCCATATTACTTGATGTTAAACGATGATGTTGTCTACGATAGAGCATTCTTACCTACAATAAACCGGTCCACTCTCGACTTGATGATGATTCCCTGTGGTTTCATCTCTGTGAAACACTATGTTTTCCCGATGAACTTACGCAGGCAACGTATTCCACAGCTTAAACGTTCTTTTTACGAAAGTAGAGTCAAAGCTCTTCGTTCGTGTCTTTGCAACGCCAACTATGAAACGATGTCGCTTTTCAATTTCGAGTTATGAGCAGTCCGATAGAAAATAGGGCAAGATGGTCTCAGGTCATGCAGATCAGTTGCACACTCTCTAAAATGCATCTAATAAGAAGAACTGCGAAAGCTTAAGGTTTGAAGTTACTGGTCTAGTCGGGAGATCGGCGACTGCTGATACGGAGAGTGGTTCGAATCCCACGCGCACCGCTGTCTTTCCGAAGTCACATGCGCAATGCCGGTAGCTTAAAAACGGCGAAGGAAAACATAGTGAGGAAACCGACAGGTCCTGATAATCTTTCGAAGTCACACGTCACCCACAAACCCGCACTGTTCCAGCGTGGTGGGTTATTGTCTTGGCTCTCTCCTTGCGACAGAAGACCCCGAGTTCCAGTAGTGGGAACATTTAGTGGTCTGCTTATGCTTTACTACGATAGCTAAAAATATCTATTACAGTTTGAATTAAAACTAGTCAAGAAAACGTCCATTTTTTTTTCTAACTGACTTATAGTAGTATGGGGTTTAGTGCTTCTACTACCTAACGGACTTTTGGGTTAGCACGGAAGCCTAGGACCCACCTAAACCTAAACTACAATACTTACGGTAATTAGCATACACCCTGATACCTGAAAAGTATTCGAACTAAACCCTAGCTAAGAACAAACTATCTGATTTAATAGAAAACGTCAAGACTTTTCTCCCGTTACCGGGGACGATGGCACTTGATTTGTGTCATCTGGCCCGGTAAATATTTCACCGGGCCAGTTAAAACGTTTTTTTCCCATCTGGCCCGGTACCGGGCCAAGACACCGGGCCAGATGTGACCATACCAAGATTTCTGGGGACTTTAATATGGATCTAGGAGGGTCGTCGTCCTTTATTAGATAATAATCATTAAACACCGGATATTAATGACCCTGTTTAATTAATTAACATGATTTCGGAATGTAGATAGCTTGAATGTCGTAATAAATATGTTATACTTGTATGTGATTTGACTTTTTAAATGTTACTTAATGATCTTGGTCCTACCTTATATAATATCTTGAATAAATTATGATGGGAATTATTACGTTCCCCGTAGTTATAATTACAAATACAAAACTGAAAGACACACATAGTAATAATTAATTAGCTACATAAAACTTTTTTTAAAATAGAGCCATTAAATAATGTAATAGAATGTTTCAAATTACTCGAAAAATGTACACTATTTATGGTCATGTAAGCGTCGGGTAAATGTTTAAATTCTAGAAATATATCGCTAATTTTCAAAAATATTAACGTAATCGATTATTCTGTTAAATTGAAATAGGTAACGAGATGATTACAAAACATTGAAGTGTAAAAGTGTAAGAATACGCCAATGTTACACTAGCATTTGTTAGAAAGACAGTCACTATTCGATTGAAATTAATCACTCGCACATAACAAAAAAATTACAATTGGCAGTCATACGGACAGACAGCCGATAGAAGTGAAAACTTCTAACTCAGACTTTGATAGCTTACTTTGGAAACTACGCGGGTGAAACCGGAGGTCGTGGTCATGGTCCCGAGTTTTCCCGAAGATTTCTTATCATTCCCGAGCGTGACGCTAGAATTCAATTCACAGCCCACGAAAAATCGGTAGCGCGCCAAACAAAGTTTTCACTTAAAAAACTCTCTAAAATGAATTTGAAAATTTCATTATCATCGCTATTATGAAAAACCAGCGGTAGGTATATGCCATTCTATTTCTGTGTATCACATTACACAAAGCTCTACTTGTCGTTTCTGTCCCCTATTATATCTAGAGTCTACGGCCTTATAATATGATAGACTATTTATGAACCCACGTTTCGAGGTGTCTCGCCGATGACGCAAGAAGTCAAGGTGATGGTTGGATCCTAGGGTGCTATTACACCTCACACTTGGTTATGGATGCCCGTCACGCGATGTGGGATTGAATTCTTGATGGCTTGATGATAGGGTAGGGCTGCAAGCTCAGAATATGCAACCTTATACCCAATAGCAGTGCCACGTGGATTTACTCGCGTAGTTTCAATTTCTGTTACATTCCCGTGATGACAAGCAGTCTGTGTGACATTCCAGACTATTCTACTAATATTATAAATGTCAATGTATGGATGTATGGAGTGACTATATAATACGAAAGGTGGTGATGGCTGGTGGTGGTTGGAGACGTAAGATCGAGGGTTCGGGCTGAGTGGCGTATTATGGGAGAGGTCTAGCTGTAGACGGACACAGGCTGATGATGATGTTTTCATTTCTGGGGCTCGGACGGAGACTTTTTTCCACGAGGAGACAGAGTGAATTTTTAATTTTTTTTTTAATAAAAAATACTTTGTCCGTTAAAAACATTGGCAGTATGACTGCAATAGCAATGTTATACGCAATGTTATTTGTATATCTCAAAAAAAAAATACAAAAAAATTGGCAGTCATAGGAACTACCGAAATAAGTGAGAACTTATAGCTCAGAATTTGATAGCTTCCTTTGGAAACTACGCGGGTGAAACCGGAGAGCGTGGCCATGACCATAGCCATCTAGATCCATAACACATTGCTAGATGACCATTGGGAAATGCTGACGCATTTTTAAATGGCCAATGGCCATGGTCCCGATTTTACCCGAAGATTTCTTATCATATCCGAGCGTGACGATAGAAATCAATTTACACCCCACGAAAAATCTGTCTAGGCGCGCCTAAAGAAGTTTTCACTTCAAAAATATTTATTTTTATCATGAATGGCAACCCTACTTGCCGGTATCGGTGTAGCCGCGTGAATGACACCGAACAGATTAAATGAAGAAGGTATATCAGGAGTAGATTGGATGACATTCTTGATGCGAATGATATGGTAGCACTATTAAAACTTTATGGATGTAGGCGGACGAACTTTAGGAAGTAGTTTGGTTCTATTAAATGTCTCAATGTGTTATAAATATGACGAACATTTTTGAAGTGAAAACTTCTTTAGGCGCGCCTAGACAGATATTTCGTGGGCTGTGAATTGGATTCTAGCGTCACGCTCGGGTATGAGAAATCTTCGGGTAAACTCGGGACCATAGCTATTGGCCATTTAGGAATGCGTCAGCCAATGGCAAATGCTGAAAGGGCGTGGCCTCGGTATCATGCCATGGCCATCTAGAAATGCATCAGCCAATAGGTTATGCTGACGCATTTCTAGATGGCCATGCCATGATGCCGAAGCCACGCCCTCCGGTTACACCCGTGTAGTTTCCAACGTGTAGTGTAGTATCAAATTCTGAGTTATAAGTTTTCACTTCTATCGGCAGTTCCTATGACAGCCAATTTTTTTTTCTCGTTATACCTACGTATTTTTGAAGTGAAAATTTCTTTTAGCGCACCATATACAGATTTTCCGTGGGCTGTGAATTGAGCTCAAGCGTCACGTTCGTAAATGAAAGAAATCTTCCGGTGAACTCGGATGATCTAGGTGGCTATGGTCATGGCCACGCCGTCCGGTTTCATCCACATAGTTTTCAAAGTGAGCTATCAAATTCTGAGTTATTAGTTTTCACTTCTATCGGCAGTCCCTATAACTACCAATTTTTTTAAATTATGAAAATGGATAGAGGACTCTCTCCTCGAAAATGGATCAGAATCCCAGCAGTGGGTATGAAGTGACCTAATGCGTATCTTTGCAGAAATAGCAGAAATAATTGGAACACGTTGATTATTCTCTATTTATGACAGCAATGAATTGGGCCTACCCATCAGTCACAATACGATTATTTACGATTATTCCTAACGTTCAGTCTACTGACTACGAAAATAGTCGTAAGTAGATCATTCCGTGGTCAAGTCTATAAAGTCAGGTGGTTAGTGGTAAACGTAGCCATTACCAAACTATTCTACACTTTGCAACTTCGGAACTAGGGCAATGGCTACTATAAACTTCAATAGCTGGCACAACTTTCGGACTTTCGGTTGAACCACTGTTAGCGCTCGTATGTGGCTGAGAAAACAGCTTTGAGCTTAAAATAATCTAAAGATTAATAATAAACTGTTAGTATGTAGGTTAAGTTTCGCACATTAAGGCAAGGTCTCTGGTTAATGTTTGCAGTTTGCCTACAAAATTTAAATTACTATTTTCATGCAGGTGGCATATGTCTTCAAATCGATTCTGGGCATCTGTTTTAGTACTTAAAATGATTTGTTTGTGAATATTACGCAAGTACTCGTATGCCGCTAATTTAAAACGGTGAAGGAAAACATAAACACCTAAAATCTTTCGAAATCACGTGTCATCCACCAACCCGCACTGGGCCAGCGTGGTGGATTATGGCCTTAACTCTCTTCTTGCGAGAGAAGGCCCCGAGTCCCAGCAGTGGGAAAATTTAGTGGGCTGTTGATGATGATGATGACTCGTATGTGACTAATCTTGTGGGATTCTGACCACTGATGAGTAGGTACTCATCATCGAACAGGAATCGAACACCACGGGGGGGTTCGATTCCGACCGAGAGCAAATATTTGTGTAAAAAATATGGATTTTTTTTCTGGGCGGTCTGTACTCCGTAATACAAATTTCGCTTAGTTTGGGGCTTGATATAATTATATTACAAATGTCCACAACAGGGGGAAAGGCTCGGAAATCTCCACATGGGACACTCTGGGCATCACACAACAACTTTTCGGGGATGCCGGCTCGGTGCCATCTTGTTGGATGATGACTAATCCCATCTGGGGATTCTTCTACTGGCAAGAGCTTCAACTTGTAGTCCTCTCCCTTTTGGGCAGTGCGTGTAGAGGCTGGGGGAAGGGGCTAAAAGACTTGGGAAGGTTACTCGACTGACATAATATGGGCTAAGTAAAGTCTTCCGGATGATGTCTTTCACGAGCATTCTGATTAGCTAAGTGCTTCTTCTTTAGCCTCGTTGAACACTTTTTGATTACGGAAAATCTTTTGAGTTTACGGCTGGTGCGCATTAGACTCTTTTTGGATGGGTGAAGTCTTGTTGAAGTTACGGCTGGTCTAGTCGGGAGAACGGTGCCTGCCGATCCGGAGACCCCGGGTTCAAACCCCACACGCACCAATGTCTTTTCGAAGTCATGTGCGTAATGCCGCTAATCTAAAACGGTGAAGGAAAACATCGTGAGGAAACCGACATGTACCTAGAATCTTTCGAAGTCATGTGTCATCCACCAAACCGCACTGGTCCAGCGTGGTGGATTATGGGCGTAACTCTCTCACTGCGCGAGAAGGCCCCGAGTTCCAGCAGTGGGAACATTTAGTGGGCTGTTGATGATGATGATGATGAAGTCTTGTAAGTAGGTATGCGTCACCGACATGTTTGTGTAATAGCAGTATATCTGTAGCTATACAGATGACGTATTTTGCAATATTAATACTGTTTGATACTAGAAAGGTTTTCACTTTAATATCGACACATCGGCAGCCCTCCCTATCCACCTATCATCCCTATGACAGTCATTTTTGAAGTGAAAACTTCTTTTGAAGTGAAAACTTTTTTTGGCGCACCACAGACAGGTTTTCCGTGGGCTGTGAATTGAATTCTAGCGTCACGCTCGGGAATGATAAGAAATCTTCGGGTAAACTCGGGACCATGACCATGGGCCATCTAGATGGCCATGCTAGTGGCCACGGCCTCCGGTTTCACCTGCGTAGTTTCCAAAGTAAGCTATCAAATTCTGAGTTATAAGTTTTCACTTCCATCGGCAGTTCCTTTGACTGTCAATTTTTTTATTTTAAAATATTGTTATTGTCAACAGAGCAATTATGGCCGCCATCTTAATTCATTTGTCACTTACTGTTCAGTGTTCGGTTCAAGTTTCACTGGTTATCGATAAGTTTTCGTGTCATTTCAGAACCTTGTGCTCTTCCGAATAAGAGCGAGATTTCAGTGAACATGGGTGTATTGAAATACAATAAATACGGAGAGAGAGAGTGTAAGATCGTGTTTGTAGCTCAGATGTGATAATTGGCAACCAAGGTGGACTTCAAATTGTTGACAGAGATGCCAACATTGTTACTGTATTTAGTGATCGGAAAATAATCAAAATCCACCATTTGTTGTAGTGAATCGATATCTAAGTATACTTCCATAGCCAAATTTCATTAGACTACAGGCCCGTGAACAAGATTTTTGTACGGCATTGCGAAATAATGGATTAGAAGAGGTATTAAAACTGTATGGAACCAATGCCGTACTTAATCAAATGACCAAATTTGCTCGGTAAATTACTCGTACTCTGTAAATTTTTCCGGCAAACTAATTATTAAAAAGTTAAAATTTATAATTTTTATAGTTTCAATACCTCTTTTAATCTATTATTCCGCAACGCCGTACAAACTTCATGCGACAAGGAGAAATGGTAGAGGGTTGCAACCCCCCGTCTTCAATCACACTCAGTTGGACAGCTTACAAGTGACGGCATAGTGCTGAATCTTATTACTTTATACCCTTCTATCATCCTACATAGGTCTCCTGGTGGTTCATTTGACCCGTAAATTTTGTTCACGGGCCTGTAGTCTACATCTGTTTATTCTTTCTACATCATATGTATTCCTATAAATTTGTGCGTTTGGATTATTTAATATTTATTATTCAATCCGGATCGGATTGCAATTTGGAACATAGTTAGTTTTTAGCCTGGAATTTTAATCTATATTAATATTATAAAGAGGAAAGATTTGTATTTTTGTATTTTTGTATGTATGTAATAAACTCAAAAACTACTGAACCGATTTCAAAAATTCTTTTGCCAAGAGAAAGCTACATTATCACTGAGTAACATAGGCTATTTTTATTACAAGAAAAAAATAGTGATCTTTGGATTTTTTTACTAAAACCAACGCAAGGTATAAAAATAAAGTAGCCAAGTGCGAGTTGGACTCGCCCATGAAGGGTTCCGTTCCAGCAAGTAACATAATATACATAGTACACATAGTTCTAGTAGTTCATTGTAACTTTGATCGAAGTTTTAATAATAGTGTATTTATGACGTACTAAAAAAAAACTACTCATCAGATCGAGTTCAAACTAATTTTCGTTGGTAGTTTTCATGGTAATGTACATCATATATTTTTTTTAGTTTTTTCATTCTCTTACTTTAGAAGTTAGAGGGGGGGGGACACACATTTTACCACTTTGGAAGCGTCTCTCGCGCAAGTTATTCAGTGTAGACAAAAATTATTTTAGAAACCTCAACATCATTTTTTAAGACCTATCGATAGACACCACACACGTGTAGGTTTGATGAAAAAAAAATTTTTGAGCTTCAGTTCTCAGTATGGCGGGCACCCCTAATTTTTGTTTTTTTAAAAAACTTTTGTAAAAATCTTAATGCGGTTCACAGAATACATCTACTTACCAAGTTTCAACAGTGTAGTTCTCATAGTTTCGGCAAAAAGTGGCTGTGACATACGGACGGACAGACAGACAGACAGACAGACAGACAGACAGACAGACAGACAGACATGACGAATCTATAAGGGTTCCGTTTTTACGTTTTACGGAACCCTAAAAACAGCCATAAAATGGCTTTCATCGCATACGCTGCGGAAAGTACCAATGATAGAACCAAACAATGTTCTACAATATTATAGAACGTATTAAAATCTACAAAAAACCTCGCGAGAGCATATGTCTAACTACAGTAATTACGTCGCTACAACTGCTTTTTTACATTTTAAAAGAAGATAAAAATGCCGATCAACTTAAGACCATGCTATTCATACATTTGTTTTAATTCTTATCAAAATAAATTATTTCTCAATCAAGACTGCTTTATTACCTATTGATTCCTTTTTGAATTATTAAAATCGGACATTCCATTCAAAATATATTAGGAAAATAAAAATATCCATCCTAAATATTTGCAACGACGCGACGCGCGACGGCCGGCCGGCAGAATTATGAAGAGTGTACACTGTACATACAGTACAGCGTTCATCCCAGTCAGAGTGATTTTATCTCATAATACTTCACGCTTTATCGTGTATCATGTACCACGTAGGTACATCGTTCCAAGACTACTCAAAATCAAAGAAATCACTTTGAGAGAAGCTTCAATTTCTCGGTGTCCGTTGAGGCTGAGAGAGTTGTTTGTGGTAATATTATTATTTTGTTTTCCCTCGGAATTATGGCACATTTTTGAAGACAATTTGTGTCAAGACATCAAACATACAGCCCAAGAACGAGATCCGGATTATGATGTATATGTCGCAGCCGGATTGTATAGTTCGCCGTATTACATTACGGCTAGCCGTTTTGAAAAACGGGGCCGTTTTGTAATGCGGCGGTTCAACGATTAGCCGCATTGTCATTGCAATACGTTCTTCAATAAGGCGGTCCACGTTCAGCCGCATTGTATTACTGCTTATGTTGTAGGGAGACCATATTTAAAAAAATCACACAAAATCTAAATTAATTTCATTTATCTGAATAAATTGATCGATTATTTCGTACGATATTCCGTACTATTTTTTTTACAACATTTTACCTCTCACATAAAGTTTGAAAGCCCATAACTTGATATCGGTGACGGTACACCTAAGAAACATGTGAACTTCCATAGACAAGGGTCTATTATCGAAACATGTTCCATCGTAGATAGCATCGTCGCTTAACATCAGGTGAGATGGTGGTCAAGTGCGAACCTATTATAGTTTTAAAAATACTTGCATGGCTCGCTCCACTCAGGACCTCCTTTGAGCTTCTGGCTCCCGCATTATTTTAAATACACTCTAGGGGTAGTAGCGCCAAGACTAAGTGGAGTCGGGGTGCTCCGGGTCGGATCTGGGTCTCATGTAACCTACCCGGTCCGATTTAGTCTTAACAAGGTGGACGGTGGAAACGAAATAGTATCCAAGTAACGCCCAGGGTGATAAGTGCCACCCCAATAATATTGTGTACGATTCCTCCAAACTCCAGAATCCACTGTCACTTTAGCAATTTAGGAACACACAGTATTCAACGCCATAGTTGTTGTTATATCAGGCAGCGCCATGAGTGTTAAGAATCGGAACTAAAAATTGTAAAAGAGGCGGTTAATCTCTCGCTTTATTACATTACGGCTAGTCGTGTTAGCAATTTAGGAACACACAGTATTCAACGCCATGGTTGTTGTTATGTCAGGCAGCGCCATGAGTGTTAAGAATCGGAACTAAAAATTGTCAAAGAAGCGGCTAATCTCTCGTTTTATTACATTACGGCTAGCCGTGTTGAATAACGTATGGCGTTGAATACATTCCAGTGGTTTTTAAATCAGCTTTATTCAATCCGGCTGATCGTTAAACTGCCGCTTTACAAAACGGCCTTTAACCAACTAAGCCACCAGGCCAGGCAGTTTCATGTTTTTGAACTTTAAAGTTTTGGTTTTTAATTTTGATCTTTTGGAAAAAATTGGTCATGTACATTTCATTTAGCATACCTACTTAACAAAAAATGTTGACCCCGTGCGAAGCCGGGACGGGCCGCTAGTATTTATATATTTATAATCAAATTGAATTGATTGAATAGCAATGCTATGCTAATTCGGTACATTTTGAATGAGTACAATGAATTCACGGGTAACTCAAATATGATATGATTGGTCCAAACCGTCTAAAGCCAGAAGAATAATTAATAAGCCAACCAACATTAAGACTACTACTAGACCAGCCATAACTGAGTTACCAATGAATTTATTACAAAAGACGAACTCATGTAGTATCTGTATACTGTATGTATTAATTATTTGTTATTTTGTCTTTGACAAAGCCTTTTTACCGCTGCATTTGATTGACGAGGCTCCTTTACAGCCGCTTTATTCATTTTGACATTGTTATTTTATCTTATTATGTACACGGATTCTTTGCCTTTTTGTTAATGTCGTTACCAAGTGTTCCTATGAATTTATGGTTCGAATAAATCAATTGAATTGAATACGACTACCTTGGGCGCAGAAACCATTGCCATCAAAGAGTTTTAACTTATACTATGATTGCCGTATATACTTCTTATTCCCGATGCCTAGACTTTAGATTACGAACTAATGCAATAAGGAAAACCAACGGAATATAAATAAATGCAGTTGAGTCATTGTAGACATGTCTAGGATGCCTCATTATAATTCCTGACTTGCAGCGTTTTGCATACGGCAGTTCAATACACTACGTGATCAGTTTCATTCTTGAATTGTAGTATTTTGCTATTGTTTTGTAGTAGCATCGAAATGTAGAATCGCTTCAGTATAGGTATATCAATAAGACCTTTGATGTGCCCTCAGCACCTTGAAATTGGTAATAAACTGCGTTTGTGTGTGTAGCGCAAGCGGTTTACACACCACCAAACTACTTGAACCCTAGAATTGCTAACGGCGAGGTATGTTGTGGTTCTACTTATTTTCGTGGTTGACAATTACGACCTTCAAAACGAATTAACAAAAAATGGCTATGTAGTTAATTTATACGCTGTAGAAGTAGGAGCGAGAGGTATACCAGCAAAATCTCTCTATAACCTGGTTAAAGACCTTGGCTTGTCCAGAAGTGCAGTAAGTTCTATACTAGAACGAGTATCTAAAGCTGCACTAGTAGGATCATATCGGATTTGGCTGGCCAGGGAGAGAAGTATGAGTAGTGAAGGAGAGTGTTGACGTACGTCACAAAGGGGCCCCTTTTAAACCTACGCCCGAGTCACAAGTCTTGGGGTCTACTCGGGATTTCTCTCTCTGCCACACGATGGACCCCGCACCCGCACGGTGAATCCATGGAATGTTAAGAAGTTCGTCTCTCTAGTGTTACTTAGGTACAAACGTCTGACGTTTACCGCTTCCTGCAACCGACTAGAATGGAAAGAGTGAGCTCACTCTTCCCAACGATGACATAATTCCGTGCGCCTGAAGTTTGGGAGGGAAAATCAAATGGTTGAAATGGTTGATATCGATGGTTTTGTCGACATTTTTTACACTTACCTTCTTAACTAAGCAAAACATGTGTTGTTGAAGTCAGATAGACAACTTTTGTAAAATATACCTACTAATAGACTACAGGCCCGCGTCTAAAATTGATGGGTCATCTGAACCACCCGGAGACCTATGTAGTAAGAGAAAAGGGTATAAAATAATTAGATGCATTATGCCGTCACTTGTAATCTGTCCAACTGAGTGCAGAGAGGGGATTGCAACCCGCTTTATCCCTTATAGCACAAAGCCGGAACGTAGAGCTTACCTCCCTTAGATATAGGATAAGTAAATAGATCAGTTTTTTCCGCACGGTTCCTTTGTACCAATCGTAATCAGAGGAGGTGTATGTCAGCTATGGTGACATAGTGATGTGCCGCGACAAAAGTATGACACTTCCACAAGAGCGACAAGACAAGAGCGATCAGACCCGTGCTTTCGGTGTAAAGCGTTTGTTCTGACTCTATACTAAATATGAACTTACGAGTATCTGTAAACTTTTTGCTACCGCCTAACTAGAACTTATTGCTCACTCTTTTCTTTTCGCTTGAAATGATAGAGACAGCAATAGCAAAACCAAAGCAGATTTAGTTAGGCGGTAGACCATCGCTATAGTAAGTTAGTATAACATACCAACCACAACAATCACCACAGTTTATTACGAAGTCAGTTGCCCCAGACTCGCGTAGCCGGTGGATCCCTGCCCTTTCACTTTCACGGAGGTACCGTTGCCTCGGCGCGAGAGGTTTGTTGTTGTATGACGTCACACCTGTGTCTACCGCAACGGTATAGCCACAATATTACCTACAGATAGCTGTGTACTATTTAAATATTAATTTGTGAAACAAAAACATTGTAAGGGGTACAAACGTATTTTTTTACGAAAATTGCGTGGATGAAGTTGTTTCTTTTTCTCTTCTTTTAAATTTTGACTGGCCTCGTGGCTTAGTGGGTAGTATCTCTGCCTGCGAAGCCGAGGGTCGTGGGTTCGATCCCCACCCAGTGCAAATATTTGTGTGATGAATTCAAATGTTTGCACTGTGTCTGGGTGTTTCTATGTATAATAAGTATGTGTTTAAAATTATATAAGTATTATATCAGCTGTTTGGCCGCCATAGTACAAGCTTTGCTTAGTTTGGGGTCTGATGGTGTTGTGTGTGATGTCCATCAATATTTATTTATTATTTATTTTAGACAAATGTGTGTTAATTCTCAGAGAGGACTCTTTAAGAAGCCATACCACCATAAATACAATGTATAGTACAGGGCATAGGGCAATTTACATTATATACACGCTTCACTGCATGATCATATCAGCATCGCACAGTTTCATCCGTGTAGTTAGTTCCTAATCGCCTTACTTTCCTGCGATAAAAATTATCCCATGTGTTCTACGTGTGTATCCAAGTCTATTAATTATCTATTTATGTACCAAATTTCACCCAGATCCTATCAGTGGTTGTTACGTGAACGAATGACAAACATTCACATTTTATGTATATATATCTACTTATCTACCTACTCGCAAACGTTCGTATCCTACTAATAGTCCAGTGCAATTACGGAAAAAAATGAAAAAAAAACCCATTAAATTATGTAGTTTGGGGATTACGAAGGATGGATGGGGATGTATTCTGAGCATATATTCCAATTTGAGGGATTTTGGCGAGGTCAGCTCAAGGTCATTTCGATGAAAACGCGTTTAATTCACAATTTTTTACCTAACACTAACAGTTCTCGAGATATCGAATTAAACGCGTTTTCATCGAAATGACCTTGAGCTGACCTTGCCAGAATTCCTTAAATTGGAATATATACTCAGAATACACCCTCCTATCGATCCTTCATAATCCCCAAACTACATAATTTTATGTTTATTTATTTCCGTAATTGCACTGGATTATAATCCTACTATCCAACTAATATCATAAATGTCAATGTATGGATATTTGGCTGTTTATTGGTCAATCACGTCGTAACGTAAGAACGGATCAGGCTGAAAGGAACACAGTCAGATTTTAGTCTGGAAGAACACATCTTACTCATTTATCCCGTGAAAATAACGGGAACGAAAACAGCGCGGGTGACACCGCGGGGCGCTGCTAGTTTATAACATTAGTAGGATTGCATGATCATGTTAACATCATCACAGACAGAATAATGACTGTTATCATATCCATTCAATTAGATACGTAATAGAGAACCAGAACAAGATACCTAGCTATTGTTTTAACGGGTGAATCTGGGTTATTTCGACTGTATTTAAGTTTTATTGTCATTATGTAAGGGTTATGAGTTTAAGATGCGTCGGTTGCGTAATGACTCTTGACCGACTGATGATTTGGTTTGATTACTTCAGAATCATTATTTCGCTAGGATTCTAAATTAGGTACAGGTTGTTTACGGTGGTTTTGTGGTAGAGCAAGACTGCGATATTTTGATGCAACTATCGGAGATGCAAAACTTACAATTCATATTTCATAATATGCTCCTATTTGCTAAAATTTTAATTCAGAAATAAGCGTGCAAAACTCCATAGTTGATCTTTCGGTAGATATCACAGAAATCTAAATAATAAGATGCTTGAGTAGCCACCGGTGGAAGCAGATAACAAAATCTAGGTGTAGAGCATCCACATTCAGTCATTCAGGGATGACCACAATCCTCAGTCATGAGTGAGAGACCACACACACACAGAGAGAGAGAGAGAGAGAGAGAGAGCTTGAGAAGATATATGATACAGATTCAAAAGAGGTTTGGGTAAACTTGGCGTTGTATTGGGCCCAAATCTTCTCCATGTGAAGAGCACAATGCGGTGCTTGGCAGTGATTTTGACATTTTATGCTCAAATAGCGGCGTGATACTGGACTGCTATTAGCAGGCTTGTTGATTACTATCGGGCACGTGTCTTGCTCGTCTCGTCACTCTATAATAATAAAAAAAAAACCATTTGAAATTATTTAAAAATACATAGCCACTTAAAATTTCAAATTGTTTGAATTTAATAACTAAAATCAGAAACTAATAATAGTATTAAAACTAATCTCCAAATAACCCGCCCCTAACTGCTCCCGGCGCAAAAGTGTCCATGACGCTTGCCGTGTTCCTACGTTGAAATTTTTTTTAAATAAAGAGTGACGAGACGAGCAGCACATGCGCCTGATGGTAAGCAACATGCCTGCTACATAACAGTACAGTGACACGCAGCCATTGGAACATGAAGAGTCCAAATCATTACCTAGCACCGCACTGCGCTCGTCACCCAGAGATCTAGGTTGTTATATCTCTAAGCCCTGTAATTTCAATGAATGGCAATAATATATTGATTTTGATTTACTAATCTCACTTTCGTAAGTATGATAATCGTTCCCGCGCATCGCGCTATATCTAGATGGCCATGCAAAGGCAAAAACACCCGCCGCTAAATATATTAACTTCAGTTATTCGTGGACAGATTTTATGACGTTATATCATCGATTCTTAAATGATTACCTGAAAGGTGATAAGCGGCTGGAAAGTTCAAAATAATACTTTTGTAGTTCCACTATCGCTGCATAAAATCTTTTACATAACATAATTATTAACAACTTTCACAATCTCACTTTAGGCAAAAACAATTTGCCGCGAAAATATAATAATTGATGGTCAATTTAAACGACAAGTTATTTTAAACCTTAATTTTTTCGTGATAAAGTTCAGTATATGGCGAAAGTTTTTAAATGAAGGGGCGTTCAAAGGACCACAAAGTTTTGATTTAAAAGGTCGCCAAAAGAGAACTTGTTAATAACTCTTGGTTTTTTCTGTTGTGGCGTGATTTTATTTAAAAACATGAAAGGAACCGCTCAGTCATCGGATTCTGTAATATAGGGTTATAAAGAAATATTTCGCTGACTGTGATCTACATAACCTAATATCATCTTCCTTTTTATCGGATTGCTCATAGTTCGCAAAAGCCACGAGGCTTGAATCTGCTTTCAATACAACCTTTGTGTCTTCATGTAAAAGGGATCGGTTTTTGAAGTGAAAACTTCTTTTGGCGCGCCTAGACAGATTTTTCTCGGAATTCGGATTCTTTAGAAATCCTCGGGAAAACTCTGGACCATAACCATTGGCTATCTAGAAATGCGTCAGCCAATGGGAAATGCTGAAAGGGCGTGGCTTGGCCATCATGGCATGGCCATCTAGAAATGCGTAAGCCAATGGGAAATGCTGACGCATTTTTAGATGGCCATGCCGTGTAGTTTCCAAAGTAAGCTATCAAATTCTGAGTTCTAAGTTTTCACTTCTATCGGTAGTTCCTATGACTGCCATTTTTAGGGTTCCGTAAAACGTAAAAACGGAACCCTTATAGATTCGTCATGTCTGTCTGTCTGTCTGTCTGTCTGTCTGTCTGTCTGTCCGTCCGTATGTCACAGCCACTTTTTGCCGAAACTATGAGAACTACACTGTTGAAACTTGGTAAGTAGATGTATTCAGTGAACCGCATTAAGATGTTTACAAAAGTTTTGTAAAAAAAACAAAAATTAGGGGTGCCCCCCATACTGAGAACTGAAACTCAAAAATTTTTTTTTCATCAAACCTACACGTGTGGGGTGTCTATCGATAGGTCTTCAAAAATGATATTGAGGTTTCTAAAAACATTTTTGTCTACACTGAATAACTTGCCCGAGAGACGCTTCCAAAGTGGTAAAATGTGTGTCCCCCCCCCTCTAACTTCTAAAGTAAGAGAATGAAAAATCTAAAAAAAATATATGATGTACATTACCATGTAAACTACCAACGAAAATTAGTTTGAACTCGATCTGATGAGTAGTTTTTTTTTAGTTAGTCATAAATACACTATTATTAAAACTTCGATCAAAGTTACAACGAACTACAAGAACTATGTGTACTATGTATATTATGTTACTTGCTGCAACGGAACCCTTCATGGGCGAGTCCAACTCGCACTTGGCTACTTTATTTTCTCTATCGTTGACTGCATCGTTATAATATAGAATCAGGTGAGATGGTGGTCAAGTGGAATTGACGATAAAATTAATGTTATTGTTGGTAAAGGTTAAGCCTGCGTTTTGTTTACTATTCGATTACTTTATTTAGACTAAGTGCAATAGAAATACAATATCAAAACAATGTAGTGTCAGCATAAAAAGGCAGGCAATTAACTAATACAATTCAAACAAAAACGTAACTCATAAAACAATAAAAGCAAAACGTTATCAATCGTTAATCACGCTATTGAACACTTTCACTGTTGTTCGTCGAGCAGGAACAGTCAATTTAGGGATGGGAAAAGTTTTGTCGATAATATCTTATCGATTATCTTATCATTTTCATCGATTTCTATAGGAACATCATCTTGTACTGGCAATAAAACTTAAATATACAATCATACTTTAAAACTAGTTTTTCGATAGATTCTTTGTATTTTCGAGATCAATATCTAGGAGTATAAGTAAATATTTTTGGAGATGATAAATACCTCGTAAATCACCAAACCAAATAAAGCTATGGTTTGATATTTGATAATTGTCATTATTTTAAAATGAAGTTAACTTTAAAAAAACGATAAAAATGCATTAATTTATACATACTACAAGTATTACTATTCGCCTTTTTTCTAAGAATGTTATGAATGGACGTCTAGAAAACATGTGCGTATATTATGCGTATTGGTTACATTACAACCTATTCACTTAAAACAGCACATTTTTAGCATGTAGGTAACTTTTGCTACAAATATAAGGCGACAGATAGTATTACGTGTTATATATTATAGTATTATTAACTACTACTTACCGGTGATAACCGCGGTAAGCATTGTGGAATAAGTTTTCGATATTTCTGTATATTATAGTGGGTAAGGTAAGTAGACCTACTATGTTATAAATGTCAAAGTCTTGGATATTTGGATCCATATTGCTTAATCACGTCGGCCAGTCAGATTGTAGTCTGGATTAACACGTGACTACTTTTTATCGCGGGTAAATAAGAAATACGGGAGCTGCGTGGGTAAAACCGTCGGAATACTTCTAGTATTTTAAGTAATATCAATAGTAAAAACTTGGCATTTAAAATTACCATAAAATTAAACGTAACCATCTCGGAATGCTAGTCCCATCACTACTAGTATGCGCTGCGTTTCCGGCCTCGTGGCCACATATCATCTGCTAGACTTATGCAACGTTGCTCCGTGATGCAACGCCTCGTTGTGAATGTTAGTTATTAATAACGTGTTATCAAGAGCGAGGTCTTGTTGATAAACGACGTTGTTTAAACAGTTGCTGTTACCTATGAATAGGACAACTGTTTTTCTAAAGTCTTTTAATTATTTGTATATTTCGTTTGATAAATTTTAATGATTTGTATTTTCTTTTGTTACAGGTCAGTGTTTGAATGAAATTGAGAGATAAGGCAGTTGAAGAAAACACAGTAAGTGATAAATATAAGCAGTTCACTTTATGCTCCTACCGTTGGGATTCGAGACCTTCTGTCACAATCCACTACCTTGGTCAAATACAGTGGTTGACGCTTGACGCTTGTCTACAATATATATATATATATATATTTATATTAAAGCGTGACGAGACGAGCAGGACATGTGCCTGATGGTGAGCAACATTCCTGCCACATAACAGCACAGTGACAAAGCTATTGGAACATGAAGAGTCCATATTATTACCTATAACTGCACTGCGCTCGTCACTCGGAGATCTAAGATATTATATCTCTATGCCCAGTAATTTCTTTGGAAACATTGGCCTTCAAACCGGAACACAGTAATGCTTACACATTACTGCTTGACGGTAGAATGCCTGGCAAAGGTGTGCTACTTCCCCAGGCGGACTGTGCCAAGAGTCATACCACTACTAAATATGTCTTCCTTGAAGTATGCTGGATTTCACATACGACGTTTTCCTTTGCCGTCAAGGCTTATTTTTTACTATACCACGTGCTAGTCACAAAGTTGGTTGAACGACCACAGTAATTTACAAACATAGGAGCTTCGGCGCGGCCCAAACATTCAGCCGTATTTTGGACAAAGCCGAAACTAAGGTCGAAAGTGGCCGGAACCGAAACTGAATTTTTGGTGATTCTAGTTCTACATTTTTATTACGCCAAAAATTATTAAAAATAATGTTGTGTGGTTTTTCGCGATTTTTGAGTAGGTATCATTGTAAATGTGTTCAGAATGAGTAGGACGTCTATCTTTCGGCATAATGAGTACTGACTACTGAGTAGCCCTGTGAAGTTATCATTCATTATTTTCGATGACAATACTGATCATGTAACAATTAAATAAATAATTATATCGAGTCTTTACGAGTGATTACTCACGAGGGCCTTATCGGCACGTTTCATCCGTTTTTATCGACAAAACTGCGATAGGTAAAAAGTGGTAAGGTGAGGACACTTTTATCTCAACTCTTTAATGATTATTCTCATAAAATAGTTCTAAATAACTTTAATTTAAAAACCCGACAGCAAAAAATCAACAGAAAAAAAACATTATGTCATACTATTTAAAGACATTAGGGTGATTGAGACGAATCTAATGATATCTTAATTGTCTAAATTCGTCCAGCCGTTTAGAAGAAACGTGGGAATAAAGAAATGTACAAACATACAAGATACGCGCGAAATACATAATAGATAATAGACTACAGGCCCGTGAACAAAATGTACGTTGTAAATGAACCACCAGGAGACCTATGTAGGATGATAGAAGGATATAAAGTAATAAAATTCGGCACTATGCCGTCACTTGCATGCACTTGGCGGTAGAATAAGTGACAACAGCGTGATACTTCCCCAGGCGGACTGCGTAAAGAATGTGGTTATCAATCTAGAATTTACTTGTTAACGTATTGTAACAAACGATTGCGGAAATGCACAACAAATTAGTATATAATATGACGCCAATCTTATTTAATAACAATACATACCTAATGAATATCCTGCTCAGTCTCTATGGACGGCGCACCATAACTCATACTAACATGATTCATGCGCCATTGTATGCGCTTGCGCGGATTACCTTCAAATATGGCATCCGAGGACAAGATGACACGACTGGGGTCTCTGAGGGACGTCACTTAGGTAATTAATTATTATTAGTAGATACCTGGGTGACGAAGCTTGTGCTGAGCTCGGTTTAAACACTGAATATGCTTAGATACAGATAAAGGGCTCCCAGTAATAGATTTTCTCTGAAAAAAAAAGCGGTAACTTGAAAAAAATTAGGAATCATGGATTCGAAACCGGATCTACAATTTCGTGGCCGCCCAAGTTCCCGCCTGAGCTGTAGCGTATAGGTATGTAGTAAAAAGGTTTTTTTCTACTTCAAAAAAAGGTGCTGTGTTCGAATGCATCCTTTTTTAAAATTTGAAGTAAGTTTTTTTTTTTTTTTTAAAATAAATTATGTGATACGTCTAGGCTGTGCAATACATTGGCTGCGTGGGGGTTTCGCGATTGTTACAGTCTTGGTGTCCTGAAGTCGAAAGTGAATCGGTTTCATCTAGGTAAACAAGCTCTATCATAAATTCATAAACCGAATCGCCGCTAACGACAGGCTAAATGGCGGTCTAGTGCAGACCCATCATTACTAAAAAAAAAAACTAAACCATGACAATGAAACAAAGTGTACCAGTAATGTTTATCCAATATAAGCAAGCAGTTTATAAACATTTCTAATGATGTTGTTTGATAACAAGCGCTTACGTAAATACCCATTGTTGCAGTCAAAAAATGACAAGAGACCTGGCAACATTGGAACAATACCCCGATTTCTTTGCTTGTTTTTGTGTTCTCGATAATGGGAGATTATTTTTTGTGTTGCCAACATAGCACAATAGAACGAAATAGAGAGCTATTAGTTTTTTTCTGTTCACTTTCTCACTTGTTTTGTTGTACGGTTCAAATAAACAGGAGATGTCCAGCCTTCCAATCACTGTGTTGTAGTTATTTTGTAATGGTACTCTGCAATGTCCGCCTAAGCAAGTACCAAAACCATTGCTAGTTACCTATTCTACCGCCACGCTGTAATGTAACAAAGACTGTTTACAATTTTCCATCTTGAAGGGAAATGTTTCCAGAAAAAATATGGGGAAAGAGATAAATCATCTTATATTTTTGGGTGAAGTGCGCAGTGCAGCTTGACAGTTCGGCCTACTGTCCACGCACGCGTCTTTTGTCGAATGCATGCATCCTACGAACAAACGCAAGACGTGCGGCTGTCGTGTCGTTGTCGTTTCGTGGACACAGACTTCATTATTTGTACGCAAGATGCAAGCATTCGTCTTGCATCCGACAATTGTCGAAATCGTGCGGATGTCGTGCAGCTACGTGGACAATTAATTGGCCTTATGTTTTTGGCGGATTTGAAAAAAAAAGATAGTTGTACGAAACACGAAACTCATGAAGTTTTATAAAATGTGTAACGACTAATTTGCACGATGCAACATTTTGGGTGTACGATTTAATCAAAGTATCTAACAATAGTAACTTACCGATATATTAAGACGTTTCTGTAGGTACAGTAAATTGAAAAAAATACTTTTCATTATAATAGTACCAAAAATGTGATAATTTGTGATGTGTAATAATATAAGAAAAAAAAACAGAAATGACAAGGGGATATTACTTTTATAAATGAAAAAAAAAAACAAAGCGAGTGACGTCGCGACAAAAACTAGTTTCCAACAATTGTAGTTAAAATCTAAAACCGATTGCCATCACCGCCTTGACCAACTTGTATCGGCAATTTTCTTGTTAATTCACCGATAAGTTTCCCATACACACAATCAAGTTTTTGCCTCTTCATCGAACCATTGTTACGATCCAAACACGAACAAGGTATTTCGACTGGCCACTGACCTACGAAACTTTTATTGAAGAATTAGAAGCTTACAATATTATCCCACCCCGGCGCTTCTACCGCCTAACTAAATCGGTTATCGCTCTGCTAATCCTGTCTCTATCATTTCAAGCGAAAAGAAAAGAGAGAGAAACATTAAAGCGATGACATTTTTCGTTCGTGTTTATTTTTGTTTTTGTGTTGTGAACAATAAAGTGTTTCTATTCATGTCTTGTCGCTCTTGCGGAAGTGTCATACTTTTGTCGCGACACGTCACTATGTCGGTATAGCTAAGGCCTACTGTCCACGCACGCTTCTTTTGTCGAATGCATGCATCCTACGAACAAACGCAAGACGTGCGGCTGTCGTGTCGTTTCGTGGACACAGACTTCGGACAGAGTACGAGTAATTTACAGAGTAAATTTGGTCATTTGATTAAATACGGCATTGGTCCCATACAGTTTAAATACCTCTGCTAATCCATTCTTTCGCAATGCCGTACAAAAATCATGCGATAAGGAGAAAATTATTTGTACGCAAGATGCAAGCATTCGTCTTGCATCCGACAATTGTCGAAATCGTGCGGATGTCGTGCAGCTACGTGGACAATTGACCTAACACACACCATCATATGCTTACGATTGGTACAAAGGAACCGTGCGGAAAAACCTGATCCATTTACTTATTCTTTATCTAAGGTTTGGTATCTTTAACATTAAGGGATCATTGTCATCATTGAAATGCATGTGAAAAAAACAGGACTCGGGCTCACGTTATAAATGTACTTCAACTGATCGACTGCTACAAGTTAGTGTAATTTTATCGCCATAAGCCATAAGGCCTCACAGGAATCGTGTCCCACGGCGAACCGCCGCTTCCGCGCATGCGTGAAATATCGAAAACTGCATTATGCAACCCATGGATAATGTTATTACGAAATCGCTTACTTAGTGCTCGTCTCCACGGACGATAACGCAACTTGTGTTTTCAGTGATAAATAAATAATTATGAAATATGTACTAAAATTTTGATGTAATATTTTGTTGGATTAAAATTCATAGTTATGTTATAATATTGATTTTGTTTATTTTTTTTTATTAAAAATTGTCGTCTCCCCGAACAATAATGCAGCTGGTCGTTTGTTTTCGTATGTTCACTCATATTCATATATGTATAATCATTGGTCATAAGATAATAGTTGGTCATATGTACTTGCGTGTATTTGTTATTGTATTTTTCATTGCGCGTATTTTAGGTATCAACGTTATATGCGTATAATATGGTTAAGTGGTGTTTTCTGCTATTGATATAATTTATGAGCAACATTACGGTGCACATAAAATGAGAAGCGAAAACATGAAATTTACATTTCTACGACTTCGACATAAGGTGCGCTTCTCAATCATTGCAATCGTTAGTGTAGATGGCCACTAAAGTGCAGCTTATCACGGCATCTGCCTACAGCATCACGGCCTGTGAGAACGGACCACACGAGGTGAAGTGCTAGGTCACATCCATATATGGTAGAGTCTCTGCCTAATGCTTATTTCCTGGTACTTATGGATGTTAAATAGGGCTATTTTCCTGTAGTTTTTTAAAGAATTTTTAAATTATCGTTTCGTTTTAAAAAATACACAAGCACAATTCTTCTTTTTATATACCATGTGCAAGGACAACGTTACCTATAGGAACACTTGATTCCAACTGTATTAATGGCAATATTATAATGATGTGGGCACAATCTTAAAATAAATACTGTAGTCACAGATGCCGGAGTTATTAACACCTTTTAATGAAATATATACATTGTTTTGCACGTCCTCTCACTCTAAATAAAACAAGTGCAATCTTTAAACATTAAATTAAAAAAATCTAATACATTTGTTTCCAGTTTTAGATCTCACGTAAGTTTGCAAGATTTGCAAGTTAAACAAAGACTCATTATGCATATCGCAGCTAACAAAAGAGGCGAAATCATCGAAATTGCTGAACCGATTTCAATAAAACTTATAACACCATCGTCGTTTTTGCGTCGGTGGGTAAAACATTTGATAAAAGAAATTATAGCTGTAGTTTTTATTGCAATTACATTTATGAAAATAAAGTTTAAAAATGAGTTCATAAAATTAAATCAAATTCATTTATAATAAATTGACCTACCTACTTGTATTTCAAGCAGTATAATAATACTATACAGTATATAGTCAATAGACTATTACAACATTTTAAAATATCACTGCTAGAAACATTTTACAAACAGGCAACAGTACAATTTATGTACAAAGTTTATAGTCGAAACAGCTTTTGTGTTAATTTCAAATTTGTTCGTAGAGTAGGTATTCAACCGTCAATAGTCGTAGAAGTAATTAAGCTTAGGTATGTCCATTCGGTTTGTTTATGGCAATGTAGTTATTAACGCAGTGCAGTTTACGTAGTTCTGTCTTTCTGAATGTGCATTTCAAAATACAATACAATAATAAGAGTATTGAAAAAGATTACACAAGGTTTTATCTCGATCTAAGTTATTGAGTCTTCTCGTGATCACTGGCGTTGTAACACTGGCGAAACGTCCAGGTAATTAAATTTAATAATAATTTGAATTGCAATTAAGTGTGCTGTTTTCAGTATAAACTCAAATCGCTTAAGTTTAAAAACTATAACAGTAGGTAAGCCTACCGCTTGAGACATTGCCGTGTAATGTATTACACAAGCGGACCATAACCAACAAACTTAACTTAGAGTCATAATATAAATAAAGATGGTATGTATGTATTATGTATGGAAAAGGCAACAATACTGCGTTAGAAACTTGTAGTACTTTAGGAATTAGCAGCACCGTCAGTGCCTGATTAAGAGTTCCTACCGCCCTAGGCTAACCATGAGAACGCGCCCCTGCACGGGTCGGCCTAATAAGTAGTATATTAGTTTTGACTTTGCTTACTGGTGTTACAGTTTTAACATTGTTCATACTAAATACGCAAAAGTTCAGCCTCAAGCTGGTACTTAGCCGAGTCACTGCATGGGTGCGAACAGTATTCCGTACAAGAATGAATCTCTGTTTGTTACAACATGAGCAACTGTTCAGACTTGAAGTACCTTCGCACCTTTGAGAGGACACTTAGTTTTTTGGCCGCGAATTTAGTCTTGTGACATGAGAGGGTGTTGCCCATAGTCACCAAACTGAGTTGGCGATCGTAGTGGCAGAACTTTTTGTATCGGTGACGCTGCTGCCCATCACCGGACGAGATTTAAGCTCTGCCATTACTGTGATGGTTTAACTGGCATCAGTTGGTTCCCCATTTGTGGGCTCTTACCACAAGCAATAGAACATGGCATCGGTCTCCCGACGCCACATTAGAATGTGGCGGGGCATAGTGCCCGGGCACGGCCACATCCTAGGGACACTGACAGTCAAAATGGTCCGAAAGCTCAAAGTCGTTCAGCAAGCTATTTAAAAGACTATGCTCAGGGTTTCATTGAGGGATTGCATCCGCAATGAAGTAATTCGTCAGAGAACTAAAGTCTCCGACATAGCTCAGTATATTAGCAAACTTAAGTGGCAATGGGCACCGGCCCACCACCGCACCGGATGTGACCGCACATCTGTCGTAGACCCTATAACAGCTGGGGTAGACGGGTTCTGGAGTGGCGACCGCGAATCGATTAACTTAGTGTAGGACGCCCTGAGACTAGATGGAGTGATGATATTCGAAACTTGGCGGCTGTTGAAAACGTAAGACCGAGGATCGGGCTGAGTGGCGTATTATGGGAGAGGCCTATGTCCAGCTGTAGACGAACAAAGGCTGATGATGAATTTAGCCTTGTACTCGATGAAAGAGTTAAAGCGGAGCATAGATCTCAAAGTAACGCTCAAAAGCTCAGTCAGTAACCGAAACAGATACACTTCGAACAGTAGGAGTCACATGAAGTGGACTTCTTTTTGGGCACCAGATCTCGCGCAAGATATGTGTTTTTTTACATCGGTGCTGTCATCTGCGTGCCCAAAAATTCAACAGATCATTGGTATACAGCAGAAATAACGTTGCAGAGAGCACCGACCCTTGAGGGACTCTAGCATTGATTGACAATTTGATCCAACACGCAGCAATCAATGACCACTCCACTGATCCCTCAAAAAGTCCATTGGTGTGAATCCAGAAAACCAGGAGACAAACCATAAGCAGAAAGCTTTTTCTAATAAGGTCATCGTGCCAAACCCTGTCGAAAGCCTTCGAGATATCCCGGGGCTTACCCGTATTTTTCGATAGCCTCACTACAGATATGTGAGTGATGTACGCTAAAATATCCCTGGTAGACCGGTTTCGGTGAAACCCGTATGAAGGATGAAGATCATAGAGGAGGTCGTTAGACTCTGGGTACGTCAGGACGTCAGGAGCCTGCGGCTTAGACACGTTCCATAGTATTGTGAAGTATGGACGTGGCCGAGATGGTCGTGTAAATGGCAGGGTCATTACGACTATTCAATTACTTGCTCAATTTGCGACAGAGTCTAAACAAGCGCATCAGTAAAATCAGTATAGGCGACAACTCAGACGCCTTCGCAAAAGCCTTCAATACTAGCAGAAATGCCACCTGGGCAACTCAATTTATTCACATCTAGTTAGCTGTTGCGGCCATTTGCCATGAAATCGCATCTGTAACAGGTCATCTGAAAACTCAAAATTAGGGGCTCTGAAGTCTTTTAGTTCACAACGCTTTTAGTTACAGTGTTTTATCTCGGTCTAGTTGAAATGTGTGGAGTAGATGCAATGATGCTAGATGAATAGTGCATGCTCACACACAATTTCAGCGCGCCCCCCCGATCCTCGCGCCCTAGGCTGCAGCCTAATTAGCCTAAGGGTTAATCAGGCCCTGAGCACCGTCGTAACTCAATACAACATCTCGAAGTTAACCCGTAGAGAAACAATTGTTTGCCATACTGTTCATTTTCTTTTGATTGATCAGTCGTACAAAATATAATTGATCTATACTATTTTGCTGTACATAGGAAATATGTTTTAGTAGTGGTAGGACTCTTAGCAGAGTCCGCCTGGGGAAGTACCACACCTTTGCCAAATATTCTTACCGCCAAGCAGTAATGTGCAAACATTACTGTGTTCCGGTTTGAAGGGCAATGATTCCAGAGAAACTACAGGGCTTAGAGACATAATATCTTAGATCTCTGGGTGACGAGCGCAGTGCAGTGCTAGGTAATGATTTGGACTATCATGTTCCAATAGCTGCGTGTTACTGTGCTGTTATGTGGCAGGCAAGTTGCTTACTATCAGGCACATGACCTGCTCGTCTCGTCACTCTATGCTATAAAAAAAAGATGTATCTATTATAACAATTTAATAATTTCAAGGAATCATTGAAATACAGAAAAAATATTTAAAATAATATACCGGGGACTGTTGGCTGTCAGGTTATCTAAGTACATAGCTTAGCTTCCTGGTTTCCTAGTACCTCGTAACTGAATATTCTCGACCTTTTCTCTAATTAATGATGCCCGCCTCAGACTCTTGTTGCTTTCAAATAATGGATAATAGGATTTAGCTGTTGGTCACGCTTTCTATTGGCTTGCTGTTTTCAGTTTCCTACAACAATTGTACGTGCTTTTACAAATACGTTAAACTATCCTGCGTAAGTAATAAAGTGTAATCTTGAATGCCCAGACTTGTTGCCACCGCCACCATATAAAAAAACCTGGCTTATGTAAGACTACAGGCCCGTGTACAAAATTGATGGGTCATTTGAACCATCAGGAGACCTATGTATAAAGAGAGAAGGGTATACGATTCAGCACTATACCGTCACTTGTGAGCTGTCCAACTCTCCAACTGAGTGCGGGTGAAGAGGGGGTGTTGCAACCCTCGGACTTTTCTTCTTGTTTCATGATTTTCGTACGGCGTTGCGGAATAATGGATAAGAAGAAGCAATAATGGTCTGAATTAGTTTTACGTGGAAGACGTCAAACTGTTCAGACTTGTGACAGTAGGTTTCCAACTCATGCTTCTGTTAACCTATTGTTTAATACGAAATTAAAGAGACATCAATACTAAGGCCACAGATACAGATACCAATAATACATTTTGTTTATTATGAAGATATTGGAAAATCCCATTTCGAGAGCTGCCAGAAAATGTTGTTTTTTTATTAGTATTCAACTTGCCTCAAATCTCTACCGTATTTGAGGCAAACTGAAAACGTGTTACCTATCCTATTAAGTATACCTACCTGAACACGGGGCTGCAGACTTGACTGCTGAGTAGCGGGGCAAAATGAAGTTGATAAGTTTTCGACTTGCCTCATATTACCTAATTACTAAAATTACCCAAAAATTGGTGCCAACTCTCGGAATAAACGTATTCTACCTTTTCAACAAGAAACAAATAATTGGCTTTCTAATGCCCGACGAAAATAGGGCAAATTATAACCTTTCGATATGTAAAATGGCATACGCTATCACAGTGTAATGGAAAATCATTAAATCCACATCAGCCTGCAAATCACTTCGATATTGAACTTTATTACTATAAGCATAAGATATTATTAATAGTCGTTTATGGACGTGAGTAAACGTTTATCACCCACTTCTACTTTCTCAACATAATATAAAGTAAAAGTGGAGGAACTTGCACATTTGACCGTCTGTTACACCGTTGCTTCCGATTTGCTGATGCGGATTGCAAATAGGTAAAACCCAGATTCGGAGGTAGTGTAGTTTTTCATGTAATTTAGTTATGTTCGTAAATAATTTGAACGTTTAAATGTAAGCAATGCCAGTCAATAACAACATAAAACTACGAAGTATTTCAAAACAAAAATCCCAAATCACTTCTTAGTATTGATTCCTACCTCAATCTGAGATGAAATATGGTTAGTCTCTTCGATTTGCAACTGGGAGATGTTAGCACACTACTACTTTGCGGTAGAATAAAACGAATATAGGAGCTATTCCATCAGACAACTTTGCTCTCAAGGTATAATAAAGGTATAATATATAAAGGTATAATTTACTAAAATGTAGTTTATTTACAATAAAAATACCAACTCAAAATTAAAAATATAATGAAACAAAATATAATACATCAGACAACATAACACAAAATAATATAATTTTTGTGTCTTCACTAAATCAAAAGTGAATGACCCATAAAATTATACTCTTCCTACATGGTGGTAGTTTCCTGTCGAATAAGGAAGTTACATAAAATTAAAAGCTTCTAAACATCTTTTGCTAATTCTAATAATATTTTTAGTAAGTAACTGAGTAAAATTTATTGCAACTTAGAGGTACTTCCTATATAATTATTTAACTATTCACTCATAACCAGATTGACTACCGCGTTGATATTTTGTTCGTGAATGTTATATATACTTAAATAGTTATTTTGGTATTCAGAGCGGTGACAAACCGAACGAATGAAAGATCATAAACATCTGTACAACTTATTTGGGGTTATAAATTATGTGAATAAATCAGACTTTGTTTGAAAAAGTTTCATTTAATAAATTATAAGCATTTAATGAACCAAGAACTTAGCCTAAAACATACTTAAAACTAATGAATTCATCATATCTATACACCTTAATACAAGAAAATATTATGAAAGTATGATCCAAAATCAAGCCCAAGATTTGCTGTCTCTTTCGATTACAGAAAATTTGATAAGGATGGTGATATCGCTCTCAACAGAATGTAAGCAATATCGTTGTTACATAAGCAAGTTACCCGTCGGTGTGAATGCTACCTAGCGTTTGCGAAGCGTTAATAAGTCTATGCTCGCGAAGCTAAAACGGGATTGGAACATAATGAGCGAATTAAATAAAACTTTGCGCTTTCTATAACATTTCTAATGGTCTATCTACCATGATCAAACTATGCTAATTGTTTATTTATGTTGCTAAACGAAGCTACACGTAATTGCCTGTTGACATCTAACTACATTCGTAATTTTATCTTCTACGTGCTTCGATAATCAAGAAAACTATTACTTGTTTCTATGAATTATTTTTAAGAGGGTTCTGTATTTTTTAATAGATGCGCGAGACAAAATGTGTGGCTACTGGTAAGCAACACGCTTTACCTTTGCCACACAATTGAAGAGGGATTAGAGGTAATGCATTAATCTTAACTTGCTACGTGAATCCTTGACTCTCAATCTTGACTTACTAACTTAAATATTTTATCTTGACGTCCTTACGCTCAGTCTTGGCTTAGGTACTGGACATCTACTCTAATTCTACGAAAATGTAATTTCGAAAAAAAACTCGCGACTTTCCTGCTCTCGTTCTATTTCGTTTCGTCCGATACAACATTGTTTGACGTTTAAATGTTCTAAGCATAGTCTAATTAGAGTAGGCTTAGAACATTTAAACGGACAAAACGACGGATTCACGTAGAATCGGAGTTGGAAAGTCGCGAGTTTATTTCGAAATTACGTTTTCGTAGAAAAAGAGTAGACGTCCTGATTTACACTCAATCTGTTCTTACTAACTTACTTATACTCAACAAACGAAGCTACTATGGGAACTAGATTGGTTACTTATCTTGCAGTCTACTCTGTGTTCCTATTTATGGAACTTACCTTTTGCACAGGGAAGAGCCAAGACCATAATTCCCCCACACAGGCTAACAGTGTGATGACGCCATGATGCGTTTCCTTGAAAGATGTCTTTCTGTCAGAACCTGTCAGTTTTCTCATGATGTTTTCGTGGCTTATATCGATAGGTAAAACATGTTGAATAGTTATAGTATAGTAAGTAGTATTACTATTATGGTATTAGTACATATATCTGTGGTATATTCCATAATATAAGCGGGTAGGTGAGGTATGTCGCTAGGCTGTAGACGACGCAAGCGAAGGCACAATACGCATTGTTCTGTGTTCCCATGGGGAGTTTTCTCAAATGCGAAAGTTGACATTTCACGTTTATCACATTACCTGTTACCTATCACAGTAATCTGTTCTACAGACCATATAATAATAGTATGTAAACACTATATGCACAGGACTTAATTAGAATGATCTGAATTATTACTTAACTAGTGACCTGCCCTGATACTAAATAGACCATCGATATAAATCATCAGATGTGCCCTGAGTACCTTGAAATTGGTAATAAACTACGTCTCTGTGTGTAGCGTAAGTGGTATACACACCACCAATCTACTTGACCCCTAGAATGGCGAGGTATATTATTGTGGTTCTACTTATTTTGGTTGATCATAACGAATAGTGATAGGTATAAACGTCCGGCGTTTCCCGCTTCCTGCAACCGACTAGAATGGAATGAGTGTGCTCACTCTTCCCAACATGGGTATAATTATTTTGTAATGGTAGGACTCTTGGCAGAGTCCGCCTGGGGAAGTACCACACCTTTGCCAGTTATTCTACCGCCAAGCAGTAATGTGCAATCATTACTGTGTTCCGGTTTGAAGGGCAATGTTTCCAGAGAAATTACAGGGAAAGCGAAGATATAACACCTTAGATCTCTGGGTGGCGAGCGCAGTGCAGTGCTAGGTAATGATTTGGACTGTTCACGTTCCAATAGCTGCTTGTCACTGTGCTGTTATGTGGCAGGCATGTTGCTTACCATCAGGCACATGTCCTGTTCGTCTTGTCACTCGATATTAAAAAAAAACCGTGCGCCTGAATTTTGGGAGGGCACATCCAAGTACCTACGAATAAAATGGTTATTGTGGGCTATCCCTAAGAGGTAGACACGTACTATTGCAGAGTTTTGTGTAGACCTGCAGGTCTACTACGAAGTCCGATAAACGATATATCGGCCGTACTTATGGACGTTTCTTACCACGAAACACAATCAGTCGGTTGATCGGATCGGGCGTTTCGTTCATTTCGAATTCCGGCCGTCTTAGATTTGACAGTTTTTGTGTCGTAAACCTTACTCGGAAAGCATTTAATTACCTTACCGATTATCACCGATTTATTACAGCTGTCGGTCGGATCCGATTATTCAGAGGTTGTTTTCGTAGTAGACCTGCTTAGAGGAATAATAGTGCACTTATTACGGTGGTTGTAACGTTGCCGTAACGTAGAGGTAATTAAATAATAATACAGATGGTGATAAAGCCCTATATAGTGTTAACATTAAATCACGAAAATTTAATAACAAGAGCAATTGCAGGCGAGATGGCGGTCAAGTGTAAACATATGTATATATAATACTAATACCTATTATAATCGCAAAAGTTTGTAAGTATGGATGGATGGGTGTATGTTACACTTGTGTAAAAAGTTACTTGGTACTTAGATAATGTTGGGAAAAAACACAAATGCTAGTTTATATCTCACGAAAATAATGGGATCGAGAACTACGCGGGTGAAACCGCGAGGCGCCGCCAGTACTAGTTAAAAAAAACTAGTTCAGACTCGGAAAACAAACGAATTTCTAAGAACAAATCAAGGAATTAGATAAACAAAAAGTGTCTTCATTACTCGCTATGGACCATGTAATTAATCCCACGGTTGACCAGTCTCTAGGTAATCTAGCGACAATCGCTTCCTCATGACCTGCGCTCTTCACAAGGTCAAGAACAGTATGCCCTTTACTGCTTGATGTAGAGATGTGCTCTGAAATGTGCCAATTCGGTCGGCAAAAAATATTTTACGAAAACATTTTAGCCGAATACGGACAGCAGAGTTGAAGTCAGGCCTATAACCAAATTTTACTCATATCTACGAGTTAACTAAAAAAACGAACATGTAAGGTCAGGCGCTTACAAAAACATTCAAATCTTTTTGCAAAATACGTCCTGGGGAAATACTTAGTCATTTCATCGCTAAGTAGTAATTTTAAAACATTATTTGATTACTTGATTCCGGGTTGTTTTTGAAGGGTTGCTAATGAGTTACAGGGTAAAAAGTATAATGCCCTTTTATTTAGAAAATTGTAGTTTTGTGAGGTAAAAATAATGTGTAGCATATATTCGTTGCCACGTCACTCGTAGGTAACCTAGGTCTTTCGAAGTCCTAGTTAATGGGTACCTACTAATTCTGCGTTCTTCATCTTCGATCAGATTGTTGCCCATAGGCAAGTTAACGGTCCAGCACTTTCTTATTCGAGTTTAAAAGCTGCATAGTCAGTTTCATATATGATCCGGATAATTTACCGGCAGAAAAGTTTCCGGAAAATAAGCTATGTAACCAGTTTTGTAGTGGTAGGACTCTTTGCAGAGTCCGTCTGGGGAAGTACTACACCTTTGCCAGTTATTCTACCGCCAAGCAATGTGCAAACATTATTGTGTTCCGGTTTGAAGGGCAATGTATCCAGTGAAATTACAGGGCATCGACATAAAACATCTTATTTATCTGGGCGACGAGCGCAGTGCAGTGCTGCAGGTAATGATTTGGACTTTACATGTTCCAATAGCTGCGTGTCACTGTGCTGTTAAGTGGCAGGCATGTTACCAAGAGGCACATGTCTTGTTCATCTCGTCACTCGTATTGATACTATAAAAAAAAACAATCCGGATAATTTACCGGCAGAAAAATGGCCGGATAGTAAATTGTATCATCTCAATTTAATGCTCTCGCTAATTTTGGCATTGTTAATGTCAACTTCCAGTTTCGTATAGTGACCCAGAATAAGGGCGATTACGTTCCTACGCGACCATAAATGTTAAAACTCGACAATGAAGGTCGCTCGCATCCTTAACGAGATCATACATGCTTGCTGGTATAATGGTCCTTACATAAAAGTTAATTTTATTAGCAACCGTTAAATATAATAAGATAATTTTGATACCACAATCCTTTTCTGTATATGTAATCATAAGCAGCCTGTTAAATGTTCACACGCAAGGAGAGAGTCGAGGTCATTATCCACTACGCTGGCCCAGCAGGTTGGAAGATTACGCATGCCCTCGAAATAGTATTTTTGAACATGCCGGTTGCCTCACGAAGTTTTTCCTCACCTTGTTAAGTTAGCGGCATTACGCATTGTAGTGGTAGGTTACTGTGTTCCGGTTTAAATGACAATGTTTCCAGATAAATTACTGGGCTTAGAGATATAACACTTTAGATCTCTGGGTGACGAGCGCAGTGCAGTTCTAGGTAATGATTTGGACTCTTCATGTTCCAATAGCTGTGTGGCACTGTGCTGTTAAGTGGCAGGCATGTTGCTTACCATCAGGCGCATGTCCTACTCGTCTCGTCAATCCTTAAAATAAAAATAAAATCATTTCGAGTATGTATCTGTATTTATTGTGTATGTAACTGAAATTTCTTAAGTTTTTTAAAAACGCGCCCCACATTTTAATATATTCTTAAAATTCATTTTTATCCTACGGTAGGCAGGAAGAGATCACTGTTAGCTATAAGGCTAACGGTATGTTACACTAGTTTTTATTGTTTTTTCTTTCCCATACAGGGGTTTTTGTTTTTGAAAAAAAGTATGAGAGTCTATATAATTCAACTATCAATAATTTACCTTTTTAAGTTGTAGGTATAAAGCCTGAATGGGGGCTTGATGTTTTCAACAGTATCGTAATAATATTATGATTAGAAAGTTTGCAGTGAAATTAAACAGCAAAGAGATTATTATCTTATAGTTTTAGGCTGTAGCGGACAAGCGCCACTGCGCTCGTACGACACTTCGTACTAGGTGATTTGGATTATTCGTGTTCCGATTACCGCTTAATATCGTGCTGTTTTGTGCTGTTTACCTTTAGACGCGTGTCTTGCTCTTTCTGTCACTCTATATTATTTATAATATGAATTGTAATAACTTTAATTATTCAAAAAATAAATCAACAAACAAAATAACAGCACGCACTTAATACAATATACTATCTAAGGACACTTGAGTGATTAAGCCATATTTAACGATATCTCAATTGTTAGAAACTATCCAGCCGTTTGGAAGATACTTGGCGTAAAGAAATTTACAAACATACAAGATACTATTACACGCGAAAAACATAACCCTTCTTTCAGTCGGATAAAAACTGTGTCAGGTTTCATAGACAGATGTATGCTTATTTTGCATGTAAAAAATACTGGATCTTAATGAAATTTGAAACGGAGAGTAGTAGGCAACTCAAAGTCTGTTAATTTATGACTAGTATAAATATTTTAGTAGTATAATTATTGTTTTTAGGAAACTGTTTCAAATACTTTACCTGATATATTTACATCCGAGAATTTACAGGACCAGGAACTACTCAAATTGGCCACAACCGAGGGCAACTAGTTTTCCATATATTTGTTAAGTATACTTACGCTCAATAGCGGACCGGATTCAGTCAGTCAGAAACCATCCTTGCTTCTGATTATAGTAAATGCTATTACACTAAACTTTAATAATGTTTTGGCTTTAATAATGTTTTTGTTTACTAAGTTCGTCTAAATTTATCCAAGTGTAAAATAAGCTTAAAAACTAAATAAGCCTTCAAATATTATCATTTCTTATATTTACGTGTTCTATAATTAGACCCATGCGCGGTCCGAAGATCACACATCACCCGGGTCACAGATGAGCCTCTTCAAAATCGTATAAGTTAAATTAAAAACCTACAAAAATTCAAAATATCTAATAGTATATAGACTATTTTTAACGCGAAAAAAAAGGGAACGACAACTACGCGGGTCAAATCGTGGGGCGCTAATAGCAAAATAGCAAAGCTTTTTTACTAGATTTATTGTATTTCTACTCGTGACCCCCCCAAAATCGGAGGTTGTGTAGGTACTGGTGACCCCCTCCAAAATAAGACCGCGCCTGATTAGACCTCTGCAAGATGGCAAGTCCATTCTATATAACTACGTGTTTCATATTCAAGCTCCACAATTTGTTTCACTTAGAAATTTACTCATTAAAATTAAAACTAAAACCAGTGTAGAGACGCGGAAACAATCAAGCGACTATCTTTCTCCCCGGGCGGGGTTTCTCAGGAGACCTGACTGAGATTTCTCTGTGACAATGCGTTTTTCACATAATTATAAACATTACTTGTCCGTTCTAAACGCCTCACACGATTTGAAGAAAACATGCATGAGATTAGTTGGAGGTTAGGAAGCAGTTGCGATGACCAAATATCTATTTTACGTACATTTTTTTAGAGTAATTGTAATGTAGAAGTAGGAGCGAGAGGTATACCTACCAGCAAAATCTCTATATAACCTGCTTAAAGACCTTGGATTGTCCAGAAGTGCAGTAAGTTCTATACTAGAACGAGTATCTAAAGCTGCACTAGTAGGATCATATCGGATTTGGCTGGGCAGGGAGAGAAATACGAGTAGTGAAGGTGAGTGTTGACGTACGTCAATATAAGGGGCCCCTTTTAAACCTACGCCCGAGTCACAAGTCTTGGGGTCTATTCGAGATTTCTCTCTCTGCCACACGATGGACCCGGCACCCGCACGGTGAATCCATGGAATGCTAAGAAGTTCGTCTCTACTGGAGTTGAGTTTCAGACGTTTAAGCCGGATCAAAGTTTCGGTCGTTTAAGCCGGATCTAAGTTTCAGCCGCTTTCGACGGTCTTTTTCAAGGGGAGGGAGTGCGCGCGACTGTATGTTTTGTGAACTCGGGTATGATCGACCACATCACACTTGAGCAACTCCTATTTTTTTAAAACTTCATGCTTTGCTATACTTGCTAATGACCAAGTAGTGCAGGTTGCTGGACGACACAAATCTTCGCTATATAGATAGATATACCTACACTGTACTTCATTGAGTATCATTGAGAAATAACTCATCCTACTATCCTACTATCCTACTAATGTCATAAATGTCAATGTATGGATGTATGGATGTTTGTTGCTCAATCACGTCCTAACGTATGAACGGATCAGGCTGAAATTTGGAACACAGATACATTATAGTCTGGAAGAACACATAGGCTACTTTTAATCCCGGAAAACTACGGGAACAACGGGAACGGGAACTGCGCGGGTAACACGCTGCAAGTAAGAAATAAATTACACACCTAAAACTAGTGCTACAGATGGTGGTCTTATCGCTAACAGCGATATTTTCCAGGCAATCTTAGGGTGAAAAATAAAATGTGAGAGCAAAACGAAAATGACTTCAACGGAACACTAGTTTCCTTAAGATGTTTTCTTTCATCGTTAAAGCCAGTAACGTTGACAAACTTGTACATGCATTTGGAATACAGACAGAGGCAGGTGAGATCGAACCCACAACCTTGCGATTATTTATAAAATGAGTTTTTCTAAATAACGACTGAAAAAATATAAAATAAAGTTGTCATAGACATGGAAACATCTCCAGTCTATTTTCCTCTAAGAAATTAATTAAAAACCAGTTTAATTATCATCACTAGATTATAAACGACATTTGGATCCAATTAAGTCTACACTAATAAGGGCACTGAACTTTGCCACAAATCTGCGGACTCTGATAAAAAAATATATGTAAATTTATACGTGTAATCTATTCGCCTAGTTTTCGCCCGGAAATGCACTACATATTATGTAAAGCGGCTTCTCACGCCGGCCCGGTTACTTCGACTCGTTAGGCTTTTGACACATACGGAAAGGAGACTTAGGCGATAAGCTTAGAGCGATTAATCTATACTAATACTAGCTGACCCCGCAAACGTTGTTTTGCCTTAGTGAACAACCCTTGTCACTTAGGGGTATGAAAAATAGCTAGTAGCCGATTCTCATACCTACAGAATATGCATATAAAATTTGGTTAAAATCAGTAAAGCCGTTTCGGAGGAGTAAGGAAACAAACACTGTGACACGAGAATTTTATATTTAAGACGAGAATTTTATATATATATAATAAGATTATAAAGCTGAAGAGTTTGTTTGTATGTTTGTTTGTTTGTTTGAACGCAAGGAACTCTGGAACTACTGGTCCGAATTGAACAATTCTTTCTTTGTAGAATAGTCCATTTATCGAGGAAGGCTATAGGCTATTTAACATTACGCTACTATCAACAGGAGCCAAGCAGGAATGAAAAATGTAACAAAAACGGGAAAAAATATTGCTTTTTGAGAGCTTTCGTTGCGTGACAGCATATGTCATATTTTAAAGGTTGCGTCATTAGAACATAAAGTAACCGAATTTGTTCAAAATTTGAATTGGTACGATCGATTTTCGATAGATGGCGTAGCAACGCGCGCGCGTTCAGCTAGTCTTGCTGATATTATTTGTATGAAAGATTGTAAATATGGATGGATGTTTATTACTTGTCCACGTAAAAACTACCCAAGGGATTTGAATGAAATTGGATACCTAGATAGATAATGGTTAACATAAAGGCTATTTATCATAAGGAATCATTCATCAGGATCACAGACTAGGTAGAGATCAGGAAAAGGAACTGTGCGGCTGAAACCGGTGCTTTTGTTTACATTTAATTTTTACGTGCTGTAATATTGAATACTCGGTTTACATTATTCCAGTCCAGCGGTCGAATCCAGCTCTAGATTGCTTACTGGAATAATGTAAACCGGCACTGGAATGCATTGGCACTGGATTGATGCTTTCCAGTGCCGGTTTCCATTATTCCAGTAAGCAATCCAGCGCTGGATTCGGTCGCTGGACTGGAATAATGTAAACGGGATATTAGAGTCATACTGGCTGATATTGAGTATTGACATATGCAGTCAGTATGACACGTTTCGTTACCACGTGATCGATCGATTTAAAACACGCTTTTTCAGTTTCAGTTGAGTCTTTTGTATTAAGCGTGTTTCTTTAGTTTTTTTAACTATTCATTTATTATCCCGGAAAATTAATAGGATAAGGAACCACGCGGGTGAAACCGCGGGGCGCTGCTAGTACGTAATGAACCCTACTAATAGTATAGACGCGAAAGTTTGTGAGAATGTATTAGAAAACACTTCAAAAGTGGTTCTATACATATACACATTTTATCAAAATCAGTGTGGCACTTTTTGAGACACCAAGATACTGGCCTCGTGGCTTAGTGGGTAGTAGCTCTGCCTGCGAAGCCGAGGGTCGTGGGTTCGATTCCCACCCAGTGCAAATATTTGTGTGATGAATTCAAATGTTTGCACTGTGTTTGGGTGTTTCTATGTATAATAAGTATGTATTTAAAACTATATACCTAAGTATTATATCAGCTATCTGGCCGCCATCATACAAGCTTTGCTTAGTTTGGGGTCAGATGGTGTTGTGTGTGATTTGTCCACCAAAGAAAAACTAAATTTTTCTCACATTTACCTGGACAACTCAGACATTGGTTCTTGTAAAATTTAGTCGAATGTCTGAATTTAATTTTAAATTGAAGTCGGTTTTTGTTTCGAAGGAAATATATTATTGGAACAGTCTTTTGTAACTTAGACCAGACCCAGTGCTTGTAAGAACACAGTGCAACCCAAGGAAGAGCACAGTTTTTGCCGCGGCAGTCGCACGGTGCTATTGTCAGATTTATATTACGTTACCACTAGGCTAATGATAAGGCTTTCTCTTGCATTAGTTTTAATTGTAGACTCTCTGAGAATAGAGATTTCGGATTAAACCTTTGTTTTTATGTTATGTCATTTTATTTTGTAAACTTTGCATTGTCTTTTCAGTTTCTACATACATTAATTTTTTGGTTGGTGAAATATTGTGAAATCGTTTCAATTAACTAAAGCACAGGACAGACACAATCCAATATTTTCAATTTCACCGTTCAGCGTGATATTGTCGCCAGCATGCTGGGTACGTTTACGAATCGTAGTAGGTTTTGTCTGTAGATAATTCGGATGTGCTTGGTGTATGTAATTAAGAGTAGGTTTCTATCAATGGGTCAGACGAAATCAGTTTTAGTTCCAATATAAGCAGACAGCCGACGCAAGATTTATCCTAATAATAATTTATACGAATAATAAGTAAATCGACATCCAAACTAAAAATCAGTCAGCCGATACTTGCATGGTAAAAATAACAATCATTCAGCCGACTTTTACATGAATAGAATAGAATAGAATTATTTATTGATATGTCAAATACAACAACTTATTATGTTTACATAGTAAGAGCGCCTTTGTCATATCTCGTCAATGTCCGAAATAACACACATTTTGTTAAAATACATGATTGGTATCATACAACATACATACAACGCATAACTTATTATCACATTCAAAATCGTATATATATAAAAAAGAATAAACGCTGTAAAGGGGCTACTGTTCATTTGTTATGGTCCATTAAAAGTTATCCAAATTGCATATGGCTATAGTCATTTTCAAAATATTCCTTAATAGTATAAATGGATTTGTCTAACAAAAGCATCCTGACGCTGTAGATAAACTTTTCGCTGCTGGGTACGTTTTTAAAATACTCTGGGAGTTTGTTGAACAATATTTTTCACATAATAAAAGGTAATACTCTATCCGTCATTTTTAATCTTGTTTTATCAGTCTCTAAAGTCAATTCCATATTTCTCTTCATCCTATTGCTTTTTACAGTTTTAATTTGGTATTTGTGAAAATTATTTCTTACATATTTTAGTGTTTCTAGAATATATACTGAGACTGTTGTTAAGATTCCTAAATTTTTGCTATGTTCTCTGCATGTTTCATCAAATTTATCCCCAACCAGTACTCTTATGGCACGCTTTTGCATTTTTAGCACCCTTTCATAGTCAGTTGAATTTCCCCACAAAATTATTCCATATGACAAAACAGAATGAATGTATGCATAATATGTAACCTTCAAATTGTCTTGAGTAGTAAGTGCTTTTAGTTGCTTTAATGCATAAACCCCCTTTGCCATTTTTTGGCAGGTTACATCTATATGATGTTTCCACTTCAAAGCTGGATCGATGTCGAAACCTAGAAGTCGCACAATATTCGATGACATACATGTAGTGTTATCATGTAACACCACTGGAATGGGAGTGTGGATTAAAAAACATTATTTTAGTTTTGTCCATGTTGAGTTTGAGTCCATTATTTTGGAACCATAGACCAAATTTACACATAATATCCTTGATCTTATTTAGGAGATCATCAATTGTTTATTTTGTGAGAATAATTGTGGTGTCATCTGCATATTGCACAATTTTTCCTTCAATATCTACATCCGCTAAATCATTCATGAAAATTAAAAACAGTACATTTCCTAACGAGGACCCTTGAGGAATTCCTATGTTGGATATCTTTACACCTGATTCAGTATTTTTGCTATCAATGTTGATGCAAGTATTACATGTATATTACAACACAATCCCCAGACAATAAATCCCAAATGCCCAAAATTTGATTAACAGTAGAGACCACTTAAGCCCAATTGTTCTTTATAAATAAAAAATGTAGTTTTCAATCTCATTTAGTTTCGTAAATAAAGGCTCTGTCGCAAACTTCAATTCCTTTTCAATTGTTTTTTTTTCGATTTATATTAAAGCGTTTCAAGTACTGGTCAACTGCAATACCGCAAGCATACTTTTAACTAATACACTAATTTAATTAGTGTTTTACCGCTATATTTATTTAACAACATTACAAACATATACCTACACAAAACCTCGACCAAACACGTGGATTTTTTTTTAATTAATTCAACGTTAACGATATCATAATGAGCCAGAAAAAAATGTGTCTGAGTTTTATTTCGGAAAGCAGAGGTAAACTTTATGAAATATGCATTTAACTTTTATTAGGTACATATATTTAGGACCTCAAGCCAAAAAGTTGTCAGATTTTTGTCCCAAAGTGCCAATCAAGTCCCAGCAGTGGGCACATCACGTGATCCGCTTATACCTATGCTATGTCTCTATCTGATGTAGTACACTTATTAAAATTCGTCATTTTATATCTCACCAGTTGCCTAATCTAGGCCGTAGTTGCGTTCTAATACCACTTTCACGATATAATTACCATCTTTACGTTATATAATTACCTATAACATAAATATCGCCGCCGTATTAAACAACTTTCAATATTTTGGTTCAACTGGTTTATTTAAAAAAATGATTTAAATAATCGAACTTACTTAATAGTTTGTAGTCTAATTATGTTGGTTAAATGTATTGGATCTACTTTTGAAATCAATAACTAAATGTCTGTAACATTTAAACTAGTTTAGACTCTGTAATAGCTATTTTACGCAAAAAAGAATGCAACTAAATGATAGGTACCTACGGCGTAGTTTCTGGCGATAATGAGTTTGGCAGGTAGTAGAGGTCATTCAAGACATAGGTGTTTTTATTGTATAGAGTGATAAGACGAGCACGAGATGTACCTGATGGTAAACTGCCTGCCCATAACATTGCAGTGACACGCAGCTATTGGAACATGAATAATCCTAGTTATTACCTAACACTACACTGCGCACGTCACCCAGAGATATAAGATATTTCAACAATATGTCCTATAATTTCACTTTTTGCCCAAACATTGCTATTATCAAACATTGCTCTTCAAACCGGAACACAGTGATGTTTTCACATTATCGCTGGGCGGTAGAATGACTGGCTAATCTGTGGTACTTTCCCAGGCGAACTCTGCAAAGAGTGCACTACATGCAGTAGTTCCTTTGAAAATACGATAATATGAATCTGAAAACAGTAGAATAGATTTCTTTGTGACAATTTTATTTGTCTCATAGACTACAGGCCCATGAACAAAACTTATGGGTCAAATGAACCACCAGGAGACCCACGTAGGATCATAGTAGGGTATAAAGTAATAAAATTCAGCACTATGCCGTCACCTGTAAGCTGTCTAACTGGGTGCAGTTGAAGAGGGGGGGTTGCAACCCATGATCATTTCTCCTTGTCGCTTGATTTTTGTACGGCATTGCGAAATAATGGACAAGAAGATATATAGTGCTGAATCTTATTACTTAATACCCTTTTATCATCCTTCATAGGTCTCCTGGTGGTTCATTTGACCCATAAATGTTTCCAGAGAAATTACAGGGCTTAGAGATATAACATCTTAGATCTCTGGGTGACGAGCGCAGTGCAGTGCTAGGTAATGATTTGGACTCTTCATGTTCCAAGAGCTACGTGTCACTGTGCTGTTATGTGGCAGGCATGTTGCTCACCATCAGGCACATGTACTGTTGGTCTCGACATTCTTTATTTAAAAAAAAGGATGTTCACGGGCCTGAATCACTCCCGACTTGAAGATACCATGATTATAACGATCAGTAAAACCCCATCCAGGTAAACCAGGTAAGTCGTCGTTCGAGTCCTTGGAACATGAATCATGAAGAAGTCTGATAAAAATAGGACAAGGACAAGATTCACATGCAGATCAGTTGCACACTTTCCGAAATGTCACCAATAAAAAATCCGTTAAGCCAGCATCTTTACCGCGATTTCACGATCCGATAGGCGATTGAGTGTACACACTACAGTTTAATTTTTAAATTAAAATCAGTTTGATTTTGAGGGAAAAAATATCTTATAAGTAATCATTATATTTAATCTGCACCATTAATTGCTTACGCTCCCCGTCTCGAGTGATGTTAATCAACTATATGGTTTACGAAGCTTTCAAAATGAAGGTGAGGGAATATAGTTTTACGTCTTTCAATACAGTGCTAGTTAGTGATTTCAAATATGTTCCAATTAGTCAAAGCCATAGGAAAACTAGCACGACATAAAGATTTTTTAAATCCATTGAAAATTAAAGTAAGTACTTAAGAGTAGTTTAATTTTAAGTACAAAAATTGTGTTCGTCGATTATATGTGAGGTAATTCAATTTGAAAGCAATATTTACTTACTAAAATGTAGAAAGTTGGTGAAAGCGGAAATATTAATGCCGCGAATTGAACATTTGTTCTATGTATTATCTTTCATATGTTGTATATTAAGCTATTTGAACCAAATATTGTTAACTCGTAGGTAATCGCCATTATTAACAGCCCGTACGCGTTCCTGGATATTATTTGTCTAAGATATTTACATATATACATACAAAACAGTTTTACATACTCATCAGAAAACTTACGTTAAAACAGTACAAACAAGTAATTACATTTATAATTAATTAGAATGGAATACCATATTCAAAAAACTATATTATTGGACACTCCGTACATAATATCTACTATTTTACCCCAAATTAAGTCAAGCTAGTTAGCGGATAAATACATATAGGTATAGCTGTAAAAACATGCTTGTAACTTGCAACATAGAAACACCAGACACAGAACAAAAATTCGTACTAATCGCACAAATAATAATTGTCTTGGGTTAAAATCGAACCTACGAGTCCCGCTCTTTGAGTAGACTTACTCTTAATTAACTACTGCCAGTTAAACAAAACAGTGGCCTGCTCACTAAACTTGTAGTGATATATTTTTTACTTACATCTCTCTTCATTTACATTTCTATTTCTTTAAGGCCATCAATAATAGCAAGTATTAGAATACAAAATATTAATAGTAGTAAGTAATAGATACAATTTAATACGTTTCATTGCTCGTATTGTGGCGCAAATCTGCTATACCAGTTTACGTTGATGGCGAAGCTATTAACTCTGAAATGGCGAAACTAATTACTTGAACGTTAAAATTAAACTTGGTCTGTCGTTGTTGCAGGAAAATGACTGTGAAGAAGACCGCCCGCACAGGCGGGCTAGCGGCGCTTCTCAGCCGACAGAAACTCCACTCCAGCACCCAGCAACTCGACATCACTGCCCTCACCAAGCATTCTCATCACACCTACAACATAGTCGTCGGGTTCAACGAAAAGGACCAACTACAACTCCTCACCAAACAAGACCCTGCCGACGACGACAAACAGAAACTAATCAAAGACTACACGGAACTCAAAACGACAAAATGCGAGACCATTTCGGTAGACGACATAGCCAACTGTGTCAATATCGAAAACTACCCCAACTGCGAGAATACTCTAGTCTTTTACCTAACCAAAAACACCATTAGAGAAGCCGTCGTCCTTAGATTTGAGAACGACCAGGACTTCAAGAGAATTTACTTCACGTATAAGTATTTCAAAATGAGGAATCGACTGACGAAAAACACCAATAATTATGTGAGCGGTGATACCTTATTTTCTAAAAAGAATACTTATGATATCTTTAAAAATAGAAAGAATAGTGTTGACGATTATAGTCTATTGGAAAAGGGTAGTATAGATTATGATACGATTGATAACGATGGAGTTCAGCACATGTCTGCTCAGCAGAAAAATCTAAACACAAGATTTGATCAACCGTTGAGTTTAATCGGTTTAAGAAATGACGTCAGCGATGTCGCCGAAATAGACAGTGTTATATACACTGATGTCGATATACCAGCCAAAATGGATAGGAAAAGGCTGTTTAATAAGAAAGCTAAAGCGCCTCAGCCTCCTCAGTTGAAAGATAGTCAGTATAAAGTGTTGAAAGGAGAGTTCGTCAGAGTTAACGTCGACAGATCTCCAGACATAATACCGAATGATAGTAAAAGTAATAAAATGCCAGATGTTCTGATGTTTCGAGACAACAAACCGAAGAGAAACAGTCCAACGAGCAATTTGTGGTCGGCGAGCAATAAAGGTTTGTTTTATTTCCATATTACTAATAACATTTAATTACGCAATAGAAGATCTAACACTAACAGCTATGGTAGGAAATTGTATAAGATACAAAGAAGTTAATCAACGAAAGCAATTTACCATCGTTTGTAGATTGATTCAACGTCAAAGATCATGATGCAACTATGACCTTTTGCACGGACTCTATAGGTTTCGATCCACACAGTAAATTACTATAAAACAATAGTGGATGTGTACGTCGGTGATTGTGTTAATGATGATAGATGAGTTTCACAAGCGAACGACGCACGACTTAAAGAGCTCATCACATTTGCACAGTTCTGTATCATCATCATTTAGAGTTTTTTTTTATCCTGCTCTTAAAATGGTACCTAGGTCGATAACTTACCTAACTATTAGGATTTCTGAAAAAGATGCTAAGAATACAATACCAAATACTACATAATTTTCATCAATTTTTTACCGATTTCCTAAATAAATACAAAGTGGAGATATCAATATATCTAATCTAAGGGTTAAAAGAGTTGTTATTTGAAAAAAAAAACTTGTTTCTTGGAATTTGGTGTCATACACAACCGATATGTTTTTATTGTTTCCACACACATATACATTTTTACCGCTAATTAAATACCCACATTTTATTTTATACATTTTGTATATAATAATATGTTACATTATAAAAAGTGGAGTGGAGATGACTGATTCTAGAAAGACCGTAAGCACGAGTAGATATATCCAAAAACAATCTGAAATCAAGGGCAAATAAATAATTGCTTCTGAGAGTAATGTTCTGCAAATAAATTTAAAGAAGACGATGTTCCCGCCGCAAACCGATTGCTCCTTGCCATTAGTCGATTGCGTTACCTTTTACCCAACAGCCAATAATTTGTCAAGACCGTCTTCCAGTAATTGATTCACGAGTCCCTTTACTTTCTCCGGTCACGTACGGTCGTACGGTCCATCGCAACGTTTGGATGCGAAGCTGAGCGTAAGCAAGCCAAGGCCACGTGTTGCGCAACCCGGGTCATTCACTCCGCTTGCTCGAATACAGATGCAACAGCTTTGGGTGAACGTTTATGCTTAAATTTACTACGCTCATACACTTAAGTTACGGCTGGTCTGGTCGTGAGAACGGACTGCCGATCTTGGGCCCTTGGCTTAAATCCTACACTGTCTTTTCGAAGCCATGTGCGTAATGCCACTGATTTAAAAAAAAGAAGAAGGATAAGCATCGTCAGAAAGACGGCAAAAATCTTTCGAGGTCATAAGTCATCCACCAGCCAGCACTGGGCCAACAGCAGCGTGGTGGATTAAGGCGTTGACGTATTCTCTCCTTGCGGGAGAAGACCTCGAGTCCCAACGAGCAATTTGTTAGGCTGCTTATGCTCATACACTCAAAGCCCGGGTCACACAGAGGCGATCAGATAGCGATAGCGATCCGATAGCGAGACGATATTTTTTGTAATGTTCGAATTTGTATGCAACCTGACACACAGCAAGCGGGCGCGATCCCATACTCGGTATCGGATCGCTATCGCTATCGGATCGCTATCGCTACCGGATCGCCTCTGTGTGACCCGGCCTTAAGTAGAGATTCGCTCTTGTGTAGATTACTGTTCGTATCTATGGGTTGGGTCGGCTAACTACTGGAGGCTCTGGATTCTATGTAGAGTCGTGCCAAAAAGCTCATAGGCAACGACACCCTTGTCCAAAAAAGACTTGAAAAACGACTTGAATATCGTCGCAAAGATGAACCGTGAAGCAACAGCCCTTCTAGTCATAATAAAGTCCCACATAAATACAAATGTTATGCTATCTTAACATAAATACGTCGTCTCGTAACCCGGTTATATTTTAGTAGTGGTAAGGCCATTGATAGTATAAAAGTAGGGGTGAGGCCATTTGCAGAGTACGCCTAGGGAAGTACCACCCCTTTGTCTGTTATTCTACTTAGCAGCAACGAGTAAACATTACTGTGTTTCAGTTGTGAAAGACACTATTTCCAATGAGATTAAAAGGCAAAGAAATAATTCATTATATTCACCAATATTTAAAAAAAAATATTGGTGGACAATTCACACAACACCATCTGACCAATGTATGTATATGTTCAATTAGATAGATAGACACACAATTATGTGCTTGTGCTGTCATAGGCAGGCCTGTAGCTTTGTAGCTTTGCATCAAGTGCTATCTTTTGCATCACATCACTCTAAATTTCATAAAAAAACTCATTTTGCAAATCATCTCGATTGAAATAAAGGAAAATATAACAAAATATTGCAACCCATCTTTCAAAATTTCTCAGATGCAGATTGAAAAGATTCGATGAAATCGTAAATTTCACGGGTTTCTCACGGAACTAATTCGTCGAACAGTCGTTAGATTTGCGACACACTCCGTGCGATCCGGACACGATATCGTGTCGACATGTTTAATGAAGACTCCGCGCTAGGGAAATTAAATTGTACATCTGAGAGTGGATTTTTAACCTAAGGCGTAAAAACAACGAGTTGTAATAAGTTTGACGTGTCGTCTCTCTCTGTGTTTATTTACTTTTATAGGTTTACACTTGACTGCCATCTCGCCTGATGCTAAGCGACGATGCGGTCTACGATGGATCGTGTTTAGATAGGTAGATACTCTTTATTGTACACAACAAAACAATACAGTACTAGAAATAACACAACAAAAACTTAAAAACTATCGTTACAATCGGCGGCCTTATCGCTCAGAGCAATCTCTTCCAGGCAACCTAAGGATGGAAATGTTTTTAAAAGTAATAAAAAACGTTTGACTTTGGTTAGCGAAGAGGTTCGACTCTACTTTTGTGATGAGAACGTCTAGGCTGTGGAATGAGTTGCCTGAGTGGATTTTTCCCGATAGTTATAATTTTTGTGTCTTCAAATTGAGAGTGATCATGCAGATCAGCTGCACACGCTCCGAAGTGTATCCAATAGAAAACCGATAAAAATACATGACAAATTTCAAATACACGATGATCCATCATTATCGCGAAAAACTGTTAAATCGTCGTGGCGTATCTAAGCGTGGTGTAGATCTGTAGATCATCTTTTTAATAAATATATAGTCGGAAGCAAATTCGAAACTAAGAAAAACATCACGTACTCGCTTCAAACAAATTAATGAGCTTGTTATTGAGAATGATCATATTAATGTTTGATTATAATCAATTATTAGGCTGAGCGACCTTAATGGATTCAATCACGGATGTAATCATTGCTAAACTCTGAGAAAAATATTCCTTAGAAGCGTCAAAAAGTAACTCAAGTACATGCAAATAAGTAGAAGTGTAAATATTAGTAAATTTCCTAGTACATATAAAGATAAAACACCTTCAGACTTAGAATAATGTATTTCTTCTATGTACCAGTATGTACGTAAGGCGGGAAGCGAATGGATGCAGAGGGCCGAGGACCGGATTTGGTGGCACAATGTTGGAAAGGCTTACGTCCAGCAGTGGAAGAACATAGGCTGACGATGATGATGATGATAATGATGTACAAAATATGATATAAAATTTTAAAAATAAACATAACTTTCTAGCGTTAGTTTTTTAACGAAATTCAAAAAAGGAAGATATTTTCAGTTGACAACCATATTTCTTTTAGACATCCTACTATAATGTGTGTATGTAAAGGTTTGGATGTGTGTTGCTCAATCACGGTAGAACGCCGGATGGATCGAAAACACCGATAGTGATCTGATCTATTTTTTTATTGCTAGAAAATTACGTTAAAGGGAACTACGCGGGTAAAACCACTGCTAGTTATAAATTGAATTTTAATTGGTTTTGAAACGTAACTATGAAAGGTGTTGTCTTGTCTTGTTAAGACAAAGAATGTAGAGATCTTTAGGGCTTTTTTTTCTTAAGTCTACGGGGACGAAGTCGCGGGCTGATAGTTAATGATAACAGTTAACTGAAAAAGATTTCATCCATCCAATAAGCGTACTTTAGTATCTAAATTTGGTAAGCAGTAGAGGCCAGTTATGGGTCAATACCCATAACTGGCCTCTATGGTCTATGGTTATGGGTCAATACCCATAACTGGCCTCTATGTTCTATGGTTATGGGTCAATACCCATAACTGGCCTCTACTGCTTACCAAATTTAGATACTAAAGTACGCTTATTGGATGGATGAAAACTTATAACTTAGACATAAGCCACTGTTGTCAGTTCGTCTGTACAATCTCCACTTGCCACCTGTTTATGCGCGGCACGTATCCGCCCCAAAAACGCATAGAACCATCCAACATGTCTTGATTTTCTTGTTCGCTCACAAACCACTTAGTGTTGTTTGAGCAACGAAGGCCAAGCTGTTGGGTTATTAGCTTATTAGCTTACACTATTTAGAAGTTTAGTTTACTTAACTGCCATAAAATCAAATACTCGTTTGGCCGTTTTCAAAGTCGCCTAATGCAATTTTGCTTAGCAAATAGAAGCTTAAGTTGAATCTCCAACCTATGAAATGATTTTGTACACTGCTTCCGAGACTGTTGTATATATTGTAATACAACAGTATCGGTAGCAGTGTACCTGAGATACCAACGGGCATCTGAGCCCGAAGTCTTGAGTTCAGTGGAGCACATCCCGGAGTTATCTAGATTTTTGTATAGCTTTTAGCGTGCTTACCAAGAAGAAACTAATTCAATCTCGATTTGAAAGCACAAAAATTGTAACCATCGCGGAAACCAACTCAGGCAACGCATTATGATGCCATTTTTGTGAGTTTAGCAACTATAAGTTGGAATGAATTGTTTGTTTGATTTGTAATAAATCTTGTTTTGAATTCGAAAGTGAATCATTTTTGGGTAAACGCCTATTCATTGTTAATTTGACTTTGAGGCATTATCTGAAAGACCGATATGAATGGTAAATAGGTAAACAGTCAAATTATTGATTTATCAAATTTCTAATAAAATTGAACATTAATTAAGACTTTTTTGAAATACAATATATACACGTATCTATATTGACACAAAAGCGCATATGCGTCGATTGACTACAATTTCATGGGAAGATTAGCCAATCACAACCGCATAGGATTCAAAGTGCTTATTCCCTTTACCAGAATCGTTTCAACCACAACACTCTAATCAGTGTCAGTGGTTCTTGACAAAAGGAAGTTCGTTAAGGTTTATGACTCACTCACTTACCGCAGGCACACATGAAGAAATGGCTAAGCTCGGTATTGAGGTTGTGACATCTTCATTCTATGTCGAGTTTCTATAAAGTAATGCGTACTAGGTACACACTTTAATAAGGTTTCACTTACAAAACTTATTTTGGAGTTAGCTGGGTATCTTCATACTTTATTGTATAATATTAAAATGAAACGAGACGAAATATTAGATTGAAGTGAAGCGCCTCTTTCCCTATATTTTGCTGAGCATCCTGAGCTGAAAATGATCCAGAAACGACGGCAGAGTCATGCTGCGACAAACTAAAAGTTAGCAACTTAACGGGCCATTTTGGCCCTTTTTGCGATTGGTAAAACTTCGGCACTGCTCCAATTTCTCCATAGTTTAGACCCACTATATTAAAAACTACATTCTAGTTGTACTATTTCACCAACCCATCTAGAAGCCCTATATTATGGCTACGTTCATACCTTAATCGTATAATGTCATGTTTACGCGCTCACATTAGCCTGCGTAAATATCGTTTTCAACAAAACTCGCACTCAGCATACTTTTGGAACGAAGGTCCTTGCGACCGGCTTGGAAAAGATTTTACTGAAAAAAATATTAGACTAAAACCGATATAAAAATATTTAACAGAAGTTACGTGTAAAAACAAAAACTGCCCATAATCAGTGTAACTACGAGAACTATATTTTTCAGATGATTGTACCATAAATATTAAAATTAATCTTTTTTTTTACAAACTTTTGCTTCTATCTCTATCACACAGACTAAGTAAAGAGATACTCTGTCTATCCGAAGGAATTTCGTTGCTATCTGGTGCTCTATGACACCACACCTTTTTTACAGTATACCTCAGGTAGGTACGTTGCTTAGTCTTAGGTGCAATTGGTACTCATATGAAAAATTTGGATTGTAATTATTTCAGTGCATTCTCCGTTTGTAAATGTATTTATTGCTACATCGCCAAGTTTACATTGTAAACCTTAATGCTTCTCAGTAAAGCACAAACATTGTAAATTCTAAGATGTGGCGAATTAGAACGCACGTGGCATTCGAAACCTAACACATTCTATTTAAAGTAAGCGTAATTCTGCCTTGCTTCATTGTATTATTGTGAGTAGAATACCACGCCAGTTATTCTACCGTTAAGCAGTAATGTGCAAAGATCACAGTGTTCTAGATTGAAGGGAAGATTCCAGATACATTACTGGGCATAGAGATACATTATCTTGTGTCTCGAATGACAAACGCAATGCAGTGCTAAGTAATGATTTGGACTCTTCTTGTTTCAATAGCTGCGTGAGACTGTGCTGTTATGGGCAAGAGTGTTGCTTACCTACTATCGAGCACATGTCTGGAAACTTTAAAAAAAAAGATACTTTCTGCTCTTTACCTAAAAAGTTATTTAGAAAAGATCGCGCTTAGCGATAAGATCGCGTGTAATTTTTGTTAACTGTTATTTATGAGCGCATTAAAGTGTTTGACATGGAAAGTTAGCTCAGCATTGAGTAATAAATTTAATAGGCTCAAAATGCGTACCAAGACTTTGAAAAATAATTTAATTTTTTTTATTTCAATTTTCGCCTGATGTTTAGCTACCTGGGTACCTTTAACAGTTGCCACAGAGAGTGCCATATAGCGATTAGAACACGAAGAATCCTAATCAATACTTAGCACTCTAAACTGCGCTGTTGACTCGAAGCTAAAAGACAATTATATTTACCTCTTTATCCTGTGTGATCTCTGTGAACATTGTACTGCAAACTGGAACATAGTAATGTGCGAACGTGTTCCGGTTGGAATGTTTTGATTCGTCTTCTGGATCAGTAGTAAGTTTGCTGACTGACTCGTAGAATACGATTTGGTTCCTATCCAGGGCAAAAAATTGTATAAAAAATTTGGATGTTTATTGTAATATTGTTAGAATAAGTACACGTTTAAAACTATAGAAATATTGAGTCAGATACTGTCAGGCATTTGTAACGATACAAGCTTTGCTTAGTGTGAGGCTGCATGGTAGCTACTGTGTGAAACCGCCGACCAATATATACCTACTCACGTATTTATTTATTACTGAGTGGCGGTAGAAGTTCCGAAGGTAAGGAGGTTCCCCAAGTAGACTCTTCAAGGAGTCCCACTGCTATCTAATTAGTCCTTAAACCTACCATTATCATTGTTTCATTATTGATGTTCCAAAGATTCGAACCGGGAGGTTTGACTCCACTTTTGTGATAAGGACGTAATAAGGCTGTAGAATGCGTTGCATGAGTGGATTTTTCCCAACGGTTACAATTTTGGTCTCTTCAATTTAAGATTGAAACATTTTCTTCTAGGTAAGCACGCTTCTTTGTTGATCGCATTATCGCTTAACATCAGCCGAGATGGCGATGGCGGTCAGGTAGTCATAGTAAAAAAAATGGTTAGGACCTTACGCTTCAGAAGACACTAGTAGTGGAGGTTATTTGCGGTCAACCACATTAGAACCCTTTCATAATGTTGATTATAAACTTTATTGCAACAGTGTGGTGTATCTCCTTGTTAAAACCAGGGAATTCTACTATATAGTCCTATACCAATCTTTCGACTACAACCAGATTTATAAGACATGCTAAAGCTGTAAGAGAGATCTGTAACCCAACTCCTAGTTGGTACAGAATGTGCGACATAATCCGAGCATGAAGGGCAGGTCGATTCCCACAATATCACTTACTGCAAGCACTGTGTCATGCAGCTTCCGTGATATCTTGGCATTGCTAGTTAGTGTCGCGTGACCACCTACTTTAGCAGTCTATGATATTCCACCCATTGTTGTAGCGCCTTCTTTCATTGAACATTTGTACTGGTGACCACGATATTGCCGATAGTTTGCGATAGTAATTTATATGTTGCCAAATACAACCACTAATACATTTGTAAAAGTCACGAACACAAAGAACACACAGAACGAGCTCAGTAGCGTAAATTGGGAGGCAGGTACCTAGCAGCGAACGATGAACGGGTGATGATGAGGATGACAGAAAAGTCGGTTGCGTAAGCACACATGTCTGCAACAGATTACCTAGGTACATTTTCGGTAAAGCCTACTACTGTAGTATTTGCTGACAACAAGAACATGACAGAATGTAGATTTTGCAAACTAATAGGGTACCGGACTGGGTCAAAAATACACCATCCTAATTAGTCCGTCATGCTAGACTAGTAGCACTATTGTAGCGGTAGGACTATTAGCAGAGTCCGCCTGGGGAAGTACCACACCTTTGCCAAATATTCTACCGCCAAGCAGTAATGTGCAAACATTACTGTGTTCCGGTTTGAAGGGCAATGATTCCAGAGAAATTACAGGGCTTAGAGACATAAAATCTTACGATCTCTGGGTGACGAGCGCAGTGCAGTGCTAGGTAATGATTTGGACTATCATGTTCCAATAGCTGCGTGTTACTGTGCTGTTATGTGGCAGGCATGTTGCTTACCATCAGGCACATGATCTGCTCGTCTCGTCACTCTATGCTATAAAAAAAAAAAAAAGATCATGGAAAAATATTGGACACGTATTTTTTGTTTTTTTCATAATATTAAAAATCTTCAAAGATTAGACCATTAAACTTCGAGAGTGGGGGGTCGCGACGTCACTCGTGAGTAAAAATCGTACTCACAAGTGACGTCACATGAAACTTCGAAGCGCTGTATCTTCGTCATTTTTTGTTTGTGAAACAAAAGAAATAAAGTGGCCAAGTGCGAGTTGGACTCGCCCATGAAGGGTTCCGTTGCAGCAAGTAACATTATATACATAGTACACATAGTTCTTGTAGTTCATTGTAACTTTGATCAAAGTTTCAATAATAGTGTATTTATGACGTACTAAAAAAAAACTACTCATCAGATCGAGTTCAAACTAATTTTCGTTGGTAGTTTACATGGTAATGTACATCATATATTTTTTTTAGATTTTTCATTCTCTTACTTTAGAAGTTAGAGGGGGGGGGGGGACACACATTTTACCACTTTGGAAGTGTCTCTTGCGCAAAGTATTCAGTGTAGACGAAAATGATTTTAGAAACCTTACCATCATTTTTGAAGACCTATCGATAGACACCCCACACGTGTAGGTTTGATGAAAAAAAATATTTTTAGTTTCAGTACTCAGTATGGGGGGCAACCCTAATTTTTCCTTTTTTTTAATTTTGTCTGTTCAAATCTTAATGCGGTTCACAGAATACATCTACTCACCAAGTTTCAACAGTGTAGTTTTCATAGTTTCGGCAAAAAGTGGCTGTGACATACGGACGGACAGACAGACAGACAGACAGACAGACAGACATGACGAATTTATAAGGGTTCCGTTTTTACGTTTTACGGAACCCTAAAAATACGTGTACAATATTTTTGGGCAAACTAACTAACGGGCTACTTAGTTTTTTTGAGGATTGTACCCTATTGACATATATGAGACAGAATGTAAAGTTTGGAAATTTTGCATTGCTGATGCTGTCTGATAGAAGTAGGGTTGGCGGTTGCCAATATAGCGGCGGTACCGAGTCGCCCAGGTCACTCACATAGCCTTTATTGCCTACTATTCAGATTATGTCACTTGTCCCGATCCTGTGCTTATTTATTGCAATAACTTTTAGTTCTTATAAAACATTTTTTTAATGTATCTAATTACTAAGTACCATACAATATGTCTTTCCTTTTTTATGTTCCGAATTTCGATAACTTGTCTTCAAATTAATTTAATACGCTGGTCTGCAAAACGGCTGTATTTTAAGTACCTACACAGCATTTCTCAACACATTTCCTACTAAACACGTTCAGTGATTTTAATGCAAGTCCGTCCTAGTAAAGCAAATGACGCCATCTATGTAAAAAGGGTTAGCCAAGTCCGGTACTTTGTTAGCGTTTAACCTACAATCAATTAATTAAGAAACGACAGTTTTACAAATCAACCTAAACTCGGTTAGCGGTGAAACTGCATAATAGTACGACCAATTTATTTAGCTCAGTGTCCAAAAGCGGAACTAATGATGACCATACAAATGATTAAGTATTCAAAATCAATGTAATTGTGAATGCGATTGTAGCGCTCCTCTTTAGTAGATCAAATAAGTTTGTGATACTGTAATCTGAGGTCCGGTTTGACACATAATGACATAATTACGACATGGTGTGTGGAGATGTGTAATTGTGTAATGAACTCAAAACCACAACATTTATCTCACCCATGTGAAAGTTTCCTGCATAGGTGTAAAGTAAACAGATATAGATGACACAAAAATTCAAAGATTTACTCGCCCAAAGATTAAGAAATCACCATACTGACTAACGCTTACGGGTAAATAATTTCACCCGCATTTCCTGATATAGATAAGCGACATATCTGTTATCCATTTCAATGCGATTTTATTTCATCGAAACTTCAGATAGATGGAACCGTCTTTTCTGCCAATTCATTTCGCGTTTTGGATTCCCTGATCAAAATCCATTGTATACGCTTCAAGAAAAGACAACCTTTTATAGTAATAGGTTTATCCAAAATTTGATTTCAATCGCCACATCCTTTTCCGAGATACGTATAATTTTATAAATATGCCTGGATCACGCATTCATTAAGGATAATTACTTAGTTAACCTATTAATACAGGATATACAGTCATAGCTTATTCAGAGATATGTATACAGTTTATACAATAAAGCATATTCTATTCTATTCTATTCTATGTAGCTGAGTAGTTAGTACTCGTAACATGACATGTATTATGTAGTTATGTGACCCTATTAAAGACCCTTGAGGTACGCCATTCTTTTATCGTTTCAAATCTATAACAGTCGATTCAAGTTTGTAGCCGTGTTTTTACCTTGCCATTTTCGAAAGGTCTATACGATTAAATCATATTTAAATTAGCTAATTTATCAAAGCATTCTCGACATTATCGGAAGTTTTTTACGTGACCACAGATCTATACATTTTAACTGAAGTGATTTTTTAAAATTAAAAACTGCTCATTATTGTTATTGTTAGTAGATTTTTCTTCAGATTAATAACTAATAATATTGGAAAAAACATATTAAAAGATCCTATATGTATGTACGATTACATTGCCATTGTTAAAATGATATATTTGTCTTGTTAAGGTCTCAAATGAAAACATTCCCATTATTCATAAGTGATCCATTTAGCTCATTAGATTTCAAATGGATACATTAGTATTCTCAGGCTTTTCCTAGAATGTGATCAGCTAGGTCATCAACATCATTCACCGGCTAAGATAGATAGCTAGCTGCCATTCGTATGCAAACCTGCACGGAAGAGTTCACGTGATGAACGTATAATGAACTTCTTGTGTGTCAAATAAACTGATGTAACCTAACGCACGATTCAAGGGAATTACGCAGTCTATTCTACCTAAACTAATGTAGGTTGGTGGCCTCTATAAATAATTATTGACTTATAATTCTCATGATTCAACCATTTTATGATTTAGGAAGTCGTTAATTTAAGTTTATGGTCAGCGTCTTCTTTAAATGAAAACTTTGTCCCATAATAGTCTCCAAAACTTGTCATTGGTTAATATCATGATTGTACTTAATATAAGACAATAATGTTATTTCCAATCCAGTGAATACTTGTTCTCGTTGAATTTTCTATGTGACCACTTAACGCTTTTGTTTAAAACTTAAAAAAAAAATGAATTCTACGTTAATACATTTGTTCATGGATCTGGTATTAATTGTTTTGTTGTTTCAATTTCAGCTGCCGGCTACGAATCCGATCGCGAGGAATGGAAGAGCAGTAGATCCCAGTTTTCTACGACGGCGTTCGACAGTCTCGCGAGACCAACCAAGATGGCTTTAACGCTCAGGAAACCACAGAGACTGGATCCCGTCCCGCAGTATTATCGCCTTGCTAGCGAACCAAAGCCAAAACTCACACCAGTCCCATTCAGGCCCAACAACTTCGCCCAAAGACCTCGGCTGCCGAGACCAACTACAGAAATTATGAGAAACGTTTTGAGCACAGACCATCGGAAATTTACGTCATTACAAAGTTTGGAGATCCCAAAGAAGTTGAGCGAACCAAAGAAGCAGACAAATGATGCGAAGAAAAATTATTCAAATATATCAAACCGGATAACAGGATTGACGAATAAATTGAGGGACTTGGGGAATCCAAGCAACACTTTAGGCAGGTTCAAAGCTCAGTCTCATGGAGATGTGGCGAATCTGAAGCCAGTGCTAAAGTCGAACCACCAGGATGGAGGCAAGCGGTCAGTCGTTCGAACCTGCAGCGCTGAACCACCTAAGAAAGTTACGTTCAGCGCCTTCGCTACCGTCCAAGTTGTTTAACTTATTTACACTTAAAACGAAGCTGACTGATTATGCGTTACTGTCGAAGTTATTATTATTTTAAGTAACTAGAGTCGGTCTATATAAAGTTAATATTGTTTAATATAAAAAAGGCCAGGCCGGGATTCTTGTGTAAATATAATTAGTAGATGTCTTTATCGTAGTATCTGGAATTGCATAATTTTGCCAATTAGAATGTAAAAGTAACTATAATATTTGTGTAGATATGCATTATGTTGTGTATTTCATGTCAGTTATTTTCTACGATTTGAGGGTCTTAAAAGATTGTTTTGGGTGAAATAATACTGATCAAAACACCAATATCCGTGGATCAAAAGCAGACACAACTGTAAAAAATGGATCCATTTTACATTTCATTTTATTTATAATCATAAGCATTAATCAATGCTCCACCTATATTTTACATCTAACTATTTTTTAGTTTGCAAGTTTATAGACAATCATCTGGCTATTTTTATCATGTTGGCTACAAAGCCATTAATATGCAAATAGGTGGATCGATTCTAATTGGTTTTATCGTGCAATGGCTAGATACTTATTATACGCTAATATGTCTTGTATATTTTGTATTTTGACCTTATTCCGTTAATTAATGGCTAACACATTTTGCCAAGACATTTTGAGAAAATGTATCTATTGTATCATTACTGCTACCAAATTTCTTTTTTATCATTGCTAGCTTTACATTGGACCGTTGTTGATTATCTAAACTTTTCCTGAAAATCTTAAGGGATGATGATTTATTCACTCTCGATAAAATTATTAGTGTTGTTATGTCTGTAGCTTCCATTGTTTCGTCCTAAAAAAGAGTGGTCAAAATTTTATCGCGGCTTGCGTGCTTGAGTAGCATCGTGCCAATTGGCTTCACTGCCGCAGCATAAGGCTGAGAGTCTATCTAAAGTCTAAAGGCTACGCAAGGCTGTGTGGAGGATCAGTAGTGTAGACACAAAACGAAGTGAGTCGTTTCAATAGTAATGTCTTAAGGAACTGGCTGATGCGAAAATCTGTACTGACTATTGACACCATTGAACGGTGTGTTGTTAATTAAGAACGCAGTTGTCGAATGGTTAAAGTTCCGAAAATGTGTAGCTAAGCGCTAAGCGGCGAGAAGCTGCAAAAGGACTGATCTCATAGGTCACTGCATTGCTTTTTCTGTCCATACATTTCTAGCGCACATCTTTCGTACTATCTTCGCTAGCGTTCTTTTGTTTCTGTATGTACAGCTACTCGCTTCACTAAAGTCTTCCTTCGGAACTGTGCTAAGTCAGGAGAATAAAATGATTTTATTGATGGATATCTTTCTGCTGCCCTGGTCAGCTTAGATAGACGTTCAGCCTACGTGCGATTGTTCATGTGATGATTCGCGAAATGCCGCCGATCTCCGAGAGATTGACGTCGGTCAGTTTCAGGCATAATGATACGATAAACAAATTTCTTTATTGTTAATTATTTATTCCGTGTGAATACATATTGTATACAGTAATAGGCACATTAGTTACACCTGCACTTGCTTGTTTTGGCACTCTTTTTCTACTCTGGGTCCTTTTTCATTTTTCGTTTTTACGGTTTTACGTTTTATCACAAGATTTGTAATTTTATGAAACCGTAACTAAACGAAAACTGAGTAAGTGTTCTGGTTTATAGCACCATTTGTTTTAATTCTTTCTTTTGGTGTAATTGTTTCAGTTACCATAAGGTTATAAGTTCATAAATGTGCTTTAATTAATTTAATTCAAAATTTTTATTACTTGAAAATATTCAGAACGTCGACCACCTTACCACCTACACATTTTTAACCTTCTAATAAAATTCGTAGCCTTGGGGCAGATAATTCAAATTTAGCTGTACTTAAACTACCTAGGGCTGTATCATGAGGTCTTATTACGATAATTCCTGGATTTAATTGTTTTATAACAGTTCGTGTACCTTGAATTGACGGATACGTGAAAACTGTTCACGTATCACGTATCCCTTGACGATAAGGTTCCCATCTCAATCGCGGTAGGTACATGAAATATTGATCGACATTGAAGTGTTTTTGGAATGTCTGATGATCGTAAACCCTGTCAAAAAAAGTTATCAATTGCGCCACAGCGTTAACGTTTGATTTTGTTAAGTTTCTTGATGTTTATGTTTTTGACATATCTGTTCACCCATCTGTCATTCAGATCTGTCACTCTGTAAACGCCCCATTGTCTAGCACATCACAGTAAGAGCTGGATGACGTATAGGTACTGGTACTAGGCTGGTGTGACGAAAACTTATCCATGTAATTGTATTTTTTTTTTCAACAACTAATACAATAGTAATATGTTATTATTTCTATTTGTACTCTCGCATCTAGTATAGATTGTTTTACTTTTGATTTCTGTGATTCACACGTGTTTTAATTTATTTTGTTTTAAGTTGTAAATATTTTATGAGTTTATTTGTAGTTATATGTATTAAATACAATATATATTCTAACACACGATAAATATCACAACTAGTATATATATATTTTGAAATTATGGATGAATGTTGTGCTTGATTGCTAGTCGAAATTATTCCTGTTTCTTCTAAGTGGTGTTACATTACTATCTTTGGAATTGATATAAATTATTCCAATTAACTATCTATATACTTAGTTGATTCGAATTTAATACTTTCATTAATGTAGATAATAAATTTCATGAATATGTCAATTACTGTGTGTTAATTTCATGTATCTAGGTAGTTATGGTGACGTAACTTTATCAAGTCAATAAATAATCTATTGCAAGAGTTTCACACTTGTACCTATGCTTGATCATAGCGTAATTTTAACTGTATGTGTACATTTTAAGTCTTTACATTTGTTTTAAATTAATTTTATGTGTGCAAATAACGTGAGTCTATAGTTTAGTTGTAGCGCTAAAATATTTTTGTGTGTGATTGTTAGCTAAAATGTTGGTAGGTACGAAAATCAGTCACAATACCTGTGGAATCCATAAGCAACTCCAATAAGGAAAGCAAAGTCATTTTACGAATAGAGGGCGCTATTTTAATTAGCCGTTTTTAGAATGACAGACGAATTGAAAAGTCTGTCAAAAATAATTCTCCATTGCCTCAAAGATGGCGTAAATTTTTAATTTTGGTAGATAAATTTGATAGGCATATCTACGTATTTTTTTACAATTAGACATATTTTTTCACTACTTTGTCACTTATCTGTCATTTCGGTAGCATTTACAGAGAAATACTTAGTTTTCGTCCTTTGCCTGCAATATAAATTGATCTTACTTAAGCCTTTTGTAAATCTACACTTTCGTAAAGTCTTGCCATTTTGTCGCGTATCTGTGCTTTGCTTATGAGATATCGCACATAAGCCGTCGGATGACTTTTACGTAAATAGCTACAGAATTACAATTAGGAATTACAACTATTTTAAACAAAAAAAAGTGTCGGATTTAATTGTGATCTATACCTACTTATACAGTCATAAATATAATAACTATAAACTTAGGACGTTTCAATCGCGTTGCAATGATAGAGATTGCGAGAACTATAAAGTTTATATTACTAATATACGATATAACTCAGTTGATTTCTATTCTGAAAAAAATAGACTTGAATTTACTATACACCTACCTACCTTTTTTTTTTTAAATAAAGAGTGACGGGACGAGCAGGACATGTGCCTGATGGTAAGCAACATGCCTGCCACATAACAGCATAGTGACACACAGCTATTTACCTAGCACCGCACTGTGCTCGTCACCTAGAGATCTAAGTTGTTATATCTCTAAGCCCTGTAATTTCTCTGGAAACATTACCCTTCAAACCGGAACACAGTAATGTTTGCACATTACTGCTTGGCGGTAGAATAACTGACAAAGGTGTGATCCTACCCCAGGCGAACTCTGCTAAGAGTCCTACCACTACTAGTTTCTCTGACTCAGTCATCGTTATAATCTCTCTGACTCTGAGTTGTGACTGAACCAGAACTTTCCGACAGTTGCCTGACTGAGTCAGAATTATAATCTTATTGATTCTGACAGCAGAAGATTATGATTATGACTGAGTCAGAGTATTGTAAGAAAGGTATATTTATACCTGTCCAACAGGCTCTGACTGCAGAAGATTATGCTATTAGCAATCACAGTCTTCTGCAGTCAAATTGGTTTTGACTGATTTTCTCCACCTACTACCGTAAGTCGGAAATAGGCCAAATACATTGGCACCATGATTTTGTTTACATAATTCTTTGTTGTTGTGCTTATTGTTTATTTTGTTGTGTAAAATGGAAATAATAAAGTTGGTTGATTTTAAAGACAATGTTTAATTTATTTTAGACTGAAAGGTGCTCAATATAGTGTCATCGATCTTTTTTTTCAAATCAAATCAAATCATTTATTTCATCAACAAACATTGGTAAATCAAAGAATACATAGATGTAAATCGTTCGTACATATCTGCAAACTTAGACGAACTTGGCACCCAAACTAGGATTATCCTGTGCGATGGGATACCAAGGCCTTCCTCCGACTATATAAACTTAGACAACCACATATTAATTTTATTGGATTAGGAAAATAAATTGATTGAAGTAATTAAATAACATATGTTAATTATTATCAATGTTTACATGCAATTCTAATTCGAAATAGTAAAATTATTATTTGTATTAACATTATTATTATAGTACTAAGAACACTGTGGAGTATTAATGTAACTCGGAATATCAAAATTGTGTACATGCTAGAGTAATTAATTCTATTCCTTTTTAATAAATTTTATTTATTACAATATAATTGATAGAGGTAATTTGAAAGGGATGCTAAAGAGAGGCTAGGAACAGTAGGATGGGGGAGAGGAGGGGAAGGAGGACGTGATTAATATTTCAACTTAGCCCAAGAGTTTATTATTTCAATACCCAAATTATTATTATAAATGATTACTTCAGTAAGACACTTTCAGCACAGATTCAGTTTCGTCGTAAGTATGGGGGAGCAGCCATTTCGTTACTATTTGCTTGCATAAATGCCTATTCATAGGGTATATGTTTAAAACAGTATTAATTTTATTATAGAGGTATGCTCTTAAAAAGTACGATTGATTTCGCGCAAATGATGTGTATATTCTAGGTGTTTCACATATATTAGCTTTACACAGTCTGAATTTCGGAAAGTCAGGGTTAAATTCCATTATTTTGTGTTGTGCAAGTAGAGCATGCGTTATAAAGAGTTGACGGACGGTCAGTACCTGTGCATCCCGATACAGATACTCAGTAGAGTAACGAAACGGTTTCCGCATCATAACCTTTAGGACCGAACGTTGTGCTCTCTCAATTCTGATTAAATGTGTTTTAGAAGCGCTACCCCATACAGACACACAATATCCAAGTACTGACTGGCAGATAGCTAAGTAAACGGTTTTAAGCAGTTTAAAGTTTTTGATTGTGTTGTAGGCGAGACTGACCATCAGAAGATGTATATTGGTCAGTCTTTGCAAGAAACCTGAGAGGAAGGTACTTACAAGAATATCGAAACTTTAGGTACTGCCAATTTAGTGTAATTGACAAAATCTAAATTTTACACGACCATTTTTCTTCAGTATTTTTTCTTTACATAGAAAAGCTCTGACAAACAAAACTTACCTATAATAATTGTGATTTAGCATTTGAAATTTATGTGTGACACTTGCATTACATTAGTTAAGTACTTTCTAAGGTTAAGGCGTCTTACGACGACAGACGACGACATTTTTACGAGCTAATATTGTCTAGATAATTTTAAAAATGAAAATGAAAAAAATAATAAAAATGATGATAAACGACCGACGGTCATGAATTTTCTTTTTCAAAAACTTTTCGAAAATGTTCTATCAAATCTGTCATTAAACGATTTGAATTTGTTATAAAAGTAAAATCCATATATTTTTAATAATAATAGGTAGGTAGGTATCTACTAATTTTATAAATGCGAAAGTTTAAAAGTTTGTTGCTCGATTTCGTCGAGAAGTCTCAACCGATCGAGCTGAATTTTTGAACACAGACATAATATTATAGTCTGGAAGAAAACATAGGCTTTTAAAACTTTCACCCTTAGAAAGTAACGGGAACTATGCGGGAGAAATCGCGGGACGCCGCTAGTAAATATATTACAATATGTTAAAATATACTTACATATTTTAACAAATATCGGAAAAAAATTTTTTTTTAAGTACTTACATGCTTTTAATCTCTTTTTACATACCTTATTATCGCATTTAAAACAGGCCTGAGTCAAATAACGATTTATTTTGCAAGCATTTATGATAGAAATGTAGAACATAAAAAAAACATAATAGGTATTTACTTAGTTTGCACCATTGAACTCTTAAAACACTTACTTAGTTTCATCAAAGGTTTGCACCTATATTTTTTAAAAGGCATAAACAACTTCCATAATTGAATTAAGTGCCATCTGTTAATTTTCTATAGAACTAATTTGACCAACAAAAAAATATTTTTAGCGCAAACTTTTCGAAGTCGTATCTGAATGATCTTATCTTATCTATCTTATAAACATATGTTTTGTTTGCAAAATTAACGAGATTATGAAGTACAAAAACGACAACTGCGTTGTTACTAGGCAGTAGTTATCAAGTTATAGACTTGGTATTGCGCAGAAACTATTTTCAACATGCAATAGTCATTTTAGTTCCATATAATTTTTAGAGATGGCGCTAAAATGAACAAAATCCAGTTACAAACCAGACGGTAATATTGTGTGTGTGTTATATGCATGTGCTATCCTCCAACGGGATGTCTAGAGTAGGTGTTTATTGATTTAACTCTCTCCGTATAAGAGAAAGGCCTAAATCCCAGTCGTGGAGACCTAAAGTAATTTGATTTTCGATTTTATAACTAAGACATCGATCATTCATCGATGGTTGCTCGTCGGATCAAATCTCTGCAATTAGTAGTGGTAGGACTCTTAGCAGAGTCCGCCTGGGGAAGTACCACACCTGTGCCAAATATTCTACCGCCAAGCAGTAATGTGCAAACATTACTGTGTTCCGGTTTGAAGGGCAATTATTCCAGAGAAATTACAGGGCTTAGAGACATAATATCTTAGAGCTCTGGGTGACGAGCGCAGTGCAGTGCTAGGTAATGATTTGGACTATCATGTTCCAATAGCTGCGTGTTACTGTGCTGTTATGTGGCAGGCATGTTGCTTACCATCAGGCACATGACCTGCTCGTCTCGTCACTCTATGCTATAAAAGAAAAAAAAAAATCTATCAATGCTGGAGTTTCTCAAGGGTGCTTTTTCTGCTGCATGTCAACAATTTGTTGAAGCCCAGTGTCTTTGAGTAAGCAGATGATATCACCGTTGTAGGTTGTAGTGTTGTAGAGAGTTACATATTTATTGCCATAGCTAGTGGGCAACAACCTATGGCGCTGAGAGAGAGTAGGTATAATCTAACGTCTGAACTTGGCCTTTTTGGCAGTATATGTATAGTGCGATGCCAATTTATATGAATAGGAAAATACATAACAGACATGCGAGTTCTTCGCAAAAAGGAGTCAATTGCAACTCACTTCTACTTTCCGTCTTTTCTTTTATATATTAAGTATTACTGACTATCTTGAACTTTTCGGAGTTATTTTGACAGCTAAAGCTTTGGTCTGGTGATCATAACGCACAACGCTGCGGTATGCGGTATGCGTTGCCGGACACTCAATCATATTATGAAAAACGTCGAGTATGTTCTCTTGTTCCGTCGCAGTATGCGTCAGCGGCGAGGGGCAAGCGCGGTGAAGTGGGGAGGTGTACTCCCGCACAGCGCGGCGTCATTCTCGGTTCAACGCTGCGGTGTGCGGTGTGCGTCACGGGCCAATATGGAATTTTTCGAAGACAATTTAATAGAATTAGTTCGCAACTATCCTTCTTTATATAAAAATAAAGACAAAAAACATAAAAGTTTGATAGATATTTACAAGTTTGATAAAAAATTACAGAAAAATTGTTGATGTTCACGTCTACCTTGGTAGCTGCGGCAAAATCAACTGACCACCTCTCCGCAGGGACGCTAAATGCTGCGTCGTGACGCTACGTTGCGGTGCATACCGCAGCGTTGTGCGTCATGATCACCAGACCAAAGCTTAAGACTGACTTTGGCTCTACCATAGAGTCCAAGGGAGTAAATTTGCTGGCAAAAAACTAGTTATCCTTTCAAAGGTGCGAAATTACTTTAAGTCTTAACAGTTGCTCTGTTATACAAGCACAGATTCGCATATTTGGGATGGGTGATACTACTACTACTACTTAATTTGACGCCACTTAAGAGTACGCCAACTAACTAGTAGATAGATAGACAGATAGATAACTCTTTATTGTGACACAAAAACAGAAATATTATACAGTAAAACACTTACGAACTAGCACCACAAATGGCGGCCTTATTGCTTAGAGCAATCTAAGTAGAGTTAAGAGTTAGTAAGTAGTTAGAAACTTGATATTTTGTATAGTATACCTATAATTTCAACAAGAAGCATCCATATTAGTTTCATAACATATTCGTAAATGGCTAGATAATAAACAACATTAATAATCAGGTATATAGGTAATAACAATTTAATGGAAATATATTATTTAGTCAAATTACAAATGTTATATTTTAAAAAAGTTTCGATATCGTGTTATTTTGAATAAAGTTTTAGTTATTGTCCAGGACTGAGGTAGCGTTAGCATTTCTTCCTTGTGTAAGTGGTGCTATGATTCTGATTGGCACCCGGATGCAGACCAAGTCAGTGTCGTTTTCATCTACTATCATGAATTCAATAGTTGCTACTGCCCCCTGAAATACGAAATAAACAATGGATGGTTTATCTGCAGGTTTCAGAGTAACTTGTTGCTGTAGAAATATTTACTGTGTCACGTTTAAAAGACAATGTTTCCAAAGAAATCATAGGGATTTAGGTTCACTTTCCTTATCTTATACCTTTAAACGAGCAATTCTTGTATATAAATATGTATATATATATAGAATCTGAATCTTATACCTTTAAACGAGCAATTCTTGTATATAAATATGTATATATATCTTATACCTTTAAACGAGCAATTCTTGTATATAAATATGTATATATATATAGAATCTGAATCTCGGAAACGGCTCGACGGATTTTCATGAAATTATGTATGCAGAGGATTTCGGGGACGATAAATCGATCTAACTAGGATTCATTTAATAAAAACGCAAATTATGCGCGTTTTTAGACAATGAAAAACTGTCACATTAGACATTAGAATGCGAAGGTAAATTTCACCGTGTGACGCGTCATCATAATTAGCTCAGACGGGAAGTCGGCCGCTCATAGCGGTCACGAATTAGTAGCTCTGGGTTCGAATCCAGACGGGTTCTCTTTTTTTCAATTCTTTTTTTTAAGACATTCTATTTCTTGGAGTCTTTTATCTGTAGGTATCTAAGTATATTTAGTATGTAGTTAAACCGAGCAATGCTCGGTCACCCAGGTACTACGTATCTAATACGAAATTGCTTTTTTTCTATCGTACCGCTCGTAACTCGATAAAAGCGCCATTGTTTCATGGTTGACGACCCAAAGATTCGGATGACGTAGTCCATCTATACTTTTGTGAAAAGGCTATGGTATTAGTTGCCTGAGGGGCTTATCGCAATATTTACAATCTTGGTGCCTTCAAATCGAGAGTGACTAAGTTTCCTTGAAATTAACACGCTCCATTATAAACCGCATCATCGCTTAACATCAGGCGAGATGGCAGTCAAGTGCAAATCTATAAAAGCTAAAAAAATGTAGCTAAACGTGCACCATCATCGACTACACCGGCGCTTACCGTCAGGCGGGTTAGTAACCAAACGTGGATCAACGCACGACAAAAAAGTAGCATTAGTTTGATCCTATAAAGAATAAGTAAATAGATCAGGTTTTTCCGCACGGTTCCTTTGTACCAATTGTAAGCAGATGAGGTGTATGTTAGCAATGGCAACACAGTGATGTACCGCGACAAAAGTATGACGTTTCCACAAGAGCGATCAGACCCGTGCTTTCTGTGTTATGCATTTATCCTAACTCTTAGAAGTAGTATAAATAAATAAATATTGGTGGTGGACAATTCACACACAACACCATCTGACCCCAAACTAAGCAAAGCTTGTATGATGGCGGCCAGATAGCTGATATAATACTTATATAGTTTTAAATACATACTTATATAAGTATGTTATATAAGTTGGTCTCATTGGTTTGATCATAAAGTGAGCTTTATATTCACCTGTTTATGAATTCGGGAAGAAGGCCCGATGAGCAAATTTAGACTCAATCAACAGGGATTTAGATTTAAATTAACAGGAACGCGGCGGTCCACCGGTGGACACATGAAATAGAGGTTAAATAGGTACTTACAACGAAGAAATCAGGTTCAATAAACATGTTCAGCGTATATAAGACGACTTCATCCTTCAACACAGGACAGTAGGTATTGGCGAGGAAGTTGCACGTCTCCTCAGCTTTGTTGAGCTCGTGATCAATTCCGATCGGGAGGCCAAATAAGTAAGCCTTTGCTAAGGTCCGCATTCGACGGACGGTGTGAGCTGAAAAAAAGACAATATTTTTATCAAATTGTGAAAAGCGTCTTCAGACATAACTTCAGCGTCTTCAGAAAATGTTATCATAAATATCATGGAGATTTTATAACGTTATTAGTACCATTTAAATATTTTTATTTTTAAGCCAAAGGGGATATGGTTGCAGGTACGACCTTTACTTGAATAAGGCCACAATATGCAGCTAAAATGAGGGTTTTCAGGATTTAAATATATCTGTCACAGATAATATGGATGTCGTCATCGATTACAAGTTTAATACCAAGCTAAAATGGTGAGAACACACAAAAAACTTTTTAACAAATTTGTTGCGTGTGTCTATTTATTTCGAATATGTTTTATTCCTGGCTGATGATGATGATGATCTATCTATATACCAAACATTCAGATCAGACCCTTTCAGTATTTTTTTGCGCAAAAGAATTATTTGACCTTTCTGCTGCATCATAAGAAGCGCATTAGGTACCTATTACAAGACCCAGTGGTTCAAGTAAGTGTGAGACTTTCATTGCATCTGTTTACATCAATTTACAATATCTCCGAGTATCCAGTATCCTGGTCAAAAGCGCACAACATAAGAAACTGATATTTTGTGAGTGGCAAGGCGTTTGCGCACGCATGCATCGTGAATTGCAGGTTCCAAAAATTAACCTATGTCAACATTACCTATTATTACATTGCCGTCGTGTTTGTGTCATAATATAGCTGATACAGTGAACTTCGTTCCGCCTAATCAAGCAAGATCGTGCTCCAGTCGCCTGCGCAGTCTTCCCACACACACTCCGGTCTACCTGCGCAGTCATAACTGCACAGACCTCTCCGGCCGACCGTAGCGTGTATGGCGGGCATAAGAGACAATAACTGAGCTGATTTAGGATTTGACGCTAGAGACCTGACGGCTAAACTGATGTTTTGACTGATATTTTTTTTTATTACGAATATTTTTACATGATATTTCAATACTTGTAATCTTATTCCAGGCAGAGACCAATCTAAAAGCACAGAAATTATAAATTAATGAACTTGATGTCTGCCTGTCTCTCTGTGTGTGTGTCTGTCTGTGGCACCATAACACCATGCGCGGCTCCAGGGGGGGGGGGGTCACGGGGGACATGACCCCCCCCAAAATCATACATGGGGCGATACTTGGAAAGTCTTTTTTACTCGATTTATTGTATTTCTACTCGTGACCCCCCCCAAAATCTGAGGCTGCGTACTGGTGACCCCCCCCCCCCCAAAATTCGAGGCTGGGACCGCGCCTGCATAGCACTGGATCGGGTGGATTTCGATGTAGTTATTTTATTTGAATGCCAGTATCCTTGCGGTGGTTCTTAGCTATGTTTAGTTAGGTAATATGGATTCAAAATGGCCGCCTCCACAAAGTTACAGACAAAATATTCTCTTACAACCTCCATCAAAATCAGTATCAAATAAAAGGGCTTGAGTAGTAGAATACTACAATAAATTTCAAATCCTGTTCATCCATCAGTTTGGATTAGTAATCGGGGGTAAAATATAAACATATTTTGTTGTTTTATAGATTACTTACGGGCTCTGAAGACGAGATTGAGCACTGCATATTGGAGTTGCGGGAATCGGCAAGGCGGCGTAGGACAGCCTTCGATGTATGTGTTGATTGGCAGAACACCGGTGCTGAACTGACCTGGAATATATATGAATGTGAATATATAAAACCATGAGACTAATAAGTGAACAGTATCAGGAAACGCTTTATGTGGTATCATCTGGGCAACCATCATGTGGTACCAGTTTATGGGGATGAGATGTGACGGTATTCGTCGATGGTCCAATGTAAATCCAATGCGTTGTTCAGTATTATATTTATTTCATCAAGCACAGAATCCTAATTAATTAATACCATACTCGTCGACGTAACATACAACCGTGGTGTTTTAAACCTGTGTTAAATCGCTCGAAGCACTTTGGATCATTTTGTTTGGGATCAAGATTTCAAAAACCAACAATATTTTTTTTTTAAGTACATTTACAAATTTGTAAAGTTGCTGAATATCTTTTATTATTATTTAGAATATTTCACAAACAATGACTATGTAGCATTCAATTAGGACCACTTATTTCAGATTTGTTTCGCTTTATTTAATGCAGAAATAATTTTGAAATCTGTTACAAAAGTACATATGTATAGCAATTTCCCAGCGTCACTGTGCAATATAAATAATGGATTAAAAACGTAAGTAAAACAAAGTCACACCTATATACGTGGCGCGGCACGTGGCTCGTGGTCAAAATAGGAACTAACCCCGTCGTCAAGCCACCCAAGTCTACCGCCGAACGAAAACCGTCTTAGCTTTGATGTTTCTCTCTCTTTTCTTTTCACTTGAAATGATAGAGATGCCACAATAGCAAAGCCAAAGCGAATGCCGATTTACCGATGCCCACGCCCTCCTGACAATGTCATCCAAGTGCTTATATTTCGTGGTACGCCTATACATAATATAGTCCATTGAAATATTACATTTTTTAGGCCTTACCTTGCGTTTTTTAGAGGACGCAATTTTATTTATTTGATGTGTAGGGGGGTCAATTTAAAGCTAAAACCAAGTTTGTGGGGTCGCAACCCTTGTCCCACGGCCGCCATCTTGAAAACAGGGGTTGAAATGGTTTCTACGGTATATCTCTTAAACTTTTCATTTGATTAAAAAAAATTGTCCACATTTTTTGTTGCAAATTAAATTCTCTACAACTTTGGTCCAGAAACTTTTTGTCGTAGAATTATAAATAAAAAATAGTCAGAACAGTCCGACTCGAGTTTGGATCGCGTCCGGCGATCTTCTTTAAGGCGAGTGCGCGAGTACGTGAGATACCCGTGTATTTGTTTTAAAATGTGTAATAACCACGTTAGTTTTCAAATAAATAAAAAAGTTATAAAATTTTTTTTATCAAATAAATAGCTTAAGAGATATACCGTAGAAACCATTTCAACCCCTATTTTCAAGATGGTGGCCGTGGGACAAGGGTTGCGACCCCACAAACTTGGTTTTAGCTTTACACTGAACCCCCTTACACATCAAAAAAATAAATTTGTGTCCTCTAAAAAACGCAACCCCAATTGTAACTTTTCAATGGACTAATATACTGGCTTCTTATACTTATACAGAAATCAACTTTTTTATATTGAAGAGTAACGAGACGAGCAGGATATGAGCCTGATGGTAAGCAACGTGCCTGCCACATAACAGCACAGTGACACGCAGCTATTGGCACATGAAGAGTCCAAATCATTAAATAGCACTGCACAGCGCTCGTCACCCGGAGACATAAGATGTTATATCTCTAAGCCCTGTAATTTATCTGGAAACGTTGCCCTTCAAACCGGAACACAGTAACGCTTACACATTGCTGCTTGGCGGTACAATAACTGACAAAGGTGTGGTACTTCCCCAGGTGGACTCTGCCAAGAGTCCTACCACTACAACTGCGGGAAAGTCCATTTCTTCAAACTCCGAAATAAGAAAGCAACTTTTGTAGTAGTAGAACTTTTAGCTGGGTGCGATTGGGGAAGCACCTACCACACCTTTGTGAGATATTCTACCGCCAAGCTGCATCGTGCACATATTGCTGTATAAACCAATCTCGATAGCTTTTGAAAAGAAAATAAATTAAAGTAGGATGAAACCCATTGTAAATGGAAGAGAATATGGCAAAAGTGAAAGGATAAATAATTTACGGGCGATCTAAGGTCGGGAAGTGGAAAATAAAAAAATCGAACTCATGTGGTCTTTTTTTCAAAACGTTTTCTGAGAACATTTACCATAGTAAAGTGTAACTTTTTTTACATGATCAGAAGAAGAGATTTCTAAGAACAAAAAGCATATCAATTTTATTGAAAAAGCTGATATTTTGACAGGAGATTTTTCGAATGAAAATTAGGGTACTTTTTCAATATTAAGTCAATTAAAGGTAAAAAAAAAATTATATTAAATGAAAAAAAAAATACAGTGTATTTAAGATATAAAAAGTCAAGTTTTAACCAAATGTTTTGAGCAACTGTTGTTTTTTTACACGATAAAAAAAAATTAAAAACTAAAAATGCACTTATTTGAATATTTTTCATAAATTATGAGGTTATGTGAAAAAACTGTCTTGACAAAAGTTGTAGATCTTTTTAAGCCCTAAAACTTTGCCATACAACTTATTTCCATAGGATTTGTAGTTTTGCCAGAAATTGGAATAAACCGTTTTTACGCTTAAAACGGACCCCCCTTCCACTTCCCGACCTTAGATCGCCCGTAAACTATTTATCCTTTCACTTTTGCCGTATTCTCTTCCATTTACAATGGGTTTCATCCTACTATAATTTATTTCTGTTTTTTGCCATTTTCAAACGCTTCTGCACTGGTCTAGTATTCCAATTTGAAGGGAAATATTGCGATTCATCTTAGAATTAGGTACATGGTAAAAAGAGATAAATCATGTTACCCTGTGATTTGGACCTCTCATGTTTAAATAGATGCACGACTAAGGGTAAGTTGTTTTCCATCAAGTGCATGTTTTCCTCGTCCCATCACTTTATTTTATAAAAAAACACAGTTAACTTGAGCTTCCATTTTCACTTATAACTTACACGGACTAACGGCAGTTGACTCCTGGCCCGAAGCGAGAGTCACCAACGCACTAACGAAGACTAAAAATCGCCACATCTTCTGCTGTTTTCGGTTGTTGATGTGTTGCCATTTCTTTGTTGATTCTATTTTTATGCAATTTGATAGTGGAGGGGATAGTGTTACTATTGCTCACAGAACGATAAGCAAACCAATCACTATCTGACGCTGATAATCCACAGGTGCTTGAATTTCCAATTAATAGCTATAATATTATCCGACAAATAGTGACGTAGTGGTTTATCAAAATGAGCATTTGTCAAATACCAATTTCGGATTAAAATAGTCACATTTTTTTGTTATCTGATTTTTTTGTTGACCAAGGTTAAGAACTCACGGAGCGATTTTCACCCGCGATCGCCGCGGTTGCGCTGCTAGCTTCTGTAGAATGCAAATATTTAAATGTGTGAAAAATTAAAGCACGACACGAGTTGTGCTTTAATTTTTACGCGTGTTACGTCCGCGCATTCTGTGGTTGGTAGGCGTTGGTTGGACCTCAAGCGATTGTAAACCACACCCGTCTTGCAATCATCACCCGCCACGTTCGCGGGGGACAATCTCAACCTCGGCGGCTATCGAACCGCGAAAATAAGCGGTCTCATGAGTTTTGAAATAAAAACGTAATTCCACCACCGCGACGGGCGCGGGTGAAAATCGCTCCGTGAGTTCTTAACCTTAGTCAATCACAGTTTATCAATAACAGTGTTCCGCGTTCTTACCCGCGTAGTTTCCGTTCCTGTTATTTTCCTGCCTTGAAAAGTAAGGTGCGTTGGGGTAAGATCGGCGGTGGGGTAAGACCGTATGAATTAAATATCTATCTCATTTGGCAAAACTTTCAAAAACTGACAACATTAAGCAGTGCGCCATTTCATTATCCCGCGACCCTCATCTTCGGCTTGTCGCTCCGGCAAAACAGACATGTGCAGTGCGGAATTTACGAAAAAAAGATAATTTTCTGTTTTTTTGTGATATCCGATCTTTCCCCTTGAACTTTAGTTTGTGTTTTGTATTATACCTATGCTTATTTCGTTATTGATGTTGTCAGAATACTAAGTTGCATGTTATAATAATACATAGATTGATGTGATCCTAAGCTGCCTAGAGTGATCGTACGCAAATATCCGGTGTTCCCCCTCACAGTCAAAGAACGGATGAATGTTGTCCGATCTTGACCCGTGGATAAAATAAAAGTGATTTTCAAACTTTCAAAATCTTTGTATTACCGGAAAACAAAATTTAATCAAACGGGCTTTTTGTGATGATGAGAAACACATGATTAGAATTGCAAAGGTTTTATAATATTAGTATTAATATGAGTATGGCCATAAAAGTAGGGATGTTCATATCTGTAGGTACATAATTTAGCTGTCACTATTTATCCCGAAAACCAGAACGATTATGCAGGGCACAGCTAGTTTTTCGTAATGATGACTATTTTTATATTGTCATACCACTTTTATATTAATTAATGGACTCTTTGTGTACAGGCATTTCATATGTGTTGATATTATTTGATTAATGTATTTTTATGAGCTTTGTCGTCTGTCCACAATTGTCTCCCAAAATGCTAATTTAAAAAATATTCTTGCATACAGATGCCTCGGAAGCGCTCTAGAACTTCAACGAGAGCTACTACGTACACGAAAGAAGCCTTGGCAACGGTACATATTCAAAAAAATAATTAGCAAGGAAGTCTCATACGCTAAATCTTAAAAATCTATGGCGTCCCGACTTCCCGCGCTCTATGATGATTCTTATAAAATCCGGGATAATAAACAACACTCTTAGGCAAGCACCAGCTATTCCAATAGAAGCAGAAATTAAACTTACGAATTGTCTTCGCGCGCTTGTAAAATGTGATTGGGGCTTGTCAAGAGAAGTACTCGATATAGCTGAAGACTTCGTAATAATAAATGATATAAAAATACCCTTCAAAAAGGGCAGAGCTGGCCCCAATTGGTTTTTATCTTTTCATCATCAACAACACAATCTGTCAATGAAAAATTAAAAAGGAACAAACATACATCCATACGCTTACACTTTCGCGTAATATTAGTCAGATTTAAATTTAGTATATTATTATTACCACACATTATTACATATTTTACTTAAAAAAACATACCTAACCAAATTGTTAAAAGCATCCGATCTTTTCTCTTTAGCATTACAAAGTTTGAGAACCACAAAATCATATGTTTTTAGGGTTCCGTAAAACGTAAAAACGGAACCCTTATAGATTCGTCATCTCTGTCTGTCTGTCTGTCTGCCCGTCCGTATGTCACAGCCACTTTTTGCCGAAACTATGAGAACTACACTGTTGAAACTTGGTAAGTAGATGTATTCTGTGAACCGCTTTAAGATTTGAACAAACAAATTAAAAAAAAAGAAAAATTAGGGTTGCCCCCCATACTGAGAACTAAAACTCAAAAATGTTTTTTTCATCAAACCTACACGTGTAGGGTGTCTATCGAATAATTTGCGCGAGAGACACTTCCAAAGTGGTAAAATGTGTGTCCCCCCCCTCTAACTTCTAAAGTAAGAGAATAAAAAATCTAAAAAAAAATATGTGATGTACACTACCATGTAAACTACCAACGAAAATTAGTTTGAACTCGATCTGATGAGTAGTTTTTTTTTAGTACGTCATAAATACACTATTATTGAAACTTCGATCAAAGTTACAACGAACTACAAGAACTATGTGTACTATGTGTATTATGTTACTTGCTGCAACGGAACCCTTCATGGGCGAGTTCAACTCGCACTTGGCCACTTTATTTGTATCTGGGGTAACATCGGATGTCTAAAACAGTAAAAAATAAAAAATCGCGTAGAATGTTTTGTCTGCTAAGAATTCGTAAATTCCACAAATGATTTATTTTAGAAAAGGAAAGTCCGGATGGATTCCTTTTATGGCACCTACGATCTAAGCAATAGAAGTCACTATGAATTGCAGTCCGAACTTACCCCTTGTTGGTAAATATCATAACTGAATCATAAAAAATAAAGTTTGTTTTTGACAACGTATAAAACTAAAACTATTAAGTCTATAGAACAGACAAAATTCACGCCTATACTATGTTTATCCAATAAGACTTGTAGCTATATTTTGACGATCTGACATGAATTGATGTCCAGAAAATAAATAAATCGCAAGACTTGGCTAACTAGTCGTAAATCCGTCCGGTCTTACCCTAACGCACCTTAGTCCATCCTCTGTTCCAGACTATATGTGTTCCAAATTGCTACCTATGCGTTTAGGCGTTGCGACAAAATATAAAATGCCTAGTTATATAATTATAAATTTTAAGATTTGGAATAACACTTCATCGTGCTACCGTGCTAGGTAACTTCCGGCACAAAAACGTTAGGGTGTTAGTTTGAGGTGTCGGTCTGTATCTACGTGTGTCTGTCGGTGGCATCGTAGTTCCGAACAGATTAGATTGACCGATTTTGTTTGAAAGCTGAATTGGTCGAGAGTTTTTTTTATTTTTATAGGTTTACACTTGACCGCCATCTCGCCTGATGTTAAGCGACAATGCGGTCTACGATGAAGCGTATTTACTTAGAAAAAAAAACCGATTCACTCTCGATTTGAAGGCACAAATATTGTAACCATCGGGGAAAACATTCTACATTCTAGACGTTCTTATCACAAAAGTAGAGTCAAATCTCTTCTGGCACAAAGAGTTACAGGCACGGCTGGTTACAGTAGAGTATGTGTTGATAATGTTCAGACTTGTGTCTTCGTCTCTTAAATATTGGAGGATCTCCAAATCAATGCAAAGAATCAATCTTCAAAACAGTGGCGATGATTTTTTTCAAAGCCTAGCAGTTGGTAGTTAAGGTAAGAAAGTATTTTATAAACACAAAATACGTCTCGTAAAGTATTTCAAACAAAATATGTACTTTAAAAAAAGGAGTAGTTTAAGTACGATACACAAATACGTACATATACACGCAGTGTAGTGCTAGGTAATGATTTGAACTCTTCATGTTCCAATAGCTGTATGTCAGTGTGTCACTGTGCTGTTATGGGTAGGTTTTTTATCGGATACACATCGGAGAGTGTGCGACTGATCTGCATGATCTGGTACCACCTTGTCCTTTTTTCTATCGGAATGTTCGTAGCTCGAAAAAGCGACATCATTTCTTGGTTGATGTTCCAAAGACACGAACGAAGAGATTCGACTCAACTTTTGTGATAGGAACGTATAGGCTATGGAATACGTTGCCTGAGTGGGTTTTCCCCGATAGTTACAATCTTTGTGTCTTCAAATCGAGAGTGAATCGGTTTTTTTTCTAGGTAAACACGCTCCATCGTAGACCGCATCGTCGCTTAACATCAGGCGAGATGGCGGTCAAGTGTGAACCTATAAAAGTTAAAAAAAAAGGCGTGTTGCTTACCATCAGGTCATAATCTGCTCGTTTCATCAATCTACCTCTACAGGGTTACTGGTAATCAGCCTGCATCCGTTTAAGGGATTGTTCTGTATATTTAAACAAACTACTTTTGTTCTACAACTTTCGTTAAAACTTAATAGATAACCCAAAAAAAATTGTATTTGTTGCCCTTTTTTGTACTGTTTAGCGACTTTTTAGTGTTTATTCACTTCGGTACATCATTTTTTGCGCGTTAAAGAGCGTACGCGCTCTCGTTACGAATTGTTACGAAGAGTTTGATACTTTTAGACCATGCAAATGGACTTTTTATTTATTTTGTAAAAGAAAAAAAAACATTTTTTTTTAAAAACTGTAGAACAAAAGTTGACGTATTGAATGTACCTAACATCCCCTTAAAAGGATGCAGGCTGATTACCAATAACCCTGTATATTACAAAAAAAAGTAAGTAGGCATACAATTTCAACAAGAAGCATGCATACGAGTATGAAGGGTACAGGGAAGATAATAGATACCGATGTCCAATATTTCCGTCTATCCTATCAAGTACAAAATGATATCTAGTACAAAATTCATAAAAGCTGTTTGAAAAAGATATTATTTTTAGATAGGTATTATTTTGTAACACATAATATGTAAATATTGTCCTATTAAAGGATACTCCGCAATGTTTTAAAATAAATCCTTTGGTTTGAGCAAGTCAAATTTGTTTATCGATTTTCGCAAGCCAATCGTCAAGTGACATTGATCTTGCCTTGTACTTGCGTACTTTCCCTGTACGCTTCATTTATAGGCCGGTTTGCATTTTGATTAGTACGAGTGCGAGTGAGTAGTGCAGGTGTTGAGTGACTAGTAGGAAACACGTGTGGACACCGATTGATTATTGCGAGTTCATAGTAATCAGTCGCGATTACTCACTCGCACTCGAAATCGCACTCGCACTAATCAAAATGCAAGCCGGCCTTTAGTTTCACAACATTTTCTTACATGGTTCGATAATAAACAACATTTATAATCAAGTATATTTATATTATAGCAATAATTCCATGGAAATATGTAACGCAGAATCAAATAAAACATCCTAAATCATTTCGTTGTCGTGTTGTTTTGAATTAAGTATTAGTTATTATCCATGACTGAGGTAGCGTTAGCATTTCTTCCTTGTGTAACTGGTGCTATAATTCTGATTGGCACCCGGATGCAGACCAAGTCAGTGTCGTTTTCATCAACTATCTTGAATTCAATAGTTGCTATGGCCCCCTGAAACACGGAATTAGTAGATACTTAATGGTTTCTCTGCAACTTTAAAAGTTTGTACTTAGGTAGTAGTGGTAAGATTATTTTTATTCTGATGACATAGTTTGTTTAATTTAAATTTTTCTTATTCGATTTTCCAATGTTTATATTTTAAACCCGTACACAATTCTTGTTATGGCGGAATTGTAGTATACTTATCTATCTATACATTGTCAATGAAAAACTTTGATTCTTTGCTGCCGGAATATTTAATAGACTTAAAAGACAATGTTTCCAAAGAAACACTGGGTATGGAAACTATGTTGTTTCTATGTATCGTAAATACGATTATACTAATACCTAAGTGCACGTTTTTGCTAATAGAACTTGATCACCACATCCTTTTATGGGTCCAAACTCAAATACTTAATCTCGCTTATTTGGGGTCTCGCTTATTTAAAGATATATAATCCAAAACTTGGTTGCGAATGCATGGTTTTCAATTATGTGGTCGTAGGTTAAAATATCAGCTAAATATTTATTCCGTTTGTAGATGCAAAAATTTGTTAATGCCATTGGCTGTAACCACGGATATCGGGCTGTGGCAGAAGAGTGCATCATTATGGCTTTCAAGTTCAAGTACATTGTCCAAGCGAGGTGGAAGTAGGTAACTACCGTGCAACTTCGACAGCGCGTTTTATTCTACTAGTGGCGCCATCTAGTTTGCTTGGCAAGAAACGGTAAAAACACGTTTGTTGTATGGGAGCCATTACATGTTTATTTTATTTTATTTTTAGTGTTTGTTGTTATAGCGGCAATAGAATACATCATCTGCGTAAATTTCAACTGTCTATCTCTCACGGTTCTTGAGATACAGCCTGGTGACAGACGGACGGACGGACGGACAGCCAAGTCGCAGTTATTATAAGGGTCCCGTTTTTACCCTTTGGGTACGGAACCCTAAAAAATAACAAAAAGTGGACAGTTTATGAAGTAATACTTACAACAAAGAAATTAGGTTCAATAAACATGTTCAGGGTATACATGACGACTTCATCCTTCAACACGGGACAGTAGGTGTTGGTGAGGAAGTTACACGTCTCTTCAGCTTCGTTGAGAGCGTGATCGATTCCGATCGGGCCGTTAAATAGGAAAGCCTCTGCCAAGGTCCTCATGCGACGGACGGTGTGAGCTGGAAAATAAGACATTATCATCATTATCTTTGTATCAAACAAGTTGTACCATTCATAGGCGCGTTGCACCTGTCGAAAATTCGTACCAACTCAGAAATCTTCTTAGGCTCACGCACAAAAACTATGCTAGAGATGATGCATAGTTCACGATTCTATTAAGGACATGCAATGACGTACGATGAATATTCATTTTAATTTGTACTAGCGACCCGTACCAATTTCTTTTGGGTTGAACAACTTTACTTTTTTTTTTTAACTTTGATTTGATTTACACTTGACCGCCATCTCGCCTGATGTTAAGCGACGATGTGGTCTACGATGGAGCGTGTTAACCAGAAAAAAATCGATTCACTCTCGATTTGAAGACACCAAGATTGTAACCATCGGGGAAAACCCACTCAGGCAACGTATTCCATAGCCTAGACGTTCTTATCACAAAAGTAGAGTCAAATCTCTTCGTGTCTCTGGAACATCAACCATGAAACGATGTCGCTTTTTCGAGCTACGAACATTCCGATAGAAAAAAGGACAAGGTGGTATTAGATCATGCAAATCAGTCACACTCTCTCCGAAGAGTATCCGATAAAAAAGCGATAGGCTAGCAATTTTGAGGCGATGTTCAAGACTTTGAAGTCTTTTTCGCACAAGAGTGTCATTGCCTATGACTCTTTTGGCACGTCTCTCGATCGATTCCAGAGCTTCCAGCTGATATTTAGCCGAACCATCCCAAAGGTGCGAACAGTACTCCATATAGGAGCGAATCTGTGCTTGATATAATGTAAGCAACTGTTCAGACTTGAATTACCTTCGCACCTTTGAAAGGACACCTAGTTTTTCGGCAGCTAGTTTAGCCTTGGTACCCAGTTAGCCTAGTAGCATAGAATAGATAATATAGATGCTAGTAGTTAGTTAGCCTTAGCTTGGCGAATATATTATTATGTACGAGCCAAAGTTGAGCGTCGAGGTCAAAGTAACCCCCAAAAGCTAATCTATATAGCCTATTGAGGCGCCATCTACTCGAGTCTTATGAAATTTACGATCAATAACAACAATAAACATTACAACATTTGTTTATTGTAAATTATAAACAATTGAGCCCATTCATCGAAATAAAACTACCCTATCTCTCAAGTAGTATCATCAATCTATATTATATATATAAAAGCGAAAGGTCACTCATCAAGGAATCTCAGAAACTACAAATGCTAGGAATCTGAAATTTTGCATGGAGGTCCTTTTTAGCACGTAGGCGCTCGCTAAGACAGGGTTTTGCAAAATTCAACCCCTAAGAGGGTGAAACAAGGGATTAACGGTTGTATGAAAATGTGTCATTGTTAAAGTTATCAAATTTTGTATCTAGATACTTGACATGAATCAATTAAATGTTTGTTCTATCAATTTTGTAATTTCAAACTGTACGGAGGTGAAATTGGGGTTGGAGTGGGGGATGAATGTCAATATGGAAGTTCTCAACCGTTGAAGATAAAACCATGAAACTGTGTATATAGACACTTGACGTGAAGCAAACGAATGTTTGTTCTATCAATTTCGTAATTTCGAAATGTACGGGGGTGAAATTGGGGTTGAAATGGGGGATGAATGTCAAAATGGAAGTTCCCAACCGTTGAAGATAAAACCATAAAACTCTGCATTTAGGCACTTGACACGAAGCAAACGAATGTTTGTTTTAGCAATTTTGTAATTTCAAATTGTACGGGAGTGAAATTGGGGTTGAAATGGGGGATGAATGTCAATATGGAAGTTCCCAACCGTTGAAGATAAAACCATACAACTCTGTATATATACTTAACACGTATACTTGACACGAAGCAAACAAATGTTTGTTCTAGCAATTTTTGTTTCGTTATAAGCTGTTTTTAGTAACTGTAAATGTATCTGGGGGTATACAAATAGGTACTGCCTGAGTTACCTTAGTATTTATTTCGCGCGGACGAAGTCGCGGGTAACAACTAGCTACACATAAATACTTGACTAGGTGAAGTGTTCACTGGGAACAAAAATCCTGACTTTGAAAAACGTCTTCCAACATCATTGAGTGTTCTCACTGAACACGACTTTCTGTTTTGGATATACTGGCTCCTTGCGTTGCTACGGTACCAAACGAAAATTGTTCATACCAACTCAGAAACATTCTTTGGCTAATGCACTCGAACTAAGCTTATCAAAAGACCATCACACGATCGAATGGATAGTTTACGATTCTATAAAGGGTACGTCCTTTATAGACAAACATTATTTACATTAATATTCATTATATAGACTTACGCACTCTGAAGACGAGATGAAGCACTGCATCTTGGAGTTGCGGGAACCGGCAAGGCGGTGTGGGGCAGCCTTCGATGTATGTGTTGATAGGCAGGACGCCGGTGCTGGACCGACCTGAAAAATATTCAGAATTCCCATTAAAACCTTGACTAAATAGTGAAGTTTTCCATGAGGAAATGCTTTCTGGAGATCCGTTGGGTTTTCTACCTTGTTTGTAAGGTATTCATCCGATGTGTTAATAGTTTTATTTGGGATCAAGATTTCAAAAATCAACAAACTGAACTTTACGGTCGCTTATTTGGCGTCGAAAAAAATAGTTTGAGTTTGAGCATGCCTGCCCATAAATTTATGTTAAGTGGCATCTCCCTGACTTGTGTTTATTTGGCATAAAACCTCGTTTAGATTTAAGTTAATTAGCATAAATATATGTATGTGGTGTGACGAGGTCGAAGGTATTCGAGTCACTAAAGATGTACTCAATCGGAACACTGGGCTTGAGTGTTGTGATTCACATTTATTCATTTTTCTAAAGGCAGTGCGGTGATCTGCATATTGGTATTTTTTTATTTTTTTTAAGTAAAGAGTGACGAGACGAGCAGGATATTTGCCTGATGGTAAGCAACATGCCTGCCACATAACAGCACAGTGACACGCAGCTATTGGAACATGAAGAGTCCAAATCATTACCTAGCACTGCATTGCGCGACACACAGAGACACAGAAATCTAAGATGTTACATCTCTGAGCCCTGTAATTTCACTGGAAACATTTCCCTTCAAACCGGAACACAGTAGTTTTTGCACATTACTGCTTGGCGGTAGAATAACTGGCAAAGGTGTGGTACTTCTCCAGCCGGACTCTGCTAAGAGTCCTACACTACAAAATGTATTGATTTGGTTTAAACTGTCGAAGAGTAGTACAAACAATAATTCAACAATTTGTAGCCGAATTAGTACGTTACGTAGTAGTCCGAGATCCCAGAGCTCACAGACGTCACCTATTTTCTGATGAAATAAGGGGATGACTGTCCCCTTAGATTGGTCTATCTTATTGGAAAAAGCAATAAAATAGTTCTCTGACAAACATATTTACAAATGGAGCATGATAATTTAAGTGAAGTTAAATTAATATTTTGGAGTTGTTAAGCAAAACGGCTGACGGAAAGTGTCTAGGAGTATTATTGGGACCTTGTTTTTAAGGATATTGCCTACAACATAGGTACGCGAAAATCACTTATTAGAAAATACGTGAAGTAAGTAATGTTTTGTGTGTACCTTCATTACCCCATATCTCAAAATTGGCCGTCTAAGCAAGTTAGCGAGTAAGCATGTGTTCTTAGTACTTACTAACTCTACTCAATCGTCCACATTTCATTAATCAGAAAATAAGGTGACGTCTGGGAGCTCTGGGATCTTACTCTATAGGTACTAATATGTAAGCTCGGCCCGTTAAGCGCTAATAAATCCATAGTCTATATATATTATGGTGCCTTTTACGTCTACGCTATTTTTTTTCTTGTTTGGCTTGTGTGTTCACTTTCGTACTTACCTACTATGTATATGTTTTTCGAAAACTGTTGTTTGTAGATCTTATTTAGTGCATTTTTATCAATTCGCAAAGATGTTTGACATTTTTTTACTATTTACAATGTTTCACAAATATGTAATACACTAATACACTTTTTTTCTAATGTTCATTTTTTGATTTAATGGTGAAATAATGTTGCAATATGTACAAAAGTATCACAACTTCCCAGCGTTGCTGTGAAAAATATTTAATTTAAGAAACGTTGAATATAAATATCAAAACAAGTTGATCTATTTTAAGTAACTTCTTTGCCCATGTCTCATTTCTTGAAACTCCGAAATAAATTGAACACAACTTTTGTGGTAGTAGAACTTCTGCAGAGCGACACATCTGTATTCAGATTTGAAATATTTCGATAATTATTTAAAAAATTATGTTATATCTCGTGCTAGGGCAGTGGTTTGGATTCCTTATGTTCAAACAGCTGAATGTCACCATGTTCCTTAAATTGCTTTCCATCAAGTATTTCTTGTTCGTTCTATCACTTTATATTATTAAAAAAAAACACAGTTAACTTGAGCTACTATTTTCACTTATAACTTACACTGACTGACTGTTGTTGACTCCTGGCCTGAAGCGAGAGTTACCAGCGCACTGACAAAACACAAAAGTCGCCACATCGTGTGTGTTCAGTTGTTGATGTGTTACAATTTTTTTTATTCGCTTAGTACTATTTTTATGCAATTTGATAACGGAGGGGATAGCGCTGTTATTGCTTACCGAATGATAATTAAAACCCATCACTATCTGATGTTGATAATCCACAGGTTTTTCCAATTATAAGCTATACCCAATACCATACGTATTTGGCCGATTTCTCGGAAACTATTATTTTCATCATCATCATCAGCCGCAAGACGTCCACTGCTGCACATAGGCCTCTCCCCTAGATTTCCACAACGAACGGTCCCACGCAACCTGCAACCAGCGGTTCCCAGCGACCTTTGTGAGGTCATCTGTCCATCTAGTGGGAGGCCGTCCAACACTGCATCTTCCAGTTCGTGGTCGCCACTCGATAACCTTTCTTCTCCATCGGTTGTCAGTTCTTCGAGCGATGTGGCCTGCCCATTGCCAATTCAGCTTGCTTACTCTCTGAGCTATGTCGGCCACTTTCGTTCTTTTGCGAATATCTTCATTACGGATTCTGTCGCACAAAGAGACTCCGAGCATAGCTCTCTCCATAGCTCGCTGTGTGACTTTGAGCTTTGTTATGAGGCCCACAGTTAAGGACCATGTCTCAGTTCCATAAGCCATCACTGGCAACACGCACTGGTTAAAGACTTTTGTCTTTAGGCATTGGGGTATTTTGGACTCAAAGATGTGTCGAAGTTTCCTGAACGCTGCCCATCCGAGTTGGATCCTTCGCTGTGCCTCTTTGTCGACTGAATTCTGGATTCTTTTACCTACTAATTAATTATTTGTTCTTACGTTTTGGTCCCTCAGACAAATACGATAATGACAATGTTTTACTTCTATTACTGGCTTTTTTAAAATTATTTTATTACAAGTATCTAGTAATAGAAACAGGTAGTAAACAGGTGGATAAAAATGGTGGAAATACTATTAGTCCACTCCCCGTGCTAGCCCCGCAGGCATGCATTGTTATTATGTTCATTTGTCCATATGTCCTTTTATGCAAAACTTTGTTTGTTTTTTAAATACTTACCCTTGCATAAGAAGGAGCCTGGATACCCACGTGACAGGTCACCCTAGTGTGGTATCCAGTGTTCACCGACTTATTTTTTGCTTTATTTCTTTTATTATAATCTACCCTACAAGTCTAATTAAGTTGGTGATTGTAAGTAACTTAAGTTTTTATGATGTGCTAATAAAATAAACATTTTCATTTTCATTTTTCAATGTAACTATCTATGGCAGTGTTATGGTACTATATTTAGTATGTAATAAATTAACGCTGTTTCAAAGTTAAGTGACTTTTTCCATTCGTACACAAAATAATATTTGTTGAAGTGAAAACTTCTTTAGGCGCGCTATTGACAGAATTTTCGTGGGCTGTGAAATGGATTCATCAATCGTCACGCTTGGATATGATAATGGATCGGATCGGATATGAAATCTTCGGGTAAACTCGGTAAAAAAGGTACCAGGACAACAGAAACAGTAAAGAGTTTCGATTACCTACCTCCAACAGCCCAGCGTTTATCTCCAGATACCAGGACAACAGAAATATAAAAGAGTTGCGTTTGCCCCTAGGTACCAGTACCAGGGCAACAGCAAGTTTTCACTTCTATCGGCAGTTCCTATGACTGCCAATTTTTTTTTTATGAACTCGGTTCTCAAGATACGAGGTTAGTTAGCGGCCCACATATCATACTTGTATCTACCCACGAATACCTATAAGTAAGTATTGTAATGATAGAATAATAAATTTCTTTTGTATTTGTTTTATTAGTCTCTGTATGTGAAATATATTTTTCATTTTCATTTTCCACTTTAGGGCCGGTTTTTCAATCACGACCGTCAATGATTGACCGCGATGGTTAAGTCCAGTAAAATACTTTAAAAAATTAGTAAAAATATATCCTTATAAAAAGTATACATAAATAATAAGTAGACATAAATAAATGCTTAAAAAAGTATTCAAATCGCGAAAGTTTAAAAACAATCCTCCAAACTTGGCATTTATAATGTTAGGAGACTAATTATTAGTCTTCTTAGATAATATTTAATAACTAAACCTTTTACATATTGTATATTTAAAAAAAAAAAGGTGGCCATTAGTATACCTACATTTTTTTTTCTTGTGATGTCCATAATTTCGGCAATTGTGAACCGATTTTGTTATTTTTTGTTTTTAAATCTGGTTTTATTTCAAGTACTTAGATCGTAAAAATTTAAGGAAGCAATTACTTTCGATGGGTATATATAGACAGCGGATATAAAACACTATTTCATTATTGTGTTTGTATATTTCTTTATACATTGAGATTATTTTAATTAAAGCGCTTTGGTGTTACGCCATATTTTTTGTAATTAAGCATATAACTCGCCCGTTATCTGATTTCTCTACTATGAATGCTGTGTAATGATATGATAGGAACAAAATCCTCAAATTTAATGATGATATCATTATTGGGCACACCTGTTTGCCAAATAATTATCACGCTTACTAAACTGAAACGAATCAAACTACATTTCTAAATTATTTATGAAATGACTTCATACATCCGACGCTTGAAAGGCAGAAATGTTGGGCTATTTTGAGTTATATACATGTAGTGGTAGGACTCTTGACAGAGTCCGCCTGGGGAAGAACCACACCTTTGCCAGTTATTCTACCGCCAAGCAGTAATGTGCAAACATTACCGTGTTCCGGTTTGAAGGACAATGTTTCCAGAGTAATTACTGGGCTTAGAGATATAACAATTTAGATCTCTGGGTGGCGAGCGCAGTGCAGTGCTAGGTAATGATTTTGATTCTTCATGCTCCAATAGCTGCATGTCGCTGTGCTGTTATGTGGCAGGCATATTGCTTACCATCAGGCACCATGTCCTGCTCATCTCGTCACTCTTTATTTAAAATAAAAATAAATATAGACATACATAATCAATTATGTATGTCTATGTAATCAGTAAAAATATCCGCGTCGATTGGTCTTAGGCCTACTGTCCACGCACGCGTCTTTTGTCGAATGCATGCATCCTACGAACAAACGCAAGACGTGCGGCTGTCGTGTCGTTGTCGTTTCGTGGACACAGACTTCATTATTTGTACGCAAGATGCAAACATTCGTCTTGCATCCGACAATTGTCGAAATCGTGCGGATGTCGTGCAGCTACGTGGATAATTGGCCTTACTCTCGTCTCGCTAGGACGAGTTTTGATGTCACATTGTAACCTGACAAAAAAAAAAATTATCGCAGTTTTCGGTTACCAAGCGACTACAACTTTTCCGATTTATGAATAACTTTTATTTAGCAGGTCCCAATTTGGTTTGGCATTAAAAATCAAAAAGAATGAAATAGTTTTAACTAATGGGCTATTTTCATATATTATTTCTCAAAATATGCATAAACTTAAATCCGTTCTTTTGTAAAGGTCAGTACTCACATACGGTATTACTCGATAGTTTTACTCGAAGTCGAGTAAAAATCAACGTGTGGACCGCAAAACTCACAGCTCGAAGGCTCGCACCGAGCCGGCTCGATGGAATTAAATGAAAGTAATTTCCTTCGAACCTACTCGAAGCGAGCCGTCAATCTTGACTCGTACGTGTGTACGTGGCTGTGAGTGGCTCGAGGCGATAGTATTAGTATTGTTTATCGTGATTGAAACACGTGTTTTTAAGAGAAATGGATTTGCGAGTTTAACCCAGTACCTCTTTTACGTTTTTTTTTTGATTTTCTTATAAAGCACTAGTGAGACTTGCTAAATATAGCCACCGTCTAGTTTGTTGCATAGACATCCTTTGGCTCGAACGGTCGGTGAATACTGAACAGCGCGCCTTACTCGATAGATCAATGCTCAATGTGTGGACGAAAGCCCATGCCATGGGTTTTACTCGACAATTTAGCTCGATCGAGTAATACCGTATGTGAAGTGTCAGTGTCGCTCGGTAATTTCTGCCTTTCAAGCGTCGATATGTACTTAGTAATGGTCGCCCAGCGGCCAAGATTTGACTACAATATCTGTATTATCTATTCTATGTCACTGTGTTAGTTACCTTACTCCTCCGAAACGGCTTTACTGATTTTTACCAAATTTTATATGCATATTCAGTATGTCTGAGAATCGGCTACTATCTATTTGTCGTACCCCTAAGTGATAAGGGTTGATTTTCGTTTTTTTTTTATAATAAATAAATATTGGTGGACAATTCGCACACAACACCATCTGACCCCAAACTAAGCAAAGCTTGTGTGATGGCGGCCAGATAGCTGATATAATACTTATATAGTTTTAAATACATACTTATTATACATAGAAACACCCAGACACAGTGCAAATATTTGAATTCATCACACAAATATTTACACTGGGTGGGAATCGAACCCACGACCCTCCGCTTCGTAGGCAGAGCTACTACCATATTACAAAGTAATGCATATTTTATATGTTTTAGTTTTATCATGCTCTTATTTTAGAAGTTATAGGGAGTTAACTACGGAATACGGTTAACTGAGTACATCAACTTCCAAGTTTCTCAGGTATAGTTCTTATAGTTTCGGAAAAAAGTGGCTATGAAATACGGACGGACAGACAGAAAGTATTAATTACTTTACATTTTTGTAGTGGTAGGACACTTAGCAGAGGCCGCCTGGGGAAGTACCACACCTTTGCCAGTTTTTCTACCGCCAAACAGTAATGTGCAACTTACTGTGTTCCAGTTTGAAGGGCAATGTTTCCAGATAAATTACAGGGCTTAGAGATATAATATCTTAGATTAGGTAATGATTTGGACTCCTTATGTTCCAATAGCTGCGTGTCACTGTGCTGTTATGTGGCAGGCATGTTGCTTTCCGCCAGGCACATGTTCTGCTCGTCTCGTTACACTTTATTAAAAAACATATAGGTATATATTAGTTCCCTTATTATTGCGGAAAACTTGTTTTTCGGATATTATCCTTTCGTCCCATTTGTTAAATTCACACACGCATTTGCCAGACATAGCGTCCATAAATTACCTTCAACATCGAGCGCTGCCCGGCAACCGACAACTTCCCACTTCTCAGGACCCAAATGTCTACTTAATATCTAATCTGGTGTGCGTAAAGGCGAGAATAGCATCACACAGCTTAGAGTGGAAATCAATTTGAAATCTGGAGTAAATTTTTGATCAAGTTTTATTTAATGACTCAATTTTTTTTATTCGGTTACTATATCCGATATATTTTCAAAATTCTGTTCAGTTATTGTGCTTCTTCTTGGTGGTGGCCACACGTCAATTTTTGAAGTGAAAACTTCTCTAGGCGCGCTATAGACAGAATTTTCGTGGGCTGTGAAATGGATTCATCAATCGTCACGCTTTGATATGATAATGGATCGGATCGGATATGAAATCTTCGGGTAAACTCGGTAAAAACGGCCAGGTAGGTACCACCACCAGGTAACGACCAGGGCAACAGAAACAGTAAAGAGTTTCGATAACCTACCTCCAACAGCCCAGCGTTTATCTCCAGATACCAGGACAACAGAAATATAAAAGATTTGCGTTTGCCCCTAGGTACCAGTACCAGGGCAACAGCAAGGATTCACTTCTATCGGCAGTTCTTATGACTGCCAATTTTTTTAAATTAGTTTTATGTTTCTTAACATCAGGGAGTAGCGTCGAAAAAAAATTTTTTTTAAAATAAAGGGTGACGAGACGAGTAGGACATGTGCCTGATGGTAAGCAACATGCCTGCCACATAACATCATAGTGACACGCAGCTATTGGAATATGAAGAGTCCAAATCATTACCTAGCACTGCACTGCGCTCGCCCACCAGAGAAACTGCGTTTTTTGGCATAGAGCGCCCTCTTAAGGATAATACGCCACTTACATATGCAGTCTCCGTTCCATAGTGGGTGTCGCAATAATTAAGCTTATGAAAAATGAAAGATGTCGTCAGGATACATGTCGTCCTTACTAATAATTAATAATTAAAAAATACTAGAGCTACCGGAGTATTACTACAACAACTGAACTACAAGCATATTCTTGTCGGCCTCATCTTCGCATAATTTGTGTGTGAAAGTCAATAGCTGATTTATACTTTAATCAAGTTCAAAATCAGCTGATTTATAATATTGTGTCGTGACAACAAAGACGCCATTCGGTCTCCGTGGCAACCTGCGCAGTTTCCGCTCGCCGCCGCCGCAGCGCACAGGCGCGCCTCGCGTGCGCCTGTGCGCCTCTACGTATTCACCCGATGATTGGTTGGATTTTGAAATGTCAACATGGTGACAGGCTGTGTCTTGTGTGTTTTTGTTTATATTGGTGTTTTTGATATTTTCTTACAATTAATTTGTAAGTTTAAGCTTTTTTAACGTAAATTAATTAAACATCATTACGTCGATCGCGCCGCCGTCGTCTGTCGTTCAAGATGTGTTACTCGAGTGTGAAATTTGTGGGGACCGAAAAATGTACAAAGGCCAACGAGGTCTTCGAATCCATTGTGGTCGCAAACATGTCCCAAGATCGGACCTGCTCATGCCGGCGGCGACAGATTCTTTGTTTGCGACCATCACGGACAGCACTCAGAGTAACACATCTTTTGCCGATAAGCTCGCACAACTTAAGCAAACAGTAAAACTTCCTAGAGGAGCCCGTGTAGCCGTCGCCCAAAGTCTTTCAGAGTGTGTAGCGAGAGTAGTCAGTGAAAATACAGTTGCAAGTTGGGAGGAGTTTCTCTCATTTTCATACAAAACTTTTCATATTCCGCGTGACTCCAACCATCGTTCACTCACATCCGCCATAAAATTTAACACCTCCAACCACGTTATTCCTCCTCCAACAAATCGTACACGACTTGCACGCAGCTCATCGTCCATTGCCATAATTGAAAATAAACTTTCAGACGGAAACGTAAAAGGAGCAGCAAAACTGCTATTTTCATGTGACTCTTTCGCCACAGACTCTGCTGAGACTTTTCTTGCCCTTCGCGACAAACACCCGTCACAGTTGCTTTCCACCCAGCTTCCGTCCCCTCCCTCATCAGAACCATCTATGCTCGCAGATGACGAAATTACCAGACAAGCCATTTTATCGTTTCCGAATGGCTCTGCTGGGGGACTGGACGGTATTACTGCACAGCATTTGAAAGATCTAACCGACCCGTTCGTTGGCGATGCTGGTAAGTCTCTTTTAAGCGAAATTACAAAATTAGTCAACGTAATGTTGGAGGGACATGTTCCTTCGGAAATTGTTCCAATTTTGTATGGTGCAAATTTGATCGCTCTCCATAAAAGAGATGGTGGCATTCGCCCCATCGCTGTCGGTAATACTTTAAGACGCCTTACTTCAAAATTATGCTGCCGTACAATTCAGAAAAAACTCACCACAAAATTTCAACCTCGGCAGCTTGGTTTCGGAGTAAGGTCTGGGTGTGAGGCAGCTGTTCATGCTGCGCGTACATTTTTAAACACTTCGGATTATGAGGTTTTCGTCAAAATTGATGTGAAAAATGCTTTTAATAGTTTGGACAGGGGTGTTCTCTTGACAGAAATTCAAAACAATATACCTGAAGTTTATAAATATATGTGGCAGTGTTATGGAACCCCTTCAAAATTGATGTTTGGTACTAAACAAATAATTTCTTCTGTGGGGTGTCAGCAAGGTGACCCGCTCGGCCCAGCTATCTTCAGCTTGGGAATTCACCCTATTATTTCGGAACTAAATTCAAAATTTAATGTGTGGTACCTCGATGATGGTTGTTTGGCGGGTTCAGCATCTGTAGTGTTAAATGACCTATCCCAAATTGTCCAGCGTTTCGATTCAATTGGTTTATCATTAAATTTTGATAAATGCGAAATTTTTATTCCAGATCGTATACCTAACACAGTCAGAGAAAGTATTTTTCAAAATTTTAATTATTTATGTCCAAATATATCTAATACTTCCAAGACTACCCTGACGCTTTTGGGTGCTCCAATTTTCTTGGAAGCAATACCTGGCTTAATATTGTCGAAACTTGAACAGTTTTCAAACAACTCTAATCGACTTTTTCAAATCAAACCACACATGGCTATTTACATTCTTCGGCTTTGCCTCTTCACTCCAAAATTCATGTATTTATTACGTTGTACTCCAATGTGGTATTTCCATGCAGTCACTAACTCTATTGATACAGTTTTGAAAGAAACAGTTACTAAAATTCTAAATTTACAGTTCGAAGATCGTTCCTGGGTGCAAGCCACATTACCTGTTTCCTTCGGTGGGCTGGGCATCCGTCGCAGCACAGATGTTGCGCTTCCGGCTTTCTTGGCCTCTAGCCATGGCTCGCAGTCCCTCATCGGCATGATCCTGAATATTACTTTGGCCGATGTTAAGATTGCCTGTCAGGCAGAGGCTTTGACAGCCTGGAGCGCTTCTTGCCCAGATATGGACTTGCCCTCGAAACCGGAAGTACAGAGTATGTGGGACCTTCCCCTCGCCAAAATTACTTATTCGGCTCTATTAGATCAAGCTGATGATGACACGGAGCGAGCTCGTTCTTGCTGTAGCAGAGGCTGAATCCGGTAATTGGCTCCATATTTTACCGTCCAAAAATTTGGGATCTATCCTAGATCCTAACAGTCTACGCGTAGTGACGGGGCTTCGCGTAGGAACTAAGTTGTGCGAGCCTCATCGCTGTCTGTGCGGACGAGCCGTGTACCAATTCGGACGGCACGGGCTTTCATGTGTAAAGAGTGCCGGTCGACAATTTCGTCACTGGTCAATTAATGACTTAGTCAGACGGGCACTCTCTACAGCTCTAATACCTTCGACATTAGAACCGAGCGGAATGTTGACAGATGGTAAGCGACCTGACGGTGCCACTCTAGTACCGTGGTCTCTAGGCAAGGTGCTGGTTTGGGACGCTACTTGCGTAGACACCTTGGCACCGTCTCATGTCAGCCATTCCGCTCGTAATGTCGGAGTTACAGCCGAACAGGCACAAATAAATAAACATAATAAATACTCACACCTTAGCGCACATTATATATTCTTTGCGCTGGCAGTGGAGACTATGGGCCCGTGGTCGTCCGATACCAAAAATTTTACTAAAGATCTTTCGAAACGTTTGGTCCTCGCTTCAGGGGATCCCAGAGCTGGCGCCTACTTTGCCCAAAGGCTCAGTTTAGCTATACAAAGAGGGAACGCTGCCAGCATTCTAGGTACCCTGCCGCGCTGTAGTGATCTCGACGGCGTGTTCAATTTGTAAATTTGTTTATTTTTATAGTATGGTATAATAATTTTATTTAGATTTTTATATATTTGTAAATATTGTAAATAATTCTGTACATATATATACGAAAATGTCTATTTTTAATTAAATTTTTACATTTCAATTAAGCTTATTAAATTTAATAATTTAAAATTAAAATAAAAAAGCTATAGGGCAGTTCAGATTTTTGGGGTATAGAATCAATTGTACATTTTAAATGAATACACAGGTAACTCACGTTTGATATAGTTAAACCAGTCCAACTTAAGTTTAACCAGCTTAAAGCAATATAACCACGTTAGTTTTCGAACTAATGAATTGTATTTCTGTGTTCAGAAATTCTTCTACAAAGGCCAGGTGCGTCCCCCAGCAAAACGAGTTTTTGTCCAGTTTTCAGAGCTATCTACTCATTAGCCAAAACAAAAAATATCAACTGGTAAAAAAATCTTGGCTCCAAAATGGTAGTTTCTTTTTTTTTTGATAATGAATTTATTGTTTAAATAATCTCCTCACAACGAAGCCATAAAAATTAAAATAATTTTAATTATCATGCATCTACTGGAAAACCCGCCATTATTTGGATTTTGTACTTACACCAACGGATAGGCAATTTCATTACGAATATTTTGGTAGAAATATTTTTTTTTGGACCAAAATTGACTGATTTTATAAAGAGTTTATTCTAAAATTTGAGTGTAAAATAGCGACAAATCCTACTGTTTTTCCCTTGGTCTTTCTTGCAGTGTGCGATGAGGTAAGAAATACTCAAGGTCATTTGCTCGGGGTACGCCCTTAAATCTAAAGTTTAAATAAACTAAGCTGATAAATGTTGGAAGTTGCACCTGCAAATATCAGCTGCGAAATTCTTATGCAAATAAGTAAAGTCCAGTATTTTGCTGAGTAATCGACTATTACGTGAGAATTGATTAAATGCGAATCAATCGTTTAAAATATGAATAATTATAAATAATTTTCTACCATCTGCCCTCGAACTATATTCGCGATTTTATCATCGTAGAATTTAGAATTGGGCTATTCGCTACGGAATTCTTAATTTTTTCAAGTTCAAAAGTAGCATGTGTAGAATTGTGTACTGACAAATTTTCTATTTGAGTTCCAAATTGATTGAGTAATGTTTATTGCTAATCAAACAATGAAATTTTAGTACACCTCTTGGCAACATCCAGAACCATAATCTGCATGCTTCTCTTGAGCCCAAAGCCGTACACCGAGTGTGGGCGTCATATTATGCACACTCCACTCCACTCGGCTCTGGCTCTAGGAAATCTTATCTTCTTAATATATGTAAATCTCCTGTCACGATGTTTGTCCGCGATGGATTCCTAAACTACTTAACCGATTTTTAATTAAATTGGCACACCGCGAGCAGTCTGGTCCAACTTCTCTCAAGTTGGACCAGACTGCTCGCGATAGGATAGTTTTTATTTCGATTAATAGTCTTTAAATAACAAAATCCGAGCGGAGCCGGAATGGGCCGCTAGTATTTTAATAAATGTCTTTCTTCACAGTGATAATTGATTTTCTCCGAATGAAACAAAAGCCGACATCAAATTAAAATTAAAATTAAAAATTCAGACACTCGACCAAATTACAAAAGAATCTATCTATCACTGCGTCGTCTAAATACATAGTTTTTTTTTTAAATGTTAGTTTTTGTTCATATTTCATAAGTCATCGTACATCAAAATCGGCACCTATTTCGATAAAATTCATATGGAAACACAGTAGTGTAGTAGTAGTCAAGTCCCAAGAGGCCAAATTTGGGCAAAACCGGTTTTGGGACTTTAAAACCTTATTTTTTCATGATATACATACTCGATTATTAGTTTATTTTGATGCCTAAGAGATAGGTGATAATATTAATTAGTACATTGTCGTTTAAAGACACACAAAATTTGGTTTCATTTTTTAGTAATGATTTTTTGTGTGACGTCACGACGCCGGCCGCATTGCGAGTCGAGTATAAAATTTGTGTAATCTTATACCCCGTTTACATTATTCCAGTCCAGCGATCGAATCCAGCGCTGGATTGCTTACTGCAATAATGGAAACCGGCACTGGAATGCATCAATCCAGTGCCAGTGCATTCCAGTGCCGGTTTACATTATTCCAGTAAGCAATCCAGCGCTGGATTCGATCGCTGGACTGGAATAATGTAAACGGGGGTAAACTACTTACTGTTTTCCGTATGTGACTTGGTCGCATAATCATGAACACTATCTCTTATATATTAATAAAATGAATAATTATACAATGAGTAATTGTTATTGATCATAATGAAAATGTAATCAAACCACTATCGCTGATAAATAGAAAAACGTTCAAGGCCCTGGGTTCTGCCCTCCCCAGGTGGCAAGAACAGGTTCCAGCCATACGATTAATTAGCAGATCTATCTAGTTAGTTTAGCGGGGGTTTTTCTACACCTAGCCTCTTTATTGGGCCATTGTGCGTGACTCATACATCCCTTTTCTACCCCAACTAGCCCAGGCCGTCCCAGAAGGCAAGCATCCTGTAAAGGTTGCGATAGGCATCCGGAACAGACGACGGAGATTGGAAGAATTCTGCCCGTTGATCTGCGACGCTGCTGCACTCCATAAGTACACGCTGTGGCGTTTCTTCTTCCTCCATGCATCCTCTGCATAGGGGACTGTCTGCTCCACCTATGGTATATCGGTGCTTATTTAGGGGACAGTGACCAGTTATTATACCTATAACTTTACGAATTTTGTCCCTGCTTAGTCTGATGAGGTCGCGGGCAAGGTTTTTAGATGCTTCCGGAATATCATTTTTTGTTTGCCTGCATCCTTCATTGTTATTCCATTCTGTTAAATGAGCTTCTTCAATATGTCTACGCAGCCATGTTTTTGTTTGAGCCTGGGGTATAGGCATTAGTGGTTCTGTCCAAGGTCCATGTACCTTTGCCTTTAATTGGAGGGTTACTATGTTCGCACCCGCTATGGATTGGAGTGCATTGTGGCATTCCAGTATAAGGACAGAGGTTATAGTATTATTTTTAAGGGTTTGAAGCACGGAGGCGCTGTCGGAGACCATTTTGATGGTTAGGTCTCCAACATCTCTGTCTGCGAATGCCTGAGCTGCCCTGGTGATGCCGATAGCTGCCATTTAGCTTGAAATATTGTGTTTAAGCTGCTTAAAGAGGTTGAAATCCTTATGTTTAAGTCATTTGAGAAGACACCAGCCCCTGTACCGCATGCGGTTTTGGAGACGTCGGTATATATTCTAACTTCTCTGCTGTCAGAGTTATCTTTCGATTCTGCATTAAGTTGGATATTGCATCTACGATCAAAGACATGTTGGCATATTGTTCTGTCTACATGGGTGCCTCAAGAAGTGGTGTTTCTTTTAGAACCCGTTGCAGAACTTTTGAGTGTCATGTTTCTGTTTTGTTTCCACTGAGATACTCAAATGCGGCGTATGGTGTGGTTTTCATACATCCAGTAGCTATAACACTCGCTAGGCGTTGTAGACACTGGAGTTTATCTTTTGCTGTGGTCAATTGTATTCTGGGCCACCACACAACAGATCCATAGATCAGAGAGGGCCTGATAACTGATGTGTAATTTTTGGATTGAGACCCCATATCTTCCCAACAAGTCTCCGACATTGCCAAAAAGTCATGCAGGCTCTCTTTATTAGGGTTCCGTAAAACGTAAAAACGGAACCCTTATAGATTCGTCATGTCTGTATGTCTGTCTGTCCGTCCGTATGTAACAGCCACTTTTTGCCGAAACTATGAGAACTACACTGTTGAAACTTGGTAGGTTGATGTATTCTGTGAACCGCAATAAGATTAAAATAAAAATAAAAAAATTAGGGTTGCCCCCCATACTGAGAACTGAAGTTCATAATATTTTTTTTCATCTGACCTACACGTGTTTGGTATTTATCGATAGGTCTTCAAAAATGGTGTTGAGGTTTTTAATATCATTTTTGTCTACACTGAATAATGTGCGCGAGAGACACTTTCAAAGTGGTAAAATGTGTGTCCCCCCCCCTCTAATTTCTAAAGTAAGAGAATGAAAAAACAAAAAAATATATGATGTACATTATCATGCAAACTACCAACAAAAATTGGTTTGAACTCGATCTGATGAGTAGTTTTTTTTAATACGTCATAAATACACTACTATTAATACTTCGATCAAAGTTACAACGAACTACAAGAACTATGTATGTTATGTTACTTGCTGCAACGGAACCCTTCATGGGCGAGTCCAACTCGCACTTGGCCACTTTATTTTTGTATTGATATGGCTCGTCCAGTTTAATTTGTTGTCAAAAGTGACGCCCAGATATTTCACTACAGATGATAGTAAATAAATAAATAAATAAATATTGGTGGACAATTCACACACAACACCATCAGACCCCAAACTAAGCAAAGCTTGTGTGATGGGGGCCAGATAGCTGATATAATACTTATATAGTTTTAAATACATACTTATTATACATAGAAACACCCAGACACAGTGCAAACATTTGAATTCATCACACAAATATTTGCACTGGGTGGGGATCGAACCCACCACAAACACCAATCGATAGGGAGAGAGTTTGGTGTTAAATAGTTTTGGTAGTTGTATTTCTGGTAACTTCCATTTGTTGGTGAAAAGAATAAGTTCTGTTGTTCTTAGATTTACTGACAGTTGATGTTCGTCACACCATTTTTCTACAAAAACAGATCTATCTAACAGAGCTATCTAAAGCAAGGTAAATAAATGGAGCGTTAAATATCCACCAGCAAGAGCTGTCAATGATATTGTTACCATAACGGATCAAACCTGGACTCGATTGGAAGGGACCAAGGTAGGCAAGCAAGGTCAATATTGGTGGAGAATTCACACACTACACACAACACCATCTGACCCCAAACAAAGCAAAGCTTGTACTATGGCGGCCAGATAGCTGATATAATACTTAAACATATAGTTCTAAATACATACTTATTACACATAGAAACACGCAGAAACAGTACAAATATTTGGTTTAATCACACAAATATTTGCACTGGGTGGGATCGAACCCACGACCCTCGGCTTCGCAGGTAGAGTTGCCCACTAAGCCACGGATACAGTCATGGACATGACAGACATGGGACAGAGAAAGCTGTGGTTGGTGAGTTGTTTTATTTAACAATCTTTCGGTATTTGCAATACTAGTGTATTGCAATCTATGGACTGCGGATAATATTTCTGATGAAATTAGCGACAATTATTTGGAATCCGCATAGGCCAGTCACCGTAGACATAAAAATCGCGTTAGGTCGAAAATAATAGCCACGTTCTGATTTTTTTGGACGTTGTTAGGATTGATACCAGTAGTCTAAAACCAAATTTGCAACCTTGAAAGACCTGTGCTAACTTCGCGGTGCTCGAGAAACCTTTTAATTTTCGGACTTTTTTCAGGTTTTGGTTTACAACTTCTAAAATATGTGTTTAACAGCAAAGTCATGTATGACTCTTTTAAAGAAGACAAAATAATAAATGTAATTATAGGTCTGTATGTTTAATAGGTCTCAAGATATAAGACTTCAAATATGGGTACTTTTTCTAAAAAGTTTTAAATTTGTAGTCGGCTAGAGTTGGATAAAAATCTGATTGTTCAGTAAAATATTTATTGTTGGACATTCAAGTGTCTTTAATGTTACAAGATGTCAGACTCTTGCTCGCTAGATGTTTGCAGCAGGGAGACGCTCCTCCAAAGAGAAGGGCTGAAATGCTCTCCTCTCTGTACAATTTGTCGGGGGAGGATCTGCCTCAATATTCCTGCCTACATGACTGACTCCTGAGTCCAATAAAGAAGATGACTTCGACGACCCTCTTTTACATCTTATATCTGTCATTTTCGAATCAGACACAGCTACACAGCAGGGGTCGCCGGAGCTTCAAGGTGAACCGTATGATGAACCTAGACCTTCCAAAAGAATTCTACTGTCTCGCTAACCATAGCAAGCTGGCGTTACATTCCTACCCACCTTTTTGTTATAATTTATAAATAAATAGTGAGTAAATTACGTGTTTCTGTCGTAAGTTTTAGCTGAGGTCTCTCCATCGTTTTGCGACGTTCACTACAAGAAATTCCAAATAGTTTTTATTGTTTTCAACGTTCATTTTATTAAATAAAAAGTTTTTACTGAGTGATGTTTTTCTTTAAAAAAAGTAATGTTTATACCACATGCTTCATTAAAAAAATCTGATTTCCTTATTTACCTAATTGCATGAGGACTTTTGGTTCTATAGAGTTTATTTACACTTGAATTAAAGCTAAATAACTGCTCAAAAACTTAATTTCCGATGACTTTCCGTAGAATGAGTATTTTAGACAATATTTTGTTCGAAATTCAAGGACTAACTTTTTAGGAAAAAAACCCACATTTGAAGTGTTATATCTTGAGATTTGTTAAACATACAGACCTAGAGTTCCACTCATATTGTTGTTTATTTTGTCTTCTATAAAAGTGTCGTACGTGACTTTGCTGTTGAACGCATATTTTAGAAGTTGTACACCAAAAACTGAAAAAAGTCCGAAAATTAAGAGGTTTCTTGAGCACCACGAAGTTAGCACAGGTCTTTCGAGGTTGCAAATTTGCTTTTAGACTACTGTTATCTATCCTAACAACATCCAAAAAAAATCAGAACGTGGCTATTATTTGCGACCTGGAATGTCTTAGATGACTGGCCTAACACGGAACCATATCTATAAACACTCAATAAATTAGCATTCAAGTATTGATAGCTGATTTGATGTTTAGTCATCTGATAGCAGCTGTTAATTACTATAAATGTCCAGTCTTTGTTAATTGGACCACATTCAGTCATCGATTCCTTAGCTGTACAGCCAGTTCCATTGCAACCTGAAAATATTTTCCAAAATGTTACGGTTCCTGATGTTGGTAGCAGTTTGCGTCACGGTTGTGACCGCTGGAGACGTGGCAACGCGATGTGAGTAACAAATATTCGGAAAAGCTCATTAGAAACTATGTAGTGTGAGTGTGTAGTCCTCTACGTAGGACTCTTTACAGAGGCCACCCTGGGGAAGTACCCCTTATTATCATGGCCATTTATTCTTCCACAGTTTTCAAAAGGCAACGTTTCCAAAAAAATAGGGTTAAGAGCTTAATAATTAGTAGGATAGGATTTATTTATTTATTTATTTATTCAGTCCACCAACATTGTGTACACCAACATATTAAAAGAGTAACGACATTAAATAAGTACAAGGCAAAGTGCCACAATAATTATGGGTGAAGACATCATGCAATTTGAGCCGAGAAACTGAATTATATAAAATAATTGGGTCAATTTTAAAATTAATATTAGCTGAATGTAATTTAAAACGTAAAAAATAATAATTGCATTACATAAAATAATTATAGTGATTTGAAATATTATTTGCAAGTATTATTAGAAAGTCAGAGATCTAAGGGATTCCACGAACGAAGAGATTTGACTCCACGTTTGTGATAAGAACATCTAGGTTGTAGAATGAGTTGCCTGAGTGGGTTTTCCCTGATAGTTACAATATTGGTGTCTTCAAATCGAGAGTGAATCGGTTTCTTCTAGGTAAGCACGCTTCATCGTAGATCGCATCATCGCTTAACATCAGGAGAGATGGTGGTCAAGTGCGAACCTAAAATAGTAAAAAAAAACCCTTAAAATTATTCAAATTGCTGCCAATAATATCGATGGCGTTTGTCCGAGACACAGCGTTGTAGGTATGTGCATAGGATAGGAAATTGTAGTCTTCAAGTTCAAATAGCTGCGTGATAATGTGTTGTTGTAGGCAATGTCTTTATTATCAGGCGCATGTCTTGCTCTTTTTGTAACTCGATAGCGTCTATACAATATAATTAATCTGTAAAATATGTACATGCCAACCTGCAAATAAAATACTCTTATTCGATACATTTATTGCTAGAACCATTTCACACATTTTATTCAGTGCCTGTTGCGAGTCACACATATCGTCAATACGCGCAGGACCAATCGCAAATGACAAGAAAAACTTTTGTACCGAGCAGTAGGAGCAATCAGGAAGACTAATAACAATTAACTGTTTTTGCAGGTGTTGGTGGTGGTGAACTGCCTTCCAGTTTTGAGATCGAAGGTTGCTCCTCTGCTCCTTGCGTTTTGCCACAACTAGAAGATGCTATATTGAAAGCCAAATTTAGTGCACGTACGTATTCGTATTTTGTCGTATTAGAGGGGCTGTCTTAAATTCTTTTGACTGGCCTCGTGGCTTAGTGGGTAGTAGCTCTGCCTGCGAAGCCGAGGGTGGTGGGTTTGATTCCCACCCAGTGCAAATATTTGTGTGATGAATTCAAATGTTTGTACTGAGTCTGGGTGTTTCTATATATAATAAGTATGTATTTGAACTACATAAGTATTATATCACTATCTGGCCGCCATAGCACAAGCTTTGCTTAGTTTGGGGTTAGATGGTGTTGTGTGTGAATTTTATACACGAGAATGGGGTTCCAAAGGACATAGCGATGTAACGATTCCATGGCAACTTGACTGAGGCAAAAAAGATGCGCTGTAGACATTGCTAACTAAAATAATATCATCATTCAATCAATTCAATAAATAAAAATAATTCATTTATACAAACCCGACTTCACCATTAAAAGAAGAAAACAAGACCCACAAGAATATTGTTCAATCACCAACGGGGACCAACAGAGGATTTCTTATAGTCATTTTGTTTGTTGGTTGTTAAGTTCATCATAAATATAGGATAATGTTACTTAGGTAGGTTGGTATTTTCATTGGTGGCGGTCAAGTTGGTTGCCTACGATAGTTTCCAACAATATTTATAAAATTAATTATATGTAGTTAGTATTTAGAATAAGTTTTTATTTATTTAAGTATCGATTACGAACACATTTCGTAGTGTCCTTTATATTGTTTAAACGGTATTCCATAGCTTGGTTTTAGTCATCATATCAGCCGAAAGACGTCCACTGCAGGACAAAGGCCTCCCCCAAAGATTTCCACAAAGATCTGTTCTGCGCTGCCCGCATCCAACGATTTCCGGCGACCTTTACCAGATCATCGGTCCATCTTGTGGGGGGCCTGCCAACGCTGCGTCTTCCGGTACGCGGTCGCCACTCGAGAACCTTTCCGCCCCAACGGCCATCGGTTTTGCGAGCTATGTGCCCTGCCCACTGCCACTTAAGTTTAGCAACTCGTTGAGTTATGTCGGTTACCTTGGTTCTCCTGCGGATTTCCTCATTTCTGATTCTACCACGCAGGGAAACTCCGAGCATAGCTCTTTCTATTGCCCTTTGGGTGACTTTGAGCCTTCTTATGAGGCCCATAGTAAGCGACCACGTCTCTGTTCCGTATATCATCGCTGGCAACACACACTGGTCTAAGACTTTCGTCTTGAGACACTGCGGTAGTTTGGACGAGAAGATATTACGTAGTTTCCCGAACGCTGCCCAGCCGAGTTGGATTCGACGAGTGACTTCTTTCTCGAAGTTGGATCTACCTAATTGGTTTTAGTATTTGATTGAAATTGTTCAATATTCTTGTAGGTCTTGTTCTTTTTAATGTGCAGTAGTTCTTTTTTAATTAATTAATTTTTATTTAGAACTTTTTAGTTGTTGTTGTCCAATATTTCAATATTATACCTACGGTTCAAAAATGTTATTGTCACTTTTAAAGTTTGCATGTTTTCGTCATTTCAGATGCTCAGCAGAAACGTTATATTTTTGACTATCAGTAACGAATTTCATATTTACCCGACTGCCAAAGAAGGAGGGTTATGTTTTTCGAGTGTATGTAAAAAAACATTAAATAAATATATTTTTTTCGAATCAATCATGTTTTCACCTAAATTTATATTGGGGTCTCCATACAACCAACTATTAGCGCAGTACAAGGGTTATTTGCTCATTGCTTGGTAACGCTTGGGTGGTTTACGTTTACGAAGAAATAACATGTTCCCGTAAGAATTTCTGGATAAAATGTATCTTATGACACTCCCGTGATCAAGACGAATCTATCGATACCTCATACATCGAACTCCATTAAGCCGTTTAGGCTACAGGAGGCCACAAAGAAACAGGCATACATACATACACTCGAAAAACATAACCCTCCTTTTTTGGCAGTCGGGTAAATATGAAATTCGTTATATCGATAGTCAAAAATATAACGCTCAGCTGAGCATCTGAAATGACGAAAACATGCAAACTTTATAAGTGATAATAACATATTTGAACCGTAGGTAAAATATTGAAACATTGGACGTGAAGGCCAGGAGTTTAATCTCTATCCGAATCAAGGAGCTCGTTAAAAATTCACGAGCTATCGTAGTGATATTATGGTGTGATGTTGTCTTAATTACTTCTAATTCTCTCTTTCCGTTTGCAGGAAACGGTTCGAACAGCTTGCGAGCAAATGTGGTCGCGTACCTGTTGGGCATTATAAACGTTCCTTTCGACCTTGGAGCTCGCGCAGACGCCTGCTCCAGTCTGGATAATGCTGCTTGTCCCGTGGAAGAAGGTCAAGAGCTGGAGTATACCCTGACGCTGCCCATTGAACCATTATTCCCTGTTGTGAGTACCATAGAAAAAGAATTAAACTTATATTGTTAATGTACTCGTAGAACTATGAGAGTGATACGAGAAAATTCATGCATCTAAAGGCCGATTTACATCAGACGAGCGAATGCTCATTCTATCCCCACTGTATCAAATTCATTTGGTGTCAACGAACGTAGAACATTCTTTCGTTGTTTTGTTTGCGTTCGCAAAGATTCTATGGAATATCTAATATGGAAAACGCTAAGAACGATCTTTCGTTTACACTAAAAGATCGAGAAAGAATGCTATTGTTCCAGCTCTAGCTCTATGTTCGTTCAGTTTAAATCGGCAATGGGTATACGCCTGCCCCAAACGGAACAACGTCACTTATCAGTATTTTTCATCATCAATATTTATGCAGCAACAATTTTTCACATGGTTGATTGTAAAAATAAAAAAAACAGTATAAAGGATATTTTGCTCTATACACATAGAACTGAAGTAAGCAAAACATCTCAAACGATCATATACCTCGTGACTTAAATCGTAAGTCTCTGAATTCATTCACCATGCTGGCTAAGTGAGAGTTACAGGAGGCACATATCTTCGAAAGATGTATTTTTTTGTACAGTTGTCCTTCGATGTTGGCCTTCACTGTTAACCTGGTCTGATGACTTTGTACATGTGCATTTGGAAAAATAATCAAAAGTGGATCACGGAAAGGACGTAAACTCTGTATGGATCGAACACTCGTAGGCAGGATTTTAATCAAATAGGCAAACTTGTGATAGATAGGATTACTTTTATTGCGAGAAATATACTTGTATGTCGATTAATATATTCACACACGTAATATTATTTGTTGTTTGTTCCAGGGTCTTTCAACGAACGTAGAAATCAGCGTGCGAGATGACTCTGGTGCCCCGGCGTTCTGCGCCAGAGTGCCCATATTAGTTGGTGCACCCAGGAACTAGACCCAAAAAATATTTTTGACGACAATCCGAGTGTGATTTTATTATTTTTAATATTTCTTTCCGGTTCACATTAATAAATGATTTAATAAGTACTGTACATACCGGCATTTGTTATTTACGTAAATTCCTAAATCATATGTGGCAGGGTAGAATAGAATAGAATAGAATAGAAAATATTTATTATCATGTAAGTCACATTCACAAACATATACTTAAACCTAAACATTTGGAATGATTCTATACAGACTCGTCAATAATTATGAAAATAATATTATCTTATATTGCTAGTATCTTAAATATGGTTTACACGCAGGAAGAAAATTAGACCTTTGTCATTCAGGGTTACGGTGGGGACACATGGTCACTTATCTTAACCATTCATAAAGCTCAGATCGTGACGTACAAGTCGGTAATCGCAGTTATGAGTAGGGATAGCATGACCCTGCATGAAAGTGCAGTGCGCATGCGGTTGTAGCAGTGTCACAACATACCAAATCTTTCATTTATTTCGCCAAAAACAATTCTAAATCTATGATTTTGCTGATGATACGGACGATCTCAATAGTCGGTTCGTGAGACGCGTGGTAACTGCATGACCAAAGATTATAAAAGAATGTAACTTACAAAATTCAATGGTTGCGCTTCTGTGCTAACCCGATAGTCCAATAAGTAGTGTAGGCACCCCTGGCCGGCTACTATAATGTCAAAAAAAAATTTATCAAAAAATGAAGATGGTGGTGGAAACGGTGAAGAGATCAGAGTGATCTTAACAAATTCTAACCTATTGATTTTTTGAGATAATTATAATCTTCCACACGTATAATTTAAAAAAATCTAACTGTTTCATAAATATTGTTTTTATAATTGTTACTAAAAAGCACAAATTTAGCAGTTCGTGGAGTGTAATCTCCCAAAGTAAAAAAATCGAGAATAAAGCTACACCTAGCGAAGTGAGCTTCAAGGGTCTCTCAGTCAGCGACTCGACTAAGTATCTTACTTACTTCTAATATAATAAATGTCAATGTTTGGGTTTGTTCCTCAATCACGTCGTAACGTAGGAACGAACGGATCGAGCTGACATTTGTTAAACAGATTATAGTCTGAAAGCACACACAAGCTATTTGTATCCGGCCCTTCTACCGCCTAACTAAATCGGCTTTGGCTTTACTATTGCTGTCTCTATATTTTTTTACGAAAAGAGAAGAGAGAGCTATATCAAAGCTAAGACAGTTTTAGTTAGGTGGTAGACCCCACGGAATAAAACCGAGAACTACGTGAGTTAAACCGTAAAATTTGTAAAAATAATTTCAATTGTAAATTGTTGTAGCACGCGTCCAAACACTTATATCTATCTATAGGCATAGAGAATCATAAACGATAACGAATGAGCCACGATCAGAGATTAAAGCGATCGAGTACCATAATTCTACTTTTCTTTGCTCCTACTGTTATCACAACAGGTGGATATCTATACGTAACACGTTGATACAATTGATTTTCTGTCAGTTCCGGCTCAAATTGTTTATTTGTTCTCAATCTGGGAAAATTAAAAGATAAGATTTGTCCGACACCTGCAAGTTAGCACCTGCATAGTATCCGTGACTCAACATTGTGATCAGAGCAGAGTCCAAATGAGATAAACAAATATTTGGGTGTAATCATCACTAAGCAATTTATCACTAAGTAATTTCATCGTCATCACCTATCTTAGTCCACTCCTGTACGTAGGCCTCTCTCATGGGTGGCCACTAAGGCTGATCAGCTTTACATTTCAAACTGCTGTCTTATTAGTCGTGGGTTCGATTCCCACCCAGTGCAAATATTTGTGTGATAAATTCAATGTTTGCACTGTGTCTGGGTGTTTCTATGTATAATAAGTATGTATTTAAAACTATATAAGTATTATATAAGTTACGGTGGTCTAGTCGGGAGAACGGCGGCTGCCGATCCGGAGACCCCGGGTTCAAACCCCACACCCACCACTGTCTTTTCGAAGTCATGTGCGTAATGCCGCTAACTTAAAACGGTGAAGGAAAACATCGTGAGGAAACCGACATGTACCTAGAATCTTTCGAAGTCATGGGTCATCCGCCAACCCGCACTGGGCCAGCGTGGTGGATTATGGCCTTAACTCTCTCCTTGCGAGAGAAGGCCCCGAGTCCCAGCAGTGGGAACGTTTAGTGGGCTGTTGATGATGATGATGAAGTATTATATCAGCTATCTGGCCGCCATCATACAAGCTTTGCTTAGTTTGGGGTCAGATGGTGTTGTGTGTGAATTGTTTATTTTTCACCAATATTTATTTATTTATTTATTATAAATAAATTGCAATTAGGATATATTTAACTTTACGCGAATTCGAAGATATTAGTTAGCCATAAGTGTCTCTGACTATTGCTAAGCGTGGTGAAATGTGGCCTGGAGTTTTTAAAACCAAGTTAATTTCTTGCAAAACACGACTAGGCCTAGCAGTGAGGAATTGAAGTGGATTGCTTATACTAGGCAAAATAATAGGTTAGAAAAATAGTGAAACATGTGTATTTAATTGTTTTCCAAAAAATCTTTGGAATACAATATAGTTATAAGTATATGTTTTACTGCCAAACAACCCCGTGGTCCCTGAGATACGCCTACGTAAAAATGATTCTAATACAGTTTATCTTTGCAACGATTATTTTGTCTCTGCTGGTAGAAGAATCTTGCAAAATTTAATTTATCAGAAGCTTCTATAAGCGATCACTCTACGTTCCTATCTCCTACTGACTCTAGTGAAATAGCAAAAATAAAAGTCTTTCTGGAGTTATGGAAACTTGCTGCCGTAACTTCGATCCACAAAAACGGTTACAAAAACTTTTCTGACAATAATTACAAACCAATTACTCTGCTTAGTGTGGTTTCGCGAAGCTCAGAAAAAATACTATACTTTTTAAAATTAATACACGGGTAACTCACGTTTGATATAGTCAGTCCAGTCCGACTCAAGTTTCGATCGCGTCCGGCGATCTTTTTCAAGGCGAGTGCGCGCGCTAAACGAGCTGCGAACATCGTTTAGCACTGGGACGGCCGCAGTGCTACACAGTGCACACTTAGCCTGGTAATAGGTTAGTGTTGTGTGTCGTGTCGGTCACCCTGCGGTTTTTGAAGGCCAAATGAGGGTAGATAGAGATCTCCTAATTTCATAATGAGAGAACCCAGGCCCCGGGAGAACTTTACCCGCCCCCACCCTTTAATTACAAACATCTATGAGCTGCTCGTGATTGAGGCAAAGTAAAAGGAATGTTGAACATTTCATTTAAAATGTGTAATAACCACGTTAGTTTTCATACCAAAAATGCACATTTGGTATTAAAACATTTCAGGCGAGCTACAAATAAGTGACTTTCGTAGAAATTACTTGTTTACACAATCAAAATCACTATCATATGTATAGCCAAATAATAATACTTAGTTTGAGATTGTGAGAAAAATGTAATCAAACGAAAATCACTGATATGTAGATAAACAGAAGGCCTCAGGTGGACTTTACCCACCCGACCCCTTAATTAAAAATATCTATGAGCTACTCGTATTTGACGCAAAGTAAAAGGAATGTTGCACATTTGGTATTAAAACATTTTAGGAGAGTTATAAATAAGTGTCTTTAGTAGAAATTACTTGTTAACACAATCGTAAGCACTATCTTTTGTATAACCAAATAATAATGCTTAGTTTCAGATTGTGAGAAAAATGTAATCAAACGAAAATGACTGATAAATAGATACGAGTAAACACAACTTCCTAGGTGGACTTTACCCGCCCCAACCCGGTAATTGTAATTGTATAATTACAAATACCTATGGAGCTATTCGAGGGAAAGTAAAAAGGAGTGTTGGACGTGTTGTATTAAAACATTTTAATAGAGTTACAAATAACTGTATTTCGTAGAAATTACCTATTTACACAATCGTAAGCATTATCTTTTGTAGAACCAAAGAATAATGTCAAGTTTCAAATTGTGAGGAAAATGTAATCAGACGAAAATCACTGATAATGAAATAAAAACAACTCCCTAGGTGGACTTTACCCGCCCCATCCATCATTAATAATAGACACCTATGAGCTATTTGAGGCAAAGTAAAAAGAGTGTTGAACATCCACCAGCAGGATGGGTCAACAACATTGTTACAATTGTGGGTCGACACTGGACTCGATTGGCACAGAACGGAGGCACAGGGTAGGCCTATAGATACCCAGAATTGGGATAAAGAAGGATGTGGACGGATGCTGTTTTATTCAACAACCCCATGGTAAACTAGCAACGACTTGTCCGCAATTGTTTTTAATCCCCACGGAATCATATCTATTAATACTCAATATAACGACATTAAAATATTATTTGCTGATAAGATAATGTTAATCATTTGATAGCAGCTGATGATCACTATAAATGTGCCAGCCAGTGGTAATTGGATCACATTCGCTATTCACTAATTAAATTGCTGTACAGTCAGTTCAATTGCAGCCTAAAGATCTTTTGCATAATGTTTCGTTTCCTGACTATGGTAGCAGTCTGCGGCAAGGTTGTGACCGCTGGAGACGTGGCAACACGATGCAAGTATCAAGTATACGGAAAAAATCATTAGAAACTATCTAGTGAGCATGTAATGTAGTGGTATGACTCTGCAGAGACCACCTGAGGAAGTACTAGCCAGTTATTATACTACCAATTAATTATATGCTATATCCAAAAGGCGTAGTCAAGCCACAATACCATGCAAAAAGTGCGTGCGTGCGTTTTAATTAGTGGTTCACCTAGATTCTGGTTTCTGGTCCCCCTGGATCCACCAATGACTTAAAAAATTACAGGGCTGAATGAGAAATTTAATCATCTTATAAAGCACTGCTGCCCTCGCCAGGGCGGCCGCAGCGCAGTGTTCTTTTATTCGATCCATTAATTCAGAAGAACACTTAGCAACGTCATTTACAATATAAAGCAAAGAATCTGTATAAATAAAAAAAATACAAATAAGAACAATGCAAATATAAGCTATCTTCAAGTTGAAATAGCTGCGTGGGCGCTGTTATGGGAATGTGTGTTCTTTCAAGAAGGTCTTGCTCATATCATCTATAGATGTAAAAAAAACCTCTCAGATCAGATCATCAGTTTATAAAGGTCGTAATATGAGTTAGGCTTAAACATTTGTTTAAAACAAGTCTATGTTAACCAGTACATAAAAATAAAGTACTCATATTCGATTCAGATAATATAATATACCCTTTATTGCTAAAACAATTCCACACATTTTATTCAGTACCAGTGTATTTTATGCAATGGCAACTGTCATAGACAGAATCAGGCCTGTGTGCCAGCAGTGGAATTATTCAGGAAGGCTGATAACAATAAACTGTTTCTGCAGGTGTTAGTGGTGGTGAACTGCCTTCTGAGGTTGCTCTTCTGCTCCTTGCGTCTTGCCACAATTGCAAGATGCTGTATTTAAAGCCAAATTTAGTGCACGTACGTATTTTGTCATACTAGAGATTAAAGTGACTAACAACGATACTTCAAACATTAAGTATGACAAATAATATTTGGATTATTTCAATGCATCAGCTATAAAGTTTATCTTTAAACCAACTGTTATTGATGTGAAGAAGATTCGAACGGATAAAGCAGCGGTTTCATGGTACCTTGAAAAAGGCAAAAAGAAGCCCTCTAGTCATTGATGATGATGGCTATAATTAGAATGATACAATTGATTTCTATTCCTGTGTCCCTACAATTGATTCACCAATTAATTATGAAAGAAAGTAAAACAGTTAAAATACTGTCTCACAATAATGCAATATTTCTGCTGCTTTTCAAATGTCGAAAATAATATGTAAACCTCAAAAGAGATTCTAAATTTGAACCCTTTGGGGGTTGAGGCGTTGCTCCTCTGAGTTCATCTCATTTTCAATAAACTTTTTTTTTTTAAAATAAAGAGTGACGAGACGAGCAGGACATGTGCCTGATGGTAAGCAACATGCCTGCCACATAACAGCACAGTGAAACGCAGCTATTGGAACATGAAGAGTCCAAATCATTACCTAGCACTGCACAGCGCTCGTCACCCAGAGATTTAAGCTGTTATATCTCTAAGCCCTGTAATTTCTCTGGAAACATCGCCCTTCAAACCGGAACACAGTAATGTTTGCACATTACTGCTTGGCGGTAGAATAATTGGCAAAGGTGTGATCCTTCCCCAGGCGGACACTGCCAAGAGTCCTACCACTACAAAAAACGTATCTTTACGTGCTCTAACCCGTATCCACGGGTTAAAATCCACAATATTTTTCCTTCATAGTCATATCAACAACAATACTGTTGTAGTATTTGCAGAAAACAAAGTTTAATTTTGCGAGCCACATAAAGGCACACGCTTGAAAACAGTAGGAGTCGCCGTAATAGAAAACTATGAGGAGGACCACATTAGTGAGATGACGTCCTCCTAAAAATAATTTACAACTGACTGCTTTTAGGTGATGTTCCCAGCTTAACGTGCAATCGAAAATCACGCCAAGGTTTTTGACCGATTCGCTGTACGGAATTATTATTCCGTCAAAAACAACTACTGGAATGGAACCCCAGTCAACTTTAGATATCATGTAAGGACTCCCAATTACTATTACTTGCATTTTGGTGGGGTTAACGCTCAATCCAAAAGAGTTGCTCCAGTGAACAATTTGTCGTAGATCAGCGTTCACAAGTTCAATGACAACTTTGATATCTGAGAGTCGGGCTTGGGAATACATTTGGAGATCGTCTGCGTAAAGGTGGTAGGAAGAATTAAGGTTTTGAGAGATTGAGTTTATGAAAATAGCAAAAAGAAGAGGTGATAGCACGCCGCCTTGAGGGACACCGGAATTTGTACTACACCAAGACGATAAAATGTCGTCGAGGTGAATTCGTTGTCGGCGTCCATACAAGTAACTATGAAAACAATTGATTACCGATGGAGATATGTTAATGCGCAGTGTCACCAGCAAGACATCGAAATCAACGGCGTTAAAGGCATTACTGAAATCTAACAGGGCTAGAACAGCAAGCCTGCCGTCATCCATACCTTTGCGAATGTCACCTGTGATCTTAACAAGGGCGGATACAGTGCTATGCCCTGGACGGAAACCGGATTGGAAAAGGTTTAAGAGGTCTTGCCTGATTAGGAATTGGTTGAGTTGTGAATAAACAAGACGCTCAAGGACTTTGGACAGAAAAGAAAGAATAGATGTAGGGCGGTATTCGGAAAAGGAAGTAGGATTAGGAATCATGTCAGGAATTGTTGAATGATGTCGATGAGTTCTGTACATGGACGGAGAGAATGAGGGCAAAACCAAGTAAATGTAAAGAAATACTAAATATACTTCTTACGATCCAGGACTCTCCATAAGTGGCCAAAGAGTTGCCACAATAGCAGAGGCAGTGCCTTTCAAATTTCTTGGTAGAAAGATAGATTACAAAGGGCGTACACCATCATTATAGGTAGTTGTTGAAAATTTCATGAACTACCTCAATAAGGTAGACCAACAGCCTATCAGCAATATCAAAAAAACATGGATTTATGACAACTATCTTACATCACGACTCACTTGGCCTTTCCTAGTATATGACATAGGTAAAACCCTCCTGGCAACCTGGCAAAGCTAGATGCTAATGTCATTAAAATATTGAAGTCATGGTTTGGATTGGCACATCCGGCTGATCCCTCTATTCTCTTTAGGGATCACAATAGTTTTGGGCTGAAACTAAAAAAAACATCCAAACTCTACAAACATCTAAGAGTTACAAAAACGCAAGTTTTGGGAAAGTCGCAAGACGAATTAATTGCATCTCTCCCAAAAGACAAAAGCGCTTCGGACCTTGAATCTAGACTTCAATTCCATAAACAATTTATGGCAGGTGCACAAGTAAATACAGCTGGGTTGGGTGCGAGAAAGACAAGGAAAGACCGAGACATAGTAAAAACTTTCTACAACAAGACGAAAATGACAGTTATAAAGTGCACGCTATGCATTTAGAAAGGCAAAGTGAGTAGTTAACCATAGGTGAGTTTTGTATCCCATTATCTCTGAAGTGGCACACCTTGCTATATGATGACTGGTCTCCTGCCTTATTAAAATTTTATCTAAATACTTTCCAAATGACCCTCCCTGACCAGAGTAACTTGGTAAGGTGGGAAAAAGCCTCTAAAAAATGTTGCTATACTTGTGATGAGGCGATATGTACAGCAAGGCACATATTCGTGGGATGCAAGGTGCTCCTTAATAGGGGCCATTACTCACAGCGCCATGACATACTACTTGAAATCAAACGTGAAGCCATAAGCCTTGCGGTAGCTAGAGCCCAAAAGGGATTGACGACAAACAAAAGACAAATTAACTTTATAAAAGAGGGCTCAACGTCAAACTCCAAGAACAAGCCTTACTCAATCCTGGGTTTAGCACCCAGCACCTGATTGGACTATTTTAATGGACACGTATGAAAAGCGCTATAAAATCCCAGAGGATGTGGGTGTTTCGTCATCCAGACCGGACATTTTACTTTTTTCTAGAGCTACGAAACGCATAGTCCTTGTAGAACTTACCGTACCGTTGGAAACTAATATACCTAAAGACCACGCAATGAAACCAAATAACTATTACGACCTTCAAAACGAATTAACAAAAAATGGCTATGTAGTTAATTTATACGCTGTAGAAGTAGGAGCGAGAGGTATACCAGCAAAATCTCTCTATAACCTGGTTAAAGACCTTGGTTTGTCCAGAAGTGCAGTAAGTTCTATACTAGAACGAGTATCTAAAGCTGCACTAGCTGCATCCAAAATGATCCTACATTTCGGATTTGGCTGAGCAGGGAGAGAAATACGAGGAGTGAAGGTGAGTGTTGACGCACGTCACAAAGGGGCCCCTTTTAAACCTACGCCCGAGTCACAAGTCGTGGGGTCTACTCGAGATTTCTCTCTCTGCCACACGATGGACCCGGCACCCGCACGGTGAATCCATGGAATGCTAAGAAGTTCGTCGCTGTCTCTTCGGCAAAGGAATTAAATGTGCATCTTTCCAGATTGTCGGAAAAACACCACATGTGATGAAATTATTGAAGATTGCACATAGGACGGGAAGGATGGCGTCAAGGATGGGCAATAACATGTTCTACTGATACTATCACCGCCAACAGCGTTGGAGGAAATCAACACAACACTCTTCTTAACATCACTTTTAGTGAATCGATTGAATTTAAATTGAGAGTAGTTAGGAGATGGGATTGCAGAAAGATCGTTTATGTTAAAAAAAAAATAGCTTTCGATATAGATGAAGCAATAAGCGATATAGATGAGGAAAAATGTTTATTGAGGGCATCTAAGTCTAATTTATTAGGGGTAGAATTTGGACGTAATTTGCCGACTCCCATAGACTTCAGAAAATTTTAGAAATTGCCTGGATTCTCATTATGAGCAGATGGAATGTAATAGGAACAGGCACACTTTAAAAATAGCAGTTAGTTGAAATTGACTCTTTTTACGGAAATGAAACACGCTTGTGTTTTTTCCTCGTTAAACTTTCAAGTTCTTCTTCTTAAATTTCAACTTCCAAGTTCAGACGCTCCATCATACTTTCTCTCAAAAACCGAGGTTGGTGCTCACTGACTCTCGATATGTACTATCATCTTCCACAGCGGTGCTATCATCTTCGTATTCAAAGATACCAAGCATCTACAGGCCGTTGATAAAAGAAAGAGCAGAAGCAGAAAGAGCATGGCAGAGAGCACCGACCCTTGAGGGACTCTGGCAATGATTGCTATCAGATCCGACGAGCCGCCATTAATGACCACTAGTTAGGGCCAATCTCTCACATTCCGTGGGATTTGGACGACATCCATACAATAAAATCAGACATCATACAATGAAATCCCGCTTTAAATTTTAGGTGTCTCCCAGTCAGCGACTGACTAAGTATAAAAAGAAATCATAGTTGTAGATTGCTATAGCACGCGTCCAGACACTTGTATCTATGTATAGTGAATGATAAACGATAAGAAATGAGGAACAATCAGAGATTACAGCAATTAAGTATCATGTCTTTCGTTGGTGCTACTGTTATCACAACAGGTGGATATCAACTACGTAACACGCTGTTACATGTGATTTTCTTTCAATTCCGGCTCATTCAGAATTTATTCTAAATCTGGGAAATTTTTACGATAAGATTTGACAGACACCTGCAATTGAGCACCTGCAAAGTGATTATCTTTGACTCAATACCGTGATATATCTAAATAGAGGGTCATAACGACATTAACAAATATTTGGGTGTAATCATCCGTTAAGGAATTTATGACGATTAAATCGTTTGCTCAAAAAATGAAACTTACAGTTGGTCTAGACGTCATGCATGAGGCAGCTAAGTGGAATTTATCCACCAATAGTGTGAAGTAAGTTACGGCTGGTCTAGTCGGGAGAAGATGCGGATCCTGAGCCTCGGGTTCAAATCCCAGATGCACCACTGTCTTTTCCAAGTCAGACATGACTTGGAAAAGACAGTGTTAAGACAGCGTTAAGCCGCTAATTTAAAAAAGCGAAGGTAAACATCGTGAGAAAACCGACATGTACCTAGAATCTTTCAAGGTCATGTCCCCTAACCCCCACTAAGTCAGTGTGGTGGATTATGGCCTTGACTCTTTCCTTGCGAGAAAAGACCCTGAGTCCCAGCAGTGGGAACATTCGGTGAGCTGTTAGAGCCGGTTTTCACGACGCGGTTTCAAACCGCACCCGCGCGCGGGCGCAGCGCCGCGCGACGGTTTTGTTTCAATACTCACGAGACCGCAGGTTTTCGCGGTTTCTGTCCCGGAAAGCTACTGCGCAAGAAGCCACGCGGGCGCCGCGCGGCTACCGCAGCCGCCGTGACCGTAAACCGCGTCGTGTGTTTTGAATTCAATTTTATATGGAAATCTGCCGCGCCCGCGCGCGGTCGCGGTTGGCAGCCGCGCCGTGAAAACCGGCTCTAAATGCTATAAATACTGAAATAATTTGCACAGTTTAATGTCAGATTTTTCCATGGTAGGCTTAGGTACACTTGCCAGCCATCTCACCTAATGTTAAGCGATAATGCGGTCAACAAAGGAGCTTATCAAGAAGAACTCAATTCACGTTCGACTCAAAAACACCCTGATAATATCCATTCAAAGAGTTTACATTATTTATTTAAGTATCCATTATAATACGTTTAGCGACTAGACTAGCCGGTAGCGACTATACTAAACGAGAAGGATTGATAACAGTAGCCTAAGTTAAGCAATTGCAATTAAAAAAGCAAATGAAAATCACGAAGAGATCTTTTTACTTGGCAGTAGGTATTCAATAAAAAAAGTAGAAAAAAAGTTTTTTTTTAGTAATACTTGTCCTATACTTTGGTAGGTGATCAAGATCAACAAGTGTATTAGTGTTTTGGTCCTTAGTACTAAGTACATAAAGAATAACTGAAGAAATTGGACTTAGGATATCTAGATAGGATTTTACAACACTATGAGTTACAGTTAAACCAAAAGTAAGGTTATGTTTACTGTCAAAATACATTAGAATTATGTTTTCTTTCGGATTAGAACAGAAAAGAAAAGAAAGAACTATGGTATTATCTTTCAAAACATATTTTTAATCAGAATAAATAGGAATAAAGATAAAGATAAAGATATTTTTATTTGCATACAACATGAGTGAGTTTTGTTCAAGATGTGCACATAGATGTTACAATAAATAGTGTTGCAATATCATGCTGTGCCGGTTAGGCGTACAAATGTCAGGTAGCACACGTGCTCACACAAAAAAATAATTTAAATTTAATTAAAATAAACAAGTCACAGTTACATCAAAAAATATTACCCAAAAACATGCTTAAAATAATAGTTAAAATAAATCAAATGTCACAACAGTTCAATAATAAATAATTAAGAAATTCATAATTTAGTAAGTATAAAATGTCTATAATTTGTCTTTTAAAAAATCGTTAATTGAATAATAACATTTCTGTACCAACAATGCTTTAAGTTTTTTTCTAAATTGGTTTGTATTTAGCTCCCTTATTGGCTTTGGTATCTTATTGTATACAATGGGTCCCATGCATACAATATTATTTTGCATCAGAGTTGTCTTGCCTCGATATAGACTCCTTTTATCTTGGTCACGACGATTTCTTACAATAGAATCAGAGAGTCTAGGAAATCGATCTCTGTTTAACTTTACAAATATCGCTGTTTCTAAAATGTATAGGCACGGAAGTGTAAGAATTTTGTGCTTAGAAAAATACGGCTTACAACTGTCCCTTCTTTTAAGTCTAAACATAGCCCGAATACAGCTTTTTTGTCTTCTAAAGAGAATGACCTTATTTGTTGAGTTTCCCCAAAAGATAATACCATATCTTAAGATAGACTCTACAAGCCCGTAATACGCAGCAAGCAAGGAATCCGTATTTAAAATAGGAGTCAAACGCCTTAGAGCATAAGCTTGGCTGCTAATCCTTTTTGCGAGATTGTCAATTTGTGGTTTCCAATTTAATTTCCTATCTATAGTTATTCCGAGGAATTTGCCAACTTCCACTTCTTTTACCTGCATATTGTCATACTTAACGTTAATATTGGAAGTATTTAGTCCTAGTTGTCTAAAATGCATTATATTAGTTTTCGTCAGATTTATTCTTAGATTGTTGTTGTCAAGATATAAAATAGTTGATGTCAAGGATTTGTTGATGTCTTCTTCGTATGTGTCAAGAGTTTTACAAGCTATTGTAATAGTGCTGTCATCAGCGAATAATGTCATGGGATGAGATACGGCATTAGGAAAATCATTGATGTATCCAATAAATGCTAGTGGACCCAAGGTGCTGCCCTGCGGAACACCATATTTCACAGCGCGTTTACAAGATCGTGATATTTCTTCAATTTTGGTTTTCATATTTACTCTACTAATTTCCGTAACTTGGTCTCTTTCAGCTAGGTATGACTTTAGCAATTCCAAAATGTTACCCCTTATTCCATACGCCTCCAATTTGGCAGTCAATATACTATGATCCACATAATCAAAAGCCTGTGTTAAATCACAGAAAATGGCGCAAACTGGCAACCTTTTGTCGACACACTTTAAAACCGTACTAAGGAAGTCATATATAGCTAAATTAATATTTTTATTTTTCCGGAAACCTTTTTGCTCGTCACACAGAATATTGTTTTTTTCTAAATAATTGTTGATTCCATTATAAATGTATTTTTCAAATATTTTAGAAAATATTGGTGTGAGTGCTATTGGCCTGTAGCACTCCATTGCCAGTTTATTATCTTTTTTGAACAACGGTTTGACAATGGTAGTTTTCAATGATTTAGGAAACGTTCCAGTTGAAATACAAAGGTTTAGTATGTAGCTCAAAGGTTCACATACGAACTTACTAACTGACTTTATTATTTTAGTCGAAATTTCGTCAATACCTACACTATTCGTGTTTTTCAGGCCAGTTATAATTTTTTCTATGTCTCGAGGAAGACTTGGAGCCATGAACATAGAATTCGTACTCTTTTTTATATTTAGTGTGATATTATTTCCGGAATTCGGAATTGGCATTATTTTGTCAACAAAAAAATTATTAAAAGCATTAGCTATATCTGTCGGATCAGTTATATCATTATTATTATGTCTAATTTTGGTGATACTATCTTTAGGCATATTTAATTTATTTGTGTTAATTATTTGCCATGCTGTTTTCGATTTGTTATTTGATGATTTTATTCTGAAGTTATTTTGTGCTCGCTTAGTTAAATCAATAATTTTTCTAAGACGCTTGGAATAGTCAACATAATTAGTTTTATTATCCATTGTCGGATGGAGTCTGAACTTCCATAGTAATTTTCTTTTATTTTTGCTACAAACTTTTATGCCATGAGATAACCATTTAATAGGTCTGTTTGTTTTGATAACTACTTTTTTAAATGGGAAACACAGGTCATAGTACAATTTAAAGTTAGATAAGAAGTAATCGTAAGCTACATTGGCATCAGAGAAATCATACAGCTCCTCAAATGATATACCACTTAAACAATCTTGAAATTTTTTAATATTTTGTATGGAATAATCATGCTGTATTTTACGCCAATATTTAAGTAAAGAATTATGGACTGGAAATTTCATAATAAGAGCGCTGTGATCTGATAGATCTAATTCATGCACTTCCGTTTTACATGTCTTTTTGATATTATACGCCATATTATCAATACAAGTTTGACTTATAAATCGAGTTGGTTGTTTAACTGACAGTTTGAAATTGAACATCAATAAAATAGATTCAAAATCAGAACTTAGTTTAGAATCCTTCAGCACATTTATATTAAAATCGCCTGCTATAACAACTTGCTCATATTTTTTTGAATTTGTCAAGGTCAACATTTTATATAATTTATAGAAAAAAGTGTCTATATTCGTTGATTTGGGAATAATAGTACTTCTCACTACCAACTGATTACCATACGTATGAACACATCATTTGCATTTAAATATTGTCACAGAAAGGAATATCTTAATTGTGATATAAATATCTCATCATTTTGATATTCGAGACAGTGGCCTTAGAAGGTCCAGAACAATCGAGGGTTTTCATCAGACAACATAAGCATATTTATATGGTTTTATGTAATTATTACCACAATTATGTACCTAAGTAATAAGAAGCACTGAATCACATAATTCCCAGTTTTGTTAAAACCAATATATAATCCGTCACAAAAACTTGATGAGTTGTCGTTGATGTCCGATTAGGAATTAATAATATTCTTCTTATTCCTAATATTTGTCTACGCACTGCAAAGAAGCTCAAAAAATGTTATCTTCCTGGAGCAATCTCTTTTGAACAATCGGAATAATTTTACTGTGTTTAACTGAAATCCGACATTGAAACATTTGAACTGGTAGGTAATCGGAGTTTGTTGTGGTAAATAATGCATAAATATTACACCGCTTAGAAAACAAGAAGAAAACTAAATATAGGAAGAAAACTATTCATTATACTTGCTTACTTTTTTTGATTCGACTATTTGTCAAGTTGACATTAATCTTTGACCAATTTGGATTTGATGAAAACGTTTCGTTTCAGAATTGCGTGTAACTTCTTTCTCGTTTACATTGCTATAAAAAGCAATGATAGTTTCTTTGTCGCCGTAATTACATATATCGTTATTTAAATATGTAAAAGTAGTAAATAAACGACATTGTGAAAGAAATTGACATACATACCATCCATATTCAATCTCAATCTAACGCGGATCAATAAAACGAAACGCAAGCATCGTTTCGTTTTTGCAATATTTTCCAAGTCAGCTTTGTTGGTAAATGGTAGGTTTAATTTAAACAAATGCAAATTATTTTATTTTGCAATGTTAGAAAGTTATGTAACTTCGCACACGAGTACAACAAAAAATCACCGATTTTTCAATATGTAACTCATATGTCTACACGACAGATATTTTGGCGGGTCAAAAATGGACATTGTCCTTTGCAAAAGTGTTTGTAACTGGGTGGAGTGATATTTGTTACTATTTCACGCAATAATAAGGAATCTTGATGAAATTTATTGGATAGATAGATAATTATCTGGAACAACACATTGGCTACTTTTTATCTCGAAAAAATATCGGGATAAGGAACTACGCTGGTGAAAACTCGGGGCTCTGCTAGTCAATAATATCTTAGCCTACCGCTGAGCATTTAGTTCCACAGTGGACTTACTAGGATGATGATGATGACAGAAAAAAATCAAAGAAACGTCTCCATGGAGATGAACTTCACAAAGGACCAAGCCGTATTAACTCAGCTTCAGTGTTAGCATGAAAAACAGGAACAAGAATGTTGAATAACTGAATAGGGGTTAATATATATTTCTGTATAAATTAAACATACGCACCACGCCGTACATTTAACAAACGGGGAATTAAAACTTAGCAAGTTTACAGCGGAATCCGGAACTCAAATTATTTGCACCGGACTATCTTACTAATATTATAAATGCCTATGTTTAGTGTGTACTGTGTATGTTATTAATAAAAAAATTAAGTATGTTATTACAAATGTTTGTTGCTCAATCACGTCGTAATGTATTAACTATGAACGGATCGGGTTGAAATTTGGAACACAGCTAAATTATCCAAAAGAACACATAGGCTGCTTTTTATATTTATCGAATATCCAATAATGAAAATGGAGACTATGCAGACAAAACCGCTGCGGGGCGCTGGTGCAGTTTCTCATAAACTTTTTTAGTTGGTAATTTATTGTTATAAAATTTGTGCGGTCCAGTATTCCGCAACTGCAACTCTTAGTAGCAACGTAGCAAGACCTCCTTTAGATACAGGACTGTTACTTGGTCAGATAGGGATAACAGCCAAGTAACATCTAGACGTTCTCTTCGTAGACCGTAGAGCGTGCATAGACGTTCATATACCCAGGAACAAGATAACAACGAGAAAAGTAGTTGACTAATCCACAAGATGCACTTGGAGGTTCCCGAGCCTTGCATCACATAAGTCACGCCGCAGCCCGCAGTGCCAAACGGGCAGCCTTCGCGCGCGTGCACTCTCCTTGAAAAAAGCGACCGGACGCGGGCAAAACTCGAGTCGGATTGACCATATTACACGTGAGTTACCCGTTTACCCAATAAATATGTGTAACAACCACGTTAATTTTAATACTAAAATCCCATAAGTTCCTAGTAATACAAATCATAAGAATTACGATACTCGCCTTAGATAAAGTCGGCTGCTAGTCCTATTCTACTTCCTACTAATATTATAAATGTCAATTAGGATATATATATTGGTGTTTGTCGCTCAATCACGTCGAAACGTATCAACGGATTGAGCTAAAATTTAGAACACAGTTAGATTATAGTCAAGAAGAACATTTGAAACATAACATGAAAAATAAAGGGAACGGCAACTACGGGAGAAAACCGCGGGCGCTGCTAGTATTTGATAAAATTCGACGATTATAAAAAAAATAATTAAAGTAGGTATAGCAATAGCGATATAGGAAATAGCAATATAGCAGAAATTTACTAAAGCTGGATAAATTATTTTTATAATATTATAAAGTGAAATATAATAAAGAAGAGCAAGACACACGCCTGATGGTAAGCTACACGTCTTCCCGTTACAATACAACATCATGCAGCTGTTTAAATAAGACGAAACAAAATTATTCGTTAGCAGAGCACTACACTGGTAATTTTTGTCTCGTTACCCTACATTTTTTCCCTTTTAACTGGAACACCCCAATGTTTGCACATTACTGCTTCGCGGTAGAATAACCAAAGGTGTGGTATCTGCACTGCCGTATCAAGCAAGATTTAACTCCTCAATCCGAGTCGTTTGACTTTTTAACATGAGCTCATATTACCTCGGGCTTGACGGTCGTCACTTTACAATCAACGACTACGAATACTGCAATGCTGTATTTATTCACTAACATACGGATGGACTGTTTTTTATAAGTTTTTGCCAACGATAATTTGTTTTCGTGAAACACGATTCACGAAAATTAATTATTTCATTAAGTATAATCATTGTACTACAATGTTGTATTTATACTATAGGTAATGCATGCCACTAACTTCAACGGCATTAAAAGTAGCCATAATCTTAATTCGGTACGGAACGGAACGGAGTATTTCGGGTGTAGTTACGGCTGGTCTAGTCGGGAGAACGAGACCCCGGGTTCAAATCCCACGCGCACCACTGTCTTTTCGAAGTCATGTGCGTAATGCAGCGGCATCTTAAAACGGTGAAGGAAAACATCTTGAGGAAACCGATATGTACCTAGAATCTTTCGAAGTCATGTGTCATCCACCAACCCGCACTGGGCCAGCGTGGTGGATTATGGCTTTAATTCTCTCCTTGCGAGGCCCCGAGTCCCAGCAGTGGGAACATTTAGTGGGCTGTTGCTGATGATCTAATTACTATAATGTACTACGTATTTCATTTCATTAAGACCGGTTCAGTCGGTACAGATAGACGGGGAAACAACAAGTACACATTAAATAAATAAAATCCCAATATTTTTTTTAGTTATAGGTCACATCTAGGGCATGGCGGTATTAGACTTCTGACAAAACCGGTATTTTTTCGGTATTCATATTTTTAAAACCGGGATCCCGGTTTTTCGGTATTTTTTCGGTAATTTACTTCTACTATTAAAATAGCAGTAAAAAATTCTACGGTAAATCCGAAACTTACTTAATTCAACATTTCGAACGCTAAAGTTAAACAAACATCAATAAACACGCATAAATTTTAAACTATTTATTTTATACAAAAAAATTAACTAACTTCAAAACCACAGATAGGCACTATAATAAGCGCTACTTACTCATCTATTTAATGTCGGAGCCAGTCAAGTCAAAAAGCTAGATAGATATTATGATATGCACTAAATAGTGTAAAAGTTCATCATCATCACCCAAGCAAGACGTTCACTGCTGAACATAGGCCTGTCGGCCACTTTCGTTCTTTTGCGAATATCCTTATTACGGATTCTGTCGCGCAAAGAGACTCCGAGCATAGCTCTCTCCATAGCTCGCTGTGTGACTTTGAGCTTTGTTATGAGGCCCACAGATAGAGACCACGTCTCAGTTCCATAAACCATCACGTGCAACACGCATTGATTGAAGACTTTCGTCTTCAGGGGTATTTTGGACTCCAAGTTGTCCTGTAGTTTCTCGAACGCTGCCCATCCGAGTTGGATCCTTCGCTGAACCTCTTTGTCGAAGTTGAACCCACCAAATTGGATCTGTTGACCCAGGTAGACGTATTCGTCAACAACTTCGAGTATGCTATTCCCAACAATAACCGGTACAGGTGAGACATGAACATTTGACATGACCTTCGTCTTGTCCATGTTCATCCTCAAACTAACCTGTTGGGATACTCTACTGAGGTCCCTGAGCATTGCACCGAGGTACTCCAGCGACTCCGCCACAATAACTATGTCGTCGGCAAACCGAAGATGAGTGATGCATTCGCCGTTGATATTGATGCCATGTCCGTTCCAGTCCAGTAGCTTGAAAACGTCTTCCAGCGCGGCAGTGCACAGTTTCGGAGATCTCCCTGTCTCACACCTTTCTGTAGCTGGATATGTTTTGTGCACTGGTCCTGTAATCTGTTTGACATTGTGGTTTTGCTATTCTATTTTGTTTACACTTCAAAGCTTCGATATAGCGATAGTCGATATGGCATCGCTGGAGAGACTGAAGCACTGCCCAGGTCTCGATGAAATCGAAGGCTTTCTCATAGTCCACATACGCTATACATAGTGGCCGATTATACTTCTCCGTTTTCTGTATAATCTGCCGAAGCGTATAGATGTGGTCAATGGTGCTAAATCCTTTTCGGAAACCGGATTGTTCGGGTGGCTGGAAGCCGTCAATCCTGCGCGCGAGACGATTCGTGATTACCCTCGAAAACAACTTATAAACGTGGCTCAGAAGTGAGATAGGTCTGTAATTCTTCAACAAGGTTCACCTTATTTTAAAGAAGAGCACCACCACACTTCTCTCCGCACTTCTGGCGTATTACCGTCAAGTATAACGGAGTCAAATAGCATCTGGAGGACTTTAAGTACCAGTTTTCAACCCGCTGTCAGAAGCTCAGTCGTAGTTCCGTCGTCGCCAGGTGCCATGTTGTTTTTAAATTGTTTGATGGCCATCCTAATCTCGTACAGGCTGAGTTCCGAGATATCTTCATAAAAATTTTGTTTAATTGAGTTAAAAAAGTTGCTTATATTTTTTGTATAACATAGTTTATATGTCTCACAATACCAAAATTATAAATTTTGGTTAAAAACAGTTTATTTTACTCTTTTTACTGCAAAACAAGTTTTCATTAATACATTTACACTTCGTGTACCTAAACCATGAAAAAAACGTAGACTACCACCCCATCAAGTTTACAATTACAAAATAAATGAAGTTGTTTGTTATTTTTGTAATCTAGAGTCGCCTTATGGGTTGTATTCATGAATTTAATATTTTTATTCAAAATACCGAAAAACCGGTTTTTGTAATTTCAATACCGGTTTTCAAAATTGCCTTAAATAGTTCGGTATTACCGGTTTTTCGGTAATACCGAATACCGGTATCCATGCCCTAGTCACATCCATTTGTGCAAGTAAAACAAATCCGAGCAAAAACATCCCTTAAAAAACTAGCCAAGTCTCGATGAAGCTTCATATTTATCTCTAAAAAGTAATGAAATCTAAACAAAGCCGTGCCAAGTCTAAGGTTCCTTACTGCGATTTCTTTATTATTATAGTTAATGTTGTGTGAATTGGCCGTTGAAGGGTACACAAGGGTACAAAACCAGGTGCTCCATGACACCATTGCACCAATCTGTCGCCAGAACCGCTACCATTGACTCTGGAAAATGGCCACTTGGAAAACGTTGATTCAATAACCAGTAAATTGTTTTTGTCTTACTATTTCCCCTAAATTGTATGTATCCAATATGGTGTGAACAATAAAGATTTCAATAATACTTACATGTAGGCGAGCCGGAAACAAACTGTTAAAAAAAATAATTCCAGTCTAGATGGAAATGAATAGAATTCATTGACAGAAGTCCGTCTGTACGTCTATTTTATGTTAGATTGGTGGTCGATTTGACGCTCCAAAAAAAAATAGAGCAAAAGTCAACATTCGATGCTGAATGCAAGTGTTGCTGTTGAATGCATGCATGTGTTGTTGTTGATTAACAACAGCCTATTAAGAGACACTAGCGTTCAATTACCAATACCAGTATAGGGTATTATCTCGCTTAACAAATATAAGTAGTTACAACAGATACAACATAACGTGTAAACAAAATTGACTTGTATCCACTAACGGACTAACGTATAAAGAATGTTCAACGGCCAAGTCACACAACATTAACTATAATAATAAAGAAATCACAGTAAGGAACCTTAGACTTGGCACGGCTTTGTTTAGATTTCATTACTTTTTAGAGATAAATATGAAGCTTCATCGAGACTTGGCTAGTTTTTTACGGGATGTTTTTGCTCGGATTTCACTTCTTTTTGTAGAAACGTGGACTTATTGATTTATTATATTAGATGTATTATTTGACACATATTCTTTTTTCCGGTTCTGATTCTTGTACAGTAGCAACAGTTTTTCGTATTGCCCATTTGCGTTAATTATTTAAGTGGACTCTCCATAATAGGCAAAGAACTTTAGAAGGTTGGAAAAAGACAGCAAATAAATAAAAGCCAGTCTAGCCTTATCCAGAGTTATCTTTTAATTTTATTTTTTAATTTTATTTATATGCATATTAAAAGCTGAAGGGGAGGCATTCGCCCAGTAGTGGGAAGCAATAGCCTAGATTAAATTAGAAGATGTGTCCCACTATGCTGGATTTTTGCAATGACAGTCGATTTTTTTATGTACCAATAATCGAATGGAGCATTACTATATCTCTTATACAGCTGAGACAAGCTGACGGTTCTTCATCAGATACTTCAGACCTTCGATTTTTTACATTAAATGAAGAGACAAAGTTGAATTTTTTTTTTAAAGGCGTGTTTTCAAAAAACCAGGTATACCACCAGGTACTCCAGATTTTCGATATTCCTAGTTTTTATAGTTTTCCCTTTATGTGGCCATTAAACCCTAAGTCTGTACCAAATTTCAGCTTTCTGAGTTTATGGGAAGTACTAGTTCTATTTTGATGATCATGAGTGAGTGAATGAGTGTCGTAAATGCGAAACTTTGCTTTCGCTTAACTTCGGAACTAAATGACGTACAGACTTGAAATTTTGGATTTTAAGTACGGTGTTACAGTTTACTAGAAGACAAAAATTTCAGCGTTCTGGTCTTACCCAGAGGTTCTCAAATAGGGGCCTGAAATATACCCCCAGATACCCATTATATTATATTTAAGATTCCTACTGCAGCTAAGATAAACACCTCAACCTTATTTTACTCGTTACTCAAGGCTTACAAAGATACCTCCACACTTACTACACACTACCTTAGAAGCAAGCAGAAACTTGCAGTTTCTAGTGCAAAGTTAAGAACTCTAAGGAAACTCTTTCGGTGGCTAGATAGATACACAGTAATGTTTGCACATTACCTAGAATTAAAAACTGGCAAAGCCAATCAGTACAAAATTACAAGATATTTTCATTTTCGCTACCTACATAATTAAGGTAGCTGATTTAATACATACAACATACATATTTTAAAATAAATACTTACCTACTTGTTACATAGAAACACCCAGCTACAGAACAAGCATCTGATATGACGTTTCGTACTGGGTTTTCTGTCTATTGGGTATTAGACATCAGAGGGTGTAATTCGATTTTGCATTCCTTAGCACTATTATCCAAATGAACCTAGCTAAAACCTAAAAGACAGGGGTTGCTCAAGGCTTGGCTTTGAGTATAAAAACCGAAAGATAGGCGATGTTGTAAATAAGTATTTAATGCACAATGCATACATAATATACAACGGTAAAATTATTTAGATCATTCAGCAGTTCGCTTAGTTTAACGATTTGTACTCTTAAAGTAGAAATTTTATTTAACTTTAATTATTATTGTATGCTCGCAAAGAGCAGACTGTTAATTAAGTAGGTTATGGAAATATTGTAACCTACCAACTAGTTTATATACACAGTTTAACAATAAATTATTCTGATTCTGCTCAAGGCTTGGATTTGAGCAAGAATAATTTGTCTGAAAGGCTTGGTAGTCATGAGTCACCAACGTAATCAGCAATGCTCTATGTATTTGTCGTGTCGTTAGCTATAAAGTGATCGGGTTGTATAGCCTCGGGTCCGACGGGAATGAGGGGCAGATAGCGATTGTTAAAAGCTGAAATTGGGTCCCGCGTGCTATTTCATTTCTCTTCGTGGAATGGAATACCGTAGGAGTAGACAAATACTGATACACAACGGCTCAAGTACATGCGAAAATGTCCTTTGATTGGTTTGATTAAAGACTAGATTTATATATAGTACTAGAGTTATACTATACTAGTACTAGACGAGTACTAATAGTGCCTCAGGGTAAAGCCCGTTCCTGTTCCCATATTTCCCCCCTAATTAGTATGCTATGTAGAGATGAATCTTCTTTGGTCCGCTTTGGCCAATGATCCATTATATTACGTTAAAACGGGGTAGACTCCCGTATTTAGACAGTATAGTTGGAACAATTTGGCTATGTCCAATGAGTTTAAAAGTAGGTAGTTATATCAAACAGCTGATTTTTGAGTTTTTTTTTGTTTTAAGTTATATCATTTTCTTATTTCTTCTTTGCACGCACGCTCCATCTAAGGCCGCAACAAATAGTCGTAGGTACATTTATAGAAAGAGAGATAAAAATATTAATGAATCACAAAGTCCCATGTTTTTACAAAAATATATTCAACGAAACAAATGCATAATTTGTTAACAAAAACGAATTGAAAATCACATGTTGTAATCAACATAGTAACTAATAATGTTAAATAAACTACTTACCATTGAATTAGGTAGGTAATTTTAGTACTTAAGAATAGAGTAACTAATATTAAATAAATATGGATAGACACATTATTAACTACATCATTAACCTAACCTAACCACAAACAGAAGATTGTGTGTACCCTGAGCATCTATGCTAAAAAAATTGGTGGGAGCCAATCAGGCTAGCGATTCTGAAACCATTCGGTTGCATCCGACACGGAATCTCATATCTCGGTCTTTGTCATGCTAAACAGATAAGACAAAGACCGAGAGATGAGATTCCGTGTCGGATGCAACCGAATGGTTTCAGAATCGCTACCCTGGCACGAGATTTAACGCTCTTTTTTGTGAGCATGGATGCTTTGTATGATCACTATCCACTCGTATCCAATCAATGATCAGATTCAACCACTTACTGGTCGAGGAGAGCGATGACTGCTGAGCGCGCTTTAAACTCGTGAGCAGATGCTACTAGCAGTATACATACATAGCATTAGCTTTGTTCTTAAGTATTGCCTGCTGAATGTGCCGAAGTAACGAAATATTACTCAAAACAAGCTTGAAATCTATTTTGTTTAAATAAAGAGTGACGAGGCGTTCATGTCAAATGCCTGATGGTAAGCAACATGCCTGCCACATAACAGCACAGTGACACGCAGCTATTGAAACATGAAGAGTCCAAATCATTACCTAGCACTGCACTGCGCTCGCCACACAGAGATCTAAGTTGTTATATCTCTAAGGCCTGTAATTTCTTTGGAAACATTGCCCTTCAAACCGGAACACAGTAATGCTTGCACATTACTGCTTGGCGGTAGAATAACTGGCAAAGGTGTGGTCCTTCCCCAGGCGGATTCTGCCAAGAGTCCTACCACTACAAAATCATAAATCTATAGCACTAAACCTACAAGTCAGCCATTTTGGGCAGAATTCACAAACTTGCTACTCGAAATGGCGGCCGACATGTTTTTTGTGTGTTGTTCAACAGCTATGCTGATATTTTCGTACAGCTGAGAAGATTGGCTGAACAGTACCTGCTTCTGCTATGATCCGAAATGTTAAATTCATAAATTTCTAAGATTGTTCTTCTTGATACTGATGGAACATGAATAAACATAACATAACATAAGTATAAAAAACGAAAACAAATTAATTTAAAAAAACATACTTAATCAGTCTTCGTAGCTGATAGTGAAAGTTTTTCCACGAAGCTGTGGGCTCTATTTCCATCCAGGACAAATATTTGTATGATTTAAGTTCCCATTCATGTCTTTACAATAATAACTATTTTAAGTAGCTTCAATCAGCTGTTTGGTTTAACAAGCTTTTATCATATTTTCATATATTATAGCGTTCATTGTATACCTATAATCAGTTTGATTTTAATTTAGAGTTTCTTTAAAATATATCTAGGTGGTAATGTCACTTGTTGGTGATTTCGTACCTACCATCGTGCGTGGAATTAAGTTTTCGTCTTTTATTAGACATGTTTGTGTAAATTTATTTGATAGGATCTATGTAGTTACTAACTGCTTTTTGCACAGAAATCTAAATAATAAGGTACTATTATGTAGATTTCTGTTTTCTATAGTATCATTAAACTGATTTCTTATAAGTACGTATTACTCTACGTATTAGTGTTTACGTATCTTGGTGGTAATGATTTCGTGTATGTTGAGTCAAGTTTTGGCCTTTTGTTAGCCGAGTGTTCATTCGTGTGCTTCGATCTCGTCTTATCAAATCTTGATTTTGAACCAGAGCTTCTAACTATCGTGGTTTCGGATGTCGATCGCAGCGCAGAAGAATTCTCTTCAGTGATGGTACTGAGCCGACTGTGATGGTTTGGTGGAAGGAAATTGTATCCATACATGTCGCTCTCGCTGGGCGTGAACGTAGGTGAATCGTTTTCTGAAAATAATGCCAGGTTTTAGTTAAACCCACAGATTACAGAAATAAAACGGTAATCTGTGGTTAAAACGTTCTGAAAACAATACAGTCATAGGGACTGCAGATAGAAGTGAAAACTTTTAACTCAGAATTTGATAGCTTATTACTTTGGAAACTACGCGGATGAAACCAGAGGGCGTGGCCATGAGCATGGCATGGCATTGACACCTAGAAATGCTGACATATTATAAATATACATTATATTATAAATATAAAATTAAAATTATAACTCTAGAAGTCAAAACTTATAACTGATTTTTTATTTCGTATTGGTCCTCATTTGACCACCAACTTGCCTGATGGTAAGCGCCGGTGTGGTCGAATATGACGCACGTTGAACTAGAAAGTACCTCACTCACTCTGTCACTTTGACTTTGAAAATTTTAGCAACAACTGAAATAAAATGTTGCGCAATATGTCACCAGTGGGTGTCACAAAATTTCAGCCATCCAAAAAAGTATAACACACGGTCCGCTCCAGCTCACACAGGGTTGCCAGGTTGTCAAACTAAATAGCCCGACAGAGGAACCAGTTTGGCCGGACATTTATGTAAACAGGCCGGATAGGCCACTACAATATCGAGGATTTTGTGTCGCAGTAATAATAAGTACGACGAAAAAAATTGAGAATGCTGCCTGCGCTTGACTCATTTTCGCTTGGCTCTGCTTTCGCTCGTTTGCGGAAAACAAATAGCCTAACAAAAGCCGGAGAAGCTGGACACCGCGTATTATACCGGACACACAATAAAAAAGCCTAACCATATCCGGGTTTATCCGGACGCCTGGCAACCCTATCTCAGCCACTACATTAGAAAGTCGGTGACGACAATCCATAGGATTTTCCCCTACCAAAAGATAAAGTATTAGATTCAGAAAAAATATTTAAAAAACTATGAATTTAATATACCTACCATCACTATCCGATGTTGACGACCAAGCATTGTCATTTGAATAATAATTTTCAGGTAAGGGAAAGTAATCTGAAAAATAAATGTAACATTTAACTTTAATTAGATTCCAGTATAGTTTCGTAACTAGCACCGACCCGCGGTTTTATCCGCACAGTTCCCGTTCTCATTTTTTCCGGGACACAAAGTAGCCGATGTGTTCTTCCAGACTAAAATCTAACTTATCTAAATCTCTAATCTAATCAACGTGATTGAGCAACAAACAGCCAAATATTCAACACTCAAACATTGACATTTATGATATTCAACATCAACAGCCCACTAAACGTTCCCACTGCTGGGACTCGGGACCTTCTCTCGCAAGGAGAGAGTTAAGGCCATAATCCACCACGCTGGCCCAGTGCGGGTTGGTGGATGACACATGACTTCGAAAGATTCTAGGTCCATGTCGGTTTCCTCACGATGTTTTCCTTCACGTTTTTAGTTAGCGGCATTACGCACATGACTTCGAAAAGACAGTGGTGCGTGTGGGGTTTGAACCCGGGGTCTCCGGATCGGCAGTCGCCGTTCTCCCGACTAGACCAGCCGTAACTTCATGATATTAGGATAGTAGAACTCATAGCAGAAACGTCCTGGGTGTTGAAATAGAAATAGAAATACATTTTATTGCTTAAAACCGTGTACATGGATGGTGTTATAAAAGTTTGGTATCAACAGTTTGTCCTAAAGGACGTGCAACGTAATAATAGTTGTAGTGGTAGCGTACCTTTTTTTTTTAAATATACAGTGACGAGACGAGCAGGTCATGTCAGGCAGGGCATGTCATGTCCTACATTTTTTATTTTTTGTTCAAAATCTTTATTTATATCTTTTTATGATTTGACATTACAACAAGTAGGTAATGAATGAAAAGCTTTTAATTTGAAATGAGAAAGTTACACCTCCACTTTATTTATAGGTGTACCACCTATGTATAGAGTATAGATACTATAATAATTAAAGAGCAAAATTTTTTTTTTTATAAATTGTGACGAGATGAGCAGGACATGACTGTGCCTGATGGTAAGCAACATGCCTGCCACATAACAGCACAGTGACACGCAGCTATTGGAACATGAAGAGTCCAAATCATTACCTAGCACTGCACTGCGCTCGTCACCCAGAGATCTAAGTTGTTATATCTCTAAGCCCTGTAATTTCTCTGGAAACATTGCCCTTTAAACCGGAATATAATGTTTGCACATTACTGCTTGGCGGTAGAATCATTGGCAAAGGTGTGGTACTTATGTTACCATAGCGAACATACACCTCATCTGCTTACGATTGGTACAAAGGAACCGTGCGGAAAATCCTGATCTATTTACTTATTCTTTATTTAAGCTAATAATAATAAAATATGACTCTGAATACCTTCATGATCTGTAGAAGATTCACATTCCCTTGTTGAATTGGATTTATGTGACGATGACTGCGATGTAGTAGTTAATATTGAGCTGGATGCTAACAATGACATAGATTTCCGTTGACATTCTTCTCCAGATAAATTTGAAGACAACAGATATGTTGGTTCGTTTGTTGCTGAAGACGGATTTGTGGGAGACTCTGGAATTATTGATAAATCATCATTATAATCCAATAAACACGTCAAATTCATTTTGACGTGACAACGTCTTATAATTCGATGAAGCCGGCTGCACGCCCGCAAAACATGACGTCATGTGCCGTTAACGCCGTTACCTCGCCGCCGGCGTTACCTCGCTCTAAGGCGTAGTTGAAGTTGTCACGTTCAACTAACGTCAGTAACCCGACTTTACAGACAACCATTTTTTTTTTATAATTAACGCAATTTTTTCCCATTTATGGTCACATGTTGTTTCGCAAGTAAAATAAATACTCATTAGGTATAACCACAGAAATCTAAATAATTATTATTTAGATTTCTGTGGGTATAACTAAGATTCGTACCGTAGCTAACAAAAGACTTGATAACTTTGAAGCAGGTCCGTTTTTTGATGAAACATCCGAATAATTCACCTTTCGTTCGAAAAAATAAAACAAAATCAATATCGGTTCATCCGTTCGGGAGCTATAATGCTCAAGACAGATAGGTTCACAGGCATACACACCTTGATTCGTCAATATTATAACTCTCCGTGATTTTCACATCGGGTGTTAAAAAGAAGAATACATTGTGAGTATTTCAAACAAGAAGAAATCATGCAATTGTCGGAAGGTCTTTAGATCCTTAAACCTGTACTAGAGGCTAGTACAGGTTTAAGGATCTAGTAGGTCTAGTAGGTAGTAAATCTACCTGAGACTATCCATAGGTCAGAACCGAAAACAAAATACAAAGGTCTAGGTAATTGTTATCGAACTAACATCATAAAAGCAAAATATCATATTATGTAGGTAGTTCGTATTAAATAGTTTTTTTTAACTAAACTAAAGAAAACGTTTTATTTTAAGATTCATTCAATTCAAGTAACATTTAATTTGCCATGAAAGATTATAATTAGAAAGTCGTAAAAGACAGGTTTAGGTATGAGAAAAGCAATTCTATGCTAAGACGCTTGTACCGTGGATCTCAAATTAGACATACCCGTTGTTTAAGCCGCCCTAAGGCCTACTGTCCATGCACGCGTCTTTTGTAGAATGCATGCATCCTACGAACAAACGCAAGACGTGCGGCTGTCGTGTCGTTGTCGTTTCGTGGACACAGACTTCATTATTTGTACGCAAGATGCAAGCATTCGTCTTGCATCCGACAATTGTCGAAATCGTGCGGATGTCGTGCAGCTACGTGGACAATTGGCCTAACACAAACATAAACATGGAGTGTATATAAATTTTTTCTATGCACAAGTACGCTTATTTTACTATATACCTACATACTAGCTATACCTACTATGCACGAGTTGCTACGCCAGTACGTCATCTGTCGAAAATTGGTTCTATTAACTCAGAAACCCTCTTAGCTTCATGCACAACTTTGATAAAGATCATCACAGTCATGTTCAAATGTATCGTTTACGATTCTATAAAGGACGTACAGACAAACATTAATTTAAAATGAGTATAGATTTTTAAGCACGGAATATAATTTTAAGATTCACAAGGAAAGAAAGAACAGTGCAAAACAGAAAAGCATACGCAATAATAAACACCATGGGTTATGTGTATCATTTTAAAGTTATGAAACCGTGATGGCATAGTAGCTAGAACTTGCGATTTCAATCGGGAGGTCGAAGGTTTGAATCCCACCTGTACCTCCTATGTATTTTTCCAAGCGCATATGTACAAATTTGTCATAACTACTGGCTAAAACGGTGAAGATAAACGTCGTGAGGAAATTGACGTGTTCTAAGAGTATTTCGAGGTTATGCACCAACCCGCCATTGGCTAGCGTGGTGGATTATGGCCATAACTCTCTCGTTGTGAGAGGTGACCTCGAGTCCCAGCTATGGGAACGTTTAGTGGGCAGCTTATGTTTTTAGAAATGTTTTAATCAGTGCCATGGAAGTATAAAAAAAGTCTGACTACTAGACTACTACTTTTTTTTACTTTTTTTTATACGTCAATGATCAGTGCTTATGAATATTTACCTGATTGTTTGTCTTCAACGGGTCTCCATCTCTTACTACGCGTCATCACGTCTAACAAATTTTCACAGTCTGGAAAACAAAATCCTGTTTTAATATTTATTTATTTAATGTAACCACGGCGATTGTTACCTAACCCATAATATAGATTTCAAATTGTGAAATAAAAATACTCAATTATAACTTTATTTTGAGAGCTAAAAACTATACCTGTAAGTAGATTAGTATATCATCGTTAGTGGGTATAGGAACTAAGTCAAAGTCAAAAGTACTTTATTCATAAATGTACAATTTACACGTCAATTAATAAAAAATAAAAACAAAAGAAAGAGCATACAAATTGTATTCATTTTCAGTTTAAAATGACTTTTTTACTGTATTATAATAATTATTGTACAGAATATGACTATGACTTTTTTAAAGTTAATTAGTTTTATTGAAAACAATTAATTGTCATCATAACTAAAGCTGTGCACGAGACATCAAATCAATCTGACTACCGGAAGAAAGTAAAAATAAACTAACTAAAGTTGACTCAAACAAACAGGTCATGCAAGATAAAACAGTTTAAAAATACGGTGTAAATTGAGTAGATAATCATGTTGTTTTTATAAAATGGTTAATTTTGATTATTCCTCCCAGTTGTCAAGAGTTAATAAAAAAAATACATCTCATTAATATATGAACCGTAACAATCATTTATTCCATTGTTCGGGTTGTTGTACAAAGTAAATTCGTCACGAAAAAAAGTAAGTGTAAATTCGTCAGAGTTCTATTTTTTTGTTGATAAATCTTCAGATAATAATTGTAAGTTCGTCACATTGTTTTTCTCCGAATGGACAATAGAAAAATCAAGCATTTTTATTTTTAACAATCAAGACTACAGGAATTTAGCTTTCAGTTTATAATAAGAGGAAAACACAATATAAATTTATATTTAAATAAGAGTAATAGTTGATTACATTCATACCACAAACTTCTTGGAAAATGACACACACTAAGACACTTACACACAGACTTTCAGACACTAAACTCAGTAAACATTAGGACGATACTGTGCAAAAATGATGTGAAATGAGAGTCTGATGAATTAACAATAATTTTATTTACCTATGCCGAGGAGATATAGATTTATTGGTATTTTTTTTACAAACAACAAAAATTATAACGCATGTGATGACTTTACTTTGTGGCAAATGTGTTGTACATTTGCGACGCAATTGCTCATAGTCAATAAGCACACAACATTATACTGGACTATAATTACGATCTGAATATTTTTAATTTAAGTCTTGCGTAATCTTCATTATAAGTTCAAATGGCCAACGTTTTAGAGTTTAGAGCTATATTTGCTTATCATGCATTTCTTACATGGCTAACTACATCAGTTTGTCATCCAAAGTGTGGCTCCTTTGAGATTTGCTTCGCTTTGCTAATTACCTTTGAAGAGCTCGTTCACTTCTGCTCTGTAGGTGCGGGCTGCACCCGCAATTAGTATCGACGAAGCATGGAGCGGGAATCTCTTTGTGCATACATCTATGTCAGCACTGAAAGTTAAATAGACCAATATATTAATTTACATGCTGGACTTAAAGAACTAGTGGCGCGTTCCAGCTTCGTTTGGGTAAAGTCGTAGATATAAAAAAATGGCAGTCATAGGAACTGCCGATAGAAGTGAAAACTTGCTGTTGCCCTGGTACTGGTACCTAGGGGCGAACGCAACTCTTTTATATTTCTGTTGTCCTGGTATCTGAAGATAAACGCTGGGCTGTTGGAGGTAGGTAATCGAAACTCTTTACTGTTTCTGTTGCCCTGGTACCTACCTGGCTGTTTTTACGGAGTTTACCAGAAGATTTCATATCCGATTCGATCCATTATCATATCCAAGCGTGACGATTGATGAATCCATTTCACAGCCCACGAAAATTCTGTCTATAGCGCGCCTAAAGAAGTTTTCACTTCAATAAATAAATAATTTGCAATCCTACTATATCCGATTAATAATATACATAAATGTTATCCAACATATGTTATATACATATTTTCCGAGTGCTTGGTCGACGCGACGCGTGACCAAAATGCTGGCGTTTATTTGGCCCAACGCATAAGCATTGCCATTCAGTGTGGTAATGCCGCCAGCATGCTGGGTACGCTTCCGATTGGTAGCGTACCCAGCTGGGCTTGAACATCTTGATTATCTGTAGACCTTCATTGGTCTATGGATAATTCAGGTGTGCTTAGTGTAAGTAGTTGTTAGGTATGTAGCGTAGTGGAGTTCTCATTGTATTTTAGTTTTGTTAATAAAGGCTTTGCCCCTTTAAAAAAATATATTTTAAATGTCAAAGTTTGAATGTTTGTTCCTCGATCACATCGTAACGTTTGAACAGATCTGGTTGTAATTTGGAATACATATTAAAGTGTGGAAGAGGCTACTTTTTATTCGGGGAAAATAACTAACTAGGCGGGTAAAACCGCGGGACGCTGCTAATCTCTACTAATATTATAAAGCTGAAGAGTTTGTTTGTTTGAACGCAAGGAATCTCGGGAACTACTGGTACGAATTGACAGATTCTTTCTTTGTTGGATAGTCCATTTATCGAGGAAGGCTATAAGCTAATTAACATTACGCTACTATCAACAAGAGCGGAGCATGAATGAAAAATGTAACTAAAACGGGAAAAAATATTGCTTTTTTGAGAGCTTTCGTTGCGTGACAACAAGTGTCTATTTTGTAAAGGTTGCGTCATTAGAACCTAAGCATAGAATGGATAATATAGACCTAAGGTAACCGAATTTGTTCAGATTTTGAATTGGTATGATCAATTTTCGATAGATGGCGTAGCAATGCGCGCACGGTTTAGCTAGTCTTATTGCAAATGTCAATGTATAGATGTTTATTCCTCAATCACCATAAATTTAGACTACAGATGTGCCCTCCCAAACTTCAAGGCGCACGAAATTATGTCATCGTTGGGAAGAGTGAGCTCACTCTTTCCGTTCTAGTCGGTAGCAGGAAGCGGTGAACGCCGGACGTTTAACCTATCACAATTCGTTGTCAACAACCAAAATAAATAGAACCACAGCTTACCTCGCCGCTAGCGATTCTAGGGGTCAAGTAGATTGGTGGTGTATAAAACACTCCGCTACAGACAGTACAGACACAGACGCAGTTTGTTACCAACTCAGGGCACATCTATAGCTCTAAATCGTTGTCAATCACATCGTAACGTAACGTAACAATTTGGAAGAACACAGAATATGGTCTGGAAAAAAATGTATTCCGGAAAAATAACGAGAACGGGAACTAGTTTTGTGGGAATGGGGGGGGGGGGGGTCACATAGTCGTGGTCAACCCCAAAACTGTGCAATAAGTACATGCTTGCTTTTTAATTAGTGGTCCATCTAGGTACTGGACCCAACACAGGGGTTATCTATTCTATGACAGGGGGTAGTGTAGTGGTTGTACCTAGTGGTAGGACTCTTAGCAGAGTCCGCCTCGGGAAGTACCACACGTTTGCCAGTTATTCTACCGCCAAGCAGTAATGTGCAACCATTACTGTGTTACGGTTTGAAGGGCAATGTTTCCAGAGAAACTAAAGGGCTTGTTATATCTCCAAGATATAACAACATAGATCTCTGGGTGACGAGCGCAGTGCAGTGCTAGGTAATGATTTGGACTCTTCATGTTCCAATAGCTGCGTGTCACTGTGCTGTTATGTGGCAGGCATGTTGCTTACCATCAAGCACATGTCCTGCTCGTCTCACCACTCTTTATATAAAAAAGGGGGGGGGTTATGACTCCCCCCCCCCCCCCTCCGCTCGGGATCCGCACTTGAAGCAGGGCGCTGCTAATTTATAATTTAAGTAGGATTATGTTTCGTTTTCTGATTCACCACCCTGTTTTGTAGCATTTATCTACCTAGGTATAAAGGTTAGCTAGCTCCATAATTGCACCTACTAAGCACGTCTACAACGTCTACCTTTGATGTGTTTTGTTTTTAGTTCTGACCCATGTACGTCTCGGATAGCTTCTTCTACCTGACTTGAAGATGTGATAATCGTTAGTTGCAAAAACAGTCTATCTGTAAGTGTGTGTTATATTGCTCACATGCGTACGTACGGGTGTCGATTTTCCTATAAATATTTTTGATTAATGTGACCACCAGGCGAGACGACAAAAAAAGATAACTACGTCAAATAGATTATAAAAAAAAATTTTGTCGATTTTTGTTTTACATTCTGTGTTTCGGTTTGAAGGGCAATGTTTCCAGAAAAAATACAGGGCTTAAAGATATAATATCTTAGATCTTTGGGTGATGAGCGCAGTGCGGTGCTAGATAATAATTTGGACTTTTCATGTTCTAGTAGCTGCGTGTCACTGTGCTGTTATGTGGCAAGCATCTTGCTTTCCATCAGGCACATGCCCTGCTTGTCTCATTATACTTATTTACTATACGATTTCGATAATATTTATCTAGGACCACTTCTGAAGTAAATATGATCTACTAAATAAAAAAGAACCATCAAAATCAATATTCAAATTCACAATTTAATAGCTATCGCATAACTTACAATTAAAAAAAACACACACAACATAATTTTTTTGAGAACCTCCTTTTATAATGAAGTTATTATTTTTTTAGATTAAAGGTTGACGAAACGAGCAAAACATGTGCCTGATGGTAAGCAACATCCCTGCCACTTAACAGCACAGTGACACGCAGCTATTGGAATATGAAGAGTCCAAATCATTGCCTAGCACTGCACTGCGCTCGTCACCCAGAGTTCTAAGATATCATATCTCTAAGCCCAGTAATTTCTCTGGAAGCATTGCCCTTCAAACAGGAACACAGTAACGCCTACACATTACTGCTTGGCGGTAGAATAACTGGCAAAGGTGTGGTACTTCCCCAGGCGAACTCTGCCAAGAGTCCTACCACTACTATTTAATTATACGTACTGTTAATTATATGTTCTGAAAGTTAATGCGACCGGAAAATGTTACGAACAGTAGGTACTTACCACATTTTTCGCAACGAAACGTCGTCACGACCTTTCTCCATACCATGAGCTGCTTCCCAAGCCTTTTTCAAGGTAGGAATTCTGTGCACAGCTTCTTGGTACATTTTCAAGAACTCTTGCTGCGAACATTAGTTGATTCTGAAATAATAATACCACTAAATAGTAAGATCTTAACAAAACCATATTAGAACAAGGTTTAGGTACTAGATAGACTACAGGCCCGTGAACAAAACTTATGGGTCAAATGAACCACCAGGAGACCCATGTAAGATGATAGAAGGGTATAAAGTAATAAGATTCAGCACTATGCCGTCACTTGTAAGCTGTCCAAATGATCGAGGATTGCAACCCCCTCTCTTCAACTGCACTCAGTACGGGCCTGTAGTCTAAGAGGTATGTTACATACCTCTTAGACTACAGGCCCGTGAACAAAATTTATGGGTCAACCACCAGGAGACCTATGTAGGATGATAGAAGGGTATAAAGTAATAAGATTCAGCACTATGCCGTCACTTGTAAGCTATCCGACTGAGTAGTAGGTTAGGTAGTTTTGTAATTTCTTTTATAACATATTTGCTCGTAAAGGGTCTCTTATTGGACCAACTTCTGTATCGTAATGTATCTTATTACGTACTTGTGCTGTAATGTGTAATGTAAAACGCACGGTTTCAAAATGCTCCGTCCACAGACTAGGTAGAGAGATATGCTCCGTCTAAAACGAACGGTACCTTTTTAAATCTTAGTAAAGAGTTTTAATGTCAAAAAAGTGTGGTCAACATTTTATGAACAAAATTAACTTTGAGAGGTCAAATATAATAAAGAATTATATTTAATTCGTTAATTTAATTAATTTTGACCCTAAACTACTTTAATTTTTCTGTAACAAAACACAAAAATATTAATTGACTTTATTACTAATGGCATACCGGCTGGTTCTCTGCCGTTGCTTAAAAAAAAAAGGCGCCGATACGCGCGCATTGCTAATCTGTGATCCATAGTGATTACTTACTCTGTGCTGTGATCTATGATCAAGTAAATATTATTCCGCGCCTTTTTTTTCGATGTATTGTTTTTATTTGAAAACGTCGTCAGAGTTTTGTTTATTTCCTCGCAAATATGTTATAAAACGTCGTATGACATACGTGCGCTTTGATAATTACAGCCTCTGCTAATTTATAGCTCTCGCCTTCGGCTCGAGCTAGCAATAAAGCCTCGGCTGTAATTATCAACTTACCGCACTTATATCATAATGTACTATTATATAGTGTAAGTGTAAGCGGCCCGCCCCGGCTTCGTGCGTAGTACATAATAATGTAGTACTCAAGTATCACATAGATATCCAACAGTAAAATATTTTTTGAAATCAGTCCTGTAGTTCCTGAGATTAGCGCTTTCAAATCAAAACCTCTTCAGCTTTACAATATTAGTAGGTACAGATAGAATGACCCGGACGAACAGGATGTGATAGGGACTACCAATAGAAGTGGAAATTATAACATAGAATTTGACATAGCATGTCGGTGACGGGAATCCAAAACTAAATCTCCTACCAAAAAGCGCTATACGGCTATACAAGTTTTCACTAAAAAAAAATGTTAAAACTATAATTTTTGCTAAAATAAGCAGCCCACTAAATGTTCCCACTGCTGGGACTGGATAGATGCCTTCGCAAAGAGAGAGCCAAAGTCATTATCCACCACGCCGGCCCCGGTTGGTGGATTACTACTACGAACTTAGCTGCTATGGAATCTTTCATGGGCGAATCCAACTCGCACTTGGCCACTTTTTAATATAGAGTGACGAGACGCGCAGGACATGTGCCTGATGGTGCCAGCAACATGCCTGCCACATAACAGCACAGTGACACGCAGCTATTGGAACATGAAGAGTCCAAATCATTACCTACCATTGGACTGCGCTCGTCCCTCAGAGATATCAGATGTTTTATCTCTATGCCCTGTAATTTCACTGGAAACATTGACCTTCAAAAACAAAACACTACAAACCTTGCTTGTTTGTAACTTGCTACTTAATTCAGTTACTAAATTTAGCTTAGTGTAATAAGGGCTGGACCTAGTATTTTGGTGTCATTACTACTGAAAGTCGCAACTAGAACGTAAATAGAACACACTCACTATCTCATTGCTTTTGTTATTTTAAACACAACCGCGTATTTTTATTTTTAAAGCATTCCACGCAATTGAGAGTTTGTAATTGTCATCCCGATTGAAATTCCGATATTTTGGCTCACTCCACCTTTTTATTGCGGTAAATATTCCGTAATCCTATGAAAAACTAGCTGCGCAAGTGCACACGTAGTTCCCGTTCCCGTACTATAAAGCGGCCAAGTGCGAGTCGGATTCGCCCATGAATGGTTCTGTAGCAGCAAGTAACATAATAAATAAGTAGTAAGAAGTTCGGTGTTACTTTGATCGATGTTTTATTCATAATGTATGTATGACGTACTAAAAAAAACTACTCATCAGATCGAGTTCAAACCAATTTTCGTTGGAAGTTTCCATGGTAATGTACATCATATATATTTTTTAGTTTCATCATTCTTTTATTTTAGAAATTAGAGGGGGGGGGGGGACACATTTTACCAATTTGGAAGTGTCTCACGCGCAAACTATTCAGTGTAGGCAAAAATGAGATTAGAAACCTCAACATCATTTTTGAAGACCTTTCGATACCCTACACGTATAGATTTGGCGAAAACAAAATTTTTGAGTTTCAGTTGTAAGTATGGGGGCATCCCAAGTTTTTTTTTTGTAGAAATCTTTATGCGGTTCACAGAATACATCTACTTACCAAGTTTCAACAGTGTAATTCTCATAGTTTCGGGAAAAAGTGGCTGTGACATACGGACGGACAGACATACAGACAGACAGACATGACGAATCTATAAGGGTTCCGTTTTTACGTTTTACTAAACCCTAAAAAAGGTTAAATTTGGATGCTTGATGCTTCATGTCGAAATATCTGAATGGATCGGGCTGAAATTTGGAAGATTTTTTTTCATTTGCTTTTTTTTTACGACACACAAGTAGAATGAGAACTGAGTTTGTCACATTGTTTTCTTATTTTAAAAACGTCTACAAAAAAAAAATAACTTGTGAAGAATGTCCATCAAGCCATCTTAGTTACTAGAAAAATGTACATTCTGATTCAAGATCAAATGGAAACTGTGTAAGTTCAAATAAATTAAAAAATTTCGGACAGGTCTGTTGAATGATGAACAAACATAAGTAAATGTTTTATGTTTGTTCATCGAATAGAGATGTTCTAACAATGTTTCGGAATTGCTTTTATTTTTAAGAGTGACACTTGTTTACCATAAAAAAATACTTTATTTAAAAATATTAGTATTTTCGATTAATATAACTTACAAAAATAAAGTAATTTTGAATTTTCCCGCAAAAACACCAACGACTGGCATGACATCACTAACCGCAAAACATTGGTCGCGATTCATGACTGTATATTTATCTAGTTTATGTGTTTCCTGACTTACTTGAATACAAACAATCAAAACAGTCCTTGCTAAGATCGCAAACTATAATAATAAAGTAGCCAAGTGCGAGTTGGACTCGCCCATGAAGGGTTCCGTTCCAGCAAGTAACATAGTACACATAGTTCTTGTAGTTCGTTGTAACTTTGATCGAAGTTTTAATTATTTATGACGTACTAAAAAAAAACTACCCATCAGATCGAGTTCAAACTAATTTTCGTTGGTAGTTTTCATGGTAATGTACATCATATATTTTTTTTAGTTTTTTCATTCTCTTAATTTAGAAGTTAGAGGGGGGGGGGGACACACATTTTACCACTTTGGAAGCGTCTCTCGCGCAAGTTATTCAGTGTAGACAAAAATTATATTAGAAACCTCAATATCATTTTTTAAGACCTATCGATAGACACCCCACACATGTAAGTTTGATGAAAAAAAAATTTTTGAGCTTCAGTTCTCAGTATGGGGGGCACCCCTAATTTTTGTTTTTTTAAAAAACTTTTGTAAAAATCTTAATGCGGTTCACAGAATACATCTACTTACCAAGTTTCAACAGTGTAGTTCTCATAGTTTCGGCAAAAAGTGGCTGTGACATACGGACGGACAGACAGACAGACAGACAGACATGACGAATCTATAAGGGTTCCGTTTTTACGTTTTACGGAACCCTAAAAATGCAATAGTCAGTCTTCGACATCTTGTTTTGCGGTTAGTGACGTAATTTGTCATATTAGTGTTTCCAGTCACGTGACAACAGATTATAAATGTAGCATTTAAAATCATTTTTAGGGTTCCGTAAAACGTAAAAACGGAACCCTTATAGATTCGTCATGTCTGTCTGTATGTCTGTCTGTCTGTCCGTCCGTATGTCACAGCCACTTTTTGCCAAAACTATGAGAACTACACTGTTGAAACTTGATAACTAGATGTATTCTGTGAACCGCATTAAGATTTGAACAGAAAAATTAAAAAAAACGAAAAATTAGGGTTGCCTCCCATACTGAGAACTGAAACTCAAAAATTTTTTTTTCATCAAACCTACTCGTATGGGGTGTCTATCGATAGGTCTTCAAAAATGATGTTAAGGTTTCTAAAATAGTTTTTGTCTATACTGAACAATTTGCGCGAGAGACACTTCCAAAGTGGTAAAATGTGTGTCCCCCCACCTCTAACTTCTAAAGTAAGAGAATGAAAAATCTAAAAAAAATATATGATGTACATTACTATGTAAACTACCAACGAAAATTAGTTTGAACGCGATCTGATGAGTAGTTTTTTTTAGTACGTCATAAATACACTATTATTGAAACTTCGATCAAAGTTACAACGAACGACAAGAACTATGTGTACTATGTAATATGTATATAATGTTACTTGCTGCAACGGAACCCTTCATGGGCGAGTCCAACTCGCACTTGGCCACTTTATTAATAAATTTACTACGTAGTATTAAATGATAGATATGTGATTTTCGATATTCTAATAATACAAACTATCATAAAAGAACACTAAACATTAATTTGTGATTAGTGTTAACATCCCTATTATCATTATTGTATAATATATCACTAAGCGATTTGAGAACTTCATAGTATATCTATCTACCGTAGTAAACCTACATAAGTACTTACCAATAATGCAAAAAAGTGGCGCTAAAACTATGAACCCCTTTTTACGAAAATGGCGGCAACAGAGGACACTTATAGTTTGTACTAAATGGAGAAGAATCGAATGCTATTTTTTACCCGACTGCAAGAAGGTTTATGTTTTTCGCGCATAATGTATTTTGTGTGTTTGTAATTTATTTTATTCCCACGTATCTTCCAAACGGCTGGATGGATTTTCATAAATCAGATATCGTTATATTTAACTCAATCACGCAAGTGTCCTCATATAGTATTTAATGCTTTTACCTGTTGATTTCTTGCAGTCGGGTTTTTAAATTAAAGTTTAGTTAATTATCCCACTAATATTAAAAATATCAATGTTTGGATTATTGGATGTTGATTGCTCAATCATGTCGTAACGTATGACCGGATCGGGCTGAAATTTGGAACATAGTTAGAATGTAGTATTTTTATCACGGGAGAAGAAACTGCGCGAGTAAAGCCGCGGGGCACTGCTAGTGCATATTAAATGCAGGAAATCAATAAAAAACATTACACACATTACCATACATCGATATAAATCAATGAATATGCCCTCCCAAACTTCAGGCACACGGAATTATGTTATCGTTGGGAAGAGTGACCTCGCTCTTTCCGTTTTAGTCGATTCTAAGAAGCGGTGAACGCCGCGCGTTTATACCTATCGCTATCCGTTGTCTACTACTAAAATAAGTAGAACCCCAACATACCTCGCCGCTAGCGAATCCAGGGGTCAAGTAGATTGGTAGTTGTAAACTACTCACGCAACACACAGAGACGCAATATGTTAACACTCATTTGTTTCTTAAAGTCTGTGATAAAATAGAAAAATCTATTTTCAATCTTCAAAACTCGACCGAGTTTCGACCACTAGTTAGTATATAGATAAGAAAAAAGATGTTAAGCGTAGACAAATGAAAGCATTAAATAAACAAAATGGTGTCTATGTAACAAACAGACACTGTAAGTCTATCGTGTAATCAACTGATTTTAAACGCTTTGCATATTTAACAGACTAGGGGAAGATTATTACATTACTTTATAAAGAATACATTTGATTTATTATTGCGAATTACTTACTCAGGACGTAAAATTTTTTTGTTTTTGAGAAAGCTTCCAAACCACGTTTTGATAACGTTATGTACTTTTGTAGAACTAGAAATATAGCAGGCTGCAGCCCACAGATAATATAGTGCAGGTAAAAAATGTTAGTTTTCTTTTTCTTCTGTATTTGGCTCGAAACTATTGCCTATTTGCCAAAGCAGTAATCTCAGAACTGAGGATGTGTTTCGTGATAGTATTATCTTCGTTACTGTAAATTTCATCGGAAGTTTACAAGTCGTCGTCGTCAGCGCACTGCCACCCATACACGTAAATATTTCTAAAATTCATACCAAACTGTTTATCTTCACTTTCCTTATACCATAACTTTATTAATCTGTGCTTATACGCTAACATAAATATACACTATTCTATTGTAGTGGTAGGAGTAGGACTCTTGGCAGAGTCCGCCTGGGGAAGGACCATACTTTTGCCAGTTATTCTACCGCCAAGCAGTAATGTGCCAACATTACTGTGTTCCGGTTTGAAGGGCAATGTTTCCAGATAAATTACAGGGCTTAGAGATATAACAATTTAGATCTCTGGGGTGATGAGCGCAGTGCAGTGCTAGGTAGGTAATGATTTGGACTCTTCATGTTCCAATAGCTGTTTAGTGGGAGGCATGTTGCTTACCATCCGGCACATGTCCTGCTCGTCTAGTCACTGTTTATTTAAAAAAATATATATATATACACTAACCTTCAGTTTAGAATGTAATAAGTTGTTGGTCTCAACGTTCCCTTATGCTGCGGCCCCACCTATGAGGCGAATATTCGTAACGTGATGGCGCAACAAAAACATCGTATTCGGACTAAGACGATGTTGGTGTCTACATTAGCAGGCGAAGATTCATGTCAAATTGGTGCGATGTATTGTGCTTTGATTATTTACTTGTCTAGATAAACCGCTCTGCGTAGAAACATCAAAAATATAAGTTAAGATAAGTTCGCCCTGTCGGTTTAATTATCGCAACGTTGACGTTGCGCGGTAAACACGTGTTTTGTGACATTTGAATATTTGTGCTATAAAAGTCTGCATAAATTACAAAGGACGATTGAAAACAACTAAAAATATTAGCTGATATCGGTAAGTAACGTTTAAATTACCATTTAGTTAAAGAAGTAAACGGTAGATTTTTAATACATATAACTTTGTCTCAGTCTTACCACTACAATATACATACATACAAATTTATTAGGTATCTACTGTCTATAATATTCTTTATACCTAGTATTAAATTCAGTAGCGACTATATTCAGTAGCGACTAAATTCAGTAGCGACTAAATTCAATAGGATAATATGTTCCCAGTCGCCCCCGCGGCAATGGCCACCGGAGGCAAATGGGAATAAAAATTCCCAGTTGCCACCGGTGGCGACTGGGAATCATTGCCCCCACTTAAATTTCGCTGTACATTGCTTTCTCCGTCGTTAAGAATAAAAGGATGCAACTTATGATTCTTTATATTAAATATTTATAATAATTATTTATATATTATTATTCTTCTCTGGAAACATTCAACACCTTTAAACCGGAACACAGTGAGCCCATTTGATGGTATGATAATTGGTACGTCCCCAGGCGGACTCCGTAAACTGTTTTACCACTACTACTATTATAGGGAATCGTATGTATTTGCCACTAAAACCTCCACATTCCTATTCCAACAATGAAGTAAAACCTCCTCTTTCGTGGCTTTAGAACGCAACTTCTCTTCTTCTTCTTCTTTCAACTTCAACTTCTTTTCAACTACGAAACTATGTCGCTTTTTCAAGCTATATTAACGTGATAGAAAAGAGAGCAATAATTTAGCAATTTTGCGGATAGTGTAATTTTATTTTTGAGACTAATAGATTTGTATTTCAAAAGCAAAATAAATTTATTTGGATTAGTGTTATCTGAAATTATGTCACAGCTAGGCCCATCTTCTAGTTCAGGCCAAAGTGACATACACCATGTACGACGTAATAAGAAAAAGACGTCATGGAACAATAATTTTACGTGCGGGCCACCAATATTGTTTAAAAAGAAAGAACAATAAAATAATTTTAACAAAAAAAAACCTGTTAAATTTGTAACGATGGAGAAAGCAATGTACAGCGAAATTGAAGTGGGGGCAATGATTCCCAGTCGCCACCGGTGGCAACTGGGAATTTTTATTCCCATTTGCCTCCGGTGGCCATTGCCGCTGGGGCGACTGGGAACATATCTTCAATAGCGACTAAATTCAGTTGCGACTAAATTCAGTAGCGGCTACATTCAGTAGTGACTAAATTTCAAAATTAAATATTCAGTAGTTTAGTAGATATTGTAATTCGCGCAAATTAACATTACGCCATCTGACGTACCATACAGCCTTAATCTGTGTTCCAAATGTCAGCCCAATCCGTTCAGACGTTACAACGTGATTTTGTAACAAACATCCAAACATTAACATTACGGAAACTACGCAGGTAAAGCCGCGAGGCGCTGCAAGTATCTAAACAAAACTTATGGTTTCCGTTGTTTTTTTTGTTGTCTTTATTTGTTAAAAAAAATCTTATAATGGAATTTAGAGAATAAATCATTATCTACAATAGTCATGTTTTAATTTTATAGCATTGATATCTTGAGATATATCTAATTTAAGTGAATTGAACACTGAATTGAACGAATTATAGGTGTCTTTAAATCGAAATATATTTTTACCCACTTTAACAGGAAATACTTGCGGAGCTTGTATCACTTAGCACGCATACCATTGACATAAGAACAGTAATAGCAGGGACAGTGACAGACAATTGTTAAACTTGTGTTTAAAACATGGCCTCGTACTTTTGTCGCAATTACAGCGTAACGCGTCATCTAGACAAGTCAATAATCAAAACCATTGTGCCGGATAGGGTTGTTCAGATTGTTGTGCGTCAAGACGTAGGTAGTAATTTAAAAATGAAGGAAATAGTGGCTTTGCATCATATGTCAGTAAACTATCATTTATTAAAATTGTACGAGTATCATTTACGAAATAATATGAAAAAGAGAAGAATGAGGAGGCGCAAGAAGATAGCCGTGAGTGCCGTGCCGTGCCGTGAGTTAGTTGTTGCTTTAGTTACCTTGGTTAAGGAGCGTTTTGGTTTAAGTTTGTAGATGTTTAAAAAAAAAAATATTTTTACTATCATTGTGCGCCTTTCTCATTTCCTATATTCACCAGCTAGTTACAGTCCACCCCTCCCCAATAATTATAATTTCACTTTATTTTTCTCATGTACAGTACAGGAATGGAAAGTATGATAACTGACTTAGCCGCAGAGAGTGGCATGGAATTTCTTGGATTTTTACGTATGTCAACATCTGGCTTTGAAATACTACTACAAAAGGGTTGCACCATTAATTACCAATGATAGTTTAAAAAACGAAAAAACACGCTTTTAGCACGCACTAAAAATTACAAAAGCATTTCAAATAGCCTGTACACCATCTTGGACGTCCGCCATATTGAATTTAAGTCACGTGACTATTTTTTCGTATTTTTGACAGCAAACCCTTTCATTTGATACCCATATCATGGGGGTGGATTTCAAATAGCCAGTCCGCCATCTTGGGTAGGGCACCATATTGGATTTGTAATGACGTTTCCTTTAGTAGTTATGTATTGTCATCAAAATTCAGAGCGTGTGTAAAATTTAATCCTAATCAAAGACCGAGAAGTGGGTCAAATTAAGATTCCAAGATTTTCTTACATACATACTCGTAGTTACCTAAAAGTGAAGCTAACAAAAGCGTGTTAAAAAAGATACGAAATTGAGAAAAGCTAGTAACTATACAATACTTAAGTCTTTAACATTATTTTTGTGACGTTTGAAATTGATTGTATGAATTGTATAATTTATGGGAAACCTTACCTGAAATAAATGAATTTTGATTTTGAATTGACGTAGGTCAAGCGAATATTGCCGCGACAAATCCCTATGATTCGCGCCAGTTTACCAAGAGCTCTCCGATGCTTCATCGTCTTGTTGCGCATACATTGCGATAACACGATGTACCCGGCCACACTAATCGCGCCAACACGAATATTCGCCGTAGGACGCATATGAGTCCGCACCATTAGAGATACAATCTAGAACTTTGACATGGTCAGAGTGAATAGGTCAATCCAGGTCAGCGTGCGTTATCTGCCATCGCACCGTAGTTTACCATCAGGCAAGACGGTTGTGAAACATGGTGTGTGTGATAAAAAAGGTAGGTATTATTACCGTTACGTTTTTTGAGTTATTGTAGTCGTTCAAAATACTTTTTAATTACACCCAACCCAAGCAAAGCTTTCATCCCAGACAACCAGACATAGAATATTTAAACGAATTTGTGTCGCGGTGTTTTTTGTGATCATCATTACATTGGCGAAACGTTCTGTCAAAAATATGAATTACTGAAACGTGTTGTAATGTCAGCTATTATTAGATGTACATCTTTATCATCTGTCTTCTCAGTGGGGACACATATGGCTCAAACGTGGAATAAATAAACTGTGTTGTAAAAACCATCGAGTTGAGTCTCAGAAATAAAAAAAAAATATATGGCATGTTCAGCTTTAGCTAAATATAGTCCTGTTGTACGGGTTATATTAGGATAATGCTGTGGTCGAAGGATAAAATTATTTTGTTTACCGATTATTGAATTGTTCGTTAGTGTTAGGCGTTTAATTTACTAGGCGTTTATTTTACGACTACCTAACAAACTAAAAAAAATCAATGAAATAACTAACAATAATTTATCTATTCTGAATAAATTAAATTGTTCAGATTAGGCACTATAATTTTCTTATAATTTTTTGTAAGTAGGTATATCTCTCCCACTAGATACCTAAAAGTCGAAGTAATGTTTACATTATAGCCAAGGACGTTTAAATAAACTTTCTTGATTATAGGTAATATAATCTCGTTTAAGTAAAATTACATGTTAGTGTGTCATGTATTGTTTCAATCTGAGAAATAAAAACTTTAATAAAAAATAAAAATATAAAATTTCTTATTCTCGGTCACACGTGCTGTCGTTTTTATCTTTTGCTTTACTTGATTGACGACTGAACCGATTGTGATCAAAGATAGCTAAGAACACTTCCATTTAATTCAACATTCAAACAAAAAAAAAACACAAAATCGATTCATCTGTTTAGATGCTAGGATGCCACAGCCGGATATACACATACCCTAACAATACCCTAACTCAAAAACAATCCTACTAATATTAGAAACTAGCAGCGCCCCGCGGTGTTAACCGCGTAGTTCCCGTTCCCGTTGTTTTTTTCGGGATAAAAAGTAGCCTATGTGTTCTTCCAGACTATAATCTATCTGTGTTCGAAATTTCAGCCTGATCCGTTCATACGTTACGGCGTGATTGAGCAACAAACATCCAAATATCCAAACATCCAAACATCCATACATTCACATTTATAATATTAGTAGGATGTCAAAGTATGGATGTTTGGATATTTGGATGTTTGTTGCTCAATCACGCCGTAACGTATGAACGGATCAGGCTAAAATTTGGAATACAGTTAGATTTTAGTCTGGAAGAACACATAGGCTACTTTTTATCCCGAATAAACAACGGGAACGGGAACTACGCGGGTAACACTGCGGGGGGCTGCTAGTACTAAATATGTGAACTTCTTTTAACGCCCATTGCGCATTTAAACTTTATATTCCAAAAGTGAACAAAAAAAACTTTAATCAAATAAAATTTTATTAGCAAAACATTAAACTGTTCACAGAATAACGATTATAGCAATAATGACGACAATCTCCATAAATTCTTAATAGACAACAAACTAACAGAAGTGGTAAAAATAGCCCGCTTCGACGCCGAAACAAACATAAAATTAATCGAAAACAGCTTTTATTACTGCGACGTTACGGAAGTATCAGTAAGGGCATTATAACAGTATGTGATATATATTAGGGGTCTATATGTGGTAACATAACAATTTTTGTACTAATTTAAAAAGGCATAACGTATTTAGGACTAATGATTGTTAATTTAATTTGATAAATTTAATTAAATGAATTTGATAATTTGCCATAACAACTAAACGCATAACTGTTTTCGAATAATGTTCACTATACATAACCATATAGAGTATAACGATAACTAACCATAATGTAATACACATAACCATAAATAGCATAAAGATAACTTAGCATAATATTTAAAGGCACACATTGAGAAAAGCAGACCGAAGAAAAATGCACTTTTTGACTGCGGGTGGGCTCCCGCCAGAAGCTCTGTAGTCAGTCCCGACTGTCGCTTCTCCATACTCAGCCTACGCTCCTCTACGGAGATCGCCGGGTCGCTTCGCTCGCTACCTCCCCCATTCGCTACGCTTGGCCTCGCATGGCTCGCTCCACTCAAGACTTCCCTTGAGCTTCTGGCTCCCGCATTTTTTATAAACACTCTCGGGGTAGTGGCAACAAGACTAGGCGGAGTCGGGGTGGTCCGAGTCGGATTTGGGTCCTATGTAACCTGGGTGGGTCTATATTTAGTAGCACAACATATAAATATATGATGCCTAAGGACTATTATGCGTCCCATCAATATGCCTAAAGCTATTATGCGTCTCATCAATAGTCGAATCGAATGTAGTAGATTGTTATGCTTAAAACACATTATGCCAAAAAACTATTATGCAAAAGTTGCATTATGACACTTTATAGGTATTATGCTACATTCATTATGACAAAGTAAATTAGGACAAAAAGATATGCGTTTTAAATGGAACCCTATATTAGCTTCACGTAGTAATTTATTTTGATAACTAGCAGTATGCCCCGGCTTCGCCCATGGTAAATACAATGCTATGACAATCAGGGATCACGTTTCTACATTTGCACCGGTGGAAGAATTTATGAAATTGGTTCAGCTGTTCCTGAAATTACCGCATTCAAACAAACAACGCAGCTTTATGGTTATAGATTGTTTATTCACTAAAACCCATTAGGAAGAATTACATTAGAAAACCAATGTAACGTTGTGGAGGATCTAAATTCGGTTGTATGTCTTTTGTTTGGTTGTATGCGATGGCTCAGCTAACTGTGAATCGGGCTCGACGTTTTTTTCTTGGTAGATCATACTTCACAGGTGGTAGGTACCTTACTTCACCACACAAATTTCATAAAAATTGATAAGTGGTTCTTGGCATGGCCTGATTAACCCTTAGGGAAAGGAACCCTGGGAAGTTGACAGGCGTTGTAGGTGTCGAGGTTTATAACCGATTGCCGGCAGATATTACGGATGCTTGTAGTAATCACGCATTCAAAATAAAATTAAGAAACTGGCTCGTTCATAAAACGTTTTACTCCATGAATGAGTTTTTGTATAGCAAAAACTAAAACCGGATCATATTTACTCTATGAGCCCAATGTTTAAGCTGACATTTTTTTTTGTTTTATGTACTTATTGATTAATTATTAGATTCTATTTGACATGTAAACTTTGTATTTACAAATAAATAACTTTGAACTTTGAAATTTAGGCTAATTAGGCTGCCGCCTACGGTGCCAGGTTCGGGGAGGGGCGTGCTGAAATCGCGTCAACGCATGCACTATTAAATTTTACTGTAGTGAAAACTAATAACTCAGAATTTGGTAGCTCACTTTCGAAACTATGCGGTTGAAAACAGAGGGTCAAGACCATGGCCACCTAGATCATCCGAGTTTACCCGAAGATTTCTTTCGTGAACGTGACGCTTGAGCTTCACAGTCCACGGAAAATTTAAATGTGGTACGCCAAAAGAAGTTTTCACATCAAAAATCATGTGGGCGCATCCTAATATTCAGCAAAGGGCGGTCACAACTCTTGATCAGTCGTTGGTTCTTGGGAAACAATTTAAAATACATCAATGACGAATCACGGCATTTACTGTAAGTTCAAAGGCGTCGTCCTTTTGGTAGCTTCGCTGTATACTATGGTGGTAAAGTATGATTGTCATTATAATTTAGTTTTTAGGGTTCCGTAAAACGTAAAAACGGAACCCTTATAGATTCGTCATTTCTGTCTGTCTGTCTGTCTGTCCGTCCGTATTTCACAGCCACTTTTTGCCGAAACTATGAGAACTACACTGTTGAAACTTGGTAAGTAGATGTATTCTGTTAACCGCATTAAGATTTTTACAAAACAAAATAAAAAAATTAGGGTTGCCCCCCATACTGAGAACTGAAACTCAAAAAAAAATCTTTTATCAAACCTACACGTGTGGGGTGTCTATCGATAGGTCTTTAAAAATTATGTTGAGGTTTTTAATATAATTTTGGTCTACACTGAATAGTTTGCGCGAGAGACACTTCCAAAGTCGTAAAATGTGTGTAACTTCTAAAGTAAGAGAATGAAAAAACTAAAAAAATATATGATGTACATTACCATGCAAACTACCAACGAAAATTGGTTTGAACTCGATCTGATGAGTAGTTTTTTTAAGTACGTCATAAATACACTATTATTAAAACTTCGATCAAAGTTACAACGAACTACAAGAACTATGTATATAATGTTACTTGCTGCAACGGAACCCTTCATGGGCGAGTCCAACTCGCACTTGGCCACTTTATTTAACAACGGCTCTGTCCGTTAAAATAAAATAGTTATGTATCCCTGTCAAACCACACACACTATGCTTGTCACATACGCATGACTCCGTATTCCCTGAAAGCGGTCATCCATACTCGGCCGGACGCAGGGGTGCAGATTGCAGACTGCTTAGTTAGCGTCTCGCTCTCAGTTTCCATGGTAGATTAAGTTCTACACTTGAGTCATTCAGTTGTTAAGCGTCTCAGTATAAATTCTATAACAATAAAATAACTAAAATTAGAGAAGGCAATTGTTTTTAAAAAGACCACCGCGTGACCTCCATGTCTATGGCACGAATTTGATGGTGTCTCTTGACTTGACAAAAAAAACAATGCGGTTAAGGTAAACAAATGCGGGATAAGAATGTTTTCTTCACCACCGCTGGAGATAAGCTTATGCTACATAAGCAGACCAAATTTATATACCCAGTCTTGGGACCAAACTGTCTGGGTCACCTCTCACGAGGACATAGTCTAGGTCATAATCTAACACGCTGGCCAAGCACAGGTTGTTCAGATGTCCTCGAAATATTTCTTAAGACCCCTATACACACTGGCCGAGTGGAGGCCAACGCGAACTTTTACAAAACAGAACATGGCGAGTGGTAGCATCCACACACTGGCCAAGCGCAGGCCAATGCGAGCGCCTTTGTTTTGTGCATTAGAACAAGCCATTTTTGCGCAAGATGTTTATGCATGTCTTCGAAAAGGTATTTTTTAGAACTAGCCAGCCTTCACCTTTAAACCCTTGATAAAAAACTCTCACCATAACTGGTATTACATCGCCTACTGTTTGTATAAAGCGGTGTGAGCGTTCCATTAGGACACAAAGGGTACATTGTGTAGTAATAAAGGCGGGTTCCGGCTAAAATAGCCTTTGTGCCCTTTGTCGATTCGAGAGCTTGCAGGTGACTTGTAGACATACGATTGAGTGGAAAAACGTATTTGGACTAATTAGGTCACGTAGCCTTAATTGCAGACGGTTTTATAAAAGAACTGGCGGACCCCTACAATCCTACAAACGTAGTTCTGCCACATAAACGAATTTTGTAGTGGTAAGACTCTTAGCAGAGTCCGCCTGGGGAAGTACCACACATTTGCCAGTTATGTAAATGTAAATAATGTGGAAACATTAATGTGTTCCGGTTTGAAGGGCAATGTTTCCAGAGAAATTACAGGGCATAGATATCTCTAAGCCCTGTAATTTCTCTGGAAACATTGGCATTACCGATGATATAACATCTTCCATAGATATCTGGGTGACGAGCGCAATGCAGTTCTAGGTAATGATTTGGACACTTCCTGTTCCAATAGCCGAGTGTCACTGTGCTGTTATGTGGCAGGCATGTTGCTTACCATCAGGCACATGTCCTGTTCGTCTCCGCACTATAAGCCGAATGAAGTGTCATAGCATATAGTGACGCGACACCTCATGCGACTTCACTTCAATAAACAGTGGTTAAAATATTGGAACATGGAAAAATAAAGAAATCGCGTTTACAAATAAATAGTGAGGGTATTGTTCTTAAGCTTTCGTAATGTGAACACTTAATGTAAAAGCATTACAGGACTTAATCCTAAAATAGTCAGGGGCAGTCAAATAATCACAAGCCTATATTTTTGAGCCACATCACACTATAAGCAAAAGCAACCTTCAAATTTTCCCACTGCTAGGATTCGGGGCTTTCTCTCGCAAGGAGAGAGTGAAGGCCATAATCTACCACGCTGGACCGGTTGGTGGATGACATAATGACCCCAAAAAATCTCAGAATATACCTATCGGTTTTCTCACGATGTTTTCCTTCACCGTTTTTAAGTTAGCGGCACTACGCACATGAGTTCGAAAAGACAACGGCGTGGTAACAAGTTTTCAGCTTGACTCAAATACCTACCCAAAATTTGCTACCAGTTCTCAGAACAAAAGTTTTCAATCTGTTCGTCAATGTTTGTTAGCCATCACATCGGTTAGAGACCTCTAAATACGCAATAAATAAGAAGTCTACTAAGTAATAATGGTTATAAATCGGGTTGTCGGCCTCTCATCCGGTGCTATCGAGATACCTATTGTCTTGTGCCATTATATCGAGTCATTCAACTTCTTCTAATCTCTATTGAGAAGTAGGTACTCGTACACATCGATATAAACCAATAGATTTTTTTTTTAAATAAAGAGTGACGAGACGAGCAGGACATATGCCTGATGGTAAGCAATATGCCTGCCACATAACAGCACAGTGACACGCAGCTATTGGAACATGAAGAGCCCAAATCATTACCTAGCACCGCACTGCGCTCGTCACCCAGAGATCTAAGTTGTTATATCTCTAAGCCCTGTAATTTCTCTGGAAACATTGCCCTTCAGACCGGAACACAGTAACGTTTGCACATTACTGCTTGGCGGTAGAATAATTGACAAAGGTGTAGTACTTCCCCAGGCGGACTCTGCTAAGAGTCCTACCACTACTAGAATGCACTACTAGATGTGCCACGATCACCTTGAAATCGGTAATAAGCTGTGTGTGTGTGCGTAGCATAAGTAGTTTACATACCACCAATCTACTTAACCTCTAGAATCGCTAGTGGCGAGGTATTGCTATGGTTCTACTTATTTTAGTTGTTGTCAACGAATAGTGACAAGTAAATGTGTCCAGCGTTCACTGCTTCCTGCAACCAATTAGAACGGAAAGAGTGAGCTCACTCTTCCCAACGATAACATAATTCCGTACGCCTGAAGTTTGGGAGGGCACATCCAAGGTTTATATCGATGCTCGTACATGCCTAGTCCATAGCTACCTCTACATAGCATCGTATTTAGTTTTTAATTTAACCCTCCTCGCTAAACAACGGGATGTTTTCAGTGACTTGTCTGTGTGTTTGTATGTGGCATCGTAGCTCCCGAACGGATGAACTGATTTTGATTTTATTTTTCTTGAAAAAAGGTGAATTAACCAAGGGTGTTTTTATACATATACGTTTCATGAAAATCGTTGCCGTCACAAAATGGCGAATAACATATTTTTCACAACTTCCGCAATACTGTTATCAAATGAAAAGGCTTGACTAGTGGCATACTGTATGTTGTACGCTGTGACAAATTTTAACCAGCATATGGCCAGGGTACATCAAAGTTTTTAATTTTGTTCTCATTGTTGAGTTAGATACGTTTTTACTCTTTAGGTTTTCATTTCAAAAAAACGTACAAGTAAACGTAACCTACGGTAAGACGACGCCATCGGACGGTTCGTGCGGCGAGCGTTGGCTGCATCACCGAAGACCATCCGAGAGTTCAACCTACAGGTGGCCATCAGAGACCGAAATGCAGCCGTAGTGGAGGCTCTGGGTCGGGAGGAGGTGGCTTAGGCAAATGGCAAGGCAAATACTCAATGTGGAGTCGATTGCTAGCCAAGAAGTCTGTAAAAAAAATTTGTATTGACAAAGATCACGGACCCCGGAGTCTATGGAGTAGATATTTAAAATAAAAAAAACCTACGGTTAGTATTCTTAATTTAGTTCCGAGTGGAGTGAGTAGTTTTTATAAACAATTGGATCGTCATGTTATTGTTTTAACATTGACCCATGTATGTAACTATTGAACCTTGCAGAGTAACATTTATGAATGTATCCATAAATGGATATTATGTTGGTGTGATAGTACAATAAGCAATGTTTCCAGTGAAATTATTGACGCAACTGGGCGTAGATGTAAAACATATTATACCTATCTCTGGGCGACGAGCGCATTACAGAGCTAGGTAAAGAGTTGGACTCTTCGTGTTCCAATAGCTGCGTGTTACTGTGTTATTATGGACAGACACGTTGCTTACCATCAGACATATGTCCTGCTCGTCTCCTGACTTTATACTATAAAAAGGCGAGTTGGAAATCAAGTCCGTTATGTGCAATGAAAAAGAATTATACTGTGTTTGTTATGAACAGTCCTTCCAGCCATGAAGAGAAGACAGCAGTAAATAATTAACGAGAACCGGAAATAACCGATAGCGTTCCGACATTAATTATTGTTTCACTGTGTGATGATTTAAATTTGAACCCGGATTTCCTGTGAAAATTTCATAACTTGGGACAACATTGATGCGAGGAAAATACAATAGTTAAATTAAAAAGGATAAACAGTCCACTACATGTTCCCACGGCTGGGACTCGGTGCGTTCTCTTACACGAAGAGAGAGAGGGAGATACGGAGATAGAGTTAAGACCATAATTTGACACGTTTGTCAAGTGCAGATGCCCGAAAAGAGAGACAAGAGTCAAGGGAATAGTCTGCCTCCCTGGCCAAGTAAGTGGAGATGTCTTCCATAGAGGTATATTTTAGATGTCGTTTTCTCCACGACGCGACGTTTTCCTTCACAGTTAAAGCCATTGGTAAATTAGATGCAAGGTACAAGTTTGTACATTCGCACTCGGAAAAATACAAAGAGGTGTGGATGAGATTTGAACCCACGACCTCACGATGGAAAAATTAGACATTTTAGCCACCACGGTTAATAGGTCATCACGGTTTAAGGTCACCACGGCTTCAAAAAGCAGTATTCTTTAAACCAAAATCTAATAATGTATTAATGCATGGTGAAATGATCGTTCTGCGTAGTAATGCAGTAGGATCATTTCACCATAACCATAACAAAAGCGTTATACTGAACACGTATTTAGCGAATATCGAACATCAGTCGTATATTCGTACATCCAATATAAATCATGGGAGATGTCCGAACGGCCGCCTGCAAACTAAGTTACCATCGGGAAAACTTTCCCGGCTATGTCGCAGTTTTATATAAGCTTAATGCTAAGTCGCCGTCTCTACGAGGTACAAAACAAAAATCGGACAACGTCAAACACGTTTTTTTAACGCTACCATGAGGCAGCTAAGCGGAGCGTGAGGTATTATTTATCTATTAACAGTATGAAGTGAGGTTACTGCTCTAATCGGGAGAACGGGACTGCTGATCCAGAGCCCCGGGCTTCAAATCGCAGGCGCACCACTGCCTTTTTGAAGTCATATGCGTAAAACGGTGAAGGAAAACATCGTGAGGAATCCGATATGTACCTACCTAGAGTCTTTCGAGGTCATACGTCATCTACAAACCTGCACTGGGCCAGCGGCAGCGTGGTGGATTATTGCCTTGACTCTTAAGACACAAGACGCCAAGTTCTAGCAGTGGAAACATTTAGTGTGCTACTTATGCTAGTGTGAAGTGGCTCAAAAATAAAGGCTTGTGATTGTTTGATATTTGTCATTGCCATTACATGTGGATTCCTAACTTTTAAGTAATTTTCATAGGGTCACTGCGCTTGTCAAATATCCCTTAATTAATGATACTTATATAAAAAAAGGATATAAATTTAAGAGGTCACATCGTTTTATGATTATCGTTCTAAAGATTCAAACGAAGAGATTTAACTCAACTTTTGTTATATGAAAGTCTAGGTTGTGAAATGCATTGTCTGAGTGGGGTTTTCCCGATGGTTACTATTTGTCTTCAAATCGAAAGTGAATCAAGTGAATGTTAAAAAAAAACATTTAAAACAAAGACAAAACATCCGAAACTAATGCGAACGGCACTTACCTAGAAAAAACACAATTTCGACATCAAATTGGCCTGGCCTATTTTTATAATATCCCGCGTAATTTTTTCTTTATTTCATTTTAAATTTGATTTAATGAATATATATTCTGTGTTCTAAATTATGACCCAATCCGTTCAGTTCTTTCGAGATGATTAAGCAAAAACATTAAAATTCTTGCATGTGTAGTGTGCTAACAACACTATACATGCGAGAAATTGGATGTTTGAACTGGCGACGAAATCGTTCGTTGAAATGACGCCTTAGAGGTCATTCGCCTCTAGGACTGGGTTACGCTAAATATGGTTAAACAACTGACAGATTGCCGGATAACGGAATCAGGCGACAGGATTTTTATCTACATACAAATAGATAACAATGATAACCTACAGACATCAGTCGTAGAACGTTTGTAAAGCATATCAGAGGTCTTCTCGAGTTCAAATCACTGTGGTCTGGTTTAAAGGGCAATGTTTCCAGAGATTTTTCTTATAATACAGAGTGACGAGACGAGCAAAATGTACGTGTGATGGTAAGCAACAAGCCTGCCTATAACAATCAGGAGCTATTTGAAAATGAAGAGTCCAACTCACTGCATGGCACCCACAGATTAATTTGATGACACCGTACTGCGCTTGTTACCCGGAGATGTGAGTTAAATAATAAATTACAGGGCATAGATTTTTTTTATCTCTGGTTTAAGAGGCCAGTGGAGTGGTAAGTAAAGGACTTTTCATTTCTTATACTCGGAAACTAGTTAAAAAGGCATGGAGGCTGGAAATCCAGCACAGTCGCCGAAGGATACATTGAGGATTCAGTCCAAAATAAAATTAAAATTTCAACCCAATTAACTGAAACTATAAAAATACGCCCCGATTCACCTCAGCCTACAACTTCCAGGGAGTATCCACCATGGAATCCATCGTCTGATAAAATACTAGAGAATTCTACTTTGACAGATATCCAGAAAAGCCAAATTTGTCATAATACGAGTATATCAAACAGCATAAACATTCCAAACAAAAATGTAACTTTTAATTTCACGAATTGTCCTAATTTGACAATTAGTTTTAAATAGGCACTAATAATGTTACTGCATTACTAGCAGTGCCCCGCGTAGTTCCCGCTCCTGTCGTTCCCTTTATTTGCCCGGGATAAAAAGTAGCCTATGTGTTCTTCCAGACTATAATCTAACTGTATTCCAAATTTCACCCCGATCCGTTCATACGTTACGGCGTGATTGTGCAACAAACATCCAAACATTCAAATATCCAAACATCCATACTTTGACATTTATAATTTAGTGGTAAGTATCAATAAATTTTTAGTTTAGATAAACAGCTAGTTTTATTTTCCTCATATTCGAAATGAAAAGTAGAGTGTTAAACACGGGTAAAATAATCAATTCCCACTCGGACTATAGTCGCTGCGCATTCGGCGTCTGAATGCCTCAGGAATTGATTCTTTCGACCCTCGGTTAACAATCTACTATTCATGTTCCAATAGCTGCGCGACACTGGGTTGAAGAGCAAGCGTGTTGGTTACCATCAGGCAGATGTCCTGCTCGTCCCGCCACTCCATATTGTAATAAAAAAATTGGCAGTCATAGGAACTACTTTGAAAATTACACGGGTGAAACCGGAGGGCGGGCGAGAAGGCATCTAGAAATACTGGCGCATTTTTAGATGGCCAATGGGAAATGCTGATGCATTTCTAGATGAGCAATGACCATAGTCCCGAGTTTACCCGAAGATTTCTTATCAGTCCCGGCCGTGACGCTAGAATTCAATTCACAGCCCACGAAAAATCTGTCTGGGCGCGGAAAAAGAAGTTTTGAAGTGAAAACTTCTTTAGGCGCGCCTAAACAGATTTTTCGTGGGCTGTGAATTTAATTCATTCGTCACGCTCGGGTATGATAAGAAAGCTTCGGATAAACTCGGGATCATGGCTATTGGCCATTTAGAAATACGTCAGCCAATGGGAAATGCTGAAAGGGCGTGAACAGGCCATCATGTCATGGCCATCTAGAAACGGATCAGCCAATGGGAAATGCTGACGCATTTCTAGACCATGGCAAGATGGCGAGGCCACGCCCTCCGGTTACACCCGTGTAGTTTCCAAGGTAAGCTATCAAATTCTGAGTTATAAGTTTTCACTTTTATCGGCAGTTCCTATGACTGCCATTTTTTTTTTACTTCAAAAAAATGCTTAGCCTAGGTGAGAAACGGACCCACGACCAGTCAGTAGATTCTCTAATACCTAACTGAGCTACACATACCCATCAGGTGCAATGTCTTCTAATAGTAATGAGTGTAAATTCAACGTTATAGGTACCCAGTCGTCTAGTGTGTGCAGAAATGATAATTTATCATCTCCGGTGCTTCACTCCGCCATAATGCTTAATTACGTCATCAATCAAAATGCATCTGTTTGTTCCGGCGTCGACGCGTCTCTGGGAAATGTTGAAAGCTCGCCTATTATTATCTGTACTCTATATATTTTGATGATACAACACCTACTAATATTAAATCATAATATATTTAAATTACGCGTCACGCGTACGCGTTATTTAAATATAATACTTATTTGTTGTTACATAATACCCACCTATCCTACTAATATTTTAAATATCGATGTATGGATGTTTGGATGTTTGTTGCTCAATCACTTCCTAACGTATGAACGGATCGGACTGAAATTTGGAACACAGATAGATTATAGTCTCGAAGAATACATAGGCTACTTTTTATCCCGGAAAAACAACGGGAACAATGGGGAACGGTAACTTCGTGGGTAACACCGCGGGGCGCTGATAGTATGTATAATATATATAATAATATTATAAATGTCAATGTATGGATGTTTGGATATTTGGATGTTTGGATGTTTGTTGCTCAATCACGTCCTAACGTATGAATGGATCGGGCTGAAATTTGGAACACAGATGGATAGACAGATTATAGTCTGCAAAAACATATAGGCTACTTTTTATCCCGGGAAAACAACGGCAACGGGAACTTCGCGGGTAACACTGCGGGGTGCTGCTAGTGTTTTATATACCAACAGACATTCTGTTGTAAATATCAAAATATAGCTACTAGTAGCGCCATCTTGAGTTACTTATATAAAACTAATCTGTAGCATCCTCGCAGTCTTATGTTTTTTTTCTTTTGTTCTTTGATTTGATTCAAATTTATTTTTTCTCAGAAAAAGAACGCAAATGTAGAGTCAAACGTCTTCGATTGAGTCTTCGGAACATCAACCATGACACGATGTTGCTGTTTTAACTTCGTCTTGTCTATACAGAAGTATTATTATTAATTACGGGACATTTATCGTCGTCGTAAAATAGTGGAGGTTGCCATATGACCGTCATAAAAATTCCGTTATTATTAACACTAGTGTAGGGAACAGCTTAAAACTAAAACATAGTAGATATTCAATTTACTTTACCCAATAAAGTTTTTTTAATCATTGATAAGTTTATACTTGACAACCATTACACCAGTTATTTAATGGTAAGCAACATACCTGCCCAATGCCCATACAATATACAATACAATACAAAAACACTTCATTGGCACCACAAACAAAGTTGACAATAAGGAACACTACATAACAGCATAGTGAGCTGTGTGTCACTTGATTGGAACATGGAGAATCTGAATCTACCCTGACATGGAAGACATTTATTCTATTACTAACTATTTTATTCGACAATAATATTAAAATATTATGTAGGTAACTCAGTATACTTCAATTCGTTTACAATTATTGATTAATTCATAGCATTTTTAAATGTTCTGCCATTTGAGATAACATTCCTCACTTCTATCCTCCATAGGTACGTGAAAAGAAAATTGTGCGAAACGGATTTAAAAAAAAAAGTACACCAAGGAGGTTCCGAGTCCGAGTTTTTAACAAATTAAAAAAAAAGAAAAGATGAATTCGGTACCAAAGAAGTAGAAATAAATAGGTTTAATTATGTTTTGAATTCAAAACCTCAGTACACACGATGTTCTAAATTCAAATTTACTATACTCTCTAGAGGGTAAAATCGACTTTTGCGCCCTGATATCGAGGAGCAAAAGTACTCTTTCCGAGGTGGTTGGATGAAAATTAGTTTTTTTAGTCATCTAACGGACTCTAAAGGTGCGTTTAATACATGTGTGTTTGGCGCGCTATCACAGTTGCAATGTACTGTATATCCTTTCATCCCGTTTAACATCTGAATCTATATTTCCTCTATAGAACCTACGCTACTGAAGCGGGTTCGAACCTTCGAACTCAGTCGCGCCGAGTCCGTCACTCCTCTCCCGTCGGTCGAAGCGGGAAGACGTGTCTATTCGCGGCCGTACGATCTTTTTACCAGTTCCGTGTGTGTCAGTGTTCCCATTACATGTAAGTTCAGCTTTTTAATTATCTTAAGTGTAAACCTAAACTAGTTTAAAAATAAATTTTGGCGGTAAAAATATTGACACGGAATTTGAATTGAACTCTGAAAATTTCAACTCTACTTTATTTCATTGTTTTGTACGTTAAACAAAAATGTGTGCAATTGTTTTTAATTTAGTGTTAGTTTAAAAATTAAAATTTTAGGTTTAAATTTAGTGGTATGTAAACAAGTAAAACATTTTTTTTAAGAAAATCAAATTAGGAAAGCAATGGCATTTTCCATGATGCGGAAGTTTAAAAAAATGTTTGGTAGCTAAAATTGTGTTCAGTTTACAAAAACCATTTTTATTACAATTACATTTATTGATAAAATGAAGAAATGACATTAAGCTGAATACATTTTCGAATTCTTATGTGTTATTCGTTTTTTATGTATTTTCGCTGACAACAATATCAGCTGTGAATTTAAATTAATGATTTTTATTCTTTCGCAAAAAATTGCCTTATTTAATGACAGTTTATTGATTAAAAATATTTTAAAAAATGCCGTTGAGCGCTATTCTTAGAAAGTTAACATAATAAATCTTTGTAGAAAGTAAGTTTTCGCTTTTCTGAAGGAAGTATTTTGAAAACTGTAATACAGGATTTCACGAGTTAACCCAAAAAAAAAATTGAATTTCAAATAAAGAACACAGCTTTTGTCACACAAATGTGAATAACGGTAAATAATTGTGTAACACTAGGTATACCGTAGAATTCAGAGACTATTTCTGGGGATAAAAAGAAGCTTTTGTAATATTTCGACGTAAAAACTACATTATCATAACTTTAAATCTGTTCAGTATTTTTGCGGGAAAAGCGTTTACTTATTCTACACAATTTCTTTAGAACTTTCACGTTTAAAGTGTTTTGTGAAATATGTATAAATGTCTGTATTGTATATTTTGCGTGTTCTGTGTTTTTTGCCCTCAAATAAATGTCTCTGAAATTGAATATAATATTATCATCATACATCTATTCATATTAATAAAATTGAAGTGTTTCTTTTTTGTAATTTTCATTTAGCAGTTTTTCACTAAACGCGTACGAAAATACATCAAACAACAATTTTCAACATTTCGCTCTGTCTGTTTGGTCTCGATCATCTCTGAAACGGCTTGACCCATTTCTACAGGACTTTGTCTAGCTTTTTTATAGAAGACAGCAACGAGTCGAGCAGGATATGTGTCTGAAGGCAAGAAACACCTGCCCTGCACATATAAACAGCACAATGTTGCGCAGCTATTAGAACATGAGTAGAAAACATTATTTAGCACTGGACTGCACTCGTTACACAGTATAAGATTATTTTCGATATAGTCGCCAATTGCTATTTTATTTTATGATAATTCTGTTTTATTTTTGTCGACTTCAAAATAGGAGGAGGTTCTCGAACCGGTTGTACGTTGTTTTTTGTATGTATGTTACGATATAGCTCCGTCAATTATGGATCGATTTTAATGGTTCTTTTTTTAGTTTGATATAATAAATATGTATCATAGTTCAGAGGTGGCCTCACTTATTTTTTTATCACAATCGGTGGGTTGGTCTTTGAAATAATTATCAACAAAAAACTAAAATTGACTTTAACTTATCTAGACAAGTTAGGCCTACTGTCACGCACACGCACGCGTCTTTTGTCGAATGCATGCATCCTACGAACAAACGCAAGACGTGCGGCTGTCGTGTCGTTGTCGTTTCGTGGACACAGACTTCATTATTTGTACGCAAGACGCAAGCATTCGTCTTGCATCCGACAATTGTCGAAATCGTGCAGATGTCGTGCAGCTACGTGGACAATTAGCCTTAGTGATAGCTTCATATGAAATTCGGCCGTGTCGGAATCTAACTTTAAATTTAAGTCCGTTTTTTTTGAGAAACTAAATGATTTGTAATAGAAGTGCATTAAAAAGTTTATCTGCATTATACTCGCAGCTAATAGCTGAATTTAATACACAACTATAGCTTAATAAGGCTGTATCAGTACAACAATTTCATTAAGTTAATAACTTAGTCATTCGCCAATATCGCTATATAATTGGGGTCAGTTGTCCGCGAGGTCCTTTATCAAGGGTCGGTCACCCTCAGCGGGACATGGCGCTATTAAGTTGCGTCACAGATTGCGCCTATGTTGCTAACTTGGGGTCAAGTTATAAGGTACTAGAAACTTCCGCATTTCACCCGCATAGCTCCCGATCCCGATAATTTCTCGGGATCAAAAGTAGCCTATGTTTTATTCCAGAATATTATCTAACTACGTACCAAATTTAATTAAAAATCATTTTGTAGTTTTTGCGTGACGGAGTGACAATCATCCATCCGTACTTACAAACGTTGGCGTTTTTATTCATAATAATGCGTACTAGAAGGATTTTCAAAGTAGAGTACAGCTTACTGTGCATATCTTTGTAGTGGTAGGTCCGCTTGGAAAAGTACCACGACTTTGCCAGTATTCTACCACCAAGCAGTAACGTCCTAATATTTCTATTGTCCGGTTTGAAAGTCAATAAAAAAAAATATTTCAATAAAAATATATCTTAACTATACAATATTTTCTTACAGCTATACACAGGTATATTAATTTTGTTAGCCTGAGCTAGGTAGAACTAGTGTTTCAGGCGTGAAAAATGCCTTTTTTTAACCTTTTGACCGCTAGGACTAAATTGCATTTCCGTGCCCTGGACGCCAAGCGTACGAAATAAGTCAAAATTTAAAAAAATCAAAATTGTGCTGTCACCATTTGATATCTAACACACAATGTTTTGGTATAGTCCGTTTTTTTGTCAACTATAGACGTCGTTGGCGCACAGGGCTCACTCGCGCTTGTCAAGTATAGGTGACTCTGGCGGTCAAAAGGTTAATTATGATAAACTCCTTTGCTTATTAAAAAGATATGTCAATGTTTCTAGCGAAATTACAAGGTTAAGAGACAAATCATCTTATGTTTCTGGGTGACGAGCGCTGAAACGCGATGAGCAGAAGAGAAGTGCGATGAGCTACAGAGTGGGCTGCTTATGACTGATGCCTTTTATTAATTATATTTTATATTATGTGCATGTTTCAATGTACCATAATTTTAAGAATAGTCAAACCTGGTTAAATGAGAAACGAAGACACGGTTATTTCTTTAAATTTAGGTAAGCGGCTGAAACTAACCTCGGGCTGGACTGCCTATAGTCAGTCAGAATTCAGTGCGGTGTGCTATGAGTATATCACATAGGCGTTAGCATCCTACTATCCTACTAATATTATAAATGTCAATGTATGGATGTTTGGATGTTTGTTGCTCAATCACGTCCTAACGTATGAACGGATCGGGCTGAAATTTGGAACACATTTAGATTATAGTCTGGAAGAACACATAGGCTACTTTTTATCCCGGAAAAACAACGGAAACGGGAATTACGCGGGTGACACCGCGGGGCGCTGCTAGTAAAGCATAAACACCAAAGGCCTCCACTGCTGGCACTCGGGGATTTCTCTCGCAAGGAGAGACACAAGCCCATAATCCAACATCTGCCCAAGTGCGGATTAGAGGATGACATCATCATCATCATCAACAGCCCACTAAACGTTCCCACTGCTGGGACTCGGGGCCTTCTCTCGCAAGGAGAGAGTTAAGGCCATAATCCACCACGCTGGCCCAGTGCGGGTTGGCGGATGACACATGACTTCGAAAGATTCTAGGTACATGTCGGTTTCCTCACGATGTTTTCCTTCACCGTTTTAAGTTAGCGGCATTACGCACATGACTTCTAAAACACGGTGGTGCTCGTTGGATTTGAACCCGGGGCTTCCGGATCGGCAGTCGCCGTTCTCCAGACTAGACCAGCCGTTACTTAAATTATTTGCATGTTTCATATCACTTGGCTTATAGGATTCTACATGTGTGTGAATTGTCCACCAATATACATCCATTATCATTTACACATTCTCGAATTCAATCTGTGGTCTCGCCCTAAACCAAATTTACATCTTAATTTAAATGAAAATTCCTTTAAGCTTTTAATCGAAGAAATAAACCGATTCAACATACAATTAACGTCCTTTGATCATTTTAATGTACAGATTCGTTGAATGAATATTTGAATGGACAAATATATTTATATGTTATAATTATGGTTGGCCTGTTGGCTTAGTTGGTAGTAAGTCTACGAAGCCGTGGGTCGTGGGTTCGATCCCTATCCAATGCTCTTTGCATTGTGTGTGAATACAAATATTTGTACTGTAACTGGGTGTTTTCTATGTACAATAATAGTATTATATTTTAAAATATTTAAGTCCCGGCTAACCCGGCGAACTTCCTCCCACCACATCTTCTTCGTAAAAATGTTCAAATTTTCAATTTTCAAATTTTTGTCATTCAAAAGTTATGAGCGTACATGCATTTCAAAGACCGATTAGAATATCCTCTAATATATAGTGCTATAATATATATAGAATAGATTCTAATATATATATTAGAATATTGAACTATTATAATATCAGCTATTATATCTGGATCCCATAGTACACGCTATGCTTAGTTTGTGGCTACATGGTGTTAGTGCGAAATGTCCACCAATTTTTATTTATTTCTATTGGAAACAAATTTAGACAATAATCTGTAAATATTAATTGTGACATAAAGTAATGGTAGGACTCTTTATAGAGTCTGTCTGGGGAAGTAGCACCCACACCTTTGCCAGTTATTCTACCGCCAAGCAGTAATGTGGAAACATTACTGTGTTCCGGTTTGAAGGGTATTGATTCCAATGAAATTACAAGGCATAGAGATAAAACATCTTAAATCTCTGGGTGATGAGCGCAGTGCAGTGTTAGGTAATGATTTGGACTCTTCATGTTCCAATAGCTGCGTGTCACTGTGCTTTTATGTGGCAGTTATGTTGCTTACCATCAGGCGCATGTCCTGCTCGTCTCGTCACCGTAAAAAAAATAAGTCTTACATTAAGGTCAAAAGTTATCATATTAGAAGTCAAAGTCATTATTACGAAAGCTAGCGACAAATTTTCCCGCGTTTCACATCCCACTGTTGAGTTGTCCCTGTCAGAGACCCGCGATGCAAGGAAGGTATTCAGGGTTCCTTTGAAGCGACGGAAAACGCTTGTTAACTCAGCTCCGCCTTTGCCTTGACAGCGTTTAAGTTTGAAAAATCTTCACAGCGTACTTTATTAATTTTTACAAACGATTTTAGACTCTTACTTCAACGGAATTCAAGCCAAAATTGAATAATGAACGTCGTGTTGAGCGATGAGGGGATCGTGGGCTAATATGGACTCTGTTTTCTGTAGGTTAAGGTAGAAAGTTATGATATTACTTTTTAATTGATGATTATCTTAATGAAGAGAATCACTTAAGAAATTTCAGTGTACTTCGGTACGTTAATGTTAGAAAAATATTCAATATAGTATTAATAGTCTTGCGACTTTGTAGTAGATACTTGAAATTGACATAGGTGTACCGTAGTTGGTCTTACAAAGAGACAGAGAGACGAACTTCATAGCATTCCATGGATTCACCGTGCGGGTGCCGGGTCCATCGTGTGGCAGAGAGAGAAATCTCGAGTAGACCCCAAGACTTGTCACTCGGGCTTAGGTTTAAGGGGCCCCTTTTTGACGTACGTCAACACTCACCTTCACTACTCGTATTTCTCTCCCTGCCCAGCCAAATCCGATATGATCCTACTAGTGCAGCTTTAGATACTCGTTCTACTATAGAACTTACTGCACTTCTGGACAAGCCAACCTACTGCACAAACTAATACGTAAATCTACTGAGTACTAAATATTAGCTCCGTCAAGTAAGTAGCCTCTCGGTTTCACCGGCATAGCCCTTGTTCTCGTTAATTTCCCGCAAATAAAAGTAGCCTATGTGATGCAAAATATTTCTGTTTCGAACTTCAACCAATTCATGCTATCATGCATGAATAGTTGTTATTTAGTCATTATTTAGTTTAGCATAAGAAATATTCACACATTCACAATTATAACATTTGGGGATTGCTAAATAATCACGACAGAAGCTTGCCAGCCGCTAACTTAAAAACGGTGAAGGAAAACATCGTGAGGAAACCGGCATGTTCCAAGAATCTTACGAGGTCATGTGTCATCCACCAACCCGCACTAGGCCAGCATGGTGGATTATGACCTTGATTATTTGACTGGCCTCGTGGCTTAGTGTTTAGTAGCTCTGCCTGCAAAGCCGAGGGTCGTGGGTTCGATTCCCACCCAGTGCAAATATTTGTGTGATGAATTCAAATGTTTGCACTGTGTCTGGGTGTTTCTATGTATAATAAGTATGTATTTAAAACTATATAAGTATTATATCAGCTCTCTGGCCGCCATCATACAAAGCTTTGCTTAGTTTGGGGTCAGATGGTGTTGTGTGTGAATTGTCCACCAATACTTATTTATTTATTTATTACAGTGCGAGTGAAAGCCCCGAGTCCCAGTAGTGGGGAACGTTTAGTGGTCTGCTTATGTTATGCTTACCACACAAATAGCTACCTACATTAAATCGTCGACATTACGAATATTTATGCCAAGTAAGAGCGAACGCAGACATAACAATGAAAGCTAACTACTTACTAGAAATAGATACATGTATATACTAGACTCGTAAAATAAAAGGAACACTATTAATTAAAGGCTCCAAGCTTGGAGCTAAAATATTTTTTGTGCCAAATCAGACAAAGCACTGCAAATCTAGATTAATTTAGACATTTTAACTTACTTCAAGCTCCTCAGAAAAGGAGAAGCTACGTAATTATTATTATATTATTCACTCATTTATTTTCTTTCTTAATTCATAAGTTTTTACAATACATATAAAATAAATATAAACATTATAAAAAACTTAAAAACTAGGGTGCCGCCAGCAGCGGGGCAGGGCCCAAGCTACCGGTGGTTAGGGCTGCAGAGAGGAACCTCCTGACGATGCGCGCTGTGTCTAGGATGACTGCCTTCTGTATCTGACCCTTGATCCAACCGTCTAGCGAAAGCCTCTTGAGATGTTGGTCGAGGCTTTTCGCTATAAGGTCATTTGCCGACACGACTATTGGGACTATGATCGTCGAATCAACATCCCACATGGCGGTAACCTCGTGAGCCAAGTCAAGGTACTTGCTCAGCTTGTCCTTCTCGGCTTTCACGAGGTTCTTGTCATGTGGTACGGTGATATCGACGATCACAGCCTGGCGCTGAGACCGGTCTACCAGCACGATATCAGGCTTATTGGCGACAATAGTCCTGTCCGTGATGATAGAGCGGTCCCAGTAGAGCAACGCACGACCATTCTCGAGATCTGGCAGAGGTGCGTACTTATAGTACGGCACCTCGGACTCGACAAGGCAGTATCTAAGAGCAAGTTGCTGATGGATGATCCTGGCTACTAGGTTATGTCTGTGCAAGTACTCGCCGTTAGCAAGATGCGAACAACCGGAAATAACATGACGAAGAGATTCGCCTGGACGGCGGCATGCCCGACAAATGTCGACCGTACCGTCCTTCATTATGTATTTCCGGTAGTTGTTCGTCTTAATAACTTCGTCTGCAATTGCACAGGCAAAACCCTCGGTTTCTCCGAAGAGGTCCCCGAAGCGTAGCCAGTTCACCGAAGTGAGCAGATTCACATCGGGTCCCGACAGGGCCCGATAGAATCGCCCGTGCAGCTCCTTGCTCTTCCATACTTCCTTGCGATCATCAGTGCTGAGCACCGATGGTTTGTGTTTATATTATTTATTATTATAGTATTTTTGTGTGTGTATGTCAACTTTAGAGCATTTGAATTTTGTTTTAAATGTTAACCGATTGCTCGAAATTAAATTGTGCCCTCCGGGCTGCGCAATTTATTGTAACTAAATTTCTGTCCAATAAAATTATTTTTAACTTAACTTTAATATATTCATAAGAACTACTTTTCACAGTAAAACAATACATACATTCTTATTCTGATAGAAAAACTAAGAAGGGTGTGATATGTACCTTCCTAATCGTACTCTGCACAGAATCCTTTCCAGTTTTTAGTAGTGGTAGGACTCTTAGCAGAGTCCGCCTGGGGAAGTACCACACCTTTGCCAAATATTCTACCGCCAAGCAGTAATGTGCAAACATTACTGTGTTCCGGTTTGAAGGGCAATGATTCCAGAGAAATTACAGGGCTTAGAGACATAATATCTTAGATCTCTGGGTGACGAGCGCAGTGCAGTGCTAGGTAATGATTTGGACTATCATGTTTCAATAGCTGCGTGTTACTGTGCTGTTATGTGGCAGGCATGTTGCTTACCATCAGGCACATGACCGGCTCGTCTCGTCACTCTATGCTATAAAAAAAAAAAAAAAAAAAAAAAAATCCTACCACCATAAATATAAATATGATAGATATAGACGAGTATATATAGTATATCCAAACAAGATAGAGATGTATGACGAAAGAAATCCATCCCAAAAATGGCAAAATAAAGGAAAAAATAAGGGTTTTTTCTCGAAGAAATGTATTGATACAGAAAATTGGGGTTTCACTACTTCTTGAGAAGGGATTATGCCGATTCGGAAACACTTGGCCTGAATTTATTGTCCTTGTACTTATAGCGGGTTACGTTATAGAATTTTTAAAGGTAAATCAAAGACAGTAGGAGCCTCGCATCTATTGTAAATTTTACTCAGTCAGATAATTATAATAATCAGTCACTAAAATTGCCCGCGGTTTTTTTACTATCATGGGTTTCATCTCGCCTTTTTTTTTTAATATAGCGTGACGAGACGAGCAGGACATGTGCCTAGTTGTAAGAAAAATATCACTCCTATAACAGCACAGTAACACGCAGCTTTTGGAACGTGAAGAGTCCAATTCATTACCTAGCACTGCACTGCGCTCGTCACCCAGAGATCTAAGATGTTATTTCTCTAAGCTCTGTTATTTCTTTGGTAACATTGCCCTTCAAACCGGAACACAGTAATGTCTGCACATTTCTGCTTGGCGGTAGAATAACTGGCAAAGGTGTGGTACTTCCCCAGGCGGACTCTACCAAGAGTCCTACCATTACAATAATATCCAGTGATGATGCAATCCACCATAGAGCGTCTTTACGTAGATGAAACAGGTTCACTCTGGATTTGAAGACACTAAAATCGTAACCATTGGGAAAACCCCACTCAGGCAACACATACCACAGCCTAGACGTTCATGTCATAAAAGTAGAGTCAAACTTGTTCGTTGAGTTTTTGGAACGTCAACCATGAAACGATGCCACTTTTTCGAGCTATCCCCAGTCCAGTAGAGAAAAGGGCAAGCTCAAGTTATATTGGCAGCAAAACTCATGTTTAGCTTATTAGTCAAAGTGATTTGAGCCGCATTAATTCGGCTCAAAGAATACAAAACCAAGACCAGTCTCAATGAATGTCTCCATAGAATGGTACCAAAGGACGGACCATCCAAAAACTGGTAGACTTTTTGTTTTCCCTGCCAGACAACCACAGTTTTGAGTGTCTATTTATAGATTTACACTCACCATAAAACTTCTTAAACAAAAATAAATAAACAACAAAAGCATGAGTAGAGCGTACTGCGTAAGGGTTCTGTAGTAAAACTGAGTTTAAGGTTCGAATTTAAATTTTCTATTTTCTTGACAATATGTATTCATAGATTGTATTTTTTAATGATATTTTTGGCAATTTGCTTTGAATTGTATCTACTGCCTACTGAAGATTGTCGTATTTTATCTTTTTTTTAATCAATGAAAAAAATTAAAACAAATAATGAAAAAAGCAAATTTAAGTTTTTTGTTGATTTATATATCAAAAACATTTCACCCGTTTTGAAAAAGTGTATATGGGATCTCTCTACCTCTAAAGTATGATCTAGGTGCCTACTAAACAAAAAAAATAACCATTAAAATCGATTCACGCGGAGCTATCGCGTAACATACATAAGTACAAAAAAAACATGAAAAAATTGAAAACGGAGGACGTTTTCAATTTGTTCTGAAGTCTATTAAAAATAAACAATTAAATAAAACTTTTTCTTACATACTTTTCCTTGTATGTTAGTGAATTCGTAACCTTATTAATTCAGGTTTCGTTTAACAATGGCGATCTATTTTTCCCATACGTTGTGGAACCCCAAAAATAACAGGCACACAATGGTCGTAAGATACCAGTCATCGTAAAGAAAGGGATGTTTAAAAGAAAGGCAACACCTTTGTTCTGTTGTTTGTGCCCATTGTGCGTCCCTTGGCTGCTCCTCTTTGTCGGGTGGAGTTGTTAGGAGGCAGTCTTACTAATGCAGAGTAGGACTGTCTAGTTTGTGTATTTAGATTGCAATAAAGTACACTAGCGGCCCGTCTCAACTTCTTTTGGTAGGTAGTTGTTCAACCCAATATAATATGTATGTACTGGTATTGCAAAGATTTTTTAAACTTTTATAGGCTTACTAGCTGAACGCGCGCGCGTTGCTACGCCATCTATCGAAAATTGGTCGTACCAATTCAAATTTTGATCAAATTCGGTTACTTTAGGTTCTAATGACGCAATTTTAAATGACATAAATATGCTGTCACGCAACGAAAGCTCTCAATAAGCAATATTTTTTCACGTTTTTGTTACATTTTTCATTCATGCTCGGCTCCTGTTGATAGTAGCGTAATGTTAAATAGCCTATAGCCTTCCTCGATAAATGGTCTATCCTGCAAAGAAAGAATCTTACAATTCGGACCAGTAGTTCCAGAGATCCTTGCGTTCAAACAAACAAACAAACTAACTCTGCAGCTTTATAATATTAGTATAGATACTTGACCGCTATCTCACCAGACGTTAAGCGACGATGCGGTCTACGATAGAGCGTGTTTACCTTGAAGAAACCGATTCAGTCTCGATTTGAAGACACAAAGATTATAACTATCGGGAAAACCCACTCAGGCAACGTATTCCACGGCCTTGACGTTCTTATCACAAAAGCAAAGTCAAATCTCTACGGTCGTGTCTTTGGAATACCAACCATGAAACGATGTCGCTTTTTCGAGCTACGAGCATTCCGATAGAAAAAAGGGCAAGGCGGTATTAAATCGTGCAAATCAGTTGCACACTCTCCAAAGTGTATCCGATAAAAAACCGATAAGCTAGCAATTTTTCGGCGATGTTTACATTCCTTATACTACATCTATGATATAAAGCCTATTTAGGCGCCATCTGTCCGAGACCTATGAGATTTACAATAACTAACATCAATCAGTACTTACAGTTCATTGTTGATGGCAAATTATTGAGGCCATTAATTGAAATAAAATCTTTCAAGTTGAATTAAATCTAACTATACTAAAAGCTGAAGAATCTTTAAACGCGCTAATTTCAAGAACTACCAAACCGATTTCAAAAACTCTGTCACTGTTTACTTTGATATGTACGTGATTCCTGAGTGCTATTGGCTCTAGTATATTACTATGTACCACAGTCGAAGCCGGGGCGGACCGCTAGTCTACACTATCTACACTAATATTATAAGAGTTTGTTTGTTTGAACGCTACAATCTCGGGAACTACAGGTCCGAATCAAATATTTTTTTACTGTTGCATAGTCCATTTGTCTAGGAAGGCTCTAGATCTAAAAAAAAGAATATTTTTTTCCGTTTTTGTTACATTAATTCATGCTTCACTCCTATTGATAGTAGCGTAATGTTAACTAAAAATAGCCTTCCTCGATAAATGTAACATCCAACAGAGAAGGACTCTTTCAATTCGGACCAGTAGTTCCCGAGACCCTTGGTAGCGACCTTAAATAAAGCATAAGTAAATAGATCAGGTTTTTCCGCACGGTTTCTTTGTACTAATCGTAAGCAGATGATATGTTAGCTATGGCAACATAGTGATGTGCCGCGACAAAAGTATGACACTTCCACAAGAACGACAAGACAAAACCGATTAGACCGGGGGGTCTACCGCCTAACGAAAAACGCTTTGATGCTTTGACATTGCTGTCTCTTTTCTTCTTGCTTGAAATGAAAGAGACGGCAATGCCAAAGCGTCAAAGCGTCAAAGCGTTTTTCGTTAGGCGGTAGACTTTCTTTCTTTTTCTTTCTTTCTTTCTTTTCCCCGGCTTTCGGTGAAAAGCGTTTTAATTCTATACGTAGTATTTGTATTCTCTTGGTAGGTACTCTATGGTTTGATAAAATACAAATGCTGGGTTTAATTGACCCAAACCCCTATTGTATTTATATTTATGATTCATTCATAACCGTTTTGTTATGTTTGCTTATCTTAAATCCCGTTGACTGCGGCAATTATGTCTACTCAACGCTTCACTGTTCTTCGAATAAGGTATTGTGATAAATCCATTCTAGAAATCAATATAATATAAATGATAAGGAAAGATGGAGCTGGATGTTTGTAAACAATATTTTCTTAGGCTTCAGATGTTGTGTTGTTTTTTTTATCAATGTAACTATAATTATGTACAATCCAACAACTCTTCATTTAACATTTTTTTTAACTTTTATAGGTTTACACTTGACCGCCATCTTGCCTGATGTTAAGCGACGATGCGGTATACGACGGAGCGTGTTAACTTACAAGAAACCGATTCACTCTCGATTTGAAGACATAAAGATAGTAAACTTCAGGGAAAACCCACTCCGGCAACGTATTTCTAGATATTCATATCACAAAAGTAGAGTCTGCGAAAACTGCAGCGAAACTGAGGGTTGAATGAATTCAAATATTTAAACTGTGTCTGGGCGGTTCTATGCGTGATAAGTGTGTACTATATATTTAATATAAGTTTTAAGTATTATATCAGCTATCTGGGCATTATACATGCTTAGCTTAGTTTGGGGTCAGATGGTCAGATGGTGTTGTGTGTGGATTGCCCACCAAAATTTATTTTATTATAGTGAAAACTTCTTTAGGCGCGCCTAGACAGATTTTTCATGGGCTGTGAATTGAGTTCATTCGTCACGCTCGGGTATGATAAGAAAGCTTCGGGTAAACTCGGGACTATGACTATTGATCATCTAGAAATACGTCAGCCAATGGGAAATGCTGAAAGGGCGTGGACAGGCCACCATAGCATGGCCATCTAGAAACGCATCAGCCAATGGGAAATGCTGATGCATTTCTAGATGGCCATGCCAAGATGGCGAGGTCACGCCCTCCGGTTACACCCGTGTAGTTTCCAAGGTAAGCTATTAAATTCTGAGTTTTCACTTCTATCGGCAGTTCCTATGACTGCCAATTTTTTTATTATATAGGGGCTAAGTAACACCTACAATTATTTTATTGTAGTTATACTGTTATGTTACGGCACGTTAGTGACGTGTTATGCGCACACACATAACACCTCTAAAAAACGTTGCAAAAAAACGAACTACCTAACGCTAGTCAAAATTTTAGTACACATTATAAACTATTAACTTCATATTAATATTTCTTCCGTTATTCCATGGTTAAAGTTCTTCTTGGCTCGAGGAACAAAGAGAAGAATTGTTCACTCCTTGCGTGCGTACATAAGTATATTATTTTTATTCTGTATTATAAATATCCTAGCGGCCCGTTCCGGCTTCGCTCGGATCATAACCTAGACACTGTCTGCAGCGCCATCTGCCGGGCTTATTTGTGAATCTAAACCATCCTCGAATCCACTTGTACACACACAAAAAAATCATTCAAATCGGTCCCGCCGTTTAGGAGGAGCTCAGTGTCAAATTATTAAATTACTAAAATGTCTATGAAAAAATAGAGGTTGATGATAAAAGGGTAAAAACTTAGGGTTAATATGTATTTTTTAATGACACAGTATAAAAAAATAAAAATGGTTGTCTGTAAAGTCGGGTTACTGACGTTAGTTGAACGTGACAACTTCAACTACGCCTTAGAGCGAGGTAACGCCGGCGGCGAAGTAACGGCGTTAACGGCACATGACGTCATGTTTTGCGGGCGTGCAGCCGGCTTCATCGAATTATAAGACGTTGTCACGTCAAAAACAAAAAAATTGTACAAAAATTAAAAAAAAATTAAGGGTGAACAACTGAACAACCCTTATCACTTAGGGGTATGAAAAATAGTTAGTAGCCGATTCTCAGACCTATTGAATATGCATATAAAAATTGGTAAAAATCAGTAAAGCCGTTTCGGAGGAGTAAGATAACTAACACTGTGACGCGAGAATTTTATATATTATACAGGGTTACTGGTAATCAGCCTGCATCCGTTTAATGGCATGTTCTGTATATTTAAACAAACAACTTTTGTTCTACAACTTTCGTTAAAACTTAATAGATAACCCAAAAATTAATTGTATTTGTTGCCCTGTTTTGTAATGTTTAGCGACTTTTTAGTGTTTATTCACTTCGGTACATCATTTTTTGCGCGTTAAAGAGCGTACGCGCTCTCGTTACGAATTGTTACGAAAAGTTCGATACTTTTAGACCGTGCAAATGCACTTTTTATTTATTTTGTAAAAGAAAAAAAAACATTTTTTTTTGAAAACTGTAGAACAAAAGTTGACGTATTGAATGTACCTAACATCCCCTTAAAAGGATGCAGGCTGATTACCAATAACCCTGTATAAAATAAGAAGAAAGATTACGCTTATTTTTAATCCTTCGTCGTAAAGTATGACGCCTCGCTAAAACACACGTTCCGTATTTATGTGACCTAAGAGGATATATGGTTGAAGATAAAGCACGCTTGCCTCATACACAATACTTTTTAATCCGCAGTTAGAAAAATAATACGTGCTAGTAGCACAACTATAAATAATCTGCTGCGTCTTTCGCTACATCTCTGAGTAGTTTTATACGAGACTAGCGGTCCGTTTCGGCTTTGCTCGTGGTACATGTAGCCTATAGTACTCAGGGATCACATACATATCCAACGGTGAGAAAACCTTTGAAATCGGCCCAGTAGTTCCTGAGATTAGCGCGATCAAACAAAAAAAAATCAGCTTGAAAATGTTAGTTAAAATTATTATCACAGCTGAATGTAGCAGTGAAGAAAAACGTCGTAAAGAAAACGGCGTGGTCAAAGAAAAACTGTTACTCTCTCCTTTTGAGGGAAAGCCTAGAGCCCTGTGCTAGAGTCCAGAGTCCAAAGTTGGCTGGCTGCTTATTATACGTATACGAGCTCATGCTATGTTCAAATACGCAATCCAGAATCTTGGTTATGATCATGTGACGCCAGCAAATATGTGGAAATAAATTTCCTTAATTTTTTGGAGCGTTTTTCGAAGTTTCCATGCATTTGTTAACGTTAAACTATGACATGTATTTATAATAGCAGCGGTTGTCCTATCTATTATCTATGGTGACCTTGTGGCTTAGTGGGTAGTAGCTCTGCCTGCGAAGCCGAGGGTCGTGGGTTCGATTCCCACCCAGTGCAAATATTTGTGTGATGAATTCAAATGTTTGCACTGTGTCTGGGTGTGTCTATATAATAAGTATGTATTTAAAACTATATAAGTATTATATCAGCTATCTGGCCGCCATATTACAAGCTTTGCTTAGTTTGGGGTCAGATGGTGTTGTGTGTGAATTGTCCACCACCAATATTAGTAGAAAATTTAGTCTTTTAAGGGTGGATTTTGTACAAAATTTATTTATAAATAACCAAGAACCTAAAAATAAGTTTCTAGTTTAATAAATTCTAAGACTTCTATACTAACTTGAATACCTCTTCCAACTCCTTACGTTGCAACGTAAGCTAGTTTTAAGAACCAGAAGTGGTTTTCATATGTTTAAAACCACAGTTTAACAAATCACACTAGTTTTTATTTTCAAATTAAAAATTATTATTACACTAAAATCACAATAATTACAACTTAATAGGTCTTCAAAATAGTCTGCAATGGTATAATATGTCAATCTGTTAGAAAAACCCCAAGATAACCATTTTTATTCGTATTTTTAGTATCAGCATTGAATGAATGAATGAAAATTCTTTATTGTTCACACCATATAAAATTCATAAAATTTAGGAAAATCAATAACATTAGCAACAATAGCATTGCACCCGCGCGAAGCCGGAGCGGGTCGCTAGTAAATGTAAATAGGCAAATTTATGCGATACTAAATAATTTCGAAATATTATTAAAATATTAGTAGGGTTAGGGATTTTCCTGACATCGGTAATTCATATTGATGATTACAACGCAACCCTTTTCGTTTACGCTCTATTTCTGCGTAGCCTTCGGTACCCTGAAATTTAAATGTTTACTTATACACATACCTGTTGGGAAAATGAAGGTTTAATATCAAAAAGCAATCTTCCATGAAGCTATCGCTTGCCTAAAACCGAAGATACATTTGCGTAAGTACCCATACATCGCGGCTTTATAGCTTAGGTACATCCCTTTATTGCCAGCAGAGGCCTAAGAACATAAGCCAGTCAGCGTTTTAGATTTATCTGCCTCATTTTGAGCCCAAGTGGTATTTTATTGCGTGTGTGAGGTTCACAGTATGGACAGATATACGCTGTCTTGCCGATATTTTTGAAATTAAAATTGTAACGCTTTTTTAAACCCTGGCATACACGACGGGATGTTACACGATTGACGTGTGTGTGTGTATGTGGCATCGTAGCCCTTAAATAGATTTTTATAGTAAAGGACGGGATGAGCGTGCCACCTGCCTGATCGCAAGCAACATACCTGCCCATAACAATACAGTATCATGTAGCTATTGGAAGACGAAGAGTACAAATCATTACCTGGGAATGTGCACTGCGTTCGTCATTCAGATAAATTAGATGTTTCATATCTCTGGATGATAGATGAAGCTATTGTGATTTAATTGTTTTCATTCGAAAGGTTAGTTAGAATTAGTCGGTAGTGTTCTTAGCAAATGTTTTACCAAAAATCGAGTCAATTGTTACAACTCAATAAATTTAGGGATGATAATAAAAGCCTTGAAAATTATTCAAGAAATGTGTTTATTCAACGGTAGTCACAATCAAGATCTAACGGCCATCCTTTGACAATAAAAATTAAAATACGCAAATTTATTTTTGAATGGCGTCCATTATCATTTATTTGATATTGTCACAACGCAGCCAAGCAAAATAAGCTTCCAAGCTGACTTAAGACCGTTGACAGAAAAATATAAATAAAGTAAACTATAACTCGAAAACAAAAATGCTTTATAAATATGTCTACTTAGGTCCCAACATGTTCTCTGGTTTCACCCATTGATTGAACTGTTCTTCAGTGAGTATTCCCAGTTTGATGGCGGTATCTTTCAGATTACCACCTTCCTTATGAGCAGTCTTGGCTATCAGCGCAGCCTTATCATAACCAATATGTGGATTGAGTGCCGTGACCAACATCAGAGACTCTTTCATGATTTTCTGAATCTGTTCCTTATTTGCCTTTATACCAACTACACAGTTCTTGTTAAACGTTCGACATCCATCACCCAGGAGTTGAATGGACTGTAGAACGTTAGACACCATTTGGGTTTTGAATACATTGAGCTCAAAATGACCGTTACTACCACCTATTGTGCATGACACGTGATTACCCATCACTTGCGCTGCAATCATCGTAATGGATTCACACTGAGTAGGGTTAACTTTCCCTGGCATGATCGAGGATCCAGGCTCGTTTTCTGGCAACATGAGCTCACCAATTCCACAACGAGGTCCCGATGCCAACAAACGGATATCGTTCGCTATTTTCATTACAGAACACGCAACAACATTTAGTGCTCCACTCACTTCTACCATACAGTCATGAGAAGCTAGAGCTTCGAATTTGTTTGGAGCAGTCACGAAAGGCATTCCTGTCAGCGATGAGATCTCTGAAGCGCACTTTTCCGCAAAACCAATGCGAGTGTTTAACCCAGTCCCTACAGCAGTACCACCGAGAGCCAGCATGTACAAGCGTGGCAACGTGGCGCATACTCTTTGAATACCAAAGTCAATCTGTGCAGCGTAGCCACTGAATTCTTGGCCAAGAGTCAAAGGTACGGCATCCATCAAATGCGTTCTGCCAATCTTGATTAACTTTGAAAAATCTTTGCTCTTGCAACTCAGCGTGTCTCGGAACGCAATGAGGCCCGGCATCAGACAGTCTCGGATCTGCATTGCTACTGCGATGTGCATGGCGGTCGGAAACGTGTCGTTGGAGCTCTGAGATTTATTCACATGGTCGTTAGGATGTACAGGTTTCTTACTCCCCAACACACCGCCCAATATTTCAATTGCACGGTTTGCTATTACTTCATTGGTGTTCATGTTCGATTGCGTACCGGAGCCGGTCTGCCAAATGACGAGTGGAAAATGTCCTTCATTGTACAGCTTACCGCTGATAACATCGTCGCATGCTCTCATAACAGCCTCTGCTATTTTTTTGTCGAGCCCAAATTCTATGTTGACTTTAGCAGCGGCTTTCTTTAGAATTCCGAAAGCTATGATTACGGGACGGGGCATGCGCTCTTCTATGCCTCCTATGGGGAAATTCTTCAGTGACCTCAATGTTTGAGAGCCGTAGTACCTGTCATCGGGGACATCCAGCTCACCCATTGTGTCTTTCTCCTTTCTCGTGCAAACATTTGTTGTTGAAAAATGAGCAGACTGCACTATTCGAATGATATTGCGGAAGTTTCTTGAGTTCAATAAAACAGTGGGCATTTTAAACATAGGTGATGTCATGATTTTAGTAAAAATATTTTTTCTTGCACAAAAAACGTGCATTCGAAAAAATGAATATTTAGACAAGGTGTCAACGTTAATGTCAGCGCTGTTCTAGCAACGTTGTTCGTATGAAAAGAGGTAATACAACACAACGGTAGACGGCGTGATGATAATCGAAACGTTTGCGTTTAACATTGGTTTTAAGTGGGAAGACAACATCGTGGGAAAACTGCCGTATTCCCAGAAAGACATCTTTCGAGAACAGGTATAATTTACTAATCGACACTTGGTCAGCGTGGTGTATAGGTAATGCCATTCATTGACTCTCTCTTTGTGAGAGACGATAACGAATTCCAGAAGTAAATTGCTACCAAATTTTCCATCATATCTGTCTGTCATCATAACTTCAATTAATATTTTCCATCAACATAACTCTAATACCAGCGCGTCCTCAGAGGCGATGTAAAAATATATGCCAGCGAATTCCCTTGTTCAAATATTGTACCACGTAATAAGGTGGGACTGAATCCTCTGATATTAAAGAAAAATATTTTGGTTATTTGGACGGATATGTGTGTTTCTTTGTTTATTCTATTGAAACATTAACAACGTTTGATTTATCTGCTGTAGAATAAAAGCTTTTATTTATAACTAGCTGAGACCCGCGGTTTCACCCGCGTCTATTTGAGGAAAATCCCTACTAAAATTTACATTGCTTTAAAAGCTATGATCACTAAGAGAACCATAGAAAATAATGAAGGAACGCTAGGTAAACGTACTGGGATATACTAAAATGTGTTTTATAGTACAGGTATTTTAAAGTAGTTCTGTGTATATGATATTTTTAGTTTTTTATTTCTTACGGTAGAATAACAAATTGGTTATATCTGTTACCTGATGATCTTGATAATGCAACAGATATCTAAGTAGTTGTCCGTATGAAAAACCGTCTTGGCGTGAATCGATTCCTAGGCGCTTAAATGTTTGCCCCTGTGCTTTAGTAATAGTTGCAGTAAACGACTCCTTAGCGGGAAATTGTATTATTTTGAAATTAAAAAGCAAATGGTGCCATTTTATGTGGAGGCAGTGTATTTTACCATTCCGCTTGAAGGGAATGGTCGATTTGTGTCAGATTCGACATGAGTGGTACCGACTAAAAGCTTTGTCGTGGACACGGGTATGCTCTCGCACTCTTCTGCAAGCCCGCCGCGGGATAATGCACGCCGTGATCACCTCGGTAACCAACTGCCTCGTCGGTGCCAGACATCCTCACGTCTAGACACCCTTTGCATCAGGCGGCGGGACTAATGCCTACCATCATCCGGCTGAAGTGGACGGGGGCAGCAGCTCACCGATATATCGACACTCTTCATCCCCTACAGCCTCACCGCATCCACCATCATACGTTAACGACAACGAAAGGCCGTAGTGGGCAAGGAGAGCGGCGCACCGTTATACCGGTATTCCTCTTCAGCCGGGGTCTCTCCTCTACGGCCACGGTTCATCGCGGCACGTCTCAGTCGCGCCGGCATCATTTACGCCGCGCAACTCCCCCCTGACCGAATTGCTTGGACCGCAAGTTTTGGAGCCCATGGTCACGCATTGGCATAGTGGGATACGTCGGGATCGATATTACGTACGGATATGGCAACCTTACCGATCAAAACCCATACCTACGACAGGTTTTTCCAACCGTGGGTTGGCAGCAGTCTTGGGACCGCTATCGCATTCGACTGTGACTCGATCTGCCATTGCCGCCTTTTGCGGGGAAACCTCATGGGAGACGTCCGAACCACCGCATTTGGTTCCAGTGATGCATTAAAAACCCGCGACGCGTCACGACCTAGGGAAACCTAGGTGCGGTGCCGGAGCGCCCTAAGCGTCCGACACTCCAGGCTCTTCAGGGGAAACAGGATGCGAGTCAAGTGCGCCTTTAAGATCGCTCCCATGTCCACTTTCACGTCATTGGATGAGTGACAGGTAATGGCCTCCTTTCGTTTTTCCAATTCACATTACCTCTCATTGTTGAGCGTCTTGGCTAAGATCGTCGAGTGCGAGAGATTCGCCCTCACGACCGCGGCTAGTGATGGCCGCGGTTCCGCCTCTGTGACTACATCGTGTCGAGGAACCTCAGCTGGAGGAGAACGCTAAGAAACATAATTGGACCACGTGTCCACAATAAAGTGGTCTATTATTTTGTTACGGAGTTGTTTAAAACTACGATATTTCCTAAAATATTCATTAAAATCAAAAAACATCAGGAGCAATTTTGTTCAAAATATTTATTTGTGATGAATAATGTATTTGTTCAGATACATATTAACATCATGTTTATAAAACAACCTCCTCCAACAATGCATTCTTCTTTCCTTCTTTTTTCTTATGGCTTCCATTCGGGAATAGAAGGTACGTATCACCGCAATTTTGCCAACGTCCAGCGTTTGAACATTGAGAGCATTATTCTATATGCACAGATTATAGAAATAAAACGGCATATTTTAAAACAAAACTTAAAATCACACGGGACGCCCGTACAACACGGAAGTCCATTTAGTTCTGACTGGAGTTTGTATTTGCTTCGGCGTTTGTATATGCTTTGTCTGCTTCAGGTTCTCTGTTCTGCGCGTTCCATCTGGTTTTATTTCTGTAATCTGTGTCTATATGCTACTCATTGGAATATGATTCTTCATTCAGGTGATCAGTCTTCTTTAGATAATCTTGGGCTTGATTATCTCTCTACTTAGTCTGTGTCGAAAACCGCTTTGGTGTAAAATCGAGGCAGCATATTTCTTTCTTCAAGTACTTCTAATGTACGATTGTATGTGAATAGTTATGTTGGTGTAGAGAATTTAATTTAACAATATTACACAATATAATATTAGAGATATTTTTAATTTACACGTAAAAATGTAACAATGCATTTTTGCAAATTTGTTTACATAAAATGACGCAACCTTTAAATCTGTGACACGTGTCTTCAAAAGTCTATGACACGTGCTGTCACAGACTTCAACCCACGCCAAGGAGAATGGCACACGCAGCTAAAGCTCTCAAAGAGAAATATTTTTCCCCGTTTTCGTTACATTGTTCAACCCCAACCCTTTCTCCGCAATAAAAAGTAGCCTATGCTGTTTCTCGGAGTCTAGTCTGTCTGTATACCAAATTTCATCAAAATCGGTTCACTGGTTTAGACGGGAAAGCGTAGCAGACAGACAGGCAGAGTTACTTTCGCATTTATAATATTATAGTAAGGATAAGTAAGTAAATTTGCTAACAAAATATTTTGAAGATAAAGTGAAAGTAAAGTAAAGATTCATTTGCGTAGCATGGATACGTTTATAGATGGATTAGTTAAGAAAAGTAGTTCGTGATACACTCCCTTTCGGGATGCAAAAACATATTTATTTAGTAGTTGATTAGTCAGCTAGATAAAGATAGTGTCGTTGTGGTAGGATAATTTGCAGAGTTCGGAGAGTGTGCAACTGATCTGCATGATCTAATACCACCTTGCCTTTTTTTCTATCGGATTTCTCGTAACTCGAAGAAGCGGCACCGTTTCACGGTTGATGTTCCAAAGATACTGACGAAGAGGTTTGACTCTACTTTTGTGATAAGAACGTCTAGGCTGTGGAATGAGTTGCCTGAGTGGGTTATCCCTGAAGAAGTTTTCACTTCAAAAAAAAGTTCAGAGAGACTTTTAGTCTTGGTTAAGACTTAGGCTTCTTTTTATCGAAGGTTAATAACGGACAACGAGAACTACGTGGTTTAAACCGCGAAGCAGTAGTAGAACTCTTGGCAGAGCCCGCCTGGCCTGTATACATAGTATACATAAAAAAACAGTGAACACAACAATAATAACCAGCCGTAACTTATTAGATTGCTCGTGGCACACGATAGGTACATGTTACATAGAAATCAAAGCTTAGGCATAAGATTTCTTTCTAAAAATGTTAATACTGATAAAATCCCTAGTCTCTGTGACTGCTACAGATTGAATTACAAAATGAAGAAAACAAAATCATATTTAACTCTTTTATTTATTCAGGTCTTCCGTTATCTCCAAAAGGAGATATTGAAAATTATTTACACAATAGCTAAGCTGCTTACACATGAACCGGATCCGATCTGACAATACCAATTTCCGTCAATGGAAACTTTCACGTAGGCGTAACTTTATTCAATGTGTCCTAACCCTTACGTGAGGGGCTTGGGGTAAATTTTTGGGGACTGGCCCTTTTTGCGGTTTTCCTTGGGGATTTATATTTTTTGGTTAGTGAATACAATTAGGCAGCTATCTGAACTTTTTGTGTATTTTGTGTACGTGCCTGCTTCATTTTGGGAAGTTTTTTACACGTATTTTTAAGTACATCACAAAAGTATGGTTACTATCTTAGTGTGCTTAAATCGAGAGTGAATCGGTTTTTTTCTAGGTAAGCATGCTGCATCGTAGCGCATCGTCGCTTAAAGGCCGATTTAAACTGAACGAACATAGAGCTAGAGCTAGAACAAGAGCATTCTTTCTCGATCTTTTAGTGTAAACGAAAGATCGTTCTTAGCGTTTTCCATATTATTTATTCCATAGAATCTTTGCGAACGCAAACAAAACGAAAAAACGAAAGAATGCTCTACGTTTGTTTACACCAAATGAATTTGATACAGTGGGGATAGAATGAGCATTCGCTTGTCTGATGTAAATCGGCCTTAATAATAATGGCAGACTAAATGGCGGTAATGTGTAAACCTATGAAAATTAAAAATGTATCCATAATACAAAAAAAAAACTCAAATTAATACGATTAGATTTTAGGAAGTTAGGTAATATGTATGTATACAGGTTACAAACATACATGACCTATGCGGCCTATAATGGACAATTCAAGGTTATGTGTGTAATAAAATTGTTAGTCTATCGCTTTTTTATCGAAACACTTCGGAGAGATGCAACTGATCTGTAAAATCTAATACTACTTTGCTTTTTTCTGTCGGATTGCTCGTAGCTCGAAAAAGCGACGTCGTTTCATAGTTGACGGTCCATGTTACATTTTTGTGATGAACGTCTAGGCTGTGGGTAAGGCTAATTTCATATAGATTACTAGTGGTAGGACTCTTGGCAGAGTCCACCTGGGGAAGTACCACACCTTTGCCGGCTACCGGCAAGCAGTAATGTGTAAACATTACTGTGTTCCGATTCGAAGGGCAATGTTTCCAGAGAAATTACAGGGCTTAGAGATATAATATCTTAAATCTCTGGGTGACGATCGCAGTGCAGTGCTAGGTAATGATTTGGACTCTTTGTGTTCCTATGGTTGCGCGTCACTATGCTGTTATGTGGCAGGCATGTTGCTTATCATTAGGCACATGTTCTGCTCGTCTCGTCACTCTATAAAATAAAACAAAGATTAGATATATAAAAAAGATTTACGTTTTATGAACGAGTGGGTAGGTAGGTACTAGGTACTGCCTGCTCGTCACGTTGAAATATACCGGGATAATTTGTCGGACTTCCGGTTCCTGCCCACGCCTGTCACGCGTTCACCCCGACAAATTATAAACATTTTGTATAGAGATTACAAATACTAGATGACTCAGACAGGGTATCAACTTCTTATGAAAATAAAAAAATAAAAAATTGGCAGTCAAAGGAACTGCCGATAGATGTGAAAACTTATAACTCAGAATTTGATAGCTTACTTTTTAAGCTACGCGGTTGAAACCGGAGGGCGTGATCATGACTAAATGCCGACGCATTTCTAGATGGCCAATGGCCATGATCCCGATTTATCCCAAAGATTTCTTATCATTATTCCCGAGCGTGACGCTAGAATTCAATTCACAGCCTATGAAAAATCTGTGGCGCGTCAAAATCAGTTATTTTTCATATATCTTTCATATAGTTTAGTTAAAATTTTGATTGTGTTCTTCCAGACTATAATATAACTGTGTTCCAAATTTCAGCCTGATCTGTACAGACATTCCGACTTGAATGGTCAATATTAGTAGGATTATCTAGGTTTCATTCTTAGAAAACATCGTTTCATTCATGTTTTCAAGAATAAAATATGGGCTTTGTGCCATACATTTTAAGCTACAGATTACATTGGCAACACAAATTAGCAGACCGCTCGCTGATAGCTGGCTGCTAATATGACTGTGTTGCCAATGTAATCTACATCTTAAATAGCATGCCATAAAGCCCATATTTGAGTGTGTTTTATTTTTCTGGTGGGACCGTTGGGGCTGATCTTAAGTGGTGTACGAATATGTGCTGGTAATGATGATGATTATTCTGTCTTTCTTTCCACGTCTTCTTTCTTTTTCATTGTATCACAGTTGTATTGGTAGATACATCTTTTCTGCGTAAACCAGATGGTGTACAATACTCTCGGTATAGACGTAAGCAGCTTACGTCGTTTCGCCTGAATCGGAGCGAAGTGGAAGCATACTGAATGAATGGATTGCGGAAATACGTCTCTGTTCCTGTTTGGGACGCTCTGTTTTTGTTTTCATTTATTTCTGGGAATACTTTGTTATTTAGACAAATCATAATAGACTGGCCTCGTGGCTTAGTTGGTAGTAGATCTGCCTGCGAAGCCGAGGGTCGTGGGTTCGATTCCCACCCAGTGCAAATATTTGTGTGATGAATTCAAATGTTTGCACTGTGTCTGGGTGTTTCTATGTATAATAAGTATGTATTTAAAACTATAACTATATAAGTATTATATCAGCTCTCTGGCCGCCATCATACAAGCTTTGCTTAGTTTGGGGTCAGATGGTGTTGTGTGTGAATTGTCCACCAATATTTATTTATTTATTCATAATCAGATTTACGTTTCGTTCGCTTGACTCCTATTGATCACACCTAGCTTTGGGTATATATAAAGATTTGCTTGTGGTCTTTGAGGTTCAATAAAAAACTAGTTTCAAAAAAGCTTACAAGAAGTCGGTCTTGGAGAGATTGAGGTAAATTATACTTACTAGAGGTGCCGCACGTCTTTACCCGCGAAATTCTCGTTCCCGTAATCCCATTTTGTTGTGGCGGCCATCTTGGATCGACTTTCATGAAACACAACTAAGGACACTCCAGGCTAATTCACCTTGCAAACCAAAAAAAACAAAATCAAAATCGGTTTATCCATTTCGGAGCTGTAATACCTCAAACAGACACACTCTGACACGTCAAACTTCTGACAACTTATGATTTTGCGTCAGAAGTTAAAAATCAAACCAAACAGCACAAATTAATGGATTGAACAGCAATTGATAAATTCATTTCCATATAGCATTCAACGGGTAACCAAAAGCCAGGGATTACAACCACTACCAGCGCAGCGGTTACAGATAGTTCAACTCATCTGTGCGCGCGGCGCTATGTGTGCGTGCGCTTGTGATTATACAACTTTCATTTGTGTGGCAGTGGCGCGGCAGTCGTCGTCCGAGCAAAACGTGACGAGCATACAAAGTAACTGTATATGTACAAGCTTACCCACACATAGGCCCGCGCGCACAACTGAGTTGAAGTCACTATACTAACGTAGATTAAACCTTTAATACCATAAGCTTTGACCTCAATATGCTCTGCGTTTTTACCACACTCGATCGGTCGGAATGAATAAACTACACTAGTTTGTTTTTTATAGAACAAAATGACGGGGCGAGGAGAAAATGTGCTTGATGATAAGCAACACAGGCCACGCTGTTGTGGGCAGGCGCCCTTAATAGCACAGTATCACGCAGCCATTGGAACATGAAGAGTCCAGATCATTGCCCTGCACTGCGGTCGTCTCCAAGAGATATAAGATGATTTATTTCTATGCATTGTAGTTTATCTAGAAACATTAACCTTTAACCTGCTTCACGCACAGATATGTCACGATATTCCTTCCTGCTTCGCGGTAGAATAACTGGTAAGGTTTGTTACCTCCCCAGGCAGAGTCTGTGAAGAGTCATAGTATAAGAAGCCCACTAATTGTTCCCATTGCTAGGACTCGGTCCTTTCTCTGGGGGAGAGTCAAGGCCATAATCCACCACAAACGCCTAGTGCGGGTTGGTAGATGACACACGACCTTGAAAGATTTAGGTGCATGTCGGTTTCCTCACGATGTTTCCCTTCACCGTCTTACGTGCGTAAGTAAGTTTGCGTCATTACGCACATGACTTCGAAAAGACAGTGGTGTGCGTGAGATTTGAACCCATGGACTCCGGATCGGCAGTCGCCGTTCTCTAGACTAGACCAGCCGTAACTTGATTGGATGACACATGAGCTCGAGAGATTCCAGGTACATGTCGGTTTCCTCACGATGTTTTCCTTCGCCGTTTTTACTGAAACACTTACAATATTACGTAAAGTGGCACCATCCAAACAATATTCAAATTAAAGGAAATGTCTGCGTACATATTTCCGCCCACAAACTCTCCAATCAAGCTTCATTTCGATCCCAGTAGTTCGGGATTGAACTGTATCGATATTGCATTATTGGAATACGCAAAGCTTGATTGGAATACGCGTAGACCTAGAGAGATAGAAAGTGCAACGATAGTGGAGTTATAATGCGAGAGATGGCAACAAGTTTTGGGTACATATTTAAGGCGCAATTGTAGTGGTAGGACTCTTAGCAGAGTCCGCCTGGGGAAGTACCACACCTTTGCCAGTTATTTTACCACCAAGCAGTAATATGCAATCATTACTGTGTTCCGGTTTGAAGGGCAATGTTTCCAGAGAAATTACATGGCTTGGAGATATAACAACTTAGATATCTGGGTGACGAGCGCAGTGCAGTGCTAGGTAATGATTTGGACTCTTCATGTTCCAATAGCTGCGTGTCACTGTGCTGTTATGTGGCAGGCATGTTGCTTACCATCAGGCACATGCCCTGTTCATCTCGTCAATATTTATTTTAAAAAAAATGTCACATATCTCTCCTATTGTCCAACACGGAGGTGCAAACCTGGCTGGTGAGTAGCGGGGCAAAATCAATCCATACACTGTGTTATTTTTTTTTTTCGGACTCATTGGTAAATTCATACACATACAATATACCTACATGTAGATACAAATTATACAGACACTACAAGCACAGTCTATTAAATCACAGTCGTTCGACGCCGTCTAGACGGGGCAATCGTGCGGCGCGTGCGGGGCGAGACGCGGAAAGCGCGCTCCTGCATTGCCTACATTACAATGTTAGTATTGCAGGAGCGCCGCTCAGGGCTGATGTCTTCCGTATCTTTTAATTTGATTTTCATGCCACGTTTTTTAAATTGTGACAACCCTACCCGTGTCTAGACATTATCGGCGTTTCTCCCAAGATCAAAGGCGATGAACTACTTGTACTATTTTTATACTGTGCTATAAGTTTATGATAAACATACCGACATAAGTCGAAGGGTTAAATAACCTGTCTGTTAGAAAAATAATCTCGTAAAATAAATCTGAATCAGAAAGGTCGTTGACTCAGTGTAATATACCAATTGTTTGGAAGAGATAGCGGAAGTCTGATAAGGGAAGCGGTACAAAAGTTGAATGACCTTTTATCTAAAAGCGTCTTTCGAGTTTGCATTGAAACCACTGATTTCTAATTTCTCTTCCATTTTTAAACAGATTTTTTATTTTAAAAGTAATAACAATGGGATTGAATGAACTTATTAACTAGCAGTTAACCGCGACTTTGTTCGCGTAAGATTTAGATCTAAGGAGTTACTAAATTTAAAATTAGTGACTTTTCACCAGGATTTTGACCGACCTATAATTCTGTAACCATGAAGTCCTCTCCATATAGCTTTAGTGTAGCGTATTATGACATTATTATATTATGAAAAAAATCGTCCAAAAATTTAGAACATCACATAAGTTTTATGAATTTTGGTGTTGGTGTACATCTAAAACATAAACATCGCGCAACAACCGCGCTCGCATCCCGTTTCTAATTATAAAAGGCTTTATAATTTAACAACTCTGTCACTTTACTGCGGACGAGGTCCATTAGAGGGGTCCCACTGATGTGCCTTAACGATTTTGGTGGCTAAAGGCTAATCCACAGCAAATAATTTGTAATTGCCAAAATTGTACACTAAGTTTAATTCTAAAGAGTTGTATTAATTAAATAAATAAAAATTGGCAGTCATAGGAACTGCCGATAGAAGTGAAAACTTATAACTCAGAGTTTGATAGCTTACCTTGGAAACTACACAACCGGAGGGCGTGGATTCGCCTTCTTGGCATGGCCATCTAGAAATGCGTCAGCATTTCCCATTGGCTGATGCGTTTCTAGATGGCCATGCTATGGTGGCCTGTCCACGCCCTTTCAGCATTTCCCGTTGGCTGACGTATTTCTAGATGGCCAATAGCCATGGTCCCGAGTTTACCCGAAGCTTTCTTATCATACCCGAGCGTGATGAATGAATTCAATTCACAGCCCACGAAAAAGCTGTCTAGGCGCGCCTAAAGAAGTTTTCATTTCAATATATATTTAAAACCGTCTTTTTCGTAAGATTTTAATTTTCTTAATTTTTTAATAATCTTCAGAGTGGGGCGTTTTCATGATCTTCTTCTTCGTGTCGATAACGTTATTTTGTTTTTAAACCTAACTTACTTTATCTGTTTCCTACAATCTAAGGATTTTTTAAGAAAATTGCTTTTTAATTTAATTTTTTTTGTTGAATGTTAATGTTTTCATGATGAAAATAAACCTGTCTAAGCTAGTTCTCGATTTTTCCAAAAGATGCGCTTTTGTATCATTTTGTACTATCACAAGATATAAATAGTATTTTTAAACGAACACAGTAAAGTTTCATACGCGCTCAACGAGGCGTTTTGAGTAATAGATGTGTCAAATTATTGTCATTTTTTATTTAAAACATGACTTTTAGAGAAATTTTAAAATTATTAAAAAAATGACAATAATTTGACACATCTATTACTCAAAATGCTTCGTAAAAATTTGAAATTTTAAATTTTTACAACTTTACCAGCTGTACTCTTGCACGCGTTAGACACACACACACTTGCACACAGTTAGATTATGGTCTGGAAGAACCCATAGGCTGCTTTTTATCCCAGAAAAACAACGAGAACGGGAACTACGCGGGTGAAACCGTGAAGCGCCTCTAGTATATGATAGATATTTCTGTCCTAAGTAAAACAATATTACGGCCTAGAATGTCTATCACCTTGTTTATAAATTACCTTCTGCATTCAGCCAATACATTTAGCCAAGTGTAATACGCCAAGTGTAAGTGTATTTTTTATTTAAGTAAGTATATTATTTAGGTATGTATTAATATATTGTATTATTGTAGGTTTTAAGTATTAGAATGTATGCTTATTCATATGTATGTTTATACCATAATATTTTAGGTCACACTGTACCATAACCCCGTCTATTTCTATTCATATTTCTCTCCATCCTTCGGTTGCCTGGAAGAGATCGCTTTTAGCGATAAGGTCGCCATTTGTTTAACTAGCTTTAAGGATATATCATTTTGTGTATTGTTTTTTTTCTTTGTGTATTGTGGACAATAAAGAGTATCTATCTATCTATCTATCTATACGCCTTTTAGTCTGTCCCACTTAAAGGCACGTATTCTATTGAACTATAATAAAATGTAGCATGATATGTCGTTACGATGGATTAAACAACAGATAACAAAAATAAGAGGCTTTGTAAGTATCATGGGCGTAAACTAAGTTTAATGGGAAACCAGCTTTAGGGACATCATAATTTGGTCAGGAATTTACCTTTACGACTTCGGGAAGGATTAGGGGACAAAGGTTAGAAAGGATGAGGAAGGTATCAATTTCGATATAAATAGCTATATGCTGTGAGCAAGGAGGTCGGAAATGAATAAAGTTGAATAAAGTTTAACTGGATATCCGTAAAAGTCGGGTCACACAGAGGCGATCCGATAGCGATAGCGATCCGGATCGTATCCGAGTATGGGATCGCGCCCGCTTGCTGTGTATCAGGTTTTCGAACTCGAACATTACAAAAAATCCCGTTTCGGATCGCTATCGCTATCGCTATCATTATCGCTATCGCTATCGCTATCGGATCGCCTCTGTGTGACCCGGCTTTAAATCACATTATTATTATCCATGGGCGTATAAAAAATGTCGCACGTAGTCTCGCTAAAACAAAAACTGTGTCAATAGAGTCGGCCACATAGGCTCAATCACGTCATAACGTATACATTCTCGTATTTGTACAAATTATGCTGAAATTTGAAACACAGTTGTATTTATGGACTGGAAGAACACATAGGCTACTTTTTATCCCGGGTAAAACCGTGAGGCGCTGCTAGCTATTTTATGAATTAATCATTAATTGTACGAGTTTCATAATAACAAGCTTTGCTTAGATTGTAATATGATGTTGTATGAAGAAGTCTCCACTAGTTTTCATTTGTTGATATTCAAAAAATTACAATTTGATATTAATACATATATGTTACAAAAAAAATCATAAATGCAAGAGCTACATACATTGTTTGTTAAAAAAAAATGGCAGTCATAGGAACTGCCGATAGAAGTGAAAACTTATAACTCAGAATTTGATAGCTTACCTTGGAAACTACACGGGTGAAACCGGAGGGCGTGACCTGGTCATCATGGCATGACCATCTAGCAATTCAGCAACATTTCCCATTGGCTGACGCATTTCTAGATGGCCATGCCATGATGGGCAGGCCACGCCCTTTTAGCATTTCCCATTGGATGACGCATTTTTAGATAGCCAATGGCTATGGTCCCGCTATGGCGTTTACCCGAAGATTTCTTATCATATCCGAGCGTGACGCTAGAACTCATTTCACAGCCCACGAAAAATCTGTCTAGGCGCGCCAAAAAAAAGTTTTCACTTCAAAAATCCTTAAAACGTTGTAAACATCCTGTTTCATTAGTCCTCTAATCCTTGAAAATTCAAAAGTAAAATTTAATTTCCTTTTTTGTAGCACAATTTATTATAGAGATTATATTATTGGCTTTAATTCTTGGTAACTAATCAGGATTATCAAACGTTATTGTGAAACAGTAGCCAACGTTAGGGTGTAAGAAATTCAGATGGTCAACTCGGGTCAGTTATTTGTTTTTACCCGACTGAAAGAATGGTTATGTTTTTCGCGCGTATCTTGTATGTTTGTACATTTCTTTATTCCCACGTATCTTCCAAACGGCTGGATGGATTTTGTCAATTAAGATATCGTTAGATTCGTCTCAATCACCCGACTGTCCTTATAGGGGTATGTTGTGTGTCATAATGTTTTTTATCTGTTGTTTTTTTACAGTCGGGTTTTTAAATTAAAGTTATTTATAACTAGCTGAACGCGCGCGCGTTGCTACGCCATCTATCGAAAATTGGTCGTACCAATTCAAATTTTGAACAAATTCGGTTACTTTATGTTCCTTCTAATGACGCAACCTTTAACATATGACAAATGCTGTCAAGCAACGAAAGCTCTCTAAAAGCAATATTTTTCCCCCGTTTTTGTTACATTTTTCATTCATCCTCGGCTCCTGTTGATGGTAGCGTAATGTTAAATACCCTATAGCCTTCCTCGATAAATGGACTATCTTACAAAGAAATAATCTTTCAATTCGGACCAGTAGTTCCAGAGATCCTTGCTTTCAAACAAACAAACAAACAAACATACAAACAAACAAACAAACTCTTCAGCTTTATAATATTAGTATAGATATGACTTACGCTTGATAGTAAACACAATGTCTGCCCGTAATAACATAACCCAATTTAGCTATTGGAACATTAGGCTGCGCCTGTCTCGAAGCCTCGTATTTTGGAGTGGGTCACCAGTACGCATCTTCAGATTTGGGGGGCCACCAGTAGAATTACGTCAAATCGAGTAAAAAGGACTTTCGTAGTAGCGCCCCACGATTTTACCCGTGTAGTAGCCGTTCCGGTTGTTTTCCCGTGTTAAAAAAAATGTATATATACTATTACATATTTTGAGATTTTTTAGATTTTTAATTTAAAGTATACGTTTTGGGACCTTTGACTCCCTCCCCCCCCACTTCTTGTCTTTTTGTAACTCAAACAAAAGCTTTTTGTCACGTGAACTAAAACTAAGCGGGTAGTACCGCGGGACACTTGACTGTTAGTACTTAACTAGGTAATGAAAATATGTATAGTCGATAATTATATTATAGAATTGAGAACCTTCTCTTTTTTTGAAGTATGTAGGTTAAAAGGAGCCGTTTTCTCAATTCAATCATAATCTTAGTTAAAGAATAAGTAAATAAATAAGATTTTTCCGTACGGTTCCTTTGTACCGATCGTAAGCAGATGAGGTGCATGTTAGTTATGGCGTTATAATGATGATAAAAGTATGACACTTCCACAAGAGCGACAAGACAAGAGCGATCAGGGTAGCGATTCTGAAACCATTCGGTTACATCCGACACGGAATCTCATCTCTCGGTCTTTGTCTTATCTGTTTAGCATGACAAAGACCGAGAGATGAGATTCCGTGTCGGATGCAACCGAATGGTTTCAGAATCGCTACCCAGACCCGTGCTTTCGGTGTAAAGCGTTTGTTCTAACTCTATACGTAGTATATGTAAACTCTTTGATCATAATCTTTCATCCATACTGTTACACTGTATCGCTCCTCTAATCCCCTGCTCAGCCAGGATTAGCGTAACGGCCACAACGATTACCGCCATCCCTTACATATTGCGTGATTTACTACCCCTGGACCTACCCTCGACGAGGTTTACTACCCCTGGACGAGGGTAGATACAGGTACGGGCGGGACAATTTATTGTCTTATCTATGGACTTGTTGGGAATGTGCTTACGATACGTTTATGTAGTCTGTTTTGTAAATTAACTGCCAAATTGGGGTGTTGTCCCACAGGAGCTGACTCTTAAAACAATACGGTTTCGATTCAATTTTGTATTGGTTTATTTTTGGTAGACTCTTTGCGGAGACTGTCTGGGGAAGTACTACAGCCTAACAGTAATCATATTACGCAATAAGTAATACTATAACGTGAACGTTTGCACGTTTTGATGTTTCGATGTTTATTGATAAATCATGTCATCTTCACTCTACTATTTCTTTGTTTAATTCCTGCCACTAATGGTTGCCTGGAAGAAATCGCTATTAGCGATAAGGCCGCCATTTATGGCACTAGTAATAAGTATTTCATGTTTTGTATATTTTGATTTTTTACTGGTGTGCATAATAAAGCGTTTCTGTCTGTCTGTCATGTCGGACCAGCTGAATAGATCGGGTTGGAATATGGAACGCAGTTTGATTATAGTCTGGAATAGCATTTTGCTACTGGCTACTACTACTAGCTATCGCAATATATACAATAGGCGAGAAGACTAAAAAAACTAATTAGTCCGTCAGTTCATAAATAATAACAATAATAAATAAATATTGGTGGACAATTTCCACACAACACCATCTGACCCCAAACTAAGTTAAAGCAAAGCTTGTGTGATGGCGGCCAGATAGCTGATATAATACTTATATAGTTTTAAATACATACTTATTATACATAGAAACACCCAGACACAGTACAAACATTTAGTAAGTTAGATTAATAAAAAATATATAAATATATTGTACACGTATTTTTTCCTTAGTCTCACAAACAAAAAAATACGAAGATACTGCGCTTAGAAGTTTCGAGTAACGTCACGTTCTGGTACGATTTTTACTATAGAGTGACATCACAACTCCCCACTCCGGAAGTTTGATGATCTAAAGGGTGTCTCAGTAAAGGCCGATTTACATGAGGCGAGCGAATGCTCATCCCCACTGTATCAAATTAATTTGCTGTAAACAAACGTAGAGCATTCTTTCGTTGTTCTGTTTGCGTTCGCAAAGATTCTATGTAATATATAATATGGAAAACGCTAAGAACGATCTTTCGTTTACACTAAAAGATAGAGAAAGAATGCTCTTGTTCCAGCTCTAGCTCTATGCTCGTTCAGTTTAAATCGGCCTTAAGAGTGCACTTTTTCATTTTAAAATAAAAATAAGTATATTATGACAGACATAGTTGTGATATTTTTATTGTATTGTAAAGAAGACATGTTCCGATTAAGAATAAAATATCCGGCAAATGACCCCCACGGCTCCGATGCCAGGCCATTACTCTTTTCATTAAATTTTCCATGACTTTTGCACAGAGATGTGGCTGTGTGTGATCTCACCGATGGCACGTTGGATTTCCGATTTGAGCTCAGGAATTTTAAATGGTGTATTATTGACCTTGTCGTCATCTTGTAGTGGTAGGACTCTTGGCAGAGTCCGCCTGGGGAAGGACCACAACTTTGCCAGATATTCTACCGCCAAGCAGTAGGCAAACATTACTGTGTTCCTGTTTGAAGGGCAAAGTTTCCAGATAAATTACAGGGCTTAGAGATATAACAACTTAGATCTCTGGGCGACGAGAGCAGTGCAGTACTAGGTAATGATTTGGACTCTTCATGTTCCAATAGCTGCGTGTCACTGTGCTGTTACGTGGCAGGGACGTTGCTTACCATCAGGCACATGGCCTGCTCGTCTCGTAACTCTTTATTTAAAAAAAAAAACATTATTGGAACGCCAATTATACGGCAGAACCGGTGGTGCGTTGATAGTTGATAATAAAACTAAAATGAAATATCAAAAGTTGTGAAACTAATTACGGAACGCGCAGAAACCGTGCGATGCAGCGCTATGTTCTGCGCGGCTAGGTATACAGGGTTGTTGGTTATCAGCCTGCATCATTTTAGGGATGTACAGTACATTAAATAGGTCAAATTTTGTTCTACAGTTAATGTTTTTTTTTTTCATTAAAAAAAAAGTGTACTTGCATCGACCTCTGTATAACAATTCGTAACATGAGCGCGAGTGCTCTTTAACGCTCGATAAATGATGTGCCAAGTGAATAAACACTAAACAGCCGCTAAACAGTGCTTTAGAGGACAACAAATAATTTTTTTTGGATATATATACCTATTGAGTTTTAACAAAAGTTGTTTGTTTAAATATTATACAGAACATGCCCTTAAACGGATGCAGGCTCGTTGTCAGTAACCCTGTATAAATACTGACCCTGTAGTCGGGGTCGTAATAATAAGAATTCGGCTTCGGTAGGGACCCGTAAGAGGTGATAAAAGAGGATATCTATGGGCTCGTACTAAAGGTAGCCTTTCGAAGCGATCGTCTATAGCGTCACTGGCGCTGCGACAGAGCGACAGATAGAAAGATGTTCCATACAAATGAATGAAATTCTATGGAACGCCATTCGAGCACAGCGACTCTAACGCCAACGCTAAGCGTTTCACAAATTTAAAGTAGCGCAGCGAGCTATGGAGAGAGCTATGCTTGGAGTTTCTCTGAGGGATCGTATTCGGAACGAAGTGATCAGTCAGAGAACCAAGCTAACAGACATAGCTCTACGCATTAGCAAACTGAAGTGCCAATGGGCCGGCCATATCTGTCGCAGAACCCATAACCGTTGAAGTAGACGTGTTCTTGAGTGGAGACCACGAATCGGTAAACGTAGTGTAGGACACCCTGAGACTAGATGGAGTGACGATATGCGGAAGACAGCAGGCTGTGGAAGGAGACGTATAGCCGAGGATAGGGCTGAGTGGCGAGCCATGGGAGAGGCCTATGTCCAGCAGTGGATTAGGATAGGCTGATGATGATGCCACTAACGCGGCGTCTTTGACGTCACTAACGCTGCGTTAGTATCGCTGTGCTCGAATGATGTTCCCTAGAATTTCATACATTTGTATGTAACATCTATCTGTCGCTCTGTCGCGGCGCCAGTGACGCCATAGACGCTCGCTTCGAAAGGCTACCTTTACAAGGATGGGCTTGAGGCCCCTAACCTCCTGTGAAGCCAAACAGAGAAAAGACTACGACATGGTAAGGCCCGTCTTGCTTAGTTTATCATCTAAGGGTCTAAAAAATAAAGAAGGTGCCTCAAGAAAGGTGTTAAGGGGATGCCGGTGCGTTGCAACTGAGATCCTCGTGTCCATGCACTGATGTAGGCCACCGATGGTCTTTTAGTGAGTAAGATTTCTCATAACCTGGCTGTACCCTACAACCGGCGCTTCTACCGCCTAACTAAATCGGCTATCGCTTTGCTAATGCTGTCGCTATCATTTCAAGCGAAAAGAAAAGAGAGAGAAACATCAAAGCGATGACATTTTTCGTTCGGCGGTAGACCCCCGGGTAAAACATTTGCCCCACGTTACCAAAAACAAAGTTATATAAATATAGTACCAGAGTAGGTACAAGTAGGAGTTTTTGATGCTTTTTTTAGAAAGTTTTTAAGGTGAAATCTTCTTTCGGCGCGCCACAGACAGATTTTTCGTGGGCTGTGAATTGAATTCTAGCGTCACACTTGGGAATGATAAGAAATCTTCGGACAAACTCGGAACCATGGCCATGCTCATGGCCGCGCCCTCTCGTTTCACCTGCGTAGTTTCCAAAGCGAGTTACAAGTTTTCACTTATATCCTATGACTGCCAATGTTTTTCAATAAGTACTGCAATTTTAGTTGTAGTAATGTTCTCACTCTCAAACTTCATCACATATATCAATAAAACCATAGTTAGAATTGTTCTGTAAAAAATCACGTAGGTAACTCAATTATAAATCGATTTATAATCTCAACTTTAAGTTAGGTACATTGTTTTTAATTCTACAAACTCCAAACACCAAGATCAACAGAACCATGATTTAAAATAAATCACTAAATTAAAAAATTATCAATTTATAATCTCCACGTTAAGTTATATTGTACAAAATTGATTTTAATTATACAAACTCACCTATTTTCACTCTCCCAAACTTCAACACAGATAAACAGAACCGAAAATTAAATCAGTTCAAGATAACCACTTATCAACTTATGCAGTCAACTCGTGTCGTTAATCCGTGAGTAATTCTACCCTCTCCCGTTTCTAATTAAGTGGCGTATTAATTAAAATGAATCCATAAGTAAGCCGGGCGTGAACATGTGAGATCTGTATGCAAATTGCTCGAGAAAACTTGCGGCTTTCAGAGTTTGTGGTCCGGAATAGGGGAATGAAACACGCAAAACGGTTTTAAAATACGTATTCCCTTTCAGCTCACTATATATGTAGTTAATTTATACGCTGTAGAAGTAGGAGCTAGAGATATACCAGCAAAATATCTCTAGAATCTCCTGAAAGACCTTGGCTTGTCCAGAAGTGCAGTAAGTTCTATACTAGAACGAGTATCTAAAGCTGCACTAGTAGGATCATATCGGATTTGGCTGGGCAGGGAGAGAAACACGAGTAGTGAAGGTGAGTGTTGATGCACGTCAGAAATTTGGAACACATCCTATCCTACTAGTATACTATAAATGTCAATGTATGGATGTTTGGATATTTGGATGTTTGGATGTTTGTTGCTCAATCACGTCGTTACGTATGAACGCATCGAAGTGAAATTTGGAACACAATTAGAACATAGCCTGGAATAACACATTTACTACTTTTATCTCGAAAAAATAAAGTGCCTGGGAACTACGCGGATAAAACCCAGGGGCTCAGCTAGTAGGTTCTAATTTGGAATAACACATAGCCTAATTAATATCCCGAAAAAATAACGGAAACGAAAACCACGCGAGTGAAACAGCTAAGGGGTGCTAATTATGTATTAAATCTAAATACAATTGTCCATTGGACCAGCGCCACAGATCAGAAAATAGTGCCAGCGCTTCCGATTGGCTATACATTTACTGTGGTAACGCTAACCACGCTAAATTTATAGCTAACATGTTAAGTCAAATAAAACTAGTTATTGCAAAGATTAGATTTTAGATATTTAAATTTTTTTTATCGATTTTTTAGATCGATGTTCTAAATTTAGATTTATTCGATATTATCGAATTTATTATTTTGATCGATTTAGATCGATGTATTTAGATCGATGACTTCCAGCACCCCACGGCTTCACCTGCACAGTTCCCCTATCCGTGACAAAAAGTAGTCAAAATGAATTCCAGACTATAATTTTTAATTTGTAATCCGAATTTCAGCCCGATCCGTTCAGATGTTCCAACATTATTGAGCAGAAAACATCAAATTATCTAAACATCCAAACTTTCCCCATTATAACATTACCTACTCGTAGAAGAACATTCCCGTTTATACAAACGAGTTTGAGGTCTTATTGGGTCAAAGTTATCGACTAAACAACCCTTGAAACCCTACGTGGTCTTCCCAACTGACCACCGAAATATTATGATACGGGTAATAATACTTCAGCTTTTCCTTAAAGGATATTGGGGTTGCCACCCTCTAAATTTCTCCTCAAATATTGTCCATTATGAGACAGTATTGTGTACTAAGTTGCTAAGTTGCTAAATTTTGACGCTGGGTTGCCCGTCTTTATAGAGGACTACTTGGTAGGTATTTGTTTTGTAACTATGGCATACCTTTACTTGTATAATTAAAGTTGAAGTTTATGCTTACGAAGTAATCATTGGAATTGCAAATATTTGGAAAAAAGTATTTTTACGATATTTAGAAAACATATGGAAGACGTCAGCCCTGAGCCGCGCCCCTGCAATATGATACTAACATTGTAATGTAGGCAATGCAGGAGCGCGCTTTCCGCGTCCCACCCCGCGCGCCCCGCACGATTGCCCTGGCTAGACGGCTACGTTGAACGGCTGTATGATTTAAAGACTGTGGTTATAGTTAGTAAAATTGTACTGTTTGTAAAAATGTAAGCTGACCGCGTTGGTCAAAGCTCAAATTAAAAAAACACTCATTTTAGACATGTTAGGAATCGTCTGGTGGTTCCTCACTCTGCAAGGCTAACCATCGGCAACGGGGTCTAAGCTTTTAGCCACTCCACTCCGGGATCCGTGAGTTTTGTCATTTGGCTTCTTTTTTAACATATTTCTTGGATTAGGAGAAGAAGAGGAAATTTTTAAACCTAATTCTAGTGCTAGACCGATTTCGTAATTTGAGCCGATCACTACCGTTTGAGATTCACTAGTAATCGACTCGACGTCGTCATTTGCTATTTTCTACGGCGCCTCCTTCTTGGTTAGAGCCTCCACCACGGCCGCTTTTCTGTCCCTGATGACCATCTGCAAGTTGAACTCTCTGATGGTATCTAGTGGTGCAGCCAACGCTTGCCGTACGAACCGACCGATGATGAATAAAAAGAGTTTAAAACTAATTTCTTTGACAATTCCTGTACAGTTTACATTATACCACAGATCAGAAAATAGTTGTTATAACCTCAAATCAACCTAGGATCTGTATCTTGGGCGCTTATGTCCAAGTCGCTACATCATCTAACACTTTTATTGCATTTCCATAACTAAAGCACATCTTTGTTGTCCATAGACCGGCAAAGATCTAGAAAAAATCAAAATGACCAAACGTACCAGTCAAAAACGTACCTATAGTCGAATATATAGAGACATTAATGCATTAAGCCAAAATATAACTTTGCCGTACGTCGGCAGCACGTAAGCCACAAAACTTTTCAAAAACTCAGTTTTATGTAAGCACGAACAAATGTATTTTCGACTCTATCCGCTTTTAAAATTCAATTACGAAATCCTACGCACAGAGTCGTTACCACAAGTGTTATAATAAGTTCGCAACTTAATCATTACTTAATGAAGTGTAATAGACTCACATACCTCTCGTGTTAACTTTGAAATATCGTGTTTTAACTCGACAACGGATTTGAGTAAGCTTAGCTTGGATGGAAAATGTGGTCCAAGGTATAAGAGAACAACTCTCTAGAATTTTAATGATTATAGGGATGATGAATGGGTCAATATACCATTTTAAAAAGTGCGTCAAGAAGATAATGAAAAAATAGGGGACATTAAATTTATTTTTTGTTTTATCAAATTAATAAAAATCGACAACGATAAATATAGATCATTAAAATTCCGTAATAGGATTTGTCAAGTCTACATAAAAATCATAATTATATAGAAGTGACGTCAATCGAAACTTCTAAGCATCTTAATTTTTTTTTTGAAACAATAGAATTCGCCCGCGAACGTTGCGGGAGACGGGCGGATACCGCGCGCGGCGCGGGCGTAAAATGCGTCGTGAGTTATGCTTTCAATTTTCACATATATACACCGGTGTGTAATATAGTACCCAAAAACTTGGTTGATGACGAAATATACAAACTTAACTTTGCGGACGGGTTTTTGGCGGGAAACATTTTTTTTTAGTGATTTTATTTGGGAAGGTATACCGATAAATTTTTGTTTAATGGCGTCTACTTGAACTGGTCTTTGTTTTGATGTAATCCACATTAAAATTAAAGTCCATTTACATAGAAAAATCGTAAAATTAAAAAAAAACAAAATTTACAATTTTTGGCGGGAAAATAGTCCCGAAGTATTGAAATATTTTTTAAAAATATATTTGTGCTATCGAATGCAGTTATTTTTGGTTTTTCGAGTTTGTTATTTCGTATACAACACATTTAAGCCATAAAACCACTGTCTCCTTCATAAATTATTAATGTAATAGCTGATCGACTACTTGAGAAATCGCAAAAAAAAATCTCAAGTGTCAAAAATGTTAGTTTACATTTTAAGTACATTAATTATAAACAAACGATACCGCTAGAAGCGTCTTGAAATGCTCTTGAGAATAAATGGGCTCAAACGGATACAAGTAGGGCGGCACTTCATATGTCGAAGCACAAACACCGCGCTTATGTAACCTGACACCCGTTTTCCCGCCAAAATTGTAAACGCGAAGATCAGGCGGTGTAGCAAGCGGATATTATACAAATATATCTACATTCTACAGATGTCGCGGGACCAAAACCGCGGCGGGTGCGGCTGAAAATCGCTCCATGAGTTAGAGTGTTATGAGTTAGAGCCTTAGACTATCATGCACAAAATCCATTTTTAGCAAAACCATTGCTATAAAATGTAGTTGTAAGACACATATACATGCTGTCATTGCAATCCGGACAAAACGAGCGCTTTCGCCTAGATACCTACAAATACATAAAAGTATGCCATCTATGAAAGCCTGTACAAAAGTATAGCATGAAGTAACACGAACATTTTTGTACTTTCTTTGCTATAATACTGCTCGTAACTTACGCCAATCCTTTCGAAGGAAAGTTCCTAATGTTTTGATTAATATTTCAAGAGGTACGCCGGAAACGTTACCTGAGGCTGGCTCGGAGCTAACGCCTTTACATTCCACTACAATGGAGATCGTTACTGCTTAGTAAGTGCTCGTTAGCACATGATTTGCGTGTCACAGTCTGAAATAAGTAAGCTGTACTCGAAATGCTCGTAGCTCGAAAAAGCGACATCGTTTTATGGTTGATGTTCCAAAGACACGAACGAAGAGATTTGAATCTACTTTTGTGATAAGAACGTCTAGGCTTTGGAACACGTTGCCTGAGTGGGTTTACCACGATGATTACAATCTTTGTGTCTTCAAATCGAGAGTGAGTTTTTCTAGTTAAACACGCTCCATCGTAGACCGCAGCGTCGCTTAACATCAAGCGAGATGGCGGTCAAGTGTAAACCTATAAATGTTAAAAAAAAACAAGCTTATAGCTTTTTTAAAGTTACGGCTGGTCTAGTCGGGATAACGATGACTCTCAATCCGGAGCCCCCGGGTTCAAATCCCACGCGGACCACTGTCTTTTCGAAGTCATGTGCGTAGTGCCGTTAACTTTAAAACGGTGAAAGAAAACAGCTTGAACGACTTTGTACCTAGAATCTTTCGAGGTTATGACTGTGTCATGGATTTTGCCCTTGACTCTCTCATTGCGAGAGAAGGCCCCGAGTCCCAACAGTGGGAACATTTAGTGGGCTGCTTATACTTAAGCTTTAGGTATACTTATATCTCTATATCCCAGTATATAGGACCCAAATTAGGATAACTGGCAAGGTCAAAAATGTACCATTCTAATTATTAAACCGTCAAGTAGATTATGAAAAAATATAAGAAAAGTATATTTTTTTAAATTAAAGAGTGACGAGACGAGCAGGCCATGTGCCTGATGGTAAGAAACATGCCTGCCACATAACAGCACAGTGACACACAGCTATTGGAACATGAAGAGTAAAAATCATTACCTAGCACTGCACTGCGCTCGTCACCCAGAGATCTAAGGTGTTATATATCCAAGCCCAGTAATTTCTCTGGAAACATTGCCCTTCAAACCGGGGTGTCTAAAAATGTCATCGCTTTGATGTTTCTCTCTCTTTTCTTTTCGCTTGCAATGATAGAGACAGCATTAGCAAAGCGATAGCCGATTTAGTTAGGCGGTAGAAGCGCGGAACTTAGTTACGCTTACGCATTACTGCTTTGCGGTAGAATAACTGGCAAAGGTGTGGTACTTCCCCAGGCGGACTCTGCCAAGAGTCCTACCCCTACTTTATCTTTTTGTTTTAAAAAATACTAATAATCGACAAAGATATCGATCATCAAACTTTCGGAGTGGGGTTTATGACGTCACATTTTTGTAAAAATCGTACAATGAAGTGACGTCACTCGAAACTTCTAAGCACTGTAATCGTCTTTGTATTTTTTTTGTTCGTGAAACAAAAGTGCGTTTACAATATTGTTTAATAATGTAACTTTGTAACTGACGGAAATTAGTTTCTTAGTCATCATGAACGTCATCAGTTTTATAGTGGAGGAATAGATAGTTAATAAATGATGATGGAACAAATTAATCTATTTATATACAACTTTGTATATCACTATCTACAATAAGTTGTTTGACACATGTAACTACTATAGTTAAAACCTAGTTATATCACAATTAAAAAAACTAATCTACTACTAAACGACTTTTTATTTAAAAAACTGAACAAATATGTCGCTAAGCTAAAATATAAGCATTATATTTTATATCTTGGAACAAAATGTTTGATACTTTGATTTAAAAAAATACATGTTTTACAGATTTATGTATATCTGTTCAAAGTCAGTACGGTCCACAGCTAAAATAAATTGCAACTAAAAACTAATGTCTCATACAACGCTGGCAGAATGCGCCAAGTGAAATGCCAAAAAATAAAAAACACGTAGAAAATGCACAGCAGTAGCACACCCCAGACACTCGGCCTAAACTCCAAACAAACGGTGAAGTCGACATACCTACACTCACACAACTACGCATATGTCGTTCGAACACATTTATGCATGTGTGCGTGTCATCTAGGGTTACTAAATTATTTTATGGAATAGCTGTGACCCGTGAGTTCACCTGCCTGTGTTAAGTGGCTTACAATCTTACCTAGTTAGTGTTCGATCTTATCTTTAATGTAGGTAAAATAGTTACACAGTTTATAAAAATGATTCAATATTTGTAGAAATTCTTATGAAATTAAAAATCTCTTATTCTTGTTTCGTATAATAGACGAAAAATTTGGTACCATTTTGTTAAATAATACAGCATCATGGTCGTATTCTCATAGAAAATTATCGTCTGATATAATAACCCTTCGTTGAGTCCGCCTCGCGTCCGCGAGGGGGAGGAAGCTTGAAATTGGCGGGGGGTGGGGAGTGTCCGTTCTATCTATATTATCTATTCTATGGCAGTAGACAAACAAAAAAAAATGTTTGTCTGTAAAGTCGGTTTACTGACGATAGAACGTGACAATGTCTTAAGAAAATACTGATGGAATGGTAGCATTTTTCAAAAGAAAATTTTAATTTCATTTGTTTAATAGATTTGTATGTAAAAAGTAATCAGTAGAATTTAGTCATTTTCAACCAAAACAATGCAAAAAAGCTTTTAGATGCCGGGGATCGAACCCGGGGCATTTCACATGCAAAGCGAACGCTCTACCACTGAGCTACATCCCCGCTTGAACTACTGGTCGAAATAATTAATACAACTGTAACAAACATGCGGCGAGGTAACGACCGACGGTAACGGTACATGACGTCATGTTTTGTGGGCGTGCAGCCGGCTTCATCGAATTATAAGACGTTATCACGTCAAAAAGTTACCACTAACGTTTAGTCCATAAAACCTCATCGTGCTACATTCCTCTTTTATTTGATCAAGAATTTCATTAATTCCTTTCGGGGAAATAATTAAATTCTATTTAACAAATTATTTGCTACTAAAAAAAAATGTATATCTGTGCGAAGCCAGGACGGTCCACAGCTAAAATAAATTGCAACTAAAAACTAATTTCTCATCCAACGCTGGCAAAATGCGCAAAGTGAGATGCCAAAAAAAAAAACACGTAGAAAATGCACAGCAGTAGTAATAGTCTACAAACAAAAATGTTACCACTAACGTTTAGTCCATAAAACCTCATTGTGCTACATTCCTCTTTTATTTGATCAAGAATTTAATTCATTCCCCCAAACAAACACATTGCTCCACGTGTGCCGTTCCGTTCTAGATTTAAATTCAAACATTCGAAATTTGAATTCAAATAGAGGTAGCCAGCTCGGCCAGTGTTTAACTAACGAATACTCGTTTCCATTTGCTTGGGCGTATATAGGGAAGGGGCAAATGAATAAAAAATGTTTAAAATGATTGGTTTTCAGCGCCCGACCAAAAAGAGGGGTATTATAAGTGTGATATCTATGTCTGTCTGTATATGTTTGTTTGTCTGTGGCACCGTAGAGCTCAAACGGATCGACCGATTTCAATGTGTTTTTTTTATTTGAAAGTTAGTTTCCGTGCGGTGTTTTTTTTAATAAAGAATTACGAGACGAGTAGGACATGTGCCTGATAGTAAGCAACACGCCTGCCTCATAACAGCACAGTGACACGCAGCTATTGGAACACGAAGAGTCCAAATCATTACCTAGCACTGCATTGCGCTCGTCACCCAGAGATCTAAGTTGTTATAATATCTCTAAGCCCTCTAATTTCTCTGGAAACATTGCCCTTCAAACCGGAACACAGTAGTGGTTCTTAGCTATGTTTGGTTAATATTGATTCAAAATGGCGTCCTCCAGAAATGAAAGGGCTCGACTAGTAGAATACTAAGCACTATGATAAATTTCAAATCCAATATGGCCGCCACCACAAAATGGCAAATTTTTTTTTCACTGTTTCCTCAATATGGATATGAAATTAACTACTAGAAGTAACTAGTAAAATACTGTACAAATTTCAAATCCAAGGTAGTCGAGCTTTGATGAAACTAAGTAAACGAAGATAAGGTACGCTCTAATATAAAGACAGGATAATGTGCCGAAAATCTCACACAAGTATACGCAATGTGCACACAGCTTCACTTGCATCGTGAGAGACGTTTGAATGAATGACAAAGACATCATGACAAGTAGGCAGTAGGTGCAAATGAGATAGCTATACATAACATTTGTGTAGATATTATTTTCGACAAGAATAGAAAGACATAAAAATGCACTGGCGTGAAAGAGACAAAATAGCCGCAACTAACATATCGCCGGTCGTGTTGCACTCTTACGCTGTATGTATATCTGTCTCTTTTTAGAAAAGGCCAATTCTACAATTGTTTACAACAGAAAAATAATTTTAGATGTAATAATCATTGAACTGTTATGGAAATAATTAAAGATTTTATGTACTTACGCATGAAAAGTGATACCATGGAACTTGTTCTTGGTCTTTGAATTGTTTGTTCACCTTGCAAAAGCAGAATAAGACATTATTACGGCTCATATGGGATTTTTTTGAATTGTTAGCGAACGTCCACTCAACTTGTGGCTCCTGTTGCGACTGAGACTCAATCAGGAGACGTCACCTGATTTTACATTGTCATCGTAGATGAGCGCGTGCCGCTTCTTAGTGTTGTAAGAGTTCAATGTAGTCGAGGGATTTTATTTTATTTTATTCTTGGTAAAAGAAAACGTTTTGTTCTGAAATTACGTCTTCAATTCGAAAGTGAATTGGTTTCTTTTAGGTAGGCAGGTAGGCATGTTCTATCGTAGACTAAATCGTCGCTTGGCTTGATCGAGTCAAGGGAGATGGCGGTCAAGTGTAAACCTAAGTACAATATTGAGGTATATATAAATCCCGTGTCTACATGTTTGTTTCCAATGAACTCTTCACCAAGTCAACTGGTAGATATTCACGAAACTAAGCGAAAATATATTTTTTTATTTTTATTTTCATAAGTTTACACTTGACCCTCAACTCGCCTTATGTGTTACTATCTGTGGCCGCGGTTTCACGCGCGTTTTTAGGTTTTTTGTTTATTTCGCGGAACCCTGTTTATTATTCTCAAGTAAAAGTAGCCTTAGTTATGCATTAGAACATAAGATATCTAGCAGTGACAGCCTTGTCATAATCGGTCCAGCCGTTTCGGAGATTAGTCGGAACGAACAGACAGACAGCCACAAATGTTTTGTTGGTATATCTACCTTCTATACATTAGTAGCCATGGATGTAGTACAAAGCGGTTTTTTCAATTTTACAAACAGTATACAATATGTTATAAGTAAAGACTTGGTCCAAATTAGGAGGCAGGATAGTTTTTATTTCGATAAATGATTGTAATAGTATAATTATAATTTACTTTTAAATTTGTTTTTGATTGTAAGTTTCATTAGTCTCGAACGCTACACTACATTGCTCGAGCGAAGTCGGGACATACTATAGTATCTAATAGTAATAAAAAAAACAGTTTTATACCCAGATTTTATAAAAAAATATTTAATTTTCTCAAAACAAAAATAAAAAGAAAAGAAAGAAAACCAAACTTTTTTATTGATATTTTAATAACCACCACACCATTTTAAATAAAATTGAAATGGGACCACTCAGAAGTACCTAATTACGAGTATTGTACACAAAAAAAATATCTAAATTAATTCGCAACTGGCAGAGGTACATTATAAAAAAACACAACCTATTTCTCCTTTTTTGAAGTTGGTTAAAACACGGCAATCGGAATCACTATTTTTGATAAATGCGTAGTTTGATGAACATCCTTACATAGAGATCGGTGGGCAGAACAGGGTCGATAGGCAATAAAGGCCGTCTGAGGTCAACTGATGGGTACCTACTATAATTTAGTAGTGGTAGGACTCTTAGCAGAGTCCGCCAGGGAAGTACCACACCTTTGCCAGTTATTCTACCGCCAAGCAGTAATGTGCAAACATTAACAGTAGTTTTCCGTTAAAACCGGAACACAGGTTCCGGTTTGAAGGGTAATGTTCCCAGAGAAATTACAGGGCTTAGAGATATAACAACTTAGATCTCTGGGTGACGAGCGCAGTGCAGTGCTAGGTAATGATTTGGACTCTTCTTGTTCCAATAGCTGCGTGTTACTGTGCTGTTATGTGGCAGGCATGTTTTTTTTTTTTATAGCATAGAGTGACGAGACGAGCAGGTCATGTGCCTGATGGTTGCTTACCATCAGGCACACCATGTCCTGCTCGTCTCGTCACTCTTTATTTAATAAAATAAATTAAAAAAAAACTACTTTGTACCTCTAGAATTATTCCAGAATACCAGTGGGACAAAATACGAACCAGCAACGAAATAAATAATCATCGCGTGACGCTTGCGCAATGACAGATAACAATCTGGTATCAATTCATGTTATTCTTAAAAGTTCTTTTTAACGACAAAAAAGTCTTAATATATATTTTTTTAACTTTCGTCGTGCGGCGTAAACTTTCTTGCTACGATTTCGTACTTGGCTCAAAGGAACACAATTTGAACAAGGATCAAATATTTAATTTGTGTCCCTGTCCAATGACGAAAAATAAAATAAAATTACGTCGTAAACTTTTTTTCTTCGTCCTACAATAACTTTTTCTCGGCCCTAATAGGTTTAATCACGTTCTAAATAATGAAAAAAGTAGGTTCGCTTTATCGCTGGCCAGTTATAAATAACGTTTTATCGCGAGGAAAGGGTTAAAATGTGGCGCTTGTCGCTCGGACAAGTTCGGGGACCTTCGGGTGCGGTCAAGTACCCCGCACTGTTCTGACTTTAAATGTTTCAATTCTGAATTCCGGGAATGCATTGTATTCTTTTGTTTGGGATTCTGTTTACCTTTTTTTTTAACTGTTGGCATAACGTGCTGTTATGTTATTTTACGGCGAGATAACTTGAGTTAAAATCAAATGTTTGGGAAGATAATCATTGTTTACCTATTTAATTCTATTGGTATGATGACGTAATAGGCTTCATTAAATGGATAACAAGCTATTGAGGTAATATATTGCCTATTTCGACCAGCCCGCCGTGAGCCTCTTTAGCTCAGTGGTAGAGCACTGGTCTCGTAAACCAGGGGTCGTGAGTTCAAACCTCACAGGAGGCAATCGTATTTTGCGTTCTTTTTCATTTTTGTTCCCCTTCTAGGAACGATTTGTAAAACTGTCAAGCGTTTTTATTATTATTAAGAAAATAAACGAAATCGGACACGACTTTAATCATCTCATTTCTCGTTTGTTTCAGAACACGAATTCAAATCCGGAATGACGTGACAGCCGTGCGAAAGATTCCATTTTTGAAATATTAAAAAAAGATTACGGCCAGTTTATTAGAAAAAGTTTTGACAGAACCTTTTTCATTTTGACAGTTGATTGCCAGTTTTTTTAATAAAGATTCAAGATGATCAGGTTTTGGTTGTTCGCCAGTGCGTTGTGTTTGGCGGGAAATTGTGGAGCGAATTATTGTAGGGATGCGAATTTATGCTGCCCTGGGAGAGATAGTTCCTGTGTGGTTCAGAAAGTGCATTCAAACGCCATTCTGGATGACTTACCAGAGAAACCTTGCTATTGTGACCACGCGTGCCTGAAACTCGGAGACTGCTGTCCTGATTTTAGAGAAACTTGTGGAGGTAAGTAATTATATTTCTAGTATTTGAATTTCGCCTGTTATTTTTTATGAACACTTATTTTTGCAATATTACTTTTAGTCATCGGAACCCACCAGAAGTGACACATTTTTAAGGTTGAATTTATATTTTCAACCATTTTTAGTGGTTTGATTCTACTTAGGTACTTAAAAATATTATTTAAATTGTGGAATACGTTGCCTGAGTGGGTGTTCTCTGATTAAAATTTTATAGGCAGCATTGTTGCTGAACATCATGTACGAGAGCAGTCAGGTGACTTATTGTCGACAAAAATAATAATGGAATTTTGGATTGAAAGAGACGCCACATTTTTGTTTCCATTATAAGTTTACATTTATCGCCATCTTGCCTTATGTCATAGAATAGATAATAATGAATGCTAATGTTAAACGACGATGCGGTCTACGATGGACAGCGCGTGCCTAGAAGAAACTGATTCCCTGTCGAGTTGAAGTCACCAAGATTTTAACTTATAACCATCGGATAAAACTCACTCAGGCAACGCATCCCAAAGCCTAGACGCTTGTATTATGAAACTAGAGTCAAACTTTCTCGTTCGAGTCTTTAGAACGTAGAGCGCGAAATGAAAATAGTTGAAACCAATGCAATTAAAAAAATAGCGGTCATAGGGACTGCCGATAGAAGTGAAAGCTAATACTCATACTCATTTATTACATACTATCCGTACATGTCAGCAAATTAATAGTAATTGTAAATGGAAAACATAATAATTGAAATTGACATTATACACTCAATAACTCAAATCAAAAAGTACAAAATTTCAAACTTTAAATTCAAATTACACACTCAATATAAATATTAAGTTAGATATTACAGAATGTCAAACATCAGATGTGATTTATTATATAAGTAAAAATTAGATAAAATTAGTCAGAATTGTATATAAAATATAATAAATAGCTTAGTGCTATCATATAATTTCTTAAAGCGTCATGAACTCGTTATCAATGTCATAAAAAGCTTGTTTGATAAGCCAGCGTTTTAGCCTTGTCCTAAAAATGTCAAAATTAGGTGCCTCAACGACGTCGACGGGAAGTCGATTGTACACCATCGTTCCCATGACATGAGTCAACCTCGCGGACTTCTCAAGCGATCGCGGAACGCATTTTAACCATAATAGTTTTTTATTTTTAAAAATAATGAATTACAGTATTTGATAACACACTTAGGAAACTACGCGGGTGAAACCGAAGGACACTGCTAGTCTGGAATAAACCTTCAAAGCATTGTCGTCTATGTAAGTCTTCTAAGCATGGCCATCAAGACTAGATGAACCATGGTAACACACCCGAAGTCGCTCGAAGAGGTCTCGAGTTCGCCCGAAGATTTCTTTCATTCACGAGCATACCGTTTGAGCTCAATTCACAGCCCACGAAAAATCTGTGTGTGGCGTGGTGCGTCAACCGAAGTTATCACAAAAAATGGTTGTCTGTAAAGTCGGGTTACTGACGTTAGTTGAACGTGACAACTTCAACTACGCCTTAGAGCGAGGTAACGCCGGCGGCGAGGTAACGGCGGTAACGTTACATGACGTCATGTTTTGCGGGCGTGCAGCCGGCTTCATCGAATTATAAGACGTTGTCACGTCAAAAAAAAACGTAGAGCTTTTAAAAATTTTTAATTCAATACTTACTCTCTCTGTCAGATTGATCCCAGAGCGGTCACAAAGCTTCAAAAAATTAAATATACATCCCCGTTTCAACCCTTTTAATCCATTTCGACCCTTGATCTGGTTCCGATTTGGAAAACTGACCAGATATTGCGAAATTGAATCGCCTTTTATTTAATTAGGACGATTTGTGATTTGAATTGGAACCACCAAGTCTTTTGCATTTAGATTCTTGCAACGGTTTTCTCTGTATAATATATTATTTACAAGCAGTGCCACGTGGGTTTACTCATGCATATCCCTATCCGGTATTATTACCGCTATGCTACTCGTATATACATTTATTTAAATGTATTTTCAAACAACTCATTTGATAAAATTTAATGATCGAACTTCATTTAGTAGTTTGTTCAACGCTCTATTATCTAAAAGTCAAGAAAATATGTTTAAATAGTTAGAAACGCCTTCTTAATAAACGATGAACTTGCGAAATATTAATAATTTTACGTGTTTTTTTAATAATAGTAACTATTAACTATTTTGCACAAACTTTGCACAAACTTGCACAAACTGGGCATTGTCTCATATATAGAGAGTTAAGGTCTTAATTCACCAAGCTGTCGAAGCGTTCCGGTGCATGCATCCGAAAGATGTACATAAATATGTATGTCTAGGCACGAACCACTTTTCTCACGATGGTTTCTTTAACTACTTCTGCACTGGGAAAAATGCTCGGAGCTGCAAGTGGGATTTGAATCTATTTCATACTATCACGATTGCTTTAATCGGACGCTCTTTCCAAAAGGCCACTACGACTTCACGCCAGTCACTGGAATGTAGGCCTGTCCTGTGTTTCTATGACACTAGCTGATCCGTGCGCGCGTTGCTACGCCATCTATCGAAAATTGATCGTACCAATAAAAATTTTGAACAAATTCGGTTACCTTAGGTTCTAATGACGCAAATTTTAAGTTAGACTCAAGCTGTCACGCAACGAAAACTCTCAAAAAAAAATATTTTCCCCCGTTTTTGTTACATTTTGTATTCATGATCCACTCCTGTTGATAGTAGCGTAATGTTAAATAACCTATAGCCTTCCTCGACAAATGGACTATCCAACAGAGAAAGAATCTTTCAATTCGGACCAGTAGTTCCCGAGATCCTAGCGTTCAAACAAACAAACAAACATACAAACAAACAAACTAACTCTTCAGCTTTATAATATTAGTATAGATTAGGTAACAATTAATAATGTATCACCGAAATAAACGCTATATACCTACCTGCATTTTGTATGAAAATAATCTGCCGTAGAAAATACCTTCTAACACACCTAATAACAGAGTAATCCTGGTATAGTTCAGGACAAACTTTTTGACGTCCTCAAAATGAAAAGTTTATTTAACAACTATCAGTGCCTCGCGGTTCAAGCCGCACATTTCACGTTTCCGTTGTTTTTATCCCATAGGTTACTGTTAGTATGAAAATTAACGTGGTTGTGACTATTTTAAATTCATTAAGTGACTATGGGACATGTGAGTTACACGTCAATTAATTTAAAATCCATAGGTTACTTTTACCGAAAATATGTTCATATTATATTAGTATTATAAATCCATATGTATTAAAATATTACTAGTAAGTTTTGTACTGGTTGTGGCGGTTATAAAGTTTGTCCAGAATTGTACCGGAGACCTGCTAGGGGTTCCTCGTTTGCATGCCAACGGCACGATGAGGTCGCATTTTTAATATCTTTACATAGCACAGCCACGTGCAAAAGTGTTTTTTCATAAATTTTTCTTTTCAAAAAAAATCTTCAAAAATATACACAAATACAAGTAGGGCGCCAAATTTTTTAAATTTGATTTTATTGAGATGTTTCAGTTAAAAATGTTGTTTTTTTTTTCACAAAAAACAGTTCTTGTGAAAAGAGATAGGTCCACTGTTCAGGGAATTTAGAAGGGATAAAAACTTAAAAAAATTATTTAACATCCATATATTTATCATGTCCAACAGTGGACTATGGCGACGGTAAAGAGAGAGATGGTGAATGTCAAAAAAAAATTAGACAAGATCCTACAAATACCTACCTAGGTACTACAAATCAGTTATTTTTTTTATATTCAGACCTTTGGATGTTTTTGCTCAAACAAAAGTCGTAAGAACTGAACGCATCAGTCTGAATTTTACCTAGATTAACATTTAGATAGATAGATAGATAATACACACCAAAAACAAACACTTATACAGGATAATAAAAACAATAAAAACTAGTGTTACAATCGGCGCCCTTATAGCTAAAAGCGATCTCTTCCAGGCAAACTTTGGATGGAAATGGTTTGTAAAAATATAAAAATATTTTATTACAAATTTGCTCGTAAAGGGTCTCTTATTGAACCAATTTCTGTATCGTAATGTATCTTATTACGCACTTGTGCGGTAATTTAATGTAAAACGCACGGTTTCAAAATGCTCCGTCTGAAACGAACGGTACCTTTTAAAATCTTAGTAAAGTGTTTTTATGTCAGAAAAGTGGTAAACAACATTTTATGAATAAAGTTAACTATGAGAAATAAAATATAATTAAAACTATTTAATTTGTTAATTTAATTAATTTTGACCATAAATTACAACAATTTATCTATAACAAAACACAAAAATATTAATTTACTTTCTTACTAATGTCGTAATGTCAGACTGGCTGGTTCTGTGCCTTTGCTTTAAAAAAGAAGCGCTGATGCGCGCGCATTGTTAATCTGTGAACAATAAATACGTCAGCCAATGGGAAATGCTGAAAGGGCGTGGCCTAATCACCATGGCATGGCCATCTGGAAATGCGTGAGCCAATAGGAAATGCTGACGCATTTCTAGATCGCCATGCCATGACGCCCTCCAATTACATCCGTGTAGTTTAAAAAGTTAGCTATCAAATTCTGAGTTATAAGTTTTCACTTCTATCGGCAGTTCCTATGACTGTCATTTTTTTTTATTTGAAAATGTCTTCAGAATTTTGATTTATTTCCTCGCAAATATGTTATAAAACGTCGTGTGAAATACGTGCGCTTTGATAATTACAGCCTCTGCTAATTATAGCACTCGTCTACAGCTCGAGCTAGCAATATCGCCTCGGCTGTAATTATCAACTTAGCGCACTTATATCATAATGTACTATTTTGAAGCAGGGTGTATATCTAATTAAGCAATTAATTTAAAATAGTATGTAGGTAGGGTATTTTCATAATTTTATTCTAAAAAAATGTAGAGCTTCTTAAGAAATAATTTTAATTCAACGCGGACAAATGACATGGAAACGGGCTTGTGTTAAGAAAGCGTATATTTCGTAGCACTCGTATTACATATTGTTCAAGTAAAAAAAAGTATCTGTTTGAACACTTTTTGAGATAACTGTACTAAAGTACAAAACTGGAAGATCTCGCATTTTTATTTAGGGATTACGTTTTAATGATATTTTTAATATCTCTCGGCGAGACGGGGAGACGCGGCGAAGTTTTCATGTAACAACTCATAATTTTTGACAAGCTATTTATCATAAATTCTAATCCTTTATTACAGAACCTTTACAAAACCTAGTTTTGTTTACTTTAGATAAATATATGAATATAATTATGTATTTTTCAACAGGGCAGAGACGCTTTGACATTGTTGTCTCTTTTCTTCTCGCTTGAAATGAAAGAGACGGCAATGGCAAAGCGTCAAAGCGTTTTTCGTTAGGCGGTAGACCCTCTGGCTGGTGAGAGGCGGTAAAGTTTGGTAGGCAGTATTACATTTTTGTGGGTAGTATAGTTTGGTATGTAGTAGGGTACTTTAGTAAGTAGTTTTAGTATTCAAATTTGGTGGGTAGCATATGTAAAGCTATGGGAGGCGTTTGAGATCAACTGCAATTTTATTTATGGTTTTTAAAGAAATGAAATAAAACATTTTTCGACTAGAAGAAATCTTTAGCAGATATGTACCTACTCGTAACTGTATAACTGTAATATTGGGGCTTAGCGGGATTTTTAACCGACTTCAAAAAAGAAGGAGGTATGTTCTCAATTTGGTTGTATGTTTTTTTTGTTTGTATGTTACGGGATAGCTCCGCCAATTCTGAATCAAATTTGATAATTATTTTTTGGTTTGGTAAATCATACATGGTTCAGAAGTCCCTTAAAGTCCCATATAAATTTTACGGAAATAGGTGTGCCCATTTTTTTAACATGAACAAAAAACAAAAAATTACCTCGATGACTTAGTAATGGATTCTTGTGAAATTTGGTCGAGTGTCTGTGTTTAATTTTACAAATATTTTTAATAGTTAAATTGCAGTCGGTTTTTGTTTATCATCCCTTCATATTCTAATTTGTTTGTGGGTACAAATAAATTACAACTAGCTAAGTACACCTAAGCACGTAAGCTCTCTCTTGTTTTCTCAGAGTAAGTTAGCGGCAATCGATTGATGAATGTTCTAAACTTCCAATCGGTGGCAAAAACTTGGCGGAGTACGCTGGAACCACGTTTCAACCCTGAGTTATGACCCGCAGACGGCTGGTGCTAAAACTGGGCTACCACTTCAAGACATACTAAGCTAGGATACCCTTTTATGGAAATAATGGCACGTGGCTAACATGGGAACTAACGCCGTCTTCAAGCCAACCAGGATTGCCGTTGGCTAATTTCCCGATGTCCACGCCCTTCTGGCAATGTCATCCAAGTTCCATTATTTCGTGGTAGGCCTATAGGTACTTTTCGTAGCGGGTTCAACTGTAATCAATATTTTGCTAATGAGTAGGTAGGCAAATACAACTGTTAAGTTTTAGAGTAAAGTCAAATCGGACGTAACTGTTTTAGGTGTTTAGAAATGCTGACGCATTTCCAGATGGGCATGGTCATGGCCACGCGCTCCTGTTTCACCCGCGTAGTTTCCAAAGTGAGCTATCACATTCTGAGTTATAAGTTTTCACTTCTATCAGCAGTTTCTACGTCAAGCAATTTTTTTTTCCGAATATAATTTTGTATTAGTTTGTCAAAAAATTATACTAAATGACGCCATTTTTCCAATATGGCGGCGCGAGTGGGAAAATAAGAAGTAGCAAAATTGAAGTTCAAAAAAGCACACCTAACGCTATAACAATCTTTGAGTATATTAATGGTTGGCCTGAGATAAAAATACCCATTTTCAAACTTCCGAGCAACCTTTCCCGGAAATATTTAACGCCTCTTTTGATACATGTGTCACAGTCCTAAGTCGTACTAATAAATATAGGGTAGAACGGTGTTGGACGTGACATGGGGCTCATGGTAGTCTAGACCTCAGACGCTGACAAATGGTCAGGGAAATTGTTTCAAAGAGTTAAATTACTGAGAGGGTTAAAAACCAAGGTGATACGTTATTTCGAAGCGCAAATCGTTGCAGGTTTAAATTACAACAAAACTTAATACGTATTCCTTAATGAATCTATATCTAACTATTTAAATAAGTATGTATTTATCATTACATAATATAGGTATGTGATTAATTTGGGGCTAGATGGTGTTGAGTGAGAAATATTTACCAATATTTATATATAACATTATTTAAGTATTTACTGTCTGCCAAGCTTATATTTATGCGAATGAGGGGGGGTCAACCGCCGAACGAAAACTGCCTTAGCTTTCATGTTTCTCTTTTCATTTCGTTTGAAATGATAGAAATGGCAATAACAAAGCCAAAGCCGATTTAGTTAGGGGGTAGAAGGCTGGGGCATGTAAACAGAGTGCACACTGATCGGTGGGCTACAGTTTCTACAGAGTGGACACCATCGGCTAATTCACCCCAGGGTCATCTTACGCGATGGAAAGACCTGCTCGGAGCTTTAAAAAAAGATCGGACGGTGGGAGCTCAGGACCAGATTAAGTGGAGGGAATTGGAGAAGACCTTTACTCAGCAGAGGTTAATTAAAAAAAATACACTAAGCATTTTGGAATAATTTATCAACCGATGAAATAATCAAAATGTTGAAGCCCACCACCAGTTGAAAGTATATCCGGCGTTAGTTCATAGAATGAAGGAATACGGGCATAAAATATGTAGTTCAAACAGTCCCATTCATTCACAGTTCAGTCACAGTCATTGAGGGCGTAAAATCGATTGAATAGTAATTATTTTTTGTTTTATTTAAATTTGCCGTTTTACAGTGTTGCCTGTTGAATAACATAAAAAAACATATTTTTAAGAAAAATCTCTAATTAAGTCGTCATATGACCAGGGCTACGACTAATTTTAACGCTTGCCAAAACAAAATAAGATTTTTTTCTTAACAATGTATAATTAATCATTGCTGAGTTTTTCGATTTTTTTGGTGTGTCAATAAAGAACTGCTATCAATTTTTTTTAAATTTTATATTCAACAAAGGGTGTGTTTGGGCAATAAAATTAACGTAATACTATTAATTGGAATACCTAATCACGTAAGCGACATACTTACATATAACTATATTCTGTGCTAAAACATGAACTGTAAATTTATCCTTCACCCTCATATTAACTGATTTTTAACTCCTGACAAAAAAGTCTTAGCCACGGTCGTTGAGAAACTTACATCAATATTATTTAAGGAGTCATTTTTTAAAATTAAATAGCTTTTTTAACATTTGCCTGAGGAAGTACCACACCCTTACCCAGTTATTTTACTACTAAGCAGTAATGTGCAAACATCTCTGTGTTCCGGTTTGAAGCGCAATGTTTCCGGTAACATTACAGCGCAAAGGGTTTATTTTTATATTAAGAGTGATGAGACGAGCAGGACATTTGCCTGATGGTAAGCAACATGCCTGCCACATAACAGCACAGTGACACGCAGATATTGGAACATGAAGTCCAAATCTTTACCTAGCACTGCACTGCGCTCGTCACCCAGAGATCTAAGATGTTATAACTCTAAGCCCTGTAATTTCACTGGAAACATTGCCCTTCAAACCGGAACACAGTAATGTTTGCACATTACTGCTTGGCGGTAGAATAATTGGCAAAGGTGTGGTACTTCCCCAGGTGAACTCTACTAAGAGTCCTACCACTACAAAATTCATTTTATCATGGGATGATTCATTTTAAATTTCTGTGTGATCAGCGGAGGACTGAGTAGATGCATGGTTGGCGATGTTATGCGTAGGCGTGTTTCTTACCATCAGGTTCATGTCTTGTCTCTCACTTATAATTTTTAGAAGTGAAACATCACACTAGGCGCGTTGATCACGTTTTGGGTGAACAAAATCATGGAACTCGTGTGATAGTCAAAGCTTTCCATGAGCTATATAGCTATATGTATACTGTCTATCTATGTTATATTTTATCCTCCTTATATTATAAACGTGAAATTAATTAGTATAAATAAACATAAACAAATATTGGTGGAAATTTCACACACAACACCATCTGACCCCAAACTAAGCAAAGCTTGTATGATGGCGGCCAGATAGCTGATATAATACTTGTATAGTTTTAAATACATACTTATTATTACATAGAAACACCCAGGCACAGTGCAAACATTTGAATTCATCACACAAATATTTGCGCTGGGTGGGAATCGAACCCACGACCCTCGGCTTCGCAGGCAGAGCTACTACCAACTAAGCCACGAGGCCAGTATGGATGAATGTATCTTTGCTACTCTTTCACGTAAAACCTACTGAACGGATCGGACTGAAATTTGAAACAGATTATAGTCTAAAATACACGTAGACTACTTTTTATCCCGAAAAAGAAACCCGGGAACGGGAACTACCAGGGTAAAACCGCGGAGCGCTGCTAGTATAAAAAATAATGTGTAATATTTGGGTAAAATAAAAACATGGCCATCTAGAAATGCGTTAACATTTCTAGATGGCCATGGTTCCAAGTTTACCCGAAGATTTCTTTCATTCACGAGCGTTACGATTGAGCTCAATTCACAGCCCACGAAAAATCAGTGTGCGGTGCGCCAAAACATTATTTCACTTCATAAAAGCAAAAGCAGGTACAGCCACTCAATGATGACCTTAAAAAAATATTCCTTCGGCATTTATAAATAAGAGAGATGTTAATTTATCATACTTATTGCGAAATGGACGGGCTCTGGATACCATTAATAACTTATTTTGCGTTTCGTTTCGTTTAAACATCTGAATTGTAAATGAGTTAGCAAAAGATGCTGAGAGTAAAGTACCTGTTTACTTAATTTACTTTATGGAAGTGGTGTACCTTTCGTAACTTCAACGGTGAGATACCTGAATTTATTAACTCGATTTGATATTAGCAGTCCCTTGGTTTCATCTGATATTCTGCCGCGGAAAGTTTGCTTTTGTTTTATCATTCCTTATTTTTCTGTTTTCACTGTTCTTGACTGTGGGGATTATGTACCTACTTATATTTGGGTACACGAGTAGTAGCACCCCGTGGTTTTACTCGCGTAGTTCCCATACCATTTATTTCACGGATTTAAAAGTACCCAGCCTATGTGTTATTCCAGCCAATTATTGTCTATGTACGAGATGTTAGATGTATTATCTATCTGTATTTATTAACGTTTTTATTTCCTTTCTACAGCCTAAGTTTTTACAATCTTTATCTTCTTTAGATATATAAATCTCCTGTCACGATGTTTGTCCGCGATGGATTCCTAAACTACTTAACCGATTTTAAATTAAATTGGCACACCGCGAGCAGTCTGGTCCAACTTGAGAGATAGGATAGTTTTTATTTCGATTAATAGTCTTTAAATGACAATATCCGAGCGCAGCCGGAATGGGCCGCTAGTATTCATATATAAAACAACATAAAAACATTGTAAAAACCTAAACCTAGTTTGCTGCCAGCGGGGCAGGGCCCAAGCTACCGGTGGTTAGGGCTGCACAGAGAGGAACCTCCTGACGATGCGTGCTGTGTTGAGGATGACCGGCTTCTGCATCTGACCCTTGATCCAACCGTCTAACGAATGTCTCTTAAGGTGTTGGTCGAGACTTTTCGCTATAAGGCCGTTTGCCGACAACTATTGCGACTATGATCGTCAAATCAACATCCCACATGGGGGTAACCTTATGAGCCAAGTCAAGGTACTTGCTTAGCTTGTCCTTCTCGGCTTTCACGCGGTTCTCGTCATCTGGTATGGTTTATCTATCTATATTTATTACTAGCAGTGCCCCGCGGTTTCACCCGCGTAGTTCCCGTTCCCGTTATTTTCCCAGGATAAAAAGTAGCCTATGTGTTCTTCCAGACCATAATCTAACTGTATTCCAAACTTCAGCCCGATCCCTTCATACGTTTCGGCGTGATTGAGCAACAAACATCCAAATTGGATATACTACTTAAAGACGTCAAACATTTAAGTTAAGACGTTAAAAGTTAAGGCAGCGTTCGTAAGAAATGCTTTCATTCGACCGTTTTTCTCCGATTCACTTTGCAAAACGGACTACCACGTAAAAGCCTTTTTATTTTTCGGTTTTTTATATAACCTATGACACTTAGCAATAATGTGGCTTTCTGTTGGTGAAAGAATTTTTTAAATCGGTTCAGTAGATCCCGAGATTACCCCTTACAATTTAACAAATACACAAACTTTACTTCTTTATAATATTAGTATATATTTATTATCTCAGCCTATATATTGTCCCATTGGAGAGCAAAGGCCTCTCTCCCCTCCCTCCAATTTTTCCGGTTCAGAGCAGCAGTCCTCCACTGCTGCTCTGATTTGTATTTATGCTTCACATTTTTTTCAAATCCCTTCAGTGAGTATATTTTGCTTCCAAGCTTGCAAGAATAACAAACTTCCATACATATTATACATACAAGAATTTGTGTTATAATAATATAAGTAGGAAAGAGGATTAGCAGCGCCCCACAGTTTTATAGGTACGCATAGTTCAAATTCTTGTAATTTCTCTGTGTTAAAAAAAATGGTTGTCTGTAAAGTCGGGTTACTGACGTTAGTTGAACGTGACAACTTCAACTACGCCTTAGAGCGAGGTAACGCCGGCGGCGAGGTAACGGCGTTAACGGCACATGACGTCATGTTTTGCGGGCGTGCAGCCGGCTTCATCGAATTATAAGACGTTGTCACGTCAAAAAGTATTCTAGAATATGCTGTTCTAGAATATGTCTGTTCCAAATTTCAACCTGATCCGTACATACGATTCGACGTGATTGACCTACAAACATCCAAACTACCGTGTTTTTGGTTTCAGTAGGAAGTAATTTCTTAGTTTAATGATAGGCACGTGTTTACTCAAAAATGTTACTCTTGCTATCAGGCTTAGATTCGCGTTGTACCATCAACTTGCCTGATGATAAGCGACGGTGTGGTCGAAGATGATGCTCGCTGAACATAAAAATAAACTACATATTCACACTGACCTTGAAAAGTTCTACTAGCTGAATAGGTTAGGTATTATTCATTCAACAATTTTGTTTGACCCACATGAATACTTACGTAGGCTTGGAACAGAGCGTGGAATGTCCACCAGCAAGATGGATCGACGATATTGTAAATACCGCGGGTCGAATCTGTGAGTCTACCGGCTAACTAAAACTTTATTAGCTTTGATATTGCTCTCTCTTTTCTTTTCGCTTGAAATGATAGAGACTGATTTAGTTCAGGCAGCAGAAAGCCTAGACGTCTCCTCTCTTTCTACGAAAAAACGTAATTTTGAAACAAACTCACGATTTTTCTACTCCGTCGTTGATCAATCCGTCGTCCGATCATGTCCGTTGATCCGTCGTTTCGTCCGTTTATGGGCTCCCGCACAAAACCACGAATTCGCATCGCATCGCAATTATCTGCGAATTCGCACGTATGCATCCCAAGAACTTCCGATTTGATTCGCACCGCGCATTCCTGCGATATTACGTCATACTTAGTGACACCATTTTAGTCAGCTCTGAGACAGAAGAAGAGAAAGACGCTCTTCAAACGAAGATGTGCTCATTCAAAAATAATCAAAAATAAAAATCTTCTTCTATTCTCAATCCATAATGCTTGCGAGTAAAATAGTTCCCATCAGCATTCATAATCGTAATAAATGGAAATCTTCTTTTTCTTTCTAAGCTATTGAACAATAACAGCAGTGCAAGAATCTTTTTCGATCCATGTTACGCTTCCTAAAAACACGTCCAACACGTCCAAACGGTCCAACACTACCGTTGAAGGTATGGTTACCCTAACCAACGGTTTGCCGCACGTAATCACATCGCATAGTTGATAAGAGAGTAGACGTCCTGGACTCGATTGGCACTGGACCGAAGCAGACGGCAAAGTACGACATAAGCCTATACCCAATAGTGGGTTAGAGAAGGCTGTGGCTAATGATGATATGAACACTGTTCCCTGCTATGAATGTTTCACTGGAAATCCAGTTTCAAATTTAATTCATTCCACAATGAAACAATAATTAATATCGGAACGCAATTGGATATTTCCGGTCTTCGTTAATTATTTACTGCTCTTTTCTCTTCATGGCTGAAAGGGCAGTCATTAAAATACATTTACATATCAATGAATTCCATTAAGCAAGGGTCTATGGTGGATAGGTTAACTCATTTTCAAAGTATTTTTGGTGTTTGAATGAGTTTATTTAACTCTCTGAAACTACCTGGATTTTAAATGTTTCTGTTGCATCAAATATAGCTCAATTTAAGGGAAAGGAAATACGTAACATAGATGGAAGAAATCGTCCAACGCAGCAAATTTTTTGTAATGCTTCGACTACATTAGCGGCCGAATATTCGTATCGTGTTGGCGCGATGCATCGTCTTCGGCCGAATACTACGCGATAACATGATGTACCGGCCACATTAATCGCGTTAACACGAATATTCGCCATAGCCCGCTGATGTAGCCGAAGTATAATAATGTCTATGTCATTATCCAATCTTATCAATTCCTAGAGCTATTAGACATCGCTTTTTTAGGGAGAAGCTATTGAAGTCGGTTTTAGAATTTTAGAAATAACTAACATGCAACTCTGCTGCCTGATGATGCTGATGATGATGTTGCAGACACTCTTACGAAACTTGATTTTGCTTGTTGCTTGTGTGTCAGCTAATTTGTCTATCATATATTTTATGTAACCATACTAGATACTACATATAATAAATACAAGTTTGGATGTTAGTTGCTCAGTTAAGTTGAAACTGTTGAACGGATCCGATTGGTCTGGAACACAGTAAAATTATTCCATCAGCAGCACTGCTTCCCTGTTGGGACTCGAGGCCTTCTCTCGAAAGGAGAGAGTCAAGGCCATAATTCACCACGCTGGCCAAGTGCGGGTTAGTGCAGGACACATGACTTCGAGGGTACATGTACGTATTATATACGTGTATTCGTACTGTATCGTACGTGTCGCGGTTTTCTTACAATATTTTCCTTCACCGTTTTTAAGTTAGCGGCATTACGCACATGACTTCGAAAAGGCAGTGGTGCCCGTGGTGGGATTTGAACCCGGAGGCTCCGAATCGGCAGCCGCCGTTCTCTCGACTAGACCAGCCGTAGGTACCATAGGGCTGCTAAATTTTTATTGTTATACATTTATTAACAAATTGCACTTACATACATTTGTTTGTACCTAAAAACTACAGAACAAAAATGTAGCATACCCTGCATTAAGGGCGCTGCAACAGTAGTAATTTGGTCGCAGACCAAGCCTTAATATTAAAATAACTATCATTACTTTACAGTACTTTATACCACAAGTCTAATTGTAAGAATTAAATTTTATCTTCATCATCTTCAACTCGCACACGTAATAGTAACATTTCCTTATTAAGACGCTACGTTTTTATTTACGTTATTGTTTTTTACCATGCTGCAAGCATTGTGTGAGGTGAATAAATCAGTACCCCAATCAGGCCATAACAAGGGCCTTGGCAATAATATCGGAAATTAACGGTTGATTAGCCCCACAAGCCCACAACTGGCCTTGGGCAAGTCCTGTCCTGATAGGGACGTTTTATTCGATTACTATATTCCCATATTTGTTTTCGCCATTATGTTTTCCGATAATATTGCGGTCACGTAGCACTTGGCTTGCTGGCGTGTCAATTCAGCTGACAGGCCATGCTTGCAGGAAAGAATGGTGTATTATCGTGAGATGATTATTCGATAGTATACTAGTGTTCGTTGTGAACCGTACTCGAAATCTGATTTGATTAAATTCGAATTACGTATGCGGTTTCCTTAGAGTTGAAATTTTCTTTAACGTAGAACACCTTTTGAATAATCTTAGGGTTAGGGTCACCGACCTCCCAATGTTTTTTTTTAATGAAATGAAATGAAATGAAATAATTATTTATTTGCCAAGAATGTAGGTAGAGGAGATGTTATTACAGTAATATGGTGTTTCCTTACAATCTGCCATTTCTGGCGTGCAAATGATTTGAAAGTAAGTATAATAATATTTTAGCTTTTCCTTACTTGGACAACACTAATTTACAAAATCAACAGCATTCAGTTCAAACGAGATACAATTTCTGATGTCAAATAAAAAGAAAAAACAATGTCAAAACTACAAAACTATTATTTATGTCCAATTTGTCAATTTAAGTAATAATGTCCATCAAGTTACTGTCAACGAACCAAGTCATTTATTTTAAATTAAACAGGTCCTTGGTTATTGAAAGGTTTCCTGTAGTTTAGATAATCACTAATATCATAAAAGCAGTGATCCAGCAAATAAACTGTTAATTTGTGTTTGAATTTGAAATATGTTAGCTTTTTAATTTCATTAGGTAACTTGTTATAAATTTTCACTGCCATACAGTATGAATTACGTTGGCAAAGTTCTAATCTGAAATTTACAGGAAACACTAATTTGTCGTGTCGATTGGATTGACAATTTTCAAAACATTGTCTGTTTTTTACCACAAATAGACACATTTCTTTAATGTACATGCAGGCCAGTGGAAGAACTCCAAGCTCGAGAACGCGTTCCGCAGACGGCTATTATGCATTTTTTTTGTACTCTAAAGACCTTTGCAATATCCACCGAGTTACCATAGATAACAAGCCCATAGTTTAGTACAGATGACACATACCCATGGTAGGCACACAACGACGCTTTTTCAGAAACAACCTGCCTTAATCTTCTTAGAGCGAATACGAACCTATTCAGTTTATCGCATACCGCAGCACAGTGTATTTTCCAATTTAGGTGCTCGTCAATATGAATGCCTAGAAATTTTGTGCAATTTACTTGGCTGATCTTATTATTATTCATCTGTATGTCAATTTTGATGTCATTTGATTTATATGTCTTAAATTGTATTAAATTAGTTTTGTTAATGTTAATATTCAACCCGTTTTTGTCTAGCCAAATTAGTGAATCGTCGATTGCTCCTTTTATGTCATTTTCAAATTTTCTGATGTCATTACATTTTATTAGAATAGTTGTGTCGTCAGCAAATAAAATACATTTGTTTGAAGTAGCGTCAGGTAGATCGTTGATATAAGACGTGAAAAGGTGAGGACCTCCAATGCTACCTTGGGGTACGCCGTTTTTGTTGAGAGTATAATTTGATTTGTAAGTACGTCTTGTGTTTTTCTCGAGTTGTATTATTTCAGTACATTGTTTTCTGTCTTTTAAATAATAATAATTTAAATAAAGAGGGACGAGACGAGCAGGTCATGTGCATGATGTTAAGCAACATGCCTGCCACATATCAGCACAGTAACACGTAGCTATCGAAACATGAAGAGTCCAAATCATTACCAACCAGAGATCTAAGTCGTTATATCTCTAAGCCCAGTAATTTCTCTGGAAACATTGCCCTTCAAATCGGAACACAGTAATGCTTGCACTTTACTGCTTGGCGGTAGAATAACTGGCAAAGGTGTGGTCCTTCAACAGGCGGACTCTGCCAAGAGTCCTATCACTATGTAGCGACAAAGCGTTAGAGCTATGGTGGAGCATCGAAACGTGGTCGTTAGATGATTTTTAACCGACTTCAAAAAAGGAGAAACTTCTCAATTCGGTTGTTTTTTTTTGTCCAAACAAACGTGTTTCATTTTCTTAATCGCTTCCCATGATGTCAGTTCTCGTCAAATACTAGCCTACACACTATCTACTGTATATTCATATAAAAAGATTACTTATGATACTGTTACATTACAAGGATTTCTATCACTGCCATATTATAGATGCCTTAAATACAAAGAGTTTACATTTACTTTATCTAAGCTTAAATGCTAATTTCAAAACTTACGTACCTACCTTCTCGTCTGCACAACATAATCCTACAATAGTCTTATTTTAATTTGCTAACAGCTATTAACCTTATCCTTATATTTCAGGCGTGAAAAGGGAACTTTTTTAATTGTGCAGTAATTGCATAAACAAGTCCTCAGCGCCTCGGTATTTTCCCACAATTTACTAAATAATGAAAACTTGGCACCCACTTCCCCGTCCTTTGTTTACACCAATTTAGGGGCCCTACCCTCCTATGCACGATTAAAAAAACGCAATATGGGGCTGCGGCGACACAAAACAATTTTCCCGGCAATTTCTCACCTCCACCTGCCTACCTCTTAATTTGAGTGTTTTGAAAAACCACGTGCTAACGGTAAAGTAAATTTCAGTTTTATACAAAAAGTAACAACCACCTATGGATTTACCACCTTTAGGTAAGTTAAACATTTTTTATAAAACCGCCAGCACTAATTTTAAATTTTTGTTTACGCGTATAACAAAATGGCGGAATATTATTTTGCAAACAATTTTTTTTTAATTCTAAGAATATTTCGCGGTATTCAAAGAAAAATTTTCCCAGATGCGTATGAAAATCTTCCGACGCAAATATTGAAAAGAAAGGAAAGTTTTATGTAGCATCCGCCACAGCACCGTAAAAGCCTTATAAAACGTTAGTGCTAAGAAATTCTTCGAGCGAAGTAAAATATTTTATGGGGGGAGAATAAAATGACAAAAAAAACGATGTATGATATGAAACAGTAACGCAGCTTGGTCATAATGAAGTTACGGATATTATCTATTCTATGGTTACGGTATGTCTAGTCGGGAGAATGGCAACTGCCAATCCGGAGCCCCGCGCTTCTACCGCCTAACGAAAAACGCTTTGACGCTTTGATGCTTTGATATTGCTGTCTCTTTTCTTCTCGCTTGAAATGAAAGAGACGGCAATGCCAAAGCGTCAAAGCGTCAAAGCGTTTTTCGTTAGGCGGTAGACCCCCCGGGTTGGAATTCAACGCGCACCGCTGTCTTTTCGAAGCCATGTGCGTAATGCCGCTAACTTAAATAAAAGCGGCCAAGTGCGAGTCGGACTCGCCCATCGTACCAGCGCGTAACCTAATACATAAACTCTTGTAGTTCGGTGTAACTTTGATCGAAGTTTTAATGATTCTGTATTTATGACGATTACAAAAAACTGCTTACTACATCTCGTTCAGACTATTTTTTGCTGAGACTTTGCATAGTAATCTTCTTATATATATATTACATAAAATTCTCGTGTCACAGTGTTTGTTTCCTTACTCCTCCGAAACGACTTTACTGATTTTAACCAAATTTTATATGCATATTCTGTAGGTATGAGAATCGGCTACTAGCTATTTTTCATACCCCTAAGTGACAAAGGTTGTTCACTAAGGCAAAACAACGTTTTCGGGGTCAGCTAGTAGTAATATATCATAATCTTTTTTTAGTATTGTCATTCTCTTATATTAGAAGTTACAGAAAAGTGACTGTGACATACGAACGAACAGACAGACAAACAGACAGACATGACGAATGTATAAGGATTCCGTTTTACTACGGCTACGGCTCCATTCCATTTGGCTACGGAACCCTAAAAACGGTGAAAGAAAACCGACATGTACCTAGAATCTTTCAGAGATCATGTTTGTGTCATCCACCAACCCGCACTGGACCAGCGTGGTGGATTATGGCCTTGACTCTGTCTTTGTGAGAGGAGGTCCCGAGGCTTTGGGAACATTTAGTGGGCTGTAAATACCAGAAGTACTGTCCTGGGGAAGTACCACACCTTTGTCAATTATTCTACCGCCAAGCAGTAATGTGCAAACATTACTGTGTTCCGGTTTGAAGGGCAATGTTTCCAGAGAAATTACAGGGCTTAGAGATATAACAACTTAGATCTCTGGGTGACGAGCGCAGTGCAGTGCTAGGTAATGATTTTGGCTCTTCATGTTCCTATAGCTGCGTGTCACTGTGCTGTTATGTGGCAGGCATGTTGCTTACCATCAGGCACATGTCCTGCTCGTCTCGTAGCTCTTTATTAAAAAATAAAAATACTGTCTATCAATTTGCACAAAAGTTAAGGTACTGCGTATTTTGAGTATAATTATGGTCTAACAGCTGCGACCAAAACGTTTAAATATTAAAAAGTGTACCCAAATGGCAAAGTGGCAATGTCTTTGTGCTAAAAACAGTCGTGCAGGGAGGCACATAACTTGCATAAGAAACATTTTCTAAGCGGTTCGCTTTCTTTGAACGTAAACCTTCTGAAAACAACAAAGGCAATTCTTGAAAATTAAATAATATTGCCTTTGTTACTTGAAGGTAAAATAAGTTTGGGTTATAACAAAATTTAAATGATTTCTTCATTCGCTTTTGCCACTTTTTAGAGAGGAAATCTCATGGGGTCGCGTGGTGAACACGCTAATGTAGCGTCGTAGCGTCGGAGCGGCGGCTGAGCAACGCGTAACGTGCGTAATGTCCGAGCTACACGGGGCTAATTTTTCAAGCTAGGATAGCAAGCTAGTGTTAACAAGCTAGCTTTTTTTTGAATTGACATTACAGTAGCTGGCCACGAGACGCCTATACTACTTGTCGGACTTTTCGGGTTAGCGCCGTGGGGACGCAGGACCCAAGATGAAAAACAAGCTAGCAAGCTGTTACTTCTATAGATAGCGCGCGAGTTGAATGAAGTCGGGGTCTGAGGTAAAGAGCGGGAGCATCTCCCCCCGCTATCCGCACGCCCCACCTCACGCGCCTGCAGTGTATAGTGTTGTCACTGTCGCGGTCACAGCACTCCGCATTCCTAAGCTCTGCATTCAACTCGCGCGCTATCTATAGCTTCGTGTAGACAACGCTACGCAACGCTAGTTTTGTCTACATGAAGCTAGAAGTTCTAGCTTACTATCTTAGCTTGAAAACCTATACTAGTGTAGCTCGGGCATTAGACGCTTTTTGAAATGGGCGAAATTTTGTAAATTCCGTCGTTGACATGCGTAATAGTAGTAGGTATGTCTGTAGCTTTACAGGTGACGTATTGCGCAATATTAGCGCTGTGTAATACTAATATTTTAAGTTATAAGTTTTCGCTTCTATCTGCAGTCTCTATGCCAATTTTTTTTGTATGATATTTGAATGTTTATTATGATTTGGTAAATGTATCAATTAATGTATAAAATGTATCCCACTAATATTATAAATGTCAAAGTGTGGTTGTTTGGATGTTTGCTGGTCAATCACGCCGTAACGTATTAACGGATCAGGCTGAAATTCGGAATACAGTTACATTATAGCCTGGAAGAACACATACACTACTTTTTATCCCGAAAAAATAACGGGAGCGACGGGACAGGGACGTTTCAAAGTGGACCATACAATAATTTTGTTAAAAATTATGTATGTGTTGTCTGCGAAATAAATAATAATAAATAAATAAATATTGGTGCACAGTTCACACACAGCACCATTTGACTCCAAACTAAGCATAGCTGCCAGATGGCTGATATAATACTTATTTAGTTTTAAATACATACTTATTATTTATAGTAACACCCATACACAGTATAAATATTTGAATTCATCACACAAATATTTGCTCTGGGTGCAAGGAATCGAACCCACGATCCTCGGCTTCGCAGGCAGAATTACTACGAGTACCCACTAAGCCACGAGGTCAGTTAGTTTGAATTTTTTGTGAAACAATGACGTTTCTTTTAAACGTATAAACAAACAAGCACATATTTGTTTTACATTAAAGAGCATTGAAAATTTTAATAAATCCAATCTAAAAAAAGCAAAGTCAATTTGTCTACTTTTACGTCATTCCATTATCTTTCTACTACTCTCTGGTATATACAAATACATTTTATCGATAAATAAAGTCTTTGTAGTTCAGTACCTACAAAACTATAAAGTTTCGCCGTACCTCGATTCTTCGGCAAAGTATCGAGTTCTGAATTGCATGAAATAGATTGGATCTTGAATCTCACAAACTACTACCTAGATTGAAGTATTGGATAAATAAAAACTGGACATGTCGACTCTTCGTTGAACTATAATGCCATAAATAAAAATAAATTAAAATGGACATTTCTCACAAAGCACTTTAGGTATATAAACTAAGCAAAACTTGGACTGTGGAAAACTAGTTATCTGATGTAATACTTGCGTGATTAAAAATGCATTCATGAGTCATTGAAACGTTGATAGAACAAATAATATTAATTGTCTATTACTTATCGCACAAATATTTGTCAAATCAAACTCACAACCTACGATTCTGAAAGTAGGCTTACTACCGAGTAAGCCACGAGATCGATTAATCAATAATAATAGGGTACAGTCCTCAAAAAAACTAATTAGTCCGTCAGCTAGATTGCTAAAAATATTGTACACGTATTTTTTCTTTTGTTTCACAAACAAAAAATGACGAAGATACAGTGCTTCGAAGTTTCGCGTGACGTCACTCGTAGGTACGATTTTTACCCACGAGTGACGTAGCGATCCCCCACTCTCGAAGTTTGATGTTCTATATCTCTGTCGATTTTTAATATTTTGAAAAAAACAAAAAATACGTGTACCATATTTTCCATGATCCAGCTGATGGACTAATTAGAATGGTGTATTTTTGACCAAGTTCGACGAAGCCTTATTAATAATAGCGTTGATAAACTCAATTTGTGGTTAAAAAAGTTGTATTTATTTATACAAAAATCAATGTGACTTTGCCATTGTTGGAAATTAAATATATTCGGTTTGATTTATATGCCAGAAGCTGAAGATTACATTATTAGTCCAGTAACTTTGTCGCCTGAATGTATGGAGTAGGATGCGTTAAATCCGGTAGATCTGATTTTTTGCAGACTTGTTTATGATGTTGGCCTAATGATTGTCCCAAGTTTGTGACCTCGAGCGACGAACGCAACTTTGTCAAAAATCGAAAAAACCGCGAAAAAATCGTTTATTTTTCAAATTTTGGCGATTATAACCCTAAACGACTAGTTTTTGTAAAAACTTTCTTATGGCGTTTATAAAGTAGACTAAATTTGCTACAATATGATACTAGAAATGTCTCTGTACACCCAATAGTTTCTGAGAATAAGTCTTTCAAAGTTTATAATTTTTTTCGTACTTCGCAATTTTTTGCAATATTTTAACTCTTACTTGACCACTTTGTGGCACAGTTACGGCGGTTTTTAACCCCCGACCAAAAAAAGAGGTGTTATAAATTTGACGTCGAAGTCTGCCTGTCTATCAGACAGACACACATACAGATCTGTCTCTATGTATATCTGCCTGTGTGTGTATCTGTCTATGGCACCGTAGAGCTCAAACGGATGGGCCGATTTCGATGCAGTTTTCTTTATTTGAAGATACATTATTGTGTTGATGTTTTGAGCTATTTTTGGTTAATATCGCTCCAAGATGGCCGCCTCCACCAAATGGCAGACCAAATATTTCATCACAATCTACCTCAATATGGGTATCAAATGAAAGGGCTTGACTAGTAGAGTACTATACAGTATAACAAATTTCAAATCACAAAATGGCGAACTCCATAATTTTTTTTTCACTAATGCCTTAATATGGGTATCAAATGAAAGGGCTTGACTAGTAGACTACTATGCACTATGACAAATTTCAAATCTATGATGGCCGCAACCACAAAATGACGAAATACGTTTCTTTTTTCACAACTACCTCGATATGGTATAAATATGGTATAAATATAAATGATTCATAGTGTATAGTAGTCTACTAGTCAAGCTCTTTCATTTGACACCCAAATTAAGGCATTAGTGAAAAAAAAATTATGGAGTTCGCCATTTTCTGATTTGAAATTTGTTATACTGTATAGTTGTTTTTTTTTGTTTTTTTTTTTTTTGTGAAAAAATAAAATAGCATAAATATAAAATAGCAAAAATAGCTCAAAACATTAACACAATAATGTATCTTCAAATAAAAAAAAACGCATCGAAATCGGCCCATCCGTTTGAGCTCTACGGTGCCATAGACAGATACACACACAGGCAGATACACATAGAGACAGACCTGTCTATCTGATAGACAGACAGACTTCGACGTCAAATTTATAACACCTCTTTTTTTGGTCGGGGGTTAAAAACCGCCGTAACTGTGCCACAAAGTGGTCAAGTAGGAGTTAAAATATTGCTAAAAATTGCGAAGTACGAAAAAAATTATAAACTTTGAAAGACTTATTCTCAGAAACTATTGGGTGTACAGAGACATTTCTAGTATCATATTGTAGCAAATTTAGTCTACTTTATAAACGCCATAAGAAAGTTTTTACAAAAACTAGTCGTTTAGGTTATAATCGCCAAAATTTGAAAAATAAACGATTTTTTCGTGGTTTTTTCGATTTTTGACAAAGTTGCGTTCGTCACTCGAGGTCACAAACTTGGGACAATCATTAGGCCAACATCATAAACAAGTCTGCAAAAAATCAGATCTACCGGATTTAGCGCCTACGGTAATGTATAAAGTTACTGTACTATATTTAATTCAAAATAAGCAAGCGATTGAGTATTACAGTAAGAATATTCAATATCGAACCAGTCAATTCAGAGTTTATCCAATAGAAACAATTTTATAAAAATATAAAATCCTTTCTAAAACAACAAAGTAAAACAATAACCAAATACAACCTAATATTATAAATGTCAATGTTTGCATGTTTCTTGCTCAATCACGTTATAACGTAATAACGTATGAACGTGGTATGAACAGATCGGGGTGAAATTTGGAACATAGTTAGAATATAGTCCGAAATAGTACATAATATGCTACTTTTTATCACTACTAAATAATGGGAAAGGAAACTGCGCGGTTAAAACCACAGGGCGGACCTAGTCATGTATATACTAGGGTGGAGCACGAATGTATGGACAAAATTTTTTTTTTAGTTTCGAAGTTCTAATAGGGGGGGATTGGTGCGTCATAATGAAGTTAAAAGAAGTGTAATTTTTCATTCCATTTAATGAGTATCTTCTGCCTCCGCATTGACTTCAAAAATTTTATTTTTTTACATAAAGTTGAAAGTCGCATAATGTAAAATGGTGTCCCTATCTTCAAATTAAAAGGTACTTTACTACATATAATGTATATTTTAAACATCTATTAGGGTAATACTGTGACAATGAACATGAAAATACTAAGAAGGAGTTAAAAAATTACATTAATTACTAAGCTAGAAAATCCTTTTTTGTTTTATATTTAGGCATCACGTTCCACGATTCGAACGTGGCTTTTATTGCACCTAATCGTGAGTTTTGTGTGCCCTGCGCTGTAGAAGCTGCGGTCGTAATCTTCACAGCTCTCTCAACAGCTTCAGTAAGGCAGGTAACCTTTAAAAACAATGGTTTGCTCTCGCCACCAGATCCAACAATGTCTTGAATTCTTTGGTCAGATATTTTTTTTTAAAGCGGCGGTTCGGTTAAGTTTTCCTACCAGTACATTAATTAATCAATATAAACTAGAAGTAGCATTAAAATTCATCAATGTCACTTGAAAAGAAAAAGTCTAGGTGTTGAAGCAAGGCTCACACTGCGTGCTTTTAGTATGCGACAAGCAGCCAGCTCTCTAATATTACGTTTCCTCTCATCTGTTATCATCGCAAGAAGAAGGCTTTAAGAAGAAGGCGGGAGGCGCAAAATACGCGTTTCTTAAAGTTTATGGGCAGGTTTCTGGTGTCCATAACAATGTTAAACAGATGACGAGTGACATATTTGTAAGATGGTTGGATCTTAATTGAAAACCAAGACGGTCCAATTTTATATACGAGATTTTGCTAGAATTCTAAAATTGTCCGTCCAATTTTCAGTTGCCACATACAAACGTAGTATTTGGTTGGCACGTGTGATCCAACGGGCATGTTAAAGTTTACCTAGAGATTTATTTTCGAGATCTTATTTTAGTAATTGGCCATTGCGAGTAATATTTGTCCTGCAATGTGCTTAAATTTCTTTACAGTCAGTTTTTCACATGTTTCTAGAGATTTTCCTAATGGACTTACGTAAGATATGTGTCCCGCAGTACAGTCTTCGAGATGAAGAAATAAATGTCTTAGAGCAGTTCATCAATGTGGAGCAAACTGATTTTTCACTGAAATAGTTTTTGTAGCTTTTTCTGAACTAGTTTTATAAATCCATCATACTTTCCTGTGTTAACATTCGTTCTGTCATAGCCAATGGCCATAATACATAATACTCGCCAAAATACTGGCTTGGGAAATTTCTTCACGAACCCTATTAACGAAATCTATTCTGTTGTCGTAGTTTGTATTCCTCTAGATGACCTCAGGTACAATCTTTACCTTTTTATAGTATACCACTATCATCGATTCTGCGGATAATCATCTCATGAGACGTTCTTTGATTAATTATAGAACCCTGTTTTTATTTAGGAACCTTTTTATCCTTAGAACAGAAGCACTGAGCTAATTTATTGTATTTACATGCTGAAATACCAAAAAGTATCTTACTGCTTTGCTGAAAACTTTCTGACTCCTCTTGGTGGATTTGAGTAGATTTTTGCTTTTTAAATTGTATGTTTTAAACCTTTGAATTATACTCATTTGTGTTACTATCAGAATAAATACAGTTTGTTGTATATTTCCAACCCAAGATGTTACGATGTCTGCTATCTTTGAAAAAGTTGGAACTTTTGCCCTTTTTTAGTTGATGTCTCATTCATGTCAATTCATAGTACTTCATTACATATTCGTAAGTAGTTAACACTTTCTCTTTTATACCACTAACATCACCCAAATAAGGACATTTAAACACACTTCGAGTTCTTTACATAGTTTTAAAAATAGAAACTGAAAAAAACAGAGCGCTGTAAACGACGAGTATCGTGACAAGCGCCGCTAGCGTCTCCTCCTACGCTCCTACATTCCCCATATTAAACTTATAAACACATAGTTTGGTTTCTTTGTGTATTCTACATCAAAAATATAGGATCCCAGATAACGATTTGTAATAAAAAAAACTGTCTGGTTATGAAAATATAGTACTGATATATGGCGTCTGTGTAAGGTCTGAACCCAATTATTTTTATAAAATCAGTGCCGATGCGGGGGCAGTTACTCTAAACGGAATTGATTTATATTTTGTATTACTTAATTTAAGCCCAAATGGCACCAAATTTTTACTATTGCATTACATTTAAACGAAAAAAGTTTTTTCGCTCCACCCTAGTATATACATAAACATAAACTCATCATCATCATCATCATCATCAGCCTATCGCAGTCCACTGCTGGACGTAGGCCTCTCCTAATGAACGCCAAATGGCTCGATTTTGCGCTTTTTGGATCCAATTTCTGCCAGCAATCTTCCGCAGGTCGTCCCTCCACCTAGCCTGAGGGCGCCCCACGCTACGTTTGCCTAAGCGCGGTCTCCACTCTAGAACTCGTCTGCTCCAGCGATGGTCGGTTCTACGAGCGATGTGACCAGCCCACTGCCACTTAAGTCTACTTGCTCTGAGAGCTATGTCGATAACCTTGGTTCTTTGTCGGATCACCTCATTACGGATCATATCCTTCAAAGAGACTCCGAGCATAGCCCTCTCCATTGCTCGCTGAGCAACCTTCAGTTTATGGACTAGTCCCACCGTGAGTGTCCACGTTTCGGCACCGTAAGTCATTACAGGTAGGACGCACTGATTAAAGACCTTTGTCTTCAGGCACTGCGGAATAGACGACGTGAAGATCCGACGAAGTTTACCGAATGCTCCCCAACCCAGCTGAATTCTTCGATTGACTTCTCCCTCGAAATTGTTTTTCCCCATTTGCAACTGCTGTCCGAGGTAGACATACTTTTGAACAAACAAAAAAAGACAATAAAAAGATATGTTAAATCTTAGAGAAAATGAACTTATTCAGCCCTAGTAATAAGTTACTTATCTCTAGTCCTTTCGGAGTTATTGCCATAAGTCAATCCTTTCACCCACAACTCTTATACATCCATGGTCGTGCTTTACTCGTATAAGCGAAGCGTCCAATCACGAGAAATTTGCACCAAACTGCTTTCCTTTGAGATTGCGTATCAAATGGGAAAGTTGTGCTTCAATGAGGTACAGCCAGAAGCAATTTACTATGACATTTTTTATTTATTTATAAGCCTTTTTTATTCTCCTACTATGACATTACAAGAAAATAAAAATGCTTGTGTCAAATAGTCATTCAATTTCTTTTATTGCTATTTTAGGTAAGGTAACACATTTATATACAGAGTTTTTTTAATTATAGTTAACCTCTTCGAAAAGTGTCTTTTTTCGACGTGTAAAGTTTAATAAACCTATAAAAGTTTACACTAAACTTTAAGCGTCGATGCGGTCTACGATGGAGCGTGTTTACTTAGAGAAAACCGATTCGCTCTCATACGTTTCGTAAAATGTTTTGTTAGGCCTACTGTCCACGCACGCGTCTTTTGTCGAATGCATGCATCCTACGAACAAACGCAAGACGTGCGGCTGTCGTGTCGTTGTCGTTTCGTGGACACAGACTTAATTATTTGTACGCAAGATGCAAGCATTCGTCTTGCATCCGACAATTGGTCGAAATCGTGCGGATGTCGTGCAGCTACGTGGACAATTGGCCTTAGTGTAAGTAACAATAGGCTCGTAGGCAACGACTTCCTTCAGTAAAGACTTCAAAGCTTCCATCATGGTCGCAAAGTTTAGTATGTTTATAATCAGTTACAATTCGGAGAGTGCGCAGATAATACGACTTTGCCTTTTTTCTATCGGGTTGCTCATAGCTCCAGAAAGGAACCTTATTCCTTAGTTGATATTCCAAAGACTCGAACGAAAAGATCTGACACCTTTTCCGTAATAAAAACCTCTTAACTTTAGAACGCGTCGCTTGACTTGGTATTTCTTTTTTTTTTTTTTTTTTTAATAAAGAGTGACGTGACGATCAGGACATGTGCCTGATGATAAGCAACATGCCTGCCACATAACAGCACAGTGACACCCAGCTATTGGAACATGAAGAGTCCAAATCATTACCTAGCATTGCACTGCGCTCGTCACCCAGAGATCTAAGTTGTTATATCTCTAAGCCCTGTAATTTCTCTGGAAACATTGCCCTTCAAACCGGAACACAGTAATGCTTGCACATTACTGCTTGGCGGTAGAATAATTGGCAAAGGTGTGGTACTTCCCCAGGCGGACTCTGCTAAGAGTCCTACCACTACAAATATATATATAATATATATTTCTTGATGGATATAATTTGGGCGTATTCAAGTCTAGAGTGAGAATTAGAATTAAAATTCTAGAATTTCTTCTACCTTTTACGCGGTTCATCATGGACTGCATCGTCGCCGAAACAACAGTACAAACCTATTAGTAATTCATCACTGGCTTAAAGGGTTCGTTGGTAGTAAGTCTGCGAATCTGTGGGTCGTGGGTTCGATTCCCACCGAATTAAAATGCCCTATGGGTAAATTAAAATATTTGTGTGATGAATAAAGTAAAAAGAAACAAATATTTGCACAGTGTCTGGGTGTTTGTATGTATTTAGAAGTATTATATCAGCTATATGGCTTCCATACAAGCCTTGCTGAGTTTGGAGCTTGATGGTGTTGTGTGTGAAATGTCCACCACCATCGATAAGTAATATACAACTTATTTATGTATTTATTATATCAGTTTTAATTCAATTTAATGTCTTATTACGGGGTAAATGTCTCTCTATGTTCAACTTTAAAAGAGCAATAGTCTTCAAATCTTCTTTAAACGATAAAGATTTCTTATTTAATTCTATTGTACATAGTTTCAAATATAAAGTTACTTTGTAACGTCTTATACAAACACAATTTTGAATAATACCGTTAATGGATTTACATATGCATTATTTGCTTTTAAAACGTTTTAGACGAATAGAAAATTCAGTGTACTCGTGAATAGAAAACAAACCGCACCTGCTGAGACAGAGGATCATTTAGAATGTAGCAGTCGCTTGACACTCGGGGATTTATTCATTTTTGGCAATGTTGTTTCAGTATAAGTATCCCATTAAGTACTTACTGCTTGTACTAGGGGTCTTCTCTCGCGAGGAGAGGCTTATAGCTTATAGGCTATAATCCATGAGTTGGCTGAACGCATGAGCTCGAAAGATTCTAGGTATACATATACGTTTTCCTACACCTTTTTTAAGCTAGCGGCATGACGCACATGACTTCGAAAAGACAGTGGTGCGCGTGAGATTCGAAACGGAGGCTTCCAATCGGCAGTCGCCGCCCTCCCGACTAGATCTGCCGTTGTTTCAATTGTACAGAATATTAATAAGGAGTATATACCTTCAAGACCTGGAACATCGCCGCAAAGATATTACCTTATTCATTTTTTATCGGATACGTTCCAAAGAGTATACAGCCGACCTAATGTCGTGTTCAAAAAGAGATTATGACTGGGACATACAACTGTTTATGGTTAATTGGTTCGTTTGGGCTCGCTTAAGCTTTGTGTTTTGCTAGCAGCGACCTGCGGTTTCACCACAGCATCATCCATCATCTACAGCCTTTCTTATCCCACTCCTGGGTATAGGCCTCTCTTTTTTCATGCCATCTTCCTCAGTCCTGTGCCAATCGAGTCCAGGTTCGACCCGCGATAAAGATAATATCGTCTTCCCATCTTGCAGATGGACGTCCGACGCTCCGCCTACCTTGCCTCGGCCACCAATCGGTCACAACTTCACACCACCGGTCATCAGCGCGTCGAGCAATGTGTCCTGTCCAACTCCAGCATACCACACAGCATACCACAGTCTATTAATTATACTGTGGTTTCACCCACGTTTTTCAGATTCCTGTGATTTACTCACAAAGTAGCCTATGTCGTTCCAGATCATATTTCAATTAGTGCTCCAAATTTTTACTCGATCTGTTCAGACGTTCAAACGTGATTGAGTACCAAACACCCAAACATTAATATTTTCGCATTCGTATTCAGATAATATTAGTTAGGATAAGTAAGCAACTGGAACAATGTAAAGAGGTTACCATTCAGATAAGTGCGTGTCGTAGCTATTTGATATTTAGAGTTAAAATAGCTCTGTGGTGCTTAAAGATGCTTGGTAGCGTTTTATAAATGGAACACGTTATAATACTCTCAAAGCTTTTTTGCATTTGATAAAATACTCATATATTTTTTTATCTACTTACTTTGATACCTACCTGAAAACGTTGAAAATAAGAGTAAAATGTTTTGTGTTCATAAAATATTCTAGAAATATCTTTATTTTGAATGTTTAGACGTTTGTTGCTCAATCACGTCGGACTGAACTGATCGGGTTGAAACAACAACCCAGCTCGTAAAAGCCAAGTGCCACATAACTAATTGAAGATGAAGAGTCCAAATCACTGTCTAGTACCGCACTGCTGCACTCGTCACTTTTTATTTAGATTTCTGTGCTCGTCACCCTTTTTCTTTTTCGAATTATGATCAGTGCTATAAAAAAAGGCAAGGTGGTATCACATCTTCCAGATCAGTTGCACACTCTCCGGTATCGTATCATTATGAAATATTTTTTTACTAACTTCGCGTTACTCACAAATTGGCTTACTCGGAAGCCTTGCAGAAATATTCAGTATAAAACATTAGTCTGAAGTTGAGAAGTAATATTCAGGAATCATTAGTAGATTGATTATCATTTTTAACCATTTCTGTAGTACTTTTTAATCGATTTAAAAAAAGAAAAGGCTCTCGATTCGGTTGTACGAGTATATTTCTTTTTGTATGTACTTGTGTATGCTACGGTCTTGCGCCACCCACCGACCGATCTTTGTGGAGATCTTTATTTAGCCTTCGTTCAGCTGTGGACGTCATTCGGCTGAAGGCCGATTTAAACTGAACGAACATAGAGCTAGAGTTGGAACAAGAGCATTCTTTCTCGATCTTTTAGTGTAAACGAAAGATCGTTCTTAGCGTTTTTACATATTATATATTCCATAGAATCTTTGCGAACGCAAACAAAACAACGAAATAATGCTCTACATTTGTTTACACCAAATGAATTTGAGTGGGGATAGAATGAGCATTCGCTTGTCTGATGTAAATCGGCCTTGACACGATGATCATTGCTTCGCCAATAGTCAATCAATTTTGATGATTTGTTTATTTATTGGTATATCAAACTTCAGAGGTGATCCCATATACATTTTATTGAAATTGATGTATCTGTTTTAGAAATATCAACACAATTCTAAAACTTACTTACTTTGACGATGCGGCGTGAGTATTCGTACTAACCTGCTGTTTCATTGCAACATTGTATTTTGGCGATAACAGAAAAAAAATTAAGTGTTTGAGATTAATTTTAAATTGAAAATTGAATTCTGTGTTTTCTGAGAAAATTATATTATTTCACCATGATGTTGGTTGACAACGTAGAAGGTAAAAAATCAGCCAACGATGCGAAAAACGACCGGATTACAAAGGAAATAAACCGCCAAAAATAAACTCTCTCCATTTACATTTTAAAACGTCTCGTATGATGAAATACACTCGTTCTTATCCTGGAAGATTGCTGGAATTCCACCTCATTTGGGGATATATCCCCGTTTATCCCCGTGTTGGGCTGCGCACCGGCTACAGTGACAAGCGGAGCGATAGCGGATTAATACGAGTACATTGTAAGAGTGGAGCTGGAGAGTGCAAATTTTTCTGCATTTGTTTTTTTTATGAACATGATAAAGCATGACTTTCCCGCTAGTTTTCAATTGTGATGTGTAAGACTAAACATCGTTGATACTAATACCATTAGTGTCTTCAAATAATTTGTTAACATCATCATCGTCATCTACATAACAGTAGCACCTATGCCAACAATTCAGAGTCTCAGTTTGGTATTTCAAAAAATTTGCTCTAGAAAATAAACTTAGACAGGACTCATCGCCCCTTTGCCAAAATACAAGAACCGACTTCAATTTAAAGTTAAATTCAGACACTCGCTGCTATCACTTAATTATCTAGATTCCTAGATAAATGAAAGCAAATTTTTGTATTAGTTTATATAATATATTTCAAAACGCAACACAGATTTCGGTAAAGCGTATATTGTATTACCTCTAACCTAATAAGATCTATCGATTTAACTATCTTTGACAAGTCAATTTACATCTGCAAAGCGCTTCTTTGGCGGAGCAATCACGTAACACGCATACAAATAAAAAAACACAACCGAATTGAGAACTTCTTTTTTGTAGTAAGTTAAACATATATTTCACAAGCAGTTTTGCCAGTTATTGTATAGCCAAACATCAATGTTGAAACATAATGTGTTCCAGTTCCAACTACCATTTTGCAGCACAGATTTTGCAAGGAGTTAATGTATTTTTATTACTTAGTTGTAATTTTTTTGGATTAACCAAAAACAGTGCAGAAAATAGTTAATGCTGTGTTTTGTTTTGCGTTCGCGTTTGTAAATATTTGGAATTCAAAGACCTATTTATAGAAACTACAACAGAGACGACGTTCCGCTGTCATCCGCTGTCGCTTCTTTCATGACCGTCACCGAGGACGCAGCCTAACGCCGGGAAACGACTCCAGACAATGTTTTAGGAGGCTCCGGTGATGAATGCTATTTTCAGTTTATTTCAGGCTTACAGGATTAGATAACTTTCTCGTATTTGTTAAGTTTTTCGCCTTTAAAATGTCTGTGTAATTATTTAGAAGATTAACACAATAGGTTTATAAGTTCGCGTTAATAATTGTGTAGCATCAGCAAAAGCAGTACACTAAATGGTAACAACTGTTGGGACTCGGTGGCTTCTCTCGCAAGGAGAGTGTCAAGATCATTATCCACCACCATGGTCCAATGCAGGGTGGTGGATGACACATGACCTCGAAAGATTCTAGATACATGCCGATTACCTCATGCTGTTTTAAGTTAGCGGCATTACGCACATGACTTCGAAAAGACCGGGGTCTCCGGATTGGTAGTTGCCGTTACTAGACCAGCCATTACTTATAATGTTTGTGTATGAATTGCATAGTAGGTAGAACGTTCGGTTTCACAATCATGCGGTCGGATAATCGTATCCCGGTTGCATCTCGGAGTGTTTTCTTAAGCAAGTTGATCGTCTCTACTAGCTTTAATGGTGAAGGAAAATATCGTAAGAAAATAATGTAGGTACTAAGGAAGATCTCATTCTACGACATGTGTCGACACTTGGGCAGCGTGGTGGGTTATGGCCTTAACTTTCTCTTTGTGTCAAAAACCCCGAGTGCCAGCAGTGAAAATATAAAAATACTAGCAGCACCCTGCGGTTTTACGCGCGTAGTTCCTATTTCCGTTATTTTTAGACGTTACGACGTGATTGAGCAACAAACATCCAAACATTTATAAATGTAAAACTAAAACATTTATAAGTATTAAACAATAATAATATGACGTTTATTATCTGTATAACGAAAATAAAACTGCAACACCTTAAAATGGTAACCTAATACCCCGTTTACATGATTCCAGTCCAGCGATCGAATCCAGCGCTGGATTGCTTACTGGAATCATGTAAACCCGCACTGGAATGCATTGGCACTGGATTGATGCATTCCAGTGCCGGTTTCCATTATTCCAGTAACCAATCCAGCGCTGGATTCGGTCGCTGGACTGGAATCATGTAAACGGAGTATAACTTCCAAAAGTCGCTTTTTCTTCGTCGTCTTATACTTGACGTAGCTTAATTAATTTAGAGCATTAAACAATACTATTGGGCGACAGACATACTTCTAAGTACACCAGAAACAGTCTGGCACTTGTGGTAGCTATTTACATTGCTAATTACGTTGGTTTGGTGCAATTCCCCGTTTCGATCCGATTGTTTTTGCTAGGGATGCACTGTTTAGTTAGATCTTTGCCGAATTTCGGTATCATTTTTGTATACTTTGTCACGTTACATTTACTGCTAAAACTTGGTATATATACCATACTACCAACCATTATATATACCAACTACACATTTGTGCATTTATATGCACAAGTGCGTAGTTTGAGAGAAAATGGACAATGAAATATGTTTTAGGAGTTTTGTTTTAACCTAATTTGAAAGTACTTACATACTTAGTTAAATTATAAACCCTGTATAGATGATTAGCCTTAGTAACAAAGATATGTGGTAAGAATTTTAAAAAATATACTTAAGTAAGACTCTTCCTTGAAATATTACGGAAAACATTTTTTTTTTGTAGTTGTAGGACTCTTAGCAGAGTCCGCCTGGGGAAGTACCACACCTGTGCCAGTTATTCTACCGCCAAGCAGTAATGTGCAAACATTACTGTGTTCTGGTTTGAAGGGTAAGGTTTCCAGAGAAATTACAGGGCTGAGAGCTTAGATCTCTGGGTGATGAGCGCAGTGCAGTGCTAGGCAATGATTTGGACTCTTCATATTCCAATAGCTGCGTGTCACTGTGCTGTTATGTGGCAAGCATGTTGCTTACCATCAGGCGCACGTACTGCTCGTCTCGTCACTTTTATTTAAAAAAAAAAAAAGAGCGGTGTAAGTCAGTTAGCCTTATGTGTCTACCAAATTTCGAAGCTAGGGCAGATGGGGCAGGTATCTACTAACCTAATCTTATTTAACTAAATATATACGTTACCGCAGTTCATACCTGAGAGCATCCATATTTTTACCATGCTCATTTACCGCCCTCAATGAGTGCCTTGTGCAAGAGCACCTTAGACTGTGCCGCTAGTAGTGAAGGACAATGACCGACCTGGCATCCTCAAAAGAGATGTTCTAAGAGAAGGTCTTATCGGAGAGGACCAAGCACCTACCAGCTTGTTGCCGGTATGTAGAACCGGTATACTATTATTAAACTAATGTGTGACTTATTGAAGTGAAAACTTCTTTAGGCGCGCTATAGACAGAATTTTCGTGGGCTGTGAAATGGATTCATCAATCGTCACGCTTGGATATGATAATGGATCGGATCGGATATAAAATCTTCGGGTAAACTCGGTAAAAACGGTCAGGTAGGTACCAGGGCAACAAAAACAGTAAAGAGTTTCGATTACCTACCTCCAACAGCCCAGCGTTTATCTCCAGATACCAGGACAACAAAAATATAAAAGAGTTGCGTTTGCCCCTAGGTACCAGTACCAGGGCAACAGCAAGTTTTCACTTCTATCGGCAGTTCCTATGACTGCCAATTTTTTATTTGGAGATTGCGTTGCACTATTCATGTTTTTATTTATTTTTTGCATACGGAAAATAGTTTTTTTGTGGCGCTCTTATTGTTGTGTATTCATCTATTTAATGTACCTACTCATAAACGTAAATAAAGATTAAGAGCCGGCTGACTGTATATAAAACGACCCAACATCTTCATATTATTATTCACCATTAGTAAGATTGTTTCACTCGAAGCATTGTTTGGGTCCAATGGCGTCATGAACAATCTCATTAATACAATGTCACGTCTACAAACAAGTGTTGTGTTAAGAAGCTTAAGACAACATTTGTGTGTACTTACTAACCCGAAAACATCAGACAACTCAACTGAATAGAATTAACAACCAAAATGTAGTTAAATTAAGTCAGAAATTAAGATATTGTGATAAAGTTATTTGAGTTTTGAGAAATTGTTTCAAGAAAACTATGAATAAAATATACTAAAGTTAGTAATGAACTTAGGGCGGTTTCAGTGATTATGAACAAAGTGTGCACTATTATGTTCATGACAAAAAAAAAACTCAGAAATTCGTATTGCTTTACGCGACTTCTAACGCGTTGTAAGACGACCCTATATAGTTCCTATCTTCCCAAAATTTAATTTTGATGATTTGACCACAGATTTCAATTTGTTTTGCTTACATATGACGTCTTTGGATTTGACTGCTTTATCATACAATAACTATCAAAAACATGACACTTATAGCAACGATCTTTTGCAACCGAATCCTGCAACAACTAATTACATGTAACTACATATTAACCCTAAAACCGCTTAAAATCAAACCGAATAGATACGAAACCCGAATTAAAACCGTAGCCGAATTTCGGCCTCGCGCCATCTGTTTGGGGGTACGTTAATTAAGTACGTGGCCAACAATCCGGTCCGCAGAGATTAATACCGGAGGCCATTCAGAGGAACTTCACGTTTTGAACGAAGAAAGGCCGAAATTCGCAATTGGAATGGTTACAGTTTGCGAAGAATTAGAACATTTCTATCAAGGATTCTGAATGGTTGGAAAATAGTGCATGCGGTCATTAAGAGAAGTCTCTAATCTTTTCGGTATTTAGTATTCAATTAACTTTGAATACAATTGAGTCATTGAGAGATTGAGAGTGAGAATTGGTCGCTGGAAACCGCTGGTTGCAGGTTGCGCGGGACCGTTCGTTGTGGAAATCTAGGGGGGAGGCCTTTGTTCAGCAGTGGACGTCTTGCGGCTGATGATGATGATGATGATGACAATTGAGTTGCTCATTTATTTACCATTTCATTAAAATAATGTTAAATAGTAAGTACTAACAGAGCCTAGTTACAGTACAGCCATTAAGAGTAAAGGACATCGGTATGTTTCAAGAATTTGTCGAGATCGTACGTTATGTGTGCGCTTTAATTAGATACTAGTTCACCAAGGTTCTGGACCCAGGTCTAGGTCCTGGGTTAGGGGGGTCAAACCCCCATGACGCTATGGGCCATGGCGCCCATGAACCCCCTGGATCCTCCCTTGGTTATGGACTTCTCTCTCTCCTTGCGACAGATGCCCCCAGTTTTAGCAGAACTTTCATATCCCGTTTTTAGGTACTTACCGACTATCTTTATTTCTGCATCCATAATAGCTCTTTCTCAAGCTAAACTACTGAATTGGCTTTATAGTTTTGATGTAAAATCGTAACAAACAGAAAAAAAAAAAATTATCTACTTTCGCGTATATTATAACTTGGCTGGCCACACTGCCGTGTTTCTAGATTAGTACATAATTTTACTTACCTACTACCTTTTTTTTCGTATTTACAATAGCTCTTTCTCAAGTTAAACTACCTCTGTACTAGATTTAATTTAAATCGGTTTATGGTTTTAATGAAAAATCATAAATAACAGAAAAAAAATCACTTTCGCATTTATTATTTTTAATAAAGAATTATAATCGACTTCCAAAAAGGAGAATGTTCTCTATTCGGTTTGATATCGTTTTTTTTTGTATGTGATAGCGCCGCCAGTTGTGAATCAATATTGATGGTTATTTTTTTGTTGCTAAGCGATATAAATTTTATCGAAAAAGGTGGGGCGTTTTTTACAATATTAATAAAAAACTAAAATTTACTTTCATTTATCTTGACGACATATAATAATAAATATTGGTGGACAATTCACACACAACACCATCTGACCCCAAACTAAGCAAAGCTTGTATGATGGCGGCCAGATAGCTGATACTATAACTATATAAGTATTGATAGCTGATATAGGTAATACTTATATAGTTTTAAATACATACTTATTATACATAGAAACAACCAGACACATATGTGGTGATAGTTTCTTATGTGATTTGTGATTTGGTCGAGTGTCTGTAATTAATTGTTTTTTTGGGTTAAATAAATTATTTATACCAATAATACACTTTAATCTTCCCCAACATAGTTCACGAGTGATTGCCTCCAACTCGATATCCGTTGATGTTACGATAGAATGCATGCGATGTATGGACCGGCGTCCCCTATGTTAGATACAATACGTGCTATTGTTCGATACACAATGTTGAGGTATACTGTCGACGTACACACATTCATTTATATCTGTTGTCTGTATATACATTAAATTAATAGTTTATGATGGGATGAGTTGAACAGTAATTATTATGATGGCAGAAACTGAGAACGTCTGAAGTGGCTTTAATGATTAATTTTGTTATTGAAAACTTATTTTGGCGCACTGCAGACATATTTTTTGTGGGCTGTGAAGTGATCTCAAGCGTCACGTTCGTGAATGAAAGAAATTTTCAGGTTCAGGGCCATTGACCATCTGAAAATGCGTCAGCATTTTCTATTGGCCATGCCACGCTCACGGCCATGCCCTCCGGTTTCAACCGCGTAGTTTCCAAAGTGAGCTATCAAATTCAGATTTTTAAGTTTTCACTTCTATCGGGAGTTCCTATGACTGCCATTTTTTTTATAAACAAACTAGCTGAGCTTCGAAAGATACACATGACAAAGCATGCTGTCAAGCAACGAAAGCTCTCAAAAAGCAATATTTTTTCCCGTTTTGTTAGATTTTTCAATCATGCTCCGCTCCTGTTGATAGTAGCGTAATGCTAAATAACCTATAGCATTCCTCGATAAATGGACTATCCAACAGAGAAATAATCTTTCAATCCGGATCAGTAGTTCCCGAGATCCTTGCGTTCAAACAAACAAACTCTTCAGCTTTAAAATATTAGTATAGATGAGCTAAGTAATACGTCACAGTGAATAATTCGACTTTTGCTAACATCTTTCACTTTTATCACACACTGATACTGCGGCTTTACCCGCACCGTACCAGTCGTTTTCCTGCGGTTAAGTTGACAAAAGTTGGGACTCTGCGATGTGTCCTACCACTACAAAAAAGATTCCATATATTTCAGTATTACTCACGTGTTTTCATATTTTACAAGTGCTTATAAAGCTGATGATTTAAATTTCGTTACTGTGGCATAAAAAGGAATTTTAAAAATATCCCAGTAAAAATAGTCGGACGAGTTTCCATAGAGTGCACATCGAGTCAGTATCGCGACCAGTGAGACGGAAACTGCAGTGTGCTGTCCCGATATTATAAACTGGAATTAAAATAGTTATTTTTTAAGCCCCCGACGCAAAAATGACGGTGTTATAAGTTTTACGTGGCTGTGTGAGTACAATTTGTCTGTGGTATCAACAGAATACAACAACTCTTAATTAAAAGCCACAAAACAGAAAACATCATAATATTATAAAAACAGCAGGTACCTGGGTGACCGAGCTTTGTTCGGTTTAAACGCTGAGTAGGTAGTAAACTAAATTATTTCTCAAATAAAAAGAAGAAACTTGAAAAAAAAAAGAGAAGCCGTCTGAATTTGAACCTGGGTCTTTTAATTCAAGACCGCCCAACTTGCCCCCAACTTAAATATAGAATCGGAAACGGCTCAAACGATTTTCATGAAATTATGCATGCAGGGGGTTTAGGGGACGATAAATTGATCTAGCTAGGTTTTATTTTTTAAAAACGTCTTTTACTGCACGTTTTTAGACAATGAAAAACTGTCACATTAGATTTCTAATAAGAATGCGAAGGTAAATTTCGCCGCGTGGCGCGTCAGTATAATAGCTCAGTCGGTAAGATGGGCGGTCATGAATCAGTAGACTCCGGGTTCGAATCCAGATAGCTTCTCTTTTTTTTTCAAGTTCTTTTTTCTTTCTTTTTTTTTGAGAAAACCTAGTAATGGGAGCCCTTTATCTATAAGTATCTAAGTATACTCAGTGTTTAAGCCGAGCTAAGCTCGGTCACCCAGGTACTAGTATTGGTATAGATAGATACCATTTGCAAATGCTGACATATCATAGTTTAACGTCTATCAGAGAGTTGATGGTCTCTAAAGGCAAGTGTCCATTTTGTCACGTTAGAAGTCCTCTTCAGGACACTCGCTGGTTTTATGGCTGGTCGGGTTTCAAGTGGGACTTGTTGCAGTAACGACACTCACAACGATGATATCCGGAGTATCGGTTTACATTATGATACGACGAATGTTGTCGGATTAAAGAAATAGGGGAAAGAATATAAAATATATATGGATATTCTTTTTTATATAGGTAGACCTATTAACAATGCTAAAATACAATGAGAACTACACAACACTACATTCCTAACTACTTACACTAAGCACACCTTAATTATCCATAGACCAATGAAGGTCTACAGATATTCAAGATATAATATTATATCCTACCAATATAATGGATAATGGAATATTACATACACATTATTAAACATATACAGGGTTATTGGTAATCAGCCTGCATCCGTTTAAGGGCATGTTCTGTATATTTCAACAAACAACTTTTGTTCTACAACTTTCGTTACAAGTCAATAGATAACCCAAAAAAAAATAGTGTTTGTTGCCCTTTTTTGTACTGATTAGCGACTTTTTAGTGTTTATTCACTTCGGCACAGCATTTTTTGCGCGTTAAATAGCGTACGCGCTCTTGTTACGAAGAGTTCGATGCTTTTAGACCGTGCAAATTTTTTTTTTTTTTTTGTAAAATAAAAAAAAACACATTTTTTTAAAAACTGTAGAACAAAAGTTGACGTATTGAATGTACCTAACATCCCCTTAAAAGGATGCAGGCTGATTACCAGTAACCCTGTATAATAAATGCGAAAGTTTGGATGTTAGTAAATTTAGACAATTGTTGCTCATTCACTTTTAAAAACTAAACTGATCACTCCGAAATTTGTAACTTGTCAGAATAAACAATTTGGGAATCTGGAATAATACATACATATACTATTATTTTTTTCGGAAAAATGTAGTGTTCCTCAGTAAATAACTGTATTCTAAATAATATTACATACTAATACTTATACCACTAAAAAAATACATTATAAATAAAAATATGCCCATACCTACCTACATTAATATTATCATTGGACAAGAGATAAGAGAAACACTGAAAACTAAAAGAAGGAAATAAAAATCAAAAATTAAAGAGGAATTTACATAAGTGACAAACAGATAACAGGTAATAAACGTCGTCGTAGGTTTGAGCCCCGTCTCCATCTCAGAGTATTTTTCTAAATACAAATGTACAAATATATCATCGTCTCTGGTACTAGCGGTGCGGAAAATATCGTGAGGAAATCGGTGTGAATCCAAGATAGACATCTCTGAAGAAAATGTGTCAACCGCCAACCTGCACGAGGCCATCGTAGTAGAACATTGCATATTTCTTTTCACGTGAGAGAAAGCCCCGAATCCCAGTTGTGGGAATATTAAGTGGGCAGCCAATCTCCAAAGAGCTACTAAAAAATCTTCCTAAAACAAATGACACAAAAATTATGGGAACTTTCCGTTCTTCTAGGAACTCTTCTACAAAATTAAATTTACACGCCCTTACGTATCTTATCATACGTAATACATACAAAGTTATAAAGTTAGATAACTTATTACTTGACCCTCCTGTACAACATTTACTCCGGTAAAGTTACAGTTAAGTAACCTAGCTCCAAGCGTACAAGGGCGCTCGTATTTGCAAGTGATTACTGATGTTCAGTCGACTGGAATGAACCACTCGCGCAGAACTTCCAGTAACTAGTCGAGTAGCTGGAACGCTACAAAGTCTATAGACTTATGTGCAATACGAACCGTAGTTTCAGTTAGTAGCATAATCACGGACTAGAGATCTGTTTTATACCTACCTATGTAAATAAATTTACCAGTTACTAATGTGTGATGTGGTCAGTCCAGTCTGCTTTTAGTTTCAACCGCTTTTAGCGGCCTTTTTTCAAGGACAGTGTCCGCGTGCGATCTCTACTCATTTGGCACTCCTTGGGTTAAGACCGCTAGTTGCAGCTGAAACTTAAGTAGGTAAGATCAACCATTTTACGCGTAAGTTACCCGTGAATTACAAAAAAAAAGAACTTGAAAGACGTGCGACTAGGCAATTAACGACACTCTTGATCGAAAAATACTTCAAAGTTGAAGCAAAGTTGCTAACTTATCGGATGCCTTTCGGAGAGTGCTCGGCTTATTTGCAAAATCTTACACCAGTTTTTCGATCGATCTACTTGTACCTTAAACAAAAAAGAAACATCGTTTCATGTTGTACGTTCCAAAAAATCAAACAAATTGGTTAGTTGAACTTTGCTTTCTTAACAAGAACGTCTAGGCTGTGGAATACGTTTGCTTGCTTGGGTTTCCGTGATGGTTCAAGTCATGATATCTTCGAGTCGAAAGTGAATCGGTTTTTTCTAAGTAAGCCATCTCTATATTCTCCATCCTTGATTGTATCGTTTTATATCAGGCAAGATGACGATCATTTAAACCTATCATTGTTAAAAAACGAGAAGTTTAGAAAATTAAATTGTATTTCATTTTGTCCTCAGTGATAGATTGCGTGGTCTCCGGCTGGGGTCCGTGGTCGGATTGCGACACGCTTTGTGGATCTGGGAGCATGGTCCGCAGTCGACGAGTGGTGCAAGCGGCAGCACACGGAGGCCGGCGGTGCCCTTCGCTGGTGCAGCGACGAGCGTGCCAGGAGCATCGCGGCTGTGCAGCTGACAGTGACGTGCCATTACGAGGTAAGACTGAATAGAACAGTCTGCAATCAGTGACTGGTCCAACCAACAACGAAGATCATTTATTTCGTTCGATAGAAAAACAACGAGCCTGACGCAATCATGGGAGTCCATGTCTTCACAGTAGGAAGGTACATTTCAGGGAATCATTGTATTTCCTTGCCTTTAGGAAATATGCTGTTGTGGATAAAATGTGAGCTATAATTGATAGAGTTGATGGCTTTATTGCCATGTTAGTCCTCATACCAAAGAAGTAAGCGTAAGAAGTAAGATCATTCGTGGCGAAATCATAGTCATACTATGAGATAAGATTAGCCTGAAAGAAAGACATAGTCCACAGTCGCCTACTGCACTCTAACCGCCTAATCAAACTGGGTTTGCCTTTGCTATTACTGTCTCTATAATTTCAACCAAAAAGAAAAGAGAGAGAGCAATATTGATGCTAAGACAGTTTTAGTTAAACGGTAGACCCTCCGGTCTAAGCTATGGTCGGGATAGTCCAGTGGATCACCTATCGTTTCGGAACTGCACGAGGGTAAATGTAAATTATAGTGAAGACTAAAATAACATGATTACCGGTGGTGCTTTTTTTTGCTCAATTTTTCCGGCTTCTTCAATAGTAGTACAACTACAATAGCACTGCTTGACTGAATTATGTACCTACTAGCAACTGCATTTAAGTTTTATCAGTTGAATTCCATAAAAGATATGAAGAAAGTCTCGGTCAACAACTAGTTGTCGTATAAGATTCGTCTAGCGCCAACTTTTACAACCAAACTGCAGTGCCGTAGGGAACTGCAGATGTAAAAGTTACACGCTAAAGTTTCCAAGTCATCTCCCTTTATAGTTTTGATGGCGAGACACAGAACGTGTCAACACGAATGAACAAAATAAGGCAATATAAGTTGTTTCTGTTGTTGGTACAGCTTTGCCGAAGGGATATAATACCTACTAGTTGATGGGTTGACTGGTAAGACGCTTGTGAGAATCGAATACCTGATTTTTACCGATCATATAAATATTACGATAGAATAAGCATCGCACTAAATGTTCCCACTTCGGGGACTCGTGGTTTTCTCTTACAATGAGAAAGTCAAGACCATAATCCACCACGTGGCTCTGGCCCTGTGTGGGTTGGTGTATGGGATAACCTTGAAATATTCTGGGCACACATTGATTGATTCACTATAGTGTGCTGTGCCGTTTTTAAGTCAACGGCATTAGGCACATTATTTCGAGAAGACAATCCCAAATACGTGGGGTTTGAAGAGCTCCAGATTGGCAGTTGTCGTTATCCTGACTAGATCAGACATAATTCACTAGATCAGCTCTGTTGTGCTAGTGTGCTATACACACGCTAGACAAATGAAGAAAGCAAATAACATGAATTATAAATACTCGTTTATTGCTACGACTTTAAGCTTATAAATGTCGATGACAACTGGTCGACTACCCGTTCAACCAACATCCTAGCCCTTTTACTAAAGAGCGTCATTTAAACCAGCTTCCTGAAGTTACAATACGCATATTTTGCACAAAGTAACGGTACTTTGTATTATTTAAAAAAACCGATCGAATCGATAATCTCACCCTGTTTAAACTCTGTTAAAAATAAATTGTATTGTAATGTAAATGTCCTCATTTATCAAATCGTTTTATTTCATTTGACAGAAGAGACGGCGATGCTGCTCCCGGGAGGCCTGTCCGTCAGTCGACACTCTAACGAGACCGTGGACATCCGTAAGAACCTTCGGCTGCGAAACCCTGACGACCCGGAGTCCAACGCACACAGAGAGTAAGTTTCTCTGTATTATTTTTTCAAAAGATATATTAGTATATCTGAGTCGTTAAATTTCTGAGATCGTTAACTCACAACAACATTTTATTTTGAGATTTTCTATCAAATACCTATACCAAAAAGATTAAAATTAAGTTTTATAAAATTTTATATAAAAAATTAAACCTACCAAAACCAAAAATAATATCAAAATAGTTAAAAAAAAAAGTGAAAACTTAGATTTTTTATATTAAACAGGGCTAATGTGATACAATCCGTCACATGTAACCTGTAGCTAGTATATATACAAATATACAGCTTTAACGCGTGATGATGATGATCAGTGATGCAAACTCACAAGATTTGACACAACTAAAAACCATTTAACGCATACGTTCCGCGTTAAAATTTTTCAATTTAAAAAATCGCTAATACTATCGCGACGTAGGGCGTAATTTTGACCAAAGAGTATTTTGTTTCCTGAAATTGGCTCATCATTAAGTACTGTTAGAAACGAGAGATTAACAGAACTGCAATGGCTTCAACGACTGATCAGAAATAATAGCCCAATTACGCTTGGCCTAGATCACGGCTCAAATTCAGTTTGAACAGGCTAGAATCCGTCCTCCATTTGAAAACACAATACGCATCGGCAGCCAAATACGGGGGGCACCCGAATGGATACGTGGACTGCCTACAAAATTGCAGACAAATTTGAGGTTCAAAGTACGAATTAACTTATTATTTTACAATTTACAAAATGGACAATATTTCTACGGCCATACCGATTTTAGCAACGTGACTGCGTTTTTTAAAAAAAAAGTCAGCTAAATCGTTATTACTGACTTTTTTTTTAAGTTTCTTAGTTACGGTGCTACGGTACCTTTCTACTGTCTAACCAAAACGGCTTTGGTATTGTTATTATCAGTTAGGCTACTTTTTTATATCTAGAAAATAGTGGACCAAGAACTACGTGACACAAGAAGGAAAACTGGATAGATAAAAAAACAAAACACTGCTAGTAGTATAGAAAACGGCAAATTCTTAAGTATTTTTACTGTACAAAATGTAACATGAAAAAGATTGCCTTAAGAAACATTGCTTACCACTTACAACAAATTATTTTCCCCAATAGCCCGCAGCATAAATGTATTTCACAGGGATATTCATTTCCTGTCCATACAATACGTAAATACATTTACAGCACTCGCGAGTTCCATAAAATACAGTTTCGCTAAAAGTCTTGGGGCGGTCCACTTGATACGTCCCTATTCACCGAAGTTTGGATTAGAGATGGCTTGTGACATCCGGCAAGAATCGAGTTTTGTTTTTCAAACGTCTTTGCCAAAAAGGTTTGATAGCCGAAATATTTTAAGATCGTTAAGATTATTGCAAATTTTATTTACTACTAGTACCACTTTACAAGCACAACAAGTACCCGTTTCCGTTATTTTACCGGGATAAAAAATCGTCAAAGTCAAAGCTTTTTATTGATAAATATACATTTACAAGTCAGGCATAATAAATTGTTTAACAATAATTAGACGAATTAGGATAAGTATTGTAAAAATAGAATAAGACAAAAAAATAATACAAATGTAATAATAATTAGACAATGTCATAAAAAAAAATCAAATTTAAAATTTAGCAGACAATGTCATAATAAAAAATAATAATAATACAATAATGTAAAATGGGATTTAAAAATAGTACCAATTAATCTATATTAAATTATTATTTTTAAAAATTCGTAAATGTAAAACGTTTGCTCGATAAGCCAGCGTTTGAGCTTACCCTTGAAGCTACTGAAGCTCGGTGCTGCTGTCACCGCATCTGGTAGTCTGTTGTATACTTCAAGGCCCATAACGTAAGTCGTGATGTTAATGTTATGATGTTACGTGATTTGAGATGTCTAAAATGATTCCTTAACAAGACAAGACGAATGATAACAATACCCGACATTGTTATCCGTTTAAAATTTGATTTCAATACCTATGCAGTTTGGTAATGGCGCTTTATAATAATAAACTAAGTTAAAAAAAATGAAAGAATGTCAAATAGTTGAAAAAAATATTAATTAGACTTAATGACGACTGTGACGCATTAATCAGCCTTACGCAGCGTTGGTATCTTGTGGTTATTTTACTGCATATTTTACTAATACACTTTTTCAAAGTGACTTTTTGTCAACTCTAAATTCTTTTGAGTAGTTACGTTTTCAGACACAATAAACGGCCACACTGACATTTTCATATTTTTATTAGGATGAAAATAGCATATAAAGTAGTTTTCACCTATTTTCAATCACAATTCATTAGGTAAATAACTTTGGCCGGGTGTCAAGTTTAACAAATCATTTATCCGTCTCATTCTTGATACCTGTTAACCTCGGAGAGTATTTTCGCATCCCTAGTTGATATATTTCAATTTTCTCGTGTCTAAAACGGAAATGGTTTTCAGGTATTGTGCTCAATACGAGGTGACCAAGGTTTCGAAGGCTTGCCACACGGATTCCGACTACAAGGCGTTGCGAGAAGGTATATATTAGAACTATCTATTTACACGAACAACTTTTTCTTGGTTTTTCATTCGAAATGTATTGGGACGCATGTCGAATGTTTTGAAAACTTCTTTTGTGCATATTCGTTTACGTTTGCTGTTACTTATATTTTTGCAGTGTGTTATAAAATGTTTTTTTTTAGCAAAGTGTGACGAGATGAGCAGGACATGTGCCTGATGGTAAGCAACATGCCTGCCACATAACAGCACAGTGACATGCAGCTATTGGAACGTGATAGTCCAAATCATTACCTAGCACTGCACTGCGCTCGCCACCCAGTGATCTAAGATATTATGTCTCTAAACCTTGTAATTTCTCTGGAAACATTGCCCTTCAAACCGGAACACAATAATGTTTGCACATTACTGCTTGGCGGTAGAATAACTGACAAAGGTGTACTTCCCCAGGCGGACTCTGCTAAGAGTCCTACCACTACAAAAAATGGTATCTTATTACAGTGTTTTGAAAGAAATATGATAGTACATTACGCTACCGTAAAATTGCAAAAACCATCAGATTATACAACGTCATAATCTAACTACGTCAGATTACAAACAAACTTACCGAACGAATTTAATCTGACGATGTTGACAATTTTACGGGGACACATACATTTACATAACTGATATTATGACAGGGTCAACACTAATTATACTAATACCAGTCTAATTATCCTGTCATTGATTATGGAAAAATATGGAACAAATATTTCTTCTCATATCAGAGACGAACTTCTTAGCATCCCATGGATTCACCGTGCGGGTGCCGGGTCCATAGTGTGGCAGAGAAATCTCAAGTAGACCCCAAGACTTGTGACTCGGGCGTAGGTTTAAAAGGGGCCCCTTAGTGACGTACGTCAACACTCACCTTCACTACTCGTATTTCTCTCCCTGCCCAGCCAAATCCGATATGATCCTACTAATGCAGCTTTAGATACTCGTTCTAGTATAGAACTTAATGCACTTCTGGACAAGCCAAGGTCTTTCAGCAGGTTGTAGAGAGATTTTGCTGGTATACCTCTCGCTCCTACTTCTACAGCGTCTAAATTATATAGCCATTTTTTGTTAATTCGTTTTGAAGGTCGTAATACTTATTTTGTTTCATCGTGTGGTTTTTAGGTATATTAGTTTCCCACGCTATTATTGCTTACCATCAGGTACATGCTCTGCTTGTCTCGTCACTCTATCATATTAAAAACACTTAAACTTCAATTGGTATATAGATACATTTTATGATCTTTTTTTTTAAAAACAATTAATTAAATCCACCGCTGCTTTAATCGTAATTAAAATTTGCAAATAAAGCCGCTGCCTGAGAAGCTATGTTTATTTTGACTTAGTTTTATAAGTTAGAATACTTGTTAGATTCTTAAATTTAAACCACCACTAAGTGGTTTGTAAAATTTTATTTACATTGGTAAGTATATTTGGGCACATTTTTCACACAGCGCTACCCAAAACAGAACCAACTGCCGGGCTGATTTGTGAATCTAAACAATTTCTCGGCTCTAAAAAAATTCATTCAAATCGGTCCAGCCATTTACGAGGAGTTCACTTATTCAGGAGTTACTTGTATCAACATCAACATCATCAACAGCCCACTAAATGTTCCCACTGCTGGGACTCGGGGCCTTCTCTCGCAAGGAGAGAGTTAAGGCCATAATCCACCACGCTGGCCCAGTGCGGGTTGGTGGATGCTGGATGACTTCGAAAGATTCTAGGTACATGTCGCTTCTCTCACGAGGTTTTCCTTCACCGTTTTAAGTTAGCGGCGTTACGCACATGACTTCGAAAAGACAGTGGTGCGTGTGGGGTTTGAACCCGGGGTCTCCGGATCGGCAGCCGCCGTTCTCCCGACTAGACCAGCCGTAACTTTGCGTAGACGATTTACATATGTGTTTCTAGAGCCACTTGTATATGTATAACCTATATCATATTCGTTCGCAGGTGCGACAGTTTGTGTCAAGTGCGAGACGGCGGCTCTGCGAAGGGATCTCAAGTGGCGTTGCAGCGGTCACGGAGTCCCAGGCCATTCAACACGCTACTACGCCCTTGTAGCACCTCACTGTCATGGCAAGTGGGTCAAATCTGACGCCACACCTGACAAGTGGAGCGAATGCTGTATGAAACCCGACTTTATCTTCGTTTAACTTAGATTTAAAATCATATAATCGACCGAGTTACTACACCTCGTAGAATACTACGTCGTCGTACCTTCAGTATGTAACACGACTTTGAAGCAAAAAGTTGAACTTTGAAAGTTGATTTACTGTGTAAGTAGTTTGTATTTATATGTAAGAGAACATTAAACATTTTTGTTGAACAAAACATATTCGTGAAATGAGACTCAATATCAATATCTGTATGTTTCACAGAAATCTAAATAATAACCTTATGTCGGTTTAAAACGCGTATAGAATAGGGTACCGGACTGGGTCAAAAATACACCACCCTAATTAGTCCGACAGCTAGATCATGGAAAAATATTGGACACGTATTTTTTGTTTTTTCATAATATTAAAAATCGTCAAAGATATAGACCATCAAACTTCGAGAGTGGGGGGTCGTGTGACGTCACACGAAACTTCGAAGCGCAGTATCTTCGTCATGTTTTGTTTGTGAAACAAAAGAAAAAATACGTGTACAATATTTTTTGCCAATCTAACTAACGGGCTACTTAGTTTTTTTGAGGCTTGTACCCTATTTCAAAGATACCATAAATTGTACGGAACAAAATGTTTGCACTGTTTTATATCGATTACATTTACGTATAATACCAATATATTTTAATCTATTTTAATAAAGATTGGTAACAAAATTACTACCGTATTGTTCAAATTGATTTAAACTCAAACATTATTCGTTTCGTCAAAATATTTATTCACCAATTTGAAGTTGCTAAAAATATAGATAAGGATTTTGTATGGCACAAGTTTCTAGGAAATACCTATTTGTAATACGGTGGTTAAGCATAATTTTTCTCATTCATTGAATTTCCCCAGATTCATCATCGCTTTCTCATAAAAATGTATTAGTTAATTTTTGAGTTTATTATACCGAGTAAAATTTATCAAATTGTGAAGAACCAGTGAGCTGGCAATATCTGAACGAGATTTTTATTCTTTTGAAGCTTTTCAGTAATATTACTTAATTTCTATAGACTTCCTTTGGTCGAGAATACGTAAATTTGAAGATTTAATTCAAGCTCCGAATTATGTTTCTATTTGTATTAGTCTAAAAGCTATTTCAATAAAAGTTCTAATAAATAATGAAAATAGGTATTATTATTTTACTAATTTGAAAACAAAGTAACTAAATTTCGTTGTGAATTATCAGTGGAATCGCGTATTAACTTGAGCAGCCCACTATGTGCCCACAGTTGGGACTCATGGCCTTCTCTCGCAAGGAGAGAGTCAAGTCAGTCAAGTCCACCACGCTGGGCCAGTACAGGTTGGTGGATAACCTGGAAATATTCTAGGGACATGTCGGTTTCTTCACGATGTTTTCCATCCCCGTTTTAAGTTAACAGCACCGTTTTAATCCGCGTATTACTTGACTTTAATCTAATTGTTGGTAACTTAATTAAGCAGACGAGCTTTATTATGTTTGAATGTAGTCTTGGGCCTCAAGCTACTACCTACAATTCAGGCTTAACATATACATAAATATGTAGCCTGGCTGAAGTTCCAAATTCACATGTAAACATTTTTATAAATTCTCCCTCCGTTTGGCGGGAAAATTTAATTGGTTTCAATTCACTGGAAATAATGATTGTAACATGGACAAGCAAACCCATAGGTACACTGCTGATTACATAAAACTTAACTCATTATTTAGCCCTTGTAATACATTTAGCTAAGTTACGGCTGGTCTAGTCGGGAGAACGGCGCCTGTCGATCCGGATACCCCGGGTTCAACCCCACCCCACACGCACCACTGTCTTTTCGAAGTCATGTGCGTAATGCCGCTAACTTAAAACAGTGAAGGAAAACATCGTGAGGAAACTGACATGTACCTAGAATCTTTCGAAGTCATGTGTCATCCACCAACCCGCACTGGGCCAGCGTGGTGGATTATGGTCTTAACTCTCTCGTTGCGAGAGAAGGCCCCGAGTCCCAGCAGTGGGAACATTTAGTGGGCTGTTGATGATAATGATGAATACATTTAGCATGTTTTCTACAAATGAATTGTTCGTTTTCGTGAAAAATATTGGCTTTTGTAATGTAAACAAAACAGTAGCCCGTATGTTATATCACGTTATAATATATTTTAGTGATAAATTTCACACAGGTCTATTTTCTAGTTTTTTCTAGAAACAAAAAAAAAAACTATCCAACAAAACTCACGCAATAATAATATTAATATGATGTTACTCATTGACAATGTAGCATTCTATTAGTAAAAAAAATCTTTAAAAACGATCAAGTTTTCATTTCGTTAATTTGCAACAAAATGCAGCTTCATAATATTAGTATTGGCTAGTTGTCGCACTGTAAATAGAGCCTCGAATATTTATGTTGATTGAGCTATACCTAAACATAAAATCATTCTAATATTATATATTGCTATGTTTGGATGTTTGTTGTTCAATCAAGTCAGAACGGCTGGACGTATCTTGTTGAAACTTAGAACACAGAATATAGCCTGGAATAGCATATTAGGCTACTTTTAAATCAAGAAAATGAACATAAGCGGCTACGCGGGCAAAGCGGCTTTGCCCGCTTGGGTAACTGCTAGTTTATTTATAAAGTCCGATACCAAATATCCAGAGATTAGCTAACTTTAGTTAATTAACTTTTCAATTACATGTACCAGTAAATTCTATTGCATTTCAGAATGGAATACATTTTTGATGAAATAACTAATTTTTATAGTGATTTTGTTCGTTTCATAGTTATTTTGAAATTTTATGACGTTTTAAAACAATATAATTTCTATAAATTAAATATAATAAATTGATATTATAAATTAAAATGTTTAAATTTACTTTTATGCATTTATCTAACATATTTGATTTAATTGGTAGGTACTTATAGTAGATTTAGATAGAATTGCATTACTTAACCTTTTGACCGCCAGGACTAAATTGCATTTCCGTGCCCTGGACGCCAAGCGTACGAAATAAGTCAAAATAAAAAAAATAAAAATGTGCTGTCACCATTTGATATCCAACACACAATGTTTTGGTATAGTCCGTTTTTTTGTCAACTATAGACGTCGTTGGCGCACAGGGCTCACTCGCGCTTGTCAAGTAGGTAAAGGTGACTCTGGCGGTCAAAAGGTTAATACAGTAAGTATAGAATAAGTTTTGTAAACGTAGTTGTGAATACATATCCTGTACGTAAAATGTAAATAAAGTTAAATTAATTAATGTATTGCGTTGTTTTATTTCAAAGATATATACAAGCTGACTGTTTGAACACTTTAGATATTCAAGGATATTATGATAAATCATAGTCTCATGAAGGGCTTAAAAATATATAATTATAAAAATACAAATAAATTACAAAGAAAACCTTCATTATATTAATGTGCGAAGACACGGAAATTATGGACAACACAGTACCTATCGGTCGCCAGATCAGCTGTATAATTACTATTATTGTATTCTGTAACACGAGTGAATCCCCGGCGCCACCGACGGCCGAGCGCTCTAGCACAGAATAAGTAATAGCTAGTATCAGCGAACGGGGTTAACGACCGTATAGGTACGTCAAGACAAGACGGTACTTTTGGCGCAGCTGTTTAATTTTAGAGGTATTAAATACGCACGCTGAGCTGGTGTACTTATTTTTATTGACGGATAATTAAAGTTAAATTAGTCAAATATTAAGCACCTATTTTTTTTACGTAAATAGAAAGAGAATCGAGTACTGAACACGCTATATCAATATGTAAAGTGTTCAACCAGTCAGCCTGTATACTAACTGAACTTGACTAACAGAAATATGTGACATATAAAATATAATATTTTAGACTACCTAATAAATCCTAACTTAGCGATTTCCTAACCTTAGAAGAGAGTGGTGTAAGTACCGCCAAGCTGCAATATGCAAACATGATTGAATGCCAGTTTGTAAGGAAATGTTCCAGATAAATCTTATACCTTTAAACGAGCAATTCTTGTACCTATATAAATATCTATACTAATATTATAAAGCTGAAGAGTTTGTTTGTTTGTTTGAACGCTAGGATCTCGGAAACTACTGGACCGATACGAAAGATTCTTTTTTTGTTGGATACTCCATTTATCGAGGAAGGCTATAGGGTATATAACATTACGCTACTATCAATAGGTACGGAGTATGAGTGAAGAATGTAAAGAAAACGGCGAAAAATATTTTTCTTCGAGAGCTTTAGATCCGTGAATTTAAATTCTCTTTGGTCGTTGAAGTCTGTGACGGCGCGTGTCTACATTTGAAGTTTGTGTCATTTGAAGGTTTAAGTTACGGCTGGTCTAGTCGGGAGAACGGCGGCTACCGATCCGGAGACCCCGGGTTCAAACCCCACACTCACCACTGTCTTTTCGAAGTCATGTGCGTAATGCCGCTAACTTAAAACGGTGAAGGAAAACATCGTGAGGAAACCGACATGTACCTAGAATCTTTCGAAGTCATGTGTCATCTGCCAACCCGCACTGGGCCAGCGTGGTGGATTATGGCCTTAACTCTCTCCCTGCGAGAGAAGGCCCCGAGTCCCAGCAGTGGGAACGTTTAGTGGGCTGTTGATGTTGATGTTGTTGTTGTTGATGTCATTTGAAGTAATCAAATTTGTTCTACAACAATGCATTGTTGCTTATTTACGTATTTTTAGGGTTCCGTAAAACGTAATAAAGTGGCCAGCAATCTATACTAATACTAGCTGACCCCGCAATTTTGCCTTAGTGAACAACCCTTGTCACTTAGGGGTATGAAAAATAGCTAGTAGCCGATTCTCATACCTACAGAATATGCATATAAAATTTGGTTAAAATCAGTAAAGCCGTTTCGGAGGAGTAAGGAAACAAACACTGTGACACGAGAATTTTATACATAAGAATATTATAAAGCTGAAGAGTTTGTTTGTTTGTTTGTTTGAACGCTAGGATCTCGGAAACTACTGGACCGATAGGAAAAATTCTTTTTTTGTTGGATACTCCATTTATCGAGGAAGGCTATAGGGTATATAACATTACGCTACTATCAATAGGTACGGAGTATGAGTGAAGAATGTAAAGAAAACGGGGAAAATATTTTTCTTCGAGAGCTTTAGTTCCGTGAATTTAAATTCTCTTTGGTCGTTGAAGTCTGTGACGGCGCGTGTCTACATTTGAAGTTTGTGTCATTTGAAGTAATCAAATTTGTTCTACAACAATCAAACAACAATGCATTGTTGCTTATTTACGTATTTTTAGGGTTCCGTAAAACGTTATAAAGTGGCTAGCAATGGATATTTTAGTATGGATTTTCCTCAAATAGACGCGGGTGAAACCGCGGGGCACAGCTAGTGTATGTATATATAGAATCTGAATCTCGGAAACGGCTCGACGGATTTTCATGAAATTATGTATGCAGGGGATTTCGGGGACGATAAATCGATCTAACTAGGTCTTATTTAAAAAAAAACGCATATTATGCGCGTTTTTAGACAATGAATAAAGTGGCCAAGTGCGAGTTGGACTCGCCCATGAAGGGTTCCGTTGCAGCAAGTAACATAATATACATAGTACACATAGTTCTTGTAGTTCGTTGTAACTTTGATCGAAGTTTCAATAATAGTGTATTTATGACGTACTAAAAAAAATTACTCATCAGATCGAGTTCAAACTAATTTTCGTTGGTAGTTTACATGGTAATGTACATTATACATTTTTTTTAGATTTTTCATTCTCTTACTTTAGAAGTTAGAGGGGGGGGGGGGGGGACACACATTTTACCACTTTGGAAGTGTCTCTCGCGCAAGTTATTCAGTGTAGACAAAAATTATTTTAGAAACCTCAACATCATTTTTGAAGACCTATCGATAAACGCCCCACACGTGTAGGTTTGATGAAAAAAAAAATTTTGAGTTTCAGTTCTCAGTATGGGGAGCAACCCTAATTTTTCTTTTTTTAATTTTTTTTTGTAAAAATCTTAATGCTGTTCACAGAATACATCTACTTACCAAGTTTCAACAGTGTAGTTCTCATAGTTTCGGCAAAAAGTGGCTGTGACATATGGACGGACAGACAGACAGACAGACATGACGAATCTATAAGGGTTTCGTTTTTACGTTTTACGGAACCCTAAAAACTGTCACATTAGACATTAGAATGTGAAGGTAAATTTCGCCGCGTGACGCGACAGCATAATTAGCTCAGACGGGAAGTCGGGCGCTCATAGCGGTCACGAATTAGTAGCTCCGGGTTCGAATCCAGACGGGTTCTATTTTTTTTCAATTCGTGTTTTTAGGAAAATCTATTTCTTGGAGTCTTTTATCTGTAGGTATCTAAGTATATTTAGTATTTAAACCGAGCAAAGCTCGGTCACCCAGGTACTTACAAGGTAAAGAGATAAATTATTTTGTTCTTATATCTGTAATGGTAGGCAAAGATTTGAATTTTCTTGTAAAGGGCAAACGTGTTGGTTACCATCAGGCGAAGTTTTAGTCATTCTGTCAATATTAGTACCTACATTACAAATATAACCTACATTACGAACGCCATCTATCGAAGATTGGTCGTACCAATTCAAATTTTGAACAAATTCGGTTCGGTTCTAATGACGCAACCTTTAAAATATGACACATGCTGTCACGCAACGAAAGCTCTCAAAAAGCAAATTTTTTTCCCGTTTTTGTTACACTTTTCATTCACACTCCGCTCCTGTTGATTGTAGCGTAATGTTAAATAGCCTATAGCCTTTCTCGATAAATGGACTATCCTACAAAGAAATAATCTTTCAATTCGGACCAATAGTTCCAGAGATCCTTGCGTTCAAACATACAAACAAACAAACTCTTCAGCTTTATAATATTAGTATAGATATGTGTATCGTGCTTAAGACCACGCGGTAGACATAAAAACTTCATAACACTTATTAACAACAGTTATTGCAAATAAATTCAAGATAGTAAACACAGCGATACAGCAATAAAGAACAGCTGACTGTATCTTTCTCGTTCGGGCACATTCGGCGGTTCCGACTTCACCCGATCGAGCCTACAATAAACCTCAGAAAGTAACGGATCACTTCGGTATAAACCAAAAGATGTGTCCTCCCAAACTTCAGTGGCACGGAATTATGTCATCGTTGGGAAGAGTGAGCTCACTCTTTCCATTCTAGTCGGTTGCAGGAAACGGTGAACGTTGGACTTATTCACCTATCTATTTCGTTGTCAACAACGAACCACAGTAACAAGTAGAACCACAGCATATCTAGCCGCTAGCTATTCTAAGGGTCAAGTAGAATGGTTGTATGTAAACCACTTACGATCCACACAGAGACGCAGACGCAGAGGTCAGGGTACATTCTTTGGTTTACATCGATGACGGATCAGTCTCATTTAAATCCTGGAGAAATGTCTGTGTGCGGTGTGTCAAAAGAAGATTTTACTCTAAAAATCAGAGGCGCAGGCAGGAGACAGGCACCTTAACAATTAGTAACGTCCGTGCTTGCTTCGTGATATAGCTTCGTGTGGAAAAAAAAATTGGCAGTCATAGGAACTGCCGATAGAAGTGAAAACTTGCTGTTGCCCTGGTACTTGTACCTAGGGGCAAACGCAACTCTTTTATATTTCTGTTGTCCTGGTATCTGGAGATTAACGCTGGGCTGTTGGAGGTAGGTAATCGAAACTCTTTACTGTTTCTGTTGCCCTGGTACCTACCTGGCCGTTTTTACCGAGTTTACCCGAAGATTTCTTATCATATCCGACCGTGACGATTGATGAATCCATTTCACAGCCCACGAAAATTCTGTCTATAGCGCGCCTAAAAAAGTTTTCTCTTCAAAAACTAGCTTGCTAGCTTACTAACACTAGCTTGAAAAACTAGCCTTGTTGTAGCTCGGGCATAAGACCGATTGATCGATACATTTAAATATCGTACTAATATTATAAATGTCATTGTTTGGATGTTTGTTTCTCAATCACGTATAACATAACGTATCGGTTATCAAAAATCGGGCTGAAATTCGGAACCCAGTAAGATTATAGTCTGGAAGAACACATAGGCTACTTTTTATCTCGGGAAAACAACGGGAATGGGAACTACGCGGGTAAAACCGGAAATTGCTGCTAGTATGAAATATATCTTTCGAAATACAATTTCCAAAGGCTGAAAATATTACACAGGACTTAATATACTTACCCATATTTGATAGTGTACTAACAGTATAAAAAACAGAAGTAATATTATACTAGTGGTCCGTCCCAGCTTCACTCGTGGTACTATTTTTTATATTTATTTATTTTATTTGTAGTTTGTAGTGGTAGGACTCTTAGCAGAGTCCGCCTGGGGAAGTACCACACCTTTGCCAATTATTCTACCGCCAAGCAGTAATGTGCAAACATTACTGTGTTCCGGTTTGAAGGGCAATGTTTCCAGAGAAATTACAGGGCTTAGAGATATAACAATTTAGATCTCTGGGTGACGAGCGCAGTGCAGTGCTAGGTAATGATTTGGGCTCTTCATGTTCCAATAGCTGCGTGTCACTGTGCTGTTATGTGGCAGGCATGTTGCTTACCATCAGGCTCATGTCCAGCTCGTCTCGTCACTGTTTATTTAAAAAAAAAAAAAAAAAAAACTATATACCATATATAACTATATATCAAGAATCACGGACATATCCAATGGTGAAAGAATTTTTAAAAGCGGTCCAGTAGTCCATAAGATTAGCGCGTTCAAACAAAAAAACCTCTTCAGCTTTACAACATTCTTAGTACAGATTATCATCATCATCATCATTACATAGTATAAAACAAAGTGACTGCCCGCATCAGTCCGTCTTATGTCTGTCTGTATGCTTAGATCTTTAATACCACAGAACAGATTTTGATGCGAGTTTTTTACAATAGATAGAGTGATTCAAGAGAAACGATTATATGTATAATACGTGTATAAAATAGTAGAGAAACACTATTATACAATTAAAAGGTTTCGAATGTAATGTTATAAATAAACACATTTTTTGCGCTTACAGTGAAAGCGCTGGCTGAACCCTATGACCGTGAGACTCCCTATGAGGTGTTTGAATCATTATGACCCTATGACCTAGATCAAAATCATGTATCATAGCAGTATTGTACCCCTTCAAAAGATTTACAAAAAGTTTGGAATAGTATATGTCTATCTCTTAGGATTAACCCATAACAGCAATTTTTATTAGTATACTAGCTGATCCGGGCGCGCGTTGCTACGCCATCTATCGAAAATTGGTCGTACCAATTCAAATTTTGAACAAATTTGGTTACCTTAGGTTCTAATGACGCAAACTTTAAGTTAGACACAAGCTGTCACGCAACGAAAACTCTCAAAAAGAAATGTTTTCCCCCGTTTTTGTTACATTTTGTATGCATGCTCCGCTCCTGTTGATAGTAGCGTAATGTTAAATAGCCTATAGCCTTCCTCGATAAATGGACTATCCAACAGAGAAAGAGTCTTTCAATTCGGACCAGTAGTTCCCGTGATCCTAGCGTTCAAACAAACAAACAAACATACAAACAAACTCTTCAGCTTTATAATATTAAGTATAGATTTAGTATCACCCGTGCGAAACCGGCCTGGTGGCTAGTATTATATAGTCATGTCCATTCTCATACTGACACGACACCTACCTGGAAGTCACTCCGTTTCGAGGGCCCCAAAACACAATTTGTCGGTATCTCCAAGGAATTTGCATGTATATTGGAACACCTCACCTATTTGACGACGATAAGGATCTGGGCCAAAACAGGGCTCTTTTCCCTAATTTTACTCGTTTTTATTTTAATGGCAACGGCCCATTAAGGTTAAAAGACTATTAGGCGGTGGCGGTGTGATTTCTTTTTTATATTTCCTTATGAAAATAAAAGTGTAGAAAAAAAACGGTAGCACTACGAAAATATGCAATAAAAGTAAATACTCAAACAATTAGTAAGTATATCTAACTAATACCTATTATAAACGCTAAAATTTGTAAGAATGTATGTTTGTTCCTCTTTCACGCTACAACGACTAAATATTTTAAGTAAATACCTTACGTTTGATATAGTCAGTCCAGGCAGACTCAAGTGTCAATCGCGTCCGGCGATCTATTTCAAGGCGTGTTCGCTTTTTGTTTATCACATTGATTTAGTCCTACCTCACCGCAGAGGTTGATAATTTTAGTTTGAAAACTAACGTGGTTATTACACATTTTAAATAAATACACGGGTAACTCACGTTTCATTTAGTCAGTCCAGTCAGACTCAAGTTTCGTTCGCGTCCTGCGATCTTTTTCAAGTAGAGAGCGCGCGCGTGTTTGTTGCTCGTTTAGCACTGACATAATCATCATCATCATCATCATCATCAACAGCCCACTAAACGTTCCCACTGTTGGGACTCGGGGCCTTCTCTCGCAAGGAGAGAGTTAAGGCCATAATCCACCACGCTGGCCCAGTGCGGGTTGGCGGATGACACATGACTTTGAAAGATTCTAGGTACATGTCGGTTTCCTCACGATGTTTTCCTTCACCGTTTTAAGTTAGCGGCATTACGCACATGACTTCGAAAAGACAGTAGTGCGTGTGGGGTTTGAACCCGGGGTCTCCGGATCGGCAGCCGCCGTTCTCCCGACTAGACCACCGTAACTTACTAGACCACCGTGACTTAACTGACATAATCACGTTAGTTTTAATACTAAAATATTTCACCGGTTTTAATGATTTTTTAGAATAATATAACTTACACATCAGAATAACACACAGGCTATAATTGATTCGGAATAAATAATGTTGCTACTAGTTCGTTATAAACACTGAATTTGGAATATTCAGGAAATTATTCCACGAAATTAAATATTTAGGTCTCATGAAGGTCTCATAACAGGAAGTAAATTTTAAATTTATGCAAACAAATCCATGTTGTTGGGTACCCGATTCTCCCCGAAACTCGGGTGATTTTAATTGAGAGTCCCGAACTTGTTCTCTAACGAACCTGTTTGAAATTTGGGAAATTTAGGAATAACTTTTGTCTTTGTCGAAGAAATAATGTTATATTATTAATCGTGGAGGTAATAGAGTTTGTTTTCTTTGATTATTTGTTGTGTACACGAACATCAAAGAGGCGGATGTAATTGTATTAACAGAATATAAGTACGCAAGAGGAAACATTTAAAGTTAAATTGAGTACAAATAATGTATGGGGACAAAGTGAGGCCGTAACTTGCTCACACGAAGAATCTATTGAGACTTTTATATAGCCGTTTGATACACTTTGGTAACTATATTACACCGAATGACTAGGAAATACAAAATTAACTTTGCGGTCGGGTTTTTGGAGGGAAAAAAAAATTAGTGTTTTTATTTCGGAAGGTATACCGATACATTTGTGTTTAATGGCTAGAAGCGTCTTGAAACGCTCTTGAGAATAATGGGCTTAAACACGTACCAGTAACGCGGCACTTCATATGCCGAAGCGTAAACAAACGCACTTAGGTAACCTGACACCCGTTTTCCAAAATTGTAAAATCGAGTCGCGAAAAGTGAAGCAAGCGGATAATACGTCATAGTACGTGGTGTATCATTTGCGTGGATTATGTTAATGCATTTGAGTTTTCAAACATGTAGGTTAATTCATTCTTATAATTATTATTATTTTACACGTCTGTGATTTTTTTAAATATATTAAAAAGCAAGAGGGAGGCAATCCAGCTCCTTGACAACACTGAGTTAGTGCGGAGGCTTAAACGGACAAAACCATTTGAGTTAACTTAGTGCAAATTAAATAAATACCTGTGTTCAAAGTGCAGTGTTAGTGCAATTTAGATTTATAAATATTATATACAAAGTACACATGAACGCGAACGTGGCTTCGCCTTAATAGAGACAATAAGAAAAGTGCTTAGGGACACAATCTTACAATTATTATTATTTAACAAACTAAGTCATAACAAAATTACTCATTAGCCTAGACTTTCTGAATTAGGCTAGATTGTAATAAATATATTAGTCACCAAGTTGGTTGGTGAATGATTATTAAATAAAAAAAAGTAAAAAAATATTAAAGAGTGACGAGACGAGCTGGCCATGTGCCTGATGTTAAGCAACATGCCTGCCACATGACAGCACAGTGAAACACAGCTATTGGAACATGAAGAGTCCAAATCATTACCTAGCACTGCACTGCGCTCGTCACCCAGAGATCTAAGGTGTTATATCTCTAAGCCCAGTAATTTCTCTGGAAAGATTCCCCTTCAAACCGGAACACAGTAACGCTTGCACATTGATTCTGTGTCCAACAAGCTTTTTCAATGTACATTTTATAATTTAATATAATGATGGGGTTGATAGTATTCAAAATTTATTTTCTTCGTTTTAGAGCATTTCAATAAAAGATTGTTTAAAAAAATATGAGTTAACACTTTTTTTTTTTAGTTTCGTCTCAATCTCTGCTATCTTTATGCTATAGCTATGTGGCTATGCTAGTAAAAAATATGCGAAAACAGTTATGCGTTTAGTTGTTTTCGTATATTATCATTAGTCCTAAAAACCCCAACTTCAAGGTACCATATTATTGCATTGTCAGCGAGTTACGTAAGTAAACTAAATTTCAACCTACAGATGGCCATCAGGGACAAAAATGCAGCCGTAGTGGAGGCTCTGGGCTGGGAGGAGGCGGCTTAGGCAAAGAGCAATTAATTAGGCAAAGAATCGATGTCGAGTCGATTACTAGCGGAATCACAACTGGTAGTGATCGGCTCAACAGACGAGCGCTAGTATTAGGTTTAAAATGTTCCCAACTCCCTCTTATATTCCTCTTTATCCGATAATCCAAGAAATGTGTAAGAAATATATAAGATTTGTAATTACAAAAGTCACGGACCCCGGAATCGAATCTGTGGAGTAGCAAATTGAAAAAAAAAAACTAAATTTCAACCTAATCCAACGACAGGAAGTGGTTCTAATTTAACTCACAAGATATGTCTCATACTAACAGGACAAGTTAAATAAAAGCTTGTACAAACCATTTTTTTTTTAGTATTTATTTATTTCGTAGTATAAAGTAACAGAACAAGCACAATATATGTCTGATAGTAAGCGATACTCCTGCCCATAACAACACAAAGCAACCCGGCTGTTAGAACAAGAAGAGTTCTAGTAACTAGCAAGCACTGCACTCCTCTCGTCATCCAGATGTATAAGAAGATGATTAATCTCTATGCCATGTAATAATAACCTAAAAAAATGTTTTTTTTTTGAAGCGCCATTTTCCCTTATCTATACTAATATTATAAAGCTGAAGAGTTTGTTTGTTTGTTTGTATGTTTGTTTGTTTGTTTGAACGCTAGGATCTCGGGAAGTACTGGTCCGAATTGAAAGATTCTTTCCCTGTTGGATAGTCCATTTATCGAGGAAGGCTATAGGCTATTTAACATTACGCTACTATCAACAGGAGCGGAGCATGAATGAAAAATGTAACAAAAACGGGGAAAAATATTGCTATTTGAGAGCTTTCGTTGCGTGACAGCTTGTGTCTACTTAAAGTTTGCGTCATTAGAACATAAGGTAACCGAATTTCTTCAAAATTTGAATTGGTACGACCAATTGTCCATAGATGGCGTAGCAACGCGCGCACGGATCAGCTAGTTATCAATAAATACTGACAATATCTAGCAATAATAAAAACAAAAAAGAAAATAAAAACATAACTTAAAACTAACATAACATATTTATCTATGTAGTTTGCTGGTTTTATTACGATCCGTTAGCCAATTGGCAAAAGGTGAACTAAAAATTGAATTATATCATCAAATAACACATATTTATTCTGGTACGTGAGTTATCTTTTGGTAATCTAAGCAACCCTTTTTGTTTGTGTAATAATAAATGAAAGAAAGGCCGTCGGCGTCGCCTCAACGGATCCGGCCAGAAACAATAACGGGAGCGTCAAAACCTACTGAGTACAATTATTTTAGGGGCATATTACAAAAGTTACGGCTGATTTAGTAAATTAGTTTTTTTTTATTCAAATTTGCCACTCCACAGACTCCGGGGTCCGTGACTTTTGTCATTTCAAACCTTATTTATTTTTACATATTTCTTGGATGATCAGAAGAAGAGGAAAATAAGAGGGGAGTTGGGAACATTTGAAACCTAATACTAGTGCTCGTCTGTTGAGCCGATCACTACCGGATCTTGGGATTCCGCAAGTAATCGACTAGACATCGATTCTTTGCCTTATTGTCATTTACCTAAGCCGCCTCCTCCCAGCCCAGAGCCTCCACTACGGCTGCATTTCTGTCCCTGATGGCCATCTGTAGGTTGAACTCTCGGATGGTCTTCGGTGATGCAGCCAACGCTCGCCGCACGAAAGTAAATTACAGTTGACCTAGTAAACTATGCCAACTGTAATTATACGTACTAACTGTATAGTAAGCTAGTATCAATTGTATAGTAAGCTAGTTTAAATTGGGGTATCAATTTTGGTTTGAGCGTTAATCCAGCAAAAACACAGATCATTGGCAGTTCTTATATGATATCTAGGATTAACTGGGCTACATTACCTCAAGTTGTTTTTGACGGGATTATAATTCCTTACAGCAAATCAGTAAAGAATCTTGGGGTAATTTTTGATCAAACTTTAAGTTGGGAAGCGCACTTGGAGTCAATTAGCAACAGAGTATTTGCATCTGGTGGATCTTTAAGGCTCCGCAATTTTCTACCCACTGCCACCAAAGTTACACTTGCCCAGTCTCTCCTTCTTCCACTCCTAGATTATGCAGACGTTTGCTTTCTTAATCTCACTGAGACCCAGCTTGATAAACTTGAGCGACTTCAAAATTACTGTATTAGATTTATATTTGGCTTACGCAAATATGATCACATATCCGAATTTCGTAATCAGCTCAAGTGGCTCCCCATTCGTTTTCGCCGGAATGCTCATATTTTATCTCTTCTTTACAATGTCTTGTTCAGTCCTTCAACCCCACGCTACTTGAAAGAAAACTTCACATTCTGGAGCAATACGCATTCTCGCCCTTTGCGATCTAATGACGATTTAGTACTAAATCCACCCTCTATACGTTCTGAAACCTTTTACGGCAAATCGTTCGCTTTTCAGGCAGTACTGCTATGGAATGCCTTACCGGTGCCTGTCAGTCATGCTCCATCATTGCCTGTGTTTCAGAACCAAGTCAAGGCCTTTTATTTATCACAGCTGTCAATCTATTTATATGACGCTGGAAAGACAGATGGCTGGTGGAAAAGACATCTGACGGATGGAAAGACATCTGACTACTGGAAAGACAGTCGAGGGTGAAGGCCTAGCAAGCCAAGCCCGGGAAAAGAATCCGCTAAAAGTCCAAAAAAGAAAAATACCCCTGGGACAGTCCGAGAGGGGGGGCGGAAGATCTGTCCACCGGTTGATAATAACGACGACCCTGGCGCGAATACGGAATTGAGATGCCCTACGTGCGGGAAAATTTACAAGAGACGAGCCTGGTACCTAAAGCACTTAAAGACACATGATGGTGTTGAAGCACGACAGCCGTCGGTCAGTCCTTTGACAAACACTATGGATAGAGTTGACCCTCATATATCCCAAGGTGAACCATCGAGTGAAAACTACCAGGAGTCCATTGTCATCAGGACACGTCTTGGCATACCCAGCCTAAAAAATTCCACCTGGAAAGTTCATGACGAAAACTTGGCTATTTTGTTAGAACATCCTGGTACAAAACAAGACCCAAACAGCCAAGTAGAAACTTTTCAGGACACCATCTATACATACTTCTCTGAGCACTATCCACCATCAACTTATTATGCTCGAAATAACAAGGAAAATACGTTCAAAATGAAATTGCGGAGGAAGAAAAGAGAACTAATAAAACGTCTTCGTGTAGCTAAAACCATGGGCGACAACCATCTAAGTCACCAACTGTCCAGGGCTCTAAGATCAATCCTTAAATTAATACAAGGAATATCGCTACAAATCAGTAAAAATCGTGATAATCTTTACAGAGCTAAACACGAAGTAGACTTTGATAAAAACCCTTTTCAATACTCGAAAAATATTTTCAGAGAACAAAATGGAAAGCTTATCTTGACTAATGAGCAAATTTACGATCACTTTAAAAGCACATACGAAGTGCCTAAACGCGGGAGCTCGTACGTAGTACCAAACATCCAAAGACCTAATGATCCTCTAACAAACTTTCAAAGCACTCCACCTAGTGAAGAGGAAGTAAACTATCAAATTAAGAAGAAAACTACTAAATCAGCTCCAGGCCCTGATGGCATTCCTTACATAGTGTATTTTACATGAAAAAGTGTCCATCAGTTCGTAAACATATCTTAAATATATTCAGTAAGATCTGGTCAGGAAAGCAAATCCCAAAATCATTTGGAAGAGCAATTTTTGTCCTGATTCCTAAAATGAAAGAAGTAACTCATCCAAAAGACACCAGACCGATAGCCCTAACCAATACAATTTCTAAAATTTTTTTCAGTATATTGCAAACAAAAATGACCACATTTATGGCTAGCAATAGGTATTTCAGGCCCAACCACCAGAAAGGCTTCTTGCCTGGTATTTCTGGATGCCTGGAACACAATACATTACTAGCGGAAAGTTTGAAAGATGCCAGAACACATGAGAGACAAATAACAGTCTGCTGGATAGACCTAGAGAACGCATTTGGTTCCGTGCAGCATGAACTTATGTTATTTGCCCTAAAATGGTATAACTTTCCTGCTGTAATTATTGACATAATTAATTCATATTATAATCACTTAAAATTTGTTATAGCAGTAAACAAAGAATACTCAAAACCACTTAAATATAATGTGGGACTATTCCAAGGGTGCTGCTTATCACCAATAGTATTTAATATAGTTATAAATATTCTAGTAGATAAATTAATATCCCGTGAGAAGAAATGGGGCTACCGGTTTAAAATCAACAATAAGTACACTGAGTCAATTTTAGCCTTTGCGGACGACCTTGCAATACTTACACGAAATCCCAAACAGTGTCAACAATTGTTGAATGATGTTGATGAGTTCTGTACATGGACGGAGGGAATGAGGGCAAAACCAAGTAAATGTCATTGTTTATGTCTGGGTAGACGAGATACCAAATATACTTCTTACGATCCGGGACTCTCCATAAGTGGCCAAAGAGTTGCCACAATAGCAGAGGCAGTGCCTTTCAAATTTCTTGGTAGAAAGATAGACTACAAAGGACGTACACCATCATTAGAGGTAGTTGTTGGAAATTTCATGAATGACCTCAGTAAGGTAGACCAACAGCCTATCAGCAATATCAAAAAAGCATGGATATATGACAACTATCTCACATCACGTCTCACTTGGCCTTTCCTAGTATATGACATCGGTAAAACCCTCCTCGCAAAATTAGATGCTAATGTCATAAAGATATTGAAGTCATGGTTTGGATTGGCACATCCGGCTGATCCCTCTACTCTATTTAGGGATCACAATAGTTTTGGCCTGAAACTAAAAAAACCATCCGAACTCTACAAACACCTAAGAGTTACAAAAACGCATGTTTTGGGAAAGTCGAAAGACGAATTAATCGCATCTCTCCCAAAAGACAAAAGCGCTTCGGACCTTGAATCTAGACTTCAATTCCACAAACAATTTATGGCAGGTGCGCAAGTAAATACAGCTGGGTTGGGTGCGAGAAAGAAAAGGGAAGACCGAGACATGGTAAAAACCTTTCTACAACAAGACGAAAATGATAGTTACAAAGTGCACGCTATGAATTTAGAAATGCAAAGTGAGTGGTTAACCATAGGTGAGTTTTGTATCCCATTAGCTCTAAAGTGGCGCACCTTGCTATATGACTGGTCTCCTGCCTTATTAAAATTTTATCTGAACGCTTTCCAAATGACCCTCCCTGACCAGAGTAACTTGGTAAGGTGGGGAAAAGCCTCTGAAAAATGTTGCTATACTTGTGGTGAGGCGATATGTACAGCAAGGCACATATTGGTGGGATGCAAGGTGCTCCTTAATAGGGGTCATTACTCACAGCGCCATGACAGAGTACTTGAAATCATACGTGAAGCCGTAAGCCTTTCGGTAGCTAGAGCCCAAAAGGGATTGACGATGAACAAAAGACAAATTAACTTTGTAAAAGAGGGCTCAACTTCAAACTCCAAGAACAAGCCTTACTCAATCCTGGGTTCAGCACCTGATTGGACAATTTTAATGGACACGTATGAAAAGCACTACAAAATCCCAGAGGATGTGGGTGTTTCGTCATCCAGACCGGACATTATCCTTTTTTCTAGGGCTACGAAACGCATAGTCCTGGTAGAACTTACCGTACCGTGGGAAACTAATATACCTAAAGACCACGTGTTGAAACAAAATAAGTATTACGACCTACAAAATGAATTAACAAAAAATGGCTATGTAGTTAATTTATACGCTGTAGAAGTAGGAGCGAGAGGTATTCCAGCAAAATCTCTCTATAACCTGCTTAAAGACCTTGGATTGTCCAGAAGTGCAGTAAGTTCTATACTAGAACGAGTATCTAAAGCTGCACTAGTAGGATCATATCGGATTTGGCTGGGCAGGGAGAGAAATACGAGTAGTGAAGGTGAGTGTTGACGTACGTCAATGTAAGGGGCCCCTTTTAAACCTACAGCCCGAGTCACAAGTCTTGGGGTCTATTCGAGATTTCTCTCTCTGCCACACGATGGACCCGGCACCCGCACGGTGAATCCATGGAATGCTAAGAAGTACGTCTCTCATTTATTTATTTTATTTAAGTAGGTATATTATCAATGTATTATATATATTAGTTTATTGGGTTCGTTGCCACTAGTTCCATTCACAGTTCCATGATGGAACTACTGATAATAATTTACAACATTAGTTCCATTAAAAATGGATCTTGAAATAATGGAACTAGTGTCAATTTTGAGTTGACGCTAGTTCCATCACAGTTCCATGATGGAACTAATGATAATATTTTTACAACATTAGTTCCATTAGAAATGGATCTCAAAATAATGGAACTAGTGTAAGCTTTGAGTTGACGCCAGTTCCATTCACAGTTTCATGATGCAACTACTGATAATATTTTTTACACCAGTACTATCCTTTTAGTTTCTGAAAATAATGGAACTAATGTCAATGTGAAATTATTCGACTGTGCAAAAACCTATATAAAAAATAGCGTTATTTTTAATCCAGATATTGAATCGACAACCGAGTTGACCAGAAACTTCGAAAGTGTGTTTGTCATATTCATAAAAATAATATTACAACCTGATAATCGTCAACAACGAAAAGCAATAAAAACGTTAGTAATTTAGCATTACAATACTCAAGTATGCGATTATATTTGCTATTTTTATAAACTTCGAATGAGGAAGATAATTAATTAAAAAGCATTTCAAACATAATTGTAATATACTACAGGCACGTGAACAAAACTTGTGGGTCATATGAACCACCAGGAGACCTACATAATAATATGTATAATTATAAAAGAGTATAAAGTAATAATATGATCACTATATTCGTAAGCTGTCCAACTGAGTGCAGATGAAGATAGGGGATTGTAATCCTAAAATGTTAATTTCCTCATTTGAAGTTTAATAAAATAGCACATCATAATCGTATACTTAAGTATTGTAATTAATGCTTAATTACTTTATTTGTTCCATTATTTTTAGAAACTAAAAGGATAGTACTGGTGTAAAAAAATTTTTTTTTGTTATTATTAGTAGTTGCATCATGAAACTGTGAATGGAACTGGCGTCAACTCAAAGTTTACACTAGTTCCATTATTTTGAGATCCATTTCTAATGGAACTAATGTTGTAAAAATATTATCACTAGTTCCATCATGGAACTGTGATGGAACTAGCGTCAACTTAAAATTGACACTAGTTCCATTATTTCGAGATCCATTTTTAATGGAACTAATGTTGAAAATTATTATCAGTAGCTCCATCATGGAACTGTGAATGGAACTAGTGGCAATGAACCGTTTATTGTAGGTTAAAAGTAGGTATTCTAAGTATTAGCATGTATGATTATTGATATGTATGTTTATGTGATACCTTTAGTCACACTGTACCCTAACCCCGTCTATTTCCATTGCATGTTTCTCTCCATCCTTCGGTTGCCTGGAAGAGATCGCTTTTAGCGATAAGGTCGCCACTTGTTTCACTTGTTCTAGGCTAAGTCTCTGTTTTGTAAGTTTTTTTTTATTGTGAACAATAAAGCGTTATCTATCTATCTAAGCTAGGGCTGGTTTAGTAAGCTACACCTGGCATAGTAAGCTACTGAGCTTGGTGTAGCTGGTTTAGTAAGCTACTGAGCTTGGTGTAGCTGGTTTAGTGAGTTACGGCTGGTTGAGTAAGTTACGGTTGTTTAAATAAATTATGGCTGGTCTAGTAAGCTACGGATGGTCTAATTTGTTATGGCTGGTCAAGTAAGCTACAGCTGGTGTAGCGAGCTACGGCTGGCTTAGTCAGTCACGGCTTGTCTAGTAAGCTACGGCGGGTCAAATAATTTACAGCTGGTCTAGTAAGTTACGACTGGCCTAGTAAGTTACGGCTAGTCTAGTAATATATGGCTGGTCTAGTAGTTTAGTAGGCGATGGCTGGTGTAGCAAATTACAGCTGGATTAAAATTATTAGTTTTAGCCGCAAATTACAGTAAATTGCGGCTGGTCTAGTAAGGTACCACTGGTCTAATAAGTTGCGGCTGGTCTAGTAAGCTACGACTGGTCCAGCAAATTACGGCCGGTCTAGTAAGTTACGGCTGGTTTTATAAGTTGCAGCTGGTATAGTAAGTTGCGACTGGCCTAGTACGCTACAACGTCTAGCTAGTTACGGCTGGTCTAGTAAGCTACGGCTGGATTAATAAGTTGCGACTAGCCTAGTACGCTACAGCTGGTCTTGTAAGTTACGGTTGGTCTAGTAAGTTGCGACTGGTCTGGTACTTTTTTTTTTTTTCTAAAGTATCTATAGTAGCTGGCGGTGGGTGCCTCTACTACCTATCGGACTTTGGGGTTAGCGGTACCGCGCAGGACCCCCCTATTCCTAACTTAAAACTAAAAGCCTAACATACTTACGTACATAACATACCATAATATGCCCTATGATACCTGGAAAGGAAAATTCGAACTATGCCCTAGTCAACATATATTCGAACTATCTGACATTAACTGATCTAGTACGGTACAGCTTGTCTTTTAAGTTACAGTTGATGTAGTAAGTTACAGCTGGAACAGTAAGCTACGGCTAGACTAGTCGAGAGAACGACCTACTTGGGTCAAGGCAGTACTGTTATTTGGATTTTTCATGTTCGAATGTCTGGTTTACTCTGTAATGGGCAGGAAGGTGTTGCTTATAACATCTCAAAATAAATATGGTAATAAAATTTGTGTGTTAATTCAGTTAACGTGCTTTTTATTTATCCAATTTCGTATAAATTCGTTTAGCCGTAACTGAGATACGTAGGAATAAACACACACAACACATAGATTTTCGTCTCCATAATATTACTTTGTTAAAAATCAAGGTCATTCCTGACATATTGGGTTTTTACCCTGACACGATCCTTAGAGGAAACAAAAGGAAACATGTGGGAACGGAGGAGAATGACAAATAACTGAGCCATAATACAAAGTGATGAGTTCCGCACAAAAATTACACATCAGTTCAAGATCAAGGAATTTATGTTAATGTTACGTCATATGTGAGATGGTTGGTTGATATCTACGATATCTAACGTCACGATACGCGAACTACACTAATGTTATAACGGTGAAAATTTGTGCGTTTTTAATAGTTTTTTTTAAATGGTACTATAGTTTATCTAAAAGTATAAAATTAATGTTTGTCTGTATGTCTTCTATAGAATCGTAAACATTTGATCATGATGATGATGCTATGTTGAAGACATTTAGCAAAGTTGTTGTTGCAAGAGCCAAAGAAGGTTTCTGAGTTGACACCACCAATTTTTGATAGGTGCCGTAGTGACGCGCGCAAGGTACACGCAGGTACTTTACTATATTACTACTAGCGGCCCGTTCAGGCTTCGCTCGGATCATAACCTAGACACTGTCAGCAGCGCCATCTGCCGGGCTTATTTGTGAATCTAAACCATCCTCGAATCCACACACAAACAATCTATGTACACACACAAAAAAAATCATTCAAATTGGTCCCGCCGTTTAGGAGGCGTTCACTGTCAAATGGTTAAATTACTAAAATGGCTATTAAAAATAGGGGTTCGTGATAAAAGGGTAAAAATTTAGGGTTGTATGTATTTGTTAACGCCACATTATAAAAAAATAAAAACAAAAAAACTGTCCGAAAATTAAAAAAAAAATTTTTGGGGTGAACAACCCTTATCACTTAGGGGTATGAAAAATAGCTAGTAGCCGATTCTCAGACCTACTGAATATGCATATAAAATTTGGTAAAAATCAGTAGAGCCGTTTCGGAGGAGTAAAGAAACAAACACTGTGACACGAGAATTTTATATATAAGAAGATAGAGTAAGATCCCAGGGCGGCCAGACGTCACGTATTTTCTCATGAATGAAATATGGACGATTGAGTAGAGTTAGTACGTACTAAGAACACATGCTTACTCGCTAACTTGCTTAGACGGTCAATTTTGAGATATGGATATGGTCGCGTCAAAACACGTCCAGTTTTTCGGAAGCGTAACTTGAATCGTAAAAAAATTGTTGTACTGCTGTTGTTATTGTTATGTATAAGTATATGTATTGCTATGTATATAAGTAGATATGAAAGAAAAAAAAGATTTTGGTTTCATACACATATTACAATTATAAATGCTGATAGGAACTATTTTACTCGTAAGTATTATGGGTTGAGGATAGAAGGTATTTTGATTATTTTAGAATGAGCATAAATATCTTCATTTGAAGAAAAAAGACAATTTATTTGTTCAAAACATGAGTAAATTACAAACATCCATAATGCATGATATACAGGGTTACTGGTAATCAGCCTGCATCCGTTCAAGGGCATGTTCTGTATATTTAAACAAACAACTTTTGTTCTACAACTTTCGTTAAAACTTAATAGATAACCCAAAAAAAAATTGTATTTGTTGCCCTTTTTTGTACTGTTTAGCGACTTTTTAGTGTTTATTCACTTCGGTACATCATTTTTTGCGCGTTAAAGAGCGTACGCGCTCTCGTTACGAAGAGTTCGATACTTTTAGACCGTGCAAATGCACTTTTTATTTATTTTGTAAAAGAAAAAAAAACATTTTTTTTTAAAACTGTAGAACAAAAGTTGACGTATTAAATGTACCTAACATCACCTTAAAAGGATGCAGGCTGATTACCAATAACCCTGTATAATGGGTCACAAAATTTCAAAGTAGCTTGTTGTAATATTTTATTGATGACATAGTTTATAAGTCTAGTCACAAAATTAGCTTAACAACTTGCTCCTAATATTAAAATCACCTTTCAACTATTTACATACAAAAAATAGAAAATTTACAAAGTCATGTCATCAAATCAAAATATTCAAATCAAGTTACAGAATCACAAAATTACAAAAAAAAAAAAAAAATGTCTAAAATAATATCTTCTCTTCTTCTGTCTCAGAACTGACTAATAATATGGTGGTGACACCATTGTGACCAGTATGATGTAAGATCGGAGGAATGCGCGATGCGAATCACATCGGACGTTCTTGCTATGCATGCGTGCGAATTCGGAGATATCTCCGACGCGACGCGAATTCGTGGTTTTGTGCGGGAGCCCTAATCTGGGGATTAAAATTTACCTCTGATGTAAACAAACGGAAAAGTTTACGGAACTAATAAATGTGTCAACAAGTCGGAACAAGCGGAGCGTGACAACAACCGACAGTTATTGTAAATAAGCTGGCGCAAACTAAGAACGACGTAAATTTATTTTTTTACACATTTATATTAATTAAGTAAAAACAAATATGAATTTGAGTATTTACATGAATATTATAATTAACGACATTTTTGATTTTTTGATTATATACATTTATTGCACTTTATACATTCTTTGACATTCCTCACATGGATGAACTGCAAAATCTACTAATGCAAGACCTTAGACCCTGGATGGACATATTGATCAAACTCAAAAACACAAGACAATATCCTGATGAAACACAAGACGTTGGCGAAATTGTGCTCACCAAACATTTATCTCACACAAATATATATCACCAAATAGAAGCCAGAAATGAATCGAAGATGAAGAATCAGATGACATAAATAAAAACCAGAAATTAATAGAAGATGAGGAAGAAGAAGACTTTAATCAGCTGAATATTATTTTAAAAATTTTTTTTTTTGTTTTTATTTAAAAATTAAGACTAACAAATTGTCTTGCCAGACATATTGCATGCCTCTCGCAGAGGCCAGTTTGTATGGGGCAACTTTTAAAATGTTTTGTATTATCTTATCTTACCTACAAACAGCAATAAAGATTTTTGTATTTGTATTTGTATTTGTATTTGTACAAATTAAGTGAAGTAGCCTGATGTGACTGAAAATAAAATAAAAAACTGTATACTTACTAACAAAAACTAATTTAATCTGTCAGTTAGTTTGCAAAAAATATTTCATTCATTATTTCTTTTGTTTCACAAACAAAAAAATACGAAGATACAGTGCTTAGAAGTTTCGCGTGACGTCACTTGTGGGTACGATTTTTAGCCACAAGTGACGCACGGCCCCCCCACTCTGAAAGTTTGATGATCTACGTCTTTGTTGATTTTTAATTTTAATACTTGATAAAACAAATAAATCGTGTCCCATATTTTTCCATGCTCTGACGGACTATTAGAATGGTTTATTTTTTACCCAGTCCGCATCCTTATTAATCTGGCAAATCGAATCAAAATTCGATGAAAATAGATGTATAAATTCGTCATTAACACTGTTTATAGCTGACACTTGCAGGCAAAGCATCATGAAGACATCGGTGTATCCTAAGAATTATTAATTCAATTCAATATTAATTGTTCCGGAGTCAGTGACATGCGCCATAAAGTGTAAGCTGTGAAATGCGTTGCTTGAGTAGATTTTTCCCAATGTTTATATTCTTTGTGTATTTTACTCGAGAGTGAATTGTTTTTTTATCTAAAGTAGGCACGCTTCATCGTAAACTGCATCGTTGCTTAGCATCATGCGAGATGGCGGTCAAGTTTAAACTTAGGGCGCTAAACATTATATTGCGGGACATCCGTTGTATAATCTTCTATTGCGCCAAGGTCACCAGTTACGTCCGGGTCGTTCACGAATAAAATTGGCGGACGGGAATGTGCGAGAAACTGATGTACTTTTGACCACACTCGATGTACGGTTGAGGGGTAGAATGATTCAGACTCCCTTTCTAAACAGTTTGAAAAAAACTGCCAAATCCACATTTTTTGCCAAGGTCGTGTGGTCGTAATCATGGCTCTCTCCTTGCGGGAGAAGGATCCAGAGTCCCATGAAAGCTACGCCTCCATATTTATTATTCCATTAATATATCTATTATGCTCATTTTCTCTCTAACCTATACAAAGTGAAATAATGACACATTTAAATCTAGATTATCGAAATATATTTCTAAATGGAAGCCTGAATTTCGCAAATAGCTCGCTGAATTCCATTTTGTATTTGAGTGAGTTTATCAATCTGTACGAAGGTTCACTTATATTGTACAATGTACATATTAGATACTATCTATGTATAATAGGTTAGAAATGAACACAATTTATTATTCGCCGAAAAGACAAATCCAACTTTTGTTTAAAATTAAATTTAGACACTCGAATATTAATATGTACTCGTAATGCGGTCATAATTTTGTCGAGTATGCCATATACCAACCATATACCATATATGGATACTGTCATGTGAGTGCTTCAGATATTTTTATTCGTACTTTTTATTCAAAAAAGGAGGCTGATTTTCACAATCTTCTTTTTATTTGAAAGGGTAGGCTTTGCAAATCCTACTTTTTTTTTAAAATAAGGAATGATGAGACGAGCAGGTCGTGTGCCTGATGGTAAGCAACATGCCTGCCACATAACATCACAGTGATATGCAACTATTGGAACATGAAGAGTCCAAATCATTACCTAGCACTGCACTGCGCTCGTCACCCAGAGATCTAAGATTTATTTTATTTTTATTTATTATATCTCTAACCCCTGTATTTTCTCTGGAAACATTGCCCTTCAAACCGGAACACAGTAATGTTTGCACATCACTGCTTGGCGGTAGAATAACTGACAAAGTGTGGTACTTCCCCAGGCGGACTCTGCTAAGAGTCCTACCACTACTTGTACGACCAATTTCCGACAGGTTGGCGAAGCAACGCGCGCAGGGTGCAGCTAGACTCATATACTTAAATTTGATCACGGTGAAGCGGTTTTTATAAAACTTACACAAATAAAACATACGTAGATGATATAAAATTGAAGTAAGTAAGTTGTTTCTTGCTTCAGAGAAATATAATTATCCTTACAAGAGTTTCTATTTATTTCTCGCAAAGACTTCTTTTTCCTCCTGCATTAAATATAGGTAACGATCGTGATTTGCGCCAGTTTTCACAGTAAAAAATCTACCAGTCTCAGTCTTACAACGAAATAAGATTATTTTTCTGGTTAAATGACGCCCATTTCTAATAAAGGTTGTTGGTGAGATTACAAGACTAAGGTGACCATGGTTCTACATGGTGGTACATGGTTTCAAAATTTCGGACAATTCTGAGTAGGTTACCGTTGTGAATGATGCCTATACAACTGTCATCTTAATTTCTTGCTCCCACTTCTATCGCAGGTTGGACGCCAATAACAGCACAGTATTACGCAGTTATTGGAACATGAAGAGTCAAAATCACTTATCACTGCACTGCGCTTGTCTCCTAGAGATATAAGATGATTTATCTCTATGCTCCGTAACTTCTCTAGACACATTGCGCTTCAAACTGGAACACAACAGTGTTTACAAATCACTGCCTAGCAAAGGGTCCTTGTAATATTATAAATGTCATTGTTTGGATATTTGGATGCTCAATCACGTCGTAACGTAAGGATCAGACTGAAATTTAAAACACCGTTAGATTATAATCTGGAAAAAACATAGGCTAATTTTATCCCGTAAAACAACTACAGGAACAAGAACTACGCAAGTAAAACCGCGGTGTATGTTAGTCATTGACAAAGGTAAAGTATTTTGCCATGCAGACTGCAAAAATTTTCCACTTAATGCAAGTGAGACTTTAACATACATCCTCACCATTGTCAAATCAGACGTTTTTTCTAATGGGCCATTGGGTTTTTGCTTCCAAGATTTTTTTTGCTGAGTATTCATTTCAATAGAATCGCAACTAAGTCAAAGCACAAATTAACGATATATTGCAATAGACGCGACGATTAAAAAAATAATTAGTCCGTCAGTTAGATAAAAAAATATTGTACACGTATTTTTTACTATGTTTCACAAACGAAAAATGACGAAGATATAGTGCTTAGAAGTTTCGAGTAACGTCACGTTATGGTACGATTTTCACTATACAGTGACGTCACAAATCCCCCCCCTCCACTCCGGAACTTTAATGATCTATATCTCTGTAAATTTTTGATAATTTGGAAAAACTAAAAATACGTGTCACACATTTTCCGCAATCTACTTGAGACCCTGTCGTCACCCCTATTGCAACTAAATCAAAGCACGAATAACGCAATATTGCTATTAGTAAACTGCCCGACGCTAAATTCGTGCCAATTTTGGCAATGTGAGCCACGAACCGACGTTGTGGTCACCCTACACGGGTCCCCAATCTCGGCGGGAGTGGGTCAGTAATTAGCGGCGGTCGATTGGTCGTCTGCCCGACGTACGATTCGTGCCACCCACCCTAATTGTCGCGACTTTTCGAGGAGACTCCGTTTGCTCGATTTGCTGTTCATGAAACAGTAATGTGACTTTATCTGTAGACTTTATAGAATACAGGCCCGTAAACAAAACTTATAGGTCAAATGAACCACCAGGAGACCTATGTAGGATCATAGAAGAGTATAAAGTAATAAGATTCAGCACTATGCCGTCAATTGTAAGCTTTCCAACTGAGTGCAGTTGAAGAGGAGGGGTTGCAACCTTCGATAATTTCTCCTTGTCGCATGATTTTTGTACGGCATTGCGGAATAATGGACTGTAAGAGGTATTGAAACTATATAGAACCAATGCCTTACAAAATCAATTGACCAAATTTACTCTGTAAATCGTCGGAAAATGATGAATTTTTATGACAAACTAATAACTAAAAAAATCTAATTTATATTTCATAGTTTCAATAACTCTTCTTATTTATTATTCCGCAACGCAACGAATATTTTGTAAACTATCGATAAATGGAATATGAGACGGAATCACTTGTTTAATTCCATATTTTTCAGTGCTAACGTTCTTTGTAAAGTACAATTGTATCATATTTATAGTAAGTACCTATTTACTGCTGAATGGAATTAGGCAAATAGTACCCTAGTATTTTTTACTTTTCTAGTCTTTACAATATTTTCCCCCTTCCGGTTTGAAAGGGAAATGTTTAAAGAGGAATCGTAAAGATAAACCAAATTACACCGTTAACGGCAGTCATTTTAACAGAATGTGTGGTATTGTGTTGCGATGTGCGAGAGTTTGGGGGTAGTCGTCTTGAACAAATAACAATTTATAAATAAATACATCAGTACTTACGTTTATTCTTGGCTATCATTTAAATAAACCATTTAATTCCCTTATCTTCTCTGTTTCAAATTAAGATTGAGTCTATAAAAATTCAAATTTACTTTTCCATTCACCCTTTTCGTGATGGCTTGAAAACTGTTTTCCCAAATTTTAATTATGCCAGAGGTCACAGGGGACCCGCAATTTTAATAGTGGCCCTTTGGTCAAAGCGCTCAGACGGTCCACGGTTGGAATTCGGGACAAATTGCCCGGTATGCTACGGCTATTACTTTTAGTAAGACATGTTTTTATTGGTTGCGTCAAATGTTACGTCTCTACGTACAGATGTTGCGTGTTGAGTTAACTAACCAGTTATTGAATGTTTAAATTAAGAAATACGATAAAACAAAATTAGCATCAGCTCAATTTATGTTATAGTATAGACAGCAACATGCTTTTCACATAACAGCAGTGATCAGCTATTGGGACATGAAGAGTCCTAATCATTAACTACCACTGCACTGCGCTCGTCACGCCGAGATCTAAGATGTTATTTCTCTAAGCCCTATGATTTGTCTGGAAACATTTCCTTTCACACCAGTGTTTCACACCGGAACACAGTAATGTTTGCACTTCATTTCTTGTCGGTAGAATAATTGGCAAAGGGTACTTCCCCAGGTGGATTCTGCCAAGAATCCTACCATTACTATGTTCCTGAAGAAAATGAGAAATGTTTTTGAAGTGAAAACTTCTTTTGGCGCGCCTAGACAGAATTTCGTGGTGTGTGAATTGAATTCTAACGTCACGTTCGTCGTCGATCGTATGATAAGAAATCTTCGGGTAAACTCGGGACCATAGCCATTGGCCATCTAGAAAGGCGTCAGCCAATGGGAAATGCTAAAAGGGTGTGGCCTGCCCATCAAGCCATGGCCATCTAGAAATGCGTGAGTCAATGGGAAATCGTCTGACGCATTTCTAGATGGCCATGCCACGATGGGCAGGCCATTCAAAGCGAGTTAACAAGTTTTATATCAATCAAATGTTTGCACTGTGTCTGGGTGTTTCTATGTATAATAAGTATGAATTTAAAACTATATAAGTATTATATCAGCTATCTGGCCGCCATCACACAAGCTTTGCTTAGTTTGGGGTCAGACGGTGTTGTGTGTGAATTGTCCACCAATATTTATTTATTTAAGTTCCTATGACTGCCATTTTTTTTCTCTATAAGTGAGTATTTAACACAAAAGAATGAGATTGCCTTTGACCATATAAGTTAGTCAAAAAACGTTTAGAACTCACATAGAGTATATATAAGTTTATGGAAAGTAGATTGTTTGGTTGGTCACAGTTCCGAGGTGGTCCCTATATAGGTACAATTTATCGAAATCGATGTGGTGGTTTTTGAAATATGAACTTAAATTAACTTTCATTTATCTAGACGTGTTGAGTGATACTCGTAGCTTCTTATGAAATGTGGTGGAGTGAATTTAATTTTAAATTTAAGCCGGTTTTTGTTTAGTAAATAAATAATGTTATTTTAGATACATTTTTCCTTTCCAAAACAGGATAAATAAGACCGGATTCCCGTGACGTAATTCTGAAATCACCTCGGTTTTCCGGGACCAGGTGTGTCCCCAAACTAAAGATTAGATACTCAGCGGCGGCAATAAATTATCGATAGGCCATACAATATGTACAGTCAGCTACACGCGATCGCTGTCAATGTCTACGTTATTGTAATTTACTGCCCCTCTAGGGTGCCACCGGGAAATATAAATCTGTGCGATTGGATGTGCTTTTCTTTGAAATTTTGTGGTAAATTTTGGATTTTTAGTTACAATAATACGTAATACAATAATAATTTATTGGAAACTGCTATGTACAATTTTGATTTTTATTACATTTCGCATGTTCGCTATTCGCGTAAGCTAGCGAATTTGTTTGCGACGATAATCAGTTTTTTTTTAAATAGAAAGTAACTAGACGGGCAGGACATGTGCCTGATAGTAAGCAACGTGCCTGCCACATAACAACACAGTGACATGCAGCTATTGGAACATGAAGAGTCCAAATCATTACCTAGCACTGCACTGCGCTCGTCACCCAGAGATCTAAGTTGTTATATCTCTAAGCCCTGTAATTTCTCTTGGAACATTGCCCTTCAAACCGGAACACAGTAATGTTTGCACATTACTGCTTGGCAGTAGAATAACTGGCAAAGGGGTGGTCCTTGCCCAGGTGGACTCTGCCAAGAGTTCTACCACTACTACTGCTCCTTCCACTACTATTCCTTGCTTTATTCGTTTGTTTTATTAGTTTGCAAAAAATAATAATCAATTCTTAGTTAAAATTATATTGAACAAGTAAATATAATGTGCTACTATCATCATTTTCTTACCCTTATCCCACCTTATATTTTATGGAATCGGTTGAACGCGTACGTTTCATCAATTCGTCACTATGATCCGTCAAATCTGAATTTGCTCCTTTTCTATTCATGTCCTCTTTCAGACAATCCATCCACGCTTTTTTTGGTATATCTTTATATGTAAAATGAATGTTTGAATGGCATTTATAGAATCGTAAACTATGCATTTGATCATGTGATGATGTGTAGCAAAGTTGTGCTTGAGTCAAAGAACGGTTCTGAGTTGGTCCGACCAATTTTCGATAGGAGGCGTAAAAACGCGCGCAGGGTACGCTACTATTAAATAAAATTGAAGAAAATTAGCTCACCTTTCTAAAGTCATATCTTTGTTCGAAGATATAGCACAGAATAAATATTAGTACAAGTACAGAAGCCTCACTTACCGAAAACAATTATATAAATAGCGACTCTTGCTGGGAGACAACAAAATTCAATTCACCTCCCAATACCTGTCGCGATTTTCAAATAAACATTTGCGCTCTTTCTAACGCGTAACTCTGTCCCTGTCTAGCGCGGAGGGTTGTCGACATATCTAATAAAAATATGCGCGGGAAACGTGTTGCGCGAGCGCTCAGCCGTGCGTCCGACAACCGACTGGCACTTGTTCCCTGGGAGGGACGGTCTAGCTGTAGGCTAAAACCGCGCGACCTTGAGCGAGTGAGGATGCACTGGATATAGTCCAACATCTGACTAGTCTCGTGGCTTAGTGGGTAGTAACTCTGCCTGCGAAGCCGAGGGTCGTGGGTTCGATTCCCACTCAGTGCAAATATTTGTGTGATAAATGCAAATGTTTGCACTGTGTCTGGGTGTTCCTATAATAAGTATGTATTTACAACTATATATGTATTATACCAGCTATTTGGCCGCCATATTACAAGCTTTGCTTAGTTTGGGGTCAGATGGTGTTGTGTGTGAATTGTCCACCAATATTTATTTGTAGCTATAATGCCGTCAAAGCTGGTCATATAGCATAATACTAATATACAAGAACATTTATAAGGATACGTAAGTGAAGTTTTGATTTTGATTACAGGACTATCACAAGTCCGCCATTTTGTTTGTGATGCCCATCAGATTATTCTTAGCTATGTTTTTTTTATTAGTTTGCCAACTAGTCCCTAACGATCACGATTGTCAGGGATTTATTACCTACTAATGCTATTTTCCTTGTTTCATTTGGTCTAAAGGTATTTTAGGAAGGAAAGGTTAGCTTAATTTTTTCAATAATATTTTTTTACGTTTTTTTATTGTATCGAGGTTTTACATTGTTTCTTTGATTATTTTTTTCTGTAATTTTAATCATTTGTTTTTTATTTTATCGTTGTTGCTTGTCTCTCACTCATCTCTCACTCACTTTTTGTAGTGAAAAAATCTATGATTTGTGACAGAAGTTTTTTCGGCGGCATGCTCTGAGGTAAAAGCCTCGATCGGGTTAACTCGGGATCGCCGAGTGTACCCGACCAAAAAAGATACAGTCAACTCCAAGCTCTTCACTGCTGTATCGCCGCGTACATATTCAATTTATTTGTAATTGTATTAAGAGCGCGCCTAAAGCCAGAAAACGCAAAAAAGGTCATTTTCGACGCCCCTCACCGTCGTTAAGAAAGATAAAACTATAACAATAAAAATATTGACGTGTGGGTACAACCAAGGAGAAGCACAATGACCGAATAGAATTTTAAAAATAGATCAGATTTTTTTACAATAAAAAAATAAAAATGACACCGAAAAAACCCATTTTAATTCGAGTACTCGAAATTATCAGCGATGACCCCACATTATTTTTCCCTAATAAAATGTCAAATTTTACGCTCTACTTAAGTAACCGAATAGTTTTTTGAATTTATGTTCAATTTTTGCGTAATTAAATAAAACTTGGTCAAAAACTGACTCCCGAATTCAAATTAATTTCCACTCTAAACTGTGTCATGCTATTCTCGACTTTATGCGTACCAGGTTAGATATTAAATAGACCTTTGGGTCCTGGTCAGTTGTCGGGCAACGCTCGATGTGGAAGGTTGTTTACGGACGCTCTGTCAGGCAAATGCGTGCGTGAATTAAAAAAATGGGATGAAAGGATAATGCGATAAATAAGTTTTCTGCGAAAAAAGAAAACTAAACGTAAACATTTTGGAATTTTAGTCAGGTACTTAATGTATGTTTTAGTTAGGTAAGTCAAATTTTGTTTTGGAATAGGTTCGTAGTATGTACAATAATAGGGAAAAAAGTAGGTAGGTATCTATTATTGTTAAAAAGATAAGTTTACCAACATTGTTTTTAATAAATTTAATAAATTTTAAAAATTCAATTTAATAAAATAGCAATCTGTGGTAGTACATGCAAAAACCCAAACAAGTCATTGTGTACACAATAAATTTTGTATGATGAATAAATTAATAGTTTTAAGTTTTAGTGACAATTGAAACAAACGATCAGAAAATATTTATGAATTGAGGTCTGCGGAAAATAATTTTTTAAGTATTTTTTTAACATAAACTTTTCAGATTAAAGAAATGCAAACTTGACGAATATGTTTATCAGCAGACGATCCATAGTGGCACGTCTGCTGAGCATTAGATCTATTAAAATAGGGAGAAAGGAGAATGTATATTTCATGGTAAACTTTCCAGCATGTGTCTTTATATATATTTTTGGTTAACCCTGCACGCGTTTGAAGAAAACTCGTGGAACGGTCCGTACGTGCCGGCTAGATCATTATCACATATTCTTATTATATATTCACAGTGTTTATTAAATATTATATTATATTGTTATATATTTGTTTTGACGTGACAACGTCTTATAAATTGGTTTGCCGGGTGACACTTCAAGAAACTGCGTTACGCTCCGCTCACGTTATGCGCTCACAATGAGAGCGAGTGAGAGGGACGCGTGCCTTTCACTTTTTATGTCTGTCTCTCTCGCTCTTAGGCGGGCTAACCACTCAAAGTCGTTGTCACGTAAAACTTTCGCCCGTATACCGACTTTACAGGCAACCAATTTTTTTTTTATGATTATTTATTTGTATTATTATATATCTATATGTATATATCACCAGAAAGCCCTTGAAATATAGTTTACTATTATATTAACTTCTAGGTACTACATTAAATAATCCTATCACGAAATGCAAAGTTTACATATTACGCCCGTTGTAAAAAAGTTTTGGATTTCACAGCACTAATAAAATAACACAACACATAATAGTACATTATGATATAAGTGCGCTAAGTTGATAATTACAGCCGAGGCGATATTGCTAGCTCGAGCCGTAGGCGAGAGCTATAATTAGCAGAGGCTAGGCCCTTTCAGCATTTCCCATTAGCTGGCATATTTCTTGTTCACCGATTAACAATGCGCGCACATCAGCGCTTTTTTTTAAAGCAAGGGCACTGATCCAGCTAGTATGACATTAATACATTAGTAATAAAGTAATTGAATATTTTTGTGTTTTGTTATAAATAAATTGTTGTGAGTTATGGTCAAAATTAATTAAATTGATAAATTAAATATTTCTCATTATATTTTATTTCTCATACTTAGTTTTATACATAAAATGTTTACAACTTTTCTGACATAAAAACTCTTTACTAAGATTTAAAAAGGTACCGTTCGTTTTAGACGGAGCATTTTGAAACTTGCGTTTTACATTACATTACCGCACAAGTACGTAATAAGATACATTACGATACAGAAATTGGTGCAAAAAGAGACCCTTTACGAGCAAATATGTTATATATAATATTAAATTTACCACGTTTGCCTATTATTTGCATTGCATAGTTTTTTTAGTAGATTACAATAAAATACAAATCGTATTCACATTTTTCGGTTTAAAAAAAAATGTTCTTTGTCGTGGGGCAAAATGGCGTCGGACGATCGCGACACAGAAATGGCGGAGTACCATTCGTATTTTTTATTTTTTCAGGCCAAATGAAAAGAGACGGCCCATTTTCCATGGGCATTTGCCCCACAGCAAAAGTGCAGGAGACTCGAGAGAGAATAATTATATTGCACATTGCCACTCGAAAATACACAAGTTAAAGAAAATAATAGAATGAGGCGACATGTTTTTTTCACGTTGGCGCCAAAACTAGAATGTCGCAATCCGGGCAAAATGACACAAGCACGTTCATTTTTACGTAAACGTCAACAGAAGAAAAAAAGAGAAAAAACATGGCTGGCTTTAGGTACAGTCATTAAAGTACTTTTAATCACACCAATGTGCAATCCCCGCTTGGCACGTTAGTTTTGAATGTACAGTTTGCATTATTTAATTAAATGTTAATTTACTTAAATAACTTTTTAGGTCTCCGGAGCTAATTAAACTTAAACCTAAACTTGAAACGACGTGGGGCAAAAATGAGTCGTCTCCTTTATTTCTATTGTAATAGTGGTAAATTTCGCGTAATTGAAATTCCGAACAGGCTAGTACCAACATTATAACGTGTTAAAACGTACCTATACATGTCACAATCCGTCTTCCAATAGAGAGCTTTGCTTACGCAACTATGCTTTGCGTAAAGCACGTGAAGGGCTAATGGTGCTCCGGTAATTAAGAATAACGTAGTAATATAATGAAGAAAGAAATAAGTCCAGTAGTTTTGAAGGTCACTCCTTACAAACAATGTGATCTTTCTTGTTTATAAAATTGTTGGTTTAAAATCTCATACCTTTAAACGAGCAATTCTTGTACCTATATAAATATATATATATAGAATCTGAATCTCGGAAACGGCTCGACGGATTTTCATGAAATTATGTATGCAGGGGATTTCGGGGACGATAAATCGATCTAACTAGGTCTTATTTAAAAAAACGCATATTATGCGCGTTTTTAGACAATGAAAAACTGTCACATTAAACATTAGAATGTGAAGGTAAATTTCGCCGCGTGACGCGACAGCATAATTAGCTCAGACGGGAAGTCGGGCGCTCATAGCGGTCACGAATTAGTAGCTCCGGGTTCGAATCCAGACGGGTTCTCTTTTTTTTTCAATTCGTTTTTTTTAAGAAAATCTATTTCTTGGAGTCTTTTATCTGTAGGTATCTAAGTATATTTAGTATTTAAACCGAGCAAAGCTCGGCCACCCAGGTACTTATAAATAATACTAGCAAGCTGTTGCCTGTAAATTTGTTCACTTTCTGATTGGTTTTATTTTCTCTTAGACATATTTGTATTTTTCGATATTAACAATGGGTAGTTAAGTTATACGTAACATTATCTATCTGGAAATTAAAATCATGTTAAGAATCCTTTCCTAAATCGAGATTGTTTGAAAAGTGTTTTCTGACACGTGACGTTTATACTTTTACAGATGTTTTCTATTTACATATATAATGTTATCACTATAGTTTGGGCTTCAAGTTTTACTTATTTTTGATGACATGGGGTTCGGTGTGTCTAGATGGTAATTACTTCAGCAATACTTTTTTAGGGTTCCGTAAAACGTAAAAACGGAACCCTTATAGATTCGTCATGTCTGTCTGTCTGTCCGTCCGTATGTCACAGCCACTTTTTGCCGAAACTATGAGAACTACACTGTTGAAACTTGGTAAGTAGATGTATTCTGTAAACCGCATTAAGATTTGAACAAAAAAATTAAAAAAAAAAGAAAAATTAGGGTTGCCCCCCATACTGAGAATTGAAACTCAACAATTTTTTTTTCATCAGACCTACACGTGTGGGGTGTCTATCGATAGGTCTTCAAAAATGATGTTGAGGTTTTCAAAATCATTTTCGTCTACACTGAATAATTTGCGCGAGATACACTTCCAAAGTGGTAAAATGTGTGTCCCCCCTCTAACTTCTAAAGAGAATGAAAAATCTCAAAAAAATATATGATGTAAATTATCATGTAAACTACCAACGAAAATTAGTTTGAACTCGATCTGATGAGTAGTTTTTTTTTAGTACGTCATAAATACACTATTATTGAAATTTCGATCAAAGTTACAACGAACTACAAGAACTATATGTACTATGTATATTATGTTACTTGCTGCAACGGAACCCTTCATGGGCGAGTCCAACTCGCACTTGGTCACTTTATTTTATTTTTTACACAGATGGAAACCGAAACAACCACACATTGTCTATACTTGAAAACGAAACGTATTTTCGGGTAAATAGATTGGTAAATAATCTACATGTTTGTGTTTTTAAAAAACAACAAAATATTATGTACAATGATTACAAATACTAATACTTACCTAGTTTAAATATATTTAAACCAATAACAACAACATTAAGTGAAACAACCATTAGGTGATTTGATTTCTGGTATTTTGAACTGAGGTGTTTGTTTGTTTGGCGGTTGTTAAGTAGAAAAATATTACTTACATATTTATGTAAATTTCATTATTATTAAATATTTATCTACCTAATAATTATAAGTTCTAGCATCCACATACAATGTTACCTGAATTATCTAAAAATAAATGCAGAGTACAGGTTAATTAGAAACCTAGTATACATATTTATCTAAACTCATCAATATCAGTCCACCCGTTCTTTCTTTCAACATCTTTCGTTCTTTGTTCTCAATTTAGATACTATGTAAAAATACAAACTTAATAATTTTACCCACACGCGCATTCATTAGTAACTCTTACAGTATCTGTGATCTATCGTAATGTTACGTGTACTTACTGTACTTAGTTATATTAAAACCTAAGGTGAGCTTAGCTCGTATCTTTCTATTAGCGCTAACGCGGCGGAAGAAGAGTGACGTGGGGATGAAATCTATTCCTTTTTTCGGAATGAAAACTACTTTTGGTGGTGCGCCAGGTTTTTTTCCGGGAGCTGTAAGTGAAGCTGATCTGTTGCGATCCAAGATGAAAGGCTCCATCGGGTGAACTAGGGACCGCCAAGGGTACCCGAATGAAAAAGATACAGCTGCTCTTCACTGCAGTGTCGCTGTGCTATTTAGATTTATATTTAATTTTAAAAATACAAAGTTTGATTAATGTCTTTTTTCTATTTATCCTACTAACATGGTCATGCTAGTTAGTATTACAAAATATATCAAAGTTGCGGTTACATATTATATTATTACAGAATAAATAAATAAAACTCCTAATAAAGAGTTCACTTCTACTGTGCGGTCCAAGTGCACACATTTTTTTTAAGCAATGGACTGATGCCTTTTTTATATATGATATCGTAAAACACGCATTTATTTAATTATAAAACATGACTACATATTAAATAAATAAATGACTAAATCTTGTGATTCAGTCATATTTAGTTTTCATTTCTATCATTCGACTGTTTTTCAATAAATGGTTTATTGTGTGTATATAGACAATAAAAAACAAATTGATGTATTTTTTTAAAAACATCTATGATTAATCTGAATATTTTCATATACTGGATTTCGGGGAACGATGACCTTGAGTGATCGTAGACTCGCGGCGACGCGACGTATTGGAGAGGGGAAGAGCGACGCGCGGGTGAAATTTGATTTTTTCCTGGCACTAGGCCCACTCTTAACTATAATGAAGTTTTCACTTATGCCGCGCGTTTTTAAGTAGCCACATTTTTTAATATTCTCGCTGTGTAAGTATATTCTATACCTGCCGTGCGCTCTTAAGGACACAATTTTTTTAATTTTCTAGTTTTGTAAGTATATTCCTCTAGATATCTTCGTAAACTCTATTCCATTTAGTAGCATAGTTAGGTGCGCAGTAAACAGACTTGAATGTACTATGAAACGTGCAATATACACTTACGACGCTCTTTGAACCCTCGTACGGGCGTTCAAGTCTACTGTTTCATGTTTACAGGGTTAGTTACTGCCATGATATGGTTACGATGCTGTTATCTTTGGTTCTTATTGAAATGGTGTTAAGGTTGAAAAGCAAATGCAAAAGTAGTCTTTTTAATGCTCTTAGGGCAAACGAAGCTTTCTTTCACAAGGAGAGAGAGATCTGAGGCCTTAATCCAACCTGACAATTGTTTATAGAATAGAGTAACAAGATAAGCACGCCATGTGCCTGATGGTAAGCAACAGGCATGCTTATAACAACACAGTGACACGCAATACGTCATTCTTTAAAAACACAATTTTTAATGGTGGTGTATTTTTTTAAATCTTGGGACAAGTTTGAGTCCTTTTTAAGTTTGTTTACATTATTATTTTTCTTAAAAACCTCAAGCTATTGATATCTATCTTATACCTTTAAACGAGCAATTTTTGTACCTATATACATATATAAATATATATATAGAATCTGAATCTCGGAAACGGTTCGAACGATTTTCATGAAATTGTGTATGCAGGGGGTTTCGGGGACGATAAATCGATCTAACTAGGTTTCATTTAAAAAAAAAGCTTATTATGCGCATTTTTAGACAACGAAAAACTGTCACATTAGAATGCAAAGGTAAATTTCGCCGCGTGACGCGACAGCATAATTGGCTTAGACGGGAAGTCGGGCGTTCGTGGCGGTCACGAATTAATAGCTGCGGGTTCGAATCCAGACGGCTTCTCTTTTTTTTTTTCAAGTATTATTTTTTTAAAGAAAATCTAAGAGTATCTAAGTAGTTTTAGTATTTAAACCGAGCAAAGCTCGGTGACTCAGGTACTAAAATTAAAATCGCGCATTAACCTAATAAAAAAAATGTGAAACCAAATAATATGGGTTGACCAAATCAACGCACTGATCCAATGAAATGGCGAAGTTTCGGAGTAGACGAAAAAAAAACATTAATATGTACAATTTTTACCTTTCTTTTGATTACTACGACGATTTAAAAAAATTACCTGTCTATTATATTAAATATAAAATTTTGAATTATAAGCTTTACCACCTCCAGGAATTAGTACGCTTTTCCCATGAAGCAATCACTACAGTCGCGGATTTATAGCATACAGGCAAGTGTCAAACGCGTATGATTCATCACGTGAGGGGTAGGAAGAGGGCGAGGGAGGCTTCCAATGAGTTATGGCGTCATGAGCAGAGGCAGCAGTATCGGTTATTCTATGACCGTAAGGCAACGATTTCAATACAAAGATGTGCCCTCCCAAACTTCTTCATGTTATCGTTGGGAAGAGTGAGTACACTCTTTCCGTTCTAGTCGGTTGCAGGAAGCGGTGGACGCCAGACGTTTTTAACTATCACTATTCGTTGTCAACAACCAAAATAAGTAGAACGACATCATGTCTTGTCGCTATCGATTCTAGAGGTCAAGTAGATTGGTTGTTTGTAAACCACTTACGATACACACAGAGACGCAGTTTTTTTTTTTTTAAATAAAGAGTGAGGAGACGAGCAGGACATGTGCCTGATGGTAAGCAACATACCTGCCACATAACATCACAGTGACATGCAGCTATTGGAACATGAAGAGTCCAAATCATTACCTAGCACTGAACTGCGCTCGTCACCCAGAGATCTAAGTTGGTATATCTCTAAGCCCAGTAATTTCTCTGGAAACATTGCTCTTCAAACCGGAGAACAGTAATGTTTGCACATTAACAATTTCAGATGGTCAGGGCACATCCATTGGTTTATACCGATGCCGTTTCTTTGTAGCGGTCATGGGATGGCTACCTCGGATTGTTCTTTGTTGTGCAGAAATTCCATTAGCTGTCTCACTAGCTGACAGCGGTTTGCTGACCGCTGAAAAGGTTTGCGGAGCTGTTAATCGTTGTCTGATACAATGTTATTACGTCAGATATATATAGATATACTAGCAACCTGACCCGGCTTCAAACGGGTGCAATACAATGATGATACTAAATACTCGTATACTAATAAAAATGGTTATCGTGGGCTATTGCCAAGAGATAGACATATAGGTACTAAAACAGACTTTTTGTAGACTTTTTAAAGAGGTACAATACTTTTGTACATTACATATTTTGATCTAGCTCATAGGATTCACCTAGCGTTTGCCATGTAAGCGCAACAAAATGTGTTTATACATAACATTAGGTACATTAAAAACCTTTAATATTTTCAGTGTTTTTCAACTATTTAATGATCGTATTAAAAATGTACAGTTTCCTCTTAAATCACTCTATTTATTTAAAAAGCCCGCATCAAAATTTAATAAACCACTTACGATACACACAGTGACGCAGTTTATTACCAATTTCAGGTGCTGAAGGCACATCCGTTGGTGTATATCGATGCTGTAAGGTTTCTTTGTAGCGGTCATGGCTACCTCGGATTGTTGTTTGTTGTGCAGAAATTCCATTAGCTGTTTCACTAGCTGACAGCGGTTTGCTGACCGCTGAAAAGGTTTGCGGATCCGTTAACCGTTGTCTGATACAATGTTGTTATGTCAGAAATCCTTGTCGGACAGTTGTGCTTACTATTTAAATTCTACTATATAAATGTATAACTTTGGATGTTTGTTTGCTCAGTCAAGTCTGAACGAAATTTGGTTGAAATTTGGACATATTAGATTATGATCTGCAATAGCATATCGACTACCTTTAAACACGGGAAAATAACAGGAACGGAAAAAAGACAGGTAAAACTGCAGGGCGTTGGTAGTAGTTACATATTTACATTTAATAATAAAAAAATATTGGTGGACAATACACATACAACACCATCTGACCCCAAACTAAGCAAAGCTTATACTATGACGGCCAGATAGCTGATAAAATACTTATATAATTGTAAATACATACTTATTTTACATAGAATCACGCAGACACAGTACAAATATTTGAATTCATTACACAAATATTTGCACTGGGTGGGAATCGAATTCACGACCCTCGGCTTCGCAGGCAGAGCTACTACCCACTAAGCCACGAGGTCAGTCTATGTCTACTAGTTGTTATCTACTAGCTGCGCCTTGCGGCTCTAACGAAGTACTTCTCCTTCCTGTTATTTTTTTTTTCGAGATAAAAAGTGCCTTTATACTGTTACAGCTTTTATTGTAATACTGTTCTAAATTTAAACCCGATCGGCGCTTCTACCGCCTAACGAAAAACGCTTTGACGCTTTGATGCTTTGATATCATCAACATCAACAGCCCACTAAACATTCCCACTGCTGGGACTCGGGGCCTTCTCTCGCAAGGAGAGAGTTAAGGCCATAATCCACCACGCTGGCCCAGTGCGGGTTGGCGGATGACACATGACTTCGAAAGATTCTAGGTACATGTCGGTTTCCTCACGATGTTTTCCTTCACCGTTTTAAGTTAGCGGCTTCGAAAAGACAGTGGTGCGTGTGGGGTTTGAACCCGGGGTCTCCGGATCGGCAGCCGCCGTTCTCCCGACTAGACCACCGTAACTTTGATATTGCTGTCTCTTTTCTGCTCGCTTGAAATGAAAGAGACGGCAATGCCAAAGCGTCAAAGCGTTTTTCGTTAGGCGGTAGACCCCCTGTTCCGTCATTTCGACGTGATAGAGAAACAAACTCCTAAACGTACAAACTTAGTTGTTTATAATAATATTAGTAGGATTAATCAAATAAATTATTGATGTACTCTATGTTGTATTTTAAAACTAAGTACCTACATATTTTTTATGTTTACAAGCAGATTAACATCTGATTACATTTAAACCTTTTTACTATACGTTAATGCAGTTTCTTAGGGAAGATAACGGTGCCAAAATGTCATAAAGGTGATCCTGGCTGCCATATAAATTATACAACAGAAATACCCACATAGCTGTGAATTCTGCGACTAGTACTTTAATTGGATTGGCTGATGTAGAGCCATCTACATCAGCCTTTGAGGCTTTTGTAAGTTGAACGCAGCTGTGCTACGGAGTCTCCATGTCAAGCATTCCTGTTTTCGAATTTCAGTCTTGGATGCATTTTGAATGAAATGGCTTCTCAGAAGTTAGCATAAAGTTACATAGATCGTTAGAATATATTATACCGTAGCACATTATATATTTAACTTTTTACTGTGGGAAAATAACGAGTATGAGAACTATACGGTAATCTTCTTATATATAAAGTTCTCGTGTCCCAACGTTACTTACCTTACTCCTCCGAAACGGCTTTACGGATTTTTACCAAATTTTAAATGCATATTATTCAGTAGGTCTGAGAATCGGCTACTATCTTTCTTTCATACCCGTAAGTGATAAGGGTTGTTCACCCCTAAATTTATTTTTTAATTTTTAGACATATTTTTTTTATAATGTGGCATTAAAAAATACATACAACCTTAAATTTTTACTCTTTTATCACCAACCCCTATTTTTTAATAGCCATTTTAGTAATTTAATCATTTTTCATCCCGCTCGATAAGCGATCAATTATCGTCTTTTTTGTAAATGTTTTTCACTCATTTTCGATTAAAATTTCCCGGAGCTTATGGCAAATCTAAAATTGTTTTATGAAATGAAATGAAAACGTATACTGTGCCAAAATAAAACAATCATAAGATAAAAACACATGAAAAAAATGGATATGCGACAAAAACAGTAGGTGGTACGGATTAATAGAGTGTTAGTGTGCACTGGACCCCACACTAGGGTGACCAGTGTTGTGGGAGTCCAGACTCTTTCCTATTACAATTTGTACATACTAGAAAATAAATGAAATAAAAGAAAATAAGATGAAAACAAAATAAACAATTTTCTAGAATAATGAGGGTAATCTAAAAAAAATATAATTGCTCATACAGAACGGGTGTTAAAGAGACAGAAACGTAAACTAGATTACAAAACTAATCTTAACTCTAGCGAAATAAGTGAAAAGCAACAATAATTAAAACAATAAAACATGTGTCGTTAAGACCCAACATTCTCGTTTACATCAGAAACTAAAATACATTATTAGAAATATAAACATTTATGTAAAAATAAACATTTATTTTTATTATTAAAGTTTAGGGTTTCCATGGATGGTTTAGATTCACAAACCAGCCCGGCAGATGGCGCTGCAGTTGATATCTAGGTTGCTATCCGAGCGAAGGCGGAACGGGCCGCTAGTATCTTATAAATATTCTATACTAGACCTTTATAACCGCTACAGTTTGTAAGAATGTATGGATGAATGTTTGTTACTCAATCACGCAAAAACTACTGACTTTGGATCAAATTTGGTACATACATATATAGATAATGGTCTGTAATAAGACATAGGCTATTTTTATCCCGGTAAAAGAACGGGTTCTGAAACTATGCAGGTGAAACCTTGGGGTGCTGCTAGTGTATCAATAATTATTATGAATATTGCGAAAACAGATGTATTGCAAAAAATTATCTCACGATTGTGAATCGTACATTATCGTCACTAACCCTGAATCTATACAGATGATTATGGAGTAACAACTTAATATAAGACAATTAAAAAAAATCTGCAATATCTCATCTCCCATGTCAACAAAACACCTATAAACAAAAGGCGATGAGTTTCGCAAACTCCATGCAAAAAGTAAAAGAAGTGCGGGTGGCGAGGTTTCGCTTATTAATCTAGCTTTGGAGGATAGTTGCGGACTCGAGCCCGCAGTAATGGGGTGCTAGTCGAGTAACGCGGCACACAAAACTGAAATACATAACAAAACAAAAAAAAGCTTACTTTACATGAGATTTTTAGGGTTCCGTAAAACGAAAAAACGGAACCCTTATAGATTCGTCATGTCTGTCTGTGTGTCTGTCTGTCTGTCTGTCCGTCCGTATGTCACAGCCACTTTTTGCCGAAACTATGAGAACTACACTGTTGAAACTTGGTAAGTAGATGTATTCTGTGAACCGCATTAAGATATAACCAAAAAAATTAAAAAAAAAGAAAAATTAGGGTTGCCCCCCATACTGAGAATTGAAACTCAAAAAATTTTTTTTCATCGTACCTACACGTGTGGGTTGTCTATCCATAGGTCTTCAAAAATGATATTGAGGTTTCTAAAATCATTTTCGTCTACACTGAATAATTTGCGCGAGAGACACTTCCAAAGTGGTAAAATGTGTGTCCCCCCCCCCTCTAACTTCTAAAGTAAGGGAATGAAAAATCTAAAAAAAATATATGATGTACATTACCATGTAAACTACCAACGAAAATTGGATCTGAAGAGTAGTTTTTTTTAGTACGTCATAAACACACTATTATTGAAACTTCGATCAAAGTTACAAGGAACTACAAGAACTATGTGTACTATGAATATTATGTTACTTGCTGCAACGGAACCCTTCATGGGCGAGTCCAACTCGCACTTGGCCACTTTATTTTTTTTGTATAGAGCCACGGAACGGTGGAATATAAACAATAATTAAATTTTCTCCGAAAAATACTAAAACCAACTTCAAATTAAACTGAGACTCTCGATCTGGAAAATCTGATAGATCTGAGAGTGATACCTAATACCTATATTTAGGCTTGTTCGATTTTTTTTACAGATATCAGTTTTTTTTAATTCATTTATTTCAGGTAAGGTTCCCCAATTAACAATTAAAAATCAAAAATATTCAATGTCAAAGGTCACAAAAGTAATGGCACAAAGTTCAAAGAATTAGATATACATTAGAATGAAAAACAAAAATACAAATGTCAAAATTAAATTAAATAAATTCGCACAATTTCTATAACCTTCTCTCCGGCTTGAGCACTGATAAATGTATCTCGCAACAGTGCCGGAGAAAAGTACAGTCTAACCGACCCGCGATCATGCTCAGGATGGTGTTGGAGCTGGCCCGAACCCTGCGCACCAAGGACGCTGTACGAGACCGCATGGTCGCGCGAAAGCAAGGCACGTGAATCCGCAAACATGCATGAGTCGCTACAGAATCGAGGCAGCCCCAATAGCATCCTGAATGCATTATTATAGAGTGCACGGTATTTATGGTGTTAGTCCTGCGCTTTCAGCTCTAACCAAATTGTCAGATAGGTAGTAGAGGCTAGGTTCAAGCTAGCTTCAATCCAGCTACTATAGGTCAGTTCTAAAACAAAAACCTATATTCACATAAACCTACGAATGATACTCATGCCTGGCGTACCCTAGACCGGCTGGTGGCCGGCTGAATACCGCAGCTAATCAATGCATACAATGCGACAAACCAATATCCACAATGCATTGTGTTGTTCCATTGCTTCAAAACTCCCAATACTCTCTCATTTGGTGGTACGTGTGTAGCCAGCACAAAAGCTACGAACTACAGACAGATAAATCTCACAAGTAGAAAGTTAACGTTTTGGTTTGTATCATTCTACTGAAAGCTCTGACTATTACAACTACAATTTACATATAAATACACAAGCAGTCCACTTTATCTTCTAATATCATCACTTCATATCATCACTTCACATCACTTTATATCTTTATCATTGGGTCTTCTCTACCGAGAAAGATTATTTTTGCTTAAACTTCTTTATCTTTGAGTTTTCAGAAAAAAGTAATATATATACAACTCATAGTAAATTTCATTTGCTATAAATTATATATTATCTTAATAACTTTTTTGTAGGGTCATAGTTTGAAAGAAATATCAAAAAAGGCGTTTTTCAAGATGGCAGCCGCAGGACAGAGGCGGCAACACCCACAAACTTGGGGTTAAGCTTTTATTGACCCCGGGACACATGTTCCAAAAATAAAATAATAAAAAAGACTATATTGACAATGGTTTTGCACTTAATTGACATCTCGACTGATGATAGAACGCGATAACCTAGAAGAAACCGATTCACTCTAGATTTAAACACACTCAAATTAAATCCACTAGGCAACGCCTGCCATAGTTCAGAAGTCTTTATTATACAAGTGGAATCAAACCTTTTCGTTTAATTCTTTGGAACATCAGCTATGAATCGATGTCGCTTTCTAGAGTTACGAGTATCAAATATCCAAATGCTGTTCAAAACTTGGCAGATATGGGAAGTTCATAATAATATATTTTCTATGAGTTGGACCATCTTTTAAAGACATAATATTTTTAAAATTCTTATGTTATGATATAAATATCTTAATAACTGCAGTGTTAAATATGTAGATATTTGTAAGTAAATTTATCGAAGTTTTTTTGTAAATATTTTGGTGAGTGAAATTCCCACCCAGATCAATTATTTTCGCAATAGTTACGAGTATGAATGTAGGTGTATTAGGATGCTTCATAATTTATGTAGAGTTTTGATTTTGGCAAATTTTGGTTGTCAAGCTGCAAACTTGTCATATACATACCTTTCCGATTGTTCCCCAACACGTAGATGTAGACCTGGCTGGTGAATAGCGGGGAAAAATTTATTCCTCAATTTAGCAGGCAGAAAGTCCCACCAAAATTTTCAGTCTTTTTGAGAATCGCTATTTTTTTGTCATAAATACGAATTACCTACCCAATTAAAATTTTAAATTGCCTCAAATACATTTTGGCTAAATCAGCTGGCTTATTATTATTTTATTTACTTAACATTAAACTACGTCTATAAAAATTGCATATTGCCTCAAACACATTGAACCAAAGAATAAAACTAATAGTTTAAAAATCTGGAATTTCTCTGGTAATACTGACCTACTTATTTCTATTTCGGTATTATTAAATATTTTTTAAGCATTTACACAAAATACATCAAATCATATAAAGTTACATCAGATCAAAGGATCCTCGAAACAAAAGATACGGTAGAAAGATTAATAAATCATCAATGTGAGTGACAACCCACAGCACCCCCATTCATCCGCAGTTACAATTTGATTGAAAACGAGTATTTATTTTGGTACTCCGTATACTTTTTACCAGTACATTAACTATTTCGTCAATTTTATGGATACACGGTTATTCCTTATTTCATTAAAATAATAAACTAGTTACGATCCGCGACGCAAATGGAAGGTGACCAGTTTTTTAAAAAGATTTATTTTTCGCTCATCCACTGAGACGGAAGTGGAAACGGGAGCAAACCTGGCTTTCAACTTTGGCTCGCATTCCGTCTCCACTGGAGTGCTTGTGGCATCGTATGCTTAGGTCCGTACGGCATCCCGCTTGGGATAGGCCTTCGAGGTGGTGATGCACCGCTGGTTTCCGGCGCGTCACTAGAGCCAAATGCGGCCAAGGGCGGTGCAAAGTGCATCAGGGATATTAGTGCGAGTGTGAGAAGTGAACCCGCGATTCTGACCTCTGCCCATGCCGGAGAAACCTGTGGATATTCTAGTCGGTAGGGGCACCATGTCCGTCCATGGTGTCGAGCCTGACATATCCTGCCATGTCCCTACATAGGCGGTCATGCGTAAATGCATTTCCTACACATAAAAAAAGAATGTAGGTGTGATATTTATGATTTATTTATTTACAATTACATGTGGCAACACAGTGGCTTTTATACAAACATTATAAATGAAGTGACAAAACATAACGAACAATTTGTTTTAAAATTTGCAGTTAATTTGATAAGCTCCAATCAATTATTAAAACAATGACCGAAAATGTTTTGTGTTCTGCAACGTATTTCTAGTAGTTGTTTTATATAAATCACTGTTTTCCACAGAAGCTCAGTCAGATCAACGTCAGAGCCTGATTTCTATCCGATTAAACGCTTTGATTCGTATCCAAGCCGATATTTTATGCCGTTTCATCTGCTAAATACCGGGCGGCTTGCCGAATTAGCTGAATGGCTACCTTTGTTTGTCACTCCAACATTCAGTGAGAAGTTGATAATGAATACGTTAGATAAAACCGTTTATTAATCATTGGTAGTTTGAATGAATTCCCTCTTGAATTTGGTAGTTAAATTGTGGCTGAAGTTTGCGACAGTTTGAATAAAACATAGTGTTTTGTTGGAGAGGTTGAAGTTGTAACCGCTTTGAGCTCTAGGATGTTCGGTCTACTATAAACAGAGCTTTTTAGTAAAACTTTATCATTTGAGGTTTGAAGCTGTGGTGTTCTAGAGGCTAGAAAGTTAGGTTTTTACTTTTGTGAAGTAGTAGGTTAAAATACTGTCTTCATCTCAAAGTTTTTTTTCGAAGTGCAGATGGAAGATTTAGACATCACATTGGCTTAAAGTGAAATAGGCGTGTTTCAAGAAAATCATTTTGAGCAAATGCGTCATCAGTCAACCTGCAAGTGGCTGGCGTGGTGGATTATGGTTTTGAGTTTCTCTTTGTGAGAGAAAGTCCACGGCCCCCGTAGTAGGAACATAAAGTGGACCGATTATTCTTGTGCTTAATGAGGTTAAATAAAACAAACGAATATCTGATGCGAAATATATATTTTGCTGAAAAAACACATTACAATTTTAATTTGGCATCTTTCACCAATTTTTTTTTCAAGAAACTCTAAAAACTAAGTATATTGAATGATAAGATTAAATAACTTTGTTCATACTGCCTACCATAAATAAATTTAGTTTATAAATACCCCTGATTGATCAATATCCCGTTCAAAACAAACTACCTACACAATAATAACATGGACTAACAATACAACCCTGAGGAACTCCTCAAAAATTTATGAATATTTTGTTTGGTACTGGTGTCTCTGCGACATAATTATTACCTAACTTACATCTAAACTTACTTATAAATTAATTAATTACATCTTATACTTCAGTCACTAGGTTAGTTTTTCAATACGGCCATTTAATGTTACACATAAATCTTAGAATAACTATAACAAACTAATCCAAGCTGTATCAAACATTAACACCCAAAATACACAATTAAATTAGTTATTTCTTAAACCTTAACCAAACTAAAATCAAAATACTCAATAAATATGTTTATTACTAGACTATGGGAAGTATCAAATTATTCCTTTGTGAACAGCAAATCGTCGTCAAACATTTTATTCAATGCATATACTCGCATAGTATATTTTTATACTTGAACTTCTCTTTGATTCTCAACCATGCTAGCAACAATGTTTTCTTCGCCTTTGCCTTCTGTTTGACTCTTTTCATTTTCAACTAATACTCTGTTGATAATGTTAGCAGCATCCTTATTTTCGATGATACTGACGTGATTGCCTTCCAGATAATGTACTGTAACAGTATTTTCAGTTAATTTATCCAAGCCGTAGTTTTCTTCGATTCCAATGGTTCCTGGGTTTTCTTTAGGACGTAAAAGAATGATTGGTGATTTTAGTTTCTTGGCATTTTTAATGTTGTAGTTGAGAACAACCTTAAGACGGTCAAAGCTGGCGTTGGCAATATCAGCAATGAATTTATCTGAGTATTTGCTTTGCACTGGTGAAGATTTAATTGTCATTTCTACTCTTTCTTCGTAGGATTCAATCTCGTTTAGTTTTTCCATGAGAGATATAGTGATATCGTTGTTAGGAGCAACGATATCGATCGTGTGACATAAAAGACTGTTTTGAAGTTGCAGGTCATTTTTGAAGGTTATTGTCATGGTCAGAATGGCGTAGAGGAATTCCGGAGCGCCGTCGAGGCAGAACACAGTTCCCTTAAGACCTGCAAATATATAATGTATCACTGTAAAAAAAACGTCAAAGTGCGAGTCGGACTCGCGTGCGAAGAGCTTGTGACATTATATATATAACGCAATAAAATTATGTCTGTTACATGGGAGCCCCCTAAGGTAGTAGTAGGAATCTTTACATAGTCCACCTGTACAAGTACCACACCTTCGCCAATTATTCTACCTCCAAGCGGTAATGTGCAAACACTGTTCTGTTCTTGTTTAAAAGTCAATGTTTCCAGTGAAATTACGGGGCATAGATTTTGTAGTGGTAGGACTCTTGGCAGAATCCGCCTGGGGAAGTACCACACTTTTGACAGTTATTCTACCGCCAAGCAGTAATGTGTAAGCATTACTGTGTTTCGGTTTGAAGGGCAATGTTTCCAGAGAAATTACTGGGATTAGGGATAATACCTTAGATCTCTGGGTGACGAGCACATTGCAGTGCTAGGCAATGATTTGGACTCTTCATATTCCAATAGCTGCATGTCACTGTGCTGTTATGTGGCAGGAATGTTGCTTACCATCAGGCACGTGTCTCACTTTTTTAATATAATAAAATAAACAAACGTCTTATATCTCTGGGTGACGAACGCAGTGCAGTGATAGTGGCAGGCATGTGGCTTACCATCAGGCATATGTTCTGTTCGTCTCGTCACTCTATACTGTGTGATTTTCCTTCATACCAGAACACAGTGAAGTTTGCAAATTACAGCTTGGCGTAATAATTGACAAAGATGCGGTACTTCCCCAGTGGGACTCTACAGAGTGTCTTACCACTACAAAACATTAATAAAAAGATTATTAATTTTCCACATTCAATTATTTTACCTTCTTTTTCCAGTCTTGCCGCTAATTCCAAGGTTAACAAGGTTCCAAAACTGTAGCCGAGAAGCCAGAACGGTGCTCCCGGCGCCAATCTGGATCTCACCGACTGAAAATAAATTACTCGTTAGCTACTTCGGACACAGTTAAGATTAAAAAATAATAAATAGTTAGATATTTTAATTTAATTAAGATCAAAGCAAAAGGTATAACTTCATCCTACGTCTGCATCACAGTTAACTCTATCGACATCGACAGTTCAATATAAATACGTCTGCATTAGATATTAATTTTTAATTATTTAATTCACTAAAATATGTACTGAAAACAAGACGAAAATAAATATTAAATTAAGAAAGATGTAAGTAAAGATCTTTTGATGTAATAAATACGGACAATCAAAAACAAAATAAATTATGCAACAGGTTACAATGCTTATAGTAAACATTTAATAATCTCGTAATATTTTAAATGTCAAAGATGTTTGTTGCTCAACCACTTCGGAAAGGCTCAACAGTTCGGATTGAAATTTGGAACACAATTAGATTATTGTATGAAATAGCACATAGATTTTTTTTATCACGGCAAAATAACGGGAACGGCAATTACACGGGTAACGCCGCAGTTCGCTGCTAGTATTGAATAAGAAAAGAAAATACCGCTTTTGATAAATTCTAATATTGACACAGAAATTACTAAGGAAATATTAAGACATGTTACAATGCTAAAGCTAAAAGTAATGCTACTTATATTGTAGATATCAAAGTTTGTATGTTTGTCGCTCAATCACAATGGAATTGAGTTGAAATTTCGAACACAGTTAGATTATAGTTTTGAGAAGCACATAGGTTTACTATCACGGGAAAATAAATGAAACTACACGGGTAACACAGCGAAGCGCTGCTAGTATTAAATAAGGGAAATTGGAGAAACGTAGCTTTAGATTATTCCAATATTAACAGTGATTCAAAATTCGAAATAAATATTACGATAGCTTACAATACCATAGGTAAAGATATAGAGGTATAAATAGAAGTACCTGGTGCAGTCGTGTAACCATACTGTCGAGATCCTCTCCTTTGTGCTCCACTCCAAGTTGCAATACGCACACCTTGATTTTCAGCCGGCGACAAAGTGGCTCCAGAACAGCCGCACATCCTTCCAGACCAGGCAACATAAACATCACACGTTCCATCACATGGATTGCTTCTTCACCCTACAAAACACACATTTTGGTTAATACTATATCTAATTAATGTTATCTAAAATACAATTTCGTTTTCTTGCATATCTGCTCGATACACCGATCATTATAATGTAAAATGTAATAGCTTCTAGAACACTTGCAAACTCGAAAAAACTCCGACACAAGTGTCAAAATTGTTAGTTTACATTTCAAGTACATTAATCATAAACAAACCATAGCGCCAGAAGCGTATTGAAACGCTCTTGAGAATAATGCGCTTATACAGGTACAAGTAAGGCGGCACTCAATATTACAAAGCGTAAATAAATGCACTTACGTAACCTGACACCCATTTTCCCGCCAAAATTGTAAACGCGCCGCCAGAGGAGCAAGCGGATATCTTTACATTTTTTATCTTTTTCAAATAATATTTGTTTACCTCTACACCGTCCGAGACCATAGTTGGCATGTAGATAAGTGGTTCTGAGACCAAATGTTCCTCTCCAAAGTTTCTCATGAGAACCTTCAGTCCAGCGGCGGCCTCCACTGCGACTGGACGACTAGACGTAGATGCTGCTGCTTCACGCTGTGCTGTTAGTTCTACGAGCCTGGATGACAAAAGATAGATATTATAGTCAAACATTTTTTGTATCCACGTCTGTGTCTAAACCAATAACAAGTAGAGACCTATATGTTTGAAAATGTATTGTCTAGGACCTACAAAATTTTTTTCGTTTGTAAAGAAAAATAACAAGCACAAAATTTGTTCATACGAGCACTACTGCGCGACCTTTAGGACACATTCGTTATTTTTTATAACTCATTTTTATAATAATATGCTCCGTCGTAGATGCCGATTTTTGCGTTTGTATAGATTCAAAAGCGTGTAAAATGTGACACAAACGTGTACGTGAAGCGCGTTCGAAAGTTTTTTGAACAGCGCATATAGGGGCGAAGTAGGGACAGAGGAGGGGCGTCATTGTACAACAGACGAGGAGTATCTAATCAAAACGTGGAAGCTACGGGCGACTACAGTGCGTTTGTATTGCTGTGTTGTATCCATGTGCTTAGGTAACAAGGTTGCGTTAGAATTTCGTTTGAAACACGTATACGGGCGTCACCTGAGCGTCTTCTGCGCGTATATGCGCTGTCTGCTCGGGGTCTTAGTTATTCATCATTTTTGTTTTAAAGCAAATAATCTTACCTGGCGAAAGTCAAGGTTCTGATATCTTGAGCGGTAAGGAAGATCTCAAACTCTCGCTCAAGCGTCTGTTTGATTTCAACAGCCATCATACTGTCCATACCCAACTCAGCCAGGGACACTTGCTGGGAGACAGTCTTCAAGTCCTTGATACCTATATTAAAAAACAAAATCTCATTACTTCACATTTCCTTTTCAATCGACTTTGGAATCATTTTATCTCATAACTATGGCAATTGTAAGATAATCAAAATTTCAAGTACATTTTCTAAAATCTGATCGTGAACAATAACTGCTGTGTAATTTTTTGAACTAGTCCAACTTTTATTTTAGTGGCAACAGAGTCAATGAGTGTTATCATTTTGGGGACTAAATCTGCCAAACGTCTACTATCTATTCCCAAAATTGTAAGCAGTATGTATTATTTATTTCAGTAAAATATTAAGTACCCATGATTTGAGCAACAGCATCGACGATATTTCCACAACCAGATCCACCCGCCTTCTTTTCAGCAACTACAATAGATGATACGATAGCAGCATCTTGCTTCATGAATTTATCAAGTGCCAGTAGACAAGATGAGATCCTCTGTTGGAGAGTTCCACCAATTTCTAGCTGGACATCGTCATCTTGCATATCAGCTACTAGGCCCACCTATAAATCATAAACAATTTCAAATTATACAACTATATTCAACTGTCTTTTACTTTTTGTTCTTGTGAAAGTATACTTACATCACCAATGGCACCCCATTGCACTGCTAATGCAGGTAATCCAAGCTTCTTCCTCCATTCACATATTCTCTCCATCACAGAGTTCGACAGACCGTAATTAGTTTGACCAGCGTTACCGCGACCACATGATACTGATGAAAAGACAACGAAATCCCTGAAATCGAAAAAAAATATCAGGTTAAAGACTTCACAATTTAATAACGTAAAATTGATACTGCTCAATGTTTTCAACAATTAATTGTTGTGACTTAAGTAGTTTGACAAAACTGAACAAACTTACTTCAATCCAGGACAAAGTTTCTTTGACAATTTGTCCAAATGGATAGTTGCCATGGCTTTGGGTCCATATGATGTTCTAAATGTATCAGGAGTCTGATTTTGGAAGATTGAGTCCTTCAAAATCACAGCAAGATTGAAGATAGCGTCCACATGACCCATTTCATTAGCTGCTTTGAGCATCGCTTCGCAACCAGCTTCAGTTGTGATGTCATCAGTTGAAACTTTGATATTGGCTCCATATGATTTCCATGCTCTGTAATATTTGTAGTAAGTTTGATTGTTTGTAATAAATAAGGAAAGTGCAAATCGGTAATGGAACTAGATGGCGACATTTTTATTTCTTTCAATCCGTGCGCAATTTTGTGCTAATGGATTTCAATATTCCGATTGGCAGTAGAAATAGAAATTAAGGTATTGATTAGATTTCTATTATGTGTTTTATTCATACTGCCACTTGTCTTAAATAACTTATGATTTCGATCCATGCCTGAACGTTAGGAAAATATATTTTGTGTTCTTTTAAAGTTTTAATCTAGAAATTGATACATTTCTATACGCAAACACAACTATAGGTATATAGACAGGTACAATATTGGGCACCCAATCACTTAAAACAGAGGAATTTTGGCAATAACGGCAAAGGTCTGATTTTGTTCAGAAATGAATAGGTAACCCCTGCTGAAATCTGTTCAGAATACTAATAGGCAATTTACAAATGACAAAGGCTAATCGTTGATCTAATAATAAAAAAGTTAGTTGTCTCTAAGAGTAGTAAACAGATGTACAGGTAAAGTCAATTTTTGAAGTCTGTTACACAGAATAACAACGCCTAGAAACCGGATTCGCGGAAAAAAGTGAGGCAAATCATAGTGAGCCATATTGGCTAAGACCTTTCGAAGCTACCATAAGTTGTCAAGGTCCAGCGCTAGTCCATGTATCTCCGAGAATTAAAACATTATGATGGTTTGTGTGGTCCTTCACTGTACATACTCCACGACATTAACGTTTTGTTACGGCGAATTTCAGTACATAATGCTTACCCCGAAATCAATCTGCGTTTTGCGTCACTTAAGATGAAACGTTTGTTTGAAGGTTATCGATCTTGGCGTTACTAATCTATGGGAATATTTTATACAAGAAAATTACTTACCTAAGTCTAGAAGACTGGTATCCATTAACGATGCCACGTCGAGACGTGAGCACAATGTTCCTAGCACCACGAAGGATGAGCCAATCAGCCAGTTCTAGCCCAAATCCTCCCAAACCACCAACCACAATGTACACGTGGTCCTCATGGCAAATATACCTACAAAAATGTGTTGAGTTACAAAAAAATAAAGGTTATTTGTGATTCATGTGTTCAAAGTTGCTTTTTGACCTCGTGCTCTAAAAATACAAGCACTGCGAGTGGTTAAAAAACTATAATCCTGAGCGTCACGAGGGAATTAATAGAGCACTTGGTGAAAAATCTTTGCAATCGAGTGCAACACGTAACTTTTCATCCCACCCCAGCGAGGAAATTACTATATGTTATGTGTATTATGAAAAGTTTCGGTTAATTCTGTTGGCGTCAAATAAACTTTTCCGTCGCTAGAATCTTTCATTTTAAGTTTTTCACATGTTTTCGAGTTTCCTGTTTTTAATATAAGGTTTTAACAATAACAATGCCTACCTAAATGACGTGAAAATGTCGTTAAAAGCAAATTGCGCGCAATTGCTCAGAGCAAATTTAAAAAAGAGTACACCAGAAGGTTCCAAATCTAAGTTTAAGTCTGAGTTTGAGTCTTGAGTTTAACAAATAAAAAAAAATATCTAAGTTTGGCACCAAGGAAGTTGAAGTATTAATGATGTTTGAATTTACAAACTTAGTGCACATGATGTTCTAAACTCAAATTTCCTCTAGAGGGTAAAACCGACTTTTGCACTCAGATATCGAAGAGCAAAAATTCTCTATCCAAGGTGGTGAGATGAAAATAGTTATTTGTTATACAAGAGTGCAAAGTGGCTTTTTAACCGCGTGCTCAATTTTGATGACCGAGCAAGCGAAGGATTCTAAAGTTGAATCACGAGCGTAGCGAGGGATTCAAAAATTAGAATCCTGAGCGTAGCAAGGGAATCAAAAGGGCACAAGGTGAAAAATCTTTGCACTCGAGTGTAACACGTAATTTTTCATCCCCCCCTAGCGAGGAAATTACTAAACGCTTTGCGCATTTTCAGTTTCAGTCGATTCTGTTGGCGTTAAATAAACTTCTTGGTCGCTAGAATCACTTATTATTATGGTATTTCGGGTTTTCACTTGTATTCAATTTTATGAGTTTTAAACTTAAGTTTATTTAGCCATGGTTTTAACAATAACAATATGACGTGAAAATATGGAGAGTTGACCGATTGAGGTAAGGAGTTTCATGTGTACATGAAAAAGTGTCCGCCCAAATGCATTAAATTATAGTAGCGCAAAATTTGCATCAAGGTACATTTTAAAGGAAATTAATAAACGTACTATTCAGAATTCATGAAAGAAAAATATTGGCAGTCATAGGCACTGCCGATAGAAATGGTAACTTATAACTCAGAATTTGATTTTTACTTTGGAAACTACGCGTGTGAAACCAGAGGGCGTAGCTATGAGCATGGCCATCTAGAAATGCTGACACATTTTTAAATGGCCAATGGGAAAGGCTGAGGCATTTCTAGATGGCCATTGGCTATGGTCACGAGTTTACCCGAAGATTTCTTATCATTCCCGAGCGTGACGCTAGAATTAAATTGACAGCCCACGAAAAATCTGTCTTTGGAGCGCCAAAAGAAGTTTTGACTTCAAAATATATTGTACCTACATGTGTTCTCAAAATAGTAATTATTTATTTGATGTTAAATTTACTACATTATTTTGTACTGTACAAGTAGTTGAAATTATCTATTAGTTACTATTTTAGTAGTCAATAATATTTAATTATTTAACTCGGCAACTCGGCATACTTCAATTCGATTACAATTAATTGATTCATTCATAGCATTTCAAAATGTTTTGCCATTTGAAATAACATTCTTTACCTCTATCCTCCATACGTGAAAAAAAAATTGCGCGCAAAGTATTTAAAAAAAAGTACACCAAAGAGGTTCCGAGTATGAGTTTTTAACAAATTAAAAATAAATGTATGATGAATTCGGCACCAAGGAGGTAGAAATAAATAGGTTAAATTATGTTTTGAATTCAAAACCTCAGTACACACGATGTTCTAAATTCAAATTTACTTTAACCTCTAGAGGGTAAAAACGACTTTTGCGCCCTGATATCGAGGAGCAAAAGTACTCTTTCCGAGCTGGTGGGATGAAAAATATTTTACTGATTTTAATGATTCAGCACTGACAAAAAGAAAATGAGTCACCTAGGTACAGCATCTATAGGCATGGCAGAAGGTTTGACGGGCCGAATACTGCGTTCTTCGTCGCGTACTTTCACGATCACCTGTAAATTGATAGCGTTAGGTATTCAATTGGTAATTAATGTATTTTGTATCGAACACAATGCATAGGATAAAACGGAATGGAGAAATAAATGTAAGGAAACAAATTTCACTTCAAAAGGAAACAAACAAAAAGAGATAAACATTAGCAATTAGGAGTTGTGATAACTTGATACCATTTTCGAGGTAAAATTGTCTAATAAAAACGGTTAATGATATGTTTCCAAGATTTTTTAAATGTTTCTATCGAAACAAATGAGTGAGGGTAGCCATGAAAATACAGCTAGGTTATATTGTGTATCAGTCCTATATTTACATTTAAAAATACGATATCGAAAACTGTCATAGATTTTCTTGAGACTGTTTATATATCTCACCTTGCCAATATGTTTTCCGGCTGCCATGTATCGGAAAGCAGTCTCAACTTCGTTCATTTCAAATGTGCAGTAAGTGAGAGGACGCACAGCTCCGCTCTCGATGCCAGTCAGTAGCAGGTCTTGTAGCCTCTGTTTTAGTAAGCAACAATGTTAAAATAAGTAACTATTAAGTATGTACTTAAAAATAGACTGAGTGAGACTAACATAAACTGCGAGAATAGTCCACTCCACAATGACATATCTCTAAGGAATGAGCGCAGTGCAGTGCTACTATTATGGTAGGTAATAATCTGAACTCTTTACTTTCCAGTAGCTGCGTGACTACGTGATCCTGTGCTGTTATGGGCAGCCATGTGCAAGTTTACCATCACGCACATGTCCTGCTCGTCACATCACTCTATATTACCTATGAAACAAAATGGGGATAAAACACGTAGAGAGCATATCATGTGCCCATTTACATAGTACAAGCTTTGCTTAGTTTGGGGTCAGTCGGTGTTGTGTGTGAATTTTCCACCAATATTTACTTATTTCTTAGGTATTTTAATTGAATAATCTTTCATTTTATTATTGTTTATCTGTGTATTGCAAACGTATTATTAGTAAGGATGTAAATTCTGAAAATCAACTATTTAATTTCATAATTCCATTAAAAATTTACTTAAGATGACATCTTAGCTTACCTTTCTAAAGTCAAAGGTTTGTTCGAAGATGTAGTCCAACATAATGCCGTGGAAGGAAGTTTCTTTCAGGAAGAAGTACATTCCAATGGGAGTGTTGTTACTGATGTCAAACTTGCCGATCTCGAGGAAACGACCGCGGTAGCCCAAGCAGCGGACGGAAGCCTGTTGAGAGAAATACAAGGATATGGTTAGCGATTATTAGCTTTTTTATTGAAGTGAAAACTTCTTTTGGCGCGCCACTACAAATTTTTCGTGGGCTGTGAATTGATTTCTAAGGTCACGCTTGGGAATGATAAGAAATCTTCGGGTAAACTTGGGACCATGGCCATTTGCCACCTAGAAATGCGATTAGATGGCATGGCAATGACCACGCCCTCCGGCTTCAACCGCGTGGTTTCCATTGTAAGCTATTTTTTTGAGTTTTTTGGGAGTTATAAGTTCTCACTTCTATCGATAGTTCCTTTTGAGTTATAAGTTCACACTTCTATCGACAGTTCCTACGACAGTAGTTTTTTTATTTATACTAGCTTTTAGCTTTTCCACAGACTCCGGGAACCATGACCTTTGTCATTTGGTTTCTTTTTTGCTGACTGAACTTCTGTCCCTGATGGCCACCTGTAAGTTGTACTCTCGGACGGTCATCGGTGATGCAGCCAACGCTCACCGTATGACCAGACCGATTCACTCTCAATTTGAAGACATATTGTAACCATTGGGAAAAATCCAATCAGGTAACGCATTCCACAGCCTAGACATTCTTATCACAAAAGTAGAGTCAAACCCCTTCGTTGAGTAATTGGAACGTCAATCATGAAACGATTTCGCTTTTTCGAGTCACGAGCACTGCGATAGAAAAAAAAGGCTCGGTGACATTAGATCATGCAGATCAGTTGCACGCTCTCCGAAGTGTATCCGATAAAAAAACAATAGTGATGTAATCACCTGAAGCTTTTCATCAGAGAGTGAGTTGAGGACGAGATCGACTCCTTTCCCGTTGGTCTCTCTTCTGATCATGTCTTCGAACGACGCATCTCGAGAGTTACCGATGTGACTATCTGTTGAACAATAATAGATATTATATTAATTTATTATAGACTAATATAATAGTTATTTGATACTTATTTAGTTTATAACCAATTTTGCGGGAAAATAGTAGTGACCTAGGTATTTTTACACACATTTTCACATAATACTGAAACAAACAGTAATCTGCGGTTGATACAATACAATCAAAATTTTTAGTAATTTTCAACGTTTTTTTAGCGATCACAAAATTGGATGTCGGTGAAAATATTTTCGTATCAGCGTTTTAACAGTAGACTCATTATTCTAAATGACGGTTTTTTATCAAAGTATGTGACTTCTTGTATATTTGACTATCCTACATATATACATTAGTAAATTAAAATACAAAAACTAAATTTAAACAATAAAAAAACATTAAACGGTAGAGACCATGTATTTGACACGCGTATACATAAATACTCTTTCGTTTATTGTTAAAGTCTGTGATCTAATTGAAAATAGAATTTCGATTACTCAGCGATTAATAGATAATTATAATTATAATAATATAATTACCATATACTTAATTAAAAATAATAATAGGTATTGCAATAAAAAAACGTACCTTTAAGTTGTGGGAAGAGTTTCTTGATGAAAGCTCTCTTCTCGGCTGTTCCAACGGTGGTGAAGATTTCGCAGCCGTAGTGAAGAGCCACGTTGATGGCAGCCTGGCCCACACCTCCAGAACCGGCGTGGATCAGGATCGATTCGCCACGCTGAATCTGACCCACCATCACCTAAAGAGGAAAATTCAATTAGATCTATTTGATGCTTTGTTTATCTTGTGGTAGGACTCTTAGGAGAGTCGGCCTGGGGAAGTACCACGCCTTTGCTAGTTATTCTTCCGCCAAGCAGTATTATGCAAACATTACTGTGTTCCGGTTCGAAGGGTAATGTTTCCAGTGAAGTTACAGGGCATAGAGATAACATCTTATATCTCTGGGTGACGAGCGCAGTGCCGTGCAAACCATTACCTACTAATGGTTTGTACTTTTCATGTTCCAATAGCTGCGAGTCACTGTAACGTTATGTGGCAGGCATGTTGCTTACCATCAGGCATATGATCGTCTTGTCTCGTCACTCTATACAACAAAAATAAATGTATATGAGCCGCGGTGGAATGTGGAAGAGTAACCGTATCCCCAACCACACATTGACATTGTGCGTTAGTGGAACACACCAGGGTTATTACTGGGTAGGCCATCACTTCGGTGACGGAGAGTCCCACATAACTTCCGGGTACCTATGGGAATTGTTGATACATCATCATCGACAACATCATCAGCCGCAACACGTCCACTGCTGAACATAGGCCTCCCCCCTAGATTTCCACAACGAACGGTCTCGCGCAACCTGCAACCAGCGGTTTCCAGCGCCCTTTGTTAGGTCATCTGTCCATCTAGTGGGAGGCCGTCCAACACTGCGTCTTCCGGTTCGTGGTCGCCACTCGAGAACCTTTCTTCCCCATCGGTTGTCAGTTCTTCGAGCGATGTGGCCTGCCCATTGCCACTTCAGCTTGCTTACTCTTTGAGCTATGTCGGCCACTTTCGTTCTTTTGCGAATATCCTCATTACGAATTCTGTCGCGCAAAGAGACTCCGAGCATAGCTCTCTCCATAGCTCGCTGTGTGACTTTGAGCTTTGTTATGAGGCCCACAGTTAAGGACCACGTCTCAGTTCCATAAGCCATCACTGGCAACACGCATTGGTTAAATATTGTTGATACACGTAAACTATATTCCCGGGGTAAAAAAAAGCCGAGTATCATGAGTCCAATATCCAAGTGTAGATTAATGAAAGTTGTAACATACCATCGCGTAGTAGACAGTGCCGTAAGCGACAGGAACTGAAGCCGCCTCCTCGAAGCTCCACTCGTCAGGGATGGCCCAGAGCAGAGCCTTGTCTCCTTCGACCATGTTGGCCATGCCGCGGTTTCGGACCATACCCATGACGCGGGCTCCACTGTTGACGAAACATATAAGGAATGTAACCAGGTATACAACTTTAGCACATTCTAATCCTACTAATATTATAAATGTGAATGTATGGATGTTTGTTGCTCAATCACGTCCTAACGTATGAACGGATCGGGCTGAAATTTAGAACACAGATAGACAATAGTCTGGAAGAACACATAGGAAAAACAACGGGAACAACGGGAACGGGAACTTCGCGGGTAACACCGCGGGGCGCTGCTAGTAAATCGTACATTGGTTCAGTTACGGCTGGTCTAATCGGGAGAACGGCGACTGCCGATCTGGAGACCCCGGGTACAAAACCACGCGTACCATTGTCTTTTCGAAGTCATGTGCGCAATGTCGCTAACTTAAAACGGTGAAGGAAAACATCGTGAGGAAACCAACTTGTACCTAGATTCTTTCGAAGTCATAATGTGTCATCCACCAACCCGCACTGGGCCAGCGTGGTGGATTATGGCCTGAACTCTCTCCTTTCGAGAGAAGGGCCCGAGTCAGAACATTTAGTGGGCTGCTTGTGTGTACCTATAGCGGGAAGCGTGCTCCAGAGGGTCAACCTCCTAACCAAAACTGTCTTCGCTTTGACATTGCTCTCATTGCTCTCTCTTTCTTTTCGCTTGAAGTGATAGAGACAGCGAAGCGATAGCCGATTTAGTTAGGCGGTAGAAGCGCCGAGCTGCGAACGCGATTGTGTTAGTAGCTTGGGAGTGTAGTTCAGGGCTGATGATTAACATACGTTTTTACTTTATTTTATGCATATTGTTAATAATTAAGAATTGTTAATAGTAACACATATGTTTCTAATAATGTTGCCGATAATACAAAACGATATTGACAGGTAAATAATATAATTAATCAATAAATGTGAACAATTTATGATACTGAATAAGCATTTTTTTGACACTGTTTATAGGCGTCACTGCCTTCACGACAAGTCGCAAATTCAAAGGCTTAGTCCTACTAGTACTTAGATACTTTTAGGGTTCCGTACCCAAAGGATAAAAACTGGACCCTATTACTGAGACTTGGCTGTCCGTCCGTCCGTCTGTCACCAGGGCGTATCTCAAGATCGGTGATAGCTATTAAATAAATAAGTTGAAATTTTCACAGTATTGTATTTCTATTGCCGCTATAACAACAAATACTAAAAATAAAATAAAATAAATATTTAACGGGGCCTCCCATACAACAAACCTGATTTTTTAACGTTTCTTGCTCGATTAGTCCGTTTCAAAGAACCTAGATGGCGCCACTACTACACTGGCGCCACAAGTACACTAAAACGCGCATTCGACCTCGTCGTTAAAATCAACATTTTATTCGAGTTTTGGTCTTTCGACTTGATTATTTTAAATTAATTCATTTACTTCAAGTATCATAGCTTCATAACATAATCAATCATACATCACGCGGGTGCACTCTTCTTAAAAAAAGATGCAACTCTGACTGGACCGACCACATCATACCAAAGGCATAGAATAGCCAAAGGTACCCGTGACTTTATTAGCAAAACTAAAATTCAATGAGAACTACACTCTACGCTACATACCTAACTAACTAGCTAGCTATTTATATACTTACGAGTATGTATACTAAGCACACCTGAATTATCCATAGACCAATGAAGGTCTTTTTTTTTAATAAAGAGTACCGAGACTAACATGACATGTGCCTGATGGTAAGCCACATGCCTGCCACTTACCTAACAGCATAGTGACACGCAGCTATCGGAACATGAAGAGTCCAAGTAATTACCTAGCTCTTTTTGGTACGTGCACTGATTTAATAAAGTAACAGTGTATGAATCGAATATTTGAACTAAAAAAAAGACATTTGGCCCGTGGTAAAGACGCCTGTTATTTTCAAAAACCTTTCCGTAGTCCATATGCTCCGTCGACGCGACGCGTGACCAAAATACTGGCAGTTATTTAGCTCAATGTAGTAGTAGGACTCTTTGCATAGTCTGTCTTGGGAAGTACCACGCCTTTGCCAGTTATTCTACCGCCAAGCAGTAATGTGCAAACATTGCTGTGTTCCGGTTTGAATGGCAATGTTTTCAGTGAAATTACAGGGCATAGAGATAAAATATAGTGTAGTGGTAGGACTCTTAGCAGAGTACCACACTTTTGCCAGTTATTCTACCGCCAAGCAGTAATGTGCAAACATTACTGTGTTCCGGTTTGGATTGGCAATGTTTCCAGAGAAATTACAGGGCTTAGACTTTAAATAACAACTTAGTGAACTTAGATCTCTGGGTGACGAGCGCAGTGCGATGCTAGGTAATGATTTGGGCTCTTCATGTTCCAATAGCTGCGTTTCACTGTGATTTTATGTGGTGGGCATGTTGCTTACCATCAGGTGCATGTTCTGCTCGTCTCGTCACTCAATACTGTTTATAAAAAATGTAGTAGCATTGCTATTCAGCGTGGTAATGCTGCCTGAAGCCAGTAAGCTACGCACGCTTGCGTCTGGTAGCGGACTTGATCATTTTAATTATCTGATCAGGTCTGGGTAGACCATAATAGGTCTATTTATAATTCTGATGTATACCTACGTAATTACTAACTGGAATCGATCAAGAGGCGTGCTAAAACGCTAAAAGGCAATAAGGCAATAACGCTCTTGTGCGAAAAAGACTACAAAGTCTTGAACATCGCCGGAAAATTGCTAGCTTATCGGTTTTTTATCGGATACACTTCGGAGAGTGTGTAACTGATCTAGGTACATGATCTCTTACCACCAAGCCCTTTTTTCTATCGGACTTCTCGTAGCTCTAAGAAGCGGCATCGTTTCATGGTTGATGAAAAATCATTCAAAGACACGAACGAAGAGGTTTGACTCCACTTTTGTGATAATAACGTCTAGACTGTGGAATGAGTTGCCTGAGTGGGGTTTTCCCGATGCCTATAATCTTGGCGTCTTCAAATCGAGAGTGAATCGGTTTCTTTTAGGTAAGCACGCTACATCTTAGACCGCATCGTCGCTTAACATCAGGCGAGATGGCGGCCAAGTGTAAACCTATTAATGTTAAAAAAAAACTTTGTTGTTGTATTGTAGTTTACAATGCTATTGATTTTTAACAAAAGATGTGCTCATTGAAAAAAACAATGCAGCTTTAATTTTATAGTCAAAATTAAATTTGCATTTTAAGGTATGTAAAAATATCAATATGAATTTCGCATGCAAGTCAGACTGGTGTGTTATTTGCAATTTTTCACAGATATAGTTTTTTTTTTTTTTTTTTTTTAGTTTAACCTGGGTTGTCCCACTGCTGGGCAAAGGTCTCCCTCAATTCATTCCACAGACATAATAAGAACGCAAATTATGTCACACTATTGATATTATCGCCTGTGAAAAATGGAACAGGGCTAATGATAATGATGATAATATGTCAACAGTAAAATACGTTAATATAGTACAGTCGAGGTAGACATAAAACTAGCCTGAAATAGAAAAAAATTTTTCTATTTCAATGTCTGCCTCGACCGTGCTAATAATAAAATTATTGTTATGCATGATTATCTCAAAGGAAATCTAATAGGTACAGGTCTCAAAATTCGTCACTTGAAGTATCGCCGAAATAGCTCAGTTGGGAGAGCGTTAGACTGAAGATCTAAAGGTCCCTGGTTCGATCCCGGGTTTCGGCAAATCTTTTTGCACTTTGAATTTTGTTTTCATTTGTATGATAATCATAACGGGTTCACTCTTTTAATTATTTACCAACGGTGAATTAAAAAAAAAATGCAAAGAAATAAAACATGAAGAATTTTTTTATACCTACTAAATTTTTTTTGATAATGATAATAGTTTCGCTCTACACGGTCAATTTAAAATAGCAAAGTATTAAAATACGGAAGAATTTTTTTGTAGATGACATCTATGATACTATAATAGGTAATATTATAAACCTGAAGAGGTTTTATGTTTGAACGCGCTAATCTCAGGAACGAATGGACCGATTTCAAAAAAAAAACTCCGTTTCTATGTTCATCCTTTAACATTTGATCTGACTGATCTTCCTTTTTACATTCAGGGGTTTAAAAATAGTTTACGAACTATTCTCAGTCCCACCGAAAATACACAAACATTATAATAATCGCTTAAGGTTGTTTACAATACTGTGCCATGAGCATTTTATATATTAGATAAATGTAAATATAATAGTTGTGAACAATCACTTACACACACTCAAATGTGACTTCTTTCTTACACATGAGATTGTGCACACACAGTTCCAAGAAACAAGGAATAAAAACATATTTTTCACGATCATTTCCCTTACTTTACGGGTATCCGAACATTATACAGGAAAAGAAAATCGCTGTGCATAATTTCTTCGCGAATTTATGTCGGTCAAGCGAGAAAGTTCAATTTTTATGGCGAAATAAACATCTTGGATATATCTCTATGATGTTTACATTACTTTTATCTGGTTTCGTGACACGACGCGCATAAATATACAGCTTACTTTTTATGATATGGGTTCTGATTTTCTATCGACATTAATGTGAGATTTCTTTGTGAAACGCGTTAACGTTTTCCTATTAAGAGTGCGCCTAAAGCCAGGAAAAAATCAGATTTCACCCGCGCGACGCGTTTCTTAATGTGATGTACATAAAGTCGAGAATAGCATGACACAGTTTGGAGGAAAAATCAATATTTAATCAGGAGTCCATTTTTGACCAAGTTTTATTTAATTACTCGATAACTAAACATACATTTAAAAAAGTGTTCGGTTACTTTCCTAGAACGTACAAATAGGAATTTTATTACCAAAAAATAATGTGATTCGCTGATAATTTCGAGTACTCGAATTAAAACGGGTTTTTTCGGTGTCATTTTTATTTTTTTATTGTAAAAAACTCTGATCTATTTTTAAAATTCTATTCGGTTATTGTGCTTCTTCTTGATTGTACCCACACGTCAATATTTTTTTTGTCATAGTTTTTAGTTTCTTAACTTCAGTGAGCGGCGTCGAAAATGTCCTTTTTTCGTTTTCTGGCTTTAGGCGCCCCCTTAAGAAGGAGTAACGAATAAACATACAAAAGCAGTGATGGCCTGTTGGCAAGAACCTATCATTTCACAAACGTGGGTTCGATTCGAATAAAATTACGTCTGAACATCTCAGTATTTTTCCAAGTGTAAGACATTGTCATCACAACTGGCTATAACGATGCAAGGAAACATGAGGTTAATCAGCGTGTAAAATTTCTGCAGGCGGACACTGCGAAGTCTTATCACTATTACAATTTTTATGTAAAGACAAGTTATTTGATGATTATAATTTGAAGTACTCTGACATAACAGCATCGCACATGTTATAACTAGCACATTTAACACAATTTAATTTATTTTACAATAAACGAATGTTAAAGTTAAAAAAGGCATGGACCTAGGAGCACGTGGAGACCAACTAAATAATGATAATAAAAAAACCAGCACATTTTATTTACTTAGATCTGGTACCCCGGGGCCTTCTCATCATCATCATCATCAACAACCCACTAAATGTTCCCACTGCTGGGACTCGAAGCCTTCTCTTGCAAGGAGAGAGTTAAGGCCAAAATCCACTACTCTGGCCCAGTGCAGGTTGGTGGATGACACATGACTTCGAAAGATTCTAGGTACATGTCGGTTTCCTCACGTTGTTTTCCTTCACCGTTTTTTAAGTTAGCGGCATTACGCACATGACTTTGAAAAGACAGTGGTGCGTGTGGGGTTTGAACCCGGGGTCTCCGGATCGGCAGGCGCCGTTCTCCCGATTAGACTAGCCGTAACTTATCGGACAAGGAGAAATGCTCGAGGATTGCAACCGCCCTCTTCAATTGCACTCAGTTGGACAGCTTACAAGTGACGGCGTAGTGCTGAATCTTATTACTTTATACCCTTCTATCATCCTACATAGGTCTCGTGGTAGTTCATTTGACGCGTAAATTTTGTTCACGGGCCTGTAGTCTACATGGTTTAGGAGAATAAGCGCTATCTGTTTGAAATGATCTTTTTCAAACGTACTCTTTAAATACCAATAACTTCACACTAGCTTGCTTAAAGATAAAGCTAGGATCGTAAACTGTGGGATATAGTTGCTGAGTGTCCATTGGTTTTTGCTGGTAGAGCAATTTGTAAGTAACTTTACGACGATGCATATACGAGTATAAGTAAAATAACAAAGCAAATGAGTGAGCTATTATTATTTGCAACTTCTTCTTTGTTTGGAAAATGACAGTTTCCATGACGAATTTTGATGATTACTGCATCAAAAATATTTTATTCTAATTTTATTAGTCCGTCAGATTGCTTATGGAAAAACATGGGACACATGTTTTTTGTTTTATTAACTTACTAGCTGAACGCGCGCGCGTTGCTACGCCATCTATCGATAATCGATCGTACCAATTCACATTTTGAACAAATTCGGTTACTTTAGGTTCTAATGACGCAACCTTTAAAATATGACATGCTGTCACGCAACGAAAGCTCTCAAAAAGCAATATTTTTTCCCGTTTTTGTTAAATTTTTCATTCCTGCTCGGCTCCTGTTGATAGTAGCGTAAAGTTAATATAGCCTATAGCCTTCCTCGATAAATGGACTATCCTACAAAGAAAGAAGCTTTCAATTCGGACCAGTAGTTCCAGAGATCCTTGCGTTCAAACAAACAAACAAAAAAAAAAAACAAACAAACTCTATATAATTCTCTATATAATATAATAACTCTATATAATTATATAACATATAATATAGTATAGATTGACAATGATACAGATCCTCAAACTTCCGGAGAGCGGGATTGTGACGTCACGTCATAAAAATTGTACAATGAAGTCACTCGAAACTTCTAACCACTGTATCTTCATATTTTTTTGTTTGCGAAACGAAAGAAAAAATACGTGTACAATATTTTTTTCAAATCTAACTGATGAACTAATTGTTTTTTTAATCGTCTTTTTAGTGTATTATGGCTTACTTGGGAGTTTTGCCGACGATCTCGAACCCTTGCACGCACTCCTGCGCAAGTCGGCCGCGCGCCACCGCGTCCACTGTGACGCGACCCGTCGCCGTCATGATGTCACGGAAGTTCAATGCTGTGCAGTACACCTGATGAAGAAAAAAAAACATTAACAATCATTATTAATATAAATATAATCAACGACGAAGTAAAAAAAATGTATTAACATATCAATTGATATAATAAATATTCAAATAATTAAAATAATTAAATTAATAATTTAAATAATTAAAATAATAAATAGCTCCAAGTTTTTTTTTTAACTTTAATAGGTTCACACTTGACCACCATCTCGCCTGATGTTAAGCGACGATGCGATCTACGATGGAACGTGCTTACCTAGAAGAAACCGATTCACTCTCGGTTTGAAGACACCAAGATTGTAAATTTCGGGAAAAACCCACTCAGGCAACGCATTCCACAACCTAGACGTTCTTATCACAAAACGTGGTGTCAAATCTCTTCGTTCGCGTTTTTGGAACATCAACCATGAAACGATGTCGCTTTTTTGAGATACGAGAATTCCGATAGAAGAAAGGGCAAGGTGGTATTGGATCATATAGATCAGTTGCAGACTCTCCGAAGTGTTTCCGATAAAAAACAAAATCCACTACCACTAGACCAACGGTCAAGGTTTCATCAACCCAAAAATATGTTAAATTGTGTTTTATTTTAAATGGTCAATTAACAACCTTAAAAATTTGAGATGAGAGGAAACCACAGAAATCTAAATAATTTATTATTTAGATTTCTGTGGTGGAAACACTCACACTAACAAACTAACTAACAACAGTTTGCACTGGACTGGTCTTGTAAAATGCCACTAGTCTGATATTTCTTTTACTGAAAGTCAAATCAAATCAGATCTATACAGAAATGTTTGACTATGAGACAAAAGCGAATTCCCAAAGATCACCGAAACGGCGGTAGCATCTATAAGTCCACAAGGTTTTACAAACTAGTTTCCCCGTCCCTTAAAACATTCCAAAACTTCGGTGACTTATATAGCCAGTGACGAAATACGTGACCTGGCTTTCAAACCAGCCCATAAACTTGCCACTTCGATAATCTCAACTATGAAAACTGCTTTAAGAAGCCGAGGTGGCATAAAGTTAGGCAACTTTTCAAAGACTTGTTCGATAATGTTCCTAATGGCTTCTCTATACGATAGCTCTCCTCAGTTATTTATAGGCTGAGAAGAGCTAGATTCAAACGTTATGTTCCGGCTAAACATAGGTACTTATTGATAAGAAAATAAGCAATTGTGTGAAAGGCTGCATGGCTCAGTTGGTAGCTGTGATCTGATGTGTAGGTCGCTGGTTCGATGTTCAGTTAGGGCTACCGTTTAGGTGGTGAAAAAGGGTGTTGTTTGCTTTGTGTTTGAGTGTTTCCCGACCTCAGATTGATCTTATATACTGATAACATCTGAACTCAGTTGAATATACAGAGAGAAAACTCGAAGAACGCGGAAGGAAATTTATACAAACATACGCAGAACATACTAAGTATGGACGTATAAAAAAAGTCGGTCGTAGTTTCGCTAAGGCCAATTGTCCACGTAGCTGCACGATATCCGCACGATTCCGACAATTGTCGGATGCAAGACAAATGCTTGCATCTTGCGTACAAATATTGAACTCTGTGTCCACGAAACGACAACGACACGACAGCCGCACGTCTTGCGTTTGTTCGTAGGATGCATGCATTCGACAAAAGACGCGTACGTGGACAGTAGGCCTAAAACAAAAACTGTGTCACTAAAGTCGACCACATTTGCACGTGTGCGTTGTCAGGTCGTCACTGATAGGCTGACACGCACACATATACACAAGTTCGCGCGTTTAATGACCCACTGATGTGTGTATGAGTGCGTGTCAGCCTGTATATGAAGCGCACGCGTGCACACTATGTGACCGACTCTATGGGCACAGTTTTTGTTTTACCGAGACTATGTCCGACATTTTTTATACGTCCATGACTAAGTATAAGTATTTCGTATTCAAAATAAGGCCTATATAATATCAGTAATCTGACACAATCTGGTTTTGTTCAGTTTGAGGCTAGGTAGTGTTATTTGATAAATATCCATCAACATTTACCTCCTTGTCCTTGTAGAAATCAGAACTATTCCGTAAGAAACTCTGTATGCTTCGGGTTATTTCTGGTATTTCAAACCTACATATAACATATCTGAGTTTCTTTAGCCTCATACATTAATTTCTTATAGCGTCATTGGGCAACGTATATTTTAACATCCAAACATCCACATCAATAATTTTAGTAGAATTATATCAACTATCTGGAAATATATCCCGTAGCATTCTGTTTTTTTTTGTTTACATTTTTTTAATAACATGTGACTAGAGGATCAGGACATATGCCTGATGGTAAGCAAAATGCCTGCCACATAACAGCACAGTGACACGCAGCTATTGGAACGTGAAGAGTCCAAATCATTACCTAGCACTGCACTGCGCTCGCCACCCAGATTTCGGAAGTGTTATATCGCTAAGGCCTGTAACTTCTCTGGAAGCATTGCCCTTCAAAGTGGAATACAGTAATGTTGTCACATTACTGCTTTGCGGTAGAATAACTGGCAAAGGTGTGGTACTTCCCCAGGCGGACTCTGCCAAGAGTCCTACCACTACAAAATCTTCAACAATAATTTGGGTCGGAAATAGTTTTTTGTAAATATTAATACCACGCTTATGACATGTGTAGGTAATTAAAATTTCCTAATTATTACATTGAAAACATTATACAAGACATATACTAATCAACATGTATCTTAATTACCTCTTTATGTTTCGATAACATCGCCTTGCCATTAAAAAACTTGTAGAAACATAAAATAACATTTAGTTTGCGACTTTATTACCAAAACAAATGAATTCTTAGAAGAGATTCCATTCCCATAGTGTATTGCATTTTCAACGTCCATTTTCAACAACATTATTTTAAACCACGATAATTCCTGTAACATAAAACTTTGCTCAAACTAGTTGTCGACCGCAGTTCTGCCCGCAAAATGACAGTAATCGAATTGTCAACTTTGCGCTTCGCTTTTACCCTTTAGCATGTAAATTAATAACAAAACTCCATTATCTAAAAGATGTAAGGCAGGCCTTAGATATGACACATTTTGCAAGCTCTCGAAATTTTCAGTAAAAGCTTTTACGGAAGAGGTTTTTAGCGTCGGGAACGGGTTGGCGGAGGAGCGCGAAAAAAAATCATCACCATGTAACGAGATTTACGCGTAATGCAACAACCATCGTACCCAAATAGGATCTGTGCTACCACTCAAGTCTTACGGTCAAACGCTTGAACTATAGCCTTTCAGTAGCTAGAGGGATTGACGACAAACAAAAGACAAATTAACTTTATAAAAGAAGGCTCAACTTCAAACTCCAAGAACAAGCCTTACTCAATTCTGGGTACAGCACCTGATTGGACTATTTTAATGGACACCTATGAAAAGCAACATAAAGTCTCAGATAATGTGGGTGTTTCGTCATCCAGAACGGACATTTTTCTTTTTTCTAGAGCTACGAAACGCATGGTCCTTGTAGAACTTACCGTACCGCGGGAAACTAATATACCTAGAGACCACGCGATGAAACAAAATATGTATTACGACCTTCTAAATGAATTAACAAAAAATGGCTATGTAGTTAATATATACGCTGTAGAAGTAGGAGCGAGAGGTATACCAGCAAAATCTCTCTACGTATAACCTGCTGAAAGATCTTGGGTTGTCCAAAAGTGCAGTAAGTTCCATACTAGAACGAAAATCTAAAACTGCACTAGTGGGTTCATATCAGATTTGGATGGGCAGGGAGAGAAACACGAGTAGTGAAGGTGAGTGTTGTGATGTACGTCGGAAAGGGGTCACCTACATCCGAGTCACAAGTCTCGGGGTCTACTCTGAATTTCTCTCTCTGCCACACGATGGACCCGGCACCCGCACGGTGAATCCATGGAATGTTAAGATGTTTGGCTATCTTGTGAACAAGAGTGTTTAATGTTATTTCGAAACACGACAGTAGCTCCACGGAGAAATGAACAAAAGTGTGGGGAGGTTTCAAATAGCTGATGTAACGGGTGTTGTCAAGGCTGAGAAACAATGGGTAGGCTCATTGCCGTGATGTGGCCTGTCTGTAATGCTACGGGGGCGTTACTGTCGTATTGCTATATAAAACTAGAATAATTTAGTTTACAAATGCTTAGATCCGTATCCAAAAAAAACTTATGGTCGCAAAAATTTTGTTGCAATCGGTAATTTAAAATCTAATTGCGTGTGTTAAATGGATTTGCATAAAAATAGATTATTGACTCAGTTATAGGCCAAGGTCGTTAACTTGACATTAAGAATTCTTATTTATTATAAAGCATAAAAGATAATAATTAGTACGATTTCTGAATTAAATAAAATATATTTCACGTAATTTGGCAAACAATAGTCAGCAACGGAAACCGGTGGAAGAAGAAAAGGGTCCCTTTTGCCCAATATTGGGCACATCACAGAAAAACTAGTTTTTTTCTGTATTTACCATACAAAATTATGTATTAGGTGTTTAAAAAAAGATACCTAATTAGTTCACTAAAGACATTTTGCATTGTAGATAATATGTCATTGCAAATTATAAGGACCTACCAATCCACTCCCATTTCATTCGCGCTGAACAATTATCAGATAAACTACTCGTATCAATTCACAAAAAAAAACAAAAAAAAATTCATTTCCGAGTGTTTTTATGTAAATTTCGTGACATTGCTTGCTTACTGGTACGAGTACCAGTTCCCTGTTTTTGAAGAAAATCTATCTACACAAATCAGATGAAAATTGCATATTTTCTGAACTCCTTCGACAAAGATACTCACATGAACGAGCACTCTCTCCGGGTCCTTGAATTCGTGGTTGGCTCTGAGAGGTCCTTCCAGCCATCTCAGCGAGGACAGATCTCCAATGGTGACAGTGTTGACGTATGCGTGGTTAGCGCGCACTGTATCCAAATCTCCAAGCAGCAAGTGGCGGTAGGTTCCCCAATGACCCTGGATTGACACAATGATGTTCATTTTTAAGCTCAAAAATAAGAAGAAACTTTTCATGATTTGATAATTCAGTGACCATCAGGACTAAATAAGCTTTATGTTTGTCTATTTTTCGTTCCTGCGTTTAAAATGCAAAACGTTTTCACGAGCCGTTTGGACGTGATTAAATAACTTTAAAATACAATCATAATAAAAATAACAGGATGTTACTATAATTTTCAACAGTCTGCTCGATCAAATAGAAGATTTTTAAGTTCTAAGAAAGTTCTTCGAAAATACTGTTACTGCAATATCATTCCACCTTTCAAGTGGTATGGCAGCAGTAGTATCGTTGCTGAAGTATGAAAAGGAAAGTGTTCTTGATTGCACTACAAAATCATTGATGTTGTCAAATCGCAGATAAAACAAACATGGAATTAGATTGATCGATTCAGATTTAGGGTCGATTTGACTAGCATCAGTTACGCAAATCATAAAATAATCAGACATAAATGTATTTAAAACGAATCTTACATCTTGATACACATTCAGGGCCAGATCTTTGTCAAGCTGCTCTTCATAAAACTCGAGGTCGGGGTTGAATGCAGGCGCAGATGGATCAGCAATCAGGATACCATAGACAACCTCACCGCCCGGTTCCTTACGTAGGCAGTTTACAAGACCAAGAAGACCGTTGATAGGTTCATCTTGGTTGTAAAGGACCACCTTTTGACCGTCTTTTAGTTCTTCTTTCACCTAAAACATATAATTAAAACTTGAATGAATGATGCTAAATTGAATAACATTCTATGACTCTATTAATTATTTCCCTCCAACTTTTGCGAAATAGATTTAATGACTAGAAAGATCAGTTCTGTTTCCATATACCCGCTTGTTTTTGTCATACTTAGGCTAAGTACTCATGGGACGCATAAATCTGCATTATACAGAAGAAGCCTGCAAATCGCTCCGTGAGTTCTTAGTATCAACAACAAAAATATCAGATCAAATGATTTCTTGAACGGATAAAACTAGAAAAAACACGTAATTCTTAAGTCGATTCTCACCTTGTCCACCCAATCGAAGCTCTGATCAGAAGTAACGACTTTAATAAATTTGGCGGGTCTCGCTCCAATTCTCTTCCTGAACAGAACCAGGTATTCAACACCAGTATCATGGATGCAGATAATGTCATATTTGTCTGCGAACTGCTGGGGGTTAGGACGTTCCTTTTCCCGACTGATGACGAAGCATTTGTCACGGAGGGTGGCTACAGCTTGTTGTAAAACCTGTTTACAAAAAGATTACTAAGTTTAAGAATATATTCTTTGTTGACGAATATGAAGAATACTGGGATATTCAGTTAATACTTTCTTATAAATTAAAATTATTTTAAATTTAAAATAATGAATCTTATTATAGTTTATTATGTTTAGTTCTGTGTACAAACATTTTTTTCCTGTAAATAATTTCTAGTAATTGTAAAGATTATTCTAATTCTACTTACTTCTGGTCTATTCAAAAGATTTGCACCAATAAACATGACGGTATTTGACTCTCCAATCAGTTTCTTGTTTTCCACGGTTATGTTTTGAGGCATTTCAATAGCTTCTTCAGAAATAAGAAGTAATTCCGCTTGTACTAGAGGCAAGTCTCCAAGGATGTCACCAACTGCTTCCAGCACCGGTTCATATGAGTTTTTTTTGTATTCTTCATCCAGGAGTTCGATTGCCTTAACTTTGTATGTTTGGATATTTTCTAAGATAAGTTGAATGTTACTTCTCAGGATATCTTCTGCCCTCATCTTGCCTTGTCCAACGTTGGCTATAAATTCATTCTTTTCAAGAACAGGAACGCCAAGAGGCACTCTTCTGGTAATGGGAGTTGCATGAAGACCGCGAATCTCAACTCCACCCGCCCTAAAAAATAATTATAGTTTTGAAATTCAAAGATTAAAAACCATATTAAATAATAATAAATTTATGTATTGAGTTAAAAGCCATCTAAACATTGAGTACTAGATTACTCCGCGATATAACCCGCGTAACTAAACAATTAATTATTGATGTTATTTTCTTGAGGCTGATTTTTTAAACCTTTAAAATTACATGTTTTTTAAATGTAATGTAATGTAATGTAATCTAAAGCTTATAATTAATATGCTTCCCAACAAACTTACATACCGTATTTCTACCCGTTACGGCCTGTTTTTTTGATTAAAAAGTAGCCTATTTTCACAGGATTTAAACCATTTTTAGTAAATTTCATTTAAATTACTTCAGTATTTAAGGCCAGAAAGCGTAACAAACAGATAAATATAATTACTTTCGCATATATTATACGAAGTTGTTCGATATTTTTAACGTAAATTTAAAACCTTTTGTAACAATTCTGTTAGTTAGGTACTGTCTTACTAACCTGATAACATCTACGTCAGGATACACTCTCGCCTCAAATGAATTCCTCGTAGAGTCGGGGTTCATCTTTGAAATGGCGTTGTAATGCATAGTGGCGTCGATAGATAGCTTCTCGATTCTAGTCGGTACGAAGAGACCGCGCGTGTCATTGCCGATGATCTTGAGTTGGAGCATGCAATCCATGAAGGTGACCCAATTGTTGACCCAGTTGAGGCGTCCTCGGGTGCCTTGGACGTTACATCCCAGAACTCCACGGAACAGACCGCTGAAAAAAAAAAAAAAAACAAGGTGTCACGACAAATTCATCGCAAAATTTAAATAGCAAATTTTCGCAGAGTTCAACACCAATAATATAAAGACTATAATATCAGCTACTTATCTGTCTGGCTGCTATAGTACAAGTTTTGCATGATAATTTGGAGTTATGGTGTCTTGTGAGAATTAATATTCCTCAACTTCGTCTACTTACAATTTCAATTGGACAGAGAAAAGATAAGAAAACCTTCTAGATTTAAATCATGCATTGGCAAAATTCTGAAATAATACCTATTAATCTAAAGTATTATTCAAAAATTGCTAAATGAATAATGTGTCAACCATTACCATACCAGACCAAACTTACATTGATATTTGGATCGACTTTCTAGTAAGTGATATTCTAATTGGAGCAACATCCAAAATTTACTCAAAATGGTTTAAGAAAAATATTGGTTTACCTGTATTGGTATCCTCTAAGTCTGAGTTCTTTGTAGAAGTCCTTAGTAAGCAAGTGCTTGATGTTAGGGCCGGTAACTTCAGCTGGGAATGGTAGCACGCGGTAATCTTGACCAACGTTCTTCTTTGCGTAAATACGACCAGTGACGATGGAGGCGCCACTTTCGACAATCTGTATGAAAAATTGAGAATGTAATAGGAATTTATTGAATACCAATTCTACTTTCAAAATAGACAATCGGGGAATTGAAGCATTTGGTCCAAGAGATTCGACGTCAAATTGGCGAAAAGAAGATGATTCTCGATACAACTCGTTACTAGAACCCATTAGGAATGTGATTTACATTGGCATACCTAGTGATGTCAGCATTTTGAGCAACTTTGCATCAGAGACAGTGAAAACTGGGTTATTTTAAAGAATAAATGTTTAAACTAATCGCATATTTTTTTTCTAAAATGGACTAACATTCTTCATAAATCGTTTAGTATCAATCTTTTAATATTGATGCTAAACGATCCCCTCATTTCTGGTGTCCATCTAAATAGACATACAATTTTCAAATGTAATAAATGAAAAATAATAAATATTGGTAAATAATTCACACATAACACCATCTGGACCAAACTAAGCAAAGCTTGTATGGCGGCCAGATAGCTGATATAATACTTATATAAATAGTTGTCAATACATACTTATTATAGGTACATAGAAACACCCAGCCACAGTACAAATATTTGAACTCATCACACAAATATCTGCACTAGGTGGGAATCGAACCCACGAACCTCGGCTTCGCAGGCAGCGTTGCCACCCACTAAGCCACGTGGCCAGACAACATCCATAAATTATGATTTTATACCAAAATTCACTAATTTCTAGTCCTAAATAATTACATTGCTTCTTTTTTATAGATTTTTTTTTAAATCTTGTCTGATGTGGCGTAACGATGAAGGACGAGATAGAGCGGGTAAATTTAAAAACCAATTCATTCAAACCTTGAAGACGCCCAGATTATATGAAATACAAAACAAATTTTATCAATAAATTATTGATATTGGAAACGGTTAAAGTACCCAAATAAAGCCAGTAGTAAGCAGGGGTAAACGGATTCTGGAGTAAAGATCACGTATAGCGTAGTTCCATCCGACTAGACTAATTTATTCTACGGCGTTTAAAGCTACAGCAGTGGAAAAACGAAATAGCTATGTTATATAATAATCCAGATTTTGTGATACATCGAAAATCTCACCTCGAAATTACCGCTTCCCTTCTGGATCATAATGATGAACTCTAAGTTGCCGTCCTTAGGGATGTTGGTGGCTCGCTGGAAGCGAACGTTCTCGAAGACGACAGACACCTCGGTGTAGAGTTCTCCCATCATCATACCGAGGGTCTCCCAAACGAGAACCAGGTATCCAGTAGCGGGGTACAAGTTGCGGCCTGTACGACAAATTATTTTTCTTAAGATATTGCACATTAAAAATTCAAGTGGTTTAGCTAAAAAGTAACGAAACTCGTTTTAAATATTAAACTCCTAAGGCCTATAACTAGTCATTTTTCAACTTCTCTCTCTTTTTTAAATGTTTAATCTTGAGTATTATGAACGAATAATAAAAACATGGCCAATTAATAAATTAAAATTCTTGATTATGTTCAATTCAATTTTAAAGGTGCGATGTTTTATATTTCAGGGCAACCGGAAGAGCCGTTTGATAATAAGTAATGCGCCTCCCTATAACAGCGCTCTATCATGTCGCTATTCTCATGTAAAAGTCCAAATCACTGCCTAGACCTAGGTCTAGAACGGCGGTCCACTTGTCACTCAAAGATATAAATAAGATGATTTCTCGTTGGCAACATTAAACATGAAACTGAAGTAAAAATGTCCTGTGACATAGAGTATTGTATTGCTTACCATGCAACATGGAATCGTCTCGTTGCTTACTAACTCGTACGTAACAAAGAATCAGCCCCATTTTTTTTATAGCACGCTAGCAAGCTATTCTCGTCTTATGTAAAGCAACAATGCGGTCTAAAATGCGGTCTTAAACTTACTATCAACAACGTGACCAGCCATGTATTCACTGTCTTCATCTACGATGGACATCCTGACCGTCCTCTCTCCAGACTTCATCTTCTCTTGAGCCTTGTATGACGTCACATACCTGAGAAACAAAATCATTCTTATTATAAACGTTTTTTACAGTTTTATTTTATCACACTTTATCATCTTATTTTTTAATTTATTATGTCCTTTCTATAAATTGTCGCTTTGAAGGTATCGCTGTCCTGGTCGCAATTTCTGGCATTCTAAATCTTTGGTTTCGCCCACATAGTTTCTATTCCCGTTATTTTTTGACGTGACAACGTCTTATAATTCGATGAAGCCGGCTGCACGCCCGCAAAACATGACGTCATGTGCCGTTAACGCCGTTACCTCGCCGCATGACGTCATGCGGCGTTACCTCGCTCTAAGGCGTAGTTGAAGTTGTCACGTTCAACTATCGTCAGTAAACCGACTTTACAGACTACCATTTTTTATGACAAAAGTAGTGTGTTATTATAGGCTATAATTTTATTCTTATTTAACTGCGTTCCAAATTTCAATCTACCTTTCTACCACCTAAATTGGATTTGATTTTGCTATTGCAGTCTTTGTAAATTATTGTATTATTATTTATGTAAATTATTATTGTAAATTCAAGCAAAAAAAGAGAGTAATATAAAAGCTAAGATAGTTGTAGTTGGGGTATTTATTCCCTCTGAACCATTTAGTTTATCTGACTTGATTGAGCAACAAAACTCAAATCACCCAAACTACCGCAACCTAATAATATTATAAATTCTAAAGTTGTATTAAGTTTTTAGTTTCGTTTGTTTTGCTATGCTCATTTGTTAAAGATAATTTAAGTAATAAGTTATTTTATTCACCAAAACACAAAGTTACATTTCTTGTTATCCTTAAGTTAAAGTACATTCTATACATTTTTAATCCTATTGTAGCTCGCCATTTTGTCCAGTGGGTCCCAAACTAGGCTTCGACGTACAGGCGTACCTGTATCTTGGGCACCCGCTAATAACAATTAGATATTATATTGTACTCGAAATGCAGAGTTAGCGCCCACAGAGTAAAGTTATTATTATTGTCGTTGAAATTGGACATACTAATGTTGGGAACAGTAATTTTCCCCAATATTTGCTAATCTGCTACTGCCCCGCTTAGCTCACATATTGCAATACCAGGCGACAGCTGCAAGCGATTATCAGTGCACAAACCACAAACAATAGAACAAACATTCTAAATTTAAATGCAATGTGATTGATTTTAACAGCCAACAAGAACACGGTTCAACAACATAACATTTATTTTCATGAATAGTAAGTAGAAAGTAGATAGTAGTTTATAAAATTTAGTAGTTTTATCTTATATATAAAATTCTCGTGTCACAGTGTTTGTTTCCTTACTCCTCCGAAACGGCTTTACTGATTTAAACCAAATTTTATATGCATATTCTGTAGGTATGAGAATCGGCTACTAGCTATTTTTCATACCCCTAAGTGACAAGGGTTGTTCACTAAGGCAAAACAACGTTTGCGGGGTCAGCTAGTAGAATTTATAGAAATATCATTTTATTGAAACATTGACTTTCAAACTGGAAAAAATGTTGAATAGTTATTTTTACACATAACTGCTTAGCGATGGAATAATTAGCAAAGTAGTGTTACTTCCCCAAGCGGACTCTACAAAGTGCCCTACCACTGCTTAAAACTATTTTTTTTAAATAAAGAGTGACGAGACGTTCAGGACATGTGCTTGATGGTAAGCAACTTGCCTGTCACCAGCACAATGACACGCAGCTATTGGATCATGAAGAGTCCAAATCATTACCTAGCACTGCACTGCGCTCGTCATCCAGAGATCTAAGTTGTTATATCTCTAAGCCCTGTAATTTCGCTGGAAAGATTGCCATTCAAACCGGAACAAAGTAATGTTTACACATTACTGCTTGGCGGTAGAATGTTTATCACTTATTACTTTACACATTAAACACCTATACCAAATGAATTACTTTCTATTAAATGGCTTTTCAATACATATAAAGGCGTCACAAAAACAAAACACTCGAGCTGCAATCAATTCAAACGTGGAACTCGGTAGTTCATAGGGTAGCTTAATTATAGAGTAATTTATTCACAGTTCCACGAAATAAGGTTGATATTCGCATTGAATAGAGCTATTCAGAAATTCTAATGAGCGCGGAGTAGGTGTGCACCGTAAAACTTTAACGCGGTAAAAAGCCGTTACACACCGCATAATATGGAAATTCTGGATATGGTGGAATGGTAGAGCTATGCGGGTAAGTCGTAAGGTATTGTAGTAGCTGGCTGAATGGAGAGGATTTGGAAAACGTTGCAGGCTTTTGCTTTGCAGTGCGCCGGACAGTTATGATTTATTTTATTGAAATAACTATATTCTAGTATTAAAATTAACGTGGTTGTTACACATATTGATTAGGTAAACGGGTAACTCACGTGTAATAAGGTCGGTTTATCCGACTCGAGTTTCGGCCGCGTCCGGCGGCCTTTTTCAAGGAGAGTGTACGCGCACGATGGCTTCCCGTTTGGCACACAACACCAAACCAAACGTTTTGGTGTGCCAAACGAGACGCCATCTTGCGCGTACACTCTCCTTAAAATAGGCCGCCGAACGCGGCCGAAACTCGAGTCGCGTTGACCGACCGTATTACACGTGAGTTACCCGTTTAACTATATTCTAAGTACATGCATTAATGCAATACTGAATTGAACATTACAACAAATTAAAATAAAAATGATAAGTGTTTATCATTATCACTATCTAGGTTTTAATACATGAGGCAAAAACTATGTAAGTACAAGTATTTTTACAAAATTTGTATGCATGGAGGAGTTTAAAATTTTGCACAATAATAGTTATTTATTTTTAGTAAAGTTATGCAAATAAACATGAAATTAAAAAAAATACACACGCTACCATGTATGTGATACACACGCATGCATATTCATTTGTTTATTATTAAAGGCTGTGGTCAAATTGAGAATAGATTAATGTTAAAAATTAAGATTATGGTCAAATTTCGGCCACTAGTTCAAATAATTTAACCATAGTTCATTAGAGTAAAGCCATATTTAGGTACATGAGGTTTTGCCTCGTTTTGTCATTTCATCTGGTATATAATTTATATATACCTATCTATGGCAGAACAAAATTGGCATGGCGAGCTAGTTTATTTGTGATAGTTATGTTTAAAACGCGTAGTAATATACAGGGTTTCGTGGATTTCAACCACTTAAAGACCACTAGTGTTAAAATAATTTAATTTCCTCTGAAAAACAAAAACCGACTGCAATATAAAATTAAATTCAGACACTTGACTTTTTTTTTAAATAACGAGTGACAAGACGTGCAGGACATGTGCCTGATGGTAAGCAACATGCCTGCCACATAACAAGCACAGTGAGACGCAGCTATTGGAACGTGAAGAGTCCAAATCATTACCTAGCACTGCACTGTGCTCGCCACCTAGAGATCTAAGGTGTTATATATCTAAGCCCTGCAATTTCTCTGGAAGCATTGCCCTTCAAACCGGAACACAGTATTATTTGCATTGGCTTGGCGGTAGAATAACTGGCAAAGGTGTGGTACTTCCCCAGGCGGACTTTACCAAGAGTCCTACCACTACAAAATTAGTAGTGGGCTTTGTTATTTTTAGACTTTTATCCATATATATCCGTATACAGATAATTGAGAGTGCTGAGTGTAAGTAATTAGTTATACATGTATGTGGTGGAGTGTAGTATATATTTTTTTTGTAATTTAGTTTTTTGAATAAACGCTCTGCTCATTTTAGTTTTAATTATTGTTTTGTGTACCTAGTACAAAAAGTTAAATTTAAAAAAAAAAATTGTCATGTATTTAAAATAATAATTGAGATTAACAGAACATTAAAACCATATTGCCCGTTTTTAATGCGTATTTTAAATATTTTGTCCTGTCACGTACTCTTTTTATTAAATTTTGAACACGAAACTAATTGATGTATATTGATTGATTTGGGATGTTTTCAATGGGGTTTCGAAATACTGAATCGGAGTGAGTGATCCGGTAGGGAATCGATCATCTCTGCACCCGCATTGCAGAGCGGTAATCCATCACACATCTGGACGCTTAGCCAACGCACCAATCCTAGAGGGTAACGCTGAAAAATGCCCACCAAAGTCCCCTATATTGAGATAGCCTAAGAGGTGGCAAGCGAACTTAGGTCCTGCTAGGTAGTTAAAAGTAGTCTAATAGTCAACAGTTTTTAAAAACGATTTGGTTATCGGATACTATGTATGAATAAAAAACAAAATATAAAACACGCGAGTACGTGACTTTTCCTGATTAGGTCACATTCCCGATATTTTTCCGCGATAAAAAATAAGCTTTACTCATAACATCTGCTAAAACCATAATTGTGCTAATTAACGTTATTGTACAAATATTATCATATTATTTTAAACGGTATACGTAAAAGTGTTTTATGTCTGGTAACGCATTAGATTCGAGACAGTGTACAAGTCAGATTTTCCATGTACAGCACTGATGGTAAACCAGGAAAAATATATCCCACATTGAACGTGTTAATATTGATGTGTAGGTATTGCTGTGTGTTAGTGTTATGTGTGGGAGGAAATCAAATAATTCTGTTTCACTCTAAGAAAGTCTACAAGGAGTACAAAGTATCTAAATAGCCAGTTTTTATCAATAACTATCTATTGTGTATATTGTGATATTATGTATATGTGCGCGTATCGCTACTTCACTTGTTGAAAATTGATAATAGGTAGGTACTAACTCAGAAATCTTTTTTGGTATATGCACAACAACTTTGTTAAAGATCATCAAATGCATAGTTTACGATTCTATAAACAAACATTCATTTTTATAGTATCAATACTAGGTTTGTGGTTGACTACTATATCGTCTGATGTTAAAAGCAGACGCCATTGTCCACGAAACGCGTTTACACAGTAAAAACCGATTCGCTTTCAATTTGCTACCTAATTTAAGTATTTCAGGGAATCCTATCAGGCATCGAATTTCAAAGTTTAAATGTTAATGACTGTAAAGTAAACATAGTTTAAGATACACCTTAGTAAAATATTCAGCCAGCTCCTGACTAAATCCCACTCAATGCTCTAAACAGTTGACAAATTGGACCGTATCTCGATAGCAATAAAGGCTACCACCGCACACCGAAATGCGGGCCGTAGATCACACGCAGGGTATTTGTTTGCGGTGAGTGAATGATGGCCAACAATTAATAAGGAGGCCTCTTTATTGCATTTCGGTGTGAATGTGTGCGTTCTCCAGGTGGATTCGAGGCTAGACACGAGATGTAGATTTATTTTTATTAGGGTTTCTGAGGATTTTTTTCATGCGTACAAACTAGCTTAAACCGCTACTTCGTTCGCCATATCTATACTAATATTATAAAGCTGAAGAGTTTATTTGTTTGAACGCAAGGATCTCGGGAACTACTGGTCCAAATTGAAAGAATACTTCTCTGCTGGATAGTCCATTTATTGAGGAAGGATATAGGAAGTACAGAAACATCTTATCTTGAACTGCTAGATAAGATGTTTCTGTACTTCCTATAAGTGTTTGTTATTTTGGTTGAAATAAATTTGATTTGATTTGATTTGATTAATAAAGCTAGAGTTTGTTTGTTTAAACGCAAGAATCTCGGGAACTACTGGTTCCAATTCAAAGATTCTTTCTCTGTTGGATAGTCCTTATTAATAATAACTTATAATTAATAATGATAATATTTATTGAGGAAGGCTAATTAACATTAAAAAGGCTATTTAACATTACGCTACTATCAACAGGAGTGGAGTATGAATGAAAAATATAACAGAAACGGAAAAAAATATTGCTTTTTGAGAGCTTTCGTTGCGTGACAGCATGTCTATCGTTTAAGGTTGCGTCATTAGGTAACCGAACGTGCTCAAAATTTGAATTGATACGACTAACTTTCGATATATGGCGTAGCGTATCAACGCGAGCACGGATCAGCTAGTTGTTTTATACTTAGCATTGCATCAGTAATTTGGACGTGATGCGCGGGTGACATACAGATAGACTCAAAAACTTTCATGGAATATGGCGGTTATCTTACGATGTTTTTTTATAGTATAAAATCACGAGACGAGCAGAATATGTGTCTGATGGTAATCACATGACAGAAGATTGTCACGCAGCTATTGGAATATGAACAATCCAAATCATGTGCTAGGTATAGCACTGTACTGATCACCCTGAGATTTAAGATGATAAATAAATAAAATCTCTAATACCTATGGAAACATTGCCCTTCGAACCGGAACCCAGTGTTGTTAACGCATTACTGCTCAGCGGTAGAATAACTATCGAAGGCATGTGGTAGGTACTTGTCCAGGCGGAGTCTGCAAAGAGTCTTACCGTAGCAGTAATGTAAAAATATTACTGTGTTCCGGTTTGAAAGACAATTTTTCCGGAGAAAATACAGGGCACAGGATATAACATCTTATATCTCTGGGTGATGAGCGCAGTGCAGTGCTAGGTGATGATTTTCACTTAGATTTTGTTCCAATAGCTCCGAGTCACTGTACTGTTATGGGCACGCTTGTTAATTGCTTACCATCAGGCACATGTCCTGCTAGTCTCGTCACTCACAACAATAAAAAAAAATTGGCAGTCATAGGAACTGCCAATAAAAGTGAAAAATAACTCAGAGTTTGATAGCTCACTTTGACTTTGTGACACCATAGGGCGTGGCCATGACTATGATCAATTCAATTCCGACGCATTTCTAGATAGCCAATGTGAAATCCTGGTGCATTTCTAGATGGCAATGGTCATGGTTCCGAGTTTACCCGAAATTTTCCGATCATTCCCGATCGTGAAGCTACAATTCAATTCACAGCCCACGAAAAGTCCGCCTGCGGTGCGCCAAAAGCTGTGTTCACTTCAAAAACCTTAGGTACTAAATTTTTATAATAAGTTTCATTCCAAGAGGAAAACGTACGTTAAAATATAAGGTTTAATTTTGTGCTCGACGTACCTACTGTCACCGCCACAGTCTCAATTAGGTCATATTTTCAGAGTACGTGGAAATTGGCCCCGGGCCAGTGGGACGCAGAGATTAGTGCAGTAAATACTATATTTTTTTATCTCTTTGTGGAACTGACAGAAAAATAACGCACGCTTTTTGCGGCAGCTGTATTTTACAGCTGTCACGAAAAGCACAGTAAACTTGGATAACGGTCGTTTGTGCTTCATGCTAAGCGTCTAGTTAAAGTGAGGGTTGTAAACAGCAGTTTATGTTGCATTTGTTAAATTTTGCATATTTAATGCAGTAAGCACGTTCAAAATGAATGCTACATTTGCAGCAACAGACTTTTGTTTTTAATTATAAGTTAACTTTTCATGCAGTGTCGCCAGGGTGAACAAATTGTTACAACTTACTAAGAAAAATTTAACGTAAAACTGAGCCAAATAATCGTCTACGTATGAAATACAATTTTGATGCAATTTCTTAAACTTACTAATATTCCTAATAATGGTGAAAGTTTGTGAGTGTCCATGTTTGTTACTTCTTCACTTCTAAACGGCTGAAGCGATTTTAGTAAAATTTGGTATGGAGTTAGCTGACACCCTGGATTAACATATAAGCTACTTTTTATCTCCAAAAAATTACGGGAATAACAAAAACTACGCGAGTAAAACCGCGGGGGTTGCTAGTTTATAATAATGCAGTGCCATGATGTTTGTTTCTATTGAACCTTTCACCAACTCAGACAATCTTCACGAACATTTATTTACATTAAAGTATAATTTGGTCCGACTTGGGACATAGGATAGTTTATAGCTCTATTTAATAATGAAACTATTTAAATTGCAACTTATTAGTTGATTATATAAACATTACCCGAATAAAGCCGAAACGGGCCACTAGCAGTTTAGTAAAAACAATTTCAATACCTTCGTAAGGTTGGAGAAATATTCTTCTTTTTGGTTCCAGACAAACCCTGAGTTAGGACCCTTGTCATAGTCCATCTGGGTAAGCACCACACCTTTGCCAGTTATTCTACCGCCAAGCAATAATGTGTAAACATTACTGTGTTCCAGTTTGAAGGGCAATGTTTCCAGAGAAATTACAGGGCTTAGAGATATAATTTCTTAGATCTCTGGGTGACGAGTGCAGTGCAGCGCTAGGTAACAATTTGGACTCTTCGTGTTGCAATAGCTGCGTGTCACTGTGCTGCTATGTGGTAGGCATGTTGCTTACCTTTAGGCACAAGTCCTGCTCGTCTCGTCACTCTATACTAAAAAAAAATATATCACAACTGCTTGAATATAAAACTACAAAGTCACTTACCAATCCTCGCTGTGTTCCCACTCGACAAGATGGCCAAGCATGGGCGTCCCTTGCGACACTGGGAACGGTACGTGAGGGTAGATGTTGGCCAAGTGCGGGTTCAATCCTGCCTCGTACAGCCTGAAAGAACACATTACATAAGACAATGAGATATTTGTTAGAACTAGAAACTTGTGTCTCGTTTTCAAGTGGCACCTAGCGGGTAAGATTATTTATGATATTCTAGGAATGTTATACATTTTAATCACCAACATAAGGTAGATGACAGTAATTATTATCCACATAATAGAGGCAATAAAGTAAATAGAGATCTAAATCGAATCCATATAAATAATAATCTATAATAGAACTTCGAGTTTTATGTAAATCAATTTGTCAGTTTAGATTAGTGTGGCCTTGCGTTTTTGTGGTTGCCTGAAGTTAATACTTTGGATAGCATCAAAAGCAAACTGCCTTAAATCCCATTAAAAAAGGGCTTAGTGTTTAAGTTATTGGTCATCGGAAATCAACGCCCCGAATATAAAATGAAAAAACATTTGCAAAAAAATAAGCATTAAAAAGATGCGGTATCATACCAGGTTGAAACCAAGTTCCTTCGGACAATTTAGAAGAAAGCAGAAAAAATAGCAATGTTTAATGAATTTTGGTACGATCTGAAAAATAAAGTTGGTAACACTGGTCATGGTTTTTACGCGTCACTTCCATTATTTATTTTTCTTACGATTTTAGATTCTAATTTTGTTCAGTAAAAATGATAAACTCATTATTATCACAATACTAACACAGAAAGTAGAACATTATGATTCTCTATTATAGAGAAGACTGACGTTATAAAACAATAAACTCACTGTCCGAGGGCATTGAAGAGAACTTGAACGTTGTCCTTGTGTCCTCTCTGCGTCAGTGGAATGTTAAGAACGTCCTTCTTCAGCGACCTCCTGAGGATCGCTTGCAGAAGACCGTGCGGAGCAATCTCTATGGTGATCGCGTTGTGGTGGATTTGGCGGGAGGTTTCGTCGAAGAGAACCGGACTCTGGTACAAAATGAAAAGAAAATTAAGAATATATTTACCTGCAAATTACCAGCAGTTAGCAACGAATGCTAGACATACAATTACATAAATATAGACATAAATGCTGGGGTATCTATCTGGCCTAAAAGATTTTCTTGGCCGAGGCTATGCTGCCAGTCTGAAAGACATTTTCGGTTGGGTATTTGACGAGCGCGCCTACTAAATTAATGACTAAAACCTTACGCTTGTTATCATTATTAAGGGCGTACCCCGAGCAAATGACCTTGAGTATTTCTTACCTTATCGCACACCGCAAGAAAGAGCAAGAGAGAAACAGTAAGATTTGCCGCTGTTTTACGCTCAATTTTTAGAATACACTCTTTATAAAATCAGATTTTGGTCTTTTGAAAAAAATAAAACTACCAAAATGTTCGTAATGAAATCGTCTATCCGTTGGTGTAAATACAAAATCAAAATAATGGAGGTTTTCCGAGGAGATGCATGATAACTACAATTATTTAATTTTTTCATGGTTTCGTTGCGAGGTGATTATTTAAACAATAAGTCCATTATCAAAAAAATAAAACTACCATTTTGAAGCCAAGAAGTTGTAGAAATTTAAAGTATTTTTTACCAGTTGATTTATGTTTTGGCTAATGAGTAGATAGCTCTGAAAACTGGACAAAAAACTCGTTTTGCTGGGGGACGCACCTTAATCGTATTTATTAAGTTTTCTCCGAAAAAACAACAACCGACTTCAATTTAAAATTAAACTTAGACCTATCTTTGACTTAGACACCCCATAAAATTTCTTAATTTTTGTTTATGTCATCTAGATAAATGTAAGCAATTTAATTTTTTGTTGACATTTCAAAATCCTCCATTCTGCTTTAGCAATTATCGATGGAACTACTTCTGAAGTATATATCTTACAAAAAAAAAACATCAAAATCGATTCACAATTTTAATGGCGGACCTATCGCGTAACATACATAAAAAAACATAGACTATCAAATTGAGAACCTCCTTCTATTGTGAAGTCTATTAAAGAGTAATATGCTTATGCTGTTGTATTCTATACTATGCCTTACAAGTAAGTTGTTGGTGTGGTACTCAGCCGACGACAGCGAATGTTTTGGGTCCTTCCACAACGGCTGCGGTACCGACGACGAGAGCCACTTCTCTGAACGCGGCTTGGGAGTGGGAATCACTTGTTTCAAATACTTGAGTAGAGTTGGGCCTGTCAGAGATAAGATAAAAAAACATCTTCATTGAAAGACAAGCAATAGGTAAAATATATAAAACAGACTTAAGAAGAGAAAAATGTGAATGCTATAAATTGGCCAAGACAAAATCATCGTTTTCTTTTAACAATAATAAGTTTGCATTTGACCGTCATCTCGCCTGATGTTAAGTGATGATGCGGTCTACAATACAGTGTGATTACCTGCAAAACACTGTTTCATATTCGACTTGAAGACCTGGCTCGACTATGGTGGTATTCATCGCAAAAAAAAACCTACTCAGGCAACGCAATCCACACCTTGGACACTCTTATTACGAAAGTAGAGTCAAAAGCTTACGTTAAAGTTTGGAACGTCAACCATGTCAATTAAATGATGTCCCATTTTCAAGCTACAAACAGGCCAAAATAATAAAAGGCAAAATGAAATTAGATCATGCAGATTAACTGTACACTCTATGAAATCTATCAAATGCAAAACCGATATACAACTATTAGTGTAACACAAATGTTCATCTCATACATAAAAAACAGTGTTCTGAATAACTGCTAAACTAAATTCTGTACCTTGACTTAGGATTTAATTTCAAACCAAATTAATAATTCAATTTAGTTATTACTCACCAGCTTCGGCGATGTATTTGGAATGATAAGCGATGTTGGAGCACGGGACCTCCTTGGCGAAGATACCCTGAGCAGTTAACTTGGCAACGAAGCTCTTCATGGCATCAGCTGGGCCTGAGATCGTGCTGGAGTCCGGGCCATTGTGGCACGCTACTTCGATCTCTGGTGGACATATGGCCTTCACCTGGAGAGGAAATATTATTTTATTGAAATTGTCCACCTATTTATTGATAGATTTGTGAATGCCCATCACTTTTTTTAAACTTGGACCAGGAACAAATTTATGGTCATCAAATTAGGCCAGATTGTATAATCTGTTTAGGAGAGTCCAGTATTGGACTCTTCTAAAGAGTCCGAACCTCTAAGTTTACCTGTTAAATTACGTATGGCCTAGTCAGAAGAACGGTAACTGCCAATCTGGAGACCTCGAGATCAAATCCCACGCGCACCATTGTCTCTTCGAAGTCATGTGCGTAATGCCGCTAACTTAACGATGAAGGAAAGCATATAGACTACAGGCCCGTGAACAAAATTAACGTAGTAAATGAACCACCAGGAGACCTATGTAGGATGATAGCAGGGTATATAAAGTAATAAGATTCTATGGCACTATGCCGTCACTTGCAAGCTGTCCAACTGAGTACAATCGAAAAGGGGGGGTTGCAACCCTCGATCATTTCTCCTTGTCGCATGATTTTTGTACGGCGTTGCAGAATAATAGATTAGAAGAGGTATTATATTTCCAACGTACATTTTGTTCACGGGCCTGTAGTCTAATAGTGAGGAAACCGACATGTACCTAGACTATTTCAAGGTCATGCGTCATCCACTAACGCGCCCTAAGGCCTACTGTCCACGCACGCGTCTTTTGTCGAATGCATGCATCCTACGAACAAACGCAAGACGTGCGGCTGTCGTGTCGTTGTCGTTTCGTGGACACAGACTTCATTATTTGTACGCAAGATGCAAGCATTCGTCTTGCATCCGACAATTGTCGAAATCGTGCGGATGTCGTGCAGCTACGTGGACAATTGGCCTAAGCTAGCTAGAGTGATGTGGGCTGTATGCTTACTCATTTTCATTTAATTTAATTAATTTTCTTTTAACTTTCCAAATAACTAATTAAATTTTAAGCAACTTGAACCAAAACGTTTCACAATATACCTCTATTATTTCACTATCACGGTTAACGGTTCAGTGGTTTTTGAGAGCAAGATAGTTTTATGTCAAAAAATGATAAAGTGGTGGTACTATTTTCCCTTTCAAATGTAAGTCTGGAGAGTGTCGATAAATTTAGTAGATGCAGCTAGCTGTCCCTAAAAATTATAAATTAAATTACACTTCTTAGTAATCTAATCTAAATACTTTCTAAATAAACTAGATAGCTCTCAAACCAAACGATAACTATGTGATGGAACCAATTCTTTCATCTATTATAATATAATCGGTTTCTTTTAGTTAAGCACGCTCCATCGTAGACCGCATCGTCGCTTTACATCAGGAAAGATGGCGATCAAGTGTATAATATATTTTATGGTAAAATAGTTCTAAAAACCTGCTGCAAATAAAACGATGTGTTCGCCAAAACTGAATTTATATCTTGCATCCCCTTGTATCTCAACTTCTGTATACTACTATACGAAAAAACCTATTGACAAATAAAAAACATTGTGAGAAAACTTATGTGTATCAAGAGTTTAAAGATAAACATATATCGAGAACTGTGATATCTGCTAACCCGCACTTGGCCAATATTATGTAATGACTGGCCTTGTGGCTTAGTGGGAAGGAACTCTGCCTACGAAGCCGAGGGTCGTAGGTTCGATTCCCACCCAGTGCAAATATTTGTGTGATGAATTCAAATATTTGTACTGTGTCTGGGCGTGTTCTATGTACAATAAGTAATATGTATTTAAGACTACGAGTATATGAGTATTATATCAGCTATCTGGCTTCATAGTACAAGCTTTGCTTAGTTTGGGGTCAGATGGTGTTGGATGCGAATTGTCCACCGATATTAAATTTATCTTCTTATATACAAAATTCTCGTGTAACAATGTTAGTTACCTTACTCCTCCGAAACGGCTTTACTGATTTTTACCAAATTTTATATGCATGTTCAGTAGGTCTGAGAATCAGCTACTACCTACTTTTCATACCCCTATTAAGTAATAAGGGTTGTTCAAAATTTTTTTTAATTTTTGGTTAATTTTTTTTTTTTTGTCACTAAAAATACATACAACCCTACATTTTTACTCTATTATCACCAACCCCTATTTTATAATAGCTATTTTAGTAATTTAATAATTTTTCATCCCGCTTGATAACTGATCAATTATTATCTATCGTCTTTTTTGTAAATGTTCACTCTATTTCGATTAAAATTTCCCGGAGCTCAAGGCAAAACCTAAAATTGTTTTATAAAAATAAAAAAAATATTTTTATTATTAAAGTTTAGGGTTGCCATGGATGGTTTAGATTCACAAACTAGCCCAGCAGATGGCGCAGCAGTTGGTATCTAGGTTATAATTAAAGCGAAGCCGGAACGGGCCGCTAGTTTATTTATAATTAAGCCCTAACTTTATGAGTAGATATTCTTTAGATTCTAGTAAGCGAGACCATAAAAAGAACCGCTAAAGTTACGCGAGCACATCAGTGATAAAAAATATGGCAAAATTCGAGCACAAACTCTCGAAAAACAATTTTAATAACGCAAATATAGAGTCTCGCGGGTGTACCGTAATCAAGGTTCCTTTTATGTAACGGGTATTTGTGAGTCACTTGAGTGTGTTCGGAAATTGGGACAATATAATGTGGTTACCTGGAGTGGAACAATATGAAAGATACTTTGTATTGCAAGAGGTATTCGGTTCCCAAGCGATTCAACATGAGGCAGTTCTAAGCTGCAATTACGTAATGTAAATATTACTGTGTTCCGGTTTGAAGGGCAATGTTTCCAGAAAAAATACAGGGCTTAGAGATATAACATCTTAGATCTCTGGGTGACGAGCGCAGTGCAATGCTAGGTAATGATTTGGTCTCTTCATCTTCCAATAGCTGCGTGTCTCTGTGCTGTTATGTGGCAGGCATGTTGTTTACCATCAGGCACATGTCCTGTTCGTCTCGTCACTCTTAATTTAAAAAAAACATGTTCTATTTTAGCCTATCTATAATAAAATAGGAACGGCCCTCCTATTGCCCGCATAGTTCCCGTCCCCGTTATTTTGCCGGGTTTAAAAAGTGCCCATGTATTATTCCAGACAAATTCTTACTGTGTGTTTTTTTTCAAATTGATCTGTCTAGACGTTCTGACGCGATCAAGCAACTAATCTCCAAACACCAACTTTCCCAATAGGGATGAAAACTGAGTCAAAAATATACCATTCTAATTCGTCTGATAGATTATAGTAAAATATAGGACATGTATTATGTATTATGTTTTATCAAATTGTTATTAATAATTGACACAGAAATAGATCATCAAACATAGCAGGGGGCTGTGACGTCACATCTTCCTGAAAATCGTACAATCAAACGACGTCACCTGAAACTTCTAAGCACTGTATCTTCGTATTGTTTTGTTTTTGAAACGAAAGAAAAAAATATGCGTTCTATATTTTTTAAATCTAACTGACGAGCTAATAGTTTTTTATTTATCGTAGCTGTTATACTATTAATAGGATAAACAAGATTGTTGTATTTACCTGATTGTATCCAATGCCAACAGCTGCCATAGATCCCTTGATGAACGGAGTCTCAATGGAGGCCAGACCTCGGCTGTACGCGGAGAGGATCATCTGTTCAGCTGTGAAGCATCCATCGGCGTATGCGCAACCAAGCTCCCCTACGCTGTGACCTGGGTTAAAATATTTTTACTTATATATGTGTGTTTCTAATATACTTTTTATTTCATTAACAACACTAAAATACCATGAGAACTACACTATTACATATAACATACCTAACTAACTACACTAAGCACAGCTGAATTCTACATAGATCAATGGAGGTCTAAAGATAATCAAAATGATCAAGCCAGAATTTGCACCGTACCTAGCAATTGGTATTACTACGCTGAATGGCAATGCTTGTACGTCGAGCTAAATAAATATCATCACGCGTAGCGGCGAAAGGTTTTTGAAAACGAGATGATCTTTCGCTTCCCACGGGCCCAACTTTTGAACACGGAATGGCTCAAATAATATAATATATGTAACCGCTTCTGAGGGTTGCATATTTGCGCCGTTTGAGACGCTCAGCTGAATTAACCGCTGTTCTAGCCCTGATATGTGCACTATATTGGTATTATCACAGTCTATAAAATCATATTAGTAGTATTTCTTTATACTGTGGTATTAAATAATAGCATAATTGTAGTGGTAGGTCTCTTTGCAAAGTCTCTCTGGTTAAGTAGCTACCACTCCCTTTTTTTGTTATTCTACCGCCAAGCAGTAATGTGAAAACATCACTGTGGTCCGGTTTGAAGGACAATGTTTCCAGTGTTACTCTAATTACAGGGCATAGTGATAAAACATCTTAATATCTTATAACAAAATTTGTTATAAGATATTTAATGGTGATTTATAATGGTGACGTCGTAGGTTTCATCATCAGCATCAGCGTCCCCTCTGAGTATTTTTTCAAGATATATAAAATTGACATCACCACTGGCTTTAAAGGGCGAAGGAAAAGATCGTGAGGAAACCGGCGAGTTCCAAGAATGTTTCGAGGTCATACTACAAGGTGGTAACATATGATACAGATTAGCTGCACATTATCCGAAATGTATTTGATAAGGAAAAATAGTAGGTATCATAAACTTACCAATAATGTAATCGGGCTCAATGCCAATTGTCTTCAATATATCAGTAAGCCCAATCTGGACAGCCGCAATACCGATGAAGGAGTTAAGAATGTTGTCGTATATTTTCGGATCTGAATCTGTGATGATTTTAGTAAGGTTGATGCCTTTTGGCTCCAATGCTTTGTGGCACCTGTAAAACAAATAAATAAGTTAGGTTTCTACTAACGACGGTATAAATAAGACATGCACTTGATGGTAGTGCTTTATTTAATGGTGCCTGCCCATAAAATAAAGCACTGTAGCATACAGTTAAGGGAAAACAAAGAGTTCAATGTAGGGTATTGTCAAAGAAAGTGATTCGAGATCCTGTGATGGTGGCCATTTTGAACGGATTTTCATCAAACATAGCTAAAACACTAAATAATAATTTACCTTTAAAACAAAACAAGAGACAAAACAATAAAATCTTGTCTTCCGTTTATAAGCAACAATGCCACGTACAGACACATTAAAGATCCCGTTGTTTATTGTTGAGGTTAAAAAAATTAATTCCAAAAGTCGAAGGAAAAGTTTAACTAATGAGATTTGTTTTTAGACGTACTTGTGTATAGCGGCTGCAAAGACTGGGATTCTCATGAGCTCAGCAGCCATGCCGGACCACTGGGATCCCATGCCCGAGTACACGAACCACACCGGCCGCCGTACCCCAGAGAAGTATTGCATATCGCGTGCCAGGGACACGGCCTTAGTAGGAGTGGAACCTGAAAAGCACACAATTTTGTAGGAAGGAAATGTTGAACCTAGCTGCTAAAAAATTTAAAGAAATATAGACTCTATCTGTTAGAATTTTGGTTTAAAATCAAATTGAAGAGGCAAGCCCGCCGGTGGCCTCTCGCCCCTTGAGGAGTTAGACTTCAGTGCTGATTCACAACGCAATTCCAACGATTTGAGCAAGGAATGACAATCCTTGTCTCTGTCATTCTAAATGAAGAAGACAAAGACCGAGAAGTATTATTCCAAGTCGAGATAAATCCGATTGCGATGTGAATCAAGGTACAGATTTAAGTTCCAGTAAGGCCAATTAGGTCTTTTTGAGCTCGTCTAACGTTGCAAAAGTCAGAAACTTCTCTTTTACTAAACTTTTCTTTAAAAAAATAGTTGTTCTACAAAAAAACTTGTTTAGTTGCGTGAACTTTTTGATAGGGAAAAATCTTTTTAATTCACCTAGCTAACATGAATGTGGTGGCATAGTGGTGCAACGTAGCTTTGGAGCGATGACGGAACAGCGAAGCAGGACATGCGTGCTTTTTGATTGAGTAAAATAATAAGTACCTGGGTGATCGAGCTTTGCTCGGTTTAAACACGAAGTATACTTAGATACCTACAGAAAAAGGGCTACCAGTAATAGATTTTCTCAAAAAAAAGAAAGAAAGAAAAAAGAACTTGAAAAAATAAGAAAAGCCATCTGGATTTGAATCTGGGTCTATTTCTTTACGACTGCCCATCTTATCGACTGAGCTATTATACTTCCGAACAGTGTTGCGAAATTTGCCATCGCATTCTTATGTTAATGTAACAGTTTTTCATTGTCAAAAAAATGCGTATAAAATGCGTTTAAAAAAAATGAAACCTAGTTAGATCGATTTATCGTCCCCGAAACCCCCTGCATACATAATGTCATGAAAATCGTTCGAGCTGTTTCCGAGATTCAGATTCTACATAAATATACATATTATATACAAGAATTGCTCGATTGAAGGTACAAGATAAGTGACTTCGCGTCACCAACGTTTGTAAAAGCAGTATTTCTGTAGTAGCCATACAGGTGACATACTGCGCAACATTGGTGCTGTTTTTTAATAGGTAGTAAAATTCAAAGTTATTAAGTTTTCATTTCTATTGGCACTCCATATGACTGCATTTTTTTTAAATGAAAGAATTTTGTATGTGGCCTCAAGTAACCTTTGTTTTTCGCTTCCAAAACATTTTGCTTACCTAACAGAGAGTAGCCTCTGACGACATGTCCCTGAATGTCCTCATTATGTATAGAATGCAGCAGTCTGACCAGCTCAATGTCCACTGTCTTCGACTCCAAGTCGTCGAGGATCTTAGCCACAGCAGACTCGGTCCGGCCTGATGCACAGACCAGCCGAGGGAGGTCATCAAACGGTATACCATTGTTCACCTAACAAAAACACGATAAAATACAGTTATTAAACTTTCAGGATTAGAATCCAAAATTAGTTAATGGCTTGTTACAAAATTGGTAAAATTTGGCGACAGAAGCAAATTTAGAAGCTAGGTTAGTGGACTAAATTCAAAAGTAAGTTAGAAGCAAGCAATCCTCCCTTCTGAAAATAGTATGGTAGCTTACTGATTGCTATTACACTTCACTGAATTCAGTAGCGACTAAATTTAGCCAAACGTAATAAGCTGTTAAGAGTAAACATCACACAGGATTTTCTAGATCCAAATTATAATTTAATAGTGCTCAGTTTTACCAGCACAGTTCCCATTACCGTTATTTTTCCGGCATTAAGGTGCGTCCCCCAGCAAAACGAGTTGTTTGTCCAGTTTTTAAGAGCTATCTACTCAATAGCCAAAACAAATACCAACTAGTAAAAAATACATTAAATTTCTACAACTTCTTGGCTTCAAAATGGTAGTTTAATTTTTTTGTTAATGAACTTATTGTTTAAATAATCGCCTCACAACGAAACCATGAAAAATTTAATAATTGTAGTTATGCATCTGCTCGAAAATTGTCCCTTATTTTGATTTTGTACTTACACCAACGGATAGATAATTCCATTACGAACATTTTGATAATTTTATTTTTTTCAAAAGACCAAAATCTGATTTTAAAAAGAGTTTATTCTAAATTTTGAGCGTAAAACAGCGACAAATCCTACTGTTTCACTCTTGCTCTTTGTTGCGGTGTGCGATAAGGTAAGAAATACTCAAGGTCATTTGCTCGGGGTACGCCCTTAAAATTATTCTGTGTACTACTGCCCCAGATTATTATTCAACTGTGTTTCAAATTTCAACTCGATCCGTAGAAAAGTTGCAACGTGATTGAGCAACATCAAAACTCTCGTATTGATAATGTTAGTAGGATTCTCGAACGCCCTCAACGTTTTCGCAGCGTTATAAAGGCTGTGATCACGAGAAAACTCGTCCAGTCTTTTCGTCCACAGTTCAAATCTTGTATAATGGTTTAACACGATAAAAAAAATTTGAACAATCTACTCCTACATCAATCTTTCCATAATACTTATTAGTGATGATATTTATTTTATAGTTTAGAGTGTGACGAGACGAGCATAATATGTGTCTGATGGTAAGCAACATACCAGCTCATAACAGCACGGTAACCCTCAGCTATTAAAACATGAAGAGTCCAAATCGTTACTTAGCACAGCTCTGCGCTCGTCACTCTGAGATAAAAGATGTTTTATCTCTATGCCTTGTATGCGCTCTCATTTCATTGGAAATATTGTCCTTCAACTCGGAACATCGGACATCACTGTGATGTCTGCACAAACATGACTTCTTGCCGGATAACTGGCATATGTGTTTATTTATTATTAAGGGCCTTATCATACTAGCGAGCGTCCTCAAAGCGAAGCGAGCGCGTAACGAATACGTTGCGGGCGCGCAGCGAACACGCGGCGCATGTGCAGCGATTTTGTACTGTCTCGCACAAATGTGTATCTTCATGTGTTAAGTCAGTTAGTATCAGATACAGCAACTCATAAAATGTAGTAATCCGAGATCCCAGAGCTCCCAGACGTCACATTTTGTTGAACATACGTGAAAATCACTAATTAGAAAATACGCGAAGTAAGTAATGTTTGTATGTACCTTCTTTACCCCATATCTCATAATTGGCCGTCTAAGCAAGTTAACGAGTAAGCATGTGTTCTTAGTACTTACTAACTCTACTCAATCGTCCACATTTCATTCATCAGAAAATAGGTGCCGTCTGGGAGCTCTGGGATCTTACTCTATAGGTCTTGACATTCGCAGGTAAGAATGGAATTGTTTTGGATTATTTTTTATTCGTTTGCAGAACAACACAAAGTAGTCGCTCTCTTCCATTCGATGAATTGATAATGGATCCTCCCAAATTCGTCGATGCTTTCGTTTTCGTCTGCGGCGTCTTCGAAGTAACAAAGCCAACAGCAGTGTTTCCTCGTCGGAATCCATTTTGTTACTGAGTGTATTGTACTCGCTACAGACACGTGACGAAAACGTTGCGCGTCCGCGACGTCCTCGCTGCGCAGCCGCGGCGTGTTCGCGACGCATTCGCTGCGTGCTCGCTTCGCCCCCCAGCCGCTCGCAAACCGCTAGTATGATAAGGCTCTTACTATTTAAAACTATCATGGTTGTTCGCAATACTAGTAGTCTAGTACAAGTACTCTTTACTATCTGATGTGTTAACAATTTTATTTACCTTTTCCTTAGCAATGTTCTTAAGCAGAACGTGAGCGTTGGCTCCTCCGAAGCCGAAACTGTTGATTCCACTCATGCCTCGCTGCCACGGTGACTTGTCCGTGATCACCTCGAGACGATTCTCCGCTAGTGCTGCCACTCCCTCGCGAGGAACTATGTAGTTCAAGTTGGGGGGGATATAGCCAGTAGTGTAGGCTATACACATCTGCAAATACATTATATTACCAATGAGAATTGTTTAATTGCAATGTAGTCTTCTAAACTAAAAGGCTTTTTTATACTTATGGATTTTTAGGACCTATGTTTTGAAAAGATTTGTATATCAGATTACGGACTTGAATAGTAGATAGAATCTTTGCTTAATTTGTAGCTAGATGGTGCTATTTGAAAAAAAAAACAATATGTATTAGTTTGACAAATGTTAATAGGTAGGTATGGTAGGTATTTTTCGTAACTATGAATTCTCTTTAACGACCAGGACGTCTACTCTCTTTCTACGAAAACCTAATTTCGAAATAAACTCGCGAATTTCCAACACCGATTCTACTTCGATCCGTCATTTTGTCACACAATGTCAAACAATGTTGTATCGGACGAAACTATGTAGAACGAGAGTAGGAAAGTCGCGAGTTTTTTTTCGAAATTACGTTTTCGTAGAAATAGAGTAGGTAGACGTCTAGGCCTCCTTGTGGCATCTTTTTTTTATTTTTTTCAAATGTATCTTTGAATAAATGTGCTATTTTTAAATACAAACATCTCTTTTTACCCGACATAAAGAAAGGTTATGTTTTTCGCGCGTTTCTTGTGTGTTTTGTAAATCCACGTATCTTCTAAACGGCTGGATGGATTTTGATAAATTAAGATATCGTTGCATTTATCTTAATCACCGAAGTGTTCTTAGATAGTATATTGTTTTACACAATGTTTTTTTATGTGTTGATTTTTTACAGTCGGGTTCTCAAAATTAATGTTTTAGGTTTACTACCAATTTTTTTTTAGGAAATTTAGTTTTAAATGTTTTACCGAGTAAACTTAATGTCAAAAAGTTACCGGACGATACAGTACGTAATTCCGTGAAGCAACTCCATTATAACGGTGTATTTTTATAAAGAGGACCCGGTATCCCGGCGAGTAATTAGCAACTTTATTGTTTCGAGTCTGTTAACGGCAGTCAAAGGGCTAAAAGTGGAAGGGAAGGCGCGCTACACATCGCCCTCGTGGCCCCGTACCCGTGTATCTCTGTTGACAGCTCGCTTATTGGTAGCCAGACGTTTTTAGGGATCCGTTAAACGTAAAAACGGAACCCTTATGGATTCGTCATGCCTGTCTGTCTGGCTGGCTGTCCGATCGTATGTCATAGTCACCTTTTTTCCGAAGCTATATGAACTATACTGTTGAAACTTGGTAAGTAGATGTATGTACTCTGTGAACGGCATAAAGATTTTCACACAAAAAAAGAGAAAAAAAAATTGGGGTTACCCCGTACTTAAAACGTTAAAACTGAAACTCAACATTTTTTTTATCAACACCTTACGTGTGGTGTACCTGTGAATAGGTCTTTAAACATGAATTGAGGATTTAATTTTTTTTTTTAATAAACTGAGTAGAAGCCGCCCCCCCCCCCTGTAACATCTAAAATAAGAAAATGACAAACTAAAAAAATATTTCTGATATGTACCTACATTACTATCCAAACTTCAAAATTAAGACTAATTTTCTTAATTAATCAATAATTAACTAAGGAAATTAGTCTGAACAAGATCTAGTAAGCAGTTTATTTTTGTAATCGTTATAAATACAGTAGTATTAAAACATCGATCAAGGTTACAACGAACTACAAGATTTTTTAAATTGCTGCTATGCTACTTGCTTCTATGGAACCCTTCGTTGGCGAGTTCGACTCGCATTTGGCCGCTTTTTTGTTTGCTTCAGCCTCTCTGTCCCATTTTTAGGAAGTACTACGAAATGTGATGATATACCCGGATCAAAAGTTTTTTTACGTGTCATTTGTTTTTATTAATGCAATTGAGTCTAAATTAGTCTTTGGCTTGTCCGATGGTATTCAAGTATTATTTATCAGCTAGCTGGCCACCATTTTACAGGCTTTCCTTAGTTTGGGGTCAGATGGTATTGCGTGTGAATTGTCCACCAATATTTATTAATTTCAGTATATAATTAATAAATACTAAATTGTCGAGAATGTATATACAAGGTTAGAAAATTAAATATTGAAAAGGTACCACAAATTGATGGGATACGAATAATTGAAAAATTAACCCGTAATTGGCCTAAGGACAATGTATCTGTTTTCCAGTTAGATTTGATCCACAAGACATTTTTTTGAAGTAAAAACTTCTGTTGGCGCACTACAGACAGATTCTTCGTGGGCGTTGAATTCTAGCGTCACGCTCAGGAATGATACGAAATCTTCGAGTAAGCTCGGGACCATGCCCATTGGTCACACAGAAATCTAAATAATATTTAGATTTCTGTGATTGGTCATCTAGAAATGCGTGAGCATTTCCCATTTACCACCTAGAAATGCGTTAGCAATTCTAGATGGCTATGCTCATTGCCACGCCCTCCGGTTTCACCCGCGTAGTTTCCAAAGTAAGCTATAAATTTCCGAGTTACTAAGTTTTCACTTCCATCGGGAGTTCCTATGACTGCCAATTTTTTTTCAACTTTCAGATTTGTTATAATCTCAAATCTAAACTGTTTTTTTTGTAACTTTTTAAGCCGTTTCCTTATCCGTCGTACCTTGGCAACAGAACAGAGACCGGACGCGGGCTCGCTGTGTCCCAAGTTGGACTTGATGGAACCGATCTTGAGGGGTTCGCTGCGACCCGTGCAGAAGATCTCGTCGATAGCCAGGAGCTCTTCGGGGTCTCCCACTCGCGTACCTGTCAACAATTTATTAAATGTAATTTTACTCCTTCGCTTCTTCTATTTGAACTACACCTGAAACTTATTTTTATTTTGTATACATTTTTAATACTTTTAATGTTTTTTTTTTTCACATCATTTTTAAAGACTAAATGTTTCTTTCGTTATTGGAACTTATTGAAAATACAAGCAGCGCATCGTGGTTTTACCGGCATAGTTCTTATTCCCGTTACTCTCCTGCAATTCAATGCTATATTCCCGACTATAGCTAACCGTGTTCCAAATTTCAACCTGATCAGTTCAGACATTCCGATGTGATTGAGCAACAAACATCCAAATTTTCGAATGTATAATATTGGTAGGATGGCATAGATTTCTGTATGAAAATTAGGGTATTGATAGTTTTCTGCGTGAACAGCATGAATATCGTACTTTAAGTTTCTACTGTAAAGAATCGGGGCAACAGAGCTGCTGATGACATTTGGCCAGCCCAAACAGGTGCTTAATGATACCGTTTTTAATATTTATCTTGTTGCAATTCGTCTGAAAAACCTTCAGAAGTAGGTAATTCTATAGCCTACAGATCCGCAGTAGAAAATAATGTAAAGATCCAGGCGGTTTGACATTTCTTGATTTGCAAAATATGGGCATTAGCTTTATAGCAATTTTGAACTTTGTTATATTAATATTCCGTAGTTTTAGTCAAAAAGTTCTTCAAAAATCATAATTCTTTATTGAGACAACGGCACAAAAGGGTTGTTATAAATAATAAGAACTCGTTCAAACACAACCAAAACAATTCTCGACTCAAACACTAAGACTAATTTAAAATGGAGTCGGGAAAATATAAAAATAGTCGAGAATTTGAGAGCGGAGTTGCAGAGCACTCAGGCAAAACGCGCCAGCTAGTTTCGCTGTTTGGGACAAAGGCGATGCACTTTCCTAGCTTTTGAACACCTCTGAAATATGAATGTCAGTTTCTTTATTCATATGACATCATACGTATCCATTCAATTTAAAAATACTGTCACTATTGTATTGTTTAAGTCTTAGAGTAAGGAATACAAGTTTAAGTAATATCGCCGTTTACTCCAAAACCTTGTAGACTACAGGCCCGTGAACAAAATTTACGGGTCAAATGAATCACCAGGTGACCTATGTAGGATGATAGAAGGGTATAAAGTAATAAGATTCAGCACTATGCCGTCACTTGTAAACTGTCCAACTGAGTGCAGTTGAAGAGGGGGAGTTGCAAGCCTCGATAATTTCTCTTTGTCGCATGATTTTCGTACGGCATTGCGAAATAATGGATTAGAAGAGGTATTGAAACTTTATGGAACCAATGCCGTACAAAATCAAACGACCAAATTTACTCGTACTAGGTATGTAAATTTTTCCGACAAACGAATAAGTAAAAAGTAAAAAGTGAAACTATAAAATTTTTAAATTTTATAGTTTCAATACCTCTTCTAATCTATTATTCCGCAACGCCGTACAAAAATAATGCGACAAGGAGAAATGATCGAGGATTGCAACCCCCCCTTTTCAATTGCACTCAGTTGGACAGCTTACAAGTGACGGCATAGTGCTGAATCTTATTACTTTATACCTTTCTATCATCCTACATAGATCTCCTGGTGGTTCATTTACTACGTAAATTTTGTTCACGGGCCTGTAGTCTATTGTTATTCGAGAGCTGGCAGTACATTTTGAGTAAATATTTGAGACAAGCTGAAAACATGTACATAGTTCTCCTATTATATTCCAATACGGATATGCATCCCTAGCCGATGAGTAGGGGGGCAAACAGCTTGAGCTTGCCTCGTACCTAAAATTTGCTGTCATCTGTCAATATACTACTGTTTGTGGAATAGTGATGAGTCGGATTCACAATTTTTAATGAAATTTAGTCGAGTGACTAAGTTTAATTTTAAATTGAAGTCAGTTTTATATTTCTGAGAATGTAGAAGTAACATATTTTATGTATTATTCAAGACTATAATCTACCAGTACTCCAAATTTCAGCCCGATCCGTTCAAACGTTACGAAGTGATTGAGCAACAAACATCCAAACATGTATACTTTAGTATTAGTAGGATAAGATAGTAGAATTCAGCACTCACCAGTTCCATGAGCCTCGACGAACTCCAAGGTGTTGGGAGGGATGGAGCACTCTTCGTAGAACTCCCGGAGTAACAGCTTCTGGATCTGACCAGCAGGGTACGTGATGCCCTGTTCCTTGTACCCGTCGCAGTTGGTCTTGGCATGGAGTAGCTGAGCGTAGACCCTGAACAAAGTAATTTTTTATTTTTAAATAAATAATGATTAGACTAGCAAGACATGTGCCTGATGGTAAGCAACATGCATGCCATATAACAGCACAGTGATACGCAGCTATTGGAACATGAAGAGTCCAAATCATTACCTAGCACTGCACTGCGCTCGTCACCCAGAAATCTAAGTTGTAATTATCTCTAAGCCCTGTAATTTCTCTGGAAATATTTCCCGTCAACCGGAACACAGTAATGTTTGCACATTTTTGCTTGGCGGTAGAATAACTGGCAAAGGTGTGGTCCTTCCCCAGGCGGACTCTGCCAAGAGTCCTACCACTACAACAGTATAATATGTTTAAAGTGAAAAATAATTTAGCTACGTTGTGCATTTTTTCGTAGGGAGAAATATTATGATTGATGAAATATTTGTGTGTCACTGGCATGCTAATGTAGTAGTGTAGCGTTGGAGTGGCGGTAGAGCAGCGGAGCGAAACATTCTCGTTACACGCTGTTTGAACGAGTGAAATTTATTTATTACAACATTACTGCTGTTTAAAATTAAACTTAGGATATATTGTAAGTTTTCACTTCTATTAGCACTATTGAAAGTTATTTATAACCTTTTTTGGACTCTTCATGTTCCAATAGCTGCGTGTCACTGTGCTGTTATGTGGCAGGTATGTTGCTTACCATCAGGCACATGTCCTGCTCGTCTCGTCATTCTTTATTTAAAAAAAAATAAAAATAAAAAAATAAAAAACTAAATACACACCAGCTAAATATTATTAGTCGAAATATTTTTTTTAAAACGTTATTGTCATATTTAGTAAGGTATGCAATGTAAATCCTAGTTTCAAAATTCAAAAAGCTTCAAAAATGACAAAGCTTCCAGATACGATGTCAACGCTTTACAGCCCTTTTTCAGCATTGTAAAGTAGCCTATGTCCTTTTGCAGGCTATATATTGACTATTGTTTTCATATAATAGTGTAGTGAATAATCGTTGTAAAGTTATTTTCTTAGCAAAGGACACAAAACATGTAAGCATGGTGACAAAAAACTATTTAGTTCATCAGTTACTTTAAAAAAATATATATAACACGTATTTTTTCAAACAAACAAAAAAAATGGTTGTCTGTAAAGTCGGTTTACTGACGATAGTTAAACGTGACAACGTCTTAAAAAATCAGTACGCTGACAGCGCGAGTAGTGATACCGCTCGACTCGGCGGGTGGCGCCCTCAGCGCTCAGCTTCGTCCGCATGGCACGGACGACGAACTTACGGTAACGGCGGAACGTTACATGACGTCATGTTTTGCGGGCGTGCAGCCGGCTTCACCGAATTATAAGACGTTATCACGTCAAAAAAAACAACCAAAAAATGACGAAGATACAGTTGCTTAGATGTTTCGAGTGACATCACGTCTATATATGATTTTTATGAAGACGTCACAACCTTGTTTGATGATCTATATCTTTGTCGATTGATAATAGTTTTATAAAAACTCAAAGTACGTGTCTCATATTTTTCTATAATCTACTTGACATACTAATTAGATCGGTATAATTTTGACTCAATCATCCCAATTGCAACCGATTTAATCAGAAATTACAGTGTTTTCCAAACTGAGATAAAATATTAAAATTTAATAATCTTTCCAGGAAATGATTAGAGTACTTCCGTAAAACAGAAACGTGAAACCAAAATTCCTATTAATAAAAATTAAACCGAACCGAAATTCTGTCCAAATGTTTGCTTTCTAAATTAACATTCGTCCTCCTGAATCCACACTGGGATTAACTATACAACGAGTTTGGATTTTTACTGCACAAAAATTTGATTGTTTTTAACCAACCTCAAAAAAATAGGACGTTCTGAATTCGGCTGTTTTGCATGTATAGGTATATTACTCGATAGTTCCGCCAATTGTGAATCCATTTAGATATTATTATTTTTTGATTTAGTAGGTTATACTTCAGCCGTGGTGCGATTTAAAGTTTGTCGAAATAATTTGTGAAGTTTTTGAAAAATGGCCAAAAAAATGTAACACATTGATGACTCTTTTTTTTTAAATAAGGAGTGACAAGACGAGCTGGACATGTGCCTGATGATAAGCAACATACCTGGCACATAACACCACAGTGAAACGAAGCTATTGACACATGAAGAGCCCAAATCATTGCCTAGCACTGCTCTGCGCTCGTCACCCAGAGATCTAAGATGTTGCAAAACTATACGAGATAGCTCGCTATCTTATTGGAGCACTGTGTTTTGTTTGTCAACCCATACCCATATATCATTATATGATTTCACAAATTTTAATAAAATTATTTGAGTATAAGTTTAATTTTTCAATTAAATTGCTTGGTTTTTGAAAAATAGTTAGTTTTGTTTTTTTTTGTCAAAACTTTTTTACGCGCGGTGGGCATGTTTGAAGATTTTTTTAACTAATATAGGTTTACACTTGACCGCCAACTCGCCTGATGAAACTGATTGATGATTGAACTCGCCTCGTCACGCAACGATGCAGTCTACGATAGAACGTGCTTAAATTGTTTCACTATTTCTAATATTTGAAAACGCCAAGATTGTAACCATCAGAGGACTAACCCACTCAGGGAACGCATTCCACAACTTAGACGTTCTTATCACAAAAGTAGAGTCAAATCTCTTCGTTCGTGTCTTTGGAACATCAACCATGAAACGATGTCGCTTTTGCGAGCTACGAGCATTCCAATAGAAAAAAGAGCAAGGTGAGTCAAACCTTCGTTCCAGTCTTTAAAACGTCACCCATGAAACTGGAAAACCATATTATTATGTGGTTTTACTTAGCACTTTATTATATCTATATGGGCGAAACCGCGGGGTAGTGATAGTATTTTATAATGACCGATTTCGTGACATTATAACGTTTTTTTGTTAGCACTAAATAAACTGAATGTACATATAAAATTCGACACAATTTTTTTTCACAAATATAAAATTATGTTTCAGTGAGTAAGTTAAATTTAGTATTACATTTTCAGAGCACAGGAAGGCTAAGCTCCATTAGAGCTAATAACGTTGGATTTAACAATGTGCTCGAAAAAAATGTGCTAGACTTTCACAGAAAACCTCATTGTAGGTCGTTAGGGATTCGAAATTAGGATTAATGTATTTTGGCTTTTGTTCATGAAAAGAAAGACTGATCGTTAGAGCTCTCGACGACTGCCGCTTAAAGGAGTGGAGTAAACATGACGTAGATAGGTTACTAGGACTGGAAGTTTATAGGTATAGGTACAGTTAGTTTGTTTAGATATTTTTTTTAAATAAAGAGTGACGAGACGAGCAGGACATGTGCCTGATGTTATGCAACATGCCTGCCACATAACAGCACAGTGACACGCATCTATTGGAACATAAAAGTCCAAATCATTACCTAGCACTGCACTGCGCTCGTCACCCAGAAATCTAAGTTGTTATATCTCTAAGCCCTGTAATTTCTCTGGAAACCGGAACACAGTAATGTTTGCACATTGCTGCTTGGCGGTAGAATAACTGGCAAAGGTGTGGTTCCTTCCCCAGGCGGACTCTGCCAAGAGTCCTACCACTACTATTTTTTTATGTGAGAACTGGTCTTGCCGTGTAGGGTTTTCATCGAGTTACCGACCAATTATTTTGTTACTGCTTGTAGTGAGAACGCGGAAGCGGCTGGGAGAGGCAACTCAGATATTTTGGCTTCAGGTCTGTCTATGAGTTTTGGAAATGACGGCCCATGGGATTCGGAGGCAAATGCTTTTGTCACTGCGTTGGGTCTACTCCTGAGGGAAAGGGGTGTGATCCCCGTTCCGGTCAATTTTAAGCCTAAAATGCCTCCTTGGTGTTACAATGGAGCTCCTCAAGTTTCATGGACACTTTTTAGCGCGGAAATTTTTTCGACTTTTGTAACGTCATTCAGAATTCAATGAAAATTAGGTCAAGATTTTAAATATTGCAGTAATATTTGAATGTTATTATTTTATTTAAATGATGTAATATAAAAAAAGATAAAAATTCAATTTGTTTTTTAAATTCTGTTGAGTTTGTTGACGCTTCTGTTGAACTTTGAACTCATTGTGATGCTATGGTTGATAATAAATGAAGTTACCTTCTGGAGTCTTTAGCTTTCTGTAGGAAGACTACTACGATGGCTTCTGAACGAGCGTAACCATTGGCGCTGTTGTCAAAACTCTTGCATCTGCCGTCCGGCGATAACACACCCAATCTAAAGAGAAATAAAAACCATTATAGTCGTGTTTATTCCTAAGACAAAGATTTTACAATTATTGGCCTCGTAGCTCAGTTGGTGGTAAGGCTGCTCCCTGAACCGTAGGCTGTGCGTTCGATTCTCATCTCTAACACGTATTTGTGCGATGAATACCAATTTCTGGTCCACGTGTTTTTATGTATCAAGTATATTTTAAAATAACGATTGAATCTTTAAAATAGCTGTTTTAAGTTCTACATGGCGCTGATTTAAAAAAATGTTACAACTGAAACTATTAGAAAAATCCATTACACAATTTGAAAAGTTCTTTTTCTAGTAATAATTTAACGTTGATAAGCGTAAGCTAGAATGCTTTATGTTGTTATATTATTTATTCGATTCAAACACAGTTTAAATAAATCAATATTGAATCCATTTGTCTATATACTCGTGTATGCATTAGTAGTACTACCTTGAGAACTGAAGAGACACGTAGGGATGGAGGCAGAGATTGGAGCCTCCTACAATGGCGGAATCACAGTGTCCATCGCGGATGGCTCTGAAAGCGTGTTCTAGAGCGTACAGCGAGCTTGAACAAGCAGAGTCCACCGTGTAGGAAGGACCGGTGACACCGAGCCAGTATGAGATGCGGTTGGCCAACATAGCTCGGGAACATCTAGAAAGATAAAAATATGTTTTCAACATCGTCGTCCATAACATATTTTATTTTTTATTTATTTTTAACATTCATAGGTTTACACTTGACCACTATCTCGCCTGATGTTAAGCGACGATGCGGTCTAAGATGGAGCGTGCTTGCTTACCTAGAAGAAACCGATTCACTCTCGATTTGAAGACACCAAGATTATAACCATCGGGAAAAACCCACTCAGGCAACTCATTCCACAGTCTACACGTTCTTATCTCAAAAGTAGAGTCAAACCTCTTTGTTCATGTCTTTGGAACATCAACCATGAAACGATTCCGCTTCTTCGAGCTACGGGAAGTCTGATAGAAAAAAGGGCTAGGTGGTATTAGGTCATGCAGATCAGATGCACACTCTCATCAATAATTATTTCGGCCTATTTCATAGCATGTTTTATTTATACAATCCCCTTTCTCTTTTTTTCCAATCTACTTTGTTGTCACTATTATATCCACAAAACAGGGAATAATGCTACTTCTATTACAATACTAATATTATAAAGCTGAAGAGTTTGTTTGTTTGTATGTTTGTTTGTTTGTTTGAGCGCAAGGATCTCTGGAACTACTGGTCCGAATCTAAAGATTTTTTCTTTGTAGGATAGTCCATTTATCGAGGAAGGCTATAGGCTATTTAACATTACGCTATCATCAACAGGAGCCGAGCATGAATGAAAAATGTAATAAAAACGGGAAAAAATATTGCTTTTTGAGAGCTTTCGTTGCGTGACAGCATGTGTCATATTTTAAAGGTTGCGTCATTAGAACCTAAAGTAACCGAATTTGTTCAAAATTTGAATTGGAATCGACCAATTTTCGATAGATGGCGTAGCAACGCGCGCGCGTTCAGCTAGTTAATGTCATAAACGCGAAAGTTTATGTTTACCGATGGACATTTGCTTAGATTTAGTAATGTAAACCGTTTCGATGTTTCTTATTTTTTCTACAAAAAATCTACTGAAATGATCTCGATGAAATTTGGTGCAGAGATTGATAAATAATAGTCTGAAATATCAAAGAGGCTTCTTTTAATCCCAGGAAAACAACGGGGACTAAGCGGGTAAAATCTTGGGGCTCTGTTGGAATAAAATATATATTAGTGTTCGAACATCATTCAAAGATAATGAATATCTTGGACAGAAAATTAATTTGAAATCCAGTTATTTTTCCAATTTCAGAGTCGGAAAGTAAAAACTAAAAAAGGATAACTAAAAATATAAAGAGTAGTAACCCTTTCGGCTCGATACAAAACCAGCAAACCTAAATAAACCCGTCGAAAACAATTCCCTCTCGAAAAAACCACGAACACTTACATGAATATTTCCACATGTCAAAAATGCAGAATTTCTATTCTCCCGACAAAATATTGAATCACAACATCAGTTTGAAACCCCAAACTCTATCAGGCATTCGAATTGAATCTGCCTGTCGATATCCGTTAGTTGAGTCTTGTTTAATTGGAAGTTCAGGTAACAGAAAAGTGAATGGCAGCCGATAATTCGGTATCATTCGGCATTGTGAAGGATGAAATGGGAACTCATTTGGAATGGAGTATTTTTAGTACATGAATGAGTAGGTACGTTACGTAAATCTACTTCGGAGCTGTGTTTTATGTTCCGCATGGATACATCCTACTTCTAATGTTAATGTATGGATGTTTGGATATTTGGATGTTTGTTGCTCAATCACGTCCTAACGTATGAACGGATCGGGCTGAAATTTGAAACACAGATAAATTATAGTCTGGAAGAACGCATAGGATACTTTTTATCCCGGAAAAACAACGGGAACAGGAACTACGCGGGTAACACCGTGAGGCGCTGCTAGTATTAAATAAATCACTAGCAGCGCCCCGCGGTGTTACCCGCGTAGTTTCCGTTCCCGTTGTTTCCGTTGTTTTTTCGGGATAAAAAATAGCCTATGTGTTCTTCCAGACTATAATCTATCTGTGTTCCAAATTTCAGCCCGATCCGTTCATACGTTAGGACGTGATTGAGCAACAAACATCCAAATATCCAAACATCCATACATTGACATTTATAATATTATTATAGTAGGATTCGTAGCACCCTGCGGTTTCTCCAGCACGTACTTATTTCGTTCCCATTATTTCTAACCTCCAATACAAAAAGAAGGGCGTCATTCTGTGATTAACATTAGCTTATGATGTTCAGACGTTGCAACGTGATTAAGCAACAACCATCTAGATTTCTAAACGTTAACACATTCAAACGTTTGCATTTATAATATTAGTAGGATAGTTTAATTAAGCAGTCAACTTTATTTTACCCCCCTATTGAAAGTAGGGGCTTTTTCTCATAAGATGTCAAGACCAAAGTTACCATTACCATTAACCAAAACCATTATGTTGGCACGAGGTTTGACACTTGAGGCATGTCTCCGAAAAAAAATTTTTTTAAAGCATGCTAGTTTTTGGCCATGACACATTAACAATTGAATTAGTACTTGGAAAAATACATCGAGGTGTTGGCGGGATATGAATCTGGTAGTGCTTCAGTAACGTGAGCGTTCGAATCCATAACCTAGAGCCGAAGCGAAGCCCATGAAGGGCTTAAATGATGTATTTTTAAGTACTTTTCCAAGTACAGATGTAAAAAATTGTCATTAACACAGACTTTGAGGGCAAAACAAAACATCGAGAGGAAACCGTCATGCTGCAAGTCATCTTTGGCAGACATGAACATCTGCCAATTTCAAATAACCAGCGCGGTGGATTACGGCCTTGACTATTTCGTTAAGTAGAACGCTCCAATTGCTAGCACTGGTAACAACTAAAGATAATTAAATAATTCCTCACCAACAATTGAGCTGTATAAGGTAGAGATAATCACAACTTCAGTAATAATCTGCCGTAAGTTTAAGCGTTATATAACAGAATGAGGGACCCAGCAATTGCGTTAATGGTCCTAAATTGCATCCCCGGGAAGTTCTGTATTGCTATAGTTTTAAACGCTGGGAGGATTATCCTGGAGAAATTTCTCGAATTTAAATTGCGAGTAAAAGCGTCAAGTTAGATAGTTTTACAAGATTTCACATGAATAGTCTCCCGGTGCTATCTACGTTACGATAAGTACGGTACGGAAGGGTTGACTGCGAAAATATTTCTAAGTTCCTCCTAAACTGCTAAAATATTTTTCCCAAGTATTTCGGTTAGAATTTAACTTTGCTCGAGGTAAAATATTTTCATTTTAATAGGGCGAAAGTCGGAAACGTTGGATAAACAAAGTTTTAAATGGTAACCATATTACGTTTTACCTTTGAAATCATAGTTGTTTTTTTGACAACGGCAACAAAGGACGGGTTTAAAGACGCTTCGTCATTATCCTGCGTGTTTCTTGCCTTATGGTAAACAAGACTATAGAAAGATAAGTAGGACCTCAGCGGAACGGTTCTTCCGATGTTTTCTTTCATCATTAAAACTAGTGGTGATTATAATGACACTGACTGTGATGATGTTACATTTACACTTGAGATATTATTCATAGACTTTAGTCGTTCACCAACTCACACTTGGTTTACGTGGTGAACTATGATCTTGACTGAACCTTTTGAGAGAACTGTGGACTCTCTTATTTAAGTTACGCATTAAGTATAGTAAGTTTATTGTTAATTTTTTTTTCAACAATATTACATCAAATATTTTATCAAAAATAGGGTTGCACTTGACCGCCATCTTACTTGTTGTTGCGTAAATATACAACAACAACGTAGGAAACCACCTTGACGTGTACTTCCCTAGAAAGCCCCGATTCACATTATGTTTATTTTTAAAAAGGCCGTATTGTAATAGTACATTATGATATAAGTGCGCTAAGTTGATAATTACAGCCGAGGCGTTATTGCTAGCTCGAGCCGAAGGCGAGAGCTATAATTAGCAGAAGCTGTAATTATCAAAGCGCACGTATGTCATACGACGTTTTATAACATATTTGTGAGGAAATAAATAAAACTCTGACGACATTTTCAAATAAAAAAATGCAGCAAAAAAAAGGGCGCGTAATAATTTATACGTGCACAGATTAGCAATGCGCGCGCATTGGCGCCTTTTTTTTAAGGAACGGCACAGAACCAGCCATTACGCCATTAGTAATAAAGTAAATTAATACTTTTGTGTTTTGTCACAGATAAATTGTCGTAATTTATGGTCAAAATTAACTAAATTACGAATTAAATAATTATGTTTTATATTTTACCTCTCAAAGTAAATTTTGTTCATATAATGTTGACTACTTTTCTGGCATAAAACCTCTTTACTAAGATTTAAAAAGGTATCGTTCGTTTTAGACTAAGCATTTTGAAACCGTGCGTTTTACATTATACATTACCGCACAAGTACGTAATGAGATACATTACGATACAGAAATTGGTGAAATAGAAGACCGTTTACGAGCAAATATGTTATTAAACAAATTACTTACCCAGTGATACCGAAGCCGTTGACCTGCATTTTTTCGTAGAACCATGTCTTTTCAGATTCGGAGAAGCAAGCCCCCACGAACACACCGGTCTTCGTGTCTCGAAGTTCTTTCGGGTTCACACCTGTGGACAATACATTTGGTTATTACTGCTCTGAAAGTATAAAGGGTTACTCACTTCTGTGTTCTAAAGTGTGACTTTATTTCACTTTACTTTATGTAAGGCTAAGGCCAATTGTCCACGTAGCTGCACGACATCCGCACGATTTCGACAATTGTCGGATGCAAGACGAATGCTTGCATCTTGCGTACAAATAATGAAGTCTGTGTCCACGAAACGACAACGACACGACAGCCGCACGTCTTGCGTTTGTTCGTAAGATGCATGCATTTGACAAAAGACGCGTGCGTGGACAGTAGGCCTTAATTGGTGAAAAGTTTGCCTGCATTGCCGTCGGCTCTGTCTTTAAAATTTCAAGCCAAAACAAAAGAGAGAGTAATGACAAAGCTAAGACAGTTTCAGGTCAGTGGATGACTCTGTGCTAATATTACAGGGCATAGAGATAAATCATTTTTTTCTCAGGGTGACGAGCATGGTACTATGTACATAGTAATAACTTGAACTCTTCATGGTTCAATAGCTGCAACTGTGATTTTACGGGGAGACGAGTTGTTTACCATTAGGGACATGCCCTGCTCATCTTGTCAATTATTACTATTAAAGAAAAACAAATGCGTCCCTTTTGTTTTTTTTTTTAATTTGATTTTTAACATCAAGGATGAGGTTCTCAATTGGTGGTCTCATTTTAAATTCTATCAAAATCTGCAGACGTATGTGTAGTGGTTTTTGAAACGTCAAAAATCTAATAAAACATAATATTTTGCTATGAAGTCTCGTTTTCTCTTTGTAGGGTTGTAGGGGTGTGTGTATTTGGCCTGCCAATATTGTATGGTTTCGTAAATTTTATTAAAATAAGTTGAGTGTGTGATTTCAATTTTAAATTGAAATCGCGAGGACGCGACCTCTGTCTGGTTCTTCTAAGAAAGGTAATTTTGTTCTCCAGAGAGTAACAATAAAGCCGGGAGTAAAATTACACATCTATTTACATGTATTCATAAAATTTACATGTGTTAGAAAATTATATGGCTTACCCTTTACATCTTGTTTCTATTTAAAACACTACATAAACTTAAATACATATGCAATAGAACAAATAATTGTGTTTTCTCTCAAAATTATTTGAATGTGTTGTGTTAAAAAATGTTTCTCAAAGTGATGTAAACCAAAACTAACATTATGATTTTAAACATGATTCTTTCACAAACACATTGACACCCAAACATGATATCGGCTCTTTGAATTATTCAACAAACGCAGACCTAATCTCGATGTTCGCGACATAATGGAATATCGGGACTCGATACGGGCCCATTAAGGTTCAATTTGAAACATGGCGACCGCGATGCAAGACTGCGACCAGCGACAATGACCACCACCTCTAAATGAAATTGAGAACAGTAGCATAGCTGAGATGGTTTAGTCTAGCAACAGGTCTTCGGGGGATACCGCCTAACTAAGGGGTTGTTAATTAATTATGCAATGTTTATGAGCAACTTTTCAAACTATACCGATATGTGGTGAGATTGTAAATAGCCCTTTCTTCTCTACCCAAAATCACGCGTATTTCTTACTATAGGTCTAATGCAGGCATACCTATTGTTTACCATCAAGTGTATGGCTACTACAAAAAAAAATGCCTGCCATAAAGACTGCCGTTAAAGTAAAATTACTTATTGCATAACATGTACTGCATAACTGATGTTCTATGAAATGAAACTAAACAAAGAGGGTAAATTTACAACAACTCGCCTACATTTGGAAAGTTATTACACAGTACCCACTCTTGCAATAACTAGCGGACTCAAAATTAAATTAGCATGTATGTTGTCTGTTATCTGATTTCCAACATAATATAGAAATATAGAAAATTTAGAAATATGTCCCAATAGATACAGACATACAATTAACATTAGCATGTCCGTGATCCAACCAAAAAGCGCATAACGAAGCTAAAGACGTTTTCAGTTCAAATATCTACTAATTAAGAAACAATAGGTCTGTCCATCCTAATAATTCTCCCGGTAGCTTTAAGTTTCCCGGAAGAGATCTTTTAGCGGTAAGGTCACAACTTGCTTCAGTAATTTTTAGAGTGTATTTTTTGACGTGACATCGTCTTATAATTCGATGAAGCCGGCTGCACGCCTGCAAAACATGACGTCATGTGCCGTTAACGCCGTTACCTCGCCGCCGGCGTTACCTCGCTCTAAGGCGTAGTTGAAGTTGTCACGTTCAACTAACGTCAGTAACCCGACTTTACAGACAACCATTTTTTAATTATTTAAGTATTTTTTATGTGCAGTAGGCAATAAAGTATTTCTATGTATCTGTCTCTCGTCGCAGTTAATCGCCACAGTCGCTACGATGAAAACCCCCCTTAACACAGAGAGGTGAACTCATTGTTTTGAGTGATCCTTGGATCTCGATGTGTGATTGAGGGTCTTTTTACATTATCCGGGATTCATCGAGAGGTTCGAGTAATCCTTGATGGATTAATGATTAATTGGATGGAACAAGGTTTGCCTACTGAAGCAAGGACAATGGAACTGCATTGGTTTGGTTTCATTTCGTTTGATGCATTCTAGATTTAGTGGGTGTATTTATAATTTAACATGTAATCTGGTTATGTTCCAATTTGTAATCCGATCTGTTTAAAATCATTCCGACGTAATTGAGCAACAAACATCCAAATGCGTGTTAGTAAGTCGCGGGTTCAAACCCAAGCGCACCACTGTCGTTTCGAATTTATGTGCCGCATAATGCGTATAGTACGTATAGCATAAAATGGTGAAAGAAAACATCGTGAGGAAACCGACATGTACCTAGAATCTTTCAAGATCATGTTTGTGTCATCCCCTAACTCGCGTGTGGGTGTTTGTTGCTCAATCACGTTGGCATGATTTTAACAGATCGGGTTGTAATTTGGAACATAGCCAGATTATAGCCTGAAATAGCTTAAAGGCTACATTTTATCGCGAGAAAATAAATGGAACAAGAATTATATAATAATATATACCACGCGATAAAACCACGAAGTGCAGCTAATCTATACATAATATCTAGTTTATTTTGTAGTGGTAGGACTCTTGGCAGAGTCCGCCTGGGGAAGTACCACACCTTTGCCAGCTATTCTACGCAGGGGGTTTGCATACATAATTTCATCAAAAACGTTCTAGCCGTTTCCGAGATTCAGAATCTATATATCAACAATAGGGTACAATCCTCAAAAAAACTAAGTAGCCCGTTAGTTAGATTGCCAAAAAATATTGTACACGTATTTTTTCTTTTGTTTCACAAACAAAAAAATGACGAAGATAGAGCGCTTCGAAATTTCGTGTGACGTCACTTGTGAGTACGATTTTTACTCACGAGTGACGTCGCGACCCCCCACTCTCGAAGTTTGATGGTCTATATCTTTGACGATTGTTAATATTATGAAAAAACAAAAAATACGTGTCCAATATTCTTCCATGATCTAGCTGACGGACTAATTAGAATGGTGTATTTTTGACCCAGTCCGGTACCCTATTTCATCAAAATCGTTGTAGCCGTTTCCGAGATTCAGATTCTATATATACATATATAGAATCGTTGTTCGTTTAAAGGTAGATCTTTAAAACGTTATGAATACTTGAAATTTGTGTCAAGTTTGCGTGTTCAAACTAAGTATTTAACAGATACTAGTTGAAGAGGGACTTTTGTGAAACAGAGGACATGCTAATCCTTTCGTAAAAAGCGGTCGTTAATCTGTTCGTTGTTATTTTAATTAAAATTGTTATGCTTTTGTTTATGTTTGAAGGGGTTTAGTATTATATGAGTATCATTAATCACTTTATGGGAAAACCGTGGTGGTTTAATGGTGAGAATTGGGTTGTAGATTCAAACCCGCTTGCACTTCTAACTATTTTTAAGCAACTTCAATAAAAGGAGAAGTTCTCAATATATAAGATTTGAGAACTTCTCCTTTTGAACATAATTATAATGTTTTTTTTGTATGTATGTGACGTGATAGCTTAAGAATACATTTTTGATTGTTATTTTTTCGGTCAAATATATTTGACTAGTGACCCGCCCCGGCTATACCCGTGGTACAAATACACTCGAACGATGAGGTTTGACTTTACTTTTGTGATAAGAATGTCTAGGTTGTGGAATGCGTTGCCTGAGTGGGTTTTTCCCGATGGTTACAATCTTGGTGTTTTCAAATCGAAAGTGAATCGGTTTTTCTTTTCTAGGTAAACACGCTCCATCGTAGACCGCATGGTAGCTTAACATCAGGCGAGATGGCGGTCGAGTATAAACCTATAAAACTATTAAAAAAGTTGGCAGTCATAGGCACTGCCGATAGAAGTGAAAACTTAACTCAGAATTTGATAGTTTACTTTGGAAACTACGGGGGTGAAATCTGAGGGCATTACTAGTCCGGAATAAATCTTCAAAGCATTCTCGTCTAAATAGGTCTTAGGCCATAGTTCTAGCCTAGATGGCCATGTTTAGAAGACCTATTATACTTGAGACCATAGTCTTCTAGAAATGCGTTAGTATTTCCCCTGAAGATTTCTTTCATTCACGAGCGTGACGCTAGAGCTCAATTCACAGCCTAAGAAAAATCTGTGTTTGGTGCGCCAACAGAAATTTTCATTTAAAACATTTTTTTTTCAACTTTTCTGATGTGTGCTATAGCTTTTAGGTATCGACGGTGAAATGCGAATACCTTCTATCTAACAAACACAAATCCGGGAGATTAAAAAAACGTTTTATTTAGTTTATAAATATATTTTCAAATGATTTTAGGTGATATTTCTACTATAATTTTGATCCTTATTTTTGTTCCTATCATTTTAAAATGTTCCCAGTACCTACATGTAAAATTGAACTTTAATGCATTATAAATAAAAAAGTATTTTTTGCAAAAACTGTTAGATATGAGGTATTGTATTCGCACTGTTCATTCTTCACCGACGCCATCAACATATTTATGCAAAAGTTAAAAAAAGAACAGTCTAGTAGGTCCTGAGATTACCGCGTTCAAACAAAAAAAACATCTTCAACTTTATAATATTAGTATAGATTAAGTAATCGTTTAAATAAGCTTGCTTATCGGTACAGATTAAATTAAAAGTTTAAATGGATTTGTAGATACCAGACCCTCTGCAGATTCTTTACCTTAAGCTCGAATTACTCGCTCTACTTCCGAACGGTAGAGAGAACTCTTGTTTTTGGGAATTTGTACGATTTATTTGGCGGAAGTATTTTCGTTGTCCGTCTTAACTTAATTGGCCTGTGTGCTTTGTTTTCCTTGTTCAACTTTTATAAAAATTAGGTGTTGATTAAATTGATTATTATTATCCTTCTTCATGCTAATCTATACTAATATTATAAAGCTGAAGAGTTTGTTTGTTTGTTTGAACGCAAGGATCTCTGGAACTACTGGTCCGAATTAAAAGATTATTTCTTTGTAAGATAGTCCATTTATCGAGGAAGGCTATAAGGTATTTAACATTACGCTACTATCAACAGGAGCCAAGCATGAATGAAAAATGTTACAAAAACGGGAATGACGGGGATGCTTTTAGAGAGCTTTCGTTGCGTGACAGCATTTGTCATATGTTAAAGGTTGCGTCATTAGAACCTAAAGTAACCGAATTTGTTCAAAATTTGAATTGGTACGACCAATTTTCGATAGATGGCGTAGCAACGCGCGCGCGTTCAGCTAGTAGTATTTATATATTGGAGTTGGCCCCAAGTTCGCCTGTGGTACATTTATAGCACATAAAATATATAGGGTTTACGTACATGTGTTGTGTGTGAATTGTCCACCAATATTTATTTATTATTATTATTATATCCAACAGTGAAAGAATTTTTCACTGTTGGAAAATTAGAAATCGGTCTAGTAGTTCCTGAAATTAGCGCGATCAAAGAAATAAACTCTTAAGCTTTATAATATTAGTATAGATGTCAATAGTTGTTCACGTCAATCATCACGCTCAATCACGTCGTATAGTATGAGTGGATCGGGCTAAAATTTGGAACACATATTATTTTTAGTCTAAAATAAAATTTAGAGGTTGCACAAAAATTCAATTAAAGTAACTCTTATCGATTACGTAGTTTTGTTACCCGTTATTTATCTGCATTAAAAATAGCCTATGTGCTATTACAGACTATTATTTGAATGTGTATTAAATTTCAAACCGATTCGTCCAGCTGTTTCGACGGGATTGAGCAACAAACATCCTTCCATTAAAATTTTTACATAACAATATTCGTAAGATTTTTCAATTGTCAACCATAGTACAAGCTTTGTTTAGTTTGGAGGTCAGATGGTGTTTGTTGTGTGTAAAATATCCACCAATATTTAATGAAATCTAATTTTCACAGTACAAGCGTTTATTATCTAAGAATCAAATGGTATTGCGTGAAAAAAGGCGATCGATATTGACAATTTCATTATTATCTTCTCATTGTTGCGGATGTCGCAATACTGCCAAAACGTCAAAATAATCTATAGGTACTAATATCATAAAGCTGAAGAGTTTGTTTGTTGGTTTGAACGCAAGGATCTCGGGAACTACTAGTCCGAATTGAAAGATTCTTTCTCTGTTGGATAATCCATTTATCGAGAAAAACTAAAGGCTATATAACATTATGCTACTGTCAACAGGAGCAGAGCTGCAATGAAAAATGTAACAAAGACGGGAAAAAATATTGCTTTTTGTGAGCTTTCGTTGCGTGACAGCATGTGTCTATCTTTTAAAGGTTGCGTCATTAGGTACAACCCACAGACTAGGTAGAGAGGTACAACCTAAGGTAAATCTGTTCAAAATTTGAATTGGTACGATAAATTTTCGATAGATGGCGTACCACCGCGCGTCCGATTCAGCTAGTAAATAAATTATCATAGAGTAATAATTATTGTATTTCATATTTTGTTTAATGCAATGTATCTTGGGAGGATGCTACCAGACTACAAAATAGGTACAATTTATAACTAGTTCGGGGAAGGTAGATCCACATTTGTTTTATCAGGTTTGCAATTAAAGAGTTTGAATTTAAGTTTGAAATACTTAATCATCAAAATTCAAATTAAGTTCAGTGTAATAATTATAATGTGAGTTTAAATTGCGAAAGCTTAAAACCGATACATCGACCAAATACTAGTATATATCCCATACAGTCTCCGAAAATCTTTACAAAACACCACTCGAACATTTACAAGCAAGACAGATCTCCGTCGAAATAAAGGGGATACGGCCTTGTAAAAACGACGATCTTTTCTCAAAGTTAAATAAGGCAGGAGCGTCGCCAGAGAGTTTAATTCATTTGAGTGCTCGTAGACTTAGGGAACAGATAAATTGGTCTCATTACACCCAAAGAAAGGGAGGTATTGATTGGAATGCGATAAAGTGGGACAGTGTCACACCGAAACGTATCATGGAAATAGGATAAAGTTGAGTTCTTTTTACATAGATACGAGTGACGAGAAGAGAAGGACACGAGCCTGGTAGTAAGCAGCACGCATGTTCATAATAACATAGTGTAACGCAGCCATTGACATGATGAGACCAAGTCATTCATTACCAAGCACTGAGCTGCGCTTGTCGCCCAGAGATACATCATCAACAACATCAACAGCCCACTAAACGTTCCCACTGCTGGGACTCGGGGCCTTCTCTCGCAAGGAGAGAGTTAAGGCCATAATCCACCACGCTGGCCCAGTGCGGGTTGGCGGATGACACATGACTTCGAAAGATTCTAGGTACATGTCGGTTTCCTCACGATGTTTTCCTTCACCGTTTTAAGTTAGCGGCATTACGCACATGACTTCGAAAAGACAGTGGTGCGGTGGTGGTTTGAACCCGGGGTCTCCGGATCGGCAGCCGCCGTTCTCCCGACTAGACCACCGTAACTTCGATACATATACAATGTTTTATTTGTATGCTCTGTAATTTCACTGGAAACATTTGCTTTCAAAGCGGAACACAGTGATAATTTAACATTACCGCTTAGCAATAGAATAGCTGGCAAAAATGTGGTACATCTTCAGGTGGACCCTGCAAAGAGTCCTTCCACTGAAGTAAGAATACCACAGTAGTTTATCTCAAGTAACAACCTTCGACATCTGTACAGTTAGCACCAAACACATTTTACACCAGACTTTTCGCAGCTGCTAACAAGTTTAAGGTTTCAAGCGAGACTCAATTTACGCTGGCTGTAAAAATAAAAATAAACACAGCATCGAGACGTCTGGAGCAATAGTAGGGACAGTTTTTTTTTCAAATGATAGCGAAGAAAACAAATCTGAAATGTTGTTTAGCTGAAACGTTATTTAAGTAACAAGTCATAAGGCTTAATTAAAACAACCTTTTTTTTTTGGGGGCCGAAAGTGCATCTCATTTTCGAAAAGCGTTTGGTCGATGCGACACGTGACTAAAATACTGGCTTTCATAAGCATTGCTATTCAGCGTAGTGATGCCGACAGCATTCTGGGCAAACTTCCGAGTGGTAGAAGTTGTAGTATGTATTGCCAAACTTATTTTGTAACATTACTGGGTTTTAGATGAGTGACTTATTTTAAGAAGTCAACCGCCGTGTTTTTTTTATTTTTTTTATACATATACAAATTTGGTTCATTAGAACCAAAGGTAACCCTACCACCTCACAAGTTTTACCTCTATATCGATAATTTAATAATATACAGTACGACACTCGCAAATAATGTGGTTCTATAGGTCTATCTATTAGTGACAGAGTTTTCAAATTCGATTTAGTAGATCCAAAGATCACCCCTCAAAAATTTATCAAAGTTCAACTTTAACTATTTAACAATTTTACTTATTGTTCCGCAATTAACTATAATAATAATAATCAAAAAATAAAATCTACATTTTGATTTAAATAATTGTTTATCGGAATGTCTTTTTTAGTTGTTGTTGTTAATCATAAACTATCCATTTAATCATGCGACGGTTCATCAAATGATCATCTTTAGAAAAGTCATAGTGCGTGAGTCAAAGATGATTTCAGATTTGGTACGACAAATTTTCGGCAGGTGGCGTAACAACGCGCACAAGGTAAAGCTAGTTACGTATAAATATATGTAGCATTTCGGTTCCACAGTTATCCCCCAGTAACCAGTATAGATGGTCCGATTAAAGTAGGAACCAAAACCGCGAGTCCTCGACCAATCATCCCCGAGACGTCTGTTAATCTTCATTTACTGTATATTGGACTTTTTATTTCGCTGACACCGCCACCTTTTTCAATTATGAGTTTTAAACGTACTGCTGGGAATAGAAGTCGTTTTATTTGATTTTGTTAAGTTGATTAACTGTTTTTAAGTTGTTAATGGAGAAAGAGGGACTGTTTAACGACACTTCTTAAACAAATTACGAAGGACAAGTTCTCATAAGTTTTGGGAGGACTCTTTCCACAGTCCGCTTGGGGGAAGTAGGTACCATATTTTGATCAGTTATTGTACTACCAAGCAGTAATGTGTCAACATCACTGTTCTAATTTGAAGGGGAATGTTTGTACGGTAATTACAGCGCGTAGAGTTGAATCTTGTATCTCTGGGTAGCGATAATAGTGGAGTGTTAGGTAATGAGTTACACTCTTCATGTTCTAATAGTAGTTAGATATATATTACATATAGTAGATATATAGACACTGGCTGACATTTGAAACTGTGCTGTTATGGGCCAGCGTGTTGCTTACTATCAGGGATATGTCCTGATCGTCCGTCACTGTCTTGTAAAAAAAGTTTTAATGCCACATTATTAATGAGAAAGTTTGTCAATCAATTTGTTTCAATAAATGCCAATTTGTTTGCTTAACCACTTCAGAACTCCTGGATCAATGAATGTTGAATGATGAAATTTGGGCACAATTAAACTATTGTCCGGAATAACCAATATGCTACCTTCTGGCCGCCATCACACAAGCTTTGCTTAGTTTGGGGTCAGATGGTATTGTGTGTGAATTGTCCACCAATATTTATTTATTTTATCTCGAAAAAAAAAAACAGGAAAGTGAACTACGCGGGTAAAACCAAGGAACGCTGCTAGAAATCGGTATGGAATGACGAGAATCAAAGCTTGCATCTGATGGTAAGTAACCCGACCTTTACTGCACATTGCACAATGGTGCCACTTCAACATGAAGCTTTTCAAATCAAACGACACGGTGCATTACGCACCTGAGATAATAAAAATGATTAACTAGATTGTCCTATATTTTCATGAAACATTGCCCTTTAAACTTGTTTAATTTTCCACAAAACTTTCTCAAATGAACCATGATAGATAGATACCAATTTCTTCGGGACGTGTTCTTTCCCAAATATATTTATCAAACTATTTCTCAAATTTTTCTAGGAATTATCCAGAGTTTTTTCGTTAGACCAACTCTAGACCAAGTCCACTCAATGAAATGAAATTTCACTCACAAGTAAGCACTCTACTGGCTTGAGAGCAAAAGATAGTAGAGCAATCTCTTCCAAAACTATTTTATTCAGTGGTTGGAGTTTTCAAATATCTAAAAGATTTGAACGTTTGGCAGCCAAAAGTAAAGTAAAAGTTTAGTTGAAGTCACCTCATCGATGTTGCTGTTAGAAATTTAGTTTTTTGGGTGGTTTTATTTAGTTCTCCTATCTGGCTAGCAGTAGGTACTTTAACAACGATAGTAGTATGCGAATGTTAGAAGTTATGGGTATGTATTTGAGAAAATATCTAGGAAATATTTCATTGAAAATGTGTTTCAAAATATTCATGGCTTTAATGTGTTTCCTTTCGCGTAATATAAGTTTAGACCTCCCAGCTCGAAAAGTGGCATCGTTTCATGATTGATGTTCCAAAGACACGAACGAAGAGATTTGACTCTGCTTTTGTGAGAAGAACGTCAAGGCTGTGAAATACGTTGCCTGAGTGGGTATTTCCGATAGTTACAATCTTTGTGTCTTCAAATCGAGAGTGAATCGGTTTTTTCTAGGTAAACACGCTCCATCGTAGACCGCATCGTCGCTTAACATCAATCGAGATGGCGGTCAAGTGTAAACCTATAAAATTAAAAAAAAAAAACTATGTCCAGCAGTGTCTACAGGCTGGAGATGATGATGATCAATTTAAGTTTGTGCTGTTTAAACATCGTTTATGTGTAAGTCATACCTATATTTTACTTTACGTAATGCTATATTATTCTGGTATTGACTTCCATTAATGAGTATTGTACCCATATTGAAATAAATGAATTAAGTTGAATAATATTCCTTTATGAAAGTCTTTAGTATGCCCTCATTTACCTTATTGCCAGTTTGGGTTATTAATGTTATCTTACTTTGATTAATCTCAAATTAACTTAAATTATATTTATGGAAAACGTGACTGTGATTCGAAATGGTATTTTTTAAATTATATTTGATGTTGGAATAGGTTTAATCATATCTTTAGAGTTCTGGACGGATTAGGTTAAAATTTAGAATGCAGATATGTGAAAAGCTCATTATTAACTGTTTAAGACCAACATTTACATATCCATAAATTGTCCTTTCCTAAAATTTACGTAGGCGTAGTCGCGGTCAAATACTTTTTTTTCTCTTTTTTTTTTTTTACTGTGGGCAGAGCCTTTATTATCTAAACTAAAATACAATGAGAACTACACTACGCTACATACCTAACAACTACTTACACTAAGCACACCTGAATTATCCATAGTCCAATTTTCTTGGAGGTATTAGAAGTACATAGGCTACTATTTATCCCGGTTAAATAACGGGATCGGGTATTATGCGGTTGAAACCGCGCGGTACAGCTAGCTAGTATGTATTATTTAAAACCAAAAACTTACATATAAAACAATGAATAAATTCTTCTAAGTAATAGTTTTTTTGTTGTGAAAAACTTTCGACCTACCAAAGGAATGTCTGCCTTTCATACAAAGGAATGCTACCGGTCGATCAAAGAAACAAAAGTGGAATCATTTATGTGTGTTCCGAATTCGTTTTAGGTACCATGTGTCACTTTTAGGACTAGATAATGTGATTGTTTTGAAACAGTGACCGGCATAGTTAACTTCATTTAGGAGGTGAACCCTGTATCCCACACTAGGGATGTCCTGTGTTGTGGGATTCAGTGTTTTACTCCATATGGGTATGTGATCTTGTGTAGTAACATTAGACATGATGGTACTTTCTCGTTCAAGAAATAATGAGTGAGAAAAAAAAAAGATAAGGCCAGTTTCGAATCATACAAATTCGTGAAAGCCAATATCAGTTATACAAACAAAAAAAACCTAAATACCTAATTATGTATACAACATCAGTGCTATTTAATACCAAACTTCTAAGTGATAGTTCTTCTGCCAGAAGTCCCTATGACTATTTTTTTTTTCAAATTAAATCAATGTCTCCCATATACTCGCTTGCAGCCTCGTGAATTTATTCCTCTTTAAATTATTGCCTATTCTTCTAAGCATTTACTACAAACGCGTGCACACCGTATGTTAGACATGAGTCAATCGAGGACGAACTTTTTTAGTTTTATTTTCTTCCTAAACGTAGTAAAATAATAGGCGTTTTTCTCGCCTAAAACACAGGTTCTTCCTAGTTCAGGTTAATAAAATTAATATGCCTGTTTATAGTTGCAAGAAAATATTGTTGATTTAAGTTCTAATTTATTGTTTTTTTTGTTTAATAATTAGAAACGAGACGAGCAGAACATGTGCCTGATGGTAAACAACATGCCTGCCACATAACAACACAGTGACACTATTGAAACATGAAGAGTTCAAATTGTTACCTAGCACTGCACTGCGTTCGTCACCCAAAGATCTAAGTTGTTATATCTCTAAGCCCTGTAATTTCTCTGGAAACATTGCCGTTCAAACCGGAACACAGTAATGTTAACTCTAAGGGTTAATTTCTTACCAGCATCGATGATTGCTTCATACGCTTTCTCGAGCAATATTCTGCACATGGGGTCCATGGTGTGCGCCTGTTTGTAATGGACGCCGAAGAACGAAGCATCGAACTTGTTCACGTTGTTGATCTTCCCGGTCCTTTGCGGGATCTCGGGGTGAGCCAACTTCCATCGTCGCGCGTCTGCTGATATCAAGTCCACCTGTAACACAAAATAATTTAATATTCTCAGAAATAAAACTAATCCGTTTATAAAAAAATGACAGTCAGAAGACATGTCATCATCAGACAGTGAAAAGATAGGAACTAAAAGGCAATGTTTCCAGTGAAATTACATGGCTTAGAGATATAACATAATTTTTCACTTCTATCGACTTTTTTTTTTAAATAAAGAGTGACGAGACGAGCAGGACATGTGCCTGATGGTAAGCAACATACCTGCGACATAACAGCACAGTGACACGCAGCTATTGGAACATGAACAGCCAAAATCATTACCTAGCACCGCACTGCGCTCGCCACTCAGAGATCTAAGTTGTTATATCTCTAAGCCCTGTAATTTCTCTGGAAACATTGCCCTTCAATCCGGAACACAGTAATGTTTGCACATTACTGCTTGGAGGTAGAAAAACTGACAAAGGTGTGGTACTTCCCCAGGCGGACTCTGCTAAGAGTCCTACCAGTACAGGGACTAGAGGTTTTCTCTCACAAGGAGAGAATCAAAGGAACAACCCACCATGCCTGCTAAATCCGAATTGACAGATGACACATCTCTTCGCAAGACGCTTTTCTCAAAACACTCCGGTTTTCTCACGATGTTTCCCATCATCGTCAAAACCAGTAAAACACAAACTAGCATTTGAAAAACTACTGAAAAGTGTAGCCGGGATTCGACCCTATAACCTCTAAATTGTGTAAACGGACTTACTACCTACATGGCCAACACGACATTTTTCGACATAGTCCATCAACTAAAGAAATATTTAATCAAAATACTTAAATCAAAATGATCTAAATATTTCCAGATTAAACCTTTAACCTTTTTAGGATGACATCTGACTGAAACCACTTTTCTATGCGACATCTTTTTGGAAATGTCACGGCACGGGCCGGTGATTTCACCGAGCAAATGGCCCCATGTGTCATCTGGGGGGCCCAAATTAATATTTCAACGTCACGACAACTTCATCTCACCACAGAAATAAGCAGAATTGGGCCCAGATTAATGAAACAGGCGAAATAGTTGGGTTGTGTGTTGTAGATTAAGAGATAGTGGTCGTTCTGTCTAATTAGTTTTGTTTTTCTAAACTCGCAAAGGACTCTGCAAAAAGTTGCATCATGCGTCAAACCCTAATAAAAAGATATATGGTCACATTCCAGTCTCCGTGTGTTTTACGAATATACACACAGCAACGTCTAATCTGTGTTTGTAGCTCTTGGTTAAATTGTCCAAAATGTAGTGATATTCATGGAATAGACTTCTTCACACTTGTCTAAATATCAATCACAATAACCGTACTTTCATTAAAGTATAATCAAATTATTCAATTTATTTTGCATGGATGATTATATACCTATGGAAGTCGGCATCAAATAGCCCCTACCCCTTACCAGACTTTAGGTAACCGCAAACGACGCAAGACCTAAAACACCTAACCTATCGTACCTATACCACCAATCAATTTATTATATCTTTGCGAAACGCATATAAATAATACCTGACAAATGAATATCTGCGACCAGCAAAATTTTTCGCAAAAAAAATCTTACTTGAACTACTGTAACTGTACAATAGGTACTAGCTACATAATTGACAATTGTTTTCTATTCTATGTAAGAAATCTAACGTCCCAAAAATTACGCGATCAATATTTAACAACACTGAAAATTTCTACACAAATCTGTGAGCCCTGCGCAAGGAGAAATAAAACATCGTTTTACTGGCACTGAAATGATTATTACATAAAAGGAAGACCCTGTTATCGTATTCTATTATCAACATCTTCAAACAAACCGGCGTAATCGTCGCTCACCCTCATCAAAGGACGTAATCTGCTGCGTCGCCGGCTCCCGGTCTATACGTGGGAGAGAATAGGTTTTCCTCAATCAATTGCCATTTTTAGGGTGTACAACCGAATCCGCGGGGAAAATGTGGCAGGAGGTTAATGAAATCGTCGGAACTGGCAACCCCAGCGAAATATCATGAATTTCTGATGTTAAGCTTCTGTAGCGAACGAGTTTATTTGATTAGGTTCATTTGCTATCAATGAATTCCGTTCCGAGGTTTAGTTCGAATCTAAATTAATTAGAATTAGGGTTGGGTCTTATAGAAATTGTTTGTCTTCCTTTGTTTATTTTGTTTTATTTTGACGTCAACCTGTACCTATTTAATACGGAACACGTACAGAGTAGAGAGCGATGTTTTTGCAAATAGTGTACATAATTTTGACTGACCTCGTGGCTTAGTTGGTAGTAGCACTGCCTGCGAAGCCGAGGGTCGTGGGTTCGATCCCCACCCAGTGCAAATATTTGTGTGATGAATTCAAATGTTTGCACTGTGTCTGGGTGTTTCTATGTATAATAAGTATGTATTTAAATCTATATAAGTATTATATCAGCTATCTGGCCGCCATCACACAAGCTTTGCTTAGTTTGGGGTCAGATGGTGTTGTGTGTGAATTGTCCACCAATATTTATTTATTTATATTTATTTAATTATGTAAATGTAAAATACCTGATGATGTTAGAACGTTTAGAATACTGTGGATTTCGCATTTAATACAAAAATCAATAAAGCATGGTGAAACAATGCAGCTGATGCCATTTAAATCAGGAAGCCAAGGATCGGGCTGAGTGACATATTATTGGATAAACTTATGTCCAGTTACGGCTGGTCTAGTCGGCAATTTGTCGATCCGGAGCACTTGGCTCGAATCCCACGTGAACCAGTGTTTTTTTCGGTTCACTATAATGTTTTACAAACATTTTTTGACAAAACATCACTTTAAAACCAACTAATCGGATAATATTCATTGCAAAAACTTAACAATGTAAAAATATTTCATTCTACAAACAACGTTTCGCCTGATATTTATTTCAAAAATACCTTACGTCAACAAATGTTTTATTTTACAAACCATCATTTTATAACCAATTACATGGCAAACGTTTCACTTAGACAATGTATAGAATGACATTTTATATTTTGTCAATTTTTCATTTCACAAATTCATTCTTTTTACAAATTTAGCATTTCCTGAAACAGAATTTACAACAAATATTTTAAAAGTACCCGATACATTGTTTATGTAAACTATCAATTCTGGTTTCTGTCGTTGACTTTCGACTAACGCTCCGATTAGGGTCTATCACTGAAAATTGACTCCGGGTGAGCTCCCGCCAGAAGCACTGCGGTCACCCCTGAGTGTCGCTTCTCCATACTCGGCCTCCCTTGAGCTTCTGGCTCCCGCATTTTTATATACACTCTAGGGGTAGTAGCGACAAGACTAGGTGGAGTCGGGGTGCTCCGAGTCGGATTTGGGTCCGAAGTAACCTAATCGTTCCGGTGTGGTTATTTAGATATTCAAAAATTACAATCAAGTTTTGATGTAATTTTTTGAATGTTTGTTTTTTATGAGTTGTTTGTCAAACAACACATTATAATATGAAAATTTGTCAAGCGCTGGTTTTGTTTTTAAGCATTTGGTAGTTAACAAAAATTTTAAAAGAATCATTTGTCAAATAATACGTTATAGAATGAATGTTTGTCAAATAATCACTTTGAGATATAACCAATTTGTTAAACATTTTTTTGTATAATAATCATTTCACTACCCGTGAGTTTGCCTAACGTTGGTTATAACATGTCGGTTTGTGAAAAAAAGTTTTTTAAATGAACGGATACCGTTTTTTTCAAAGGCGTTTGCGTGATGCTGCTAACTTAATGGGGACAGAAACCGGCATATTCTAATCTTTCGAGGTCATGCGTCAAATACCAACACAAACTGGGCAACTGTTGTGGTGACTCTTTTCTTGTGAGATAAAGCCCCGAGTCCCAGCAGTAGTAACATTTAGTGGGCTGCTTATACTATGTGCAGCAGTGAACAATCAGGGGCTGAAAATGACAGGACAGATGTAAAGAGTTCTTCATAACCATCATCATCAGCCGCAAGACGTCCACTGCTGAACATAGGCCTCCTCCCTAGATTTACACAACAAACGGTCCCGCGCAACCTGCAACCAGCGGTATCCGGCAACCTTTGTGAGGTCATCTGTCCATTTAGTGGGAGGCAGTCCAACACTGCATCTTCCGGTTCGTGGTCGCCACTCAAGACCCTTTCTTTCCCATCAGTTGTCAGTTCTGCGAGCGATGTGGCCTCCCATTGCCACTTCAGGTTGCTTACTCCTTGAGTTATGTCGGCTACTTTCGTTATTTTGCAAATAACGTCATTATGGATTCTGTCGCGCAAAGACATCCTTACCTTATTGAAAAGGTTTTCCTGCAGATGCACGACGGAGTCTGAATCCGGGAAGTAGCCTGAGACGCCGGTGATGAGGACCTCGTCTCCAGGCGTGGGGTGCGATAGCCGGTGCCCCGACGTCAGCCTGTCCTCTGCTACTAATGTTGGTGCCATCTGGAAACAAAATGGAATAGATTTTATTTTTTAAGGAATTCAAAATAGGAGAGAGTTCTTTTTAGGGTTCCGTAAAACGTAAAAATGGTAGCCATATAGATTTGTCATGTCTTTCTTTTTTCTTTCTTTCTCTCCCAGACACTTTTTTCTGAAACTATATATACTATACCGTTGAAACTTGGTATATAGATGTATTCTGTAAACCGCATTAAATTTTTTCACAAAATAAAAATCAAAACAAAAAAATTTTGGGGGTGCCCCATACTTAGAACTAAAACTAAACATTTTTTTTTCAGCAATCCCATACGTGTGGTGTATCTATGGATAGGTTTTCAAAAATGATATTGAAGTTGCTAGGGTAATTTTTTTCTATGCTGAATTATTTGCGCGAGGGACAATTCCAAAGTGTTAAATGTGTGCCGTCTCCCCCGTAACTTCTAAAATAAGAGAATAATAAAACAAAAAAATATAAATGATGTAAATCACCATGCAAGCTTCCTCCGAAAATTGGTTTGAACTCGATCACAAACACACTATTATTAAAACATCGATCAAAGTTACAACGAACTACTGCTTATGTTTTATGTAACTAGGTACTTTGGAACCCTTCATGGGCGAGTCCGACTCGCACTTGGCTGCTTTTATTTTTTTGTACGTGTGTTACGAAATGGATCCACCAATAGTAAATAAATTTTTATGGTTCTCTTTTGTTTGGTAGATCATAGTTCATAGGTTATCTAAACTTTATTGAAATCGGTGTAATAACGGGTTTTGATACATAAACAAAAAACTAAAATTTAGGTACTTTCATTCATCTGGATGACTTAGCGAGTTTCTTAAGACATTTGATCGAGTGTCTGGATTTAATTTTAAATTGAATTTGCTCTTTGTTTTTTTTTCAGATGATGTGGTGATAACAAACTCAGTCAATTCGTATACCTAGTCTAAATAAATACTCTGCAGTGCAGCTAAAATCGAACCTAAGAGTTCACGACTGTGAAATCTGACTTTCTAGCCGTTAGACCAATGAAATTGCATTTATAAGCCTCTTTAAATATATTTTTTTAAATGCCTCTTCCTTTTTCTCAAATCTCTCTTTCCATCCTATGGTTGCCTGGAAGATATCGCTTTTAGTGATAAGGTCGCCAATTGCTTTTGTTTTGTTTTTAAATTAAGTGCAATAAAGAGTTAATCTATCTATCTATCCATAAAATTGCTTTTATTAAATTACTTATTGATTTATTTTTCAATTGAGGATTGTTATTGAAATAGTACGTAGTACGTAGTTTGCGTTTAGCTATTCAATCATTTATATTCAACTTAAAATACCTTTATTGTAATACATACATTTTATTATGTGTTAATTGATAATTTAAATATCCAAATAACTGCATAAATTTGCGAACTATTTTACGAATTTACTTTATTACGTGCAATTAGACGTCACAATCATCAGTAAAGACACAAGAGGACGTATTCAAAAATCTTTCTGAGCAAACTTAAACCCGTATTTTAGTTACGTGCTATACGCGTGAGCATGCTTACGTGAGCCAAAACAGGTCTCAAGTACTTTTTTATAGTAAGTATGGAGTGAAAAGAAAAAAAGTTACGTCATAGCATTTTTTCAACGCGACCTTAATTACTTGACTAAATGAAAACATATTGGAGCACATTTCTCCCATTACACCATCTTACACACAAACTAAATAAAACTTGTATTATGGGAGTCAGACAGCTGATATAATACTTATATGTATAGTTGTAAATACACATAAAAATACCCAGATACACAAAAAATGTTTGTACTCATCACACAAATGTTTGCTCTAGATGGGAACAGAATCCACTACCTATGACTTCACCGGCAGATTTACTACCATCTAAGCCACCAGACTAAAGTTAATTCACTTTTAGTAAATTGACAAAAGTCATTATCTTAGCATCACTATTCATTATGACTATGCCGCCAGCATACTGGACAAATTCAAATCTTTATTTGCTACCAAGTGTACTTTACGGTCATAAGTTAATAGTACAGTGACTTATTATAACTCAGTCGCTCGGTCATTGCAAATTTTATAAAAGCACTTGGGAACTAAAAGAAAATTACGTACATTAAAAGACCGCACGTAATGATACACTAAAATTTTAGAGAGTAAGTAAAAAGTAGAGTAAAATTTCTCTATGTATCAACAATAATATCAACGATACGAGAGGTGATGATGAGATACCTTTGATACGAATTTATGTTAAGTATCACTAAAATAATATTTTACGAAATAAAATCAGTTTGTTTTTATTAAAACCGATTAACGAGTCAGTTGTAACTCCGAATAGCAAAAAACTAAAGCGTCTCGATTATGTTTGTGTCAGCAATCTGTATTGAGTACTTTTTCGTTTAAAAAAACAATGGCAAATAGCGACACTTCCAAAGGTAAACATTTTACTTATTTATCTATTATTAAGAGCCCATTAAGCCCCAATGTTGAGCAAATACCTCCCTACCATTCTTCTATTTTTGTCTGTCAAGAGTCAAAGTAGGTAGGTACTCCATCCAGGTAATCCAGCTAGTCTTTAAAGTGTTTGTCTTTTTGGTCTGCCACATCGTCGTGACGATTCCCATCTGGCTGCCACTGGGTGGTGATCTTATCCCGGTGATCATCTGATATTTGGTTGACTGGTCCACTGTTCAGCACAATGGTTTTTTTTACTATTATAGGTTCGCACTTGACCACCACCTCATGTTAAGCAAGGTACTTAAAATGGTTGGCTTCTTTGGTCAAATCAGCTGTTTTTATCTTTGAACGCAGTGTGGTGTTTGTTATAAGCTAAACTAAAGGCTTGTGAAAACTAAACACATACAGCCCATTCTATGGTGACATGGTTCAAACCTCAACCTCACGTTTGAAAACATACGTATTCGTCACTAGAGCCCCACAACTTCCACCTAAAATAAACCTTAATTCTACGTAAAAAAGACCTTAATACAACGCAAAATAAACGTTAACAAATTCTTAATAAGCTTCATTAATTCCCACTAATACCAAAACTCTAATGGAACTTAAACTTATGCAAATAATACACCGCTACCTATAGTGAAGCCGGGGTCAAACTGTGTTTAAGACTTTAAATATTCATTGTATGGAAAACATTGTTATACATAGTGGATTTAAATTTCAACTGATTTGAATTTATAACACCACGTGTGTGGTGGAATAAATAGTTATTTTTTAAACCCGGACGCAAAAACAACAAGGTTTTGTAAGTTACGGCTGGACTAGTCGGGAGGACGAAGACTGCTGATCTAGAGCCCTTCGTTTGAATCCCAACACACCAATGTCTTTTTGAAGTCATGTACCTACGTAATGCCACTAGCTTCAAAATGGTGAAGGAACACATGGTACACTGCTAGTATACTCTGGGCCTTCCTTCACAAAATGAGAGAGTGCAGGTCATAATCTACTATACTCTACGAGTCCGAGTTAGCGGATGATATTTATATTTCGTCAAAAAATGAAATTCTCCACATGAGCTAATTTCTTCACGATGTTTTCCTTCAGCTTTGAAATCAGTTGTGATAACAAACTTTTACGTAATATATGTATTTGAATAATCAAAAGGTGCGAACGGGGTTCAAATTTACGACTTTATGATTAAAATTCACATTCCCACCACTTCTACCCATTCTAACCTCTAAGCCGTCCACTTCTGCTAATGGTTAAAGTGGGATATATTTCTAAACACAAACTTCATATATATACATGTTGTTAGTAATTCATCGAAGATATTTGAAATATGGCATAAGTAACCCACTAAATGCTAGGACTGAGGCCCTTCTCCCGCAAACTGACTTTAGACTGACTCCGTGGCTTAGTTGGTAGTAGCTCTGCCTCCAAAGCCGAGGGTCGTGGGCTCGATTCCCACCCAGTGCAAATATTTTTGTGATGAATTCAAATGTTTGCACTGTGTCTGGGTGTTTATATGTACAATAAGTATGTATTTAAAACTATATAGGTATTATATCAGCTATCAGGCCGCCATCATACAAGCTTTGGTTAGTTTAGGGTCAGATGGTGTTGTGTGTGAATTGTCTACCAATATTTATTATTTATAAAGAGAGGGTAAAGGCCCTAAACTACCACGAGAGCCCAGTGCGGTTTCGTCGATGACGCGTGCCCATACAGACGTACATAATACATACGTTCTAGAAACATAAAGGTTGCCTAATGAATTTCCCTCTACCGTTTTTAAGTTAGCCTCATTATGCAAACTATGACTTCGAAAAGACGAATGTGCAAAGTACAGAGTGATTTGAGCTAGAGGCTCCGGATCAGTAGTTGCCGTTCTCCCGACTAGGCCACCTTTAAGTTTTGTAATAATTGTATGCGTTCACATTTTTGTGCCAAAGTTACCTTCCGTCATAATGATTTAGATCCGCCACTGTGATTTTTCCCTATAGATCTCATTTCACAGTTATATGTAAATATTCAAAATAAGCGAAATGCCTTTGTCCAAAATTGTTCGCTGTTACCTATCCGATAACAGACTAAATTAGTACACGCATAGGGTTGAAATTAGAAAAGCGTGTTTATCAAACTGATTAAAGCTATCACATTATTGTTCACAACATAATTAACAAACCGTGCTAAATATGTTGGAGCAAATTCTGTATACTTCGATGCAATTTCATGCAACCGACGTAATTTTACTAATGAACATAGTACATGAAACTATTTCGAAATGACGAGAGTTTATAAAACGAATGAACACGTTCAATACCACATTCTTTATAACAGACGTATTTAAGCCGTGAAACCGTATATTACGTGAACGGATCGGGCTGAAATTCGGAACACAGATAAATTATAGTCTGGAAGAACACATAGGCTACTTTTATCCCGGAAAACGGGAACGGGAACTTCGCGGGTAACACCGCTGGGCGCTGCTAGTTTTAATAAGTATGTATTTAATACTATATCAGTATTATATCAGCTATCTGGCCGCCACCGTACAAGCTTTGCTTAGTTTGGGGTCAGATGATGTTGTGTGTGAATTGTCCACCAATATTTATTATTTACTAGCAGCCCGTTCCGGCTTTGCTCGGATAATAACCTAGATACCAACTGCAGCGCCATCTGCCGGGCTGATTTGTGAATTTAAACCATCGAGGGCCCTACCCAAACGCATATAGAAAAAATAATTCAAATCGGTTCAGCCGTTTAGGAGGAGTTCACTAACAATGAAAAGTAACATTGATTTTTATATCTATAGATATATGTATTATTAATTTTGCTTACTATAAAATGTGATCTAAAAATGAAGTCAAACATGAAACAAAAAACTGTATTAAATCACTACCGCTTATACTAGACTGTTTACAATTAGAATTAAAATTACAGAACTAAAATAATGAAATAATTCCTGAATGTAGATTTTTGTTGCAAAGATAATACAAATGGTCAAGGACTACACAAAAAATCAGAAACAATATTTCTTTGAAAGAAATATTGATTTAGCGATTTTGTTTTTTCGAAATTATATTTAAAAAAAATAGATCTATCTTAATATATAGGCTATCATAGAATTTGTCTAGTGGGTATAAATATGTTAATATTAAACAGTGCGTAGTGAGAGCAATACCGTCGATATCAACTAGTTAAATAGAGTACGTGATAAATTACAATTTAATGCTAAGAATGACATAAATAAATAATAAATAAATATTGGTGGAAAATTCACACAAAACACAATCTGACCCCAAACTAAGCAAAGCTTGTATGATGGCGGCCAGATAGCTGATAAAATACTTATATAGTTTTAAATACATACTTATTATACATAGAAACACCCAGACACAGTGCAAACATTTGAATTCATCACACAATTATTTACACTGGGTGGGAATCGAAGCCACGACCCTCGGCTTCGCAGGCAGAGCTACTACCAACTAAGCCACGAGGCCAGCCATTGGACCATGGCGTAAGTATAACCTTACGTAAAAGGTTATAACGATAATGTATAATCAATTAATACCATTCACACAAACGAAACCTATTATTAAATATCCAACGGTAACCATTATTACGGTGCCTGGAAGAGATTATTATCAGCGACAAACCTGTTATTGGTGACGCTAGTACATAAGTGTTATAATGTAATATTTCTGTTTGTAAGTCACAATAGAGCGTTATATATCTATCCATATTTAACGCGATAAATGGAATATAAATGTGCAAAAAATAGATATTTTTTGGCCATTAATGGTTGTCTGGAAGAAATCGCTATAAGGTCGCTATTTATGGCACTAGTTATTATGTTATTTTCTAAGCTATTGTTTTTTCAATGTATGTGTCTTCTGGTGTGCATAATAAAGTATTTATAGCTATCTGTCTGTCATTTGTGTTAAACCTGAGCAACGCACTCGCTATCTCCGTATTTAATTTAAAACGAATCTAATAAATTCAGTCGATAAAGAAATAAGTCGCTATTTATGGCACTAGTTATATGTGTGTTATTTTTTGTGCTATTGTTTTTTCACTGTTTAATGTATATGTCTTCTAGTGTGCATAATAAAGAGTTTATGTCTGTCTGTCTGTCATATGTGTTAAACCTGGACAATTTGCTCGTGCTATCTCCGTATTTCATTTAAAACAAACGTAATAAATTCAGCCGTTAAAGAAATAAGGCACTACACAAAGTTTGTAACACAAATACTTTGACGCATTAAAACTTAGAATTTAATCAAAAACAACATTTCCAAGTTAACTCACCTTTGAAACTAGTCAGTCCAAATATTTCCAAGCCGGGAATCGAACACGGGACGTAGGCACCGGCAGACAACCACTGCACGTCTGGACACGACGACCCTGCTCGAATGTATATAAAATGGACAATTAGGAATTTTTTATTTATACGGGGTGATCGAAAACATTAAGCTAGTATGGAACTAAGCTAAATACGATTTAGAGTGATAAATAAACTCTTTATTGCGCTTAATTAATAAAAACAAAATATAGAAACACCTTGAAACAAAGTAGCTATTGGCAACCTTATCGCTAACAGCGGTTTCTTCCAGGCAACCGTAGGATAAAGAAGAAGATATGAGTAACAGAAGACGGGGGATACAAAATGAAAGTGATATAAAAGTAGTGCCGTATTTAGGCACAGCTTTCAAAATGTAAAATGTAAAATTAGTGTGTTACAAACTTTTTTTAACAAGCTTTAAAAAATAGTTTGAGTAAGTACGTATGGATAAATGTGTTCTTTAAAGGTTAAAAAAACACTATGCGTAAGATTAAGTGTGTTATTTAACGCTATTAAAAACACTATACTATATTAGTGTGTTATTAAAAATTGTTTTTAATATTTTGCAATTTGAACATAAAAAATAAATTAAAACACTACACATGACTTACTCGTAATCACAATTCTGTGAGTTTAGAAACACCGTGGTCACGAGAAGACTCAAGAGTGATACAGCCATACATATATAGTGCTTTCATTATTTAAAGCTTTTAAAAAACACTGTAAATATTGTGAATAGGGTACAGCACCTCTACCGCCTAACGAAAAACGCTTTGACGCTTTGATGCTATGACGTTGCTGTCTCTTTTCTTCTCGCTTGAAATGAAAGAGACAGCAACGTCAAAGCATCAAAGCGTCAAAGCGTTTTTCGTTAGGTGGTAGACCCCCCGGACTGGGTCAAATATACACCATCCTAATTAGTCCGTCAGCTAGATCATGGAAAAATATTGAACACGTATTTTTTGTTTTTTCATAATATTAAAAATCCTAAAATAAAAATATATAGACCATCAAACTTCGAGAGTGGGGGGTCGCGACGTCACTCGTGAGTAAAACTCGTACTCACAAGTGACGTCACACAAAACTTCGAAGCGCTGTATCTTCGTCATTTTTTGTTTGTGAAACAAAAGAAAAAATACGTGTACAATATTTTTTGACAATCTAACTAACGGGCTACTTAGTTTTTTTGAGGATTGTATCCTATTAGTGTGTTATATGACTAGCTTAGTAGCACAGTTGCTTAGTTAGTTAGTAGTAGTACGACACTCTTGTGCGAAAAAGACTTCAAAATCTTGAACGTTGCTAGCTTATCGGTTTTTTATCGGATACACGTCGGAGCGTGTGCACGTGATCAGCTTTATCTAATACAATTTTTTTTTCTATCGGAATGCTCGTGGATCGAAAGAGCGACATCGTTTCATGGTTGATGTTCCAAAGGCACGAACACAGAGATTTGACTCTAGTTTTGCGATGAGAGCGTCTAGGCTGTGGAATACGTTGCCTGAGTGGGTTTTTTCCGATGGTTACAACCTTTGTGTCTTCAAATCGAGAGTGAATCGGTTTTATTCTAGGTAAACACGCTCTATCGTAGACCGCATCGTCGCCTAGCATCAGGCAAGATGGCGGTCAAGTATAAACCTAAAATTGTATAAAAATAGTAATCCTACCTGCGAAGCCGTGGGTTGTGAATTCCATACCCACCAAGTGTCAATATTTTTTTGATGTATACAAACATTTATTATATGTTTGCCTCTCATTTTACAGACCTTGCTTAATTTGGGTCTACTTTTAAATATGTGAGTTGTAGGAGGAATATCTAGCAATATTTATTTGTATTTATTTTCGGTAAAAAATAAATACATTCGTGGTCGATCCAATAAAATTTTACTTTATTCGGAATAAGTCAATCGGCCTGTATATTTGTTACGTCGGTCGTTATACCGTCAATATGGTCAGAGTTACTATCGGTTCCAGAAAATTCGGAAACATTCTAGATAGATTTACATTTAGTTGTGGTAGGACTCTTCGTATTCAGTCTTGGAGAAGTTTGGAGAAGCGCCACACCGTTGCCAGTTATTCAGTTACCTTTGCGTGATGAATTCAAACATTTGTAGTGTACAAACATTTGGGTGTTTCTGTGTATAATAAGTACATAATACGTACTTAATATGTACATATTATATGTAGATAATAGTACTTAATATGTACATAATACATATTATGTATTTTCAACTATACAAGTATTAAATCAGCTATCTGGCCGCCATAGTACAAGCTTTGCTTAGTTTCGGGTCAGATGGTGTTGTGTGTGTATTGCCAACAATATTTATGTAATTATTATCTAACCGAAAAGCACAAATTTACATAATGTACAACATACTGTATTCCAACTTGAAGGGCAATGTTTTTAAATATATTTTAGGGCAATTAGAAAATTAAAGTTTTTAAATTTTCGCAATTTGAACTAATATTGCAAACAATACATATTAATTCACGATCTTAACTTTATTATTATCTAATTATCGCGACGTTTTGACAGAGTTACAACGAGCCGAACAGGACAAGAATACTGCAATAATACTTAGGATTGCAATTAAATTGGTGTTATGTTTTCTGGTTTGAAGGGAAATGTTTCCAGTAAAATTACACGGCAAAGAGATAAAACATCTTATATATTTTGAAGTGAAAACTTCTTTAGGCGCGCCTAGACAAATCTTTCGTGGGGTGTAAATTGAATTCAGGCATCACGCTCGTGTATGATAAGAAATCTTCGGGTAAACTCGGGACCTTGGCGATTGGGCATCTAGAAATGCGTCAGCCAATGGGAAATGCTGAAAGGGCGTGGCCTCGCCATCATGGCATGGCCATCTAGAAATGCGTCAGTAATTCCCATTGGCTCCGGTTACTCCCGTGTAGTTTCCAAGGTAAACTATCAAATTCTTAGTTATAAGTTTTCACTTCTATCGACAGTTCCTATGACTGCCAATTTTTTTGTTTGAACGCGCAAATCTTAGAGACTACTGAACCGATTTCATCAACTATTTTACCGTTGGATATGTACGTGATCCCTGAATACTAAAGATTGTATATTATCTATCACAGGCAAAACCGGGGCGGACCGCTAGTTAGAAATAATTCATAAATATCGAGCCTACGTAAATATGACAATGTCGTCACGTTTAGGCTTATAACATATTGTCTATTTTCACTTTCTGTCCGCGACAAGGCACGCTTTGTTTGCAAATGAGTGTTCAGAGGCAATGGTGACCCGTGGCTTTGGTATATCATTAGCATACGTAACGTTATCAGTGCATAAACAACGTTTAACAGCTCCACTGCTTGGACTCTGGTTTCTCTCATAAGCGCCAGAATTGAGATGAACAGGACGTCTACTCTCGTCTACTCTACGGTTTTGTTGTTTCTCTCATAAGCGCCAGAATTGAGATGAACAAGACGTCTACTCTCGTCTACTCTACGGTTTTGTTGTTTCTCTCATAAGCGCCAGAATTGAGATGAACAGGACGTCTACTCTCGGCTTCTATACGAAAACGTAATTTCGAAATAAACTCGTGACTTTCCTACTCCGATTCTACTTCGATCCGTCGTTTTGTCCATTTAAATGTTGTAAACTCTAATTAGAGTAGGCTTAGAACATTTAAACGTCAAACAATGTTCGATCGGACGAAACGAAGTAGAACCGGAGTAGAGTGGTGAGTTTTTTTTATCGAAATTACGTTTTCGTAGAAAGAGAGTAGACGTCCTGGCTCAAAATACCTATACCGTTCTTTAATTAGTGCGGCAGGTAGATTGTGGGGATATGGGACATGTTTTTTTTTTAATCAAGGGTTAAGATTTATTAAAAATCGATAGATCATCAAACTTCCGAAGTAGAGAAGCTGTGACGTTACGTTTACATAAAAATCGTATATAGACATGACGTCACTCGAAAATAAAAAAAAAAATTACTTCGTTATTTTTTGTTTGTGACATAAAAGTAGAAGAAATAACGTGTTCAATATTTTTTTATAATCGAACTAACAGGCTAATTTACTTTTTGAAGTGAAAACTTCTTTAGGCGCGCCTAGACAGATTTTTCGTGGGCTGAATTCTACCGTCACGCTCGGATATGATAAGAAATCTTCGGGTAAACTCGGGACTATAGCCATTGGCTATCTAGAAATGCGTCAGCCAATGAGAAATACTAAAAGGGCGTGGCCTGCCCATCATGGCATGGCCATCTAGAAATGCGTCAGCCAATGGGAAATGCTGTTGTATTTCTAGATGTTCATGCCATGATGACCAGGCTACGCCCTCCGGTTACACCCGTGTAGTTTCCAAAGTGAGCTATCAAATTATGAGTTATAAGTTTTCACTTCTATCGGCAGTTCCTATGACTGCCAATTTTTTTTTTAGGTGCTATGCCTATTGAGGCCAACAAGCTGTATTTGTAGTAGTAGTATGTACTCATTGCAGATGCCACCGGAAAACTACAACACCATTATTTTTTAGTTTGAAAACTGACGTGGTTATAACACATTTTATGTAAATACACGGATAACTCACGTTTGAAATAGTCAGTCCAGTCCGACTCAAGTTTCGATCGCGACCGGCGATCTTTTTCAAGGAGTTTCAGTGCTAAACGAGCTGAGATCACGCGTGCGCACTCTGCTTGAAAAAGATCGCCGGACGCGATCGAAACTTGTGCCGAACTGGATTGAATATGTGACTATATCATCCGTGAGTTACCCGTGCATTTATTTAAAAATACAACGCCATTGCCAGGTTATTCTACCGCCACGTTCAAATAGCCACGGGTATATGTTGTAATGGCCTACTACAACATATACACGTGTTGCTTATCAGCAGTCACATGTTCTGCTCGTATCGTCACTCTTTATTACAATAATGTATTTTTTTCTCCAAAGAAACAAAAACCGGATTCAATTTAAAATTAAAATCAGACAGTCAATTCATTTATATATTACTTTTAGAGATTTTTTTTTTTTAAGTAACGAGAGTGACAAAACGAGCAGGCCATGTGCCTGATGGTAGGCAACATGCCTGCCACATAACAGCACAGTGACATGCAGCTATTGGAACGTGAAGAGTCCAAATCATTACCTAGCACTGCACTGCGCTCGCCATCCAGAGATCTAAGGTGTTATACCTCTAAGTCCTGTAATTTCTCTGGAAACATTGCCCTTCAAACCGGAACACAGGAATGTTTGCACATTACTGCTTGGCGGTAGAATAACTGGCAAAGGTGTGGTACTCCCCCAGACGGACTCTGCCAAGAGTCCTACCACTACAAAAGATTTATATTATCTAGTTTTAAAGTATTAGTTTTGCCCTGGCTTAGTCCGGGAAGTTATTTAAATTCGTGCTTTTAGCACTAACACAGTTTTTGTGTGAAGTTTAAAAATATTCCCGTTTTCATAGGGGCTTGAATAGCCGGGCAACTCTGAAGTTAAACTTTGGGAGCTCGCTGTTGTTTTAAACTATTAACTTAGCTTTTGGTGAGCTTGTTTACCGACTTCCTAAAAATATAGAGGTACTCAATACGGCTGCATATTTTATTTTTGTTAACTAGCGGCCCGTTCCGGCTTCGCTCGGACATAACCTAGACACTGTCTGCAGCGCCATCTGCCGGGCTTATTTGTGAATTTAAACCATCTCCGAATACACACACAAAAAAAACATTCAAATCGGTCATGTCGTTTACTCCTAAACGACATGACCGATTTGAATGTTTTCACTGTTCACTGTCAAATGATTAAATTACTAAAATGTCTATTAATAAATAAGGGTTGGTGATAAAAGGGTAAAAAATTAGGGTTGTATCTACTTTTTAACGCCACATTATAAAAAAATAACAACAAAAAATTTTGTCTGAAAATTAAAAAAAAAAAAAATGTTGGGGTGAACAACCCTTGTTACTTAGGGGTATGAAAAATAGCTAGTAGCCGATTCTCAGACCTACTGAATATGCATCTAAAATTTGGTTAAAATCAGTAAAGCCGTTTCGGAGGAGTAAGGAAACAAACACTGTGACACGAGAATTTTATATATAAGAAGATATTGACTCAGCGATGTCTGAAAAAATGTGTTCTCAGAAGTTCAGTTTACTAAAGAGTAGTGGTTGGGCTTTTTGCAGAGTCCGCCTGAGGAAGTACCACACCTTTTGTCAGTTATTTTTCCGCCAAACAGAAGTGTGCAAACATTATTTAACTGGCCTCGTGGCTTAGTGGGTAGTAGCTCTGCCTGCGAAGCCGAGGGTCGGGGGTTCGATTCCCACCCAGTGCAAATATTTGAGTGATGAATTCAAATGTTTGCACGGTGTCTGGGTGTTTCTATGTATAATAAGTATGTATTTAAAAAACTATATTATGTAAGTATTATAATCTGGCCGCCATTGTACAAGTTTTGCTTAGTTTGGGGTCAAATGGCGTTGTGTGTGAATTGTCCACCAATATTTATATCTATACTAATATTATAAAGCTGAAGAGTTTGTTTGTTTGTTTGTATGTTTGTTTGTTTGAACGCAAGGATCTCTGGAACTACTGGTCCGAATTGAAAGATTCTTTCTTTGTAGGATAGTCCATTTATCGAGGAAGGCTATAGGGTATTTAACATTACGCTACTATCAACAGGAGCCGAGCATAAATGAAAAATGTAACAAAAACGGGGAAAAATATTGCTTTTAGAGAACTTTCGTTGCGTGACAGCATTTGTCATATCTTAAAGGTTGCGTCATTAGAACCTAAAGTAACCGAATTTGAACAAAATTTGAATTGGTACGACCAATTTTTGATAGATGGCGTAGCAACGCACGCGCGTTCAGCTAGTTTATTACATTCTCATTTAATCATATTCTTAGGTTTACATGAGAATATAAATAAAAGTATATTTATAATTTCTGTGTTTCGGTTTGAAGGCCAATGTTTCCAGAGAAATTACTGGGCTAAGAGATAAACCGCTTCATATCTCCGAGTGACGAGCGCAGTGTGGTGCTTGATAATGATTTGGACTCTTCATGTTCTAATAGCTGCGTGTCACTGTGCTGTCATGTAAGCAACATCCCTGCCCTGCATGTTGTGTACCAACAGGCACATGTCTCGTCTTGTCACTCTATACTTTATAAAAAAATATATCAAAACTTATTATTTTGAAAGGACTGTCCATGCCTATAATAATAGCTTATTATATTAATATATCCAAATATCCATTCATTTACTTTTTTTGATGTTCAGATGCTAATTGCCCCTATACAGCAATCTTGCGAAATAAAAATTATTTTAATGGCATTTTTTTGTGTCGAGACTTATTTAAAGCGCTATTTTACTCATTGTTTAAAAATATTTCAGAGTGAATAATGTTAACAGATTGTTTAAATATGTTAATAAAAATGATTATAATATTCTATTTTTATAAAAATAAATTTCGTTTAAACAATTTGATCTTATACAAAAGTGTATGCCTACGTATATTCCATGAGCTGGTAACAAATTTTGGTTAGCTATTTTTTTTATTTTTTTTTATTTGAAGCACGCTGAAAACTTATCCCGCTACTTACTAGACACGGAATCTCATCTCTCGGTCTTTGTCTTATCTGTTTAGCATGACAGAGACAGGGATTATCATTCCGATTCCGAACCATTCGGATTGCATTTAGAATCGCTACCCACGTCCGTGTTGGGGTTTAATAGGAGAAGTATATATTTTTTTTCAGCTTTCATCAATACCTATGTTATTCTACCGCCAAGCAGTAATGTGCAAACATTACTGTGTTTCGGTTTGAAGGGCAATGTTTCCAGAGAAATTACAGGGTTTAGAGATATAACAACTTAGATCTCTGGGTGACAAGCGCAGTGCGGGCTAGGTAATGATTTGGGCTCTTCATGTTCCAATAGCTGCGTGTCACTGTGCTGTTATGTGGCAGGCATGTTGGCACATGTCCTGGTAGCCTCGTCACTCTTTATTTAAAAAAAAAACTAGCATGTACATCACTTTTTTTAATGAAGAAACCTACAGAATTATACATGTCAATGTTTAAATGTTTGCTGCTTAATGACGTCAGTTGAAGTTTAGGACACAGTTACTTTTTGATATTTGACACACTCGTGGATTTTTCCGAATGTGTACAAAGGACAATGTCCATTTTTGACCCGCCAAAATATTTGTCGTGTAGACATATTTATGAATTATATATTTAAAAAATCGGTGATATTTTGTTGTACTCGTGGTCGAAGTTATATAACTTTCTAACATTGCAAAATAAAATAATTTGCATTTGTTTAAATTAAACCTACCATTTACCAATAAAGCTGACTTGGGAAATATTGCAATAACGAAACGGTACTTGCGTTTCGTTTTACTGGTCCGCGTTAGATTGAGATTGAATATGGATGTCATGTATGTCAATTTCTTTCACAATGTCGTTTATTTACTACTTTTACATATTTAAATAACGATATTATGTAATTACGGCGACAAAAAAACTATAATTACTTCTTATAGCAATGTAAACGAGAAAGAAGTTGGCACGCAATTGTGAAATGAAACGTTTTCACCAAATCCAAATTGGTCATAGATTTATGTCAACTTGACAAATAGTCAAATCAAAAAAAAAGTAAACAAGCAAAATGAATTGTTTTCTTACTATATTTAGTTTTCTTCTTGTTTTCTAAGCGGTGTAATATTTATGCATTATTTACCACAACAAACTCCGATTACCAGTTCAAATGTTTCAATGTTGGCTTTCAGATATATAGTACACAGTAAAATTATTCCGATTGTTTAAAAGAGATTGCTCCAAGAAGATAACATTTTTGAGCTTCTTTGCAGGTCGTAGAGTTATATTAGGAATAAGAAGAATATTACTAATTCCTAATCGGACATCAACGACAACTCATCAAGTTTTTGTGGCGGAATTTATATTGGTTTTAACAAAACTGGGAATTATGTGATTCAGTGCTCCTTATTACTTAGGTACATAATTGTGGTAATAATTACATAAAACCATATATACTTGTGTTGTCTGATGGAAACCCTCGATTGTTCTGGACCTGCTAAGGCCACTGTCTCGAATATCAAAATAATGAGATATTTATATCACAATTAAGATATTCCACTCTGTGACAATATTTCTATGCAAATGAAGTGTTCATACGTATAGTAATCAGTTGGTAGTGAGAAATACTATTATTCCTATTTATTCTGATTAGAAATATGTTTTGAAAGATAATACCATAGTTCTTTTTTTCCTTTTCTGTTCTAATCTGAAAGCAAACACAATAGGGTAGAATCCTCAAAAAAACTAAGTAGCCCGTTAGTTAGATTGCCAAAAAATATTGTACACGTATTTTTTTCTTTTGTTTCACAAACAAAAAATGACGAAGATACAGCGCTTCGAAGTTTCGTGTGACGTCACTTGTGAGTACGATTTTTACTCACGAGTGACGTCGCGACCCCCCACTCTCGAAGTTTGATGGTCTATATCTTTGACGATTTTTAATATTATGAAAAAACAAAAAATACGTGTCCAATATTTTTCCATGATCTAGCTGACGAACTAATTAGGATGGTGTATTTTTGACCCAGTCCGGTACCCTATTCTAATGTATTTTGACAGTAAACATAACCTTACTTTTGGTTTAACTGTAACTCATTTTTGGTATTTGGGAAATGAAAAACAACGACAGCAGACGTTTTTAGAAGCATGAACAATCCTAATTAGACACTATTCATCTCTACGCACTTTCAGTATCAAAAAAAGTTTGAGTATTTCAATGTATGGGACGTGGGCATTGTCCTTTGGAGTTTTCAATGTGCTAGTGGATTTTTCTCAATGTTTACAAAGTTTGAAATCGAGAAATCGAGATCGATTCGATTTCTTCTAAGTAAATTTTGCTCCATCGTAGATCACATCGTCGCTTAACATCAGATGAGACGGTGGTGAAGTAAGTGTAAACCTATTATAGTTTTATAAAACTGTGTAATAGTACCTCAATCTCTCTATAAGTACTTATCAAATTAAAAGCAGCCTACTATGTAAATGTTCCCACTGCTAGGACTTGGGGCCTTCACTCTCAAGGAGAGAGTCAACGCCTTAACCCACCACCCAGTGCGGTTTGATGGATGACACATGACCTCGAAAGATTATAGGTACACATCGGTTTCCTCACGATATTTTCCTTCACCGTTTTAAGTCAACGGCATTACGCAAATTACTCCGAAAAGACAGTGATGCGCGTGGGATTTGAATCCGAGGCCGAATCGGCAGTCGCTGTTCTCCCGATTAGACTAGCCGTTACTTTTTTTTTTTAATAAAGAATGACAAGACGAGCTGGACACTTTGCCTGATGGTAAGCAACATAGCTGCTACATGACAGCACAGTAACACGTAGTACCTATACATACATCTAAGGTAGGTATACAAGTTTATGCCAACTTCTCGAGATACTTGGGTACCTTCTTTACAGATATGTGTACCGAAGTATCGACTACGGCATCAATCAATTACTTGAATAACAACTTGGTCAAACTTCGGCGCAGAAACGATAAATCAGTTTGAAGTGTAAAAGCCAAACCTAATTAAACAACTATTTCGAAAACGAGCCAAGTTTGTTCGACAAAAGTTAACAATGTTGGCTCCTGGTTACGACTTAATGCGTTAATTAGATATTTTTGGACCAAGAAAAGTTTCGTGGTTTTATTTTCGTACCCCGTTTTTTTTTTTTTTTTTTTTAATAAAGTGTGACGTAACTTACGTAGGTGGGTACTATAACACAATCTTATAAAACTATTATAGGTTTACACTTCACCACCGTCTCATCTGATGTTAAGCGACGATGTGATCTACGATGGAGTAAAATTTACTTAGAAGACACCGAATCGATCTGGATTTCAACTTTGTAAACGTTGAGAAAAATCCACTAACACATTGAAGACTCCAAATTGGTACACATTCAGAAAAATCCATGAATATGTCGAATATCAAAAAGTTACTGTGTTCTAAACTTCAACTGACGTCATTAATCAGTAAACATTCAAACATTGACATTTATAATTCAGTAGGTAACTTCATTAAAAAAAATCTACATGTTAGTTTCTTTGAGTAGTATTCCGACCTGAGTCTTTCTTTTTTATCGTATAGAGTGACGAGACGAGCAGGACATGTGCCTGATGGTAAGCAACATGCCTGCCACATAACAGCACAGTGACGCAGCTATTGGAACATGAAGAGTCCAAATCATTGCCTATCACGGTATTGCGCTCGTCACCCAGAGATATAAGATGTTTTGTCTCTAAGCCCTGTAATTTCTCTGGAAACATTGCCCTTCACACCGGAACACAGTAACGTTTGCACATTACTGCTTGGCGGTAGAATAACTGGAAAAAGTGTGGTACTTCCCCAGGTGGACTCTGCCAAGTGATACACGGATGGACAGGCAGACATGACGAATCCATAAGGATTCCGTTTTTAACGTTTTACGGAACCATAAAAACAGTAGTTAGTAGGTAACTCAGTGGTGCTGAATGTAGGTACTTGTAAACAATTGAATCGGAAAAGAAAGTGTATAGGTAGTTAAAACATCATCATTGTAATTTTATCTTATTAAATGCATAGCCTTTATACAATGTCCATTGTCTCACTCTCTCATAAAGGTTTAACTTCTATTTTCTGTATGATATAACGCGCCGCTAATGATTACCTGCTTGATGAAAATGCTATAAATCCTACCAGCGCTGTGGGTGGCGGAAACTGAACGATGTATAAATACCTAGCAACTACGTAAATAAGTGCTAAATACGTAAAACCTCGAGGAGGAATGTACGCACTCGGTGCTGTAACAGCCGCGTTAAAAGATATCACAATTTAAACGCATGAAAATGATTAAGAATGAATGAACAATAATTCTTTATTATTATTCAGCCTATTCAAATACAGATAAAACAACTGGAAGCCTTATCGTTGAAAGGAATTTCTTCCAATCAACCTTAGGATGGTCACAAAAATTGTTTTGTAAAGATGGTCTTATAAAAACTTACAACGTGGTGAGCAACAAATACTATAACTGATAAAATAAGATTACGCGATAGGCCAAATGTCCTAGTTCCATTGCTTACCATTACTACCATACAGCTGCAGAGGATTAAAAGTACGGCTCACTACAATAACAGGGTTTCTCTTCTTAATCAGACCTAGAACTAACTATATCATTACAAAACAACGGGTTGGCAATTTTGCAAGGCCGGGGCAAGCAGGAAAATCAAAACTTCTCTCTCTCATTACTACAAACGGATCTACTACTTCCAGGCTGCGATGTCTGTTAATAAGATTTAGGGTAAGGTTCTATTCGCCACGTCAGCGCCGCTGTTCCTAGTAACACTCCTCCTCCTGTACAATAGATTATTGCTTATTGAATAATAAAAGCAGCGTTTTTTAATTACAGTGCGTACTGTAAAAAAACTGTGCGCAAATACACGCATATTTTATTCAAAATGTTCATTAACCGAGTTTAATTAAAGCTTCAGCGTTTATGGAGCAATTTCCTCCAGATTTTTTAGCAGTTCATTTTACCTTAGGAACGCTACGTTAGCTTAATGGAAGCTTTACACTTATAGCTTAGAAAGAATTTAATAATAAATAGCGGTCAAGTATTCATGTTTCGTTTCTTTAAATTGATACACTTTGTATTTGAACATTGCCATAAAAAAGTTCGATTTTTTTTAACGTCGCGTCGTCAGCATCTCTGAAGTCACTGATGTTCATAAGTGACGACTTTTGCTCACTATCAAGCGTTTGTTTACTGCAAATTAATTATATCTATAAAAGTACAATATGATTTAAGTGCGCTAGTTGATAATTACAGCTAAGGCGTTATTGCTATAATTAGCAGAGGCTGTAATTATCAAAGCGCACGTATGTCATACGACGTTTTATAACATATTTGCGAGGAAATAAATAAAACTCTAACGACATTTTCAAATAAAAAAACGCAGCGAAAAAAGGGCGCGAAATAATTTATACTTGTTCACAGATTAGCAATGCGCGCGCATAGGTGTTTTTTTTTTAAGGAACGGCACAGAACCAGCCAGATTGCCATTAGTAATAAAGTAAATTAATATTTTTGTGTTTTGTTACAAATAAATAAAATTGTTGTAATTTATGGTCAAAATTAATTAAATTAACGAATTAAATAATAATTTATTATATATTACCTCTTAAAGTTAATTTTACTCATAAAACGTTGACCACTTTTCTGACATAAAAACTCTTTTCTAAGATTTAAAAAGGTACCGTTCCTTTTAGACGGAGCATTTTGAAACCGTGCGATTTACATTATACATTACCGCACAAGTACGTAATGAGATACATTACGATATAGAAATTGGTGTAATAGGAAACCCTTTACGAGCAAACGTATTGCAAATGTTTATAATAAAAAAGTAATAGTATGCCAGACGATTTCATCTGGGTTTGAACATGGCTAGACGCGCGAAAAATGTATCGCAAAAAATTTAAAATATGCATCTCAAGCACTTTGAAATTTTAATTGGGTTTTATTTATGACCAAAGAATAGGTCCCAGGTCTTAAAAACACATACCATATTGGTCGGACTTTCTAAATGCATGGTGATCTAGATTGACGGCTTAATTTTGCCCCGCTGCTCATCAGCCAGGTCTGCACCTCTGTGTGTATTTGTAATAGAACTAGCTATAAATATAAATAAATATTGGTGGACAATTCACACACAACACCATCTGACCCCAAATTTTAAGCAAAGCTTGTATGATGGCGGGCAGATAGCTAATATAATATTTATATGGTTTTAAATACATACTTATTATACATAGAACCTTTTGGCGGTTGGAAACGCAAAACTGAGGATCGGGCTGAGTGGCGAAATATAGGAGAGGCCTATGTCCAGCAGTGGACGAACACGGGCTGATTATGAATGATACATAGAACCACCCAGACACAGTGCAAACATTTGAATTCATCACACAACATTTTAGTAGTGGTAGGACTCTTAGCAGAGTCCGCCTGGGGAAGTACCTCACCTTTGCCAGTTATTCTACCGCCAAGCAGTAATGTGCAAACATTACTGTGTTCCGGTTTGAAGGGTAATGTTTCCAGAGAAATTACAGGGCTTAGAGATGTAAGATCTTAGATCTCTGGGTGACGTGCGCAGTGCAGTGCTAGGTAATGATTTGGACTCTTCATGTTCCAATAGCTGCGTGTCACTGTGCTGTTATGTGGCAGGCATGTTGCTTACCATCAGGCACATGTCCTGCTCGTCTCGTCACACTATATTAAAAAAAAAAAGGTGGCTGTGACATACGGACGGACAGACAAATAGACAGACATGAATCCATAATGAATCAGTTTTTTAATTGGCTACGGAACCCAAAAAAGTGAGTGTGCAATTACGCTAACAGATAATAAGTACTTCACTTCTACTACATATTCCTCACGCTGAGAAGTCTTACTTCAACCCTAGAATAGATAATATCTTCAATACAAGAAATAATAATCTTGAAGTTAGTTACACCGTTTACTAAAATATTTTTAATTTTTTTTATTTAAACACTCCACAGACTCTGGGGTCCGTGACCTTTGTCATTACGATACTCTTTTTTTATTTACAAACTTCTTGGATAAAGAGAAGAAGAGGAAAACAAGAGTGGGGGGGAGTAAGGTGGAAATTTTAAACCTAATTCTAGTACTCGTTAGTCCGATTTCGTCTGTTGAGCCGATCACTACCGGTTGGGATTCCGATAGTAATCGACTCGACATCGTCTTTTGCCTAAGCCGCCTCCTCCCGGCCCAGAGCCTTCACTACGGACGCATTTCTGTGTCTAATGGCCATCTGTAGATTGAAATCTCGAATGGTCGTTGGTGATGCAGCCAACGCTCGCCGCACGAACCGACCGATGGCGTCGTCGGTGTCGTCAGCGTAGTATGTATGTGTGCCGTGAGATTGCAACAACCGCATGGACACGCTCTCGTGCAGCTTCATTCGTTCTTATTGAACTGATTCTGATCCTTCTGTTCGTGTTGATTAGCTAACTTCAGGGTGTCTGTTTTTCGTGATGGTGGTGTAAATATAATGTATATATACCAGAGAAATTACAGGGCTTAGAGAAATAACAACTTAGATCTCTGGGTGACGAGCGCAGTGCAGTGCTAAGTAATGATTTGAACTCTTCATGTTCCAATAGCTGCGTGTCACTGTCCTGTTATGTGGCAGGTATGTTGCTTACCATCAGGTACATATCCTGCTCGTCTCGTCACTCTTTATTTAAAATATATATGTATATATATATATATTTATACCTAAGAAGCCAAAAATAAAATTTCCTTAAAAAAATGAATTAATAACCAAACAATTTCTGCCAACACACTGAAATCTATCCAATATTTGCGTTGAGTAGGTTTGCACCAAAAATAAATTGGAATAGAAAAGACTCCGTTTTTTGTTTGAAGGCTGTGTCAATGTTTGGTTTGAGTTGCTGTAGATTATTTTATGAGGCTTTGGCTTAGAAATCTTTAAAATAAAATTATTTCAGATTTAACAATGAATTACAGCTTTTTATGTGATTTTTTCTGGTTTTATTGTAATGTAAAAGTCGTAGAAGTGGCTGGAGCGTACTGATTTCTCGATTTATAGTAGACTAGCAGCGCCCCGCGGTGTTACCCGCGTAGTTCCCGTTCCTGTTGTTACCGTTGTTTTTCCTGGATAAAAAGTAGCCTATGTGTTTTTCCAGACTATAATCTATCTGTGTTCAAAATTTGAGCCTGATCCGTTCATACGTTAGGATGTGATTGAGCAGCAAACATCCAAACATCCAAATATCCAAACATTGACATTCATAATATAAGTAAGAAGTAAGTTAGGATTAGAATTCCACTAGCACTCAGATTCAGTAATAGCTTATAAAGTAGTAGTAGTAGCTGTAGTAGCCTAGTATCTAACTAAAAAGGGCGATTCAGTTCCCGATATTTTTCCGCAATAGAAATAGCCCTCGTATGAGTAAGTGAGTATTCCCGACTATAATCCAACTGTGTTCTAAACTCAATTTCAATCCAATCCTTTCAGCCATTCCGACATGACAACACAACAAAACATGTAAACTTTTGCATTTATAATATTAATAGGATATTTTCCCTTGCTCAAACATGGCTGCGTAAGCGAGAAGATATAATCCTTCATAAGTTTTCTTTGTTGGTTAAACGCGTATCTCTATCTTACAACGACGCTGCGAATCCCGTGGCAAACACATTTCGTGTGACACACCGTCAACACCTCCGTGACACCTTTGCCGACGTTGGGCGGACCGCCTAGACTAACAAATTAGTTTCATCCTGGGACCGTATTCACTCCATCACAAATATATTTATCGCTCAAACTGTGTAAGTACAATAAAACACATGCAAAAATCAAATTAAATCTAGATTATCATTACGTTTATAAATAGTTTTTTAGTACCAAAATGTGACTTAACTATCTTGCAAAAAGTTATGATTCTATTAAATTATTTATTTATTTTGATTACTCATTTTACTTAATATAACATAACTTACGAAAGTACATAAATTACAGCGAGTCTTCGGATCAAAATATGACAAATATACGTACTTATACATTATGCATATGCCGCAATAACTAGATTCAAAGCATCCCTGAAATGCGCAGTCGAAAATAAAATTAAATTTGTGCGTGTGTTTTCGTTAAAGGACATCGAGAATCACATCCCAAGCCATAGGTATCATTATATCAAGTGGCTGGTACTGAGCAAACTTTGTTAACATAATGCTAGAAAATTTGGAAAACTTTTGTGAAAGTCGATGTTGGGGATTACGGGAAAATAGGACGCCCAGAAACTGACGTGGAGTGACGATATTCGAATATTCGAAAGGTGGCTGGTGGCGGTTGGAAACATAAGACCAATCGGACTGAGTGCCGTATCATGGGAGAGGTCTATGCCTTACAGTGTACGACTACAGGCTGATGATGCTGATGAAACTAATGTTAGCCTGTAATTCACATGTCAGATCGTATGTTCGAATCCCGAATACACTTTTGAATTACTTACAAAGTTTAAATGCACAAGTTTTTCCTCACCACTAGTTAAGGAAAACATTATGAAGAAACCGGCATATTCCAAGAATCTTTCGAGGTTATGCGTTATGTTTCATACCACACTGGACCAGTGTGTTTGATTATGGCCTCGACTCTATCTTGCGAGAAAATGCTCCGAGCCCCAGTAGTGGCAACACTCATGCTTCATTGAAGGACTAGTATCCATTGCCAATCTATATAATACTAGCTGTGCCCCGCGGTTTCACCCGCGTCTATTTGAGGGAAATCCATACTAAAATATCCATTGCTGGCCACTTTATTACGTTTTACGGAACCCTAAAAATACGTAAATAAACAACAATGCATTGTTGTAGAACAAATTTGATTACTTCAAATGACACAAACTTCAAATGTAGACACGCGCCGTCACAGACTTCAACGACCAAAGAGAATTTAAATTCACGGAACTAAAGCTCTCGAAGAGACATATTTTTCCCCGTTTTCTTTACATTCTTCACTCATACTCCGTACCTATTGATAGTAGCGTAATGTTATATACCCTATAGCCTTCCTCGATAAATGGAGTATCCAACAAAAAAATAATCTTTCGTATCGGTCCAGTAGTTTCCGAGATCCTAGTGTTCAAACTGTAACACTTTTTTTTTCGATTCGTTAGTCTGTGGTTTCGAAGTGATACAATTTCCCCTCCCTAGATCATCGCTTGTTTGATACGTTCTTTTACCGCCTCCCTATTCGGGCGGTCGGCCATTTTCGATCGGGACGGCAAGCGGGCCGTCACGTTTCAAGGTTATCCTCGCATCGATTATATTATTGTGACCATTTAAGATGGCAAGAGACGTACCGCCGTGATAAAGTCGGCCCTCGGCCTTGTGGTGAGTTATGTGCTGTGATTTTGCTTGTTCGATCGTCAATCGATCGATTGTTCGTGTCGCAGAAAAGTGAAAACGTGTTTTTTTATAGTGACGTGTCCCGAGGCTAACGCCGGCCAGCGTCCGCGCCCGGCGGCTATCCGCGTCGTGCGCGTGGGGGCCTGTCTTAGCGTTTGAGTGAACCTCCTCTCTAAAGGGTAAGTTCTAAGCGTGAAATGTGTAGTGGAGCCGCATGGCAGGCGGATGTCTGACGAACACGTTGTTTATTTCGTTTGTTCTTTTGTAGGAGGTGCTTGGGGAGCCGACCGGTTTTGTTGGCGTCCGGTTGTGGTGGTGTCTGGCGGTTTTGGCCGGGTTTCCTGTCACGGGCTGCGCCCAGTTCGGCGGTCGACCCCGAGCTCCTCGTGCCTCGTGGCTGTGACCGCGCACGCCTGAACCCGACAGGTTTTGTTTGGTGGATAGTGGAAGAGGATAGTGGGGCCTATTTGTCAGGCCAGGTCATGGGCCGTGGTTGAATAGGGTTGTTTAGGGGGGATGTGAGACCGCTATAGGGTAGGAACTACCGTAGTAATCATACCATACCCGCCGTCCAGAATTTTCCAAGGGTCACCTCCGGATGTTTTCCTGAGCATTAGCTCCCTGAGGCAGGACGGTAATATCCCAGGTCAGTCTCTCCGACTTGACCGAACTGAAGGTGTATGGTTTTACTCACCATGTTTTCCATGCTTTGAGCAAACCGGGATCTGGGAAGCCGAGTAAGCTATAGGGTATAACATTACAGTGGTCCATTCCCCCCGAGGAGTTAAGTGTCCTGAAAGTGTCCGGCCGTGGTCGGTTAATAAAGGTCAGGTTTCTGACCTAGATAATAAATAAATTTCTATGTTCTATAACATATACTTTTTCCTGCTGTTGCTGTTAAACGTTATTTTCATAGGAGCTTACAGTAGTTAATTACCTAATAATTTTCCCGGGTCACCGCTAGTGTCTAGTTAGTGTACTTTCGGTTATCGCTCATGTAAACACTATAAAGTTTAATCCAGAGAGACATAAGTCTAGAATTTTCCAGGGGTGGCTATACGGTGGATACCATACTTCCTGTAAGTGACTGAGAGTCAGTCATAATCTGACGGATTGTTTCCTCCGTACTTGAAGGTTGTATTTGTCCGTGGATATAATATCATTAAGGAGCTATTGTAAACCTTATTGTATCTAGAGTGTACTAAAGTTAGTTTAACGTTCAACACTTAGCGCGTTGAAACTGACTTGGTACTTGTCTGTTGTTATCATATTATCAATAGGATATGATAAACCTTATTGTATCTAGAGTGTTCTAAAGTTAGTTTAACGTTCAACACTTAGCGCGTTGAAGCTGACGTTGTACTTGTAATTGGTAATTTTATTCTCTTACCTTACTTAATCTACTAAATTTATAGTTATAAATTCCATGGTCTTACACCATACTGATGAAGGCCTATTGCCCCTTTTATTTTGGTTGATATTGTCAGTTCTCGGTAACAGTATAGGTTCCTGGCTGTAAGGAGGGGTTAATTTTTGCCCAATTACTTATCTAACCTAACCGGGGAGTTTTGCCTTTGCTGAACCCCTCTCTAACCTAGGGTGGTATTCGGAATTTACCCATCTTTACTAAAGGACCCTGTACTGGGAATAACCAAATTTTAATTTAGAGGTTGTCGAGGAATTCCTCAAATTCCTTTTTTTGTCTTTTGAAGGAACAGTAACTCAACGATCAACCCCTGGCCTTTTACCCTTTTTATTATTGATGTATGCCTTGGTTTCCTATCAATAAACGCTTGAAAAAGTCTTAATTTTTTATTTTATACTTAAACTTTAACTTTTTTCCGGGGAGGTTTGAGAATTCAATTTTCACCAATTGAGTTCTCAACCATAACACCCCGGATAACCTTACAAAACAAACAAACAAACTCTTCAGCTTTATAATATTAGTATAGATATATAAAAGCGAAAGGTCACTCATCAAGGAATCTCAGAAACTGCAAATGCTAGGAATTTGAAATTTTGCATGTAGGTAGGTCTCTTTTAGCACGTAGGCGCTCGCTAAGACGGGGTTTTGCGAAATTCAACCTGTAAGAGGGTGAAACAAAGGATGAACGGTTGTATGAAAAAAACCATGAAACTCTGTATTTAGATACTTGACACGAAACAAACAAATGTTTGTTCTATCAATTTCGTAACTTCGAACTGTACCTACGGGGGTGAAATTGGGGTTGAAATGGGGATGAATGTCAATATAAAAGTTCCCAACCGTTGCAGATAAAACCATGAAACTCTGTATAAAGGCACTTGACACGAAGCAAACAAATGTATGTTCTAGCAATTTTGTAATTTCGAACTGTACGGGGATGAAATTGGAGTTGAAGTGGGGGGGCAAATGTCTCTTACGCTTTCACACCTAAAAAACTTTTTTTTTTTTTTAACTAAAATTATTCACCAAGTCGCCTTGGATTAGGAGGATGTAATTTAAGATCGATAAGTATTAGGATACTTATTACAATCTAGCCTAATTTGTGAACTCTAGGCTAATGAGTAATTTATACCTAACTTAAATTGCTACATAGTTTATACATAAGAAGGTGCCCATCAGCACTTTTCTTATTGACTCTGTTAAGGGGAAGTCTCTTCTTTCACTTGACTTAGCACATTTAATTGTTTTATATTATATTGCACTGCCACTGCACTATACTAACTCAAAAGGTTTTGTTCTTTTAAGTCTGTAACGAGGTCTTGTAACGAGACAGTAAGACCTCGTTGACAGAGAGCAAAACCTTCTTTCAAAATTTTCTGTTTAAAATATTCGAATGTTTTGGAGTTCTTTTTTGTTTGACGGAAGAAAAAAAACTTGATGTCAAATATTTATTTCAGTGTAAAAAGAAATAATTTAATCTAATTTAATTTAATTTGAATATTTTGTGATACAAAACTGTGGAAAAAGTAAAACACAGAAAAGGTATTTATCCTGTAAATGTTAATTTTATTGGTGTAAATAGTAATTGCATTTATAATGTAGCGTATTTTAACTCTGAATCTTTGAAACGATTACAGACGATTCGATCTTTCGAGGAAAAAATAGAAAGACCACGGAAATAATTACCTTTGAGATGAGCATACTTGGAGAAATTAGGTAAAAAAGGTTACCGCAACTGTAAGTTTATCGTTGTTTATAATATAGTTGCATTTATATCCGGAGCTCTAGTTCCGAGACTAGACGCGCTGGATTCGAGAGAAACAAGGTTAATACACGTAATATTATGATTTTATGAAGATAGATATCTGTAACAAACATATAGTTTTCGAGAAACCCTCAAAGCGAGGATCCTTATTTTGCAATATGTACATAATAACAAACTTTCGACAACTCATAAAACCGTTTATTTTAGTCCAAAAGAGACTTTACAGTAAATTATTAACTTACATTATGTCTTGACATTCTCCGTTTAAAACGATAGCGGTTGTTCAATAATGTATTGAATTTTAAACAGAACATGGTTATCAGTACTAATAGGCTACTAATACAATGCTTGGACTTTAATGGAATGAGGGTTTTGCGTTGCAAGGCTTGGAAGTTAGTCCTTGGGCCAGGCGATGCAGTGCTCGTCGAATTCCTGTTACTAATACAGAGCAAGAATTTGCAATGAGATTTTTCTTCTGGACTAAAATACCAATTTTATTACTGTCTGTAGTAATCATAGATTTAGTTCATAATCTCTAAAACATACGCGATGAGACGGAATAAGTTCTTCAACAACATTCTAAACAAATTAACATAGGTTTAGACTATAATCTCTAAAGGATACGCGAAGAAGCAAAATAAGTGTTATATATAACCTTCTAAACAAATTAACGTAGATTTAGACTTCATAAAATCTCTAAAGAACATGCTATAAAACAAAATGATTACTATAATCTCCTAAACAAACTAACAAAAACGGCAATGTAGTTAATTTCTACATAGAAAGTTGCTGCAAAAGTAGGAGTGAGAGATATATCAGCAAAATCTCACTATAACCTGCTTGAATTGGGCTTGTCCAGAAATGCAGTACGTTCTATGCTAGAACGAGTATCTAAAACTGTACTGGCGGGTTTATGTCAGATTTAGCTGAACAGATGGGAGGTCTGACAGTAGTTAAGGTGAGTGTGGAAGTGCTTCACAAAGGGATCCCTTAAACCTACGCCCAAGTCACAAGTCTTGGGGTCTACTCCAGTTTTCTGTTTTTCTCTCTCTGTTGCACGATGGACACCTGGCTCTCGCACGGTGAATCCATAGAGTGCTAAGTTATGTCTCTCCTCGCGGCTAGGATTGCGGAATAGTCTTGAAGCGAGGGCATCCTCGTAGAGTCCCGACTAACACGGTTTAAGAAAAATAATAATCTAAACTAAAACTCATAAACATGCTATTCGTTTGAAGTAGAAAGAAGTTCACTATTTAATTCTATAGGCAGGCAGGCTAATTAAAACTAACAGGCTAATTAAAACTAATCAAAATGTATTTTTAGTAAACAGTGATTTTCATTTTCAAATACCTACCTATTAATTTAAACCTCTTGTTTTGTGAATTTGATCTATAATATTAAAATAACTATACTCCGTAAACTCTCTTTGTAGATAGAATTATCACTTTCTTTTCAGCATCCTAGGTATTTATCAAAATTATCTCTAACTGCATTTTAGTAAACTATAAGATCTGTGTCATTTATTTATTTCTTAGGAACATATAGGTAAACCGGTCTTTTCGTAGAATCTCGGGTAATGCGGATACAACGTAGAGTCCTATACTTTCCACTAGACGTTCACTTGGCCAACTCTTTAACTATCTCCTCTTTATTTAGGTCCTTAACTATCATCAATTATATCATTAATATTTATTCAATACATTTCTTTCTTTTGTATAAAGCCTTCAGCTTATAGCTTGTGTGTTTGTACGGCCTTCAGCCAGTACAATTTGGTGAGGTGACCATGAAAAAAAAAACTATATGTATAAATCCTGAGTTCATTCTCCAGTAAAACTTTATAATCTAGGTTCACACTCCAGTCTATTTCAATTTGGTACCGCAAACCAGGATAAAAGGCACATTACATTTTACACTAACTAGGTGTGTACATTTTTATTTAGGCAAAAGTTTTTCAAAGCATACTCTCATATATGTTAGGCCGGTTTATTTCAAGTCTTCTCACCGTGTCCATGTTATCAAGGAGCTGGATAGCCTCGACATTCACATGATGAAGCCTGCGTTCATATGCTTCTGCGTACTTCTTTATCACTTTGCCGACAAGATCCATTCCAAGATCTCGATGAATGTCGGCATTTCTCACATACCAGGATGCATTGACAATATCCCTGAGTACTTTGTTTTGAATACATTGTATTATCTCGATGTTGCTATTTTTGGTACAGCCCCACATCTGTATACCATAAGTCCACACTGGCATTAGGACTTGTTTATATAGTAATATTTTGTTATGTATTGACAGCACGGAGTTTCTACCAAGTAACCAATCCATGTTTTTGTAGCGTATAGCTAGTTCCTCTCTCTTTTTTTTGACGTGAGTTTTCCAGCGTAACTTCGCATCTAGAGCCATGCCTAAATATTTGGCTTTATTTTCGTATGGTATACATTGTCCATTTATGAATACTGGATGATATTGTTTTTTCTTGTTTGTGAAGTCTATGTGAACAGTTTTGGACTCATTTAGCTTAATACACCACATTTTTGTCCAGTCATGTATTTTATTCACTGCTATTTGCACCCTCTCTGTGGCTTCTGCGTGGGTGTCACCTATTGCCAGGATAGCAGTATCATCTGCGAAGGTTGCGATAGTGCTGTTGTCTAAAGCTGGGATATCACTAGTATACAACAAGTAAAGTAGGCCCAAGTACACTTCCTTGTGGTACTCCAGCTTTAATTTCTTTTAGCGACGAATATGAGTCTTCTTGTTTAATTCTAAATAATCTGTTCGAAGTATAATTATGATGTTAAAATATCAGAAAATCGTTTAGGTAACAGTAATTTTAATTTGTGTGTTAGCCGTTCATGCCACACTTTGTCAAATGTTTGCGCTACATCTAAAAATATTGTAGAGCACACTTTTTTTCTTCAAACAACTGAACCGATTTTGATGAAATGATTGTATAAAATTGTTATATCATAAGCTGTTTTTAGTAACCGTATATGTGTCTGGGTATACAAATAGGTACTGCCTGAGTTAACTTAGTATTTATTTCGCGCGGACGAAGTCGCGGGTAACAGCTAGTAATATATATTATTTAAAAAAACATGCTTCATGAATGGAAGTTTCTTTGAAAAAAAAAACCATTTGATATGACGACGTGAAAGTACTGAATATACGGAACTTGGCGTCGATACCAATAGTCAAATATGCGTTACCTAATTTAAGATCGATTTCAGACCTATAAAATCATGTTTTGATTCATAACTACTGTTTAATTTCATAACAAGGCGAAGTTAGTGTTGTTGCTGTTTTGATAACAATCCATAACTCGTAGCTCTCAGTTTAATGAGTAATTACCTATTGCTAAATTCATTAGGTACTTGATTTATAAGTGGTTCATGTGTAGTCTAAAATACTTTGGTTGAAGTTTCACGAGAATCGTAAAGAAGAGGGGGGGCGCTATTAATCAAAAATGAATAGTTACAGAATGATTTTACATAGTTTAATGTTAAAATAGACGTCTAAAATGCTAAAATGAATTTACAAATAATGTACCTAAAGAGTCTATGTACTACTTTTCACCAGTTTTATTCAAATGTTTCGTGAAAGTGTGATGACATCGAAACAACGGCATCTTATTACGAGAATAACAAGTGGATACACAGACCGAATATTTTTTCCAAGGCTTGTCGAGTAGACAAGTTGCCTGATATCTTGTGAGTACTTGTGATTTTTATTGTAATTTGAATGTCTATTACGTCTTCGTTATTTCGTGTTAAATCTAAAGTTGTAAGAATAAATTGTTAATTCTATTTGGTGTTCGTTATTTGCAAATTAGTGAATCTGAGGATGTACCGTCATTTCTAAAAACCTCTATAACCTTGGTGCTCCGTTATCAAAAGTGGGATAATCCCACTTCTGCTCGTCCATCCAATTTGCGCAATTAACATTTGAACGCTTTGTTAATGGAGTACCGGGGTAATTATTTTTTCGAATGATGCAAATAACGAAACACGTGTGTCTGATAGTATGACGTCATAGCGAGATAAGTCTATGTCATTTTGCCAAATTTGTAGAAAGCCTGCGCTTCTACCGCCTAACTAAATCGGCTATCGCTTTGCTAACCTTTTCTCTATCATTTCAAGCGAAAAGAAAAGAGAGAGAGAAACATCAAAGCGATGACATTTTTCGTTCGGCGGTAGACCCCCTGGTCACGAAACTCTGTCTCTGACTCTTGACTGTCGTTACCGCGACAAAACAGATGACAAAATCCAAGAATTTCTAAAAACCTCTATAACCTTGGTGCTCCGTTAGATATATTATGACGTGATAATGATGATTATATTGCTCTAAAAAATGTAATGGGACCATTCGGGAAGCATACCCATCCGAACGAAAAACTAAATATTCAAATCGGTTCGGGCGTTCTGGAGAAATCAGGTAACATACATACCAAATACATACATAAAAAAACATCAATATCGATTAATAGTTGGCAAAGCTACCGCGTTAAATACCTACGTTTACCAAATTATGTAATTAACGCCGAAAAAACTAAAACTGACTCGAATTTAAAATTACACTTAGGAACTCTACTATCTACGTATAGTCTACGTTTACTACGTCGTCCCAATAAATGAAAAAAAAAAAAAACTTTTGATGATAAATCAAATATCATCACTTTGTTTTAGTGTTTAAATTAACGTATTTTATTTTGTATACCTATTTGATTCACAAATAAAAGTAATGTAGCTATCGCGTAACTAACATACAAAAAAAAAAGTGGCTGTGACATACGGACGGACAGACAGATAGACAGACAGACAGACAGACAGACAGACAGACAGACATGACGAATCTATAAGGGTTCCGTTTTTACGTTTTACGGAACCCTAACAAACTCGTACCATAGAATAGATAATATCTCGTACAATCAAATTGAGAACCTTTTTTTCACAGTCAGTAAAGCGTATATTTATGTACGTACTAAACAAAGTTTTGAAATCTGTAAATTTTATTCGTCTATCGTTTTCGTCGTATTTCATTCGTACGCCAGCGCCGATAGATAAACGCATTAGTCTAGCGAGTGTCGATGTTGTTCAAATACCTACCTAATTATTAATTCTATTAGTATTCCTCGCCAGTTCGTAAGGTTAACTAACCATTTATTTGTTTCAAAGGAAGCTACTGAAACCAGGGCTAGGTTTCACGGAATATTCATCAAATTGATGGTGGTTCGGTAAATAGCAGAGCTATTGGAACAATAGATTTATGTCAATATGTTTGGGGAAAAACATATTCCTACTGTACCTAGTAAATATATAGGTAGGTACATAGAATAATTACGCAACCGGGTCCACGCAAGAAAACTGAGGCAAATCGTAGTGAGCCATATTGGCTTAGTCCGTTCGAAACTACCATCATTGGCAAGTTCGCTATATAGTGCGTCTCCGACAACTAAAAACATTGCGATTGTTTGTGTGGTACTTTACTGTACATACTCCTCGACATTACAGTTTTGTTTGGCGAACTTCAGTACATGATGCTTACGCCGATATCAATCTGCTTTTTGGATTAAGTGTTTGTTTGGAGATTATCGATCTAGGCGTTATTAATCTATGTACCTACCTATATATTTATCCTAAACATACGTTGTACAAATTCATGAATTATTAATATCTTTTTAATTATGATTATTTAGTAGTGCCCAGTTTCAACCACGCGTTTCCCGTTCCCGTTTTTTGTCCAGGATAAAGAGTAACATATGTGTTCCAAGTTTCAGCCCGTTGTTAGTTAATAAGTTACGTGACGTGACGTGATTGAGCAACAAACACCCAAATATTGGCATTTATAGTATTAGTAGGATCTACAACAAGTATATTAGTCCAGTGCAATTACGGAAATAAATAAACATTAAATTATGTAGTTTGGGGACTATGAAGTATCGATAGAGGGGTGTATTCTGAGCATATATTCCAATTTGAGGGATTCTGGCGTGGTCAGCTCATGGTCATTTCGATGAAAACGCGTTTAATTCGATATCTCAAGAACTGTTAGTGTTAGGCAAAAAATTGTTGAGACCTTTTCTCTTTTAAATTAAATTTACTAACTCGAAATCGGCCCACCCGTTTCAGCTCTACGGTGCCATAGACAGATACACACACAGACAGATACACATAGAGACAGACCTGTATGTGTGTCTGTCTGATAGACAGACAGACTTCGACGTCAAATTTATAACACCTCTTTTTTTGGTGGGGGGTTAAAAACCGCAGTAACTGTGCCATAAAGTGGTCAAGTGGGAGTTAAAATATTGCTAAAAATTGCGAAGTACGAAAAAAATTATAAACTTTGAAAGACTTATTCTCAGAAACTATTGGGTGTACACAGACAATTCTAGTATCATATTGTAGCAAATTTGGTCTACCTTATAAATGCCATAAGAAAGTTTTTACAAAAACTAGTCGTTTAGGGTTATAATCACCAAAATTTGAAAAATAAATGATTTTTTTCGCGGTTTTTTCGATTTTTGACAAAGTTGCGTTCGTTGCTCGAGGTCACAAACTTGGGACAATCATTAGGCCAACATCATTAACAAGTCTGCAAAAAATCAGATCTACCGGATTTAACGCATACGGTAATGTATAAAGTTACTGCACTAAATAATGTTTACTTTTTTATCACAATAAACGTTTCGTTGTTTGTCTTATGGTATCGGGAATTTCCGTTTTATCTTGATAAATTCAAAAGTGACATATTTCTGTGGATATCACATTCAGCAGGTGTTTCCGAAGATAGCGCAATCAATTAGGTAAACTAAAATGGTATCAGTTATAAATGGGATAAATTAAACCTTTACTTAACAGGCTACTTTACTACTATACAGCTGAAGAGAAAAAAATCTTTCACCGTTGTATATTCAAGTGATTCATGAGTGCTATAGGATATGAGTATACAGGGTTTTTTTTTTTTGGATTATCTATTAAGTTTTAACGAAAGTTGTAGAACAAAAGTTGTTTGTTTAAATATACAGAACATGCCCTTAAACGGATGCAGGCTGATTACCAGTAACCCTGTATATGTGGCACGGGCAAAGCCGGGGTAGAGCGCATGCGATTGATATAGAGGCAGGTAGAATATATTTTTACAGTGCTATACTATTTTTGTTTAGTATACAGTGACGAGACGAGCAGGTCACGTGCCTGATGGTAAGCAACATGCCTGCCACATAACAGCATAATGTGACGCAGCTATTGGAACATGAAGAGTCCAAATCATTATCTAGCACTACACTGCGTTCGTCACACAGAGATCTAAGTTTGTCATATCTCTAAGCCCTGTAATTTCTCTGGAAACATTGCCCTTCAAACCGGAACACAGTTATTGCACATTACTGCTTGGTGGTAGAATAACTGACAAAAGTGTGGTACTTCCCCGGGCGGACTCTGCCAAGAGTCCTACCATGAATTAGTATATGACATGATGTGAGAATTAGACATTTTAAATAGATACCATCATTTTATATACATATACAATGGTAGCAAATAAATCAAATTATTTCATTGATCGTCATCTGCCAGAAGCAAGGCCTTTTAATTATTTATAGTTGTCAACACCCCTTTCTAAGTCTCTGGGCCTTCTCTTGGAGAGTGTCAAGGCCATAATCCACCACGCTGGACCGGTACGGATTGGTGGATGACACATGGCCTTAAAATAGTTTGGGTACATGTCAGTTTCCTCACGATGTTTTCTTTCACCGTTTTAAGTTAGCGACATTACGCACATGACAACGACAAAACAGTGGTGCGGTTTGAACTGGAACTGAACCTTGGATTCGCAGTTGCCATTTTCCCGACTAGACCAGCCGTAACTTAAATAGAAAGAAATAATAAAATAATTATGAATTATGTAATGTAATCAACAAATAGATTTTATCATATTTTAGCCAAGTCATCTTGGCTGAAATAGGATAAACACATACAATAAATAACAATAAAATAAAAAACAATATTTAAATGTAAGAGGTGCCTACTCTCTGGAAAATTGTGATGGTGCCAGAGTATCAACACATGTTGCGTCCCACACTAGAGGCGAGCGAGGTGAGCTAACCTCTAAAGCACAATACAGCCTTGCCATGCTATCAATGCCACCTGGTCTTTTGCCATCGTCACGCGCAAGACCACTTGATTCGAGTATGACTGAGATATTAGCTTTGGAAAAAACCTGTTGATTGACTGAAATACCAATGGCAGCGATGGCAGCAAGCGCAGGCTACCAGCTAGATAGACAAAATGCAGTTGGATCTGATAAGTTACAGCTATTGAAAACTGGCCAAGGTTGTAACTAAGAGCCCATACTGACACAGCAAGGATACAAGCACGGCTTGTAATACGAGGCTTAGGAATGCTTTCGCAATTTTTCCTATTGATTACAACCTTGATGTCTTCATATCCAGAGTGACTAGGTATCTACCAGGTAAGCACGTGCAATTGTAGAACACATTGCGGTAGACATCAGGCAATCAAGTGTAAGCCTATAAAAGTTTTTAATAAACTAAGGTACGTATTGTGAAGTTCCTTGCCAAATTGCAGACCGGTCGATCTCTGTCTCTGAGATGATAGAGATCCGGAGAAGTCAGTGTTTGAACGGTAAAGTTAGACTTGAAATTTGCTAGACCCTCGTTGCGGGTAGATGTTTGTCCTGAAGTGACTAAATCGTCTCTGGTGTGTAGGATTCACCAAGTCAAAGATTATTTTAATGCTCTCGTTTTTGTTTTATTTGTGACTAGCTGAACCCGCTACTTCGTTCGCGTACGTTGATCTTACGACCTTATTAGTACATTAGTAGTACTTACGTAAAAATATTTGGATGGGTGGCCATTACACAAACCGTGTGAATTTGTTTTTCCACACAAAAATATATTTATTCGAGTTTAGCAACTTCATATTTTATATTTTAGCAACATCAAACATATTCGTAGTAAGGTTGTGGAGTATCGGACAAAGCCGTAGTGTTAAGTTTGTAGGATTTTTATAGGATACATTACGAAGAGTCTGTAGCTGATGTGCGTAATCTGATACTTACCCACTTATACATTTTTACAGGATGATAGCCTAAGTAGGTGATAGACTTATTAGCCGATGTGATATTTTAGACTCTAAGCCAGACTCTAAGACCATGTGTGTTTCAAATGTCAATCTAATTGGTAATGTCGTTCTGTCGTTAATATTTGTTTCGTTAGCGCCCATGCTTTTTCTGAGATGATAGGTAGTATATGAGACTATAAACAATCTGTGCTTAAAATTTTAACCAAATTAATTTACATAATATACAATTATACATATAATACTTAGTAGTAAGATAATATTTTATTCAATTTTAGAAAAACAACGGTCTGCTTTGGTCACCAAAGCTTGTTGAACACTAAATTTAGTACAGTATTTGGATTGAAATAATATCCGAAAGAACAAAAACTGCCTTCCATTATTATCATTTCACGTCAACTAACTAACTTCTAGTCAAGTAAAAAGTTCACTCGACTAATTTAAGAAGCTAGGACTACGTCGTCCAGATAAATAGATACTGGTGGACAATTCACACACAAAACTTTGGCTTTTTCCACCGCCTATGTCCCAGCCATACTCAAACCGGAGTGGTTTTACACGTGACGATGGCAAAAGACCTGACTGCATGAGTTTTTAGCCTTGGAAGTTGAGTCGGATTTAGTGTGGGACGCACTTTGCGTCCATACTCTGGCACCATCACATCTTCGAGAGACACATAGTAGGGCTAGTGCAGCGGCTAATTCAGCTGAGCGTCTCAAACGGTGGAAATATGCAACCCTCGGTAGTGGTTTAATATTTAAGCCTTTTGGGGTTGAGTGACTGTGAAGGCCGGGAGCTCACCTCATCTTCAAAAGCCTTTCCAAGCGCTTGGCCGACGCAACGCGTGACCAAAATGCTGGCGTTTATTTGGCCCAACGCATAAACATTTTGTTTTCAGCGTGGTACTGCCACCAGCATGCTGGGCACACTTCCGACTGGTAGTGGGCTTGAACATCTTGTCATCCAGTTTTTGTTAATATTCAAAAAACCGCCTCCCTGTTTTCCATATAATATTTGTACATAGTAAAAACGGGACCCTATTACTGCGACTTCGCTGTTCGTCCGTTTGTGCGTCCGTCTGTCACCAGACTGTATCTCAAGAACGATGATAGCTAGACAGTTGTTATTTTCAAAGATGATGTATTTATATTGCCGCTACAACAACAAATACTACATTACACATTTTCTAATAAATATCAGATCGTGTTTCGTACCTGAGCTGCCATATATACTTAATGTGGAAAAAGAAAAAGAAAGAAATTAGAAAGGTATTGTCATATTGATGACGGATGACGGATTTGAGCGCGGTGTACCAAGGATGAGCTTCGACTCCGACTCCGATGAGTCAGAATTTCCGATTACCATTAATCCTTCGATGCCGAGAGACTTCGGTTCTGAAAAATTTAAAACGGAGGTTATAATCGGAGGTAGGGTGTATAAATATTGCAGATAATCCCTTATTGTGGTGGATAGTAAATGGAAATACAAAATCCCAACTTCCTAAATCAATTGCTCGTCAATGTTTATCGTGTCCCCACGTGTTTGGCAAAAAAAATAATTATACCCTATAAAAATATTTCTCCTGCCAACACTTCTAATCCTGCCTATACCTCCGATTTCGGTTCCGACTCCGATTAATAAAATTTTAAAACTCCGACTCCGAAATCGGTTCGGATAAAATGACCTCCATTACATCTGTAGGGGCTAAGAGCACGTACTTATGTGGTAAGATTTAGTATATAAGCAGATGACAGCGGTAGAGCGATTAGTCTCTCGCCCCGCGTCACTTGTGTATAATTAACATCAATATAGTCAGCAGTTTATACAGTGACGTGGTTTCATTTCCTCTCCAGTACCAGTAACACCTACAGTGGTGACCCCGACGTGATCCAGCCCGACGTGATCCAGCCCGACGTGATCTAGCCCGACGTGATCCAACCCGACGTGATCCAACCCGACGTGATAGGCCAAGAACCCGACGTGATCCAGCCCGACGTGATCCAGCCCGACTATTGAACAGTGAGTTAAAGAGAAGATTCAGAAGATTTCGTTGGTGTTACAGCGTTAGTAAATTGTTTTTGAACAATGTTTCCGCACACTGCACCAGTAAGTGGGCAAGTGGGTCAGCAGGGCATAAAAGACGAGCGAACGAATTCCGCTGATTGTGCCCTGGCCGCTATAGGTGTGTCAACTAGACTTCCGGATTTTTGGGTTGACATGCCGCGGTTATGGTTTGTCCAGTTTGAAGCAGTGATGGCACCGCAGAAACAAGGAGATGGAGGAAAGTTCAACATGGTTATATCAAAATTGGGGAGAGACTCATTCCAGACGCCGGTGAACAACAAGTATACGGCGCTGAAGGACCGACTGCTGCAGGTCTATGAGGATAGTGCTGCGCGACAAGAACTTAGCAACAAGAACAAAATTATAGAGAACGCCACGTGCTACGACATCGCTGCTGTGTCCGGGAGTAACGAACAGGTACCCCATTTGCCTCTCACGGAGCTAGTCAAGCAGATGAGGAAGCTGGAGTTAGAAGTAGCTTCACTACGCAGTAAGGTTCAAGGCCAAGAACGCGGAAGAAGCAGAAGCCGCCAAAAATGGAGCGAAAATAGGACTGGTTCGCGGAAGAAAAGGGGACCAGGTGATCCAGAGTGGCTGTGCAGATTCCATTTCCGGTTCAAGAAAAGGGCTATGCGATGTTAAACAGCCGATAATTGGAGCCGATTGTTCAAGGAATTTTAAGCTGACGGTAGAAAATTAGTACAGAGGATATAGAAAAATAGCAATTATTACGCGTTTGGTATTTTAGAAATTACGAGATTGACCTTTGGGTTATGAAATGCAGCGCAGACGTTTCAAAGATTTATAAACACGAACGTTTTAGCTGGCATAGAACAAATACATAATGGGGTCAATGGCAGCGGTACTAATGCCGAGCAATCAGTTTTGCTTGGATACTTAGATAACATAATAAATTGGCTCGAGAAATGCAACCTGGCATAAAGAGCATTTGCGTAGGTTATTTGAACGTTTACAGATATATTAAATGGAAGTTGAAAAAATGTATGTTGAGAAAAGTAAAATAGATTTTTTATGTTACGAAGTCTCGGAAAATGGAATAAGTCCTTTGCCTGACAAAGTCAAGGTTATTCAGGACTATCTCAAACCGGAGACAGTAGAGTAGTTACGCAGGTTTTTGGGTATGTTTAAATGTTTATAGAGCATACATACCAAACGCTGCAAGAGTATAGAGAATTTTTGATAGATATTGACAGACAATGTGCAAGGAAAAGGGACAATATGGGCTATAGAGGCAATTAGAGCGTTGAAAAGTAAGGAAAGCTTACAAAATGCTGCCAAGTTATAGGACCCGGGGCAAGGTTAACCCTTATGACAGACGCGTCAGACATTAGTATAGGCGCGGTATTGCACAGAAGGAAAAGGGTATTTGGAGAACCCTCGATTATTTTTGCAAAGAAGCCCACGGAATCCCAGAAAAAGTACTGTGTATACGACAAGGAACTTCTGGCGATTTATTCGGGTATTGTGTATTTTACAGATTGGATTGCAAGTGATATGCGTCATGTAATAGGAAATATAAGTCAATAGTCAATAGTGCAAACTAGAACGCTGAGTTAGCAAAGCGGTTCGGTGTCAATAGGCCAAGGTTAGCACGGACGGAAAAATGTGCTAAGCAAGCGGAAGGAACATGTGACGAGTTGATCGTAATTTTATAATGTAAACAATTTGTGATATAAGTACATTTTTTTTTTGGATTGTTATCTTATGTTGTTAGCTTATGTTTTTCTCCTTTTTTTAAGAAAAGGGTGTATGTAGGGGCTAAGAGCACGTACTTATGTGGTAAGATTTAGTATATAAGCAGATGACAGCGGTAGAGCGATTAGTCTCTCGCCCCGCGTCACTTGTGTATAATTAACATCAATATAGTCAGCAGTTTATACAGTGACGTGGTTTCATTTCCTCTCCAGTACCAGTAACACCTACACATCTATAGGGTTTACAGTGTCACAGTATACTTAGAAGTTAGTATGTAACGAACTTATCATTACCGTTATTATTTTATTTCTATGTAATTTCCAAACCACGTTTTTTTGGACAAAATTTTGATGGGACTATAAAAAAAATGTGTTCTTTCTAACGAAATTGAACAACGCAAACATGATTTACAACCAAATACACATTCTGACTTTCACCCAGTTCTGCAAGAAAACCGTGCAGAATTTGGGGATTAAAAGTAGACAGCTACCATCTACTTAGTATGATCTTAAATCATGTCAAGTTTCATTTGAATTGAATCAGTCGTTTCGGCGTGATGAGAGTTCCCTATACAGAAAGACAGACATGAAAGAAAAAAAATACAGTTTTGCCATCAGTATCGACTATGGAGTGCCCCCAACATTTTTTTTTCAAAATATCTTCAATGTACAGAATTCGACCCGCTACAGTAATATTATAAGTATAGATATAGATATGTCGTCGAACCGAAAGATAAGACATTGATATCTTATCCATGGTTTATTTAAAGATTTGATCTCTCTGAAATTACCGCAGTTATGAAACATGATGAGACACGAATTCTTGATGTGCGCTGTTTTGTGCGCTGTTCACGCGGCGACTAGTCTTCAAGAGACGAGGCTGGTACAAATTGCGCAAGGGCCCGTACGCGGTTACAAAGATCGTGAAAGTGGCATTTTTATCTTCAAAGGTATACCCTACGCCAGTACACCAACTGGAACAGATAGGTTTAAGGTAAGAATATTAATAATATTTTTAATTCAAGATTTATTTAGTACCCTAGAGTAAATTAAATTTAAAAGGTTGGAAATTTGTGAGCGATAAAAAAGTGGGGTAAAGGTGCAAACGTGCAGTTTTTGAATCATACGAATACAAGCTATAGATAAATATTAGTTTTTATAAAACCAGTATAAAATCTTCCACTCTATGCGCTATCGCTAACTTGTTTTTGTGTCCATAATCGGAAGACAACCAAAATATAAATATATATAGATATATACTAGGGGCCCGTTCCGGCTTCGCTCGGATCATAACCTAGACACTGTCTGCAGCGCCACCTGCCGGGCTTATTTGTGAATTGAAACCATCCTCGAATCCACTTGTACACACACAAAAAAATCATTCAAATCGGTCTCGCCGTTTAGGAGTTCACTGTCAAATGATTAAGTTACTAAAATGGCTATTAAAAATAGGGGTTGGTGATAAAAAGGTAAAAATATAGGGTTGTATGTATTTTTAATGCTAATGCCACATTGTAAAAAAACTAGCTGAACGCGCGCGCGTTGCTACGCCATCTATCGAAAATTGGTCGTACCAATTCAAATTTTGTTCAAATTCGGTTACTTTAGGTTCTAATGACGCAACCTTTAACATAATGACAAATGCTGTCACGCAACGAAAGCTCTCTAAAAGCAATATTTTTTCACAGTTTTTGTTACATTTTTCATTCAAGCTCAGCTCCTGATGATAGTAGCGTAATGTTAAATACCCTATAGCCTTTCTCGATAAATGGACTATCCTACAAAAAAAGAATCTTTCAATTCGGACCAGTAGTAGGTAGTTCCAGAGATCCTTGCGTTCAAACAAACAAACAAACTCTTCAGCTTTATAATATTAGCATAGATAATAAAAAAATAAAAACAAAAAATGTTGTCCAAAAATTTTTAATAGTTTTTAGGGGTGAAAAACCCTTATCACTTAGGGGTATGAAAAATAGCTAGTAGCCGATTCTCTGACCTACTGAATATGCATATAAAATTTAGTAAAAATCAGTGAAGCTGTTTCGGAGGAGTAAGGTAACTAACACTGTGACACGAGAATTTAATACCTAAGCTTTTTTTTTTTAAATAAAGAGTGACGAGACGAGCATGACATTTGTGCCTGATGGTAAGCAACATGCTTGCCACATAGCAGCACAGTGACACGCAGCTATTGGAACATGAAGAGCCCAAATCATTACCTAGCACCGCACTGCGCTCGTCACCCAGAGATATAAGCTGTTATATCTCTAAGCCCTGTAATTTATCTGGAAACATTGACCTTCAAACCGGAACACAGTAATGTTTGCACATTACTGCTTGGCGGTAGAATAACTGACAAAGGTGTGGTACTTCCCCAGGCGGACTCTGCTAAGAGTCCTGCCACTAAAAATCAAACACTATAAATCACTATAGATCAAATATAAATATAACATCGGAACGCCTAACTAGATTTTGTTGAAATTTGGAATACATATATTGTTTTTAGTTTGGAATCCTACTAATAATAGAAATCTCAACGTTTGGATGTTTGTTGCTCAATCACGTCAAAACGGCTGAACGGATCGAGTTGAAATTTTGGACGCAAATAGCTTATAGTCTGGAATAACGCACAGGCTATTTATTATCCCGAAAACTAGCACAAGTCCTTAGGGATCAAGTATTAATGTAACATCAGAACGCCTAACTAGACTTTGTTGAAATTTGGAACACAGATAGTTTATGGGATTTCAGTACGGGAGTTCAGTAACGAGTAAAACATACAATCACCGCAACTATGAACAAAAAAAAGTAAGACAACAACTATACACTATACTAACAACATTTTGACCAGTTTCAAAAACAGTGAATTTATACACAGACCAACTCTAAAATTCTACGCGGACGAAGTTGCGAGTAATAGCTAGTAAATACGATCAAATAACATGTATCCACTTGATTTCAGGCTCCTCTTCCACCGCCCACATGGATGTATCCATTAGAAGCTGTAAACATCACTATAGCGTGCCCTCAAGTTGCTCAATATGATATAGCACCGCTGAACCAGCAGGAAAACTGCCTGATTGCCAGTGTCTATGTTCCAGACACTCAAGAAACAAACTTACCTGTTATCGCCTATGTTCATGGGGGAGGGTTTCAAATAGGAACAGAAGACTGGATCAAGCCCATAAAAATAGTAGCGACTATGAATATAATTACTGTCACATTCAATTATCGACTTGGTGTTCACGGATTTTTATGTTTGGGTACAGAAGACATTCCTGGCAATGCAGGAATGAAAGACCAGGTGGCCGCTTTACATTGGATTAAGCGTAATATAGCCAGCTTTGGTGGAAACCCCGACGATGTTACTCTTCAAGGTTCCAGCGCAGGATCAGCAGCTGTAGATTTACTCATGCTATCGAAATCAGCTGAAGGATTATTCAACAAAGTGATCCCTGAAAGTGGTGCTAGTGTAGTACAGTGGGCTATACAGCCTGATCCATTGCAGTATGCCAAAAAATTAGCAAATCATCTAAATTTTTCAAATGTCGATGACATTGATGCACTAGAAAGTTTTTATAAAACATCCCCTTTTGAACTGCTAGGAAATGTACCATTTTTCGACAATCCTGACTTGACATTTGGACCATCACCATGCGTTGAAAGAAACACGGGATCAGACGTGTTTCTGGATAGATCTCCCATTGAAATTTTAAAAACGGGAGATTACAGAAAAGTTCCACTTTTGTATGGATTTTCAGAAATGGAAGGTTTATTGTCGATTGTGAATTTTGAATCTTTTAAACACAAAATGAATGACAAATTTTCTGATTTCCTTCCTGCAGATTTGGAATTCAAGTCGGAAAAAGATAAAGAAAACGTGGCCAATAAAATCAAAGAGTTTTATTTTGGTGATAAACCGATAGGAGAAGACACTGTTCTTGCCTATGTCGACTATTTTAGCGATGCTGTGTTTGCATATTCGATGTTGAGAGCTGTTAAATACCACGTAAATGCAGGACATGATAAAGTATATTTGTATGAATATTCATTTGTGGACGAGCTGACGCCTTTTGTGCCACATACGGAAATAAGAGGTGCTACTCATTGCTCACAATCAGGAGCAGTTTTTGGCGGAGTACCACAATTTGACACTCAACAAAATCTTACCCAAGAATTTATTGAAATGTCTGACAAAGTAGTCAAGATATGGGGTACTTTTGTCAAAACAGGGTTAGTTATTTATTAAATTTGAAAAAAAAACAACGTATCGTCAAAAACTTTTTTTTTTCAGTGTTATTAGAAGGCTCCTAATAAAAATATATTAATTTATAATTACAGATACCCGATCCCAGAAGGTTCGTCACTACCGGAATGGCCACCTGTGGGGTTGAATATGTCACCACATATGTCATTTGGTAGCGACATTACACTTCGTGGCCCATTGTTAGAACGTCGGATGCGGTTCTGGGACGAGATATACGCGACACACTACCATGATCCTATCCCACCACCTGAGCTACCACGACGCGACGTACACAACCACGCAACTGTGGGTTGTAATAATAAATGAATATAAAATGAAAATGAATGCGGTTGTAAACACGTTTTAAATAAATTTACGATTTATTCCCATTAGTTTCGTATTTGAAATATTATAATGTTTGTATTTAAAATATAGGCTAAAATGTATCCAGTGACCAACTTCGCAATATAAACTGAAATCATGCCGACTTTAATTCGAATTGGAAGAAGAACGAGAACGAGAGAAATACCAGGGCTTAAAGATATAACAACTTAGATCTCTGGGTGGCGAGCGCAGTGAAATGCTAGGTAATTATTTGAACTCTTCATATTCCAATAGCTGCGTGTAACTTTGCTGTCATGTGGCAAGGATGTTGCTTAGCTAAGCTTAACTGTAGTGGTAGGACTCTTAGCCAGGGCCGTCTTTACCAGGGGGTGCAAGGGGTGCGGTGCACCCCTTGCACCGGTGCACCGGGGGCGCCTGTCGAGCGCTGAATTTTTGGATATTTCATTGAGCTTAACGCTATTGCACAGTTTTATGTAATTGTTACTTACGACAAATATGTGTGCGCAAGCAAAAAAAAATAGTCATCTGCAATAATATTTTTTTTTACTTTTATTACGCTTTCGGCGCTTGTCATACCGCACTACACAAATAACAATTTTATTTAATACAATAAAACAACACGCGCGCAGCAAAATCTCTAATCCAAAGAGAGTGTATGTGTGAATGTACGTTTGACACGTCGCCCCCCGGTCGCCCGCACTTTAAGCAAAATGATCTCCAAGTCAATAGAGTGTAAATTCATTTGAAATAGGGGCGCGGCGCGGCACTTGTGCGTCTGTTGCGTCCTTTGACATAGCCGTCCGGGCGCTCGCACTTACAGCCAAATCACACTATACCTCATTCCAAATGTCTGTGAATAAAAGGTAAACAAACCAATGTCACTCTCAATATGACAGACCAGCATTTCTCAACCTTTGTTTTACAAGATAGTTTGTAGTACCTTTCATTGCTTGCCCTTTTAAATTTTCGTCGCAAAACAAGGCTAAATATATATGTATGGATATCTTAAACACCCAAATATATGTTCCTACTGCTAGGACTTGGAACAATCAATACATTGCCGCTGTAAAAAAATGTCAGACACAAGAATCTGCAATTGCTGAACATCTGATTGATGCTAAAACTGGTCATTGGATCGAGATCCCCGACCCGAAGGTTCTATCTACCAAATGTCATTACTACGCAAGAATGGTTCGAGAAGCATTGGAAAATAAAAAACATAGGTATATATTTCAACTACGACGCGATGACCACGATGCCAATAACCGAAAACTACCCGGTTTACGGTTATCGTCGTCGCGGAATCCTCTAATAAATAAATGTGTGCATAGAGCGCACTGAGTTTCGAGAAACCTGATATGGTTAGTGTTGTGTGTAGTGTTGGTCACCCTGCGATTTTCGAAGCCCAAATGAGGGTAGATGGAGATCTCCTCTCATTTCATAATGAGAGTATGGCATACGTACATTTATTTCCCCCACGTAAAAAAAGGAAAGGCAAAGCATTTGAGTTCGGAGAAGAATGTAACACTAGAACCAGTGACTTAGAAAAATAATTTAGATGTGTCCTTATATGAAAACGTTCATTTTATTTTTACAATAATTAAATCTCGTTCAAATTGTCCTCGTATTACCCAAAACTGATCATAACACTATGATGTAATATTCTGGAAACACATACAAAAGTTTCGATCAAAATAACACAAAATTTATGGCATTTTAGAGTGAAAATTATACAAGCTTTTGATAGTAAACAGCGCGCAGCGTAATTTGGAACACGTATTTAGAGGTTTGCGATTTTCTCTCAACTCGTTACGACACAAGAAACCTTTTTCTCGGAGTTCTTTAGTCATACTCTTACTCTTTTATTGATAACGAGTAGTTACATGTCATAATATTCAAGATATTCAAATATTACCAATACAAGTCAATAATTAAAAAAAAAACAGACGTCAATTTAAGATCCCATTACAATAAAAATAAAATAATACATTACATTAAAATCAAATTACATTACAATAAAAAATTCCAAATTTATGACAAAAATAAATAGAGTAAAATTAATCCATACTTGAATATAATGGAAATGGGCATTTTTACAATATGTTCAGGAGAGGGGTATGTTAGAAAAATAGGCGCGTCTTTAATAAGAATAATTTGATGAAAAGAAGTATGAATGTCTTGAATGCAACATTGAGAGTTTGAGAAACACAGATCAAATTGCTAGTACTTAAAATCATATTTCTATCATCCTACCATTACTTTCTATAATTTTTAAAATAAGGTAGTATAGAATTATTTGATCAATACAAATCTAAGTATATGGTATTTAAGATCGCAATAAAGTCGAATCCTATTTGTGAAAAATATTTTAAGGCAATTTCATAAAAATACTAAGATTAAACGATGTTTATGTTATGGTATCACCTTTTTTTTTGGTTTGTTTTGGTTTTCTACACAGCTTACTGGAACGCACTATAGCTACTTTTAGCAACGGCGACAGGCATCTTGACCACACCCCGGACACTCGGCCTAAACTCCATACAAACGGTGAAGTTGACATACCTACACTCACACAACTACGCATATGTCGTTCGAACACATTTACGCATGTGTGCGTGTCATCTAGGGTTACTATATTATTTTATGGAATAGCTGTGACCATCACTCGTTACCATAAGTTATTGGCGCCACTGACATATTTCACAACGATTAACGAAAGCCGCAGTTTAAAAACAACGAGTTTAATAGTTTCGTCACAGCACTTCAGTGTTGGCGCGTATTTCTAACCAGAATAGCTAAACTCAGTTTATAAAAATGATTCAATCTTAGTCTTTGATGAAACTAAGTAAACGAAGATAAGGTACGCTCTAATATAAAGACAGCATAATGTAACGAAAATCTCACACAAGTATACGCAATGTGCACACAGCTTCACTTGCATCGTGAGATACGTTTGAATGAATGACAAAGACATCATGACAAGTAGGCAGTAGGTGGAAATGAGATAGCTATACATCACATTTGTTTAGATATTTTTTTCGACAAGAATAGAAAGACATACAAATGCACTGGCGTGAAAGAGACAAAATAGCCGCAACTAACATATCGCCGGTCGTGTTGCACTCTTACGCTGTATGTATATCTGTCTCTTTTTAGAAATGGCCAATTGTAAAATTGTTTCCAACAGAAAAATAATTTTAGATGTAATAATCATTGAACTGTTATGGAAATAATTAAAAGATTTTGTGTACTTACGCATGAAAAGTGATACCATGGAACTTGTTCTTGGTCTTTGAACTGTTTGTGCACCTTGCAAAAGCAGAATAAGACATTATTACGGCTCATATCGGATTTTTTTGAATTATTAGCGAACGTCCACTCAACTTGTGGCTCCTGTTGCGACTGAGACTCAATCAGGAGACGTCACCTGATTTTACATTGTGATCGTAGATGAGCGCATGCCGCTTCTTAGTGTTTTAAGAGTTCAATGATCTTAGTAGAAATTCTTATGAAATTAAAAATCTCTTATTCTTGTTTCGTATAATAGACGAAAAATTTGGTACTATTTTGTTAAATAATACAGCATCATGGTCGTATTCTCATAGAAAATTATCGTCCGATATAATAACCCTTCGTTGAGTCCGCCTCGCGTCCGCGAGGGGGAGGAAGCTTGAAATTGGCGGGGGGTGGGGAGTGTCCGTTCTATCTATATTATCTATTCTATGTCTTGACGCTGCGTCACGCTTCAAAAAGTAGCTGCGCTTGGCGTTTAGTCGCTGCATCCCGCTTCAAAAAGTAGCATGTGTGGTCAGGGCCTTAAAGAGAAATCTTATATATAAAATTCTAATAGTGTCACAGTGTTAGTTACCTTACTCCTCCGAAACGGCTTTACTGATTTTTACCAAATTTTATATGCATAAATATTCAGTAGGTCTGAGAATCGGCTACTGTCTATTTTTCATACCCCTAATGATAAGGGTTGTTCAACCCTAAAAATTTTTTTTTCATTTTAGGACAAACATTTTTGTTTTTATTTTTTATAATCTGGTATTAAAAAATACATACAACCCTAAATTTTTACCCTTTTATCACCAACCCCTATTTCTTAATAGTCATTTTAGTAATTTAATCATTTTTCATCCCGCTCGATAACTGATCAATTATTGTCTATTTCGTAATGTTTTTCACTCTATTTTGATTAAAATTTCCCGGAGCTTATAGCAAATCTAAAATTGTTTTATAAAAATAAACATATATTTTTATTATGAAAGTTTAGGGTTACCAATGTTAGATTTTTAAAATTTAATAATTTATATGGCAAAACAACGTTGGCCGGGTCAGCTAGTGATCTCTAAATCACTACAATTAGGTGTACAATATTTTTGCCAATGCATCAACAAGTACTCCCACTGATATTTTAAACTATATCGACGGTGGAAAGGAGAAACACTTGAAGCGACACGTTGATCGAAAATGAGTTATATACATATTTGAAATCAGCGATTTTTTCTGCGTCGTTTGGGCTTGGTTTTGTAGCGATCTGACCACTTTGATGTCGCTTCAAGTAATAGACTTTTTAGGCTGATTTTGTTTGGACGCCAAATGAAGTGACATGAAATTACAGAAATTTGGGTTCATTTACCGCTTGAAGTACCGACTGAATGGTCAGATTGTTGTTTCATGTGTTTTTCCTTTTCTGTTTCGAATAGCAAAGGTTCCTTAAATTGTTTTTCTTCGTCACAGGAAATACCAGTGAATACACTTAATGTGTTTTTGCTTACTCCTGTTGCGTGTGTGTCCAGTCGCTACACTCTTTTTTCCTTGCTTACCTTTCAACTATATTATGGAGTTGAGGTGTTTTTCCTATTTGCTTGTTATAGGATGTTATGGATTTCAATTGTTTTGACAAACACTGGAAAAAGCAGTGGTGTCGGTTGAAATAAACATGTCCAAAAAACCCACATAAATATTTAAATTAAACGACATCAATTTTTGTTTCCGAAATGTCGATTCATTTACTTTTGCTGACTTCACAAATGAAGACGATAGTCGGTTAGAGTAATAATTGTTTATGACATAGTGTATTTAAATTGTTAATTATAAACAAGACATGACGTTACAAGTAATGAATTTACGTAATTTTTATGTAAGTGGCGTCACTCATTTAAGGAAATGTCAATTGTCGTGGCGCTTCATTCATCGGTGAACCATATTTCAGGCACATCAGGTTTCATTGCATTGCAAAATAAGTTATCGGAAATTGACTCAGGTACCTACCTGAAATACTTTTTTTTGTTTATTTATAATTTGGTATGTACAAATTTACTTATTAGGTACAAACAATTAAAATACAATACACGTTGCCTTATTGCGGGTACCGGCGAACATTTGTCTAAATTCCTTTATGAACATTATGTAGATAATAACCTGTTTTTTAAAGTAATTGTGTTTCCGAACCAAATAAATTTCATTTCACAATTAATTAAAGTAAATAGCAGCAATATTTTTTACATTTACTATGGAGTAACGGGACGAGTAAGACATGCGTCTGATGATAGACAACACGCTTGGCCACAACAACACAATGCCAAGTCGTTCCCAGGAACATCATGTTACCTAATTCTGAAGAATAAATTATACTGATAAACGGAGCTCTAACGCCACAAATTATAAAAAAAACTTTACAAGAATTTAGTATAAATAACCCAGACGAATTACAAAGATTTGACAAAAAACTGTGATAGTTTTGCTATATCAAAACTGTCCCACGATGAATATTATGTTACATTACCCCACGTCGTTGATGTCGATACGTTAGCATAAACAGATATTGAGGATATTTGAAGCGATTTACTCGTGTATCACAAGAAGCAACTTCAAATCATCTGAAACTTACGTTTTAATAGTACCTATCTGAGTTTAGTGTTTCTATTAATCATTTAATTCTACTTTAATTTTGTTTTGAAGATTTCGGTCAAGTCAAGTTGATTAAGTCATAAGACTGAAATGGGTATTCATGATAGAAGCAACTTCAAATCATCTGAAACTTACGTTTTGATATTACCTATCTGAGTTTAGTGTTTCTATTAATCATTTAATTCTACTTTTGTTTTGAAGATTTCGGTCAAGTCAAGTTGATTAAGTCATAAGACTGAAATGGGTATTCATGATTAGAAATATTTTATACAGAATTCATTTATAGTTGTTAAAGTCTCTAATATTGAAGTTGGAATTAAGTTGAAAGTAAGTTTTCAATATAGAAACGAAAGCTTGATTGTTCTATGTTAACATTAAATAGGACCTAGTCACGATCTAAATATTTTTTTAATTATTTTGACGTCTCGGCAGCGTCACAACCGAAGACTGAAACAATTGCGGGTAGTCTCATTATGAAATGAGGTGATCTCGATCTACCCTCATTTGGTCTTCAAAAATCGCAGAGTCAAAACTGATCGTATCAACAGCTTTCTCTAAACTCATTCTGCGATGCATAGATTTATTTATGACAGGACGACGATGCACGATGCCAATAACGGAAAACCGGATAAGATTACAATATTTTTATTTTTATTTTTGAGGCTTCCCAAACTATTATTGCATACTAATGACGTTCGGTGGAGAGAACTGGTCTAGTCTAGATTTTTTTTACAGCGGCCATGTATTCATTGATTCTTTCAGCAATTGTATGCTTTGTTTGACCAATACCTATAAGAACAGCTGCAATCTACCTCATACACACCTAGAGTCTGAAATGAATGACGTCTTTCGGCATCCTGGTAAATGTCTCGTCATCTTGGATAAGGGAATATACAGGTATACACACTATACAGTTTTAATAAAATACTCATTTAACAATGTCCTCACCTTATCCGTCATAGAGGGTGTTCGTTCTATCCAAAAAATATTTCTACACCGACTGTAATTGACAAAGGTGGTGGTGATGTGACGTAGCGTGCAAATACCGGTCAGTGTGCGTGAGTTTTCTATAGACAGAGTGAGACAACCAACCATCAGATTTAACTGTCACTCTCACGTCCAAGAACGGTAGAGATCAATCTACCTCGAAATAAAATGTTAACCTAATGCTGACATCTATCAATGTTGATCACAAATCAAGTTGAGATGCTCCAAAAACAAGTTTATCGTCTGTCTTGGTTTAAAATACAGAAAACATTGTCCATATGTCTTATCCACATATAAACTGCTGCTGATTGAAAGTTAGCATTTTTTCCCTAGACTCTGTCCAAATGTTAGTTATCACTGTTACCTACCACGGGACGTCTACTCTATTTCTACGAAAATGTAATTTCGAAATAAACTCGCGACTTTCCAACTCCGATTCTACTTCGATCCGTCGTTTTATCCGTTTAAATGTTCTACCGTTTAATAGTCTACTCTAATTAGAGTATGCTTAGAACATTTAAACGTCAAACAATGTTGTATCGGATGAAACGAAGTAGAACGAGCGCAGGAAAGTCACGAGTGTTTTTTCGAAATTACTTTTTCGTAGAAATAGAGTAGACGTCCAGGACTTCCCATAGCTACGCCATCTATTTGTAGGTAAAGCTGCTCACGGTAAAAAATAGTTTCCATCTAAGCAATTTCTCAACAAAACTATCATGTTTTCCGGTAAGTAGTTCTCCTTCAAAAGCAGCTTTTTGCCGACTTAGAAACATTTGTTTACTGGAACTTTGGTGTAAAGAGATTCCACATCAAAACTCATTTGTACCAGTAAGCTTACAAAACAATAAAAAAACACTTGTTCTATCTCAATATTTTTGTTTCTGTTTGGTATCTTTGAGAAACAAAGCAGGGACTTAACTTAAAAATATAACATTGCATTAATACATCGCTATCGCCTATCGTGTTCTTCCATTACTTGACATAGTATAGTTTTGTTCGTTAACTTGGTTTGCCATGACTCTGTATCTTATGCTCGATACGCTTCAGGCGTTTTTCCTACTAGTTATGTCATGCACAGCTTGTCGTTTAAAGTGTTTTTCCTGGTGTTCTTCTTAATACTGAACTGGTATTTAATGCGTTTTTCCTTGCGCTGTATTTGCTATAAAATAATTAAGCGACACATAAATCTTCTTACCATGCTAGCCTACTTTCGTAAGATTGTTGGTAGATGGCAAATAAAAAATAAAGAAACTATTTTTTTTCCTGGCCCTCTAATTTCAAACAGTATATTTTTATCATTTTTTTTCGGAAAATAAAAACTTTGATTGGCTCTCCTGTAAAATTCTAAAATTGTCGCTTAAAGGGTTTCTCCTTTCCACCGTCGATATGTATTATAATAATTTAATATCCTCATTTCCTAATATTTCAACAGCTCTGCGCATATGTATAAATTGTAAGTATAGAATCCAAAATTGATATAATACCCGGTTTACATTATTCCAGTCCAGCTACCGAAACCAGCGCTGAATTGCTTACTGGAAAAATGGAAACCAGCCAGGCAACCAGAAAGCATCAATGCCAATGCCAGTGCCAATGCAAGTTTTTTATGTTAATTTTACCGGGTTTTTGCAACCTAGGGGGGGGGGGGGGGGGGTTCTGCCCGCCGTGGTGTAAATAAAACGAGGGCGCAGGCTGAGTCCCGCACCCCGGCGCAGAATAGTCTTAAGACGGCCCTGCTCTTAGCAGAGTCGCCTGGGGAAGTACCACACCTTTGCCAAATATTCTACCGCCAAGCAGTAATGTGCAAACACTACTGTGTTCCGGTTTGAAGGGCAATGATTCCAGAGAAATTACAGGGCTTAGAGACATAATATCTTAGATCTCTGGGTGACGAGCGCAGTGCAGTGCTAGGTTATGATTTGGACTATCATGTTCCAATAGCTGCGTGTTACTGTGCTGTTATGTGGCAGGCATGTTGCTTACCATCAGGCACATGACCTGCTCGTCTCGTCACTCTATGCTATAAAAAAAAAAAAAACTAAGTTTTCTCGTTTTCTATTCGTGACTTAAATTTCCTTGTTAACTTTTAATAAATGTAGGTATTGTAGGTACACTACACTGTACTACTAGCATAGAATAGATAATATAGATAGAACGGACACTCCCCACCCCCCGCCAATATCAAGCTTCCTCCCCCGCAAGTACGCGAGAAGAACTCAACGAAAGGCTGGCATCCAACATCAAATTTCCAACAAAATATTATCATGGTGGGTTGCTGTGCTGTTTACGGCTGTCCGTCGACAAAACGGGACAAAAATAAAAGCTTTTTTAAATTTCCTAAGGATAAAATAACGTAAGTTTTAATATTTTTAACCTCAAATTTTCGTAACTTACCTACTCGGTCACTACAGTGTGGCCAACCTAGTGAATATTTACTAAAACTGGTAATAGTTTATTGAGATGGTTCTGTATTTTCTGTTTTTTTATCTGACTACAACATTTACTTTTTTTAGACTTAGAGTTTTTGTGTTTCTTTGAAAGTTTTTTTAATGACATGATTAATTATAAAAAAGTTGAATATCTCAATATGTTACCAAGTTTCCAAGTACTGTGCAATATAATTATTAGTAGTTCCTATAATCTATTTAACTTTAGTACTTTAGTTTTTGAAGTAAAAATTTATTTTGGCGCGCCATAGACAGATTTTTCGTGGGCTGTAAATTGAGTTCTAGCATCACGCTCGGCCATGCTCATGTCCACGCCCTCCGGTTTCAACTGCGTAGTTTCCGAAGTAACCTATCAAATTCTGAGTTATAAGTTTTTACTTCTATCGGCAGTTCCTATGACTGCCAATTTTTGAAGTGAAAACTTTTTTTGGCGCGCCTAGATAATTTTTTCGTGGGGTATGAATTGAATTTTAGCGTCACGCTCGAGTATGATAAGAAATCTTCGGGTAAACTCGGGACCATGGCAATCGGGCATCTAGAAATGCGTCAGCCAATGGGAAATGCTTTAAGGGCGTGGCCTAGCCATCATGGCGTGGCCATCTAGAAATGCGTGAGCTAATGGAAAATGGTGACGCAGTTCTAGTTGGCCATTCCATGATAGCCAGACCACGCCCTCCGGTTTCACCTGCGTAGTTTTCAAAGTAAGCCGGCAAATTCTGAGTTATAAGTTTTTACTTCTATGGGCAGTTCCTATGACTTCCAATTTTTTTTTGATTTGTGGAAGTGCCGGTAAAGCTTAAATGATGAACACATATGAAAGCAATAAAAAAACCTACACTGAAAGAAAAAACCGACTTCAAAACCACTTTATGCACTCAAAGGCGAAAAGTAAATCAAATGCTCGACTTCGAACAGATGAGCGGTTAGTGCTTACAACGATTAAATGAATTTATAATAAATAAATTTCGCTTTTAGCGCCTATTTGTTGGACTGTTGGAAGTCGGTTTTTAAACGTTTTTTTTTATTTTATTACTTTTTAGTGTCCGTAATAAAATGTTTCTTTTTTTTGGTAGATCATAGTTTTGAAATATGAAAACAAAACTAAAATTTACTTTCGTTTATTTTTGTTCAAGTTTTTTATGATTGTCGTTGAAATTTGGTCAAGTAAGTTTCTGAATTTAATTTGAAATCAAAACTGATTTTTGTTTATTCGGCGCAAATAAATTATTAAGTAGTGACTTCAACCTTAAAATGTGATTTGAGTATAAAAGACTCGCTTACTATTCTCACAATATTTAAAGTTTTATGCGATCTTTACTATAATGCGAATAAATAAATCACTATTTATCAACATACAAAAGTAATATTTTTTAAGCAATTAGGAATAAATTAAATCCCGAACTAGCAACATTATCTATCCCACAAGTTCCGGCCGGCTACCAAAGTAACAACAATTCGCAGTTTGTTTATAAAATTGAATTGGAGTTTTGAGTTGAAAAATCATGTTGTTGTTTTTTACTGTGCCGACATGAGATGTAAATAATTAGTTTGTGCAGTGTATGATACCTAGTGAACTGTGATAACGCCTTTAAAATGCAACTTATGAACGTTGTTGTACCTAATCTAATGTTCTGTGACTAGCCTACCTATAATGAAATATGTGGAGTGATTTAATATATTGTCAGAATAAAGTTTTCTCTTTGGGTAAGTGTACTTAACTAAAAATCTATTCGTCCATGGTACCTTTATTATCTCCTATTTTGTTTTAAATCTTCTCCCTTCTGATTGTTGATGAAAGTTTTATTTACCTACATTAAAGATCGAACACTAACTAGGTAAGATTGTAAGCCACTTAACATAGGCAGGTGAACTCACGGGTCACAGCTATTCCATAAAATAATTTAGTAACCCTAGATGACACGCACACATGCGTAAATGTGTTCGAACGACATATGCGTAGTTGTGTGAGTGTAGGTATGTCGACTTCACCGTTTGTTTGGAGTTTAGGCCGAGTGTCCGGGGTGTGCTACTAGTCAAGTCATTTCATTTATACCCGCTTGATACACCGGTGTGTAATATAGTACCCAAAAACTTGGTTGATGACGAAAACATACAAACTTAACTTTGCAGACGGGTTTTTTTTTTTCGTATTTTTATTTGGGAAGGTATACCAATAAAGTGTTCAATGGCGTCTACTTGAACTGGCCTTTATTTTGAAATAATCCGCATTAAAATTAGAGTTCATTTGCATAAAAAGATTTTTTCATAGAAAAATTGTAAAAATTAAAAAAAAACAAAAATTTAAATTTTTGGCGGGAAAATGGTCCCGAAGAATTGAAAAAAAAAAAAAAACACATTTGTGCTATCGAATGCAAGGTTTTTTTGGTTTTTCGAGTTTGTTATTTTGTATACAACACATTTCAGCCATAAAACGACTGTCTCTTTTATAAATTAACTAGCTGACCCCGCAAACGTTGTTTTGCCATATAAATAAAGGTATGAAAAATAGCTAGTAGCCGATTCTCAGACCTACTGTATATAATTTTGGTTACAATCAGTAAAGCCGTTTCGGAGGAGTAAGGAAACAAACACTGCGACACGAGAATTTTATATATAAGATAATGTAATAGCTGATCGACTACTTGAGAAATCGCAAAAAAAAATCTCAAGTGTCAAAAATGTTAGTTTACATTTTAAGTACATTAATTATAAACAAACGATACCGCTAGAAGCGTCTTGAAACGCTCTTGAGAATAATGGGCTTAAACACGTACAAATAACGCGGCACTTCATATGCCGAAGCGTAAACAAACGCACTTAGGTAACCTGACACCCGTTTTTCCGCCAAAACTGTAAACGCGAAGAGCAGGCGGTGTAGCAAGCGGATACTGAGGGAGTTGTTTTTTTTAAAATCATTTATAGGTTTACACTTCATCACCATCTCGCCTGATGTTAAGCGACGATGCGGTCTAAGATGGAGGGTGCTTACCTAGAAGAAACTGATTCACTCTCGATTTGAAGACACCAGGATTATAACCATCGGGAAAAACCCACTGAGGCAACTCATTCCACAGTCTAGACATTCTTATCACAAAAGTAGAGTCAAACCTCTTTGTTCGTGTCTTTGGAACATCAACCATGGAACGATGCCGCTTCTTCGAGCTACGAGAAGTCCGATAGAAAAAAGGGCTAGGTGGTGTTAGATCATGCAGATCAGATGCACACGATCCGAAGTGTATCCAATAATAAACCGATAAGCTAGCAATTTTTAGGCGATGTTCAAGACTTTGCAGTTTTTTTCGTACAAGAGTTTTATTGCCTATGAGCCTTTTAGCACGCCTCTCGATCGATTCCAGAGCCTCAAGCTGATACTTAGCCGACCCATCCCAAAGATGCGAACAGTACTCCATACAAGACCGAATCTGTGCTTTATATAACAAAAGCAATTGTTCAGACTTGAAGTACTTTCGCACCTTTGAGAGGACACCTAGTTTTTTGGCAGCTAATTTAGCTTTGGACTCTATATACGAGCCAAAGTTGAGTGTAGATGTCAAGGTAACACCCAAAAGCTCAAGATGATCAGTAACCGGCACGGATACACCTCGAAACGTAGGAGTCTGTAAAAATTGACTGCTTTTTGCGGAGAACAAACACTCCTGCGTCTTTTCCTCATTAAAATTGGCCAGATTGGTTTCGCCCCATTCAGAGACTGCCTCAAGGGCCAAGTTCAAACGCTCAATTATACTCTCTCTCAATACCTTAGTTTGTTGACCATTGGCTAAAAAATGTTTAAAAATTTCTGTGGAAACCAAATCCGGCTGGTATTTCTGAAGATATGCGCACTCACGCAAGAAAACTATGACGATATCAGCTTAAAATTATTGATATTCAATGATTGATTTAGATAGAAAACTCGCAATACTTTATTCGTTTGTGTAATTAGGTGAGATTTACGTTAAACATTATAAACTAGCAGCGTTCCGTGGTTTCACCCGCGTATTTCTTAATCCCTGTATTTTCCCTTCATAAAAGTAGCCTATGTGTTATTTCAAATCATTATCTAGCTATGTTTTAAATTTCATACAAATCCCTGCAGTAGTTTTTACGTGAAAAAATCCATCCATCGATCGCTCCATCTTAGACATTACATGTTACATACAAAAAATGTGGTCTGTTGCACGTCATCCATAACTTATTTTCACGTGTTTTTACGGGTCTATATGTGATAGCATAACAATTTTTGTACTGATTTAAGTAGGCATAACGTTTTTAGGACTAATCATAATTTACCATAACAACTAAACGCATAACTGTTTTCGCATAAGCTTAACTAGCATAACCATATATAGCATAACGATAACTTAACATAATGTTTAAACGCATAACCATATATAGCATAAAAAACTTAGCATAATGTTTCGACGCATAACCATAAATAGCATAATGTTTAATTGAGAAAAGCATAACAATACTTAAACATAATGACCAACGGCCATCACCATGCATAGAAAGAAACACGGGAGCAGAAGTGTTTTTAGACAAATCTCCTATTGACATTTTAAAATCAGGAGATTATAAAAAAGTTCCCCTTTTATACGGATTTTCAGAAATGGAAGGTTTAACATCGATGATGAATTGTGAGTCTTTTAAACTTAAAATGAATGACAAGTTTTCTGATTTCCTTCCTGCAGATTTAAAATTCGAGTGGGATCAAGAAAAAGGATTTTATTTTGCCGATAAGCCAGTTGGAGAATACACTATCCTTGGTTACGTGGACTATTTTACCGATACTTTGTTTGCATATTCGATGTTGAGAACTGTTAAATATCATGTAAATGCAGGTCACGACAAAGTATATCTATATGAATTCTCCTTTGTGGATGAACTAACGCCGTTTGTACCACACACTGAAATTAGGGGTGCTACTCATTGCTCCCAAACTACAGCAGTTTTTGGCGGTGCACCTCAATTTGGAACTCCAGAAATTCCTACCCAAGAATTTATGGAAATGTCTAACACTGTGGTAAAAATTTGGGGTACTTTTATCAAGACTGGGTAAGTTAATAAATAAATTAGAAAAAAAAATGATATAGCCAGAACAACCCATTATAATTTATAATCTTATAAGTAGAATCGTAGTTCAACAGGTATTCTTAATTAACATAAATTGCGCATTAATATTGTTTGACCGCGATGGAGTTCCAAAATACTCAACCGATTTTAATCAAATTTGCGTCAATAAATCTGCACGCGGGCAGATTGATCTAACTTCAAAGAACTTATAATTTTATTTATTTCAATTGATAGTCTTTAAATGATGATATCCCATCAAAGCTGTAACGGGCCGTGAGTAAAAATACATTAATTTTTGATTACAGATACCCCATCCCAGAAGGGTCATCACTACCAGAATGGCCACCCGTTGGCTTGAATCAGTCACCACATATGTCATTTGGTAACGAGATTACACTTCGTGGTCCGCTGTTGGAACGACGCGTGCAGTTCTGGGACGAGATATGCTCAAAACATTACCGTGACCCCATCCCACCACCTGAACCGTTACGACGAAGGACTGAGCTGTAGAGTTAAATAACTAATGTTATGAAAAACAAATGTTAAATTAATTAATGGGCTATTCACGTTAATTAAGTCCAAAAAAGTATTTAGTGACCAACTTTGGAATGTCAACGCAAACGATGCAGAATAGCTCTGGGATCTCGGATCCCAGAGCTCCCAGACGTCAACTATTTTGTGATGAATGAAATGTGGACGATTGAGTAGAGTTAGTAAGTTCTAAGAACACATGCTTACTCGCTAACTTGTTTAGATGGCCAATTTTGAGATATGGGGTAATGAAGGTACATACAAACATTACTTACTTCACGTATTTTCTAATAAGTGATTTTCACGTATGTTGTAGGCAATATCCTTAAAAACAAGGTCCCAATACTCTTAACCGTTTTGCTTAACAACTCCAAAATTATAATCTAACTTCACTTAAATTCTCATGCTCCATTTGTAAATATGTTCGTCAGACAACTATTTTAAAGCTTTTTCCATTAAGATAGACCAATCTAAGGGGCCAATCATCCCCTAGTACTAAGCAAAGTCTCCCGGTAGTGGTAGGACTCTTGGCAGAGTCCGCCTGGGGAAGGACCACTTTTTTCTATTATGTTTTATTTAAATTTCTGCTAGAAATATTTTAATCTTATTTTTTTTAAATAAAGAGTGACGAGACTAGCACGTCATGTGCCTGATAGTAAGCAACATGCCTGCCACATAACAGCACAGTGACACTCAGCTATTCATTACCTAGCACTGCACTGCGCTCGTCACTCAGAGATCTAAGTTGTTATATCTCTAAGCCGTGTAATTTCTCTGAAAACATTGCCCTTCAAATCAGAATACAGTAATGTTTGCACATTACTGTTTAGCTTTAGAATAACTAGCAAAGGTGTGGTTTTTTCCAAGGCGAAAATTTCCCTGGTATAAAATAGCCTATGTGTTCTTTCAAACAGTAAGTAATCTATCAATGTTTCAAATTTCATCCCTATCCGTTCAGACGTTGCGACGAGATTGAGCAGCAAACATCTAAACAGTGACATTTATAATTTAAGTAGGATGCACAGTTTGTACATTGTACACTCATATTTTATACTTACCTAAGTGCTGGAAAACGCGACGCGTGACCAAAATACTAAGGCCAATTGTCCACGCACGCGTCTTTTGTCGAATGCATGCATCCTACAAATGACGATAGGCGTATTTTGCATCTTTGTTATGTCCACGCTGCTGCATGTAAATAGATGTAAATCTGTTTCTGAGATGTAAGTAGTCAGCCACGCTCAGTATTGCCGTTTTAGTGACTTTGTCACCAGAGGGTCTACCGCCTAACGAAAACCCTTTGACATTGCCGTCTCTTTCATTTCAAGCGAGAAGAAAAGAGACAGCAATGTCAAAGCGTCAAAGCGTTTTCGTTAGGTGGTAGACCCTCTGGTGACAAAGTCACTACCCCCCCTGATCTTGTAAGGTTTTGATGTTTTTTGTGACATTTTATAATGATTTAGTGACAAACAAAATCTAGTGATTTCTAGTGACTTTTTCATGACCAACACATCAGTTATGTAATATCTTACTGCAGCATACAAATATATGCTTCTTCTCTTGAATTTTTAGCCGCAACCACAAAAATAAATACAACCGCAAGTTTCTACTTCTACTGCTATAATAAGATATTACGTACCTAACTGATACGTTAGTCATGAAAAAGTCACTAAAATCACCAGCTATTTTTGTCACTAAATCACAAATAAAGTGGCCAAGTAAGAGTTGCGCTCGCTCTTGAAGGGTTCCATAGCAGCAAGTAACATAATATAAAAAATCTTGTATTTAGTTTGAACTTTGATCGACGTTTTAATAACAGTACTAACTAACCAATACTATAAATTTTCGGTAGAAGTTTGCATACGTTATTTGCGTGCATCATACATTTTTAATTTTGTTATTCTCTCAGTTTAAAGTACAGTGGAGGGGGGAGGCACATTTTACCACTTTAGACGAGTCTCTCCCGCAAACTATTCAGCTTAGAAAATATATATAATTATGAGAAACCTCAATATGATTTTAAAGACAATTCTTAAAGAAGAGAAGAAAAGTAAAGATACTCCACAAGGATGAATTTGGTTGAAAAAAAAAAAAGAGTTTCAGTTCTTAGTCAAATTCGAGGGTGCCCCATACTTAAAACTGAAACTCTTTTACACCAAACCCATACATACCTACGTGTGGATTATCTATGGATAGGTCTTCAAAAATGATATTGAGGTTTCCAACATTTTTTTTCTAAATAGTTTAGTTTGCGGGAGAGACTGCCAAAGTGGTAAAATGTGTGCCCGCCCCCCCCCCCCCGTAACTTCTTAAATAAAAGAATAGCAACAATATAAAAAATCTATGATGTATAATTTCAACGAAAAGTGGTTCGAATGAGATCTAGTGAGTAGTTTTATTTCATTACGTCATACATTCAATATTATTAAAACACTGATTAAAGTAACAACGACCTACAAGAACTTTTATATTATGTTACTTGCTGCTACGGGAGGCCTTCATGGGCGGGTCCAACTCGCATTTGAAAGAAATTGGTGTGGTCACTTCTAATTTTTTAATTTTTTGAGTGAAAATCTTACAAAATACATCCACTAAGAAGTTTCAACAATATGGTTCTTATAGTTTTGGAAAAATGTGGCTGTGATATACGGTTGGACAGACAGACATGACGAATCTATAAGAGTCCCGTTTTGGGTACGGAACCTTAAAAAATTACAAAAACTCACTAGATCTAATTACAAAGTCACAGCAACTAGTAAAATGTAGTAGTAAAATGGCAACACTACGTGCGTCTGACGAGTCGGTCGAGCAGTGACTTTTTGCAGCACGCACGCATCCTGCACGACGAACGCATGACGTGCGGCTGACGCGACGTTGTCGCTTCGTGAACACCGATTTCATTGTTTCTACGCAAGATACGAGTACAAGCATTCGTCTTGCATCTCGTCTCCGACAGTTGTCGAAATCGTGCGTACAACGTGCGGCTACGTAGACAATTGACCTTAGTCGACTCGATGTTTAAAGGTGCGCTTACACGAGGGCAATAATTGTTCGGCGACACGAATGGACCGATCTGGAGCAATTAATGGAGCAATTTCAACAAATTGCGGCAATTATTTCGGCGATATTGCTTCTAATTCCTCTAGATATGTCATATCGCTCAATGTCACAGATACGAATTGACGAATATCCAATGGGCTTGGAAATTCCTAGCAATTTTGGTATATATCTCATTCGCACTTGTTTCTTTTGCGGCTTGCCGTCTTGCTTCCGCGGGGAGAGCGAGAGGTCGGGTGGCGCCTAGTTGATGAAGTTGCGCCATATAGCTCAATATTGTATTGCGCAGTATTGATGCTTGTTGCCGTTACCGTAAATTGCTAAATGTAGTCGTGACGTCATAGTTGCCGAGTATTGACTGGAATTGAGCAATTTTAGTTGCCCGTATAAGCGCACCTTAAGAATTGGCAATCAATGTGATAATAAATATGTACATACTCGTACCTACTTCCGGCTGGTAGCGTACTAGAATATTTTGATTGTCTCTAGACCTTCATTTATTTTTGAATAATAATTTAATGTGTTTTGTATAAATAGTTAGTAGTTCTAGTTTTGGTACAAACAATTCATTTATAAACATTTATTAAATAAATGTTGCTGGGCAATTCACACACACCGCCATCTGACCCCAAACTAAGCAAAGGTTGTACATTACACATGTATAGAAATGTTCCTACTGCATCTCTCGCAAGGTGAGAGTCCAGGCCATAACCCACCACGCTGATGCAGTGTGTGCTGGTGAAAGACACATGACCTCGAAAGATTCTAAGAATATGTCCATTTTCTCACGATGTTTCCTTCGCCGTTTTTAAGATACGAAACGCGGCATTACTAAAGATGGTAGAGTTCGTAAGATTTGAACGAGGGGCTCTGTACCGAGAGTTGCTTTTGCTCTCGACTAGGTCATCCGTACCTTTTAACCGTATAAAGCGTTTAACCTTAACAATAGGGTACTATCCTCAAAAAAACGAAGTAGCCCGTTAGTTAGATTGGCAAAAAATAATAAAAAAATACGTGTACAAGTATTTTTTCTTTTGTTTCACAAACAAAAAATTACGAAGATACAGCGCTTCGAAGTTTCGTGTGACGTCACTTGTGAGTACGATTTTTACTCACGAGTGACGTCGCAACCCCCCACTCTCGAAGTTTGATGGTCTATATCTTGGACGATTTTTAATATTATGAAAAAACAAAAAATATGTGTTCAATATTTTTCCATGATCTAGCTGACGGACTAATTAGGATGGTGTATTTTTGACCCAGTCCGGTACCCTATTGTAAAGGCTGTGAATTCGTATTCATTTCTCCATTCCTACCTTGCGGTTGCTGGTAAAAGATTGCATTGCTCAAAACTCTAAACTATAAAGTCATGATAAATATGTTATTTTATTTATAAAGTTTTTTTTTTGTAAATTAAAGAAGATTAAAGAAAATTAAAAAGGTACATTAAAAATGTACTCGTATCTATCTATCAATTAATCTAATTAATGAAACACAACTTTTTTGTATTAAAATTAATATACATAACATTTTATTAAAAAAATCATACCGATAAAAGAAAAATTAAATTCTACAACATTTGCGATGTTATTTTTTCACACCAAAATGATAGTGATTTTAGTAGTAGATAACTCAGGCTACTTTTCAATCTACGCAAAACCCTGGCCTATTCGTACATCGAATAAAATCCAGGCTACTTTTTGAAACGAAGTTCCTGACGAAAAGACTGGAGATTTTTTTTTTAAATAAAGCGTGACGAGGTGAACAGTACATTTGCCTGATGGCAAGCAACATGCCTGCCACATAACAGCACAGTGACACGCAGCTATTGGAACATGAAGAGCCCAAATCATTGCCTAGCACTGCACTACGCTCGTCACCCAGAGATCTAAGATGGTATATCTCTAAGCCCTGTAACTTCACGGGAAACATTACCCTTCAAACCGGAACACAGTAATGTTTGCACACGGAGATACGGATTATGCTGCGTGCCCCAACTGAAAATAATGTGAGGCTAAAAGCGTAAAAATAAAAATTAGTAGTCTATAAAGTCGGTTTAAAGTCGATAGTTTAACGTAACAACGTCATAACAAAACATTCATTAAATTATTGCATACAATACAATCGAGTGGAAAAAAATACGACGCTTCGTAAACTTACAATGAGCGTAATAGGACAATAAGCGTAACGGGACAATTACCGTAACGGGACAATAACCGTAACGGGCAAATGACCGTAATGGGAAAATGAGCGTAACGGGACAATGAGCGTAACGGGACACTATTTCGTACACGCATCCGGCGTTCATCGACTTATTAGACGTTGTCACGTCAAAAATATATAACCGAAGTGACACGTTAAACTGCTCGTGCCCAGTGTTGCCAACTGTATTTTTCAGATGATCTTAGGTACCATAAATCACAAAATTAAGCAATTTTTTGTGTATTTCATTTCATTTGCTTCTAAATTATTCGCAGAAACTTCGTTCCTTTCTGGTGTTCATAACAACACATTTTTGACGTGATAACGTCTTATAATTCGGTGAAGCCGGCTGCACGCCCGCAAAACATGACGTCATGTAACGTTACCGTTAGTTGGTCCTCCGTGCCATGCGGACGAAGCTGAGCGCTGAGGGCGCCACCCGCCGAGTCGAGCGGTATCAGCGTACTGATTTCTTAAGACGTTGTCACGTTTAACTATCGTCAGTAAACCGACTTTACAGACAACCATTTTTTTATTTAAAATAAAACATCAACTCAGTAGAAGGTATGGAAGTTATAAAAATAACTTATGATTCACTGCATTCCGCCTCGTGCATCAAGATGGCGCGTCTCACGTACCGGAAGTGGTAGAAACTGAACACCACCACCAGGGAGAAGAAATATACCACTGGAACAAGAAATTCATATAAATCCTACTAAAATTATATATGTCAAAGTTTGGATGTATGCTGCTCAATCACTTCAGAACGTCTACTCTCTTTCTACGAAAACGTAATTTCGAAATAAACTCGCGACTTTCCAATTCCGATTCTACTTCGATCCGTCGTTTTGTCTGTTTCAATATTCTAAGCCTACTCTAATTAGAGTATGCTTAAAACATTTAAACGTCAAACAATGTTGTATCGGACGAAACGAAGTAGAACGAGAGCAAGAAAGTCGCGAGCTTTTTTTTCGAAATAACGTTAAAAAAAATAGAGTAGACGTCCTGAACATCTGAAAAGATAATGAATATTGTAGGATGTTTCTCACTCAATAGTCTAATTTTTGAAGTGATAACTTCTTTTGAGACAGATTTTTCGTGGGTTGTGAGTTGATTTCTAGCGTCACGCTCGGGAATGATAAGAAATCTTCGTGTTAACTCGGGACCATGACTATTAGCCATCTAGAAACACGCCAGCAATTCCTATTCGTCATCTAAAAATGCGTGAGCATTTTCCATTGGCCATCTAGAAATCGCCATCGTCAGTATTTCTAGATGGCCATGCTCGTGGCCACGCCATCCGGTTTCACCCGTGACGGACCCACCATACCACTAGCCCTACCCCTGGTGGTAGGGTGGGTCCAAAACCATACCACCATAATGATGTGACAAAGTACTCATATTGTGATTTATCTAAGATGGATATTTTTTCCGCAACTATTATCATCTATTTATTGCAAAAATGTAAGTCTTATGCAATTATTCAAGTTCAACATTCCTTGCATTATATTTACTATACTGACTTACATTAAATGGGCCAATTTTGGCAATTAACGCAATTTTAGAAGTGTTCCCTAACGCGTGTGACTTTAGAAGCGCAATATTTGGAATAAAGCGCTCAAGTGCGAGTCGGACTCGCACATGAAGGCTTCCGTAGCAGCAAGTAACAAAATAAATAAGTTCTTGTAATTCGTTGTAACTTTGATCGAAGTTTTAATTATAGTGTATTTATGACGTACTAAAAAGAAACTACTTACCGGATCAAGTTTAAACCATAAAAAGAAACTACTTACCGGATCAAGTTTAAACCAATTTTCGGTGGAAGTTTGCATGGTAATGTACTTACATCATATATTTCTTTTAATTTTGTCATTTTAGAAGTTGCACACATTTTACCACTTTGGAAGTATCTCTCGCGTAAAATATTCAGTATAGAAAAAAATATATATTAGAAACCTCAACATCATTTTGAAGACCTATCCATAAAGACCCACACATACGTATGGATTTGATGAAAAAAAAATTGAGTTTCAGTTCTAAATAAGGGGCACCCCCAAAATTTATTGTTTTCTTTTAATATTTTTGTATAAAAATCATCTGAATGCGGTTCACAGAATACATCTACTTCCCAAGTTTCAACAGTATAATCCTTATGGTTTTGGAAAAAAGTGGCTGTGACATACGGACGGACAGACGGACAGGCAAACAGACATGGCGAATCTTTAAGGGTTCTGTTTTTACGTTTTACGGAACCCTAAAAAGGCGAAGTCCCTGAAGAATACGCAAAATAAACCTGAAAGGAGAATAGTAGCTCTCACTACCGCCTTACCACTACTACCTCTTGATGAGGTGTTACCAGGATTTCATTATATAAAATCGGAATGTCAAAGTTTGAAACGAATGGAAAAGTTTATAAACTACATCGAAACTTTTTGGTTGAAAATACATTCCCCCTGTAGTATTTAGCACAACCAACATATTAGAATCATTTCATTCAAAAATAAATAAATTACTGAACAAGAAAACTGCTGAATGTATTACATAAGATTCATGAAACAAAGATACCTAAAAAACGGCGAATAAACCAAATTATTAAAGACGATTTTATAATGGGCGTACAAATGCAGTTAGTCAACAAACAAATTACCATTGGTCATGAATTAGACGAATTGCGTAGGTACATTTTTACAGTTTGTTCTTTTAGTTTATTTGCTGTAAATAATAATAAGTCTAAACAAAACTTTTGTTTTAAAAATGTGTCACAACACTATTACTTGATGGCGTGATGGTGGTATGGTTTCGGACCCACCCTACCACCAGGGGTAGGGCTAGTGGTATGGTGGGTCCGTCACGGGTTTCACCCACGTAGTTTTCAAAGTAGGCTATCAAGTCAAGTATCAAGTTAGTAGTGGTAGGACTCTTAGCAGAGTCCGCCTGGGGAAATACCACACATTTGAGAGTTATTCAACCGCCAAGCAGTAATGTGCAAACATAACTGTGTTCCGGTTTGAAGGGCAATGTTGCAAGAGACATTAGAATCATAACATCTTAGATCTCTGGGTGACGAGCGCAGTGCAGTGCTAGGTAATAATTAGGACTCTTCATGTGCCAAATGTTATAAGTTTTTACTTCTATCGGCAGTTTCTATGACTGTCTATTTTTTAAAAAACATTCTGTGAACTACGGCAATGGATTTTACATAAAGAAAAGAATGAAAAAGTCTAAAAAACACAAGACTTCACGCTCATACAAAGGACTCGCAATAATACTTAAGTTAGTTTGAATTTTAAAACCATATTTTAGAGTTCAAATGTGAATACACTAAAAGATCGAGAAATAATGTTCTTGTTCTTGCTCTCTAGCTCTATGTTCGTTCAGATCGGCCTTGAAACGAAGTAGAACCGGAGTAGGAAAGTCGCGAGATTATTTCGAAATTAATTTTTTCGTAGAAAGAGAGTAGACGTGCTGTCCTGGTCGTCTCTTTACTCTATACCCACTAAATAAATAAAAAAACAATTTTTTATCACGAGTCAATAACAGGAACGGGAACTGCGTCAAAACCGCAGGACGCTGCTGGCCATTAAGAATGCGCCTAATGCCAGGGAAAAATCAGTTGTCACCCGCGCGACGCGTTTCTTAATGAGATAAACATAAAGTCGAGAATAGCATGACACAGTTTGGAGAAAAAATTAATATTAAATCAGGAGTCCATTTTTGACAAAGTTTTATTAAATTACTCAATAATTAAACATACATTTTATTACCAAAAAATAATGTGGGGTCATCGCTGATAATTTCGAGTACTCGAATTAAAACGGGTTTTTTCGGTGTCATTTTTATATTTTTATTGTAAAAAAAATCTGATCTATTTTTAAAATTCTATTCGGTTATTGTGCTTCTTCTTGATTGTACCCACAGGTAAATTTTTTTTTGTCACAGTTTTTAGTTTCTTAACTTCACAGTGAGCGGCGTCGAAAATGTCGTTTTTTTCGTTTTCTGGCACTAGGCGCCCCCTTAATATAATTATTACGCAATAGAATGTTGTATACAGTATTTTTCGGAATCCCAGTCCGCCCGTTTCAATCAAACTGCCGAGCGGAGTGCATTTAGTAATTACTCTGCGTGTAGGTCGAGTGTTACACATTTCGCTAATTGCTTGCATATCAAATTAATCCCATTAAAATGTTTACATATGCGACCGCATTGGGGTCGATTTTGATGGCATAGCTTGAAATTAAAACTTAAATGTAAGACAATGTTTTAATCTATCATTGTAGCATTATCCTATCTTCTTTCTTAATATATATAAATCTCCTGTCACGATGTTTGGCCGCGATGGATTCCTAAACTACTTAATCGATTTTAAATTAAATTGGCACACCGCGAGCAGTCTGGTCGAACTTGAGAGATAGGATAGTTTTTATTTCGATTAATAGTCTTTAAATGACAATATCCGAGCGCAGCCGGAATGGGCCGCTAGTATACTATAAAATATGAGTATAGCAGAAAGCACGGTCCTTTCTGCATTGCTTTGATTTGTAACGCTATCGGCCAATCCGGTAACGTCAATGAAAGCAGCCAGCTACATCTGCTTTCCGTATGCAGCGGAACGGAAAGCAGATCGATGTAGTTGTCTGCTTCCATCAACTTTACCAAATGGGCCGATGACGTCACAAATCAAAGCATAGCAGAAATCAGGAGAGTTAGGCGGTAGGCATGCCGGTTGAAATTTTGGAACACAGATAGATTGTAGTATGGAATAACATAATGTAGGTATACGTATCAGGTAAGTAAGTAACAGGAACTACGCAGGATCTATTCTATGACGCAGGTAAAAGAACGAGGCACTGCTAGTACTTTCATATTTATCCATTTAGTATAATACCCCGTTTACATTATTCCAGTTCAGCGGTCGAATCCAGCGCTAGATTGCTTACTGGAATAATGGAAACCGGCACTGGAATGCATCAATCCAGTGCCAGTGCATTCCAGTGCCGGTTTACATTATTCCAGTAAGCAATCCAGCGCTGGATTCGGTCGCTGGACTGGAATAATGTAAACGGGGTATAAAGCTGTTTATTTGGATTTGAAACAAACACTCCAATTTTATTTATATGTATGGATAATACGCACCAGCTCCAAGGAAAGTGAAGAGTCCACACACGCACGCGAGGTTCGCTAGTCTGTGCTGTTCATCCTTAATTTTGGGAGCTGAAATAATAAGGTTTTCTTTCAGACTCATAATTATTTACATACCATAATAGGTTTCAGCCGAATCCATTCATTCGTTACGAGATACGAGGGTACGTACACACAAATTTTTTGCTTGTGTGTGAATTGTCCACCAATATTTATTTATTTATTTTATTGTCATAATTTAGTATAAGCAGCCCACTAAATGTTTCCACAGCTGGGGCTAGGAGCCTTATTTCGCAAGGAGAGAGTCAACGCCACGATTCACCAAGCTGTGACCCAGTGCGGGTTGATGTATGTCACAAACATGGCCTTAAAAGATTCTAGGAACATAAGTTAATTTATAAGTTAGCGGCACTTCGCATGTGACATTCGAAAAGGCAATCGTGCGCGTGGGATTCGAAGTCTTTATAGACAGACTACTGGCCCGTGAACAAAATTTACGTAGTAAATGAACCACCAGGAGACTAATGTAGGATGATAGAAGGATATAAAGTAATAAGATGCAGCACTATGCCGTCACTTGTAAGCTGTCCAACTGAGTACAATCGAAGACGGGGTGTTGCAACCCTCGATCATTTCTCCTTTTCGCATGATTTTTGTACGGCATTGCGAAATAATGGATTAGGAGAGGTATTAAAACTGTATGGAACCAATGCCGTAAATAATCAAATGGCCAAATTTAATCTGCAAATCGTCGGAAAATCACGATTTTTTCCGAAAAACTAATAATTAAAAACTTAAAATGTATTATTTTTATAGCTTCAATACCTCTTCTAATCTATTCTGCAAAGCCGTACAAAAATCATGCGACAAGGAGAAATGATCGAGGGTTGCAACCCCCTCTCTTCGACTGTACTCAGTTGGACAGTTTAAAAGTGACGCCATAATGCTGAATCTTATTACTTTATACCGTTCTATCATCCTCCATAGGTCTCCTGGTGGTTAATTTACTACGTAAATTTTGTTCACGGGCCAGTAGTCTAATAAGCACGTTGAGCTCTCTTTAACAGACTTCTAAAAAAGAGGTTATTATTCGGGTGTATGTTTTTTTTTCATGTTTGTTATTCGATGTCGCCGCCAATTGTGAATGAATTTTGATGAATCTTTTTTTGTTTGGTAGATCATGGTTCAGAGGTAGTCCCAAATACATTATATCGAAATCGGTGTTTGGTTTTGAAAATATGAACAAAAAAAAATATACGGTCGAATTGAGAAACCTACTTTTTTTTAAAGTCGGTTAAAAAACTTTTTTTTTTTTTCACTTAAATATTTGGAAAGTAAAGTTACAGATATTTATAAAAAGAGTCTGAATTTAACTTGAAATTGAAGTCTGTTTTTGTTTTTTTGCAGAACAATTTTTTTTGTAGGGGAAAATCTGATGTATTCGCAGGACTGATGTATGCCAGTGTAGTGACGTAGCATCGAAGAGGCACGTACGCATTAAGGTAAAAGTTCGCGCTGAGACCGCGACGCGAGACCGCGACACGAGACCGCGACCGGATACCGCGACAGGCACTTGACATTATGGAATTGTATGGACGCCAGTTCGCGCCGAGACCGCGACACGAGACCGAGGCATGTGTCGCGGTCTCCGGTCGAGGTCTCCTGTCGCGGTCTCCGGTCGAGGTCTCCTGTCGCGGTCTCAGCGCGAACTTTTACATTTAGGTGCTCTTCATCACTGACAAGCGTAATAACAGTATATATCTGTTACTATACAAGTAACAGAGGTATTATTATGCAACATTAGAGCTATTTAACACTAAAATTCTATGTGACAAGTATTCACTTCTACCGGCAGTCCGTATGACTACCGATTTGTTTTTTAACGTTCTTGTAATTAAGTACCTATTTATATATTTAATTGACATACAAGCAGCGCCCCGCGGTTTTACCCGCGTAGTTCCTGTTATTTTGCCGGGATAAAAAGCTTTTGTGTTCTGCCAGACTTTAATATACCTACCTGTATTCTAAATTTCAGTCAGATCCGTTTATACGTTGCGACGTGATTGAGCATCAAACATCCATACATTGACATTTATAATTTTAGTAGAATCATGTGTTCAAAATGCCTCATCAGATTTAAATACAAAATTAGTATGCATAAGCAAAGGATGTAAAGGATCTCACCATCTTTGAATCTGACGCAGGCTCGGCCAATTTTGGTCATGGCTAAACCTACGAGATTCAACCATATTAGAGTGGCGACCAGCAAGTAAATCTGAAAATATCCAAAACATTTACTAAACAAAACAAAACTAGTTAAATAATATAAATATGTAGAAATCAATTTTACTGTGACTCAAACTATAGTAGTTTCTGTAGTGGTAGGACTCTTAGCAGGGCCCGCCTGGGGAAGTACCACACCTTTGCCAGTTATTACACCGCCAAGCAGTAATGTGCAAACATTACTGTGTTCCGGTTTGAAGGGCAATGTTTCCAGTGAAATTACAGGGCTTAGAGATATAACATCTTAGATCTCTGGGTGACGAGCGCAGTGCAGTGCTAGGTAATGATTTGGACTCTTCATGTTCCAATAGCTGCGTGTCACTGTGCTGTTATGTGGCAGGCATGTTGCTTACCATCAGGCAAATGTCCAGCTCGTCACTATTTATTTTTAAAAAAATAAGTAGGTAGGTATCTATTTTAAGAATAAAAATATTGTTCGTTTTTTCACTCTAAGGTTGCCTGGAAGAGATCGTTAGCAGCCATCTGTCGCACAAAGTGTGAAATTAAGTGCATAAATTGTTTCAACTTGTGTTAATGTGATTTTTTTGGTGTCGTTAAGTAAAGTACCTATACCTATGTACAATATGGATCTACACACATCAAAGTACTCGTAAAACACTTTTGATCTAAAACCACAATTGACTGTCTTACTCGCAGTCGCAATACACTATGTTAGTAATCTAACATAATGTATTGCGATAATCTATATATAAAAATAAATGTTTGTCTGTATGTCTTGTAAAGAATCGTAAACTATGCATTTGATCACGTGATGATCTTCAGCAAAGTTGTTGTGCATGAGCTTAAGAAGGTTTCTGAGTTGGTACGACCTATTTTTGTCGGGTGACGTAGCAAACCCACGGTACAGCTAGTAATTTATATTATGTATATATTCATAATAACGCCTAGATCGATATTCTTCAAACAAATGCTCCTTCTTAAGTGAGGCAAAGCGCAGATTGATGTCGGCGTAAGCAATATGTTCGATGAACAAAACTTTAATGTCGTGGAGTATGTAAGTAAGTGTCTTTTTGAAGGATAAAATCAGTGAGGCTATCCGACAAAGAACAAATACATAGCACAAAGGTGACCGACATAGCTCAGCAAATAAGTAAGCTGAAGTGGCAATGGTCCGTCCGCATCTGTAGAAGAACCGATAACCGCTGGGGTAGACGTGTTCTGGAGTGGAGACCGTGTACTGGCAAGCGTAGAAACTTGAAACTTAGAGAGAGCTTGGCGAGTTACGAAAGGCGGCTGGCAGTAAGTGGATGCGAACAGCAAAAGATTGTGCTGTGTGGCGATGACTATTTGATAGACTGATGATGATGATATACAGTGAAGGACCACACAAACAGAACTATTACAATGTTTTTAATAGTCGAAGGTCGAAGACGCATGCAATAGCGCTGAACCTTGACAACTGATGTTAGTTTTGAACGGACCAAGCCAATATGGCTCACTAAGATTTGCCTCACTTTTCTTGCCGATTTCTAGGCGCTATTATTCTATGTTTAAAAGTAAATATTCACCAGCATAGATCGACAGTTCTCAGTCAGAGCTACTATGATGAGAAACACACCAGCCCCTGTCATTCCTGTCAATGCAGCTCCGGTAGCCAAGCTCATCACTGAAACATATATTCATAAAAATTATTATCATGGTACACAAGTATACATCAGCTGGACGCTGGGGTTCTGAGGCGAGGGCTTTTGTTGCCGCCTTGGGTCGTCTTCTCAGGGAGAAGGGACGAGATATTCACTACGCTGTCGAACCACGTGGCCTGGAGGTTCACGATGCATGATGGTCGTGATGCTCAAGACCTTAGATAAAGAATAAGTAAGTAGATCAGGTTTTTCCCCACGGTTCCTTTATGTCAATCGTAAGCAGATATGGCGTAGTTTAGCTATGGAAAGTGATGTGCCGCGACAAAAGTATGACACTTCTACAAGAGCGCCAAGGCAAGAGCGATCAGACCCGTGTTTTCGGTGTAAAGGGTTTGTTATGACTCTATACGTAGTATATTATGTAAACTCTTAGGGTGAGGGCTTTTGTTGCATTCTTGGGCGTACTTTTGGTCGGCGATTTGACGAGGGCAGTAACTAAATCAATAACTGGAGTCATTAACTTGTGTTTCTTGTTAATTGACATGTAAATTATAGACTTAGGTATCTACTTCGTATTGAAATAGATAATTTAAACTAGTGCAATTTTATTAATAAAAAAAAAACACGAACATTTTTATTTAGTAACAATACTGAATTGATAATATTTAATTAAAATTTGTCAAATTGTGTACTTCCTGCTTGTCAAGCCCTAAGTTTGATACACATACATTTTTGTAGTGGTAGGACTCTTAGCAGAGTCCGCCTGGGGAAGTACCACACCTTTGCCAAATATTCTACCGCCAAGCAGTAATATGCGAACATTACTGTGTTCCGGTTTGAAGGGCAATGATTCCAGAGAAATAACAGGGCTTAGAGACATAATATCTTAGATCTCTGGGTGACGAGCGCAGTGCAGTGCTAGGTAATGATTTGGACTATCATGTTCCAATAGCTGCGTGTTACTGTGCTGTTATGTGGCAGGCATGTTGCTTACCATCAGGCACATGACATGCTCGTCTCGTCACTCCATGCTATAAAAAAAAAACATACTAAAGGAGGTTTGGAGTGGGTGGTAACGCCACGTCTATATAAAAACCGTAAATAGACGTGACGTGTTTCGAAACTTCTAAGCACTATATCTTCGTTATTTTTTGTTCGTGTAACTAAATAAAAAATACGTGTACAATACCTATTTTTAAATAATAAAAAGAAATTTACAAACATACAAGATACGCGCGAAAAAACATAACCATTCTTTCAGTCGGGTAAAACTAAACGAACTAATTAGTTTTTTTTGGTCAACATGCTTCTGAAGATGAAAAGTAAACTCACTTTGTGTTTCAGGGGTCTGATGCATCTCATCGTACTGCTTCCCATGAGTTAGTATCAGCGTAAGCAACACTGCTCCCACGAGGACTTGAATGAATGCTATCAGCAGTACCCCAGGGAACAGGTTGCAAACTCCGCAGCAGCTTTCAAAATGGCATCCATGCTTGTGAACCGAGAAGTGAAGGGGCACCTGAAAATAATAAAATCGTCTAGGCTTTGAAATGCGTTGCCTGAGTTAATAGACCAGGCGCTGAATGGAGTTGACTGTGCAAAATATGAGGACGACTTTCGGTGTTTGAGTTCAAAAGAACTCAACAAAAGCATGCAAATTACGATTCTGGATGTTTCCCGGAGGTGTATTGGTCATTTTTTTTACAGGGGGTGGCACGTAAACTTCAAGTAAATGGAGTGAACACATGCTTTGGTATCATTAAGTATAATTATTGTTTTAGTCGCAATATCAAATTGTTTTTATGATAAAATAGCGACTCGCTCCGGCTTCGCACGGGTGCCTTGCTGATACTAAACTAAATAATACAAATTTAAAATGTATTCATACGATAAATATGCAAATGAAAATGTTTATTGTGGGGTTTCCTTAAGAGATAGATAAATACTGTCGTGGACTTTTTTGTAGACCAGACCATTAGGTACATTATTTTGATCTATCTCGTAGGGTTCAGCCAACCTCTGCAATATAAGCATTATTCAAGAGGACGGTTTATATGTGTAATACCTACATGCATAAAATAGTAGCAAAACACTAATAATGAATCCTGAACCCTACGAGATAGATCAAAATAATGTACAACAACGTATAACGGTGACGTGAACCCATGCTAATTTACCTTACTAAAAAGTGGTCAACGCGGGCAAAGAAGCCACGAGTTTAAAAACCACAATATTGTTTATCCAATTACGAAAGCCCCAGACGGAGGGTTCGAAAGGAAACTAGAATTGCTTAGTACGAACTTTACTGTACTTAAACTCACATTCATATTAAACCTATCTAACCTAGACGCGAATGCGTTCGATGTGAGAACGACACTCACATCATAGGATCTTAAGCCTATCTAATTTAGGTGCGAATGCCTTCGACGATCGAGTAACACTAACTTCTTTATTGAAATTAGCTTTAATGAAGGGTTATCTGGGTCGCAATTTAATAAGGAGCGTCAGCGAATTATAGTTCACACGAGGCAGGTTGTTGCTACCGCCGAGTTCTGTTGAATTTGCTAACTTGAACCATCTTGAACCTCGTGCTGGAGTGCAGCTCACGTTGTACGGACATGTGTAGGTAACAATCCTAAACCAAATGTATCCACACATACCTCTTAAATAACTACTGTCATCGAGCCATATGGCCAACAAAGGCCTGGCAGTATACAGCCTAAAGGATATTGTCTTGGATTTGCTCTCACTTTTCTTTTCGCTTGAAATTATAGAGACAACAAAGCCAAAGCCGATTTAGTTTGTCAGTCGGGTGCTTGGTCTCCAAATTAAGGCTTAGAACTCATGGAGCGTTTTTCTACCGTGCCCGCCGCGGCGGTGGCACTGCTATTTTACTAACCGATCGCAGAGCGTACAGGTGTGACGGCGGGCCGCGGGATTCTACCATTTGCCCACCGGTGCAGTGGGAGCTACAAGCAACCGCACGTTTCACGGGTGTAAATCGCGTCGTGAATTGTGCTTTCATTTTTACATATATAAATATGTACATCTACATTCTGCAGAATCCCCGGGCTTACAACTGTGACGGTCGCGGGTGAAAATCGGTCCGTGAGTTCTTAGCCTAAAACTATATTATGTTTCAGTAAATTAATTAACAATAATCTTACATGATTAACTACAACCGTGCTCCTGCTAATGCTGCCTAGATGTTTCGTGCAAGACTTCGAATATTCTTCTGTTGTGCTTTTTGTCATGATTAGAAAAATATTATACAATGACTTATATCAACAAAATAAAATTGACTGACATTTGATAGACAATAGATCACAGACTAAGTAAAGATATACCCCGAAATTCACAGTTGTTAGTACAGACAGCACAGAGGTACGACAAGAATAAATTACAGATGTACGTTATTGAGTTGAAGCTGAGTTTACTACTAAGATACACTTTATTGAACATACCGAAAAAACAATAATTCACAAATTGAAACAGGTTAAACACAAAGTTAGTGCGACAGATGGCGGCCTTATCGCTAATCATCATCATAATCATCAACAGCCCACTAAATGTTCCCACTGCTGGGACACGGGGCCTTCTCTCGCAAGGAGTGAGTTCAGGCCATAATCCACCACACTGGCACAGTGCGGTTTGGTGGATGACCCATAACTTCGAAATATTCTAGGTACATGTCGGTCGGTTTCCTCACGATGTTTTCCTTCACCGTTTTAAGTTAGCGGCATTACGCACATGACTTCGAAAAGACAGTGGTGCGTGTGGAGCTTGAACCCGGGATCTCCGGATCGGCAGTCGCCGTTCTCCCGACTAGACCAGCCGTAACTTTCACTTTAACGTTTTTTATCGCTAATAGCGATAGCGAAAGAAAATTAGGATCTTAACATGCGGGGCGGGGTGTGCAGATGACATAAATAAACATAATATGTAAATACCTAAATACATTGAAATACATCCTACTTAAACATATTTACTTATTAATTACTAAATAAAACACAAGTGCTTTTAATTATTATCATAAAATACAAAATTACATCTCTAAAATAAATAAACAATTATCTTATATATAAAATTCTCGTGTCACAGTGTTAGTTACCTTACTCCTCCGAAACGGCTTTACTGATTTTGACCAAATTTTATATGCAAATGCAGTAGATTTGATAATCGGTTACTATCTATTTTTCACACCCCTAAGTGATAAGGGTTGCTCACCCCTATTTTTTTTTAATTTTTGACCAAAATTTTTGTTTTTATTTTTTTTAAATGTGGCATTAAAAATACATACAACCCTAAATGTTTACCCTTTTATCATTAACTCCAATTTTTTTATAGCCATTTTAGTAATTTAATCAATTTTCATTCCGCTCGATAACCGTCAATTATCGTCTTTTTGGAAATGTTTTTCACTCTATTTCGATTAAAATTTTCCGGAGCTTATGGCAAATCTAAAATTGTATTTTTAAAAATAAACATTTATTATTAAAGTTTAGGGTTGCCATGGATGATTTAGATTCACTAACCAGCCCAATAGATGGCGCTGCTGTTGGTATCTAGGTTATTATTCGAGCGAAGCCGGAACGGGCCGCTAGTATATCTATATTATGAAGGTATATGAAAGGAAACCCAAAACAATGAATTGATTAGTAGCACCAAGGCCACGTTAAGCTATGGCTACAATTTTGACAAATATAATTGTTTGACATGTTTTTAGGGTTCCGTAAAACGTAAAAACGGAACCCTTATAGATTCGTCATGTCTGTCTGTCTGTCTGTCTGTCTGTCCGTCCGTATGTCACAGCCACTTTTTGCCGAAACTATGAGAACTATACTGTTGAAACTTGGTAAGTAGATGTATTCTGTGAATCGCATTAAGATTTGAACAAAAAAAAATAAAAATTAGGGTTGCCCCCCATACTGAGAACTGAAACTCAAAAAATTTTTTTTCGTAAAACCTACATGTGTGGGGTGTCTATCGATAGGTCTTCAAAAATGATTTTGAGGTTTCTAAAATCATTTTCGTCTACACTGAATAATTTGCGCAAGAGACACTTCCAAAGTGGTAAAATGTGTCCCCCCCCCCTCTAACTTCTAAAGTAAGAGAATGAAAAATTAAAAAAATATATATGATGTACATTACCATGTAAACTACCAACGAAAATTAGTTTGAACTCGATCTGATGAGTAGTTTTTTTTAGTACGTCATAAATACACTATTATTGAAACTTCGACCAAAGTTACAACGAACTACAAGAACTATGTGTACTATGTATATTATGTTACTTGCTGCAACGGAACCCTTCATGGGCGAGTCCAACTCGCACTTGGTCACTTTATTTAAATATTTCAAGTGATGAAGAACGTCTGATAGACACAGGTAAATCATTCCACATAAGAACCGCCCTGAAACTGAACGACCTACCATAAAAGTTTCAGTTTTGGCAGAAGGGATCATAATGGTGAGGTTGTCTTTAGATCTCTATTATTACTTTATAGAAATACTACCGTGGTCTACGGTCAACTTTTCCTTAAAATAATTAATTTTAAATAACACTTCCGCTACGTTTCTTGTTTACAAATAAAGGGATTGTGCCTGCGACTTAAAAAAGGCCTGAGAGTGCGAATGAAAATTTTGTAAATTAGGATAGGACTATTGAAGACATTTTTTTCCTAGAAATTCTTCCACATTCCCAAAATATTCGTGAATTCGTTTATTTGTTGAATCCGAAGGTGATGACCAATAGAGAAGAACTGCTGCGGTTGACGTAGTTTGGACTTTGAATAATAAATTTGGTTACGTTCTATAGTCCTTTTGGGTTCCTAGCTTTACCAAATTGATCAAGTTTATACTAATAGATATAGTGCAAGACGGCCACCCTTACGATGGACCGATGACATTGTCTCAGTCGCAGGAAGTCGGTGGATGGAGGCGGCACAAGACCGGTCGTTCTCGAAATCTTTGGAGGAGGCCTATGTCTAGCAGTGGACGGCTGTAGGCTGCAAATGATGATACTGATGTTTTATTAGATACTTAGACATCAGTTTCATAATTACGCACATCTATAATTTATTCTTGTCGACTGGTCACTGGAAATCTTTGGCAGAAGTCTATGCCCAGCAGTGGACGTCTGTAGGCTGCAGATGGTGATGATGATGATATGAGTATATTTAGTAACCTATTCAAAAGAATTCTGTATCTAGGTTTAATGAATTAATAATAATAATTAGGCTGTGTCGTAAGTTCACCTGCCGGTGTTAAGTAGTAAGTAGTGAGTAAAAGGGGCGGATTTTGAAATGCAAATAGAACGGGAGATCCCGCTATACAACGACCTCCATCGAGTTGTTTATTTGATGAAACGTATTTTATATGTAATTTAATAGGTCAATAAATATATTGCATATGAGTTGCCTAACAAAAATTTAGTCCAGAGTATGATTAATTCATAAATGAAAAAAATTTGCATCGATACTGCATTTTGCAACGGTCTGATTATTGAATTGAAACTAAATAAAATGAAAGATTATTTTATCATGAACACGGTGGTATAGGGTTGCCTGCGAAAAATCAGTCCGGAAGTCCGGTTGCCTACTTTTTAAAAGTTAAATATTGCTGCAACCTTGGCCAATATCTCAGAAACTATAAACTTTAGGGCAAACATTATTGAGGTTGTTATTGTAGAAAATACAATTTTGCATCTTTTGTGGCATGAACACTTTTCTGTGACATGTAACGTTTACGATTAAATAAAAAAAAAGTTCATTTATTAAAATCATACTCTGGACTAAAATTTGTTAGGCAAACTATATGCAACATATTGACATATAAAATACGTTTCTTCAAATTTATTTGATGAAACGTATTTTATACCGAGATGTTTACATCTCGGTATCTCATCTTGCATTTAACAAGACACACTGTCTTGTGTCATAAATTATTAGAACATGAAGACAAGTCTACATCATCAGACCTAGCCCTGCACTCAGTTTAAGGCTTGTTTACCCTATGATAATTCCATCCGAGAACTATTTTATGGTAATCAGTTGGTAGTGAGAAGTACTATTATTCCTATTTATTCTGATAAGAAATATGTTTTGAAAGACAATACCATAGTTCTTTCTTTTCTTTTCTGTTCTAATCCAAAAGAAAACATAATTCTAAAATATTTTGACAGTAAACATAACCTTACTTTTGGTTTAACTGTAACTCATTTTTGGTATTTAGGAAATGAAAAACACCAACAGCAGACGTTTATAGAAGCATTAACAATCCTAATTAGATACTATTCATCTCTATACACTTTCAGTATCAAAAAAAGTTGGCCAGGTTTTTCAATGTATGGGACGTGGGCATTGTCCTTTCATACTTTTTTGTTAACTACGAATAATATGTCCACCAATATTATTTTTTATATTTGTAATTTATTATTTCAGCCATTTGGATGTACTATATTGGTGCTCATGGGATCACGAACGGGGTTCATCGTCTATGGACCCACAAGTCATACAAAGCGACTATTCCACTGAAGATTTGGCTCATGATAAGTTTTGCTAGTGTTGGTCAGGTAGATGATGTTTTTGAAGTGAAAACTTCTTTTGGCGCGCCTATGAAAACTTCTTTTGGCGCGCCTAGACAGACTTTTCGTGAGGTGTGAATTAAATTCTAGCGTCACGGGACCTTGGCTAGAAATGTGTCAGCCAATGGGAAATGCTGAAGAGGCGTGGCCCGGCCATAATGGCATGGCCATCTAGAAATGCGTGAGCCAATGGGAAATGCTGACGCATTTCTAGATGGTCATGCCATGATGGCCAGGGTACCCCCTCCGGTTACACCCGTGTAGTTTCCAAAGTAAGCTATCAAATTCTGAGATACTTACATAAGTTTTCACTTCTATCGGCAGTTCCTATGACTGCCAATTTTTTTTTTTAATTTTCGATACTTAGTTATTTCATTTTGACAAGACGAGCATGTTGTTTCTGTCGGATGTTCTGCCTTGTTGACTTACTCGTAGTCAGCCGTCATAATAGGAGAAGCAGAATTAAATAGGTGTACCATATCCCATTGGAACAAGCCTGAAATTTCAAATCTCAAAGAAACTGCTGATGTTTTATTAATAACCTACAAAGTGACGGGACCAGGAACGCCAGCAACATGCTTGCCCATAACAACACAATTTCACGCCACTACTTGTACGTAAACAAATCGGTATCCGTTCTTTTAATAAACTTTTTTTCACAAACCGACATGTGATAACCAACGTTAGACAAACTCACGGGTAGCGAAATGATTATTATACAAAAAAATATTTAACAAATTGGTTATATCTCAAACTAATTATTTGACAAACATTCATTCTATGACGTATTATTTGACAAATAATTCTTTTAATATTTTTGTTAACTACCAAATGCTTAAAAACAAAACCAACGCTTGACAAATTTTCATTTTATAATGTTTGTATTGTTTGGCAAACAGCTCAATTTACAAAACAAACATTTATTAAATTGCATAAAAACTTGATTGTAGTTTTTGAATATCTAAGTAACCACAACGGTACGATTAGGTTACTCAGGACCCAAATCCGACTCGGAGCACCCCGATTCCACCTAGTCTTGTCGCTACTACCTCTAGAGTGTATATAAAAATGCGGGAGCCAGAAGCTTAAGGGAGGTCCTGAGTGGAGCGAGCCATGCGAGGCCAAGCGCAGCGAAGGGGGGAGGTGGCGAGCGAAGCTAGCCGACGACCTCCGTAGTGGAGCGCAGGCCGAGTATGGAGAAGCGATACTCAGGGGTGACCGCAGAGCTTCTGGCGGGAGCCCACCCGGAGTTAAATCTCAGTGATAGACCCTAATCTGAGCGGTAGTCAAAAGTAAATCACAGAACGAAATCAGAATTGATAGTTTACATAAACAATGTTTCGGGTACTTACTTTTAAAATATTAGTTATTAATTCTATTTTGGTAAATGCTAAATTTGTAAAAATAATAATTTATGAAATGAATAATGTACAAAAAACAAAATGTCATTCGATACATTGTCTAAGTGAAACGTTTGCCATGTAATTGGTTATAAAATGATGGTTTGTAAAATAAAACATTTGTTGATGTAAGGTATTTTTGAAATAAATATCATGCGAAACGTTGTTTGTAAAATGAAACATTTTTGTATTGTAAAGTTTTTGCAATGACTATTATACGATTAGTTGGTTTTAAAGCGATGTTTTGTCAAAAAATGTTTGTGAAACATTAGTGAACCGAGAACCTATCATAGTTAAATAGAAAGAAATAAAACGAAATTTTATTGACCTTCAACTTAGTCTTGTGAACTTTTTTTTCGGTTCTCTGGCTCACAAATGACTTTTTGTCTAATGACAGGTATTCAACGCAATTGAGTCTGATATTTTGCTACATCCTCCCAACACTGGCTGGAATATTATTTTGGAACGAGACATGGCAGTGTGCCGTGGCTTGGCAATGCTTCATCAGAGTATTGGCAGTTTTACACGCAGAAATGTCTGTTAACAGTTTCGCCCATATGTTTGGATACAGACCATATAATAAGTAAGTAAAGGTGTCAAATTATGAAAACCATTATGATTAAACATCAATACCACACATTGCTATCGAATAACTTGAAGTTTATATTTACCTATATTTGATTTTTTTTGTGTAAAAACTTTCGCCACGTACGCACTGAGGTTGGTTCTGGCTTATACCGCTATGGAATGTGGGTTACCCATTTTTTAGATAAAAATGCCTTCCTAATTTAATCAAAATAAATCCAAGTACGAGTAGTTTCTTTGTGGAAAAGTATTGTCTCAAATTACAGTATTAATTGCTAGACTAGACTGAGTTGACTAAATGTTTAGTATTCAACCTGTGAAGTTTGAAAACCTTTCATTTGATACCCATATTGTGAAAAAATATTTTATCCGCCGTTTTCTGGAAGCCGCCATTTTGAATTGATGTTAACCATACATAGGTATGAACTACCGCAAAGAAATTAACTTTCAAACAAAGGAACGCTACGTGCTACAGACAAACACACACACACTGACAGACAAACATCGACGTCAAACTTATACCGCCCCCTTTTTTTGGTCGGGGGTTAAAAAATGGGGTCAGCATTTTTATCACGCGTTACATGATCTTTTTACACAATACCTCTGTTCAAATGTTCTTAAAGTTAAGCTAAACATGCATCCGCTTTTAATGATTGTGTCAATTTTGTTTTTATTTTTAAGTTTGCTTTTACAATTTTTTTTTTATTTCAGACACATTGCTCCTGCAGAAAATATGTTTGTTTCTGCAATAACTACTGGAGAAGGCTGGCATAATTATCACCACATGTTTCCTTACGACTACAAAGCAGCAGAAACGTTTGACTTTATGGGTTTGTCTTCATTCCTTATCAGGATCTGGGCAAAGCTTGGTTTAGCATATGATTTGAAGGAAGCAAGCCCTGAACTTATAGCTTCTGTTGTCAAGAACAACAAAAAAAAGTAAATGCTATATACCTAGTACACATATTTGGAATATATTAATAAGGCCAGATATTAGAATGTCAGGGGTAGATGATAACCGGTTTCTATCAGAATTATAGTGAATCCAACCATTTATTTTCTTTTTGGCAGATCTAATTTGTCAGTTTTAGTGTTGTGACCAAGTATAAACAGGTACATCGATACTAGCATTTTGCAACGGTCTGGTTATTAAATTGAAATTAAATAAAATTAAAGATTATTTTGGCAAATAAGAACATGACATTTTGTCGGGTTGCCTGCGAAAAATCAGTCCCAAAGTCCGGTTGCCGAATTTTTAAAAGTAAAACATTGCTGCGAGCTTGGCTAATATCTCGGAAACTATACACTTTAGGGCAAAAATTGTTGAGGTCGTTATTGTAGAAAATAATATTTTGCATCTTTTGTGGCCGGAAAACTTTTCTGTGACATGTAGCGTTTACGATTTATGGCCCATTTAATTAACCAGTTTTTCTATTGCAGCCGATAACTCTTGAAATATTAGATTAATCAATAAAACGCATCAGACCTTTTTTAAAGACTAGTTTATTTCCTACAACTTTCGTTTATTTTTTTTTCTTATGTTCATACGTTTTGAGTTAGAAGAAGCTTAAATTCAGCTATTCTGCCAAAAACATTATAAATTAATGAATTGTATTAAAATGAACAATTGTTTTATTTGTAGTTATGTTAGACGACAAAAACTCTGTACTTGTTAGAAAAAACAGATACTGAGTTTAATGAAAGTCAGCATTAGACGAAGCGAGAGAGAATAGAAAGAAAACTAGAAGATAAATAATTAACGGATTCAAAATATCCATTTTAAACTATACAAATGCATACTATACATTTGAACTATACAACAATGACGTTTAAAGTGGTGGCTCTCTACTAGCCAACTAATATTATAAAAGACTTTAAAAAGATAGAAACTCTTTATTATCTACAATATAATACTTAAACAACAGGGACTTATCCTAGAACTAGTGAACCAAGTGGCGACATTATCGCTAATAACGATCTCTTCCAGGCAACCGAAATACCATGAGTAAATACTATGTTATGTCTAGCACAAACCCCAGGATATGCCATAAATGGCGAAAGATGCCCATACCCAGCCTTCTGGCTCGTTCCCACCACTAGAACTCGGGGAAAGGCCGTGGCCTGCCGTGCTGGTCCGCTGTACATGTCGCTGAAAGATGTCATCACATTATTTAACATCTTCACGAGTATTGATAATACCCTAGACATTTCCGAGAATAAGGGTAGATTTGTTACCTTTTTTAAATGTTACAGACCGAATACACATAAGTATTGTTGCGGTGGTAGTATAATCATAGAAAACGAAGATAATTTGTGTGCTATCACATATTACTAGTCCCTATCTAAGAAAACCCGAATAAATTTCGAGTCATATTAAATAAATTTTACTTATAGCAGTTGCTTAACATCCTTTTATTGAAAAATTAGATATGTCCAGTCTATTGAAACAGTGCTATAGACGCACAACTAGTAGACGTAGATCAGGTACAGCAGTAACCTTTGGGTGATGAAATAATACCCAACCGACTGAAGAGACATTATTAAGCCAAATATGGAAATATTTTAACACATTAAGCGTATCAGGTTAATTTATTTAGAAATTAACGAAAATGGTACATCATGTTCTTCAAAGTTTACATCAGACATAAATAAACTTTGTTAATTTACCTAACTACAAAATGTAATTTAACACTTTATTTTAATAAGTATTCAAATGTTTCAGTCATCATAACCTTGTTCTTTTTTGGATATACACCAGGAGATAAACACGTCTTCAAATAATGCTGTATGTTTTCCTGAGGCGCATCAATATAACGGTTTTACATAAAAATAAATCCGATATTATGTGCCGAGAACGGAAAACACCCGTGTAAAAATAGTTCATAAACAATATCGATATCTCAATCGTAACTTCGTAACATCACTATGTTGATAACCATAGAACGTAATTTTTTAAAAACGTTTGTTATTTTATGGAATTTATAAAAAAACTACTGCACTTATGGACTCATTTTGTGAAAGATGATTATTATACGGGATCAAGGAGCAAATTCAAGCAGTTGTCATATTTTTAAAACCTCGCATTTAAAAGTTAACTTTTGCGTAACATGACGCAGTTACGTTCTATTGGTGCTGTCAAAAAGAGGATAAACGGTTGGATCTACTATAGTATGTAGGTTCAGAAACACGGGTAACTCCCGCTTCAGCAAGTTCCTGGAGTAAGGCGATCCACACACTGACACGTACCACGCAGTGTAGTGCGTGAATGGGTGTTCTGTCGTTATATGTAAGTATCTTCGTATAGAAAACACGCATAGTTCAACACACCGAAAATGCATCTACATGTGGATAAACACGCACCCTCGCGTGCGGGTGCGGGCGAGACGCAATGCATGGCACACTGAGTTTCGCAGTGCCGTGCGTGATTTTGGATGGGCTTCGCGTGTGTTTCTATGAAATTAATCAGAGCCAGCGTGAATTCACAAAACGCAACAACGCGCTTAAGTGCGTTAAGCCCCCGCACAATGATGCATTTGTGCACTCCCGCAAGTACGCGCGTAGACTATGCATCGACATGCAACATGCAGTGGAGTGCGTGTCAGTGTGTGGATTGCCTGAAAGTTGAAATTGTCTTTCAACGTGGAAACGTGGCGAGTGTCCGTACTTTTACATCGGGAATAGTCAGGGGCAGGCTATCTGTGGATTAGATTTGCTATTATTTAATTTGTATTTGTTGTAAGTATGGCTGTTTTCTGAGACACTATTACTCTGTAGATAATACATTTTATGTTGCATTATGAGCCTTATTATTTATTAGACCTCTTTATTTATTTGTTTCGTTCCGTATCACCACCTCTTCCAAGATATTTTGGTTTTCTGTCTGGGTAGGCGGAGCCACAGACAACACTTGCACGAAGTATGCAAACGCCTGATGGAATATGGACTAACGACACATGTCGACAAATGTGAATTTGGGAGAGAAAATGTCATATTTTTAGGTTATTGGATGTCAACAAACAGTTCCCCAAACCAAAGACATTAGAACTGAACGATTAGGACGATTTTTAGGCATGATCCATTTTTATAGCATGCGTTGCCTAATCAAGCTGAAAAACAGCTGACACTCTATTGAGTTACAGCTTAATATTTTAAGCTGTAGGTAATAACATAACGTGAAGAAGGATAAGACTTCAATCAAGTGAAGAAGTAAGCAGAAGAAGAAGAAGAAGTTTTTAGCAGAAGAAGCTTTGTTGTTGACAGCATCAAACATGCGGCGATATTAACAAACCCTATTCCTAGAGCTAAGTCACATCTGATGACGGACGCATCCGGCACGAGTATGGGTGGCAAGCTTTATCAGTGGCAAGACTCGCTGTGGCATCCAATAGCATTTTCTCTTGGACACTCAGCGAAGCTCAGAAGAAATATATGATCGCTAACTACTAGTGAGTTACAGTTCTGTCAAACACTTGAAAAAACACACTCAAAAAGGACCACACTAACTTATTTTTAGGGTTCCGTAAAACGTAAAAACGGAACCCTTATAGATTCGTCATGTCTGTCTGTCTGTCTGTCTGTCTGTCTGTCCGTCCGTATGTCACAGCCACTTTTTGCCGAAACTATGAGAACTACACTGTTGAAACTAGGTAAGTAGATGTATTCTGTGAACCGCATTAAGATTTTTACAAAAGTTTTAAAAAAATAACAAAATTAGGGGTGCCCCCCATACTGAGAACTGAAGCTCAAAAATTTTTTTTTCATCAAACCTTCACGTGTGAGGTGTCTATCGATAGGTCTTAAAAAATTATGTTGAGGTTTCTAATATAATTTTTGTCTACACTGAATAACTTGCGCGAGAGACGCTTCCAAAGTGGTAAAATGTGTGTCCCCCCCCCTCTAACTTCTAAAGTAAGAGAATGAAAAATCTAAAAAAAATATATGATGTACATTACCATGAAAACTACCAACGAAAATTAGTTTGAACTCGATCTGATGAGTAGTTTTTTTTTAGTACGTCATAAATACACTATTATTAAAACTTCGATCAAAGTTACAACGAACTACAAGAACTATGTGTACTATGTATATTATGTTACTTGCTGGAACGGAACCCTTCATGGGCGAGTCCAACTCGCACTTGGCCACTTTATTTTATTTTGGTATAAAACGCTTTTTAGCTTGAAGTTTTTCTTTTATTTATAATACTGAGCTTCCAATAAGAACTAACAAGTTCGATACTTGAGCATGAGTGTTATTGTTAAGATGCTAAGCGGTTTATAAGATTCGAAATCATAAATTTAAGAAAAACTAGATATATTTTGTTATAAATGAATTGTAAACAGTGTAATAACATAGAAAAATCTTAAAAAAGAAAAAAAAAGTTTCGAACTTAAATCTAAATGAGATTTATACCAAAACAAAAAAATATCAAATTCGTGTGGTCTTATTTTCATTGCCTTCTTTGAGAACGTATACCATAGTGATAAACATAATATAACTTTACATAATCGAAAGAAGAGGTTTCATAGAACAAAAAACCTACCAATTTTACCAACAATTCTACCAACTGTACCTACTAGTGTTGAAGTCAATACTCTCTTATGAATCCTACTTCCCACTAATATTGTAAAATTTATAAACATGAAGAACAGGGAAAAAACATGCAATCTCCTAAAGATAATTTAGAAATGACTTAGTCATTCCTAAATTAATTTTTTGATCCTTAAAAACAAGGCAAGTACATTAAGTAGGTATGGAAAAAACATTTTTTATTTATTTATTATATCTTCTTATCTCCTGTCACGATGTTTGTCCGCGATGGATTCCTAAACTACTAAACCGATTTTATACTAAATTGACACACCGTGAGCAGTCTGGTCCAACTTGAGAGATAAGAAATTTTTTATTTCGATTAATAGTCTTTAAATGACAATATCCGAGCGGAGCCGGAATGAGCCGCTAGTAATATATATAATTCTTCTGTATGTGTGTTGACAGGGAACTCGTCCTAAATGGTTGGACCGATTTGAATGTTTTTTTTTTTGTATGTTTTTAGGTAGAACCCAATGAGAGGTAGGTTTAGATTTACTAATCAGCCCGGCAGATGGCGCTGCAGTTGGTACTTATCTAGGTTATTATCCGAGCGAAAGAGGAACGGGGCGTTACTAGTTATTTATAAGAATATATATTTTCCAAAATTTGTTAGATAGGTATACTTCGACTTTTGTTTATCTAAGCAGCATCACTCATTATATCCCTGAGACTTTATACCTGAGAAGTATTTCTGAGCTCTTGATCCACAAATTTTTGAAAGGGCCTGGATATCCTCTCACAAAATGGCATTTTTTTTTTCAATACTTACATACTACCTCAATATGGGTTTCAAATGAAAGGACTTGACCAGTAGAATGTTGTACAAATTACAAATCCGAGATAGTCGGGGGTACATTTATTTTTTTATTTTGTTCTTGTTTTTACAATTACTCACAGCAAAACACAACAAACGAAATACCCTCAAAGTCCAACCAAAACAAGACAGAAAACAAACGTCAAACTGCCATGACAACCATGGACATATAGTGCTCGCAGTATAAGTCTGCGCGCGACTGGTGGTGTACTTAATGTTGCCAGGTCAAGCTAATAGATTCCCTTCCCGTTCATTGGGAACGTACAACTTCATAAAACAGGAACGGGAAGGGATTTTTCAGGGAAGCAATTTAAGTAACTACACGACAACTGAGACTCAAGAACGAATGTCTCGAAGTAATGAACGCCTTTGCAGTGCTGGTTTGGTTCAGTATGTGACCAAGTATCATTGGTAATTGGTACAGGCTGTCTGAGTCTCTTACCACCAGGAAAACTTTATTATAGTTCATTACATTATAAAAAATCTGTCATTTTCAACCTACACCAATATCGAAATAACAAGAATTTAATTTAAACTTGTAAATCTTTTATTGAGACCATATATAGGTAACACTATTTTAAAATTTGGCGCATGAGCGTTCTTTTAATGAGTCATTGGCTTCCATAGAGTCATCTTCTTTTTTCAATAGGGTTAAAAGTTAAAATCACATAAAATCACAGCGGTAACCGCAAAACTTCCTGTTCATGTTCCTTTAACAGTTATTCTACTTGGTGTTGTGGGTCTTCTTTGTGCCTCTTTATTCGAGTAACTGCGGTAAATTTCGACTATTGTAGGACAAATGTCCTACAATAGTCGAAATTTATTTAATTTTTCTTTAGCCACTTTTGGCTTTCTTCTTTTACATTGCCCATTGTGACCCGCTTTATTTATCTGAGTGCAGTGGTATCATGCGTTGTCCATTGACAGTACGTTCTGAAACGCCTATAATAAAAATACAGTTATTAATACAGAGTTAAGGATCAAAGAGCATCCAAGCTAACTTTGAAAAACAAATTAAGTAAAATTTCTTTTGGCCCACAGATTTTCCCTTAAGTGGTAAATGAAGCTGACGCTGTTAGGTGAAAGGGTCGATCGGGTGAACATGCAACCGCCGAGTGTACCCGAGCGAGAACGATACAATCAGCTGATCTTCACTTCTGTGTCACTGTGTTTTCTATTTTGATTTGTATGTTATGAAAAGAAAATCCTTTATAACTTGTTTCTCACATTCGGTCTTAAGCACTCACATTTTTTCCAACGGGTAAATTGGCGATAAAACAATCAAACCCAAAGCCGTACCTCAACCTAAAGCCTCAGCTTTAAAATATGCCGATAATAGGTGGAGATTTGATTGCTATGGTATCCCTAAATATTAGTTGTCAAATAGCTCTGCGTTTGGAAAACTGCAATTTTGGCCCGTTATTGTATCGTTCTTCTTGACAACCACGATTGATTTTCAAGAACCAGCCACGGCCAGCACTTTTAATCACTTTGGGCATAATAAAAGCTATTAATTACTTTGGAAATTAATAAATACATCAATCGTAAACAAACTTTTGTCAACTGACGTAAACAAGAAGTTGACGGCCTGTCAATTAGTTCCATATTTTGCTACGCGCAGAGTTATATTGCGAGCACTCTAGCATAGTTTTGTGCTGTATGATGTTGACATTGCTTGTTATTGTACACTGTATCAATATGTTTGAAAGAAGATTACACCGTGACTATGCAGTATGCATGTTACTACAAAATGTGTTTAGGCGTTCTGTTCTTTACATTTTGAACTATACAATGGCATTGCCAGTTTAAAAAAGATAAAAATGTGACATCGCATGTTTTTCCACTGTGCCCTTCAAATGTGTATGTTTGTTGATCAAACACGTCGTAACGTATGAACGGATTGGGCTGAAATTTGGAATAATGTATTCCATAGTCTGGGAGAACACTTTTACTTTTTAGCCCGGCAAAATAACGGGAATAGGGACTACACTGGTAACACCACGGGGCGCTGTTAGTAATTTATTTATTTATTTTTCTCTTGGGACTTGGCCTAAGCAATCAAGTACCTACTAAATAAAATATTTATTTATCGTCTCAATAATCAAAAGCTGCTCTAACAAATATGTATATCATAAAGCTTATTCCATTCTGTATTTTTGAAGGGCGTTCTCAATTCAGAATATAAATTATGTTGTTTTTGTATGTATGTAACGCGATACCTCAGCGAATTGTAAATCAATTTTGATGAATCCTTTTTGTTTGGTAGTTTCAGAGGTGGTTTCACACACATTTTAACGAAATCAAAGTAGCGGTATTTGAAAAATCTACAATCTGCTTACTTCGACGACGTATTCGTACTACCTAGTTATTTTATAGGAACAGTGGTTTAGTTAATTTCACAAAAAATAACATAGTCGAATGTCGTGACTTAAGGTTCAAGTTCGCGCTGAGACCGCGACGCGAGACCGCGACAGGAGACCGCGACCGGAGACCGCGACAGGCACTTGACACTATGGAATTGTATGGGCGCCAGTTCGTGTCGAGACCGCGACAGGAGACCGAGACAGGTCGCGGTCGCGGTCTCCGCGCGAACTTGTACCTTTAAATTTGAAATTAAAGTCAATTGTTGTTTTTATTTCGGAGAACATTTAATTATAGCAAATACAGTACGTATTAATAAATAAATCCGACAAATGAAAAGACAAACAGTCAGACCAACAAACACTGTAAATAATACGTATAATGGTTCCGTTATTATATGTAACCACAGAACCTAAAAATTTTACTAATTCTCGCAATCTCATTTTAAATTCGATTCAAATCCGGGCGAATTAAATTCAAATATTAAAAGCAAGCGTGAATTTGTAATTTTGTGGATTCAGCATTTGCAATACTATTCAGAAATATAATTTCGAATCTTGCAATCCAACGAGGACGAGGATACCATTTTAATGCATTTAGTAACACCCTCGACCGCAACATAATCGTATTGTTTGTTGGTTTGGTTACTTTTAAGAGTATTTGTTCAGGTTTCATTTGTGCTGATATTATTTCAAACAAAAACATTGAACTAAGGTATTTTAGAAGAGTATTTAAGGAATACGATGATGGTGCCACTTTTAATCTTTCATCTTTAGCTTCATCAGCTTTAGAAAACGTGATACTGGCAACAAGCGTAAGCGTTTTCGTAGTGGTAGGACTCTTGGCAGAGTCCGCCTGGGGAAGTACCACACTTTTGCCAGTTATTCTACCGACAAGCAGTAATGTGCAAACATTACTGTGTTCCGGTTTGAAGGGTAATGTTTCCAGAGAAATTACAGGGCTTAGAGATATAACATCTTAGATCTCTGGGTGAGGAGCGCAGTGCAGTGCTAGGTAATGCTTTAGGTAACGATTTGGGCTCTTCGTGTATAGCGTGTCATTGTGCTGTTATGTGGCAGGCATGTTGCTTACCATCAGGCACATGTCCTGCTTGTCTCGTCACTCATTATAAAAAAAAGCATTTATGCAATTATGTTTATCACGGTTGCTTATAGTCCGGTGCTGAAATCATTTATAGCCTCCTCTATTTAGAAAAAGTGATCACAATTTAGAAAAAGATGTGGTGTCATGGAGCACCAGGTAGGAACGAAATTCCTTACGGAAAATGTAGAAGCAATACACATTACACAAATATGTGTTCTATAATTTTATTATTCATGGTACAATTATCTGAAAAATAATGTTGGCAACACTGCTCAGTATCTACGTCACTTCCGTTACACTTTTTTTTTTGGTTTTGTCTCAACTTTTTTCAATTCGGTCGAGAAGCGCAATGCCTTTCTCCTCCAATGCTGCCGTAAGGAATGCTGTTCTAAAAAACGCGCAATCCATGTGCCCGTATTGTCGTCGTCTTGTAGGCAAAGCCTAGAATGAGCGGCCTCGTCGTGGGTTCCTCTAAAAACATGGTTTGTGTCATATACTCGTAGATATATAGATACAGGTATACGCACCTATAGTGCGTTCTACGGAGAGGTGTAGAAAACCAAAACAAAGGTGACCATAACATATACCTACATCGTTTAATCTTAGTATTTTTATGAAACTGTCTTAAAATATTTTTCACAAATATGATTCGACTTTATTGCAATCTTAAATACAATATACTTGGATTTGTATTGATAAAATAATTGTTTAATATCTTATTTTAAAAGTTATAGAAATAAATAATGGTAGGATAATAGAAATATGATTTTAAGTACTAGCAATTTGATCTGTGTTTCTCAAACTCTCAATTTTGCAATCAAGACATTTGTACTTATTTTCATCAAATTATTCTTAGTAAGGACGCGCCTATTTCTAACATATCCCTCTCATGCCCATATTGTGAAAATGCCCATTTCCATTGTATAAAGCTAGTTGATTCGGGTTCGCGACCATTTCGCACAGATCTTGTCACTATAAAAGTATTCAAGCATGGACTAATTGTACTCTATTTATTTTTGAGATTATTTTGAAATTTTTAATTGTAATGTAATTTGATTTTGTGTGTAAAGGGGAAACGCTTATCACCTAGCTTCTCCAAATGTCAACCTCCCCTGCACGTGGTGCACCCTGCTGCCAACTAACGAGGCTCTGACGACCGACCCAATGGCGGTATATCCATTTAAAAGCCAGTCCTAAATTGACCAGGCCAGTGACGGGCAGCGGCGTCGCTGGTGCAAAGGGCTGGCCCCGCGGTCACCAACCCGCCTGCCAAGAGTGGTGACTATGGCAAACACCCCCCCTTATGAAAGACACAAATAAGAAACGGCCCCTAGTGTCCCCGGCGGCTCCGCTATTCCAGGCGCTGGTGGCAGCCTTGGTTCCGGCAGAGCATGGGGTGCCAAGAATCCCCGGCAGATGCCCCGCCACCAAACCCCACGACTCGACCTGGCAACTTATACTGCACGGACGCTGAGGGCTGACGAAAAGATTGTGGAGTTGGAAGAAGAGGTGGACAAGTTGCGCTGGGATATTATAGGGTTGGCCGGTGACGGGCCCGCGATGGGGGTTGAAGCGCTTGGACTTGGAGAAGCTGCAGGAGGCAGCCATTGTCCAGGCGTGGAACCCTGCTCCATCACCACCGGTAGACCTAGACGCGGAGGCCGATGCGCTGTGCATGGCGATGTCGCACGTTTGCGATGCCGCCATGCCCCGCGTAAAGGCCCTCCCAATGAAGCGTCAGGTCTACTGGTGGTCGGAGGAGATTGCGGAGCTCCGGCGGTGCTGCGTAGTGAGAAGGCGCCACTACCAGCACTACCGGCGGAGGAGGCTCCAGGAGCCGGCGGAGTTGGACAACCGCTATGCCGCCTACAGGGCGGCGTCGCGGGCTCTCCGCACTGCCATCGCCGAGGCCAAGTCGGCATCGTGGAACCAGCTGCTGGAGACACTGGACCGAGATCCGTGGGGGCGTCCCTATCTACTGGCGAGGCGAAAGCTTCGCCCATGGACGCCTCCAGTCACCAGCATGCTGGAGCCACAATTCCTGCGGCGGGTGGTCGAGGGACTGTTCCCGGCTAGCCCGGGAATCGACTTTGTCCCTCCTACGGCGATGGTGGCGCGGACCGAAAACTCCGCCGAGGAGGAGGAGGGGGAGGAGGACGAGCTTCTCGACGTCTCCGAGGGAGAGTTGGGAGCCGCCGTCCTGAGAATGAGGGCCAAGGACACGGCGCCGGGGCCTGATGGCATACCCGGCCGTGCCTGGGCCCTCGCTCAGGACGCCCTCGGCCCTCGCCTCCGGGATCTCCTGAGTCGCTGCATGCGCGAAGGGAGTTTCCCGAGGCGATGGAAGAAGGGGAAGCTCGTCCTCCTCCAGAAGGAGGGGCGGCCCGCGGACGAACCCTCGGGGTATCGTCCGATCGTGCTGCTTGACGAGGCGGGCAAGCTCTTGGAGCGTATTATCGCTGCCCGCCTCGCCAAGCACCTCGAAAGGGTGGGCCCGAACCTGTCCGAAAGGCAGTTCGGGTTTCGTAGGGGTCGTTCGACAATTGACGCTATTCGTCTTGTCAACGACCTCTACGAGGGTGTATCCGGGGATGGGGTGTTGTTGGCGGTGTCGCTAGACATAGCGAACGCCTTCAACTCCCTGCCCTGGATCACCATAAAAGAGTCGCTGGGGTACCATAGAGTGCCCCGGTACCTGCGGCGCCTCCTTGGGGACTATCTCTCCGACAGAGAGATAGTCTACCCAAGAAGGGATGGGGAAGGGTCGAGCCCTATGTCACGAGGGGTTCCACAGGGGTCTGCTCTCGGGCCACCCCTGTGGAACCTCGGCTACGACTGGGTGCTGAGGTGCGGTAACCTGCATGGCATCAGCCTAATTTGTTACGCTGATGATACGCTGGTTACCGCAAGGGGGGCGACCTTTCGCCAGGCGGCGATGCTAGCCACTGCGGGTGTAGCGGCCGTGGTGGCTAGGATAAGGAGTTTGGGCCTGGAGGTGGCGCTCCACAAGTCCGAGGCCATCTGTTTTCATGATGGCCCTCGGCGAGCGCCACCTGCAGGCGCCAATATTGTGGTGGGTGGGGTGACCATCCCTGTCAAGCCGATACTGAAATACCTCGGTGTCGTGCTTGACAGCAGATGGAACTGGGGGCCGCATCTGCGTCAACTTATCCCCAAGTTGACGCAGAGTGCGGCGGCGTTAAGCCGGCTTCTGCCCAATATGGGAGGCGGTGGAGCGCGCTGCCGCCACCTTTACATGGCGGTGAAGCGCTCCATGGCCATGTATGGTGCTCCCATTTGGGCAGGGAGGTTAGGCCGCGCAGAGGAGGCGCTCCTCCACAGTGCCCAGAGGGTGATGGCCGTGAGAGTGTGTCGGGGCTACCGCACACTCTCACACGAGGTGGCATGCGTCCTTGTGGGATCGCTGCCCTGGTGCCTAGAGGCCGAGGTCTTATCCTCGGTCTACTGGCGCCGGGTGCGAGCCCAAGAGGACGAGCTGCGCCCTGCACCACAGGAGGTGGTGCGGTGGCGCAGTGATGCCAGGGCCATCGCTCTGGAGAGGTGGAGGGAGCGGATTCTCTCTGGATCCACTCAGAGGGGGGCCGGCGCTCGACGGCTCCTCGAGGCGCTGCGGCCCATACTCACTGAGTGGGTCCAGAGAGACCATGGGGTACTCACCTTCCGGACCACACAAGTACTCTCGGGACATGGATGTTTCGGGAGATACTTGTGTAGGGTTGCCGGAAGGGAAGAGACCCCGGTGTGCCACCGGTGCGGTTTCGCGGAAGACACCGCGCAACACGCACTGGAGGCATGCCCGGGGGTAGAGAACGCGCGACGTTCCCTAGTCGCGGTCCTGGGGGCAGATCTCTCATTGCCGACCATCTTGTCCAAGATGCTCGACAATGAGAGATCATGGGAAGCTTTCGTCTCCTTCTGTGAGACTACTGTCTCACGGAGGGAGACGGAGGAGCGAGAGAGGGAACTTGACCCTCTCGCTCCTCCTTGTAAGCGGAAGCGGACACGCGGGCGAGCCACTAGGGCCCCGTCTCCGCTTGGAGGGCCTGGGCCATCGGGCACTGCCTGATGGCCCACGCTCCTCCCGAGGTGGGGGACGCGCTGCTATAGGTTTTCCAGCGCGTCCCAGGAGCCACAATGCGGGGGTTCCAACCCCCCGCGAGGCGGGCCCGAAAGGGTGACATGGTGATGTCAGAGTTGCGCGGGCGAATGCGAAAGCGGTTCCGCAACTCTGACATTGCACCATGGTAGGGAAATCTTGTGAAGGGGGTTTAGTTGGTATTGTGCCCTTCTGGCACCGAGTCCAACACTGTTAACTCGTGCGTAAATGCATTCCCCAACACAATAAAAAAAAAAAAAGGGTTATCCGAAGTCCGAAGACAGGGCGAGGGCAGGATAACCCTCGATTCCGGCAACTTGTTCTACTACCGGGAGGGAGATCGACAGTCCCAAGGCGGTGTCGGGTTTATCGTCCGCAAGTCTCTCGTCAACAACGTGATAATGATCGAGAGTGTGTCGAGCAGGGTTGTATACCTTGTACCTTGACCTCGACACATCCCGACGAAGAGGTTGAGGCCATGTATAAGGACATCTCCAAAGTCATACATGTCTCGCCAACACATTTCACAGTTGTGATGGGAGACTTCAACGCGAAACTGGGGAAACGTAGCAGTGATGAGTTGAGAGTAGGGCAATTCGGATATGGGCAGCGGAACCCAAAAGGGCAACGTCTAGCTGATTTTTTGGAAAGGGAGAGCCTCTTTGTGATGAACTCCTTCTTCAAGAAACAACCACAGAGAAAATGGACCTGGATTAGCCCAGATGGTTCCACAAAAAATGAGATCGACTAAAGACGAGATCGAGACGACTAAACGGCATATATTCAGCGATGTCTCTGTGATCAGTAAGGTCAAAACTGGCAGCGATCACCGTATGGTAAGAGGCACGCTGAATCCGACCAAATTTTGCTCAAATTGAGAATTCCGATAACTTTCAACTTGAACTTCAAAACCGCTTCGAGTCCCTTAATGAGTGCGTAACGGCGGATGAAATTAATGATAGGCTAGTGGCAACTGTTCACGCGGTTGGCAGAAAATTTTACAAGAGCCCACGCCAAAATAGAACACAAAAACTCTCCGATCATACTCTGAATCTCATGGCGGTTAGGCGAGGTATGCGGTTGCAGTCTTCGATAGACATGACGGTCTACAGACGGCTCAATAGACAGATTTCCACTTGTGTGAGACGCGACATACGCTGCTACAATACTACGAGTATTGAAGAAGCGATTAAGCGGAACCAAGGCTCGAAAGTGTTCGCAAGAAATCTGTATCTTGGGCAAAGTTAATTGACCAAATTGAAAATCGATGATGGCAACGTCACCTCGTCGAAGCCCGAGATTTTGGAGGAGATTGAGAGGTTCTATGAAAAGTTGTACACATCTGCGCAAGCACAACCTGTCATTAACATGGCTAAAGACCCCAGAGCCAAGCTCACCCTACACTTTACCGAAGATATCCCGGAAGTCAGCCTGTACGAGGTTAGGATGGCCCTCGAGCAACTTAAAAACAGCAAGGCACCTGGCGACGACGGAATTACGACTGAGCTTCTGAGAGCGGGTGGAAAACCGGTACTTAAAGTCTGGTACTTAAAGTAGGTATCAGAAGCTGTTCGACTCCGTCATACTTGCCGGTAATATGCCAGAAGCGTGGAGCAGATGTGTGGTGGTGCTCTTCTTCAAAAAAGGTGACAACACCTTGTTGAAGAATTACAGACCAATCTCACTTCTGAGCCACGTTTATAAGTTGTTTTCGAGGGTAATCACGAATCGTCTCGCACGCAGGTTTGACGACTTCCAACCACCCGAACAAGCCGGTTTTCAAAAAGGCTATAGTACCATAGACCACATCCATACGCTTCGGCAGATTATACAGAAATAGAGGAGTATAATCGGCCACTATGTATAGCGTATGTGGACTATGAGAAAGCCTTCGATTCCATCGAGACCTGGGCAGTGCTTCAGTCTCTCCAGCGATGCCGCATGGACTATCGCTATATCGAAGTGTTGAGGTGTATTTACAGCAAAGCCACAATGTCTGTCCGATTACAGGACCAGTGCACAAAACATATCCGGCTACAGAAAGGCGTGAGACAGGGAGATGTTATATCTCCGAAACTGTTCACTGCCGCGCTGGAAGATGTTTTCAAGCTACTGGACTGGAAGGGACATGGCATCAATATCAAAGGCGAATGCATCACTCACCTTCGGTTTGCCGACGATATAGTTATTGTGGCGGAGTCGATGGAGGACCTCGGTGCTATGCTCAAGGACCTCAGTAGAGTATCCCAACGGGTAGGTTTGAGGATGAATATGGACAAGACGAAGGTCATGTCAAATGTTCATGTCTCTCCTGTACCGGTTATTGTTGGGAATACCACACTCGAAGTTGTTGACGAATACGTATACCTGGGTCAAAAGATTCAATTGGGTAGATCCAACTTCGACAAAGAGGTCCAGCGAAGGATCCAAGTCGGATGGGCAGCGTTTGGGAAACTACGGCACATCTTGGAGTCCAAAATACCCCAATGCTTGAAGACGAAAGTCTTCAATCAGTGCGTGTTGCCAGTTGCCTTTGCGCGACAGAATCCGTAATGAGGATATTCGCAAAAGAACGAAAATAGCCGACATAGCTCGAAGAGTAGCTAAGCTGAAGTGGCAATGGGCAGGCCACATCGCTCGCAGAACTGACAACCGATGGGGAAGAAAGGTTCTCGAGTGGCGACTACGAACCGGAAGACGCAGTGTCGGACACCCTCCCACTAGATGGACAGATGACCTCACAAAGTTCGCTGGAAACCGCTAGTTGCAGGTTGCGCAGGACCGTTCGTTGTGGAAATCTAGGGGGGAGGCCTATGTTCAACAGTGGACGTCTTGCGGCTGATGACGATGACGATGACGAATTTGATTTTAATGTAATGTACTTTGATTTTTATTGTAATGATTTTAAATTGACGTCTAATTTGGTATAATTATTGACTTGTATCTGTAATATTTGAATATTTTGAATACGACATATAACTACTTGTTATCAATAAAAAAGTGGCCAAGTGCGAGTTGGACTCGCCCATGAAGGGTTCCGTTGCAGCAAGTGACATTATATACATAGTACACATAGTTCTTGTAGTTCGTTGTAACTTTGATCGAAGTTTCAATAATAGTGTTTTTATGACGTACTAAAAAAAAACTACGCATCAGATCGAGTTCAAACCAACTTTCGTTGGTAGTTTACATGGTAATGTACATCATATATTTTTTTTAGATTTTTCATTCTCTTACTTTAGAAGTTAGAGGGGGAGGGGGGGGACACACATTTTACCATTTTGGAAGTGTGTCTCGCGCAAACTATTCAGTGTATACGAAAATGATTTTAGAAACCTCAACATCATTTTTGAAGACCTATCGATAGACACCCCACACGTCAAGGTTTGTTGAAAAAAAAAAATTTGAGTTTCAGTTCTCAGTATGGGGGGCAACCCTAATGTTTTTTTTTTAACTTTTTTGTTCAAATCTTAATGCGGTTCACAGAATACATCTACTTACCAAGTTTCAACAGTATAGTTCTCATAGTTTCGGCAAAAAGTGGCTGTGACCTGTGACATACGGACGGACAGACAGGCAGACATGACGAATCTATAAGGGTTCCGTTTTTACGTTTTACGGAACCCTAAAAAGTATAAGTATGACTAAAGAGCTCCGAGAAAAATATTTCTTGTGTCGTAACGAGTTCAGAAAAAACCGCAAACCTCTAAATACATGTTCCAAATTACGCTGTTTACTATTATTAATTGATTGCATGTGTAATTTTCACTCTAAAATGCCATAATTTTGTGTTATTTTAATCGAAAATTTTCGATGTATTTCCAGAATATTACGTCATTGTGTTATAATCAGTTTTGGGTAGTACGAGGCCAATTTGAACGAGATTTAATTGTCGTTAAAACTAAAAAAAAACGTTTTCATAAAACGAAACGTTTAAAGTACTTTTCTAAGTCCTAGTGTTACATTCTTTTTCGAACTCAAATGCTTTGCTTTCCTTTTTTTTACGTGGGGAAAATACATTTACGTATGTCCGCCATACTCTCATTATGAAACGAGAAGAGATCTCCATCTACCCTCATTTGGCTTTCAAAAATCGCAGGGTGACCAACACGACACATGTTATCAATTGAGTAAAAGTAAACCAATTAAATAAATGTAAGAATGTCTATTGACAACTGTTCGATTTTTCTCATATAAAATGTCAAAAGGAATGCCCGTCAACGGCTTAGCTCCATCTACTTATAGCCCCAACCCCTCCAAAATTTTTTTGAGATGGCGGGTACAATTGGATGGTTTCACTCCGGCGCCCTCTATACTAAATTTTATCAGTCATACCCATTTCTTAATCAGATACTTGTTATTTTATATGACACATATTTAGACTTAAATATGTGTCATGTTTTTTACATTATGTATTAGTCATTCATATCTGCCGATCGATCTCATGAAAACTACAGTGGTGCCTATTGTGAAGAGCAGGACGGGAAACTTATCGGACATGAGTAATTATCGCCCTATCTCCCTCGCAACAGTGGTGGCCAAGGTGTTGGACGGTTTGCTTGATTCACAGTTACAAAAATATCTGGAACTCCATGACTCACAATTTGGGTTTAGGCGTGGATTATCAACCGAAACGGCCATACTGTGTCTCAAGCATACTGTTCAATACTACACTGACCGTGGTACACCAGTCTATGCCTGTTTTTTAGACCTCTCTCAGGCCTTCGATCGTGTCAATTATGATGTGCTCTGGAGAAAGATGGCAGGCAGGGGGATACCGGCTGAGATGCTCAATTTGTTTAGATTTTGGTACAATAATCAGACAAATAATGTCAAATGGTCGAACTGTTTCTCAGAAGCGTACAAGTTGGAGTGCGGAGTGAGGCAGGGGGGGTTGTCGTCTCCAAAGCTCTTTAACCTGTATGTTAATGACTTAATAGTGGAGCTCAGCAGCTTGCGTGTCGGATGCCGTGTGGGTGGTGTTCCAATTAACAATATCAGCTACGCCGATGATATGGTGCTCCTGGTCCCCACTGCGAGGTCTATTGCGGAAATGCTGAAAGTCTGGGAAGCACACGCCACTTCACATGGGCTTTCCTACAATATTAAGAAAACGGAATACATGGTCTTTGAGGTCGCTGGAAAGAACTGTCGTGATTCAGAGCCCCGTCTTTCTCTAAATGGTGTGAATGTGGAAAGAGTGACACAATTTAAATATCTTGGACATATTCTAACTGACGACCTCAAAGACGATGTAGACATTGAACGGGAACGTAGGGCACTAGCGGTTCGTGGTAACATGCGGGCTCGTAGATTCGCTCGCTGTACGGATCAGGTCAAGATCACCCTCTTCGGGGCATATTGTCAAAGTATGTACGCAGGCAGTCTGTGGACCAGATACACCAAGAAGGCGCTAGATGCCTTACGTGTTCAGTATAATAACATTTTTCGGGTGATGTTGGGACTGCCGCGGTTCTGTAGTGCCTCGGAAATGTTTGCGCAAGCACATATTGACGGGTTTTCTGCAATAATGCGCAAAAAAGTAGCTTCCTTGGTACATAGAATACGTGGTAGTGACAACAACATCCTAAAAATGGTAGCACAGAACATGTTCTCGCCCCTGATGAGGCATTTTGTGGATATTGCTCTCAGTAGAAACAAGAAAGACTGCGAATTTATGTGTGTAAAATGTACCTAATATTTAATTTAAATTTAATTTGTAATTTTTATTTTTAATTTTGACATGTGTTTAATTTGTGAGTAATTTTAATTTAAATTTGGTATAAAATAAGTAATCAAAAAAAATTGAATAAAGGTAATGTAAATGATATTTTTGTAATAGGTAATATGTAAATGGATCTAAGATATCTGAAATAAAAAGATTTTGATTTGATTTGATTTAAATCCCAGTATTAAATATAATACTATGAGTGAAATATACTACAAACAAATACAGGTGACAACACACACAACAATAACCGTATTACCAGGCTTCTGGTTCAGATTCTTGTCTGATGATTTTTTACAGCGGCAATGTGTTGGTGTTCCGAGTCCCAGCAGTGGGAACATTTATTTATTGAACATTTATACATTGGCTGTTTATGCTATGCATATATATTTAGCCTTGTTATGCGACGAAAATTTAAAAGGGCAAGCAAAAATGGGTACTACAAACTATCTTATAAAATAAAGGTTGAGAAATGCTGGTCCGTCATATTGAGAGTGACATTGATTTATTTGCATTTTATGCACCGGTATTTGGAACGAAGTATAGTCACAGAATAAATATTAGTGTTTAGTATGGTCATTGCATTAGCTTTTCTTATGTTTTTAAAGCTGCTTGTTGTTGTGAATCGCAAAACACGCTCTTCCTTTACTTATTAAATTGTTAAAAGGTTTGGCTCGCCAATCCGATGACTGTCTGACTAGACACTTCATTCGGGTTGAATGGCAACAACCAGAATGAAGGGTCTTACCAAAATTGGCCAAATTTAGTCCTTACGTTTACTTATTCTACTTTTCAATTAATGAAGTCATCAAAAAATTGTTTCTAAAAAGAAAAGCCTTATAAATCCAACTCCTTCTCATTTTATTCAAATCAAAATATAAAATAAATAAACTTTTCTTGGCTTAGCAAAACATAATTATTTTTACATACCTTTAACAATAAAATTATTATCCAAAATGAATACACTTGATATCAACAGAACAACGAATAAATTAGCATATTTAAAAGTATAATTTTATTATAGAACATACTTATTAATAGACTACCCGCTTTTCGACCGCCGAAATAAATTAGTTTTGGTATCACTATTTCTTTTCATGATTTGTAGCGTTAGCAAAGATATAGCAATATCAAAGACATGCTATTTTAGTTAGGTGATACAACCCCGTTGCTGACTATTTCTGAACCACAAAAGAATCTTTCAAGCGACGCAACGAGAAAATGGCTAACTTTTGCTTCAGAGACAAGACGGAGCGGGACTCATCCGTGTTCTCCCTGAATTTCGAAAAAAAACCCATTGACATCGACACCCTAAACCTTAGCTCAACAGTATTTGATTAATAAACACATATACAATAGTAGAAATGTTTATTCATTTTTCTTGACGATAGATGCTATAAGTTCCGGGCTAGCTTCTTTCAAATCATATGCCAAACCAAGTTTGGCCCAAGTCCTGATGACGAATGAAGACAAACTCATAAAGTCAAATGTTTCTGCTGCTTTATAGTCGTAAGGAAACATATGGTGATAGTTATGCCAGCCTTCCCCGCCAGTTACAGTTGAAACAAAAATGTTCTGCGAAGGGGCATAATAAGGGGAAAACATAAATTAAAGTAAGTACTATCAATTGCTAAAAACTACAAAAAATACAACATTGGACACAAGTGCATCATCTGAATATTTAAAGACACCAGTCGCCAGCAGATAGCTGATATTATTAGCGGATATATTATGGGCGGTGCAAAGTTATTATTTGTGACGGCCGTTCTAGCGAATCGAGATGAGATCTGCTGGCAACATTGGCCAGGTAAACATAAAATACTGATTGCTGTTCGATTTATTATTGTAATTATAAGAAACAATCAAGTACAGTGAACTTACGAGTATTCGACATATGCAAAATATGTAACCTACGAAGCAAAAGCAGACACAAAAACATCACCGGTGAGCTGTATCGTCATATTCATATCACTTTATATAACTGATCACAACCGTTGAAACTTTAAATCCACACACATAACTTCGAAATAAATGCTCAAAATACGAGTAAAACAAACAGTTTATATATTAAACGAGTATTTATGGCATTGATGGGCTAATAGCAAACAGCTAACTTAGACAGATGTGTAAAAGTTGAGGTGACTTTATGAGATTGGCGAAATTACGGTTTCATTACCGAATAAAGCCATAAAAAAAGTTGAAGTTGACTTTATGAGATAGACATTTGACATTTACAACGATTTTACAGTTCTAAAACATACTCAACTTATAATATTATGTTACTACTGGAATTCGTGGAAGTTATTGTTGACTTGCTCGAGTATCACAACTTCGAATCAGTGATAATCTGAGAAGACGATTTGCTTACAAATTAGTTTTATTTAATTTCATTACATTTATAGAAATTAGAACTAGACAGAATAGCATACGAGAATTAGAGCAACAGCTAAAATTAACCTTGTTTGACTTGTAAAATGCAAAAAAAAACAACCAATCTTTATTGCAAGAAAGAGAGGATGGGGAAATTGAATTAAAAAATATTTTTGATGAAAACTCGCGTTTAAAGACTAAAATGTTACTTCTTGAAGAGGAAATTAAACACTTACATTTAGATATGGAAAAACTACTGGAAAAAGTGGAAACAAATGAGAATAAAAATTAGAATTAGAAGAACCGCACATAAAAACTAAACAAACTAGAGTATGAACAACAACTTTGATTAAAAATATAAATATATACAAAAGTTAATAAGAAACAGCCAATATTCTAAGCTTATATATGTATAAACAATTCGTTGGGAGATAAAAATAGTCCTAAAATAGTTGAAATGATAGACCTCACCATGGATAAAGATAATCCAAAAATGGAAAACAATGATAATCATATTATTTTGGGACAGATAAATGAAAAGGAATATTTTAAACAAAAAAAAAATTGCAATGTAAAAATAATAAAAAAAAACGTAATGGCATAAATGTTGAGTTAATAAAAGATAACATGAAATTAAGGAATATAATTAGAGATAACGAAAAAACTTTAAATAGCTACGAACAGGAGTCTGACGAAGATTTGATGAACATACACAAAAATTGCAACAACATATCAAGGATCTCAAGGATCAGCAGCAAAAATACAACCTAGCCCGGAACGAAATTGAAGAGCTTATATTGGCATTGAATAGTTTGATCGATTCAAGGTCATCAAATCTACACAAGTCATTAAATGGAACAAATTCTTTATCAGGGTCAAATACCTGTATCATAAGTAACATACTCCACTCAACTACATCGGACAACGAATCTAACAAAACAGACTTGTTAAAAACCACCGTAATTAAAACAGATAATACTAGCGTTTTAACAAATAATATACAAAACTATACTCATCATACTCAACAAGAATGATAGAGAAATAAATGACATTACAATGTTTTTTGATAAAATGGGTATTAGTTTTGGAGATATTTTTAATAATACGTTAAATAAAGAAACTATAATGAACACATGTATCCCAAATGTAAAATTCGAAAAACTGATAAATAAAATGTTATTGCGCAAATTCCAAAACTCCAACATTATTATTATGACGTGGAGTGCTATAGGTGTTACAAAAAATGTTCTTCTTAATTGCATAAATTCATAAGTTTAGTTGTATTATAACGGTAATTTAATAAAACTGCACTCTGCACATTACCATATTCGGCGTCATTAAGCAAAGCTCAAAATCAAAAAATCTACTCTTTAAATACAACCTTACCGCTAGCAGAAGAAAGGATTTTTTACTATTTGATGTAAGTAAACAATTTTATTCAAAATTATAAATTAAATGCAATACTACCGAGACATACTAAAAGTACCTTAGCCAATCTTATATACCACGCTTTGCTAAATGACCAAAAAATGGAAACAGAAAATCAGACTATCTGTAATGTTATCACAATTGACATCAATACCAATGAATGTTTAAACTGATAGATGAGAAAACAGAAAGGCATCATCACTACGTTTCTACAAAACGTAAAAATATTCAAGGTCTCCCTGGCAACACTAAAACTAATGTTAGTAAGAATAAGAACATAGATTCTATATAATACTTTTAATATTCTGTATCAAAACATAAACCGATTTTTGGGAAAACTGGAAGAAATCGAAATGTATTTACACAGTTCAAATAAACCTGAAGTTCTATGCTGTACTGAAACCTGGTTGTCAAAACACGACATAATTTTTTAAATTTTTTGTTTTAGTAATTATGAAACAGGCAGCGTTTATAATAGAAAAAAGTCCGTGGAAGAGGGAGGATAGTCTAGTTTTTGTGAAAATAAACATCAAGTTCAAATCACACAAAGATATTGAAAAACTCAGTGTCCAGAATCACTGTGAACTTTTTTTGCGAATATTCTACCTTTTACATTCAGCAGGGAGGGATGTTCATCTAAAACATTTGCTAGCGATTAAGATAAATAATGCTGGAATTATTTTACTTTCCAAATTAAATTAGATATTTGTATAGGTAAAACAACTAAATAATTAAAATATTCGATTAATTAACTAAATATTACAAACACAAGTTTGGAGCCATTAGTTTATTCACTATGATCGTATAATTGCCGGCCACAAGTGCCCATCAGACTGGTGGCATTTCCACCCTGTATGACCAGAGAAATGTTTGAGGCAGATAAAGACCTGAGCGAGGATCATATCCAGAGGGGACATGATCCTCGCTCCCTATGAAGATGACTGAAGACGGCAATAAAAACCCTCGTCTTAGAACCCCTGGGTCTAGCCGTTTTCACGGCGAACGATACGAATTCGTAAGAAGATTCCACGGCAGAGTATTTGAGGTGTTTACTTCAAGCAGCTGCCTCCACGCCCGCACCTGCTAATTGATGAATGACGGGAAGGTGACTGGATGCAACGGTGCTGACGTACGTGGTGTCCCAAATGAGACAACGACCTCTCCGCCAAGGTATCAAAGTTTGCCCGTCATGCCGCTTACCATCCGAGCGAGGGGGGTACGCAGGGGATTTCGACCGGCTTGAGCGCTCTTCCTATGAGCCCCTTTAGACTATAGCACCGCGGAAGCTGGTTTTTGTAATTCCCGTTTAGTACTCACCTATCATATGGTTTGTATCCAAACATGTGGGCCAAACTGTTGACCGTCATTTCTGCATGTAAAACTACCAGAACTCTGATGAAGCATTCCCAAGCCACGGCGCACTGCCATTTTTCGTTCCAAAGTAATATTCCAGTCAGGGTTGGGAGGATGTAGCAAAATATAAGACTTAGCTGCATCGAATACCTTTGAAAGAAAAAAACATAAATATGGTATGATAAACAAAATGCTTTAAAAAACAATGGGGATTTTAGTCAGTTTACATAAGTAGTGTTGAAGCAAAAAGCCTCAACATCACATATAGTTGTGCTGTTATGGTTAATATAACATAACATTAGTTTTATTTGTAACATGTTTTGTAAATTACGAGTACTGTTACAAGAGGTAATGATTTGGCACATGTCCTGCTCGTTTTGTCACTCTATCCGCTTGCTTCACTTTTAGCGACTCGATTTTGGCGACTAAATTAACTCAGTGTTGACCACTACGTCAAAAACACGGGTATGATAGAGCCAACGAGTATATTAAAATGTCACGTGACACTAAAACATTACTCAAATACATGTTTATAATCATGTTTCACTGACTTGCGTTCAAACATTGCCACAGGATCTTGCAGTATGTCACTCATGTCGACCACTTTGCCTTTTTCTAAAACGGCTTTGTTCTTCTTCATCATCAACCAACCGATGTGACAGAACCAGAACCCTCGATTCATGTTATGTGGGTCTGCCTCCGTGTCGCTGAACTTATGGTGAAGTCTGTGGTCTCTCACCCACTCGTAGATCGAATTCTGAAAAGGATCAATCACTGGACTTTTGATTCTGTTCTGTAACAAGCTACCTACTCTATATATCTACATATTTTGTAGTGGTAGGACTCTTGGCAGAGTCCGCCTGGGGAATTACCACACCTTTGCCAGTTATTCTACCGCCAAGCATCAGTGTGCAAACATTACTGTGTTCTGGTTTGATGGGCCTGGATGCTTCTAGAAAAATTACAGGGCTTAGAGATATAACTTCTTAGATCTCTGAGTGACGAGCGCAGTGCAGTGCTAGGTAATGATTTGGACTCTTCATTTTCCAATAGCTGCGTGTCACAGTGCTGTTATGTGGCAGGCATATTTCTTACCATCAGGCATATGACCTGCTCATCTCGTCACTCTTTATTTAAAAAAAAAAAACAAAATCAACTGCTGGGACTCGGAATTTTTTCTTATAAATATAGAGTCAAAAGCATAATCGGCCTTTTGATATGGTGTAGAGTGCAGGAAAGTACAGGACATAATCATTATGTGTGTCTGACGATAAACAACACGCCTGTCCATAGCAGAGTAGTGTCACGCAGCCATTGTAATATTAAAAACTTAAGATCGTTACCTGTCACTTCACTACTACGCTGAACACCCAGAGATATAAGATGATTTATCTTTATGTCCTGTAAATTCTTTAGAAACATTTCCCACCAAATCGAAACAAAGCGATGTCCGATATAACTGCTTGGATTATAATTTAGAAGTAGTTTCAATAAAATTTTATCGCCAGTAATGTGGCGGTTTTGAAATATGTACAAAAAACTATAATTTACTATAATTTATCTCGACAACTTATTAATAGCTTCTTGAGAAATTTAGCCGAGTGTCTAAATTTAATCTTATACCTTTAAACGAGCAATTTTTGTATATATGTAAGTATATAAGTATAGAATCTGAATCTCAGAAACGGCTCGAACGATTTTTATGAAATTATGTATGCAGGCAGTTTCGGGGACGATAAGTCGATCTAGCTAGGTTTCATTTTTAAGAAACGTATTTTATGCGCGTTTTTAGACAATGAAAAACCGTTACATTAGATATTGGAATGCGACGGTAAATGTCGTCCCCACGCGGGTCTGTAAAATAGCTCAGGTGGGAAGTCGGGTGGTCACGAAACGATAGATCCGGGTTCGAATCCAGACGGCTGCTTGATTTTTTTCAAGTTCATTGTTATTATTATTTGTTTTTTTTAACCTCTATTGTCCCACTGCTGGGCAAAGGTCTCCCCCATTTCTCTCCACTTAGTCCGGTCCAGAACTTCCATCGTCCAATCTTTACAAAACGCTCCGAGCTCGTCTTTCCAGCGCGTTGGAGGACGGCCCTGGGGTCGACTAGGCGATGGTGCCCAATCTGTAGCAACTATGGCCCACCTATCGGGGGGCATTCTGCTTACATGACCCGCCCTTTCCCATTTAAATTTGGCAGATCTATATCCTACATCTGTTACACCTGTAATGGAACGCACTATGGTGTTACAAATGCGGTCTTGTCTATTAATGCCTCAAATACTGCGTTCCATTGCTCGTTGACAGACCATGAGGCGGGACTTCTACACTTTAGTTAGCGACCATGTTTGCGCACCGTAGGTTAGGATAGGCAGGATACATGTGTCAAGCAGTTTGCGCTTCAGTAAGATCGGAAGTTCTCTCTTCATTAGCTCTTTCATGGACCAGTAGCTCTTCCAGGCGTTATCTATTCGACGACTGATTTCCTTGTCTTGCCTGTTATCGAAAGCGGCTATCTGGCCCAAGTAAGTATACTCATTGACATAAAGTATTGCCTGCCCGTCAACCTCGACCCTACGTTTTGTGCTATTAGTCATTAGTTGTGTTTTAGACCAGTTCATCAGAAGTCCTACCTCACGGCTTGCCCTGCTCAGATCTTGGAGCATGAGTTCTAGTTGTGGTGCTGATGTGGCAAAAAGAATAATGTCGTCGGCAAATCTGAGATTTGTAAGAAATTTTCCTCCGACGTCGATGCCTCTTGTTGCCCAGGATTCTGCTAGTGTCTTGAAAACCTCTTCAAAGGTGCTTGTAAATAATTTAGGAGAGAGCGGGTCACCCTGCTTAACACCTTTAGATATTTTAAATGAGGGACCCGAAGATTCTAGTTTAATGTTAGCGGTACTATAATAATAAATGATTTTAAGGAGATCTATATAAGTCGGTTCTACGTTTTGTTTTAGGAGAGAAGAAAATATAGCAGTGTGTGTCAAACTATCGAAAACTTTCGCATAATCAACAAAAGCTAAATAAAGTGGTTTTCTGTGTTCTTTATGTTTCTCTATTATTTGATTTAGTGTGTGAAGATGGTCAGTCGTAGAGAAACATGGCCGGAATCCGGCTTGTTCTGGTGGTTGGTGTCTGTCGAGTGTCCCAGCTATGCGGTTTTGTAAGATTTTTATAAATAATTTGTAGACGTGCGATACTAAAGTTATTGGCCTGTAGTTGTTTATGTTGGTAGTGTCACCTTTTTAACACGCTTTTATTAGCTTCACCTGTATGTATGTATGTATGTATATTGTATGTAACCGACCCCTTTGAGCTCGATTTTGTCCTACTTTCTCTTTTACGATCAGATTTAATTCAAATTTTGCACACCTGTCAAAAGTCGATGACAATGCAATAATCCGATCGAAGCATCCGATTATCCTAATTAGATTCGCCAGGATTAATTAATTTCTTTCCGCATCCTTTGCCGCATGCAAAAAAAAAAGTTTAACTCCATACAAACTGCTAACGATTCTGCGTATGTATTCTGTTGTGTTTGTGTACCTACAGCGAGCGATGTATACAACTGTTTGAAAAACGACCGTTGCCATGGTTACTAGGGTGGAGCACGGATGTTTGGACGAAAATTTTTTTTTAGTTTCGAAGTTCTTATAGGAAGGTATTTGTGCGTCATAATGAAGTTAAAAGAAGTGTTATTTTTCATCTCATTTAGTTGTATCTTTTGCCTCCGCAGTGACTTCAAAAATAACTTTTTTTACATAAATTTTAAAGTCGTAAAATGTGAAATGGTGTGACCCATTTACAAGTAAGAAGGTACCTACTTAATGATAGATACTGTATGGATTAAACATTTATGAGACTAATACTGTGACAATGAACACGAAAATACTAAGAAGGATTTAAAAAATTACATTAATTATTAAGCTTGAAAATCCTTTTTTGTTTAAAATTTAGGCGTGATGCTTAAATTTTATTCACGATTCCAACGTGGTTTTTTCGCACCTAATCGTGACTTTTGTGTGCACTGGGTAATGCTTCGGTCGTTATCTTCACAGCACTCTCAACAGCTTCAGTAAGGCTGGGAACCTTTAAGAACAATGGTTTCCTCTTACCACCAGATTCGACAATGTCCTGAATTCCTTGGTCAGACTTGTTTTAAATGCGGCGGTCCGGTTGAGTATTCCTACCAGTACATTACATAATTAATTAATATACAGTGGTTACGCTCGACACCTAGAGGCCCTGTCTAGGGACTCCGGTGACACGCGCTACAGGGAATTTTAAAATTTACAAGTTATAACCGTGAACCTGGGTTCATGCAACGTTCGCAATAATTGTAACTGGAGGTATCGAAATTGGATTCCGCATCGTACCGCAAGTACGTGTAATAATGATTTTGTATGTAATGATAACTCGGAACTTTTTTGTAAACACGAAATCAATATTGTATCATGATGAATTAGTTTGTGATGAATTAGTTTGTACTGTATTACATTTTGACATTCTTTGAGTATTTACATGAATATTATAATTAACGACATTTTTGATTTTTTGATTATATACATTTATTGCACTTTATACATTCTTTGACATTCCTCACATGGATGAACTGCAAGATCTACTAATGCAAGACCTTAGACCCTGGATGGACATATTGATCAAACTCAAAAACACAAGACAATATCCTGATGAAACACAAGACGTTGGCGAAATTGTGCTCACCAAACATTTATCTCACACAAATATATATCACCAAATAGAAGCCAGAAATGAATCGAAGATGAAGAATCAGATGACATAAATAAAAACCAGAAATTAATAGAAGATGAGGAAGAAGAAGACTTTAATCAGCTGACTATTATTTAAAAAAAAAATTTTTTTTGTTTTTATTTAAAAATTAAGACTAACAAATTGTCTTGCCAGACATATTGCATGCCTCTCGCAGAGGCCAGTTTGTATGGGGCAACTTTTAAAATGTTTTGTATTATCTTATCTTACCTACAAACAGCAATAAAGATTTTTGTATTTGTATTTGTATAATAATTCATGTAGTCTGGGAACAAGTTGTTCAAAAGTACTTTGTAAAAATAATAGAGAAAGTAACCATTCCAATTCTTCACAGCAACCTGATTATACTCAGAGAGCTAGTGGTGTAAATTTTTCACAGCAATCTGATTATACTCAGGGAGCTAGTGGTGTAAAATTTTCACAGCAACCTGATTATACTCAGAGAGCTAGTGGTTTAGATTTTTCACAGCAATCTGATTATACTCAGGGAGCTAGTGGTTTAAACTTTTCACAGCAAGCTGATTATACTCAGGGAGCTAGTGGTTTAGTTTTTCAAAGTAATCTGATCATAGTCGGAGAGCCAGTGGTACAGATTTTTCACGGAAACCCGACTATAGTCGGGGAGCCAGTGGTACAACTAATATTGTTCAATGTTTTTGTAATACCGGTGATTGTTTAGCATTGGAAGACAATCGTGAGAGACCATTAGCATGCCGCGAAGTACGTCCGATTTTGAAAATTAAAATCTTGGGATTTAACGGTTCGGCTTTTCGTATACAGTTCCCAGCAAAATATAGCTATGGAACTGTTGAGCGACGAATGTTGCCATTAATCCTGAGTTGGGCGTCGACCGTCCACCGTGCATTGAATGAAATGATTCGATTACGAGATAAACCATAAAATCTACATATATGTAAATAAGGGTGCACCTCTATGTGTCTCGCTGTTTATATTGGCATCATAGAAATCTTTGAATATGTATTCTTAACTAAGATACAATCGAAACACATTTGTACATATTGAGGGCGGTTGATAGTTAGCCATTCGAACTAAATAATATATAATTTAAAAAAATTAACTAAAAACTGAAAAATAAATAATAGTTTAAAAAAACTAAAAAAAACACGCTTGCATAAAAAATCCAACTAAAAATCAGAAAATAAAATTTAATACATTTGGATTAAGAATATTGTAAATTAGAAACGAATGTACATTTTTGTAAAAAAGCGTGGGGTGCATAGTGTCAATAATTATAAACATTTTATTGACAGATAATGAGTAGAAGAATCATCACTTTGATAATATAATATCTTAAAAAGCGCTTTGAATACACCCCACGCTTTTTTACAAAAATGAACATTCATTTCTAATTTACAATATTCTTAATCCAAATTTATTACATTTTATTTTCTGATTTTTAGTTGGATTTTTTATGAAAGCGTGTTTTTTTAGTTTTTTTAAACTATTATTTATTTATGCAGAAGGACAATGTTTGAATGGCAGAAATTTTGAGGAATTTGACCGGTATCTAAAATAGAGTTGAATAGATTTGTGAGTGGGGGTATAAGAGTCTTAGATCCTATCTTCAGCTCTTCTGTGGTCACTCCATCTTCACCAGGGCTTTTTCCATATTTCATGGTATTTAAGGCATCGTGAACTTCTTTACCAGTAATGAAAGGAATATCATGTGATTGTAAGTATTGAAGACTAGAAGTGCCCCGCGGTGTTACCCGCGAAGTTCCCGTTCCCGTTGTTCCCGTTGTTTTTCCGGGATAAAAAGTAACCTATGTGTTCTTCCAGACTATAATCTATATGTGTTCCAAATTTCACCTCGATCCGTTCATACGTTAGGACGTGATTGAGCAACAAACATCCAAACATCCATACATCCATACATTCATATTTATAATATTAGTAAGATTTTCTTGATAGTTGTTGTGGTCAGTGTAAAGGTTCTGATAGAATTTAGATCATATTTCCTTTACTTTGCTTCGGCATTGGGAATGTGAAAAAAAATAATATTTATTTTTATAATGACAAACAACTAACAAACTTAAATATTAATAATATTGATATTTAATGCAGAAAACTCAAAAAAAATGTTTTTCAATTAATTATAAACAATTCAAAATTGATAAAAGTTAAATAAAAATCACGTGACTATAAACGCCCCATAATTGGTCACCATGGTTGTGACGTCATAATGTTATGACCATTTAATAACAGTACAGCGTTTACGGCTATTACACGTGACTAGACAATAATATTGTAAGTTTATTGATAAAGTTGTTAGTTGGTTCCGATTAGCTATGTGTGATAAAGGATTTATTAAGGCAAAGTTTGATAATATTCCTGATGTTGATATATTTATGTTTTTTTAATGACTATCGGTTTAATTTTGCTGAAGTCCGAGGTGCCGAGGCATCTAGGAAAGTGTGTTAAAAAATCAAATATTTAATGCAAATATTTAAAGTATTTAATATAGTATAATGTATTTGTTTTCCACGAAATTAAATATTATTATTTATTTCATAAATTGTAGAGCATGGCATGAGTTATGGTGACAAAGCTATATGTTATGTTCAACTAAGTCGTAAAATAATATTTGTTTTCTAAAAGGATGAGTATGTCCAGAACACCGAGTTTGGAGTAAAGCTTTTTCAGTTACTTTAACTACTATTAATGAAAATTTAAGAAGAATTCAGGATGTTCAATGCTATGACTAGAAATAGAAATAATTGTATTGCTAAAAATCGTGTACATTAATGGTGTTATAAAAGTTTGGTATCAACAGTTTGTTCTAACGGACGGGCAACACATAATAGTTGTACCTAATAATTAAGTAGATAATAGTTAAGTGAGTATATAGGTACTTTCCTTATTATCTGATTTAAACATAACTTTTTTTTTAAATAAAGAGTGACTAGACGAACAGGACATGTGCCTGATGGTAAGCAACATGCCTGCCACATAACAGCACAGTGACACGCAGCTATTGGAACGTGAAGAGTCCAAATCATTACCTAGCACTGCACTGCGCTCGTCACCCAGAGATCTAAGATATTTTATCTCTAAGCCCAGTAATTTCTCTGGAAACATTGCCCTTCTAACCGAAACACAATAATGTTTGCACATTACTGCTTGGCGGTAGAATAACTGGCAAAGGTGTGGTACTTCTCCAGGGGGGCTCTGCCAAGAGTCCTACCACTACACAAAACAAATTAATTCAGTTCATAACAGTTACTTTAAACAAAGTAGGTACGACAATCAGCTTCAGCAGGTAAATTGTACTCCTATTAAATTTAAGTTGTTTGAAGTTATAAGCAATAATAATATTTTATGTTGTGTCTACAGATGGTTGCAAATATGTATAATAATATATATAGTTATCTTGGTGTCTTCAAGTCGAGAGTGAATCGGTTTCTTCTAGGTAAGCACGCTTCATCGTAGGCCGCATCGTCGCTTAATATCAGGCGAGATGGCGGTCAAGTGTAAATCTATTCAAGTTAAAAAATAAATTAAAAAAAGTATTAGCATTACTTATGTGAACCCATCGTAGAAGTGAAGATCCGACACCAACAGAAGTCGCTTACTATTGGAAAATATCTCGATTATCAGGCATTGGTAGAGTTATAAAATAAAGTGAAGCAGAAAAACTGTCAAAAAAACCTCTGCTACTCCTGTGGAAAATTAATAACAATGGTATTAAGAAATACTTACATAGAAATGATCTTCACAACCAAAAATAAATCGATTTTCTTTTGGGATTATCACGGTGCACTGTTTAAAACCATTTATTTCGACGTTTGTCATCTTGGGGAATTTTAAAAACATTTTGTCAGGAGTTGTTTTTGTAGTATTTATACATAACAAGAACGATAACTTTTGAGGTTCGACATTTTTAATATAAATTTGAATTTTTAACAATGTCAACAAAATTAAATGGATCAAAACACTGAATTTATTATTTTTCTATCAACTGCAATGAGTGAAAACTAACGTTATGACGTCACATGCGCACGGGTTTGTTCGGGAGCTGTCGGTGTGTCTTCGGTACTGGATTAAAAAATATTTTTTATTTCTAAATAACTTTTGAACTATTGCGAAAATAAAAAACAAAAAAATAGTTTTATTATAAAACTTATATTTTAATAAAACTTTCAATTTTTAAGAAAAAAAAAATTCAAAAACCCAATTGTGTTTAACTCCAGATGTATCCTGCAAGCAATTTATTGAACATCTTCCCCTAGATATGCCCCGTTTTGCGATTCTTAAAGAGGTGTTTCGTTTTATGGCTAGTTTGACTAATTCACAATTTAGTTTTCTGATGTCATAACGTATTACTACGTTTAACTTGCTTATCCACTTGTCTACAGACACTCTTCAGTGCCTATCTCCGTTTTCTGTCATTTTTCTATCAATTCCTTGGATTTATCGGATAGTTTCGCTTTCTGTCTTTTGGTAGATTTAATTTTCTTGCTGCTGTTTTTAATCTCGCGTGTAATAGTGTTTATATTGTTTTATTCTCTTTCAAATTTAGAATTTGGAACGAGTTGAAGAGTTCCAAGTTATAGTTGTCGGAATATTGAAGTAAATTAAGTTTAGTGTGTTTTTTAATTGGTTTTGTAAATATTTTGGTGCGATGGATTTTGAAGTCAAATCTAAGTTTTACACGTAGTGGTCGATGGTCCGAGCTGAATTTGATTTTACTAAGGCATGATACGTCTTTTACTATTTGCAAGTCCGATGATGTTATGTAGTCTATTTCGTTTTTTGTGATGCCATTGGGTCCCTTCCAGGTCCAACGTCTCTGAGGTTTCTTATAAAAATGTGAATTGGCAATAATTATGCAAGTTTTGACCGCAAGCGAATTGGATAAATCGTAAGCCGCGGTCGTTGCGGGTTCCGAGGCCATATTTGCCGATTATATGTGTGTTATCCGTATCAAGTCGGCTTCCAACCTTTGCGTTAAAATCTCCCATACAAATGTTCCATGTACTTCGGTTCTCATTACATGCTCTATTAAGAAGTCTGTAGAATTCTTCGACTTCGTCGTCGCAATTTTATATTATTATAAACATTTTTTTATATTATATTTAAGTTTTTATGAGAAAATCTATTATTGGGAGCCCTCTATCAGTAGGAATCTAAGTATACTCAGTGTTTAAACCGAACAAAGCTACTCCCACCCAGTCACCCAGGTACTTTTCAATTAAAGTCGGCTGTTGCTTTTCCGAAGAAAATTAATTATTGGATGGATGATATTTTGTGATTTGTAATATCGGGTTACGTAATAGCAGTGTATTTATACCTTTACAGGTGACAAATTGTCTAGTAGGTAGGCTATATATGTATAGGCTTTTTATCCCGAAAAACGCAGAGTTCCATAAGATATAGGTAAGGTATTACTTATATATACTACTTATTTAAGAGACAAAGGAGTTTTAGTTTTGCTTACCTGCCCAGCACTAGCAAAACAAAGCATGAGCCATACTCGCAGTGGTGTAACCAGTTTGTATGACTTGTGAGTCCATAAACGATGGACTCCAATAGTAATTCCTTGACCCGAAAAGGCGAACATCAAAATGGCTGAAATTTAATGACAAAGGTCAGATATGTGCAATAAATATAAAAGTATAAATAAGCAATTAAGTCAATCATGGTAGCTTCACAACAGCAAAAACATATTGGCAGTCATAGGAACTGCCGATAGAAGTGAAAACTTATAACTCAGAATTTGATAGCTTGCTTTGGAAATTACGCGAGTGAATCCGGAGGGCGTGGCCATGAGCATGGCATGGTCTAGATGGCCAATGGCCATGGCCCCCAGTTTACCCGAAGATTTCTTATCATTCCCGAGGGTGACGCTAGAATTCAATGCACAGCCCACGCAAAATCTGTCTGTGGCGCGCCGAAAGAAGTTTTCACACCAAAAATATTTAAATTTTGGACAATAAGGATTCGAGGGTCTATCGCCAAATTAAAAATGTCATCGCTTTGATGTTTCTTTCTCTTTTCTATTCGCTTGAAATGGTAGAGACAGCATTAGCAAAGCGATAGCCGATTTAGTTAGGCGGTAGAAGCGCAGATCCACACAACATGCACAACATACTAACACAGAGGTACCGGTACATTATAAGGTCAATTTTGAATCTCGTCACTCGTTTGTTATATCTCTCAGCCTTGTAATTTCTCTGGAAACATTTAATATCTTACAGCAAATCTGATTGCACAAATACCCTTGGTAGGGTATTGTTTCACAAAAGTGATAACGGATGTTTGGACAGTTACGGCCTTTCAAAGTTTTTTTTTTGTTTTCTTTGTATGAACTAGTGGCGCTATTTCCTATAGCGGCCAAACATCCGTTATGACTTTACCGTATACATAGACTATCGCAGTTTCCGCAGACGAGCTTTCATCCGAAAAGCTTTACTAAAATTTTGATTTTACGTTGTGGTTCTAACGACAAATTTAAGAGCGTGTTTTAGTCTTCTAGTGGCGCCATCTAGTTTGCTTGGGACAGACTAATCGAGCAAGAAACTGTAAAAATCAAATTTGTTGTATAGGAGCCCTCCTTAAATATTCATTATATTTTATTATTAGTATTTGTTGTTATAGCGGCAATAGAAATACATCATCTATGAAAATGTCAACTGCCTTGCTATCACCGTTCTTGAGATACAGCCTGATGACAGACGGACGGACGGACGGACAGCCAAGTCACAGTAATAGGGTCCCGTTTTTACCTTTTGGGTACGGAACTCTAAAAAAAATAAAAGAACAAAATTCTTAGGGCACCAAAGTAGATCTTATCGCTAACACCGATCTCTTCCAGAAAACCTTTTGATTATTAAGGAATCTATTCGTTTTATTTGTTACATTTGTTTTTGTTTGTTTTAAAATAATAAATAAACCCATACATAAGTATATTACCACCATAAATATTAGGTTATAATATTAGGTATTACTAGTTTAGTTTCATAGTTCCTGGCCAAAAAAGCCTTAAAGTTGTGATAGACAGATGAAATGATAAACGAACAGTGAAAGTTTAGTAATCTTAAAAGTGCTCTGTGTTTTCCTTTTAAGGTATGAAAACCTGAAAAACGTAGTTAGGTCAGTGATAAAACAGTGTGTTAAGAAACTTACCGAAAACAATTGTTTGCCATTTAGCTGGAAACGCGTAACAAATGCTCCAATAAATTCCAAATATGTGAAAAAATGTTATGATGAAAAAAGATGTCCATTTAACTTCGTTTTCAAAACCATACCACTTTTCAAACTGTCGCAATTGATGAAGAACTTTAGACCTTATTCCTTCGAAATCCATTTGAAACATTTTCTTCCTTAGTTGAATATCCATTTTTATTTAAATTTGAAAAAGATAGTTAATTAGACAAAAATATATTTAAACGGTAGTATTTTATCGCGTGTTATTTCCTCAAAGATATGTTCCGTAATACGTTTTTGTATAATATTTCATTGTATATATGCAGTATCGACAACGTATCGATGAGTGAAACATAAATGTTAGTAAGTGTATTTCTATAATTTTATCTTCGTCTTATAAATTGGTTTGCCGGGTGACACTTCAAGAAACTGCGTTACGCTCCGCTCACGTTATGCGCTCACAATGAGAGCGAGTGAGAGGGACGCGTGCCTTTCACTTTTTATGTCTGTCTCTCTCGCTCTTAGGCGGGCTAACCATGCCCGAGTCGCCGATTCGCTTTTACCACTCAAAGTCGTTGTCACGTAAAACTTTCGCCCGTATACCGACTTTACAGGCAACCAATTTTTTTTTTTTTTGTTATTTTTAACTGACTTCTTAAAAGGAGGTGCCTAAAGGTAGTGAATTGTTTCTGACACATTATAGTTTAAACGGCCGAAAAATATTTTAATTTAATTGGGATGCTATTGGGGTCAAGCGGGTCCAAGCACAACTTTGGGCATGTGCCTCGGGAGCGGATATGGCCAGACTCCGGGCCGTCTCGCAGCCTGAATCTGGGGCTTGGTTGCAGGCGCTACCTTCTCCTCACCTAGGCACCTTATTGAATAACAACTCGTTGCGCGTTGCGGTGGCTCTTCGCCTGGGCTGCAAGGTGTGTGAACCCCACGTATGCACCTGCGGCTCCCTGGTAGAAGCCAATGGCCATCACGCTTTGAGTTGCCGACGGTGTGCAGGAAGGTTCTCGCGACACCATGCACTCAATGACATAGTTCGGAGAGCCTTAGTGTCGGCGGGAGTTCCATGCGTACTTGAGCCCCCGGGCCTATGCAGATCGGACGGCAAGAGACCGGATGGGTTGACTCTGGTGCCCTGGAAGAACGGGAAGTGCTTAATTTGGGACGCCACTTGCGTCAGCACTGTCGCCGCCAGCCACCTAGGTCGCACTATCTACTCACCATCGGCCGCGGCAGAGGATGCCGCTGATAAGAAGAAGCGAAAGTATGGTATGTTGGTGTCGCAGTACGAATTTGTACCTGTTGCCGTGGAGACCTTGGGTTGTTGGGGCGCAGAGGCTAAAGGGTTCCTCTCAGAATTGGGGCGCAGGCTCAGGGAGAATACGGGTGACTCCCGCTCTGGTGCTTTCCTGGAGCAAAGGTTGGCCATTGCCATTCAGCGTGGGAACGCGGCGAGCATAATGGGCACTTTTGCGCTGGGAGCAGTTAGAAGTGGGTTATTCGGAGATTAGTTTTTTAATTATTATTTTAAAATTATTTTAAATTTTTTTCATTGATATCATATTTATGTATACTAAAGATAGATTTTTTAAATGTTATAGCTATTTAATTTAAATATTGTAATGTGTGATAGCGCGTAAAGGTCAAATGTGATGTCTCTAACTTTTTTACGAAGCCAACAGTTCCATTGTACTTTTGTTTAAGTTATGCTAGAATAAATAAAGTAGCCAAGTGCGAGTTGGACTCGCCCATGAAGGGTTCCGTTGCAGCAAGTAACATAATATACATAGTTATTAATAGTATATCAAAATAGTAATGAGTTAGATACTTCATGGTTAGTATAGACTGATAACCTTTGTGAACATATCTATGGTTTATATATGTAATGAACGCAGGTCTATACTCTATTAAATAAATTCAGTTGTTCTGGAAACTCAAAAACATGCTTTTTAGGGTTCCGTAAAACGTAAAAACGGAACCCTTATAGATTCGTCATGTCTGTCTGTCTGTCTGTCTGTCTGTCTGTCTGTCTGTCTGTCTGTCTGTCTGTCTGTCCGTCCGTATGTCACAGCCACTTTTTGCCGAAACTATGGGAACTACACTGTTGAAACTTGGTAAGTAGATGTATTCTGTGAAACGCGTTAAGATTTTTACAAAAGTTTTAAAAAAAAAACAAAAATTAGGGGTGCCCCCCATACTGAGAACTGAAGCTCAAAAATTTTTTTTTCATCAAACCTACACGTGTGGGGTGTCTATCGATAGGTCTTCAAAAATGATGTTGAGGTTCCTAATATAATTTTTGTCTACACTGAATAACTTGCGCGAGAGACGCTTCCAAAGTGGTAAAATGTGTGTCCCCCCCCCCTCTAACTTCTAAAGTAAGAGAATGAAAAAACTAAAAAAAATATATGATGTACATTACCATAAAAACTACCAACGAAAATTACTTTGAACTCGATCTGATGAGTAGTTTTTTTTTAGTACGTCATAAATACACTATTATTAAAACTTCGATCAAAGTTACAACGAACTACAAGAACTATGTGTACTATGTATATTATGTTACTTGCTGGAACGGAACCCTTCATGGGCGAGTCCAACTCGCACTTGGCTACTTTATTCATTAATAGTAAATAACAGGTTATGGGGTCCAGAATATGCCCAGTATACTAATAGTTGTGGAAATAATTACGGAAAATAATTATAGTTCGATATGAATCAATTTTTCGCAAATTAGTGTGGCAAGATTCTGCGGCAGTAAGTTATTGGACTGTTTTGGGTTAGCCGTTGTTTTATTTAAAGTTCGTGATGACGAACTATATAGTAAATGTACCCAAGTTACGCGGTAGAGAGAACTACGACGAATGGGTGTTTGCGGCAGAGAACTTTCTGGTTCTCGGAGGCATGATAAAATGTATAAAGCCAGAAAGCGGTACTAAAATCATAGTATCGGCCGCTGATGACGCTAAAACCAAAGCGAAATTGATACTTACAATAGATTCGTCACTGTACGTACATATTAAGACTGTCAAAACTACAAAAGAGCTGTGGGAAAAACTAAAGTCGCTCTTTGACGATTCCGGCTTTACTAGAAGAATAAGTCTTTTACGGCAATTGATAAGCATTCGGTTGAAAAGTTGCAGTTCCATGACTACGTATGTTACAAAGTTAATTGAGACGGGTCAAAAGCTATGTGGAACAGGATATGCAATAAATGACGAATGGATTGGTTCGCTGCTGCTAGCTGGACTACCGGAAAAGTATTCGCCGATGATTATGGCCATTGAACATTCCGGGATTCAAGTGACATCGAACGCCATAAAAAGCAAGCTTTTAGATATGGAGACTGGAAATGGAAGTAGTTACAGTGAAGAGGGCGCATTCGTTGTTTCCAAGAATTACCTTAATGGCAACAGGCCTCTGCAGCAGAAGGACAGATACGCAAAATCCCGGAATAGCAAAATCCCAGATTAGCAGAAGGACAGATTAGCATAAAGACAGATAATGTACTGTCGAGATACAAACCCTATTAACCTTATTATCAATATTGACCTCTTTCTCTATACACCACTTTAATTGTCATAAATAGTAAAGATAATCTATTTACTTGTGATCTCTTTCTATACACAATCTACATGGCTACTTTTATTTGTCAAACTAATCAAGTTAATCTATTTTCAATTTATAAGTCAATGTGACTTTCATTTGATTTTTGACATGAAAGACATTTTCCTCATTAATGAATTAATAATTATAATACTTAAATATTACATTAATTATGGATCAAGCTGGTGCCAGTGACGGTGCATCATATGTTAAATTTATTCGAAGTCAAAAAGGTAAAAGTGTTTTGTTACATGCCGGCCACAATTATAATTTTGTGAAGAAAAATGAGAGTGGGACCACAAATTGGCGTTGCTACAACAAGAAACAATGTAGTACATCTATTACGTTGAATGAGGAAAATGATATTATAAGAGAATCGAAGCATTCTTGCATTCCTGATTTTCAACGTAATACGACGGATGCAATATTAGACCAGTGCAAGGACGAAGTGTGTAAAAACTTTGAACCAATTCAGAAAGTATTTGAAAACTACATATATAAGATAAAAGAAGAATCGCATTCGCTGGCAATTGATGATGATGATTTCCCGGTATTTTCTACAAAAAGGGACACTCTATATAGATCGCGACGAAAATATCTAAAAGTCACTGAATGTAAAGATATAAAGAAAATAAAATTGCCACACTGTTTAGTGGATAATTTTTTTTGATATGATGATGGTGTGGATGAAAAAATATAATTTTTGGAACTCCGCTGGCTAAGCAACTTTTAATAAAATACAAGTATATTACGGCGATGGGACATTTAAGGTAACACCGACACCCTTTTATCAACTTTATACCTTGCACGTAGACATTACGAATAATGACGAAGAATATAATGTAAAGAAGGGGTACAAAACTGACAGTAGTTTTGTACCCCTTCTTTACATTATATTACCAAACAAATCAGAAACTACGTATAGGAGACTTTTTTTAATACTGAGAGACCAATTTAAAATGGATATTACCACCTACAAATGTGATTTTGAATTGGCAACCATAAATGCCGTCAAACATATTTATCCACACGCCACTATCAAGGGTTGTTATTATCACTTTGTTAAGAATGTCTGGAAGATGGGTAAAAAAATTGGATTAACCCTAGTTAAAGATGGTCACTATATAATAAAATTGTGCACACAGTTACCTCTTTTGCCACCAGTTCTGATTCCGGAAGCCTATCTTGGCATATGTGATTTGTGTCCCGAAAAACCAGAATTCAACGAGTTTCAAAAGTATTTCAATAACCAGTGGATCCTCAAAATAACAAAGGACATTCTTAGCTGTCACAAAGAAAAATTTAGAACAACAAATGGTGTAGAAGGATGGCATCGGAGGATTAACACAAAAATACCTGCGAAACCTTCACTCTTCCTGTTTGTTCAGCTATTAAAAAAAGAAGCATATTTTCAAGATCTGAAGTTGACCGGCAATAGTAAAACACAAAAACGTTCATATCATACTACATTGAAGGATAAAAAATTGATCAAGTTATCACGAGTTTATTCACTGATCAAATTTCTACGTTAGAATGTTTGATACGTTTGGCCAAAGTTACAAAAAACGATTTAACTCTTTGTTCTCCTTATGTACGTACTATGTATTTTTTTTTTATTATGAAGTTAACTATTAAATTTTATTTTGTTTCTGTTTGTGTCTGTATTTCTGTCTTTATGCTAATCTGTCCTCCTGCTAATCTGGGATTTTGCTATTCCGGGATTTTGCGTATCTGTCCTTCTGCTGCAGAGGCGGCAACAGCTGTCCTGATAAGTCAAATAGTTCCAAAATGAAAACTGTCAATGTCAAATGTTTTAGATGTAAACAAATAGGGCACTACCGAACACAATGCCCAAATAATTCTAAAACGAATGCATTTTCGGCCGTATTTTTGAGTGGCAGTTTTAATAAAAAAGACTGGTATGTTGATTCCGGAGCAAGTGTTCATTTAACTGCTAATTTGGATTGGATCACAAGTAACTATCGTGAAGTCCAACAAGAAATAATGGTAGCAAATCAGGAAACTGTTTCAGTTACGTGTGCCGGCGATGTGAAAATAGTAACCTTAGTTGAAAGCAGTGAAGTCAATATAAACATTGAAGATGTATATTATGTTCCAAAATTGACAACAAACCTTATTTCTGTGAGCAAGTTAATTCAGAAAGGCAACAAAGTGAATTTCACGGAAAATGGTTGTCATATTTTCAATAGGTGCCGAGAATTAGTTGCAACTGCTTCTTTGATGAATGGTGTTTATAAATTAAACATTCAGGAAAGGTTAGTCGCTGCAGTGACAACTACAGGTCTCACTTGGCATCGTAGGTTGGGTCACGTGAACAGTGATTGCTTAATGAAAACTAAGAAGGCAGTAGAAGGAATGAATTTTGATTATAAAATTGATGTAAGTAAATCATCTTGTAAAACATGTTGTGAAGGAAAGCAATGTCGGCTACCTTTTGCAAGCAGTGTTACAAAAAGTACTGAATTATTACAAATTATCTACAGTGATCTGTGTGGACCCATGGAGCAGTGTTCACTGGAAGGTTCATCCTACTTTCTGTTATTTGTAGATGACTTCAGTCGGATGACATTTATTTATTTTTTGAAAAATAAAAATGAAGCATTCAAATATTTCAAAGAATTTATGGCATTAGCTGAAAATCAAACTAATAGAAAAGTGAAGGTCTTCAGAAGTGATAGAGGTACAGAATTTTGCAACTTGCAATTTGATGATCACTTAAAGAAATTTGGAATAATACACCAAACGACAAACTCATACACGCCTCAACAGAACGGGTTATGTGAGAGAATGAATAGGACAATTATTGAGAAAGCAAAATGTATGCTGTATGATGCCAAATTAAAGAAGCAGTTTTGGGCTGAGGCATGTAACACAGCTGTATACTTACACAATCGTACCGTTTCTTCAGTTCTGGATGGTAAAACACCATATCGACGGTTAAAAGGAAATACGGTATAAGCGCCAAAAAGTGAAATGTTCAGGAGAGCCGTTCAAAGTTTTGAATTTTAGAAAAATTCAAAACTTTATTACGTTATTTATTAGCATTTCGTGAAAATTGAAACAGTTATGAAATGAGAAAAAAATGGGGCAATTACCGGTATTGTCAGTTTCAATGATTTGTTGCTATTTAACGTTGTTTATGTTGCTTATAGCAATGGCTTTTAATTTTCCAATGAGGTAATATGGCGTAAGCGACAAATGACAAAATAAAATATTAATGGATAAGAAGCCTAAACAACATACCGATATCTCACGTCGCGAGGGAAAAGGGGTATAAGAGACTAGACAGTTCAATAAGTGTTATGGGAAAAGAAGGATAAGGTACTTTTCACAGTGGTTGTATAACAGATAAAAGAACACAAGTAACAGTCGACTTTCACAAAAAACAGAACCATGAGACATTAGTGACACACAATGTAGCTTGAAAGTAAAGGAAAAGAAGGATAACTAACATCTGGCATTGCGTGAGTCTAAGGAAGTATAGATGAAAAGACATTTCCTAAATAATGAAGTAGCACAACCAACACGATCTCGTTTAAGTAATTCTAATTTACGCTAAATTATGGTAGATTTAAAAGGTGATTGCTAACTTTTTTGCATTTTTTTCATGTCACCTTTTCACTAACAATCAGATAGTACGATGTTTTAAATAAAAACAAAACAACATTTCTGTTATTATTTTTTAATCACGAAAAATCAAGGCTAGAGTTGGTAGGTATCAACCTACTATTTTTTGGAAAAATAATACTTAAGCTAGTAGGTAGCCACATAACTAAGGAATAAATTTAGGAGGCTTGGTATGTATTTGTAATGTTAAACGTTTAAAAAAATAACAAACAGTATAGAAAATACTCTCAAAAAATTTGCCGGGGCGTACGATAACAGTCCGGTAAATCAAGATATTTCGTTTTTGATACGACTTCAATACGATGCTCGGGTGCCTCCGAGTCCATCGAGTATTTGACAGTTGATGATGTGCAGTTCCTTTTAAAAGTAGCTACTTGTATTTTACTAATCTAGCCAACATGATTTGTCAGCGAGAAGGCCCCATCTCTAAAAGCCTGTGTGATTAACTTCTCCAAATCAAAAGACTTTGGATGTTGCCGTGTGAAACATTGTATATTATTACAATGGAGCCTAGATAGTGATCACGAAATCACGAAGGCCGTCTGCCGCTTCGGCTGTCGCTTTGATTGGCTGCGGTTTTTTCCTCTGCTGTGCTCTTTCGGAATTGGTTTGGTTGGTCGAACTAGCTGTCTGTTGCATCTACCCCCAGCTGTCTGTTGCATTTGTCAGGTCGTGCGAAGGGGCTCTGAGGAAGCTCAGATTTTCTCTCCTATTTTCGTACACGACAACCTCATGATGTTTAGAGGCCTCAATGCCACGACTTTCTCAGTACTCTATTATTGCAATCGTTTTGTTTCTCGATCGCACCAACCGAAATCGGTGGCCGTCTACCTTAAGGGTTAGATTTCCATCCGGCGAGCTTACCATTGGAATGGTCTGTACGCAGGCTTCATGTAAACTAGCTGTCTAGTTCGGAACCATCGACTCCAGTTCCAATGGAAATTCACATTTCTCCACTAAATCCGGCGAGAGCTTTCCTTCTTGCAGGGAGGATTTTAACTGTGTTTTAACTGATTTTAACATAAAGTTTGACCACTGTGCCTTCTTGGTTTAGTATTTGCATGTTGTTATTATTGGTATCTGTTGTTTGAAAGGTTTAACTAGGCGCAAAACGAAAGTGATTGCGTTGTGGTCTGATGTCGTAATACTTTTGTCAACCTTCCATCCCAATTGTTGTCCAAATGATCTTTCCCAAGAGAGACCCGCTGCACATTGTTACATCTACTATGCTTGTGCAGAGTTTGTCTTCCCTAACGATCTCGAAGATTGGTGTATCGCCGTAGTTATAAATAAGTCCATTTCGTTGAACAATGAGTTTACGGCTTCTTCTCTCTCATTTTGGGATGTGCTTCCTCACCAGTGGGACTACGCATTCACGTCAGCAACAATAAGGTCATTTGTCGCTAGTTTTTTGCTGAATACCATAATCCTGCTGAGGATAGGTTCGACTTTTTGGTTCCTTCTAAGTAGAGAGAAATTACTCTCAGTTTTAGGCCTGTGCCGACCAACAGAACATTCACTCCCGTTTCGGTAACAAATTAGGGGGCATGGATTACCACCAGCCTAACACCGAAGACTATTATGGCTGCCTTAATTGGTTTTGTCTGTTTTAACTGCACTGGATAACGCGAGTTCCAGGATATTGTTTTATACGCCTTTATTTCCCACATAGGGATCTTGAACAAGGGCAACTGAAACTCCCCTTTCTATCGCTACCTTCAGGAGTTCTGCCGTTGCGAGCACTGCAGGTTCGCTTAGATGAACCGTATACTGGAGACTGAGCTACTTTCCTCATGAGTGCCCTTAGCAATAAGATATTCTAGAATGCGCTATACAATCCCATTTTATCCTTTCAGGGCAATCGCTACTAAAGGCGTTGTGAGCGAGTTCTCTGTTGGGGCTGTTGGGATGAGCAATCGTGCTGTTCTTGCATTTGGGTGGCAAGTCTTCTTTTCTTGCCTTGCATGTGAATTATGCCTTTTTTTCCTGTGTAGCACTCTGATCGAGCTCTATTGCAAATCAACCCTCTGTAGCAGATGTTTGTTCTGCTCCAGAAGGTTTTCCACTACATTTCGTTATCTTTGTGATAAGACAAGGCGTCTCGAATGATGATCTGTGGATTACCCGCTTTCACGGTTTTCACCTTTAGAAACTTGTGTTGCTGCACACGATTTTTGACCAGAACAAAGTCTTCCTCTGTGCTACAATTCAGAATGAATTTCCTGTTTCGACTTTTTCGTACTTTGTCAACTCTTGCTCCAGTCTTCTTCGTGTGTACTTTAGTGATATCAAATGTCATAAGCACGGATTTGGAATGAAATCCTCATTGTGTATCACAGTATAAATGACGTATTACTTTGATCGTTGATCGTGGAAGTAGGTTGTAATCGACACCATGGTATGTCGTTCAAATTAAGTAATAAGGGATTAGCAACAAAAACGTGTGTATATTCTTAACGGAAGTGAGGAATAACCAACAGCGTGATATTAACATTAAATTAGGTAATAGGGTATAACCGACAGAGTGAAATAGAAATTAATTTTGGAAAAAGGGTACAAGGGTCAAAGCTATGTTCAATTACTAAATGGAAATAGGCTATAAACAACGTTTGTATTTATTGAGGAAATAGCTTAGAAGGCATAAACAACTGAAAACTGGAGACCCCTATGAAGTAAAAAAGCATTACCGACAACAAATCGAGATTAGATATATTTTGCAGGGGTACAAGCACCTTTAGACAAAATGACCTGAATTTACGTCGGTTACGAATAGTATAACTAGGGAAATGTTGTTTTTTGCTCGGGCATAAGCGCCAAAAAAGTCATCGTAAAGCTATGGGAGTCAGCTCATTCGAAAGAGCGGAAAATTTTAAGTAAAATGGCATTTAAAACAGATTTTTGACCAAAACGTCGCTTATGCCCAACTTCCTTTTAACCGTCGATATGAGCTATGGATGGGAGTTAAGCCAGATATAAGTAACTTGAGGATCTTTGGATCTCCTGTTATGGTACATGTTTATAAAGAAAAAAGATCAAAATGGGACAAAAAGTCAGTTGAGTGCATACTTCTTGGATTTCCCGAGAGAATCAAAGGATATAGAGTATATGATCCGATGAAAAGGCAAATATTCACAAGCAGAGATGTGATCATCATGGAAAAACAATCAGTCATGGTAGATATTGCATCTGCAGAGAGGGAAAAAGAAAATGTGGTCGAAAAGAACATGTCAGAAAATGTTACATCACAGGATTCAGTGGGGGACATCACAGATTCAACATTAATGGAAGAGTCACTGAACAATTCGTCAGATTCTGACTATATACCAACTGATTATGAAGATTGTTCGGATGCGCAGGGTACATGTGATATAACAGCTAAACCTGTCAGAGAAAGACGTGCACCAGACAGATATGGTTTTGGTGGCATTTGTTATACAGGGAATAGTTTGGACAATGTGACTGATCTTACATTTAAACAAGCGTTGAAAGGTCCTAAGAAAGATCAATGGTTACTGGCTGTACAGGAGGAATTAAAAAACTTTGAAGAAAATGATGCATGGGAGATAGTGGAGCTTCCCATTAACTCTACTATAGTGCAGTGTAAATGGGTACTCAAGAAAAAGATTGAGTTTGACAATAAGGTGCGTTTTCGTGCTAGGTTAGTGGCTAAGGGCTTTACTCAACAACCTGGTATAGATTACAATGAGACATTTTCACCTGTAGTTAGACATAGTACTCTACGATTACTATTTGCTTTGTCAGTGAAACTTGGACTTGATATTGTACACTTAGATGTAGTCACAGCATTTCTTAATGGCAATCTTGATGAAAATATTTACATGCAGATTTGACCTGAAGGATTTAACTGTCCAGATTCTGGTAAAGTTTTGAGACTAAAGAAAGCTATTTATGGGCTTAAACAGTCATCAAGAATGTGGTATGATAAAGTAAATACTTGTTTGATCAATATCGGGTATTGAAAGTCCAAATATGAACCTTGTTTATATACTAAGAAAGATGGTAAAAACATAACCATAGTCGCATTGTATGTGGATGATTTTTTTTGTTTTTCAAATAATTGTAATGAAATGAATAAGTTGAAATCTGCATTAGGATCTCAATTTAAAATCAAGGATTTGGGACAAATCAAGCAGTGTCTTGGTATGTCAGTTTGTTATGATAAACAGAAAAGAATTTTAACTTTGAATCAAAGTAGTTATATTGATCGGTTGTTACTGAAATTTAATTTAGTTGATTGTAAAACTATTGACACTCCGATGGAGTCTGGATTGAAATTGGCTAAAGATAACAATTGTGATAAAAAATTGCCTTATCAACAATTAATTGGCTGTTTAATGTATCTAGCAATACTTACCCGTCCAGATATTTCATTTGCAGTTGGGTACTTGAGCCAGTTTAATAATTGTTACAATAAAGAGCACTGGGCTCATGCTAAGCGTATATTAAGGTATCTTAAAGGAACCAAAGACTATTGTATTAAATATTGTGGGACAGATAAGAATGTCAACAAAGATATAGTGAGTTATGTAGATGCAGATTGAGGTAATGACACATTGGATAGGAAATCCTATACAGGATTTTGCTTTAATCTCTCAGGTGGTGTGATATCTTGGGGGAGTAAAAAACAAAATAATGTTGCATTATCAAACACTGAGGCTGAATACATAGGAATATCTGAATGTTGCAGGGAGGCCATTTATCTAAGAAATTTAAATAAGGAATTGGCTGGTGATCTACAGTGTATTGTAATATATAATGACAATCAGACTGCTCACAAGTTATTGTATAATCCTGTCTTTCACAATAGATCAAAACATATTGATATTAAATATCATTTTGGTCGTGAATGTATTAACAATAATATTGTTAAAGTAGAATATTTAGAAACAGCAAATATGCCTGCAGATATTCTGACAAAATCTTTGAGCCATGTAAAACATTGTAAGTTTTTGAAACTGTTAGGAATTCAACAGAAGTGATGTTGTAGATTTATTTTGATATAGTGGGGATATTAATAGTATATCAAAATAGTAATGAGTTAGATACTTCATGGTTAGAATAGACTGATAACCTTTGTGAACATATCTATGGTTTATATATGTAATGAACGCAGGTCTATTATACTCTATTAAATAAATTCAGTTGTTCTGGAAACTCAAAAACATGCTTTTTCATTAATAGTAAATAACAATAGTACACATAGTTCTTGTAGTTCGTTGTAACTTTGATCGAAGTTTTAATAATAGTGTATTTATGACGTACTAAAAAAAACTACTCACCAGATCGAGTTCAAACTAATTTTCGTTGGTAGTTTTTATGGTAATGTACATCATATATTTTTTTTAGTTTTTTCATTCTCTTACTTTAGAAGTTAGAGGGGGGGGGGGCACACATTTTATCATCTTGGAAGCGTCTCTCGCGCAAATTATTCAGTGTAGACAAAAATTATTTTAGAAACCTCAACATCATTTTTGAAGACCTATCGATAGACACCCCACACGTTTAGGTTTGATGAAAAAAAAATTTTTGAATTTCAGTTCTCAGTATGGGGGGCACCCCTAATTTTTGTTTTTTTAAAAAACTTTTGTAAAAATCTTAATGCGGTTCACAGAATACATCTACTTACCAAGTTTCAACAGTGTAGTTCTCATAGTTTCGGCAAAAAGTGGCTGTGACATACGGACGGACAGACAGACAGACAGACAGACAGACAGACAGACAGACAGACAGACAGACAGACAGACAGACAGACAGACAGACATGACGAATCTATAAGGGTTCCGTTTTTACGTTTTACGGAACCCTAAAAACACAATATCTAATCAATAATTCGCTAACCTACGTAATATTTCTTATTCCTATGATTCAAAATTTTCTTTGAAATTACTTATTTTTAACACGCTTTTATTAGCTTCACTTGTAACTATGTGTATGTAACAAAATCTTGGAATCTTAATTTAGTTCACTTCCCGGTCTTCGATTAAGATGAAATTTTGCACACGCTTTGAGTTCTGATGACAATACATGACTAGCTAATAATAATAAAATATAATAAATATAATAATAAATAATAAATATAAAATATAATAATAAAAATATTTATTTCAGACAAAGTCCATATCATATTAAAAAAAAAAAAAGAAAATTGTCTTAAAATACTTAAAATAAAAACCTTAAAATGAATTGCTGAATGTCCTACTTAATATTATCTCATATAAAATAAAATGTCATTAAAAAATTAAATAAAAGAGAAATCGGAAAAATTATTACTTAATGATACATAATAGGTTTGGAACCGGAATGACCAACATGCACACCAGTCCAGTACTGCATTATCAGGCAGTCCAGGTCCATCCAGGAGACAAAAAGCTCCAGATAACGGTTGCGGCTGCCCCGCACTCTGCGCATCAGGGATTTTGCTTGCGCATAATGGCTGCGAAACCGTCTACATGAGCATCCGCAAACATCCCCGATGCACTGCAGTGTCGCGGCAGCCACATCAATGCCCAATCGTTATTATATTGAACACGCAGGGTGTTGTATGATTTCTTTGGATATTTGATCCACAGGCTACATGTGTAGAACGACTGGCAGTATGCTTTAAATAGAGTCCTTTTAACTTCTGCAGTACACCGTGCGAACCTGCGTGCCAACATATTCCCCCTAATTGACAAAACCCGGCGTTCCCTTTCTATGTCAACATCATCCAGAAGCGTCTGATTAACCCAATGACCCAAATACTTAAATTGAGATACTTGTTTTAAAATACTGCCACTTAATGTAACCGATGGAACTGTACTGTAAGTCTTCGTACCCGATTTGAACACCATTAGCTCGCTTTTAGAGGCGTTGTATTTCGCATAACGCTCACAGATTGCAATGAGCTGTCTGAGGGAACTGATCGATGGACACAGCAACACCATGTCATCAGCGTAACTTAAATTGTTTACAATTACTCCGTCAATTGAGCATCCGACCTTGGTTTATTAGACACGAATCAGGCGACCCATATATAGGTTGAAAAGAGTCGGCGAAGACAAACATATTGTTTCAGTGGGAAGGTCAGTGTCATTTGTCAACTTCAGCCATAACTTGTCACATACTACCAGATCAAATGCTTTGGATAAATCCAAAAAGCAGGCGAAGACAGGTGTTTTTCGATCTGTGTAGTACTGGACAGTATGCTTGAGACTCAGCACAGCTGTTTCAGTAGAGAGTCCACGTCTAAAGCCAAACTGTGCATCATGCAATGTAAGACATTGTTGTAACTGAGTATCAACCACACCATCCAGCACTTTGGCAATAATTGTAGCAAGTGATATGGGCCTGTAATTAAGTACCTAAGCTAGATACGTCGCCAGTTTTATTTTTAACTATTGGAATCACTAAGGTGCGTTGGGGTAAGATCGGCGGTGGGGTAAGACGGGGAAGACGTATGAATTAAATATCTATCTCATTTGGCAAAATTTTCAAACACTGACAATATTAAACAGAGCGCCATTTTATTATCCCGCGACCTCAGCTTCGGCTTGTCGCTCCGTTAAAACAGACATGTGCAGTGCGGAATTTACGAAAAAATTGTAATTTTCTGTGTTTTTGTCATATCCAAACTTTCCCCTTGAACTTTAGTTTGTGTTTTGTGTTATACCTATGCTTATTTTGTTAGTGATGTTGTCAGAATACTAAGTTACATGTTAACATCTAAATTGATGTGATCCTAACCTGCCTAGAGTAATCGTACGCAAATAACCGGTGTTCCCCCTCACAGTCAAAGAACGGATGAATGTTATCCGATCTTGACCCGTGGATAAAATCAAAGTGATTGTCAAACTTTCAAAACCTTTGTTTTTTAGGATTTTCAAATTAAATTTATTTAAGCTATGAACTGCGTATTATATGTTTTACTAGCTTCGTTCGCGATTTCTCCCGCGTAGTCCAAAATGAGATCTTTCTATCATGATGAAAGGTGGCCTATGCTCATCCCTCTAGGTGTTAGATGACCTAATAATAAAATTTGATCAATCGGACTTTTTGTGATGATGACAAACACGCTTAGAATTGCAAAGGTTTTATAATATTAGTATTAATATGAGTATGGCCATAAAAGTAGGGATGTTCACATCTGTAGGTAGATAATTTAGCTGTTACTATTTATCTCGAAAACTAGAATGATTATGCAGGGTACAGCTAGTTTTTCCTAATGATGACTATTTTTATATTGTCTTTTAGCAAGGAAGTCTCATACGCTAAAGCTTCAAAAATCTATGAATTCCACTTTTTGTGATTATTATTAAAAAATCCGGGATAATAACCAACACTCTTGGGTGAGCACCAGCTATTCTAATAGAATCAGAAATTAAACTTGCGAATTGTCTTTGCTCTATGGAAAAATGGGACTAGGGCTTGTCAAAAGCAGAAGTACTCGATATAGCTGAAGATTTCGTAAAAAGAAATGATTTAAAACACCCTTCAAAAATGGCAGACCAGGCCCGATTGGTCTATATATTTTCATCGGCGACACAATTTGTCAATAAAAAATAAGAAACCCGCAAAATTGTAATAGAAACCCCTTCAGTAGACTTAGCGTGAAAAAGTAACAAACATACATCCATACGCTTACACTTTCCCGCGTATAATATTAGTCAGATTAAAATTTAATATACTTTGCATTATATTGTTATATTTCATATATTGTGTAAATGTGCATATTGTGTATGTATACACTATACATACATTAAATAATTGTACTATGTTATAAACTTTAAGCAAAACAATGTTTCTAGCTTTCTAGGGTTTTTTATCTGATCAGCTACACACACTTTGTAATGACTACATACTATACGTGGTCACCATATTTATATGTAGACAAACACACATGAAAAAAAAATGAAAAACAGTTTTGTCATCAGTATTGATATGGAATGTCCCCGAAAACAATTTTTCTGATTATCTTCAATGTCCAGAGATCAATCCATTGCAGTATTATTATTAGTAGGTGTTGATTTTGTTATGATCATAAATTAATCCTAAAATAAGGTTTATCATACACAAACTGAAAGTAAAATATGAATATGAAAAGTAACATGAAATAATGAAAAATAACTGTACATACATACCACGTTTAAAAAAAAACATACCCAACCTAATTGTTAAAAGCATCCGATCTTTTCCCTTTAGCTTTACAAAGTTTGAGAACCACAAAATCATATCTTTTTTGTATCTATCGGATAATCTGATTTGGGTAACATCGGATATCTAAATCAGTAAAAAAAAATTGCATAGAATGTTTTGTCTGCTAAGAATTCGTAAATTCCACAAATTATTTATTTTAGAAAAGGAAAGTCCGCATGGATTCCTTTTATGACACCTGAGATCTAATCAATAGAAGTCACTATTGATTGCAGTCCGAACTTACCCCATGTTGGTCAATATCATAACTGAATCAAAAAAAATAACGTTTGTTTTTGAAAACGTATACAACAAAAACTATTAAGTCTACAGAACAGACAAAATTTACGCCTATACTATGTTTATCCATTGAGACTTGTAGCTATATTTTGACGATCTGACATGAATTGATGTCCAGAAAATAAATAAATCGCAAGACTAGGCTAACTAGTCGTAAATCCGTCCGGTTTTACCCCAACGCACTGTTTACTGTTTTAATCATTTCGTCAGGCAAATATGAATGACTTAGACAAAAAGTGAAGAACATGGCAAGAACTCTCGGCAAATGAACCCCTGCGTTCAGCAGATGCTCAATATTAAGCGAATCGTCACCGGGAGACCTTCCCCGCTCCATATATATCAAAACCTGTGTGACTTGCCTCGCCGTAACAAGCTTAACTTTTTCTAGTGGTCGAGCATAGCCAGCCTCAGTAGCCCCAGGTGTGAGCGTAGACTCTACCCTAAACTGCTCTTTAAACATGTTAGCAATCCGACTAGCATCACTAATTCCCTCGACGCTTACTGGAACACTCGGCTTTGGATTCAGTCTATACTAATAGGCTGAATCCTCCTATACTGAATACTCCTTCCAAAACTTTGATTTTTTTGGCAGAATGCTGCTTAGCAAGGAAATTTATTTTAATTTGCGTTTCGTTATTTTTACACCATTTCAATTTCTTTTTAAATGCACGTCGTGCAGTCCGCATTTGCTGATCAGGGCCAGATTTGGGTTTTCCATAATTTAACCAAAGCTGAAACCTAAGCCGAGCCTCTTCATGAGCCATTTTACAATGCTTATTCCATCCAGTGACATATCTAAATTTCTTAATCTTAAAGTTACTAGTTCTAGCAGATTCTATCGCTGACTGCCGAAGCACATTGACTATTTCATCATACATTTTATCTATAATTATCTTATGTTTAGTACTATCACATGATGCATCCCCGCACTCTTGGAATTCTGTGGGAAAGTCAACGGTACGCAATTTCACTGAACACAATTGGGAATAGATATTAATTTGAGCCTTATCTCTCTCACCCCACACTGTCCGGCGCGGAACTCCTTTGCCTAAGTTTAGGAACCAAAATGTTCAAATCACATATCACTTCAAGTGCAAAATGATCCGACCACGACATCTCGCACCTTATGCTAATAGACTTCGACTCATCAACTTGATCTCGGTGTAGGCTGGCAGGTAGCATTTCGATAGACCTGCTGTCCAGTAGCAAGCACGTTGGATTTGCCAGTCAACAGGCAAGCACTCGGGCGTGCCGGCCAAAAGGCAAGCACTCGGGCGTGCCGACCAATAGGCAAGTACATGGCCGTGCTAGCCTAGCAGGTAGGCGGAGCACGAAGACAGACCAACCGGCAGGCAGGAACGCCTACTTTTGGCTTCGTCTTCGGTTGAGATAAATTCTTCCGTATTCCGTCTGCTCTCCTCTCACAGTAGCTTCATTGATACATCGACGTGTGGGTTGTGAACCTTCGATGCGGTCATTTCTTCTTTATTTACGTTTTTCTAAGAATTAGTCAACAAAGTGATTAATCAGCGCGGCGCACAAATGAAAGTAGTTTTCAGTATCACTTGGGTTTTCGCGACCCATTTGAATAAGAGCACCCACTTTCGTTTCGGTCGAAATGTAAAAAGCACCTTGTTTCCACGAAATTCCCTATCAAATCTATAAAAATCAATCTATAAAAGTAGGGCAATCTCAGTTAACCACGATCATGCTTCACCTCGAAAAGCCTTGCTTGTGGTCGACCGCCACTGGGTTGATATTCCGAGAAACATAAATCTGCATCTTCTTTGTTTTTCAAAATATCACGATTTATTTCTTTGTTATCATCCATCACGAATCCCACTTCTGATGTCGGCGGACAGAGTCTCGAGTCCATCATTATCATCAATCGCATCCTTCCGCTATGGGCGTAGCCGATGGGTAGTGTTGGATGAAAACTCGCAAACGTAATTGGATTGATTAAGTACAGGTAACAAAGTAGGTTGTTTAACAAAGTACGTATCGTAGAACGCGTGATGGTTCAAGCTCAACCGGTCTGGCCGACCGCCGCACAAGAAGCGTAGTACGCTCCGCTCGGCCAGGGGAATGTTGACTCCATCGAACGCCGACAGGTGGCGCTTGCGTTCTGCATTGATGACGACAAGTATATAATTTTGAGATAATGATTTCAATAAATAGCTCAGCTTATCATTATTTAGCCCCACTTTATTGTGATCAAGTGATCAAATGGCGCTTCTTGGCATGGTCATGGTTCTTGGAAATAAATCCAACTCTAAAATCGTTTCTAAGCAAATGCATGGGACAGTGGGTCACAGTCCTTCGTCAACCAGGTGGCGTAGACAGCTCGTTTGTTTCGGATGACTTGATAAAGATTGAAAGAGGCATTTTTCAGGGTGACAGTTTGAGTCCGCTATGGTTCTGCCTAAGTCTGAATCCCCTCAGCACTCTGTTGAAAGATTCAGAGTTAGGCTATCGTCTTCGTAAGGGAGGTGAGGTTATATCTCATTTGTTGTACATGGACGACCTCAAGCTCTTTGCAACGCCAAGACTTGTTGGAGCAACGCCATCAAAATGGAGTTCGGTGTCGACAAGTGTGCGGTTATGCATGTACAGGGAAAGTAGTAAATTCAGAGAATTTACAACTTTCCGAGTCTATAACTCTTAGATCCCTCTCCGAAGACGAGACCTACAAATATCTCGGTATGTCACAGTCCTTGGGTATATCAGCAAATGACGTTAAGAAATCTGTGAAGGAGCGCTTCTTTTTCCGGCTGACAAAAATTCTTAAGATTGTGAAGAAAAATGTTCAAGATTTTGAAGTCATTTTCGCTTTTTCGGTCATCGTACAATAAGTAATACTTTTTAAATAAAATAAGTTATTTTTGTTCATTTTTACATAATTTTCCTTTTACCTAAGTTTTTTTAAATATCTTGTACAACTTTTTTCTTCTGTTTTAAGCAAGTAAATTTATAATTAGTAGAATTACCTACAAAATTATTCACCGTATACATACAATATTTTACTAATCTCTTTTTTGTGTTTTGCCATTGTATGAAGAAACTTTAAAAAATGTAATCAACTGATAGGTTGTATTGTTAATTTCAATTCTTATTTTATTAGCAGTGCTCTACGGCTTTACTCGCGTAGTTCGATATTCCATTGTTTTTTTTTTTAAATAAAGAGTGACGATACGAGCCGGACATGTGCCTGATGGTAAGCAACATGCCTGCCACATAATAGCACAGTGACGCGCAGCTATTGGAACATGAAGAGTCCAAATCATTACCTAGCACTGCACTGCGCTCGTCACCCAGAGATCTAAGTTGTTATGTCTCTAAGCCCTGTAATTTCTCTGGAAACATTGCCCTTCAAACCGGAACACAGTAATGTTTGCACATTACTGCTTGGCGGTAGAATAACTGGCAAAGGTGTGGTACTTCCCCAGGCGGACTCTGCTAAGAGTCCTACCACTACAAAATGTATTTTTTGTGTTTCCCGTAATAAAACCATAACTATGTTATTCCAGACTACGAGTATAATGTGACTGTGTTTCAAATTTCAACCAAATAAATAACAATAATAAATAAATAATAAACTTTATTTGAGCCAAAAATAGTAGTAACAAAAATCATGTGATTAAATTAATGCTACATAAGTACTTAGTTTATTTGAGCCCTGGATTCCACACTAGGGGAATGGCAAGGTAGTATTAAATTTGTTTTGTCTTACTTCGGGTACCTAGAGAAATTCCAGCGGAGCGAGCGGCAAGTATGTGCAGTATTATTGTGTTCTAGATACAGGCGATGAAGGGGTGCGCGGGGACGAGCGGGGGCTGCCTGGCGCGTAGACACACTCTCGTAGACTTACTCATACTCATACTCATACTCTTTTATTGATAACGAGTAGTTACATGTCATATTAAAGATATTCAAATTAATACAAGTATATGTCAATAGGAAATACAAGTTACTTATAAATATGTCAATTTAAAATTCCACAACAATACTTAAAATCATTCACTAAAAATCAAATTACACTAAATTAAATTCGTACAATACAAACCAAATCACGTTAAATGCAATTAATCATACATTTAAAATCAAATTATATTAAACTAAAATCACACAGTGAAAATCAAATTACAACAACCTAAAATCATACAATAAGAATCAAATTATACGATACGAGTCATACGATAAACACAATTACATTAAATAAAAATCAAATAATATTACAATTACAATTCTAAAACTAGTCGATGCTGCGATAGTAAGTAGGTATATTATTTTACATTATCTGGGTATCAGTTCACCAATGCTGTAAAAACTTTTCTCCACGAGCCACTTTTTCATTCGTATTTTGAAAGATGCCCGAGACGGGGCATCTTTTATGTCGTCTGGAGTGCGGTTGTAAACCTCCGTTGCCAGTATGTGCACCTGTCTGGACTCCTTCGTGAGGCGACGCGCGGGCGCGCACAGCACGCGCGCGTGCCGCGCGGTGCGCAGGCGCGGGTACTCGTCCAGGTGGTCCCAGGCGTACAGCGCCGCCTGCAGGATCACCATGCACGGCACGGTCAATATGTGCATCTCACGGAACAGCGGCAGTGCTGATTGGTCTTGCCGCACTCTCGCTATGGCTCGCAATGCTCTTTTTTGAATCCTGAAAGCGCGCTCCCAATCCGCAGAGCACCCCCAGAACTCTATGCCATATTGTAAGAGAGAGTGCACGGAAGCAAAATAACAATTGCGCACCATGCTCCGCGGTAAAATGGCTGACAAGCGCCATAGAGCGAAACACGCACGCCCGATTTTTTGACACAGTGTGTCAACATGAGTGGTCCACGTAAGGGCACTGTCAATTTGGAAACCCAAAAAAGCCATGACTTTCATATGCTTCATTGCCTCGTTTTGCACTCTCACATTCAGTGGGTCGCTCTCATGCCCCGATAAATCGAATCTGGTAAAGAACGTCTTCTGCACATTCAAGATCATTCCGTTGATGTTGAACCATCTATGCAAGCCGTTCGATACCTCGTTCAATTTATTTTCAAGCTCCGCAGAAGTCCGCGCAGTGACTATCGCTGCCACATCATCGGCAAACATCAGTACGTGTCCGTCGCTGATGCTGTCAGGCAAGTCGTTGAGGAGAAGGGAGAACATAATATTAGAGAGCGACGATCCCTGTGCTACTCCAATCACAGTTGTGAGCGGCTGCGATTTTATAGAGCCTCCCTCACCCACAACCACCTGGCTACGATCAGCCATAAATTCCCTAAGAAGGCGGAGTGAGTTACCGTCAACACCATAGTGTTTCAACTTAGCGGCGAGTGTTTCGTGATCAGCCACGTCGAACGCCTTGGAGAGATCGCAAAAAACCACTGCAACTTGCTCGCGGTTGGCACGCGCCTCCAAGATCCGGCGAAGCAGCTCCCGCACGAGAGTCGTGGTAGACCTGCCACTGCGATAGGCAAATTGTCTGTCAGATAATATTGCACAATCTGACAAGTACTTCGTTAGTCGCGAGCTCAAACCGTGCTCAAATACTTTCGCAACAGCCGGTATAATTGAGACAGGTCTGTAACTGTTGATCTCATCTTCTTTGCCTTTTCCCTTATACAAAGGAGACACCTTGACATATTTCAGAGACGCGGGATACACACCTTCACGGATACATCTATTATACAGCAATGCTAGTATACCCGCCATGGGTCCGGCAACACTGTAGAGCATCGTGATCGATATATCGTACGCATCTCTGGAAGTTTTAGGCGCTACACCATGCGTTATTATTTTAAAGACCTCTTCGGCCGTAAACGTCTCAAACCTGAGTGCACGATCAGCTGGCGGGCGACACATCGCCAACGCGTACAACGCTGCGGAGACGCTAGCAGCGGGAGCGTTACACGCGGCTGCCGCGTTTACGAAGTGCGTGTTAACGGCGTTCACTGCTTCTATCTTATTCAAATATTTCGACCCATCGGCTTTGATTAAGAGTTCCGTGAAGTCCCGATGCTTCGTCGATTTACCGGTTTCAATTTTTACGATTTCCCACATGGTTTTAATGCAATTCGAGGAGCCTTGAATTAATTCACAATAATATTGACTACGTTCGCGTTGGACTAGGTTCTCGTATTTCACTTGAAACTCGTCAATTTTAAGTTTTAATTCATCATTTGATGGAAATTTTAGCAGAATATTCTGCATGTCAATAATAAGAGAGTTCATGTTAAAAACTTCCTCAGTTACCCAATTTGTATTTTTAATACGGTTCGTTGTAAGTTTTAATGTGGGTAACCGTAGCGTTCCCTTTCTTCTTCGTCTTCTTCTTCTTCTCCAAGTTAAAGTTTGTCAGTGTTCTTACGCACGCGCTCGTTTTAGATGGTGTTCGGGCTGTCCAGTAGATGCCCAGTCACCAGCAGTCAGTTTTTCCGCAGGGGTTGGCGATGATGATGATGTTTTTACTTGGCGTAGAGAGGTGTCGCCGATGACATGCGTCGAGTCACCGGCACCGGTCGGTCGTGCAGCGATAAGAACGTGTCAGACGAAGGTTTTCTATACCGAAGAGGTCGCTATCAACTACGTGACTTTTGACCAAATACAACTTTGCGATCTTGTGATGTTGAAATAGAACTAACCTTTATTTTTGGCTGTTCGTCCGGTATTTTTGGTGATTTCTCCTTATCCCTGACGTCCTGGGGGCTGTCAACACGGCTCCGGGCTTGCTGAACTGTAGCCGGTTCACTGATATCACTGGGCTGCTCGTAGTTCCAAAAAATCCGCTTGTATTGAGTTTTATTTATAGAGCTGATGTTGAGCGTGTACGTGTTAGTAGTAGCATAGTGCAGAAAATGGCTTCGTGACACTGAACGAGAAAGAGAACAGAGCGCGCGGCAATGCCTGTTTATGCGACACCACCAAACGACCCTATTGTAGTTACCGCCCGATGCACCAATATTATGTTAGACGACAAGATCCTAGAGATGACCAAAATTATCGAAAGGAACTCAAGTGTCACAGCGGGTTGGGAAAATTGGGAGGTACCAAGACTACAATGGGGCAATGGTGTTCCGGGATGTGGAAAGACAACATGGGTTATTAGACACTTCGACGTGGACAAAGACGCTATCATCACCACAACAACTGAGGCAGCAAAAAATCTAAGAGATAAGCTATCGCACCGCATTGGCAACCTGGTCAAAACCAGAGTGCGAACTATGGCTTCTCTCTGGTAAATGGATTCGGAAAAGAGAGTTTCAGTCGCCTGATGGTGGATGAAGCTCTCATGAACCATTTCGGAGCCATTGTAATGGTCTCATGCCTGTCTGGTGCTGCCGAAATCGTCCTCATCGGAGATGTCAATCAATTGCCTTATATTGATAGGGAAAATCTCTTCGAAATGAGGTATCACCACCCGAACCTGGTAACAAAGATCAGCCAGGAGTTGCTGTGCACACATTGGAACCCAATGGACGTTGCATATGCGCTGAGTGAGAGAAATATACTCCGGTATGTACTCCTCGGCGTTTCGTATAAAGTCCCTAGAGCAGAGAAGGTATAAGGGAGCGCAAATACCCAACACCCAACCAAGCACCCTCTTTTTAGTTCACACTCAAGAGGAGAAGGAGACCCTGATAAACCAGGGTTATGGTTCAGGCACCGGGTCACGCATCCTTACCATCCATGAAGCTCAAGGACTAACATACGAGTCGGTAATCGCAATAAAAACTAAGGCAAACATGAAGCTGCACGAGAGCGTGCCCCACGCGGTCGTCGCAATCTCACGGCACACGGGGACCTTCACATACTACGCTGACGACACCGACGACACCATCAGTCGGTTCGTGCGGCGAGCGTTGTCTGCAACACCGAAGACCATCCAAGAGTTCAATATGCAGATGGCCATCAAGGATAGAAATGCAGTAGTGGTGGAGGCGCTGAGCCGGGAGGAGGCGACTCAGAAAATAAAATAGTCCTAGAATTAGCAAGAAAATGTTCCCTACTCCCCGCTATTTCCTTTTCTTCTCCAATCCAAGATTCATGTTTGTAATAAAAAGAAAACAAATGACGAAGGTCACGGAACCCGGAGTCTGTGGAGCTGTAAAATTCAAATAAAAAAAAACCGTAGCGTTCGTAGTCGTCGCTGCGTAGTCGATGCGTTTGTTATTTAAAATCTGATGCTAGCAGTTAAAATTCAATGATCTCACTCAATCTTTGTACAGGATTATATCTTCTGCACTAGTTATATGGCTTATTTTTACTTGACCGTTTTCAGTAAATTTTTAAAAAAATGTTGGGCACTGATCCGATACACGTCCACTCTATTCATAGGTGACTTAGGAAGGGCAATCCTTTCAAACGTTACGTTACGTTACGATGTATTTGAGCAACAAGCCCCCTTCAATTTAAAATTGAATTCGGACACTCGGTCAAATTTCACAAGAATCAAGAATCGTCGCGTCGCGTCTTTTCGATACATGAAAGCAAATTGTAGTTTTTTGTTCATATTACAAAAACCGCAACCGATTTTGATAAAAATGTATATGGTGGTCCCATGTTATACTAAAATACTATCTCGAAATACTAAAAAAAACATCAGAATCGATTAACAATTGGCAGCGCCATCGCGTAATTATACATACAAAAAAAACATACAACCCAATACCCCGTTTACATGATTCCAGTCCAGCGACCGAATCCAGCGCTGGAACGCTTACTGGAATAATGGAAACCGTCACTGGAGAGCATCAATCCAGTGCTAATGCATTCCAGTGCCGGTTTACATTATTCCAGTAAGCAACCCAGCGCTGGATTCGGTCGCTGGACTGGAATAATGTAAACGGGGTATAATAGAGAATCTCCTCCTTTCTTAAAACCTGAATTAAAGCCACATACTTTAAAAATGTCGTTTCTTAATTCATATGCAACAAAAAAGATCCATTAATAGAGTATTAAGTATTGTTCAGAAAGTGTTAAACGCTTTTACAAATTACTGCTACAAAATAAGTCTGAAAATTTGTTTCTTTTTAGTTTTGTAATGATTATTTCCCAAAAATTTAAGCGGCTACATTGAAGAACAAGATAAACAACGGTTGGGACGTTAATATGATGGCGGGACTACTGCTGGATGATGCTTAGAGATAAAAATAATAAAAAAACACAAACGAAAACTAGTAAATGCCCAGAATTAAAAAAACGTTAACAAATTGTAAAAGTCAAAGGTATTATTAATTGTTTGGGTTATGTATACTTTAATGCATGTATACATATGATTAGCATAGCATTTTACGTATGTTAATTCACCCCCTTGGGGATTGAATTTCGAAAAATCCCTCCTTAGTGGGTGGCTGGGTGCCTACGTTATAGGAAGAATTTTATATGTATGCGAATTTTCAAGTTTCTAGCTCTTACGCTTTAGGCTGTGCGTTGATATATTAGTCAATCACCTTTGCCTTTTATATATTTATTTAGAAGATAAATAAAAGATTACAATGAAAAATCGATCCTAATTTTTGAGTTTCTAAGTAACCAAATTTGACGCGTAACCAAATGTTAGCGCGTGATTATGATTGGAAGTGCCCCCCCCCCCCCCCCTACTGACCTTAGTCCCATCTAATCCAATACTAGGCGCACGCGTTTTGTTCGTGTGAGCAAAAATCTTCCGCGACGAAACTTTGACGGGCGTCAAAATTATATTGGTAAGTCATTTGTATTAAATATTTTTTTTATTTTTAACTAACCTCTGTTGTCACACTGCTGGGCAAAGGTCTCCCCCAATTTTTTATTATTAACTAGCTGTTACCCGCGACTTCGTCCGCGCGAAATAAATACTAAGGTAACTCAGCCAGTACCTATTTGTAAACCCAGACACGGTTACTAAAAACAGCTTATAATAAAACAATTTCATCAAAATCGGTTCAGTTGTTTAGATGTGATAGCGAAAAGAAACATTCGTCCTCCTTTTCAATCCCAATTTCATCCCCATACAGTTCGAAATTACAAAATTGCTAAAACAAAGATTTATTTGCTTCGTGTCAAGTGCCTATATACAGAGTTTCATGGTTTTATGTTCAACGATTGGAAACTTCCATATTGACATTCATCCCCCATTTCAACCCCAATTTCACCCCCGAACAGTTTGAAATTACGAAACTGCTAGAACAAACATTCGTTTACTTCGTGTCAAGTGTCTATATACAGAGTTTCATGGTTTTATCTTCAACGGTTGGGAACTTCCATATTGACATTCATCCCACATTTCAACCCCAATTTCATCCCCGTACTGTTCGAAATTACAAAATTGCTAAAACAAACATTCGTTTGCTTCGTTTTGAGTGTCTATAAACAGAGCTTCATGGTTTTATCTTCAACGGTTGGAAACTTACATATTGACATTCATCCACCATTTCAACCCTGTACAGTTCGAAATTACAACATTGCTGGAACAAACATTCGTTTGCTTCGTGTCAAGTATCTATATACAGAGCTTCATGGTTTTATCTTCAATGGTTGGAAACTTCCATATTGACATTCATCCCCCATTTCAACCCCAATTTCACCCCCTGAACAGTTTGAAATTACGAAACTGCTAGAACAAACATTCGTTTACTTCGTGTCAAGTGTCTATATACAGAGTTTCATGGTTTTATCTTCAACGGTTGGGAACTTCCATATTGACATTCATCCCCCATTTCAACCCCAATTTCATCCCCGTACTGTTCGAAATTACAAAATTGCTAAAACAAACATTCGTTTGCTTCGTTTTGAGTGTCTATAAACAGAGCTTCATGGTTTTATCTTCAACGGTTGGAAACTTCCATATTGACATTCATCCCCATTTTAACCCCAATTCCACCCCCGTACAGTTCGAAATTACAAAATTGATAGAACAAACATTTAATTGCTTCGTGTCAAGTGTCTAGGTACAAAATTTGATAACTTTGAAAATGACGAATTTTCATACAACCGTTCATCCCTTGTTTCACTCTCTTAGGGGTTGAATTTCGCAAAATCCCGTCTGAGCGAGCGCCTACGTACTAAAAGGGACCTCCATGCAAAATTTCAGATTCCTAGCATTTGTAGTTTCTGAGATTCCTTGATGAGTGACCTTTCGCTTTTATATATATAGATTGTATTTTAATTAGTGTTTCTGTGCATGCGTTAGGGTTTATAGTACACTATTTATTATGTTTTATTGTTGAATAGTTTTTATTTATTTCGGAAATAGAAAGAGCAAGTATCCGTATCAAAAAGGATAGTCGCCCTTTTTACTCTTGCGGATAGTTGCTTTAGGAACAACCCTGGCGTTTGGTAATAATTAATGCTAATGCCAAAGTTGATTGCCATATTTTTCTATAAAAAATAACATTTTATTATTAACTTACACAATTTAAAGTTTGGGGTCTATTTTTGTTGTAATGTAATAGTTTACAAAGTTAAAACCTAGTACTGTTTTATAATGTTGATTTTTATTGTGATTAGTATTTAGTAAAGATTAATATTATGATTAGTACTTCATAAAGGATCTCAGTAAATAATAAACACTGATTATTTGAAAGTTATCTGAAAAAATACAGAGAGGCAAGTATCCCTCGAAGCATTTTTAACGTTAGGCTACTATCCGCTTTTGTAGGCAACTATCCCTTTTTTGAGAGGTCGAATAAATCAGGAATTACTCGAAACAAATATTAATTATGTTTACAAAAATTTACTACTATGAAAGATCAAAGACCTATGTTTCGATATACACGTCGAATTATTCGGAATAAGTCAATTTTTTTTAATAACACAGCTTTATTGAAAAGTAGGGCAACTATCCGGCTTTTACCCTATGTTCAAGGAATAAAAAGTTTCATACAAACTTTCATCTCCTGTTTCACCCCCTTGGGAACTGAAATTTGAAAAACGCTTTCATACATGCTTCATAATTTTAGTTGAACTCAATTTATACGAAATTCATGCAAATATTATCTCAAAGTAATTAATATCATTCAATCGTTCATCCTCTATTCCCGAATTTCGAAAAATCCCTCCTTAGTCGGTACCTACGTTATAGAAAAAATAATTATGTATGCGAAGTTTCAAGTATCTAATTCTTACGGTTTGGGCTGTGCATTGATCTATCAGTCAATCACCTTTGCCTTTTATTTATATGTATATATAGATATCTGTATTTTCCCTTCTTATATTCTACTAGCAGCGCCCCGCAGTGTTACCCGCGAAGTTCCCGTTCCCGTTGTTCCCATTGTTTTTTCGGGATAAAAAGTAGCCTATGTGTTCTCCCAGACTATAATCTATCTGTGTTCTAAATTTCAGCCCGATCCGCTCATACGTTAGGACGTGATTGAGCAACAAACATCCAAACATCCATACATTCACATTTATAATATTAGTAGGATATCTGTCTTTTGAATAGATTTAAATAAATGGAACATTCAAAGATTGTAAAAAATACCTCTGAATCGTATTTGACGTTCATAAATTGTTGTGAAAACGCTACCAGATAAACCACAGGATACACCGCAGAGCACAACTAGTTATATAAAAAATGTAAATCGAATCGATTTTCTGCACACTTATATCATAACTATTATTTAAAAAAAAACCGTTTCAGATAGCTATCATTGTTGGTTATCACTACATAATCTGCATTGCACCTACCAAGATAATTTAGTTTGATGATTTTTTAACGATCTCAAAATGTGAATAGATTTATATTTTCAAGTCCAGCAAAAGTTTATGAAAACATTTGTTTGCGAAGTAAAATGAAAACGAGCAAAACATGCATTTTGATATTACTTTTTTGCCGAGTGGTTACTGTATCCGGAGGAAAAGCTGTGAGTATTAGTCATGCTCTTGATTAAATTCGATTTACATTTTATCAAAACTCATGTTTTTTATATATAGGTCCGCCTTTGACACCAACTCGCCTGATGGTAAACGACGGTGTGGTCGAAGATGACGCACGCTGACCTAAAAAGCACCTATTCAGTCTGACCTTAAAAATGTTATTACATTTTATATTTATGTATACCACACTCCGTAGCCAAGTGGAATGTCATTCTTACGTAGATGGTTGCATCATCTGGTTTTGGTATCATGAGAAAACTGCAAAGCAGCTCTTGTTAGAGCTCATTAGTCAATATTACTTGGCAGACCTTGATAATACTTTTTTTCCTTTGCAGGGCCCATATAAAACGTCCATGATAAAAGTCGCTCCATGTGCTAATCCGACCCTTCCCATGGAAAAAACACCAGGGTCATTTTACTACGCTGAACTTTATAATACGACAACAGAGACAAACCTTATGAAAGGGAACCTTACTGTTGTAAAAGATCGTTCAAGAGTTACAAAGGTAATTGTCTGTTTATACTTAATTAGCTTTAACAAACTAACATGTACGAAATAATTATATATAACACTAGCTGAACGCGCGCACGTTGCTACGCCATCTATCGAAAATTGGTCGTACCAATTCAAGTTTTGTTCAAATTCGGTTACTGTTCTAACTTAGAGTATGGAATATGTTCTAATGACGCAACCTTTTAACATAAATGACAAATGCTGTCACGCAACGAAAGCTTTCTAAAAGCAATATTTTTCCCCCGTTTTTGTTACATTTTTCATTCATGCTCGGCTCCTGTTGATAGTAGCGTAATGTTAAATACCCTATAGCCTTTCTCGATAAATGGACTATCCTACAAAGAAAGAATCTTTCAATTCGGACCAGTAGTTCCAGAGATCCTTGCGTTCACACAAACAAACATACAAACAAATAAACTCTTCAGCTTTACAATATTAATATAATAATAAATGTACAAGAGAGGAATGCCATTAGTCTGTTCGTGCGCTGTGTGATACCTGCGTGATACGAAAAGATTTGGGAGTGTAACCTACAAACGGCCATCAAAGACAGAATCCTGATAGTTATAGAGGTAATGAACAGGGGAAAATATACTTAGGTACCTACATTTTTCAAATAGATAGAAGAATTCAGTTATATACGTAGGTAAAAAACTAGGAATTGCATATCGAGCACTCATGCTCGCATGAAGAAATTGTGGCGAGTGGCCCTCTTTCCTAAAATGTGGTAATTCCAAAGTTTCCTCCAAAAAATTTAATGTTCATTGCGTGATTTTACGTGAATGAGTACGTAAAAATGAAAATTCTAACAATGAGCATGGACCATCGTATCTGTTGTACCTACCTAAAGTTTAAATGTAAAAAACACTTTTTTTTTTTAAATAAAGAGTGACGAGACGAGCAGGACATGTGCCTGATGGTAAGCAACATGCCTGCCACATAACAGCACAGCGACACGCAGCTATTGGAACATGAAGAGTCCAAATCATTACCTAGCACTGCGCTCGTCACCCAGAGATCTAAGTTGTTATATCTCTAAGCCCTGTAATTTCTCTGGAAACATTGCCCTTCAAACCGGAACACAGTAATGTTTGCACATTACTGCTTGGCGGTAGAATAATTGGCAAAGGTGTGGTACTTCCCCAGGCGGACTCTGCTAAGAGTCCTTCAATTCCTACCTAGGACAAATACTATTGTGTAATTAATTTATTATTTTATCACCGTTAGGTTTAAACTAGACCGCCAACTCGCCTGATGCTTGATACGCCTGAGCGACGATGTAAATCATGGTGTATGACTTACCGAGCAGAAACTGATTCATACTCGATTTAAAGACACTAACTAAATTTTCGGTAAAACCCACTCAGACAACGAATTCCGCAGCTTAGATGTTCTTGTTACGAAAGTAAATTCAAATCATTTCGTTCCATACAAATCTGCAGAATAACCGCAGGATTATACGAGTAGCTACTAATATCGTTACAAAGAACATAACCAGAATAAAAAAGCTGAGTATGCTTAGGACCGCATGGCAGAAATGAAAACTAAACTAAGAAGTAACTATTAAAAACTGTTGAATAATTGTAATAATTAAAATAAAAATGATTATGTATAATTTTAACAGCAGCAGCTGTCTATCTTTCTCGCTTAGACACACTCGGCGGTCCCGAGTTTACCCGTACGATAATTTCATTTACGTACTTGACGATGAGCTTCATTCACAATCTACGAAAAATTATGTGTATGGTGCGCCAAAAAATGTTTTTACTTGAAACAATTGACAGTCCCAAGGACTGCCTAAAAAAATGGTTGCCTGTAAAGTCGGTTTACTGACGATAGTTAAACGTGACAACGTCTTAAGAAATCAGTACGCTGATAGCGCGAGTAGTGATACCGCTTGACTCGGCGGGTGGCGCCCTCAGCGCTCAGCTTCGTCCGCATGGCACGGACGACGAACTAACGGTAACGGTAACGTTACATGACGTCATGTTTTGCGGGCGTGCAGCCGGCTTCACCGAATCATAAGACATTATCACGTCAAAAAGGGGTGAAAACTTATAACTTAGAGTTTTAGAATCAAACAGCACCAACATTGCGTTGGCGCCAAAACCACCAAAAATAAAGTGAAGCTAACCCCCTACCGCACACTTCTCGAAATTTTCCACAGGTGAAAGCAAAAAGCTACAAATGGGAGAACAACAAATGGAAGGTGAGCCATCTTGTAAACAATATGGCATGTAACAGTGTTTACTTCCCAGCGCTCATTGCTACTATGAAGACAATTAAATACGACCCTAAGACTTGTTCTTTTGCAAAGGTCTGAATCAATTTTCAATTAATCCTTCTAAATACTTCAATATACCAATGGATATTCCCTGAGCACCTAAAAATTGTTAACAAACTGCGTCTCTGTGTGTAGCGTGAGTGGTTTACAACTACAAATCTACTTGACCCCTAGAATCGCTAACGGCGACGTATGTTGCGGTTCTACTTATTTTGGTTGTTAACAACGAATAGTTATAGGTAAAAACTTCCGGCGTTCACAGCTTCCTGCAACCGAATAGAACGGAGAAAGTGAGCTCACTCTTCCCAACAATGACATAATTCCGTGCGCTTGAAGTTTGGAGGGCACATCTCTTGGTTTATATCGATGTTTAAGTAGCATGGTTGATGAAATAACGCAATAAATGGCATTAAAGCTACTTTTTTCTCGGGAAATTGTGGCAACGGGAACTACGCGGGTCAAACCATTGGGTACTGCTAATACTCGTATGTCATTTTACAAAAACGAATTTTAAAACATATTATTAATTATTTCTTTGAATTTATTCAGATGACTTTTAAAATATGAATTGATATTTTTCAGGGCGTTTATCTGTTCAGCAATTTCAGCATAGACAAAATACAGCATGCGTGGATGAACACTCAGGAATATGGAAAGGTTCTTTGGAAGTTCGAGGTTTCTTCTCCCTCCGGTACCGTGTTCTGCTATGAATACGAAACTGTAATTGAGCGTAAAATAAAATAAAGTTGAGACGTTACATAGTGTTTTTTTAAACAGGCAGAGCCTTTATTTAACAATACTAAAATATAATGAAAACTACACTACACTACATACCTAACTGACTACTTACACTAAGTACACCTGAATTATCCATAGAACAAAGAAGGTCTACAGATAATCAAAATGTTCAAGCCCACTACCAGTCGGAATCGTGTCCAGCATGCTAGAACATGCAGCATGTTGTGTTATATTTTTATTATACAAAATGATTCCGAATTCTGACGTACTTCAAGCGCAATATACCTACACTGTTATTTACTTGTGAAGACCATGAGTCAAACACTCAAACATCCAAAGCACGCTGGGACCACCTCAGGGACTAACCAGTAAGCGAGTGCCAGATACCATCACGTATCGACATCGTTGGCAACAACAGCGACGGGTTAGACAGTCACCAACGTTATCTACCTGAATTTGGCTGCATAGGACAGGGATAGCGGCACACCGCTGTTCCAGCAATCATACTCTTGAACCTCACTGCGTTCGCTATCACCACATTGACAACCACGCAAGCTCGTGGTGGGTAGGAGGAATGCCGCTATATTATACTGGTACTTGTGTTTATAGAGGAGTTATTTATTTATAATAGGTACTCATAAACTAGTACAAAAAAATTCGCACTTTGATTTTCATCGCCTTTCCATTTCGATACAGTATTAACTAATTTGTGCGAGACTAAGAACGCTTGGAGGCTAGCTTATCTAAACTCGGATCTCCCCAGTTGTTTATCATTTATTTCAGGGATGATGGAATCGACTAATTTGCAATCTAGCACGGAACTCTTCTCGATACGTATCATAGTATAGCAAATCTCTCCTCGTATTTTAGCTGTCTGTGTGGGAATCGGACCTTCGGTTACAAGCCTTTTCATATACAAGGTGTTGCAGAAAGGTGCAACAATATTCATTGTAGTTCATCTACATCACGTTTTGAATCATGTATGTGAAAATTAGACATGAAAGCTCAACTTTTTTTTCACATAAAAAAAAAGATTTGTTTTGTTTGTTATTTTATTTGACATACCCCTAATGAGGGGAAAGAGACCTTCGGTGACGAAGTCTACATCAGTGTTAGAATGGACTGTCAAAATATTCTTGGGGGTAAATTCACCACGTTGTATAAACACAGGTAGCATATAGATCCAATTCAATTTCGTCTACCTGGTAGCTTGCGCTTGGGGGGAATTGCTTTTATAAAGCTCATTGCTACCATTGTTTTACTGTGAACTCGGTCACCACGGATTCTCTAGGTAAAAAACGCGGGTCGTATTTCCACGACAACCTAATAGACTACAGGTCCGTAAACAAAATTTACGTAGTAAATTAGACCTATGTAGGAGACCTATGTAGGATGATAGAAGGGTATAAAGTAATAAGATTCAGCACTATGCCGTCACTTGTAAGCTGTCCAACGCCGTACAAAATTTTTTTTTTTTTTTTTTAAATAAAGAGTGACGAGACGAGCAGGTCATATGCCTGATGGTAAGCAATATGCCTGCCACAAACAGCACAGTGACACGCAGCTATCGGAACATGAAGAGCCCAAATCATTACCTAGCACCGCACTGCGCTCGTCACCCAGAGATCTAAGTTGTTATATCTCTAAGCCCTGTAATTTCTCTGGAAACATTGCCCTTCAGACCGGAACACAGTAACGTTTGCACATTACTGCTTGGCGGTAGAATAAATGGCAAAGGTGTGGTACTTCCCCAGGCGGACTCTGCTAAGAGTCCTACCACTACAAAAATTAATGATTAATTAAAAAATTATGTGACAAAGAGAAATTATCGAGGGTTGCAACCCCCCCTCTTCGACTGTACTCAGTTAGGCAGCTTACAAATGACGGCATAGTGCTGAATCTTATTATTTTATACCCTTCTATCATCCTACATAATTATGTAGGTCTCCTGGTGGTTTATTTACTACACAAATTTTGTTCAAGGGCCTGTAGTCTATAAATGGTATGATACGCTGGTTCATTTTCACCACCAATGCCCCAGCTTGAACTAAATAATATAGTAGTTGTCAATTTATTTTAGTTTTGTTAATAAGGGCTTTAAAAAAACCTATCGGCATGATATTTAAGCCATAAAAGTTGGGTTAGTCCACAATATGTCATATTAATAATAATATCGCATATTACGTTGATATTGTCTATGGTTACAAGTTTAATAAATAATAATAATAAATATTGGTGGACAATTCACACACAACACCATCTGACCCCAAACTAAGCAAAGCTTGTGTGATGGCGGCCAGATAGCTGATACAATACTTATATAGTTATAGTTTGAACCGTTTGGTAATGTGAATTTGAGTGGAAGGAGGTCAGGAACACGTCTATTTTTCAAAAACCTTTTCGAGCGCTTTGTCGATGCAAGACATAAGCAAGACAGCTTAAGTAGCCCTCTAAATATTCCCACTGTTAGAACTCGTGTCTTGTCTCGCACGCAGAGAGTCAACGCCATAATCCACCACACTAGCCAAGTGCGGACTAGAGGAGGATACATGACCTTGGAACATTCTAGGCATATGTAGTTTTTCTCACCATGTTTTCCTTCAGCGTTTAGAAGTAAGCGGTATTACATATTAAGTACATCGGAAAGACAGTGGTGCGTGTGTGATATGAACCAGGGCCTCCGGATTGGAAGTGGCCGTTCTCCTGACTAGACCAGCCGTAACTTGTGAACGAAAGGCTGGACTTGCTTCCGACTGGTAATGAGCTCAACCACCTTGATTACCTTTAAACCTTCATTGATCTATGGATAATTTAGAAGTACTTAGTGTAAGTAGATCTTATTATTATTATACACTCATTTATTGATCTTCTTAATTTTAAAGTTTTTTACAATATATATATAAAATAAACATTATAAAAAACTTAAAAACTAGGGTGCCGCCAGCAGCGGGGCAGGGCCCAAGCTACCGGTGGTTAGGGCTGCAGAGAGAGGAACCTCCTGACGATGCGCGCTGTGTCTAGGATGACTGCCTTCTGTATCTGACCCTTGATCCAACCGTCTAGCGAAAGCCTCTTGAGATGTTGGTCGAGGCTTTTCGCTATAAGGCCGTTTGCCGACACGACTATTGGGACTATGATCGTCGAATCAACATCCCACATGGCGGTAACCTCATGAGCCAAGTCAAGGTACTTGCTAAGCTTGTCCTTCTCGGCTTTCACGAGGTTCTCGTCATGTGGTACGGTGATATCGATGATCACAGCCCGGCGCTGAGACCGGTCTACCAGCACGATATCAGGCTTATTGGCGACAATAGTCCTGTCCGTGATGATAGAGCGGTCCCAGTAGAGCAACGCACGACCATTCTCGAGAACTGGCAGAGGTGCGTACTTATAGTACGGCACCTCGGACTCGACAAGGCAGTATCGAAGAGCAAGTTGCTGGTGGATGATCCTGGCTACTAGGTTATGTCTGTGCAAGTACTCGCCGTTAGCAAGATGCGAACAACCGGAAATAACATGACGAAGTGATTCGCCTGGACGGCGGCATGCCCGACAAATGTCGACCGTACCGTCCTTCATTATGTATTTCCGGTAATTGTTCGTCTTGATAACTTCGTCTGCAATTGCACAGGCAAAACCCTCGGTTTCTCCGAAGAGGTCCCCGAAGCGCAGCCAGTTCACCGACGCGAGCGGATTCACATCGGGTCCCATCAGGGCCCGATAGAATCGCCCGTGTAGCTCCTTGCTCTTCCATACCTCCTTGCGATCATCAGTGCTGAGCACCGATGGTTTGCGCCAGTTCTCGTTTGCCATTGAAAGAGGCGTGAAGCTCCTGTCAACTGCCACAACATCGCGATGCATCCCGGACTCACTGTTGCGGAAATAATCCCTGAGACTGCATACCTCGCGGTTGTGAAGGTTCTTGGCATTTAAAAAGCCTCGGCCCCCCAACTTCCGCGGGATATACAGTCTCATAACAGACGAGCGCGGGTGTAGCATGCGGTGTGTTGTGAGCAGTTGACGGACCTTTCTGTCCAGGGCGTCGAGCTCAGTCTGAGTCCATCTCAGTATGCCAAAGGAGTACATCAGCAGAGGCATTACCCAACCGTTGAAGGCTCGCGCCTTGTTACCGCCTGACAAAAGACTTTATTATTATTATTATTATTATACCTTTAAACGAGCAACTCTTGTAAATAAATATGTATATATATATATAATCTGGATCTCGGAAACGGCTGGAACGATTTTGATGAAATTATGTATGCAGGGGGTTTCGGGGACGATAAATCGATCTAACTAGGTTTCATTTTTTTAAAACGCATATTGTGTGCGTTTTTAGACAAAGAAAAACTGTCACATTAGACATTAGAATGCGAAGGTAAATTTCGCCGCGTGACGCGACATTGTAATAGCTCAGATGGGAAGTCGGGCGGTCATAGCGGTCACAAATTAGTAGCTCCGGGTTCGAATCCAGACGGCGTCTCTTTTTTTTCATGTTTTCTTTTTTTTTTAAGAAAATCTAATTCTTGGAGTCTTTTATCTGTAGGTATCTAAGTATATTTAAACCGAGCAAAGCTCGGTCACCCAGGTACTAGTTATTTATGTATGAAGTGTAGTTATGATTGTAATCTTATTTATTAAATCGAGGTTTTGATTATTAAATCATTCGTAGCTCTAAAAACGACATTTATTCATGGTTAACTTTCCAAAGACGAAGAGGTTTGATTCTATTTTAACAAAAACATCTTGACTGGTGTAGAATGCGTTCCCTATGAAGTTTTTTGACTTGGTTTCAAGATTCACTAGCTTTTGATTACGCTCCATCGAAGATCACATAATCATTTGACATCAGACGAGTTGGTGGTCATCAGATCAAGTATGGACCTAAAATACTGATAATAGAAAAACGATGTACCTATTATGAACAGCAAAAAATATTTTTGCGAGGTAATGAGCCATTCATAATGGTGAAATAGCAAACATGAAAACATCAATTATTTCCCTAAACATGTTATGAGTTAATAATAATCCATACCTTTAAACGACCATAATGTTTTTGAGATAAAATTTTGTACATTTGCGAAATTTCTATTTCGTAAAATTATGAAAGCTTTTCTTTGTTTGTGTGTGATGTTATTACATCTAAAATATACTGATGGAGATAAGGCTAAAGCGAGTTACGTAAGTTTTTGTACAAATTGAAGGCTTTATTTTAGATGCTAAGCAATTGAACTAATTAAACAAAGCAAGCTGGTATAGGCACATATATCAATTCGTTAGTATGTTCTACACTACGTCTAGCTTCATCCTAAAAATAGTTACTATGAGTAAATATTTTTGGCTAACATGCTAAAAAAATGTGACTAAGCATCATACCATTATTTTACATTCAAGACAAATCGCAAAGTTTTGGAAGAGATCGCTTTCTGCGATAAAACCACCTGTTCTAGCTACCTACTCTTATTGTGATTTTAACAATAAAAAAGTATGTAAGTAAGCTTATCTATTCATTTCAGGGTCCTTATAAAGCTACGGTTATCCGAGCAGAGCAATGCAACCAAACCTCGTATCCTGTAGACCCAGACCCTCCTCTGACCATGACGTTAGAAGTCTACAATTCAAGTAAAAAGCACTCTTTATTAAGGGGGAACTTAACCGTGATGAGGGAAAATAAGCAACTTAAGGTAAATCAAACTCAAAGATCGTGTCTGAAATACTGATATCCGACAAAGAACGAACGTTTGAAACATCGAAACCACAGCCAACGTGGAATGGGATTAAATAAGTTAAATCATAAAATCATAAATCATAAATCATAAATCATTTATTCTCCTTGTAGGCCTAGGTTACAAAGTTCTTGTACAGATAATGTTCGATCGATTCACTAGGTCTCGCTGAAATTGCATACAAGTTGCCGTGATAGTGGAGTGGACGATGGAGTAAGGTTGTGATCCAGTGGCCAAGCCAAGATAAGCGACGTTTTAAACGTCCAGCTGTAAGATGGGTAGATAATAAAATATTATGATCTTTATAGTGGGCTGAACCCGAATTCGATTGGCACAAGATGAAGTATTATAAAAGAGAGGTTTTTATCCAACAGTGGCCTAAAGAAGGCTGTGGATGATGATGGTAATGGAGGTAAAAGAAAATTGTTTTTCTTTACTACAGAAATCTTTTATTGATAGAGAGAGAGTAAAGTGTAAATCAAAGAGCTGTTGAGAAATTTGAGGACTTTAAGACTACATTTGACGAGCCTCAAAAAGTAGTGCCCGAATCGTTCAAGGCAATTGGATTCTTTGCACTTTAATTATAAGTCATTAGTATCTAATACCCACTTCCATAGTTTTTGAGCAAATTCATGTTGTAAATAATTGTTGAGTATTTCTGGGTTCTGTTGTTGCGTTTTAATGAGACAAAAAATATACCTAATTCAGTAAAAAAACTACCATTTTGGAGCCAAGATCTTGGAGAAATTTAAATGGAAACACTGGTATTTTTTATAAGTTGGCTGCCTGCGGGCGTTGCTACGCCATCTATCGAAAATTGCTCGTACCAACTCAAAAAAATCTTTGGCTCATGCACAACTTAACTTTGCTAAAGATCATCACAGTCATGATCCAATGCATCTATAAATATAAAAATCAATGCCACTTTTCGTTGTTAGTGAACTCCTCCTAAACGGCTGAACCGATTTGAATGAATTTTTCTGTATGCGTTTGGGTAGGGCCTTCGATGGTTTAGATTCACAAATCAGCCCGGGAAATGGCGCTGCAGTTGGTATCTAAGTTATTATCCGAGCAAAGCCGGAACGGGCCGCTAGTAGTTTATGATTTTATTAAGGACAAACAGACAAACATTATTTTAAACACATAATATACGAGTATAAAAATAAAAGTATAAATATTACGTTTTAGATACAGATATAAATATTGGATAAACAGAAGATAGCACCAATACGTGTACAAAAAACAGCTAATACTGTGTGTTGCTCGAGAACGCGCCTTAATGCAATAAAATATGAGAAAATATTTGAAAATGAAAAAAATATTATTTCTTAATTTTCAAACAGCTATGAAACAAATATTACTTTGTAAACGTAACATACTATGTAAGTACAAACAACAGATTGCGCCCAGCTGCTTAATCCTGGGGCAGCGCGCAAAACATAGAAACATAGGTAGGTACAGTCCGCGAGGTATAAGCTGAGCTTTGCATTAGTGTGAGTGATCACATACATACGCATCTATTACCAAAAGTACAGTCAGACAACAAACTCTTAAACAACAAGCTGACATTATAACTATCCAGGATCAATATGGTCATTGCGAAAAGAAGTATCTCTTTTAGGATTCAAATGGTCAAGGACAGAGAATAACAGAAAAAATTTAATGGAAAAGCATGAGATCCGTCACCTACGTATAACTTATTTACTTAAAATTTCCGAATACCGTATTCAGGGCAGGCCTATCGTTTATACCGATGAAACATATATTGACACCACTCACACTTCATCAAAATCATATTCAGATGGCAGCACTTCTGGTTTGAAGAAACACCTTATTAAGAGAACATGGTCACAGCGTCCTGCGTCTGACTGTACTTTTGGTGATCACTCACACTAATGCAAAGCTCAGCTTATACCTCGCGGACTGTACCTATTATAATAGGAACAATTCCTAGGTTGCCATGCAATCGAAAGCTGATGTTCCAGATCAAATTAATTACGAGCAGATACATAATAGCAAATCAATTATTTTCTGATCTGTGATAATAGTCTCTCTGCTTGTTTTTGTATGTAATTTGCTCTTCTAATCCATCACTATATAACGCCGAGTATTTTTTACCTATTACGGCCCTTATGACATATCTAACTGCTGTCGCGTTTTAGTCAGGCGCTCGATAAAGTTTTGTGGTGAAATCTTCTTATCTTCTTCTTATATATAAAATTCTCGTGTCACAGTGTTTGTTTCCTTACTCCTCCGAAACGGCTTTACTGATTTTAACCAAAATTTGTATGCATATTCAGTAGGTCTGAGAATCGGCTACTAGCTATTTTTCATACCTTTATTTATACGGCAAAACAACGTTTGCGGGGTCAGCTAGTGTTATTATACGTTTTATTATTAAGAAAAAAGACAAAGAAAAAAATGACCAGACGTTCCGATGCGATTGAGCTACAAACATCAAAACATTGAAAGATCTAACTGAACATCCAAACATCGTTGAAAATCAAAACGTCCATATATTGAAGCATCCCTAGTTTCACTTACATAATAATAATATTAGTTAGGTTCGAGTAAATATTAAGATTTGAGTGTGGAGTATAATTATTAAATTGAAGTCGGCCGTTTGTTTTTTAAGAGTAAATACTTATTATCGCCCAATCATATTAGACAAAAAAGGGGTCAACCTCGGAATGAAAAATAATAATCTGTAACTTTGTATAAACCTTTGTCTTGTCGTCCTAAAAGTTGTCTCAAAAGTCATGAAAGTTATCCGCGTCCTAAGATATTGAAGGTCAACAGTTACGAAAATCGTTTTTTCACAAATTCATTTGACCGCATCGTCGCTTAACATCAGGCGAGATGGCGGTCAAGTGTAAACCTATAGAAGTTAAAAAAAAAAAAAAAACATGCTTGCTTTCTTTAGCTTAAATGAGATTGTATTTATTGTGAAAGTTATAGAGTATGTCGCAAACCAACCTTCCGCACGGCCGCGTCCTTCCCGCCAAAGAATGGTTCCCGCGAAATACAATGATTACCATATATAGTAATGAAACGTCAATTGTGTCTCCTATTGGTAATTAGGATTGAGTTAGCACCCGTATTGGTCAGCCGTAAGGATGGCGCGATCTTTCCGATGCTGTGAAGGGTGAGGTCGTCCCGCCATGTTGCGGGCGGCGAAGGCAGTCCGGCGACCGCTTTCTAGTGGATAGTACGATAGCCACTTGTCATTGTAAAAGTTTAGTGAAATACACAATTGAGTGAAGTAACTTGTTTTCTTTAATAACTTTATAAAGCATGGCTACAAGTATAAAATTCTCTACGTTTTTTTCGAACTTTTAAGCTATTACATAGCTTTTATCGCGGGCCTGGAGACCAAATCTAAGAGATCGTGCATCTCTTTCTTGTGGTCATAAGAAAGTGGGATGGAAGACCGTAACGCCTGCCTCCCCACTCGGCCATTTGACTTGAAATCTTATTTTTATAAGATTTACAGACTATATGCTCTTAGCAGTGTTGCCAACTTAACGGATTTCCCGTGATACGTAGCGGATTTGAGTACGTAGAGAACGGGGAAATAACTTTCTAACGGCTATTATCATAGCATATTTTGGAATAGGCATATAAATGAAGCAAGAATATCAGCGTAAAAGCTTACTAGCTGTTCCTATTTGTTGTGATTTACTAAAAGTGTATCATATTTAATCAATTTTAGAGGTTTTTAACTTAGGTTTAGAGATAGTACATATTTTCTGGAGATGGTAACACTGATTTAGTGGCGTTTAAAATTTTTGTATGTACATTAATTTCAGTAAATGTGAATAAACAAAGTGACTTTATAAATGAAAAAAGCAAAATATGGTGAAAATCTTCATGTTCCATGAAGCGTGTTATAATTGAGAGATGTTTTGGCTTATTAAATCAAAAAATCTTTTGTAGTGTTCAGTGTAAATTTCGACAAATTGAATATGGTGAAAGACGATCAATGCATAATATACAATGCGAAGAAAGCATTAGTGGCTGTTGCTAATCTTACTGATGGTGTGTAGGTACAAATTAGACTTACATGTAAAACAATTTCACACATGTTTACTTGCTAAAGAAAATGCATTGTGGCATAGAAGACTAAGTCAGAGTCACACAGACATGGAAGTCTTAGGTAGTCCAGTAAAGGTACATATTTCGAAAGAGAAGAGGACCAAGTGGGACAAGAAAGCTCAGCAGGACATTTTTGTTGGAAACTCTGAACAAGTAAAGGGCTACAGAATACTAATGTCTCTACAAGTCGTGATATAGTGGTAATGGGACAAGCTATCTCGGAAGGAATATGTGCCACCACTGATGCAACGTGGTGCGTAGAAGAAGAGGTTCCAGTTTCTGTAGAAGTCGATCGTTCAGTAGGGGATCATAGTAGAGAGGAACGATCATATTCTGAATCAGAAAGTCACTCTAGTTATGACAGTGAGTCATCCCAGCAAACAATTGAGGCTGATGAAACCTACGTTCCTGAAACTCTATCGCCAGACAGTAGTCCAATTAGCACACCAGTATCTGACCCCAAGATCTTTAGTATACTGAAGAGGGAGCGATGGAAGCCGGCCAGGTATAATATGGGCCTGTTGTCCATTGCAAATCCTTATCAGACAGGGAAAGAGGCTTTGAGTGGTACTGAAGGCATGCAATGGAGTTAGGCGATGAATGAAGAGTTGGAGTAATTTAAAAAATAATAAAGTGTTTGAGCTTGTTGATGCATAGGTGTAGTAATAATAGTGCAGTTTAGGTGTTATAAAGAAAAGTTTAAAAGTGATAATTAAGTCCAATATTGTGCACGGTTAGTTGATAAGTGTGGAATTAACAATTGTTGTTTGCTTTAAGTGTAAAATTAGGACTGGACATTATCTAATTAGATGTTATAACTGCTTATTTAATTATTGATACTTAAAGAAAGCCATTTACATGTATTTACCAGGTTTTGAGTTCCAAATGTGTGGTAAAGTTCTTAAGCTAAAAAAGGCAGTGTATGGATTAAAACAACCAGCATTAGCTTGGTGTGAAAGAGTTACAGATGTTTTATGTAAAAACTAGCTGACTCGGCAAACGTTGTTATGCCATATAAATCATTTCTAGTGATGTCTAGTGATATACGATAATAATTGATCAGTTATCAATGATGAAAAATTATTAAATTACTTAAATGGCTATTAAAAAGTAGGGGTTGGTGATAAAAGGGTAAAAATTATAGGGTTGTATGTATTTTTTAACGCCACATTATAAAAAAATAAAAAACAAAAAATTTTGTCCGAAATTAAAAAAAAAAATGGTGTGACCAACCCTTGTCACTTAGGGGTATGAAAAAAAAATAGTAGCCGATTCTCAGAACTACTGAATATGCATATAAAATTTGGTTAAAATCAGTAAAGCCGTTTCGGAGGAGTAAGGAAACAAACACTGTGACACGAGAATTTTATATATAAGATGTTTTTAGAAAACTGTACACAAGAGCCTTGTTTATTTACTAAAACAAGTAAAAATGTTAAAGTTATAATGGCTTTATATGTCGATGATTTTTTAATATTTTCTGATAGTGTTGGTGAAACAGTGGTGAAATATATTTTAAACTCTGAATTTAACATTAAAGGTTTACATGAGGTTAAACAATATTTAAGAATTAACATTAACGGAAAGGAATATTGTAATAACTATGAGATAATGATTGATCAGAAACAGTACATAGAGGAATTATTACAGAAATTTGAAATAACAGAATGTAACTAAAGCAGAAAATTGTTCTTCAGGAATTAGTCATCAAAAACTAATAGGCTGTTGCATGTACTTAGCGGTTAGCGGTCATGAGAAGACCCGATATAACCTACTCTGTTAGTTATTTAAGTCAATTTAATAGTAGCTAAGTATAGTGTTGAACACTGGAATTATGCTCATAGAATTATCTCAGATATTTGAAGAAAACTAAAAAGTATGGTATAAAGTTTAGTAGTCAAAGAGAAAACTTGCAAGGTTTTGTAGATGCTGACTGGGCCAGTGACAACCTGGGCAAGAAATCCTATACAGGATTTTGTTTTGTTATGTCAGGCTTATCCATTTCATGGCAGAGCAGAAAGCAAAAGGTTACAGCCCTTTCAAGTACTGAGGCTGAATATGTTGCATTTCTCCAAAGCTTGTAGGGAAACAATATATTTAAGAGAACAACTGTATGAGCTTACTGGTTCACTTGTTACAATTAATATGTATTGTGATAATCAAAGTGCATTGAAGATGGCCACAAACCATCAATGCCACAATAGTAAAAGCATATTGATGTAAGACACCATTTTGTATGTGAGACAATTGCTAGCGGAAAGATAAACATTATAGACTACAGGCCCGTGAACAAAATTTACGGGTCAAATGAACCACCAGGAGACCTATGTAGGATGATAGAAGGGTAAAAAGTAATAAGATTCAGCACTATGCCGTCACTTGTAAGCTGTCCAACTGAGTGTTATTGAAGAGGGGGGGGGGGGGGGTTGCAATCCTCGATAATTTCTCCTTGTCGCATTATTTTTGTACGGTGTTGCGGAATAATAGATTAAAAAAGGTATTGAAACTATAAAAATTATAAATTTTAACTTTTTAATTACTAGTTTGCCGGAAAAATTTACAGAGTAAATTTGATCATTTGAATAAGTAGGTACGGCATTGGTTCCATACAGTTTCAATACCTCTTCTAATCCATTATTTCGCAATGCCGTACTAAAATCATGCGACAGCTTACAAGTGACGGCATAGTGCTGAATCTTATTACTTTTTACTCTTCTATCATCCTACATAGGTCTCCTGGTGGTTCATTTGACCCGTAAATTTTGTTCACTGGCCTGTAGTCTATTAGTTATTTGTCTACAAATGAAATGCCAGCTGACTTATTGCCCAAAGGTCTTGGAGTTGTTTAGCACTACAAGTTTATGAGTGCCTTGGGTATTGTTAACTTGAATTGCTAGACTGTATGTATATGTTAAAGGTAAAAACTATAAATTGACAAGGAGTATCTTTTTTGTATGGCCCTTAGTTTATTTTGATAAGTGGGGGTGTTGTAATAGTATCAAAATTTACTACTAATGACATCTATGTTTATGAAGTGTACGTAGTACATAATTTATAATCCATAGATGGTACATTGGAATGTTGTGTAAAATGTATGAAGGTACTTCAATAAAAGTTTAGTTTGCACTAAAAATCGACTCCTTTACTATAGCAACATGCAATAGCAATGCAATTTACCGCGGCAGTCCCCGAGTGCCACACAACTTTTTTTTTTCATATGATCAACCAGTTTTGGGGAGAGAGCGCGAAGAGTGCTATTTATTATAATTGTGTATAGAAGCTAGGCATCTTCTTCTTCTTGTTGTCTTTCAAAAATGTTCAATTCATTGTCATCATCCTTATTATCGATCCTATTCATATTATACAAACCTGTACTGCACCTGACTGTACGCTGCGCACTCTTTGTGCTACACACCACAACGGTTGACCGTAAGAAAAAAAAAGTTCGAACAAAAGTTGTAGAGCATTTTATACTCTACAATTTTCAAAATAAGCCCAAGCATATTTAAGGAATAGGAAGCCAGATATTCGCAAAGAAACAATTTTCATAATTTTGTTCTTCAATATCTAAAGACGCGGATACGATATATTTGTTATTTTTGACACAACATTTAGGACGACAAAGATTTATAATTTAATACCAATTAGCAATTTATTTATTATTTTTCATTCCGAGTTGAAATCCCTAATACGTGTGGGCTATTATTAGATGCGCTTTTGATTTATGAATATGTTTTGTTCTCAGTTGAAGATGAAAAGATTTTTATGGCAAAACGACCAGTGGAAGTTATTGTCGCAGATGAACAATATTGGATGCCACGGCGTGCTGTTCCACACAATGATGGTAGCACTTGGGCTTAAATATGATCGGGAGACTTGCTCTTTTCTTAAGGTAATCTTCATAAAGATCGTAAGTGAATTCATAAAAAGCCTGTTACCTTTTAGTTAGCTTATTTGTTGCGTATGAGGGTACTTCTTCGAAACTTCATTCTTCGACTGATTCATCTGGCCAAAATTTTGTTTCAGTTTCAGCTCTGTCACACATGTTCATATGTAAAATAGGTAACTAAAAAACATATATTTCAATGAGGGACTTGTTTTTATAAAGTAGTTTTCAAGTTGTCTACGATCAAATATTTTGTGCGCAGATGAATCAGAATTTGTATTGCAGATAAATCCGAATCCTAACTAAAAATGAAAAACTTTTAGTGATTTGGCTCTGTATTGACGAAAAAATCATATATGTTCACGTACATAAAATAATTTGTTATCATCATCATCAGCCGCAAGACGTCCACTGCTGAACATAGGACTCCCCTTAGATTTCCACAACGATGTCTCGATGATCTCGATGGAAATGGATGTATAATAAGTTTTTACATCTGTGATATTTGAATTATTTAAACGCAACAAAAGCATTCCTTTCGTGCTGTAGAGGAGAAAAACTAAGTAATTTTATGATTCAAATGGCGTTTTGACCATATGAATCAGACCCAGATAAAGCAGGATTTTCCCTTCAAACAAGTATAATATATTATCATACATACTGACTTCAGTATTGTTATTTTTCTACTTGAATCTATAATCCAGAAGCATTACACGAAATACCGATTGAAGTTGTAAAACAATAAAGTCAATTTTATAAAGTAGGCATTGTAATCAAAATCCCACCTGATCCAAGTACAGATGAATCAGATATTTACCTTTGTAACTCCAGGATCCCAGCATACCAGCCGCAGGTCCACCTTCTGGCACGTCCTTTACATGACTGGCTTCCCCCCGTGGGGGAAGTCAGACTCCTATTATTTATACCTGACCAAGAATGATCAAGCGCAGCTTATGCCACATACTCGTAAATCAGTATTATAGGCCGGACACTTCTTATTTGCCTATTTATAAACACACTAAGGTAGGTATAACCAATAGAATTTTATTTTATCTATATCTATACTAATATTATAAAGAGGAAAGATTTGTATTTTTGTATGTTACTAATAAACTCAAAAACTACTGAACCGATTTCAAAAATTCAAAAAACTCTTTTTTTGAATTTTTTAAATCGGTTCATTATCACTGAGTAACATAGGCTACTTTTATAACGGAAAAAAAATAGAATTACTTTGATTTCTGTACTAAAACCAACGCAAGGTATAAAAAAAACAGCCATAAAATGGCTTTCATCGCATACGCTGCGGAAAGTACCAATGATAGAACAAAACAATGTTCTACAATATTATAAAACGTATTAAAATCTACAAAAAACCTCGCGAGACCATATGTCTAACTACTGTAATTACGTCGCTACAACTGCTTTTTTACATTTTAAAAGAAGATAAAAATGCCGATCAAATTCAGACCATGTTATCCATACATTTGTATTAATTCTTATCCAAATAAATTTCGTAATATAATTTCGTATTTCGTATTCAAGATTGCTTTAATACCTACTGATTCCTTTTTGAATTATTAAAATCGGACATTGCATTCAAGAGATATTACGAAGTTAAAAAATTCCATCCTGTCGAAATAATAATAAACGACGCGACAGGCCGGCGCGGCGCGCCGACTGTAGCGCGGCGCGGCGCAACGTGGCGGTACATAGGTACCATCGATACAAATCAATGGATGTGCTCTGAGAACATTGAAATTGGTAATAAATTGCGTCTCAGTGTGTATCGTAAGTGGCTTACAAACAACCAATCTACTTGACCCGTACAATCGCTAGCGGCGAGATTTGCTGTGGTTCTACTTATTTTGGTTGTTGACACCGAATAATGATAGGTAAAAACGTCCGGCGTCCACCTCGTCCTGCAACCGACTAGAACGGAAAGAGTGAGCTCACTCTTCCCAACGTTGACATGATTGTGTGCGCCCTGAAGTTTGGTAGGGCCTATCTTAGGTTCTACGATTTATGGTAATATTATTATTTTGTTTCCGCCGTATTACATTACAGCTAGCCGTTTTGAAAAACAGTGCCTTTTTGTAATGCGGCGGTTCAACGATTAGCCGCATTGTCATTGCGATACGTTCTTCAATAAGGCGGCCCACGTTCAGCCGTATTGTATTACTGCTTATATTATAGGGTGACCAAATTTAAAAAAACATAATTTAAATAAACAAAATCAAAATTAATTTCATTCATCCGAAAAAACTGACCGATTACTTACGGTATTCCTTAATATTTTTTTTACAACATTTTACCTCTCACATAAAGTTTGAAAGCCCATAAATTGATATTGGTGACGGTACACCTAAGAAACATGGTGCACTTCCATAGACAAGGGTCTATCATCGAGATTTGACTCCGGGTGGGCTCCCGCCAGAAGCTCTGTGGTCAGCCCTGAGTGTCGCTTCTCCATACTCGGCCTGCGATACACTTCGGTTACTTGCATGGCTTGCTCCACTCAGGACCTCCCTTGAGCTTCTGGCTCCCGCATTTTTTTAATACACTCCAGAGGTAGTAGCGCCAAGACTATATAGTCGGTATGCTCTGAGTCGGATCTGGGTCTCATGTAACCAACCCGGTCCGATTTAGTCTTAACAAGGTGGACGGTGGAAACGAAATAGTTTCCAAGTAACACCCAGGGTGACAAGTGACACTCCAATAATGTTGTGTACAATCCCTCCGAACTTCAGAATCTACTGTCACTTTAGCAATTTAGCAACACACTTACAGTACCTATTCAATGCCATAGTTGTTGTTATGTCAGGCAGTGCCATGAGTGTTAAGAATCGGAACTAAAAATTGTGAAAGAGGCGGCTAATCTCTCGCTTTATTACTTTACGGCTAGCCGTGTTGAATGACGTATGGCGTCGCATACATTCCGGCGGTTTTTTAATCAGCCGTATTCAATCCGGCTGATCGTTAAACCGCCGCTTTACAGAACGGCCCTCAACCAACTAAGCCACCAGGCCAGCCAGTTTAATGTTTTTACACTTTAAAGTTTTGGTTTCTAATTTTGATCATTTGGAAAAATTTGGTCATGTACGTTTCATTTAGCATACCTACTTAACAAAAAATATTGACCCCGTGCAAAGCCGGGACGGGCCGCTAGTAAGAAATAAATTCATTTCCTTTTGATATAAAATTATATTAAAAAATAAATTAAAATCTTATATATAAAATTCTCGTGTCACAGTGTTTGTTTCCTTACTCCTCCGAAACGGCTTTACTGATTTTTACCAAATTTTATATGCATATTCAGTAGGTCTGAGAATCGGCTACTAGCTATTTTTCATACCCCTGAGTGTTAGGGGTTGTTCACCCCAAACATTTTTTTTTAAATTTTTGGTCTGTTTTTTTGGTTTTATTTTTTTATAATGTGGCGTTAAAAATACATACAACCCTAAATTTTTACCCTTTTATCACCAACCCCTGTTTTTTTATAGCCATTTTAGTAATTTAATCATTTGACAGTGAACTCCTAAACGACGGGATTTGAATGTTTTTTTTTTGTGTGTTTAATAGATGGTTTAAATTCACAAATATGCCTGGCATATGGCGCTGCAGACAGTGTCTAGGTTATGTCCGAGCGAAGCCTGAACGGGCCGCTAGTTAATTTATAATAATTTATCAAAGGGAAAATGTGGTATCGACTAATTTCTTCCAAAAAATGGCAAGCGGACACGTCATATGAATCAGAAGAACGCACTTCAATTTTTTTTAAATTATACTTAGACTGCAATTATTCAAAAAATATCACTTGTCCTAGTTAGAGTTAAGCCCAAACTGTATAAGAAAAAAATACACGCCGTTTTGTTAGTTAGTTTCGGAAATAAACTCATAGAACTCCAAAATGTTGTCTTTGAAGAAGTACCCATGAACGGTTTAAGTATTATAAGTGTCTCTAATAATCACAAACCTTTTTAATAAATTTTTTTAGCTTATTTACAACGCCTTTTTTACGTCGAGGGAATGCACTTACGCTAAAGAGGGCGGTCGGTTTATATCGGACTCGGCACCACAAGTATTGCTCCTACCGACTGAAACCTCGTCAAGGTCCACCCGCTTGTGGCGGGAACGCGGAAATGCTCTTAGATTCTTCCGTGAACCCGCTGCGGTTTGCCCGTTCTTGGGCTACCTCAAGAACAAAGCTCCTGAAGTTTAGGCACACTGTGACCACTTCGGATACCAACTAGTAAGCGGGTGCCAGACGCTTTCACTTCTGGACACCTTTGGTAACCCTGCGACGAGGCAGATGCTTGACACCATCGTCTACCACCACCCCGCTGCAGAATACAGGAAGAGTGGCGCATCGATATTTTATACCATTACTCCTCTTCCTCTGCAGCCACACTAAATCCACTACCACACTTTGGCAACCATGCAAAGCTACGGCAGGCAGAGACAGCAGCGCACCGTAATATTGTCACTACTCTGCCGCCGTGGCTTTTCCACTACTGCCGTGCCCATTGCTAAGCACCGTGGCCCGTCTTAGTCGCGACGATGCTGTTTATGCCACGCAACTCCCTCCTATCCGAATCACCGTCAGTTTGCAGTCAGAGTCAAAACTCTGAGGAACGGGCCTCCTACTGCATTTGGACTGCTACTTGGTCAGATAGAACTATCAGTCAAGTGACCTTCCAAGTCATTTCAACCTCGTCTACCCAATGAACTTCTACATGCAACTGAGATAAGTTATTATCTGATGCTCACTCAAACGGATGCTCAAGATGCACCATTCACAGGTTTCCGAGCCTAGCATCTGGCACTTGTAATTTGGTGAGATGGCAGTCAAATATAAACCCATGATTATTTCTTTTCAGGGCCAATATTACTTCCACGATTTAGACATAAACGCCCTCCAGCACCTCTGGATCGCGGAAATGGAGTACGGGAGGATACTGCGGATCAGCGAAACAACGCGAGGTTACTACTCATACACATGCTGGGAGTTCGAGACTTTGATCGAGCCTTTGAAATAGGACTTCAATAAAGAATGATTATGCCTATCTTACAGTATTTTTAGGGTTCCGTAAAACGTAAAAACGGAACCCTTATAGATTCGTTATGTCTGTCTGTCTGTCTGTCCGTATGTCACAGCCACTTTTTGCCGAAACTATGACAACTACACTGTTGAAACTTGGTAAGTAGATGTATTCTGTGAACCGCTTTAAGATTTGAACAAAAAAAAAATAAAAAAAGTAAAATTAGGGTTGCCCCCCCATACTGAGAACTGAAACTCAAAAATGTTTTTTTCATCAAACCTACACGTGTAGGGTGTCTATCGATAGGTCTTCAAAAATGATGTTGAAGTTTCTTAAATCATTTTCGTCTACACTGAATAATTTGCGCGAGAGACACTTCCAAAGAGGTAAAATGTGTCCCCCCCCCCCCTCTAACTTCTAAAGTAAGAGAATGAAAAATCTAAAAAAAATATATGATGTACACTACCATGTAAACTACCAACAAAAATTAGTTTGAACTCGATTTGATGAGTAGTTTTTTTTTAGTACGTCCTAAATACACTATTATTGAAACTTCGATCAAAGTTACAACGAACTACAAGAACTATGTGTACTATGTATATTATGTTACTTGCTGCAACGGAACCCTTCATGGGCGAGTCCAACTCGCACTTGGCCACTTTATTTAAAATATGTGTTAAACACATATTTTAGTAAATTTTAACCGCGACACAGAGGCGTTATAAATTTTTTTGACGTGTCTATGTGTATGCGTGGCTGTGTGCATCTACGCGTGTATAGATATGTATGTGCATGTGTACGAGTCTCTGCGTGTTGTGTATCTCTCTGTGTGTAGCTGTGAGTGTCTTTCTGAGTCCTTCAAAATGTTAGTATGATAAAATAAAGGTAAATACAGGGTTAGCCAGAAACCTATACTGAGCTAAAAAGGACTATTTCAGCGTTACTTTTGGCCAAACTTTCGCTTCGACATGTGTATTGACATGTGAGGGGGTGTATGTGTGTGTTTATGTGTTCGTGGTGCGTACACACGCCAAAGTATGTTCGCAGTCGCCATCTACGCGTGTAAATGATATCACACTAGACCCGGTGGAGCCCGCCTTTGATACGCAAGGTATTCTTCCGCCGCGCCGCCGCCGCCGTCCTAAATTGATATCTTGCGTTGAAGCCAATTGTTCTGTTTAATTATTACGAAATACGTTTTAACGTAGTTCGTAATAATATTTATATTACTAAGCCTGATACAGCTTGGAAGTCTTGTTGTATGGAAGACTGCCAAAATATTTATCTCACTCCCAATCTCAACTCAACTCAGAAGATGCCCCATTACATCCCAGTAGGTAGTAGCCTACAGCCTATAGTGCTCGCAATATAACTTTGCGCGCGACTGGTGGCGTACTTAATGGTGCCAGGTCAAGCTAATAGGTTCCCTTCCCATTCATTGAGAACTTACAACTTCATAAAACAGGTACGGGAAGGAATTTTTCAGGGAAGCAATATAAGTAACTACACATATAATTTACACGACAGCTGAGACTGAAGAACGAATGTCTCGAAGTAATGAACGCCGTTGCAGTGCTGATTTGGTTCAGTATGACCAAGTATTTTTTTTTAAGTTGGTAATTGGTACAGGCTGTCTAAGTCTCTAACCAACAGGAGAACTTTATTATAGTTTATTACTTTATAAAAAATCTGTCATTTTCAACCTACACCAACAACGATATAACAAGAATTTAATGTAAACTTGTAAATCTTTTATTGAAACCATAAATAACACAATTTGAAAATTTGGCGCATGAATGCTCTTTTATTGGGTCAATGGCTTCCATAGGATCATCTTCTTTTTTCAATAGGGTTAAAATCACGATGGATCACGGCGGTAATTCCAAAAGTTCCTGTCCATGTTCCTTTAACAGCTATTCTACTTGGTATTGTGGATCTTCTTTGGGCGTCTTTATTCGAGTAACTGCGGGTTTGTCCAACAATCGTCAAAATCTATTTCAGTTTTTTTAAGTCACTTTTGGCGTTCTGCTTTTACATTTCCCATTATAGCCGTTTTATTTATCTGAGTGCAGTGGTATAATGCGTTGTCCATTACCACGCGACAGTACGTTCTGAGACGCCTATAATAAAAATACAGTAATTATTACAGAGTAAATGATCAAAGAGCATCCAAGCTAACGTTGGAAAAAAAATTAAGTAAAATTTATTTTGGCGCACCGCCCACAGATTTTCCTTTAGGTGGTAAATGAAGCTGACGCTGTCAGGTGAAAGGGTCGATCTGGTGAACGTGGGACCGCCGCGCCGAGTGCACCCGAGCGAGAAAGATACAATCAGCTGATCTTCACTACTGCTGTGTCACTGTGTTTCCCACGGGTTACAACCTGTGGGAAAGGAAAAAAAATATATCTATAGATATTGGCGATGAAAACAATCAAACCTCAAAAATAAAGCCGCAGCTTAAAATATGCCGATAACATGTGGAGATTCGATTGCTATGGTATCCTTAAATATTACCTGTCAAATATGCTCTGCTTTTGGAAAACGGCACTTTTGGCCCGTTATTGTCTCGTTCTTCTTCACTACCACGATTTATTTGCAATAGCTAGGCCTCCCCAGGACTTTTAATCACTTTCGGCATAAATAAAGCAATTAATTACTTTAGAAATTAACAAAAATACTGAATGTAAACAAACTCTTGTCACCTCACGTAAACAAGAAGATGACGGCCGGTCTATTAGTTCCATATTTTGCTACGCGCAGAGTTAAATTGCACGCACTTACGCTACCTTTTTATACGTATGACATTCAAAATGTCAAATTATTACAATTATTACTAAGTCAAGGCATACATTAATGAATGTCATAACTAATGGCTCGTTACATATTTAAGAAATCTTAAGGCCGATTTAAACTGAACGAACATAGAGCTAGAGCTGGAACAAGAGCATTCTTTCTCGATCTTTTAGTGTAAACGAAAGATCGTTCTTAGCGTTTTCCATATTATATATTTCATAGAATCTTTGCGAACGCAAACAAAACAACGAAAAAATGCTCTACGTTTGTTTACACCAAATGAATTTGATACAGTGGGGATAGAATGAGCATTCGCTCGTCTGATGTAAATCGGCCTTTACTTCCTACTTATTTACTACCTGCGCCCCGCCATTTTAACCGTGCCGTTGTAGTTGTTTTTTAGGTGTGTTACTCAATAGCGTTGCAGTGTCTAAACGGATCGAGCTGAAATTTAGAACATGGTTAGAATATAGTCTTGAATAACACCATTTTTGTCCCATCAGATGACGGGAATGGGAACAACCCGGGTAAAATCACGCGGCGCTGCTTGTTTAAAAATAAAATTACTTAATATTTCTTAATATATATAAATCTCCTGTCACGATGTTTGTCCGCGATGGATTCCTAAACTACTTAACCGATTTTAAATTAAATTGGCACACCGCGAGCAGTCTGGTCCAACTTGAGAGATAGGATAGTTTTTATTTCGATTAATAGTCTTTAAGGCGCTGAATAGAGCCAAATGGCACTTTTTAAACACATTTTTAGCAAAATGTATAGGGTTTGAGATGTTGAATAAAATATATGTTATTCTTGAACATATTTATAAGGGAACCATTGCTTTCAAAACACGATTTGTAAAAGATATCTTGACAAGAAAAAATCGTAAACTAACCTCTAAAATGAGTTTTAAACGTAAATATCTGTGTTATTAATGAACATACATTATTCAAATTTTAAAGATTAACGTATTATTTCTTAATAAAGGGCAAGGATGTTTTATATTTTAGATTAAGTTGTTTAATTCGCATTAATTAATTGTTTTTTAATACGCTAACTCGACCGAACCGGCCTGAGTCTTGCTTCTCGCTCACTACTATGAAGTCCGGCAGAAAGCGCTGATGCGCCGTGCAGGAAGGACGCTACGTCGCGTCGCTTCGCTGCGCGGCACTCGCTATTCAAAAAAATAAAAATTCTCACAAATGGAATGCAGAAACGTCAAGAGAGGTCATATGATTTGAAAATTTGACGCGTTGGTTATTAGTAGGTTTAGCTCGATGGTTTAGCATGACCGTGGTGGACGTTTATGACCCTGTGTCCAAATCTTTGAACCGTGATTTTCTTTTTGCATATTTTTTTTCATATTGTTGTTGTATGTTTTCCCTGTAGTTTTCAAGCTTTTATTTTTTAGTTTCACCTGCCCTGAGGCACAGATGAGAATATAGTTAGGTATTATGAAACCCATGAATATCCGTGATGTAACCCGAGGCTTATCATGAAATCTTGCAAATTAAATCTACTTCCCGATTTACAGATTGCGTGAAAATTTGCATAATACTTGTGTAAATTGCAAGACAATAAATAAATTGCAATATGATAATTATGATGCTGATCTGATGATGGAGCTGGAAGGTTGGCATGCCATATCATTGATGTTTAATTCAGATCAATCAATTGTTTTTAAAAAGCTAACTCGACTGAACGGCCCTTCTACCAGCTAATTAAATCGGCAAAAAAATAAAAATGATAAATTCTCACAAACGAAATGCGGAAACGTCAAGAGAGGTCGTATAATTTGAAAATTTGACACGTTGGATATTAGTCGGGTTGGCTCGATGGTTTAGCATGACCGTGGTACGCGTTCATGGCCCTGTGTTCAAATCTCAGAACCGCGAACTTCTTTTTGCATGTTTTTTTTCATATTATTGTATGTTTTCTCTGTAGTTTTTCAAGCTTTTATTTTTTAGTTTTACCTGCCCTGAGGCATAGGTGAGAATATAGTTACTATGGAACAAGACATTAAAACAAGACTAAACTGCAAGACAATTATATGATAATTAATTAATTATGATGCTGATCTGATGATGGAGCTGGAAGGTTGCTATGCCATGCAAAATGTTTAATTCACATCAATCAATTGTTTTTAAAAAGCTAACTCGACTGAACGGCCCTTCTACCAGCTAACTAAATCGGCAAAAAAATAAAAATGATAAACTCTCACAAACGAAATGCGGAACGTCAAGAGAGGTCATATGATTTGAAAATTTGACACGTTGGATATTAGTCGGGTTGGCTCGATGGTTTAGCATGACCGTGGTACGCGTTCATGACCCTGTGTTCAAATCTCAGAACCGTGAACTTCTTTTTGCATGTTTTTTTTCATATTGAGCCGGAAGGTGGTCATAGAAACTCGGTAATTAAACGACATAGCACAACCGAGCTTGGACTCGTTTTCTTTGTCTTAACGAGTACTTTGGTGCTAGATTATTACCAGGGTCTGATGATGGAGCCGGAAGGGGGTCATAGGAACTCAACAATTAAATGACATAACTCCATCGAGTTTGGGCTCATTTCATTTGTCTTAATGAGTACTTTGGTGCTAAATGGTAACAAGGGTCTGATGAAGGTGCTGGAAGATGGTTAAGGGTTGCCAGTAATTAAACGAGTACATTGGTGTTAAAGTCCAAGTCGCTGTTAAAGTCTACGTTATGGCTCATCTATTCGGGAGAACGGTGACTGCCGATTCGGAGCCCCACGCGCACCACTCGATGTTAGCATGTAATGCCGCTAACTTAAAAACGATGAAGGAAAACATCGTGAGGAAACCGAAATGTACCTAGTAAGTACATGTAGGTACCTAGTGTTTTCACCTCATGTGACATTTACCAACCCACACTTGGCCAGCGTGGTGGATTATAACCTAGTCCCAGCCTAGATCTCTCCTTGCGAATGAATGCCTCGAGTCCCAGCAATGAGAACATATAGTGGGTTGTTTACGCAGATTGTAACCGGTTCTGATGATTAAGCTGGAAGATGGCCCTACGTAGTTTAATTTCACAAGATACGTTATTTCTTTAATACTACATTTTTAGATTTGGCGATGAATTGAAAATAAATCGCTGCTTTGAGACTAAAAAGCCACAACTCAAAATTCAGTTATTTTACTTTTCTACTTCTGACGATTTTCTATCATTCTCTATGTATTTTAATGGGATATTACTTTATTATTTCTACGTTGTGTTAAAATTAATAATCATAAGAATAAAATTAATATAAATATGTGGAAGTAGGGTTCCTATAAAATAGACCTGATTTTTTGCCGTTTTCATAGATATTGGTACGGAATCCTTCATTCGTTCATTCGACTTGCACTTGGCTTATTTTAAACACATTTGATATTATCTAATGTTTTATGTAAAAATGCCGTATTAGTCTCTTACCCCTCGAAAGCCCATTAACTACATTAACTACTAAGCTTCGTCGAATCGACGATGCGAATGTGAAAAAAATGATGTAATTTTTAAGTGCGCTGTTGCACCCATTGCTGCTTCTGATTATATGGATTAGTGGCACCATTTCCTTTTTTTTATATATTAAAATTTACCAATCCACATACTCCGGGGTCCGTAGCTTTCATAATTTCAAATCTAATTTATTTTTACATATTTCTTGTATAATCTGAAGAGAAAAATATGGGGGGAGCTGGGAACATTTTGAACCTAATACTAGTGCTCGTCTGTTGTGCCGATCACTATTGGTTGGGATTCCGCAAGTAAATCCGCAAGTTATTACCATTTGCCTAAGCCGCCTCCTCCCGGCCCAGAGCCTCCACTACGGCTGCATTTCTGTCCCTGATGGCCATCTGTAGGTTGAACTCTCGGATGGTCTTCGGTGATGCAGCCAACGCTCGCCGCACGAACCGACCAATGGTGTCATCGGTGTCGTTAGCGTAGTACGTGAAGGTCCCCGTGTGCCGTGAGATTGCAACAACCGCATAGGGCACGCTCTCGTGCAGCTTCATGTTTGCCTTGGTTTTTATTGCGATTACCGACTCATATGTCAGTCCCTGAGCTTCATGAATGGTAAGGATACGTGACTCTGTGCCTGACCCATAACCCTGGTTTGTCAGGGCCTCCTTCTCCTCTTGAGTGTGAACTAAAAAGAGGGTGTTTGGTAGGGTGTTGGGTATTTGCGCTCCCTTGTACCTTTTCTGTTCTAGGGACTTTATACGGGGTGCTGAGGAGTACATACCTGAGTATATTTCCCTCAACGCATATGCTACATCCATCGGATTGCGATGTGTGCAACTCCTGGCTGATTTTTGTTACCAGGTTCGGACGGTGATACCTCATTTCGAAGAGATTTTCCCTGGCGGAGTTAAGACCAATCAAAGTTATATATTATTTTGGATTTTTGTACGGGCTTAGTGACATCGTGTTTTTTTAGCGGCTAAAGATTTATTATCGCTTTTTCGAAATATTACTTAACTTCTAGGGTAATTGTGCTATCAGATTTGCTGTAAGCTGTAAGTCATATCGAAGCTGAGTTATGGCTTTACAAAGTTTTTTTTTTTGGTATTTTTGTATGGATTAGTGGCGTCATTTCCTTTAGCAGCCAAAGATCTGCTGTCACTTTTTGAAAGGGTATTTGTGTAATCAGACACACACGAAAAAGACATGTAAAAAAACACGATGTCACTAAGCCCGTACAAAAATCCAAAAAATAAATAACTTTGATTGGTCATAACTCCGCTCCGATATTACTTGGAGCAAATATTCATTGATACAAGAAAGTGATAACAGATTTTTGGTCGCTAAAAAATACGACGCCACTAGTCCATACAAAAGTACCCAAACGCCTTTGTTGTTGTCCAATTTCACTGATTATATTTTAATTTGAAAAAAAAAATATGAAAGGGCATTGTTCAAAATAGGCTATCCGTGGCCAAAATGTTCTTGATAATTAGATTTTGTAAAAAAAAATATGTATAATTAGGGCATTATTTTAGTACCCAGATAAATAAACTAAAAGTTCATTATACTAGTACATTATGATATAAGTGCGCTAAGTTGATAATTACAGCCGAAGCAATATTGCTACATATAATTAGCAGAGGCTGTAATTATCAAAGCGCACATATGTCATACGACTTTTTAAAACATATTTGCGAGGAAATTAATCAAAATTCAGATGACATTTTCAAATAAAAAAATTGGGAGTCATAGGAACTGCCGATAGAAGGGAAAACTTATTACTCGGAATTTGATCCATCATGGCATGGCCATCTAGAAATGCGTCAGCATTTCCCGTTGGCTCACGCATTTCTAGATGGCTATGCCATGATATTCAGGCTACGCCCTTTCGGCATTTCCCATTGGCTGACGTATTTCACAGATTAACAATGCACGCGCATCAGCGCTGTTTTTTAAAGCAAGGGCCCAAATCAAGCCAGTATGACATTACGACATTAGTAATAAAGTAAATGAATGTTTTTGTGTTATTAAGTTTTGGTCAAAATTAATTAAATTAACAAATTAAATAACTTTCACTGTATTTTATCTTTCATAGTTAATTTTATTCATAAAATGTTTACAACTTTTCTGACATAAAAACTCTTTACTAAGATTTAGTAGTGGTAGGACTCTTAGCAGAGTCCGCCTGGGGAAGTACCACACCTTTGCCAAATATTCTACCGCCAAGCAGTAATGTGCAAACTTTACTGTGTTCCGGTTTGAAGGGCAATGATTCCAGATAAATTACAGGGCTTAGAGACATAATATCTTAGATCTCTGGGTGACGAGCGCAGTGCAGTGCTAGGTAATGATTTAGACTATCATGTTTCAATAGCTGCGTGTTACTGTGCTGTTATGTGGCAGGCATGTTGCTTACCATCAGGCACATGACCTGCTCGTCTCGTCACTCTATGCTATAAAAAAAAAAAAAAAATTACAAGTAGGTACCGTTCGTTTTAGACGGAGCATTTTGAAACCGTGCGTTTTACGTTACATTACCGCACAAGTACGTAATAAGCCACATTACGATACAGAAATTTATATTATATATTATAATATTAATACACTATTATTAAAACTTCGATCAAAGTTACAACGAACTACAAAAACTATGTATACTATGTCTATTATATTACTTGCTGCAACGGAACCCTTCATGGGCGAGTCCAACTTGCACTTGGCCACTTTATTTGTGTAATGGTTTTTCATCGCACCCGCTTTCACTTCACAACGCCACGAAAAACAAAATCATCTACTTGGGCAGTAAAGTTGTCCCACTGCCGGCGAGAAAACGAGTAACTATCACTATTTTCTCGCTCAAGAAACGTACAATAGATATTATACATTCCGTGTACCTAAATAAAAGAGATGCATATATTCAGATACAGACAGTAGTTGATCGCTGACTGTTCATACTCCCGGTGAGTACTCGCTTCACTAGTTTGTCGCTGAGCGACAAGAGCTATGAAAGATAATACTCGCTCAGCGATACTCGCTAAGCGATTAGAACAATCCAAGAGAGCAACCAGCAGTTCATTTCTCTACAGTGCGGATCTGAAAGTACAGGTTTTTACGCCGCGAGCGAGTGATGCGTGTATTTATTTTAAACATAATAGAATAGCATCGATTTTATCCAGACGGTCACTATTGATCTTTAGATCGATATTAAAAAAAATACAAAATGTTGTAGTTTTGTTTAAAAGTAACCACGTCAACGTTCGCATTACGAGTAAATAGTCTTTTTGCTACTACCAAAAGATAATATTCTGATATCAAGTGCTAGAAGCCATCATGTTTAATTTATGATATCAGTGACAGTCAACGTCCACGTTTAGCCCCATGTCCCTTATAAATGAACAATGTCCTTTCTCAGTAAAGTGACTTTTAGATGACATTTGGTTACATTGTATGCAATCATTTCATCTATGATTTGTTATGATGGTGTCATATTTAACTATTATCTGTAAACCGACTTAACCGATTCGTTGCGGAAAACACGGCATCCGTGTCATTCAAGTTTTTATTTTAAGGCGTATGACACGGGAAGCGTGTCATTTTTTATAACCATCGTAACTCGCACAAAATCAACTTTAAAATGTTGCTAAACAGTGTATTTATTATTTTTTATGTAGATTATGGTTGTAGCCTTCGTTTCTGGATATTGATTAATTTGGATAGTTTCAAGGATTAGCTATCTTTTTCAACTGCATTAATATTTATATAAACGATTATGCAAAATTGACATTATGGCACTATATATTATGCTACATTCATAATGACAAAGTAAATTACAGAAAAAAATTATGCGTTTTCAAACAAAGTTAATATTAAAATAAAAAATATTAACTTAGGCATTTGTGACTCATATCCAGTTTGTGTTATTTTTTGTACTTGTAGAAACTGTTTTTTGTCGTGTTTCGTTTTGCTGACCGGTATATGATACGAACTTCTCTTTTTTTCTGCGATGCTGCAGCTCACTATGAGCTGCAGCTTTATTCTCTCAATCTCAAGAATTATCTGTTTATTTCTGAGTGGTTGTTTCATTTTTGTATTTTTTTTATTTTATTGCATAGGTACTCAACACTAGTAAGTATAGGTGAAATTTATATTTTCAAATCATATGTCCGCTATGTCTCATATAATATGGTCCATATAAAAACCCAAAAAAAAAACTTTATCCATTTGACATTTTAAAACCAACTTTTTGCATGATATAAATTCCAAAACTTTTTCCATTGCAATTTATAAATGTTTCATTTTATAAACGTTCCGCATGGTTTAAATAAAAAAAAAATCTTTTGAATTTAAAATATTTTTGTAAAATTTTGTTTGTGGACCTTTCGTTACAAAGCAGCGAAATGGGGTTGTTTCAAAAACTTGTTTTTCGTGTTGTAATGAGCAATAGTTGTGGATTATTAACTTGCGAGCTCGTCTATTGATGATGATGATGATAACTATTATGTTTGTATTAATACACGTATTTAATATAATTGACGACGTGCATAGCGCGTGAAAACACTAGTTCTCGTCCGATCACCGAAGTTAAGCAACACCAGGCGTGGTCAGTACTTGGATGGGTGACCGCCTGGGAACACCACGTAATGTTGGCTTTTTGCTGTAGCTACTTTAATGCAATTAATGTTTATGTCGAATGAATCTATTTGACTTCAAATAGATGAGTGAGTAGCGCTTACAATAATTAAATGAACTTTTTTTCGCTTTCGAGTGCCTATTTGTGATTTTGAAGTTGGTTTAATTTTCTGTATAAAAAGAGTTTATTGTAATTGTAGACCGTACATTATTATTTATAAGCTTTACTAATAGAATTTCGATAATGTTCTTCACAATCTGCAAAAGTGCAAAAAGATATCGAAGGAAACAAAAAGTTATGTTAAATTAATTACAAAATATTTTAAAAGCGCCATCTATGAGCTTGGAGCGGTAACTTTTTGTTTCCACGTTTTGTTCAATACTAATAATGTCGCCGGCTGGACGCGGTTTAGTTTGGTGGCGCTGTCTTATCGAAGTAGTAAATAGGCGTGGCTTAATTTCGAATTCGTGAATTTCAGTTAGCTGTTGTCAGCACCTTAAATGACAATATCCGAGCGCAGCCGGAATGGGCCGCTAGTAATATTATAAATATCAATGTTTGTATGTTTGAGGCTCAATCAAGTCGTAACGTCTGAACGGACCGGCCTGAAATTTAAAACACCGTTAGATTATAGTCTGGAAGAACACAAATATGCCTTTTATCCCATGAAAATAACGGGAATGGGTACTGTGCGGGTAAGCCCACGGGACGATGCCTATGAATGATAAAAACGTCTTGTCTGTGGAATAAGTTTCAGGAGCAATTTTTCCCCGATCGCGATGGTTAAAATCTTGGTGTCTTCAAATCGAGAATTAATTAATTCCTTCTTGGTACACTCTTTCGTAGACTGCGTCATCGTTTGAGACCAGACGAGATGGCGGTCAAGTCTCATCATAGTTATTTTTATAGTATAGAGTGACAAAACGAGCAGACCATGTGCCTGATGGTAAACACGCACGCAGGACACGCAGCTATTGGAACATGAAGAGTCCAAATCATTACCCAGCGCTGCACTGCGTTCATCACCCAGAGATATAAGAAATTGTATGCCTATGCCCTCTAATTTCTACAAACTACAAACATTGTCCTTCAAACTGAAATACTGTAATGTCTGCAGATTACTGCTTGGCGGTAGAATAACTGGCAAAGTTGTGGTACTTCCCCAGAAAGACTCTGCAAAGAGTCCTACCTCTACAAATCACTTGTTAAAAATTTGCAATCATAGAGCCCGTTGATAAAAAAAAATTGACATTTAATTCAAAATTTTAGCATTAAACAACGCTAATATTGCACCATACATCCCCTGATTAGCAACAGTTAAGTACTGCTGTGATGCATGTCTCTGACACCAACACAAGATTTCACCCATCAAAAAACACGTACGGCCCACTCCGACACTATGACAATACGCTGTCGCCGCCGCCCGATATTTTTCTATTTTAACTTTGTTCAACATAGCTATGTTGAACGCCTCACGTAAACGCCAAACACCTTCAGCGTAGCTAGATAGATACACTTTATGGAACACACCAAAAAAATAGAACTAGTCACACTTTATAAACTTAAAAGCTAGTGTGACAATTGGCGGCACTATCGCATTTGGAGGAAACAATGAATTGACGTATATCCTACCAATATAAACCTAATTATAATAAGACTAGCTGAACTGTGTGCGCGTTGCTACGCCATCTATCGAAAGTTGGTCTTACCAATTCAAATTTTGAACAAATTCGGTTACCTTAGGTTCTAATGACGCAACCTTTAAAATATAGACACAAACATGTTGTCATGCAACGAAACCTCCCAAAAAGCTATATCTTTTCCGTTTTTTTTTACAATTTTCATTCATGCTCCGCTCCTGTTGTAAGTAGCGTAATACTAAATACTAATAGCCTATAGCCTTCCTCGATAAATTGACTATCCAACAGAGAAATAATCTTTCAATTCGGACCAGTAGTTCCCGAGATCCTTGCGTTCAAACAAACAAACTCTTCAGCTTTATAATATTAGTATAGAAAGCGTAATACAGGCTATTTGCCTAACCCTGCGTACTCACATCTCATAACATATTTACCGCAACAGCACTGCACTACACTCTTCCAATGTAGCTACGGCTATTACCGGTAATGCACGGCTGACCTGCCATACAATTTCAGAATGTAAGCACATTTCTGTATTAAATGTACTACTGCGAACTAAATCGCACACGGTTCTGTTTTCTATTGTTTCAATGTACTCGCTTTGTTCCGTTTTCTGTTATGTACCAAGGGGTTAGAAAGTTAGAAACAGACATTTTGGAGTAGTATTTTGTCTAAGTCATAAGTGATCGAGACTTAGCGATTCCAAAATAATAGTTTTAAATCATCATCACTACATAGTATAAAACAAAGTCACTTTCCCCATCTGTCCGTCCTTATACACATAGGTATGCTTAGATCTTTTAAATCACCAATAATTTTAATGCAGGTTTTTTAATAGACAGAGTGATTCAAAAGGAAGGTTTATATGTGTAATACGTGTATAAAATAGCAGAGAAACACTGATATTTTTTAAAGTTTCTAATGTAATGTCATAAATAAACACTTTTTTGCGCTTACACTGTGAACGCTGGCTGAACCATATGAGCTAGCTAGGTCAAAACAATGTACAGCAGTATTGTACCCCTTTAAAACCCCCTTTGTACCCCTTTGGGGGTCTACTGCTTAACTAAAACTGTCTTAGCTTTGATGTTTATCTTCCTTTTCTTTTCGTTGAAATGATAGAGACAGCAATAGCAAAGCCATAGCCGATTCAGTTAGGCGGTAGAAGGGCTGGTCTCAAGTGGCCTGTACAGTGGTTAGCCAATTTTTTGGTTGGTGCAGAAGGAGCGTTAGTAAATAGATAATTTAAATTAAATGAGTATAACTTCTTTCACACTTCCCTTCTTGTACATATATAAGCACGCAAATATGAGTGTGTTTTTGTGCTTGTATATTATCAACGATAATAATAGGTAGAGATCTTATTTACACATTTAGATGTAGAGGCATGTTTTAATTGTAAAGATTACTAATTTAATCGAGTAAGTGGCTGAAATTTACTTTTTTACAAACAACTTGCTACACCATGTGGTGTAACCTGCAGTTCAAGTAAACTTTGTCGAATTTATTTTATTTTCGTTGTTTTTTTTTTCTAAATTATAATTTATGTTGCTGTAGTTAGGTATTCTTTATAGCATCAGCTATTTTGCGAGAAGGCCCAGAATCCCAACAGTGGGGACAACATTCCCAACATACAGCCTAAGAGCAAAGCCGGTAGGATAATGTTCTATATCGCCTTTTAAAACGTTTTTTTATTGGCATGTACACATTTAATCACGATCTAAATTTTACGATTTAATTCTCGATGATTAACATAATTATTTTTATCCAACAAAACAAAAACCGCATTCAGTTTAAAATCATTAACAAACATTCGAATAAATTTTATAATTTGTAGGCTTGTCCAGCTAAATGTAGTCAAAATTTAGATTTTTGTCGATATTTCAAAAACTGCAACACCGATTTCGATTAAATTAACATAAGACCACCTCTAAAGTATCTAACAAAAAAATTCAAATTTATCAGAGCCATGTACAGTAAAAAAATCACACAACCGAATTTAGAATCTGCTCCTTTTTCTAAAGTCGTTTAAAATTAGTTCTAAATGCGAAAGCTTAAAAACTTTATCTTTGATTGGCCGTAAGAGTACTAAATGACCAGCAGGGATTAGAAGTGAGCAAAAGTGAAACTTCAACAATAGATCACGTAGAAATGTACGGTACGATCGTCTGAATTTGTAAAGGGGGTAGGTCCAGCCGTCTATCTCGAGTTCGCGGTAGAATGGGCGCAGCGTTCGGTCTGTCCATCTAGTCACCAGAGACGGACTTGAAGCATCGTGGCTAAAAGCGGCAACTGACCTATAACATTTTATCGTAACGTAACATTACGTTACGGCGAAATGTTACAGGTCAGTACAGCGAGTCGATCCGCTCGCTGTGAGCACCACTCGTAAGTCGGCCTACTACCACCCATACACTGTGAATATTCCCAAAATCCGTACAAAACGTAATCCACGTACGTCAACGTACGTTTGAATCAACGTACTTTTCTCGTACGTACAGCTTTAGAGTGGAATAGGTTGCCGGCCTCCTTGTTCCCTGAGAGATACAATCTAGAAATTTTCTAGGTCTGAGTGAATAGGTATTTTTTAGGTCAACGTGCGTCATCTTCCACCACACCGTCGCTTACCATCAGGCGAGTTGGGGGTCAAACGCGGACCTATACGCGATTTAAAAAAAACTTGGTTGTCGGTGTTTTCGCGAATACCTTTGAGTGTTACGTTGCGCCCTGATTTTAGGTCAGTACAACCCCTAGCGATTACCAATGCCGGAGCGCAATCGAGCATAGTATTCGAGCAAGGGTACAGGTCAGTCGGGTAATACCGTAACGTAACACGCTTGCCTTGAACATACGATACGGCCAAAATGCTCATGTCAGTCGCCACCTTAAAAGTTCTATGAGACTCCTGTTAACTGATCATAGCTGTTTTATTTATGGACTTTTAATTGTCTTCTTTAGATAAAATTACATACTTAACAATAGGTAGATTCTACAATTATATTCCTAATATCCCAAACTAGGTGTAAAGCACACCTGTATTTTGGGTATTAGTCCTTTACATACTTAACAATAGGTAGATTCTACAATTATATTCCTAATATCCCAAACTAGGTGTAAAGCACACCTGTATTTTGGGTATTAGTCCTATTCGTTTTTACATCAATTCATGTAGATTACAGAAAAAATTATACATAAGAAATTTAAAAATTCATGTCAATCAGTTATGATATATATTAAGAAAGGAAGCTTAAAATTTTAGTAATATCAATGTGTAAATATAAAATTAACATTAAAACTCACAACCACCAAAATCAATATTTGAATTAGCAGTAAAAAAAATAATATAATCAAGTATTACATTATTATGTCACAATGGATATGTATATTAGGTACCTATGTATGTCGCCGTAAAATTGTAAACAATTGTCAGTTTATAATAAAACACGTGAGAATCTATGTTTGTAAAATATTGCGACGTTATATGATACACTAACGTAATCGACCGTAGGTTTAAAATATCTCACGCTATATGACTGTACCCAAACTACAATCTCTGATTGTACCTACATATATGGGTATATAGGTCACAATAGCATTGTAAATACCATTAGATAATAAAGTAACCAAACCCACCCTAACATAGGATTACAATCCCACGCCTTAAATTATAATATCCTGACCTGACGGTGCATACAATTTCAATGTGGCAGATACAAGAGGCAAGTAGGTATGTTGTTTACCATCAGGTGCATATTTTTTAGTCAGCCCGTTACTCTGTACTTAAATAAAAGCGGCCAAATGCGAATCGGACTCACCCATGAAGGGTTCCGTAGCAGCAAGTAACATAATGCTGAAGTTCTTGTAGTTGTAACTTTGATCAATGTTTTAATAATAGTGTATTTATGACGTATTAAAAAAACTACTTACTAGATTGGGTTCAAACCAATTTTTGGTGGAAGTTTGCATTGTAATCTACATCATATTTATTTTTAATTCCATCATTCCTTTATTTTAGAAATTACAGGATGACACATTTTACCATTTTGGAAGTGTGTCTCGCGCAAATTATTTTTGAAAACCAGTCCTATCCATAGACACCCCACACGTATGGGTTAGATTAAAAAAACAAATTTTGAGTTTCAATTCTAAGTATGGCGCACCCCAATTTATTGTATTTTTAATATTTTTGTGTAAAAATCTTAATGCGGCTCACATAATACATCTCCTTACCAAGTTTTATCAGTATAGTTCTAATATTTAGTTTCGGAAATAAGTGGCTATGACTTACGGGCGGACAGACAACATTCCCCTGTAACGTCTAAACTAAGAGAATTATAACACTAAAAAATATATAAGTATTATGTATATTATCATACATACTTTCACTGAAAATTAGTTTGAACTCGATCTATATTTTTTAGTACGTCATAATACCCTATTATTAAAACATCGGTCAAAGTTACAACGAACTTATGTTTTATGTTAGGTACTTGCTCCTAAGGAACCCTTCATGGGCAAATCAGACTCGTGCTTGACTGCTTTTTGTTTTTTTATATTAGCGCGCTCAACGCACGATCCTGCTACCAACATTTTGTCTTATTTATTATTGATATTATTATTGATTACTTACGATGTTTTCCTTCAACATATGAAACCAGTGACGTGGTAACAACAAATTGGTGTGCCTGCACTACACAAAAAACACTCGAAAGTTAATGTTGGATTCGTATAATAATAACGCTTGTTAATTTTAAATAAACGACTGAAAGGGTTTATTTTGGTTCATCCATTGCAATCTATCCCTGGATTCGTCCACGCTTCTAACTAATGTCTAGTCTGACTGGCATCTACTTTATACCGGGCTGGGAATCTGGACGGGCACTGCGTTAGCTGTAAGTAACATTCTACTGTAGATAGATCGCATCGCGAGAATTAAACACACCTTTGCCAGTTATTCTACCGTCAAGCAGTAAAGTGAAAACCATACTGAGTTCCAATTTGATGAGCAAAGTATCCTGTGAAATTACTGTGCTGTTATGTGTAGGCATGTTGCTTACCATCAGGCAGATCTATTTATGTCCTGCTAGTGTCGTCACTCTATAATATCATTTAATAAACTACCGAACAACGTGGTTGTTATTACTAATTATATTCAAAACAAAGTGTATGTACCTACTTATACGTAAACACGCAAGAAATTAATAGATACAAACTTTTTCTCATTTTTCTCATTTAGTTTTCTTTTCTTGCGGTAGAAGAACAAATTGGCTATCTCTGTAACCTGATGCTCTTGATAGTGCAACATATACCAAGTTCTCCGTATAATAAAAATAGGTAAAAAAACTTTTTAAGTTAAACGGTTTTATGTTAAACATACATTGCAATGTTTAAGATAAATGTACTAAAAACCAAAAAATAATAAAATAGATACAGTCGTGGGAATTATAAACATATGCATAGACTAGACTAAAATAAAACCGTGGGGCACGTCAATTGTCTACAAATTATCGACTTAATGTGTGATAGAAGAATCGTTTAATTCGTCGTTAGGCAGTTGGCCCGTAGACGGTGAGGAAATTACTTACTATTTTCTTGCTTATGGAAATTCCAATAGTTATACACTCCATGTAAATAAAAGAGATGTTTCAACTAGTTTATCGTTGGACATTCACACTGCTGGCTGGCGAGGAATCGTTTCACTGCTCGTAGTTTGTCTTTAATCGACAAAACATATGATAAAAGTACTAGTCGCTCACCACTATGAAACCCTAAAACTCGCTTATAATCGAGCTTGTTAGCTTGTTTCCACATTCTAGCCCTACTTATCACACGTCCATCGTTGTCGGTTGAACAACTGCCTAATTATAGTGTAACATTACAAAACAATCATTTTAATCAACGATTGTAGACAATTGACGTGCCCCACGGTTTTATTTTAGTCTAGTCTATGCATATGTTTATAATTCCCACGACTGTATCTATTTTATTATTTTTTGGTTTTTAGTACATTTATCTTAAACATTGCAATGTATGTTTAACATAAAACCGTTTAACTTAAAAAGTTTTTTTACCTATTTTTATTTTCTAGTTTTTAGTTTTTATTTCGCATGCTGTTTAATTCATTTAGTGCTTCATTATTGCAAGGTTTCTTGCCCGTTAGTTTATTGCAGTCCAACTCCTCTATACGTAGTCCCTGCAAAGATCTTACTCTACTAAGAGCCACGAAGGCTTGACCTTCTTCAAACAGTTTCGCACCTAAGTATACGACTGCGTGATCCACAGTGCTGCCCTGCATTTTATGTATTGTAGAAGCCCATGATAGTATTAAAGGCAACATTCTTCTTTCAGCCGTCTCGTAATTGTACTTAGCTGGAAACTGTATGGCTTTCGGGTGTATAAGATGTACTCCGTCTCTTGCGAAATCAATTCGGACGGAAGGTACATCTGTTGCATACATCTGAGTTCGATGAAATTGAGGCCAAACGATTTCGTTGATGTAGCCTATAGCGCCATTTACTAATCCCTTTGAAACGTCAATATTGGACCGTAGCATGACTTTTGCCCCCCCAAATATTTCCAGTTCCGCTGGTAAACCCCCAGTTTTGTTGATATCAGCTGGTATTATAGTAGCTATATCCACATTGTCTGCATTTCGTGTGGCGTGTACTAGCTGATGTGGCTGCGCCCATCTTAAATATTGAGGTTGTATAGTGCACTGTATTCTTCTGGTCAAGCCCTTTTATTTGATACCCATGTTGATGGGATTGATAAAACCTAAGTTATCCGCCATTTTGTAGAGGCCGCCATCTTGGATTTAAATTTTATATAGTACATTGTATTCTACTGGTTGAGCACTTTCATTTGATACCCATATTGATGGGATTGATAAAACCTACGTTATCCGCCATTTTGTAGCGGCCGCCATCTTGGATTTAATTTTTTTATAGTATATTGTATTCTGCTTGTTGAACCCTTGCATTTGATACCCATGTTGATGGGATTGATAAAACCTACGTTATCCGCTATTTTGTAGCGGCCGCCATCTTGGATTTCAATTTTTTATAGTATATTGTATTCTACTTGTTGAGCCCTTTCATTTGATATCCATATTGATGGGATTAATAAAACATAAGTTATCCGCCATTTTGTAGCGGCGGCCATCTTGAATTTATAATGATAATGAATAAACATAATTGTATTGTCACCAAAATCCAAAGTGTATACAAAGTTTCAGATTAATCGGTTGACAGGAAGAGGGTGAAATTTGAATTACTAAATTTGACCCAAGAATAAATAATAAATAAAACAAACGGGGTGAGCTAAGTAAAACCGTTTAAAAATCAGTCTCAGCGTGATTCGATTCCTAGGTGCTTAAATGTTTGCTCCTGTGCTTTAATGATAGTTACAGCAAATGACTTCTTAACAGGAAATTGTATTACAATTTTGAAATTAAAAGGCAACGGGTACCATTTTATGTAGAGGTAATGCATTAACATACCCTTCCGCTTGAAGGGAAAGGTCAATTTGTGTCGGATTTGACACCATGAGTGGTGTCCTACCGACTAAAACCTCCGCAGTATTTTGCCACACATGGCCCGATCACGTGAATGCTCTCGCACTCTTTTGCGAACCCGCCACGGGACAATGCACGCCGTGATCACTTTCGGTGACCAACCGTGGGAGCCAGACGTCCTCACTTCTGGACACCCTTGGTCTCCTGCGGCGGGCCTAATGCTTGGCCTTATCACCTATCACCATCCAGCTGAAAAGTACGGGGACAGCAGCTCACCGATATACCGGTACACCTCTTCCTCTACAGCCCCACCGCATCCGCCATCATACTGCAGTAGGCACGGACTACGGCGCACCGTAATACCGGTATTCCTCTCCAGCCAAGGTATCTCCTCTACAGCCACAGTACTTACCACCAAGCATCACGGCACGTCTCAGTCCTGCCGGCACCGTCTGCGCCGCGCAACTCCCTCCTGACCGCGTCGCTTGGACCACAAGGCTTGGAGCCCATAGCCCTGGCGAGCAGTCCCACTGCGGGTTTCTCTTAGCTTCATTGTGGCTAACCAGGCCACTGCTACTGGACCCCGCCTCGTCAATGTGGGAGCTCTTCGAGAAGTAAGCAAATCGTATCTCGTAGAGCAATCGGCGGCCGACCGCCGTCTTCTTTCTATTTGTCGTGATCTTTTATTTCATAAGTAGTTGGATTTTTTTTTTTTTTTTTTTTTTTCTAAAATTATTCACCAAGTATCCTTGGATCCTAACGCTTATTACAATCTAGCCTAATTTATTAAGTCTAGGCTAATGAGTAATTTATATCTAACTTAAATTGCTACATAGTTTATACATAAGAAGGTGCCCATCAGCACTTTTCTTATTGACACTGTTAAGGGGAAGTCACTTCTTTCACTTGACTTAGCACATTTAATTGTTTTATATTGTATTGCACTGACACTGCACTATACTAACTCAAAAGGTTTTGTTCTTTTAAGTCTTCTCACTGTGTCCGTGTTATCAAGGAGCTGGATAGCCTCGACATTCACATGATGATGAAGCCTGCGTTCATGTGCTTCTGCGTACTTCTTTATCACTTTGCCGACAAGATCCATTCCAAGATCTCGATGAATGTCGGCATTTCTCACATACCAGGGCGCATTGACAATATCCCTGAGTACTTTGTTTTGAAAGCGTTGTATTATCTCGATGTTGCTATTTTTGGTACAGCCCCACAACTGTATACCATAAGTCCACACTGGCATTAGGACTTGTTTATATAATAATATTTTGTTATGTATTGACAGCACGGAGTTTCTACCAAGTAACCAATACATGTTTTTGTAGCGTATAGCTAGTTCCTCTCTCTTTTTTTTTGACGTGAGTTTTCCAGCGTAACTTCGCATCTAGAGTCATGCCTAAATATTTGGCTTTATTTTCGTATGGTATACATTGTCCATTTATGAATACTGGATGATATTGTTTTTTCTTGTTTGTGAAGTCTATGTGAACAGTTTTGGACTCATTTAGCTTAATACGTCACATTTTTGTCCAGTCATGTATTTTATTAACTGCTATTTGCACCCTCTCTGTGGCTTCTGCGTGGGTGTCACCTATTGCCAGGATAGCAGTGTCATTTGCGAAGGTTGCGATAGTGCTGTTGTCTAAAGCTGGGATATCACTAGTATACAACAAGTAAAGTACAGGCCCAAGTACACTTCCTTGTGGTACTCCAGCTTTAATTTGTTTTAGCGACGAATATGAGTCTTCTTGTTTAATTCTAAATAATCTGTTCGAAATATATGATGTTAAAATATCAGAAAATTGTTTAGGTAACAGTAATTTTAATTTGTGTGTTAGCCCTTCATGCCACACTTTGTCGAATGCTTGCGCTACATCTAAAAATATTGTAGAGCACAATTTTTTTTCTTCAAGGGTTTGCTCTATGGTTTTAGTGATTCTATGAACCTGATCTATCGTAGAATGTTTTTGTCTGAACCCAAACTGATGATCTGGTATCAAGTTTTTGTGTTCTATGATTGGCTTCAGTCTCTTGAGCAAAAGTTTTTCAAACAGTTTTGAAATGATAGGCAACAGAGATATGGGCCTATATGACGCTGCTTCCTGAGGAGGCTTGCTAGGTTTTGCTATCATTATCACTTCAGCTACTTTCCATAAGTCAGGCACATACCTCAGTCTGAAGGCAGCATTGATAAGTGTGGTAAGTTTAACTATAGCTTTACGTGGTAGATGTCGTATGATGTCTCCCGTGATTAGATCATATCCGGGTGATTTCTTCGGTTTTATTCTTAATTTTATCTCATTGAAGACTTCTTTAGGAGTAACAAGCTTTATCTCCAGATCATCTTGTATTGCTTGATCTAGATTAGATAGATTTACAGCTGTTGCGGCTCTTTCGTTAGGTTGGAAGATTTTTTCCAAGTGTTGAGCAAATCTTTGGGCTTTTTGTTCATTGCTAATGGCCCACTTTCCATCCAGCTCTTTTATAGGGGGAATATGGGCAGTTGGTCTTTTCATGTTTTTAGTTGCCTTCCAAAGTGAGTAGTTAGTACTGCTGTCACAAGACAACTGTTGAAGGTAGGCTTTCATGGAGTTGTCCTGATAGTTTTTTATTGCTCTTTGAAGTTTTGTAGTGAGTTGGTTCAGCAAATTTTTGTCATTTGGACAGCATGATGCCATGTTTTTCGTTGTTTTCTCTTTGTAGCCAGTAGTTGCATAATTTCATGAGGGTAGTTAGTACCACTGGCTCTTTTTTTCATGGGTGGTGTATTTTTCCAGGCTGTCTGTTGTATGTTTTCTACAAAAATGTCAGTCTCTTTGTCTAATTCTTCCGGTGTCTTAAGTGAAACGTTAAGATCTATTATGCAATCTAAGTCTATCTGGAAGCTTTCCCAGTCTGTGTGCTTATTTACTAGACTTAATTTACTATCTCTGTATATAAATTTGTCACATATCGATAAAAATATAGGAGAGTGATCTGAGCTCATATTAAATGATGGGTTTATGTCTAAATAAGCTCTTGATATGTTCCTATAAACAAAAAAGTCTATAAGATCAGGCATTTTCTTCGGATTAGTTGGCCAGTACGTTGGTTGACCTGTAGAGATAGAGTCTCCTTTAATTTGTTTAATTGCAGACAGAAGCTCCTTCCCTTTTGTGTTAGTGAGTCGGGAGCCCCAATATAAATTTTTGGCATTAAAATCTCCTCCAACAATAAACTTGTCTCTGTATTGCTTAAAGAAATTTAAATATTGTTCTCTTTTTATAGCATGTTTTGGTGGGCAGTAGACAGACGCAATCGTGAGCTTATACAGTTTTGTTTTGATACAAACAGCCACTGACTGAATCTCTTTTTCTTCATTTTTGAATTCCTCATATTGGTATAGGTTTTCTTTTACTATTACTGCACTGCCACCCATGGCTGTATTATCAGGATGGAGCGCATGATATACTTTGTAACCTTTGAATGTGACATAGGATTGTTTGGTGAAGTGCATCTCCGAAATCAAGCAAATGTCAATCTTTTTTGTATCTAGAACAACTTGCAACTCTTTTTGATGTTGAAGTAGTCCATTAGAATTCCAAGCCATAATAGTTAAGTTATGCATTACTTATTATTTCTAAAAACAGCTGGATTTTTGCTGTTCTCAAGTATTTTTAGTCGGCCATCAAACGAGCTCATTAGTACAAGAATCTGATCTAATTTGTTATCACTATTTATATTCTTAGAATTGTTAATATTTGTAAATGTAGCTTGCGCATATGTTACATCTTTATTTATGGGTCGGCTCATTGAGACGGTTGATTTGTTCGCAGTACAGCTTTTATTAGGTAGTCGTTGCTGACTAGGGTTGACAATATGAGACTTTTTCAATGTCTTATTTTTAAGGTTTTGGAACTCCTTAGCTACTATGCATCCTCTGTAACTGGCGGGATGAGGTGCACCGCAGTGTATGCACTTCGGTTTTGCTTCTGCTGGTTTATCGCAGTCTCTTGTTAGATGCTTTCCAGTGCATTTGACGCATCTGGGCTCTCTAGAACAGTATTTTTGCGCATAGTTCTTAAAGGTTGTATTTCAATTTTACATCCCAATACGGTTTTAATTCCGTATATTTTGTTAATATCTTCTTCTTTTGAGAAAGTTAGTACGAACATGTTGAGTGGTTCCTTGTTCTTCCATCTCAATTTATTTGTTGCACTTTCAATCTTATAGCCTTGATGCTTTAGATCTTCTACAATCCTATCTGGCTTGCATGTTGAGTGTAGTTTTTTGGCCATTACTCTTATAGGTCTTTCTTGTTTATTCTCAAAAGAGTACCATAGCCATTTTTTTTCATTCAAGAATTTAATTATGGCTCTATATGCATCTTCGTTAGCTGCGTTTATTTTAACGTTATCTCCGTTCATCATTTTGACTTGGAATGTCTTCCCTGGTTGGCTTTTTGATAGGTCATCAAAAAAAGTTTGATAATTTGTGACGTCATCGATTATAATGGGTGGTGGCTGTGGGACCTTTTTGGCTACCTTTTCTGGATCTGCTCTGATGCAGTTTTTTCCTTGAGGTGATGGAGTGACTGGAGTGGGTGACGTGTTAATTTTCCTTTTTTTCCTGGACTTCTCTCTGATCCACTCTGTTTCTCTGGCTAGTTCATCGTCATCCGTGCAGTAGTCCACGGGTTGTGTAGAACTTACTTTCGTATCTGTCTGGGATAGGGCTTTCTCATTTTTCAAAACCTTGACTTGTTCTTGGAGGTTTTCTATTTCTTTCTGAAGGGTTTTTAAGACCCCTTCTAATTTTTCCCGTTCTGCTTTTTCTTCGCGGTAATGTTTATATAACAGATGCTCATTTTCCGTTATTAATTTCATCGGGCTGTTTTTTGAACTGTCCATTAGTTATGTAGATTTAACTTCGCCTTAATAAAATTAGTCACGGCTTGCCGCGATAGGCATCGCATGTCAGTATCTAGGTCATATTTGACTCACCTGACCGCGGGCGACGACCGTCGTTGTTATGATTTGTCAGCGGACACTGCACTGGTTGCGCGCGAATTACAAGGCGCGTCTGTTCTTTCCGAGCAATAAACACGAATTGTAAATAGTTGGAAATTATGCGCATTTTTTTATGTGGGCGAACAATTACGCACGGTCACACATTGACATAGTGGGATATGTCGGGATCAACATTACGGACGGATATGGCACCCGTACCGACAAAACCCGGGTTTCTCCAGCCGTGGGTTGGCAGCAGAGTCTTGGGACAACTATCGCACTCGACCGCGAATCTGCCATTGTCGCCGTCTTTTGCGAGCACACCTCGCGGAAGGCGTCCGAACCACCGCATTTGGTTCCAGTGACGCGTCAGAAACCAGCGACGCGTCACGTTTTCGGGAAATCATATCCCTAGGTGCGGTGCCGGACCGCCCTAAACAACCGACACCCCAGACAATCTAGTGGAAACAGGATCCGAGTCAAGTGCACCTCTAGGATCGCTTCCGTGTCCACTTTCGCCTCATTGGATGAGACCTGCCTCTCAGGTCATGGCGTGCTCTCGCTTCTCCAACTCACACGACCTTTCACTGTTCAACTTCTTGGCTAAGACGGCCGAGAGCGAGAGGTTCGCCATCACGACCACGGCTAGAGATTCCCCATCACAACCGCGGCTAGAGATGAACGCGGTCCACCTCTGTGGCTACATTACCTCGAGGACCCTCATCTGGAAGACAAGGCTAAGAAACATCGCTGGACCACGTGATCACAATAAAGTAGTATATAATTTTGTTGCAGAGTTGTTTTAAAACTACAGATATTTGCTAAAGTATTCATAAATACAAATAATGTCAAGGGAAATTTTGCTCTAAATTATATGTAATAATGTATTTATTCGGATAAATATTAATGTCATGTAGATGAAAATTATATCCAAACAATGTATTCTACTTCTTCTTCTTTTTTCTTGTGGCTTCCATTCGGTAAGAGGTATCACCGCAATTGTATTACACTTAAAACATTGAGAGTATCGTTAATGTTCTTCATTGGAGTATGATTTTTCATTCAGGTGATCAATCTTCTTCTTCAGATTATCATGAGCTAAAAACAAATAATAGTTTGTCGGAAAAACCCTTTAGCGTAAAATTGAGGTAGCAGGATTCTTGCTTTAAGTACTTCCATTGTTCGATTGTATGAATAGTTATGTTATTGTATAAAAAACCAACCGACAACATAAACAACAATAGGTATACAAAATAAATAAGAGAGATATAAAATTTGGTATTACAAAACTACGTAAATATGCAACAATGCATTGCTGTCGAATAAATTTGATTCACAGATCATTGACAGATCACTAACTAATTTGATTACTTCAAATGACACAAACTTCAAATAAATATAGACACGTGCTCTCACAGCAAATCTCACAGACTTCAGCGACCAAAGAGAATGTAAATTCACGGAACTAAAGCCACAGACTAATCTACTAAAGCTCTCAGAAAGCAATATTTTTCCCGTTTTTGTTACATTTTTCATTCATCCTCTGCTCCTGTTATGCTCTGCTCCATGCCAAATCATTACATCAACACAACTATAATTAACTGTGGGTACAATTTTATTAATCCTAATAATATTAAAATTAACAATATTTGGATGTTTTTTACTCAATCAGGTCGTAACTTCTGAACGAATATGGCTGAAATACAGTAAGATTAAAGTCAGGAATATTATGCTATTTTTCATCGCGGCAAAATAATGAGACCGAGGGTACAGTAACTATGCGGGTAAAACTGTGGGGCGCCAATTGAAAACCTTCGAGAAAGTCTACTTGTAAAAGGAACATAAATATTACAATAACTGCATCATATATTAGAATGACGAGCTTATTTTAGTAATAAAAGAATATTCTTACTTCATAGGGTACCTAAGTAGTGATATTACCTATGTTGTTTGACATCTGAACAAAATATTTGAATCTCAAAATCTAAAAAACTCAACTAGAAAAGACAAAGACAAAGACAACTCATCTGAAGCGTGTAAGTTTTGATTTAGCTCCGCTACGTAGGCGCGATTTCCACGGGTGGCCAGTCCGTCAAACGTTGTGGCCGGAGGGTCAAACGCTTATTCAACAAAAGCCAACATGTTAAGGGCCAGTTCGCCTTTACGACGGCAAACTGTAGGTACCAAGAACAAATAAGACAGTTGTACATCTCCAAAAAAAAATAGAGAGTAGTTTGTTAAATTCAAATAAACATTGTTGGACATTTCGTACACAAGACAATTATAGCATCGATATAAATCAATGGATGTGCCCTCGCAAACGTCAGGCGCCCTGAATTATGTTATTGTTGAGAAGAGTGAGCTCACTCTTTCCGTTTTAGTCGATTGTAGGAAGCGGTGCACGGCGGACGTTTTTACCTATCGCTATTCGTTGTCAACAACCAAAATAAGTAGAACCGCAACATACCTCACCGCTAGCGATTCCAGAGGTCAAGTAGATTGGTAGTTGTAAGCCACTGTAAAGATAAAACATTTTACATGTCTAGGTGACGAGTCCAGTGCAAGATAAAGATTTGGACTCTGTTCTAATAGCTGCGTGCTACTTTGCACTGTTATGGGCAGGCATATCGCTTACCATCATACACGTCTTGCTCGTCTTGTCACTCTGAAATATAAAAACAAATTGATACTTTTCTTGGAGTTATTCATAAAATTCCAAATACATTAATTTTAGTGGAATTAGTAAGCATGTTTTGTATTAAGTTTTGTAACTGCCGTCTAACTTGTCTCAGAGATCTTGACCAAGCACGTTTGCTGTTCCAACAAACAGACAGCCCTTTGGGGAGGCCTTTGGGAACCCTACATAATTAAAGGAGCTCATGTTTGCTAGAGACCTGCGAATCACTTATTTACCTTTCCGGTGGTATTTCCGTGTTTAACCCACGCTTTGTGCTAAGTACGGATACATCATAACGATTACTAAAGTTTTCTACAATTTAAATAACGACAATCTTATTTTTTTAGAAGTAAACTAAAAATTTACTTCCATAAAAACTGAGACCAAATTTCATAATATTATCCAGATAAAGGTATGCATATTTTACAATTTTGTAGATATTTCAAAAACAACTTCACCAAAAATATGTATAAAAACTTACCTCTAACCTTTGATTTACCAAATAAAATAAAAACATTAAAATCGTTTCACCATTCGTGAAGCAATAGCGTAACATACGAAAAAAATCATACTACTGAATTGAAAATCTCCTCCTCTTTTGGGTGTATGTTAAAAATCAGCGTGTCATTAATAAAATAATTTAAGAGATGTTATTTCCACAGTGTTAAATAAAACGAAATATCTTCGAGTTCGTATTATGAAGAGACACGCACAGATGTTCAGTTGATATTAGTAAGTCGTCCAGGTCCTGCTTGTCTCGTATTATAATATCTGTATTGTTAGCAGAAAACGAGATTTAAGGGATCGCGGTGGTGGGGGAAACCTTTATAAACGACCGCGCGCTCAATTCGGCCTTTTTCCTGCCACCGGACCTCCTCTCAAGCGGTAGCTCTGATTGTTTGACCAGCCAAAGTTTATAATTGTAATCTTTATATGTCGAGTTCATTTTAAGTATCAATTTTTAGTTGTTTTAGTTTAAATTGTTTGATATCGGTTTGACTTCGTTTGTAGTATGGTTAAGTTTCGTGTATAAATGTAATTGTGTAAAAGTAATTGTGTTTTTTGTTCTTTTCCCATCTCTGGTCTCTTATAGTATAATATTATGTATCTACTAGCGGTCCGTCCCGGCTTCGCCGATGGTTTTTTTTTATAGTATAGAGTGACAAGATGAGCAGGACATGTACCTAATGGAAAGCAACATCCCTGCCACATAACATTACAGTGATACGCAGCTATTGGAACATGAAGAGTCCAAATCATTACCTAGCACTGCACTGCGCTAGTCACCCAGAGATATAAGATGTTTTATCTCTTAGCCCAGGAGCTTCTCTGGAAACGTTGCCTTTCAAACCAGAACACAGTCATGTTCGCACATTACTGCTTGGTGGTTGAATAACTGGCAAAGGTGTGGTACTTCCCCAGGCGGACAATAGTACCTTATGGTATGAACAAACTCCCAGAGAGCATCACCTTGTCTCCCACTATGGGCCAAAACACATAACCGCGTTGCGGCGCCGCGCCGCGCCGCTAAAATCGGCGGTTTGCGTTGCGGCATTGCGGCGTCGCGAAAAAGAGCATTTTATTGTCGTATGGTAGGGTGTCCAGTTCTTCGTGATTTTTATTGTGGATAGACGTGTTTCTGCCATGGACAATCGTGAGAAAATTATTGCTTATTTGTTATTAAAAAGACAATACTCTGTTTTAAATAAACGACAAAGAATATACTGGATACATCCATTTAATAAGGCTATGAATCCCGATGGCGAGTACTTTACAAAAATACAAAGTGTAAAACAGATGAAAATAAAATTTTCTCCTACTTTAGAATGAATATATCATCATTTGAAGAGCTACTATGCGGGTTATCAAAATATATACATAAAAAAATATTAAAGGAAGAAAACCTCTTACTGCTTTAGAAACGTTGGGCTTGACTGTAAGGCAAAGTAAAACAAATACGTTTTTATTGATAGTGTGATAGAAGCAAACTAAATCATTGTCAACAAGTATGACATCATGACGCTAGAACTAGCGCCACGCTGCGGTGCCGCGCCGTTACAATCGGCAGTGCCGCTACTGCCGATTGTCGCGGCGCGGCGCCGCAACGCGGTTATGTGTATCGGCCCTATGGGAATATTTCGCACGCTTAATAATAAAGAGAATTATCTCAAAAATTAAGAATTTTGGGAAATGGCGTTTAAAGTTTAGTCTATTTGACCAGGAGCACAAAATATTAAAAATAATTGATAAATGTCGTATTTTTTCAAAACAAAAGAAAGGTAGATAAAAGTAGAAATCCTAACCTTTAATCTGGTATATCAATGTCCATTCTACATTTATGAAAACCCTGAAAAAAAGTGAAAAGAAGAAAAACCCTCGGACTTATTTCAGTTTATGACAAAACTAAAGTAGTAGTTTAATAATAAACTGAAATATCTCAAAATATTTCACAAAAGAAACAAAATATTTTAAAACAAGACTGAAATAAGTGCAAATGTCCATTTGGCAATAAAACAAGCTTAAATACTAAATGAAGTTACATCAAAATATTGCACTTTATGATTGTAAAATAAATAATAAAATACTCACGTTTTAACTTTTAAACAGCAATATTCGACTTTTAACAGACATCATGGCCGATCCGTTTGGAACGAAAGAGACGATCGATCTTCCGTTTCACTCAAAATCGTTCGAATTTAACGGCTGTCGAATCTATCCTATTCTTTTCGTATTGTTATTGCGTTTTATTACAAAAACTCGATTTCCCCAATTTTTCAGTTATATCTCTTTATTATTAACCCTCCGTCTGTCGCGCGGGTTTTAATAACGCGGTCCGTCGCGTGGGGTCCCTGAAAACCTCGAAGATCAACCGTATAAAAAACCTATCAAAACTTGTATCATTTAATATATCTTATTGGTTTATTGTTAAGTGTTTCAATAACAATAAAATACAAAAAGTAAATCAAATATAATAATTTATTTAATGCTTTAATTTACTAATCTATAATAAGAAACATAAATTGAATCTTACCACAAAAACATTTTTTTTTTCTTACAAAATAACTAAATTTTCATATTTATTCTACCCATATGAGATTAAATTGAATCAACACACGTTATTATAGTAAAATTGAATAGCAATACCAAAAAAAACTATAAACTTTTGCCAAACGAATTCTGACTGCTTTTCCGTTTCAACACAGTCAGTACATTCCACTTTAGTATGTGTTGGGCATATGTGGCCCTTGCAAAAGTGGCAGATAGATTTGAATTTTCTATCGGTTTGTCTCAGACAATTAATGCAATGCATTAAATCATTGGGATAGATGCGGATCCCAATATATATCAGGACGTCTACTCTCTTTCTACGAAACACGTAATTTCGCAATAAACTTGCGATTTTCCTACTCCGGTTCTACTTCGTTTCGTCCAATCGAACATTGTTTGACGTTTAAATGTTCTAAGCCTACTCTAATTACATTAATAGAAGCGGAGGTATGAATCGTCTTGTATAGTAGTATAGAACAAAATCTTCGTATTCTTGCTCTAAACCTGTATTTTGCTCACTCCTTTCAACTGAGCATGTTACAAATCATATTCTTCCTCGCCACCGTAAAAGTCATCACATTCTTCTTCTAACCAATGCAATATACGTCGTTGTTGTTCTTCTCACATTTTAGAAGTACGTTGTTGTTAAATGTTGTTCTAAAACAAAAGAAAAATAAATAAAATACATGTTACAAAAGAAAATCAACATAAAATTGTGAATTCAGTTTTACTTACGCGGATCGTCGCGTGGGGTCTTTCACAGCCCGCGCGCAAAAAAGACGTCCATATCTCACTTCGCAGGTGTGCGAGCTGAAATCTGCTGCAATACGCGCCGACTATAATCTAACTTGGGAGGGTACCTAAAGTATAGAAACGCGGGCATGATTTAAAACACATAAATTTTACGTTTTTGTAACACCTAGGCTTTCAAAGACACCACGCGACGGGCGGAGGGTTAAGCGTGCAAATTTTGTCGAGACTCAAACGCTATCTTGTCGAGCAAACGTTCTACAGCTTCACTGAATTTATTAATAGAGAGTAAAGTACAAATTAATGTACATAGCTACATTTTTTTCACATTATTATAGTTGTTTCGACTTTTATGTTGAATAATTATATCTTCATTATTATTTTATTTGTTAGTTGACATTGCATTCAAATTTATATTTATTGAATTATTATTGCTATAATCGCTTGTGGCTTATATTAAGATGAAATATTTTAATTTATTAATAATGGATTTGGTATAATGACTTGTAACAATATGTTATAAATAAATCGTCGGTGCAGAAGTAAACTTGTCAATCTGCAAATGTCCAATTTTGGAGGAGGCGATATAGAAAGAGGTGGATATATAAAAACGTATGCTGAAAATCAGGGGGTTTATAGAAACTATTCAAGTAAGTGAAATAGTGAGTCAAAGATTAATATCTTGTATTATATTTTATTAAAATACCATATTCTTTGCTTGTGATGAAGTTATAGCAGATTGGTGAATTTACTAAGGTATGTTAAAAGATTTGAAAAGTTTGAGACAGTGCGAAAGTAGCTAATGTGGTAGTTTGGTAAGTATACCATCGTACTATTCACCACATTCAGTAAAGGTATTCACTGTAAACTATTTAAACTACAATGGAATATCTTCTATTAATTCATAAAATGTATAGCTAGATGAATATTATTAAAAAATTAAAACTCATTGGTAGTAGGAAATAATATTAATTAGTTACATAAGCTTTTACAAGTTAAAAGCGAATAAAATTTTTGTTAACCTTTAAGTAGTGGCGTTGGTGTCTCACAGACGGCCGCGATGCAAAGAACAGTCTCGTGCCGTTAATTTTTTAAAGACGCTCCCGCCCCTCTCGTTACCTTCGGGTTTCGGTAGCGTGATCGATGAGCCGAGTGATTGCTTTCGTGGCAGCAACATCTGCACCTGTACTACCGTTTAGTGCCCCTGAGACGTGAGGTCAGTATTTGCGTAGGTATATGATTTATTAGACGTCACCTCAGTATAAGTGTATTTTTTTCTAAGGGTTTCTTATGCGTCACCTCACTGTGTACGTTATTATTATAAATGAATCAACCTGGACTTTCAGGAAACAGTCGAAAGCGAAAGCGAGTAGTACTAAATGAAACGATCCTAAGTCAGGGGATAGTAGCTGAGTTGGAGCGACAATTCAGTGATATGCACGACGATGAAGACTTTACCTATGAATATCAGGCTAAGGTCACTAATGAAGGGCGAAAAATTGGAATTAATGATGCGGTGTGGTTGCAATACAGAAAGGAGTTTCCAGATAAAATATTTTTAAAGGACAGTTATGATAAAATAGAACCCTTTGTACAAAGGGTCCTTAGAAGAAAAGAGGGAAGGTCCAATCCTATTCTGTTCCAGCATACAAAGAGAGATTTAAAGTATCATCACTGAAAAAGAGAGATCTCTTAAAACTGTGCAATGACATGCAAATTCCAAGGATACACCACAATTTTTATACAAATCTGCCCTGTTCAGAGATGACAAGGGACTCGCTCCCTGAGCCAGATGCTGACGAAAGCGAATAGCTGATGTTGATTTGTCACGTTGATCTCCATTTACCACGTTGATGTTGGTTTAACCTTTAGGTAGTGACGTGGTTTGGATGGCTCATAAATGGTGACGTAACGTTTTATAGACGTTTGCGCAATTTAGATCAATAGTATGAATTTTATTAATATTAGATTTTTCTTTTGTATTAAATAAAAATAAATATCCTGTCTTTAATGCTTTGGACTAAAATGAAACCCAATTTAAGCATTAATAAACATTTAATAGGACATTTGGCAAAAGTTACGAAAAATCACATTCTATAAAAGGTGCCCTTCTTAAGTGTTATAAAATAAACAAGTAGACTTTTTATTCACAAAAAAATAAAATTTCTTAATTTTTCAACTAAGTTACTAAAACAAAATCGGAATTATGACAGAATTAGTCTTCAAAATTCAGTCTCCATCAGTACAGTCGCTGCACTTTGTTTCGGAACAGTCCAAGCATTATAAGCTTGTACGTGTTACGAATTTGTAATTTGTGCGTCGCTTCAGCCTTGATGGACACACATTATAAGTTTTTTTTACATTTTCACCAACAACTGACTCAATGCGTCTAGGTTGTTGGGTAGGATACATTACACACCTACAGTATGCGATATGCGTTAAATCCGGTAGTTCTGTTTTTTTGCAGACTTGTTTATGATGTTGGCTTAATGATTATCCCAAGTTTGTGACCTCGAGCGACGGCAGCAAATTAGTCAAAAATCGAAAAAACCGCGAGAAAATCGTTTATTTTCCATATTTTGGTGATTATAACCCTAAACGACTAGTTTTTGAAAAAACTTTCTTATGCCGTTTATAAAGTAGACTAAATTTGCTACAATATGATACTAGAAAAGTCTTTCAAAGCTTATAATTTTTTTCGAACTTCACAATTTTTTGCAATATTTTAACTCCTACTTGACCACTTTATGGCACAAATTTCAAATTTCAAATATCATTGTAAGAAAATCAACGGGAAGTTAGTTTAAGTGGCAACTTAGACTAGGTTTCCATTGATTTTATGCGATTTAAATGATATCTGAACCAAAGTAAAGTATTCACTTAGACTGTTTTCCCATTGTGGTTTTTGTGATTTAAACGATATCTGAAGCAAGGTAAAGTATTCAATCTGATACTTAGACTAGTTTCACCTTATTGGTTTTGTGATTTAAACGATATCTGAACCAAAGTAAAGTATTCAGTCTGGCACTTCGGCTAGTTGAAAACTGTGATATTTTTGAAGTGTCTTATTTTTCGACCATGATATACTTGTTTATAATAACATAGATTAGTTCAGCTTTGTATAAATTGCAACTCGTTCAGATATCGTAAAAAACAATTGTGAATATCTTCTGTATTTGTAATGTCACAGATACAATATTTTGCCACATTGTGCGCTGCACAGAAATGCAGATGTCGATTTATTTAAGTCAAAACTACAAAAAAGTCAGATTGGTGAGTTTACTATTGTACCGACGAAATGATGATCATGATTATGATAAAACATATTATTTACGGTCGAATTAAGAAACCTCCTTTTTTGAAGATCAAGAATATACGATAAAAAATAGTATATTATTGATCTTGTAAAATGTTTGTTTCAATAAAGTATTTTGTATGATATACTTATGTACGGTAAGTTGAAAATTAGAGCCGAGGCGATATTGTTACAAGAAAGTAAAGGTTGTAATTATTAAAGCGCAGTATGTCATACGACGTTACATAACATATTTGTGAGATAATAATATATAAAACTCTAAAGACATTTTTAAATGTAAACAATAGGGTGAAAAAAAAACGCGCGCGGATAAATTTTTACTTATTCACAAATTACCGATGCGCGTGCATCAGGGCTTTTAAGGGTTCCGTAAAACGAAAAACGGTACCCTTATAGATTCGCCATGTCTGTCTGTCTGTCCGTATGTCACAGCCACTTTTTGCCGAAACTATGAGAACTACACTGTTGAAAATTGGTAAGTAGGTGTATTCTGTGAAACGCATTAAGATTTGAAAAAAAAAAATTAAAAAAAAGAAAAGAAAAATTAAGGTTGCCCCCCATACTGAGAACTGAAACTCAAAAATTTTTTTTTCATCATTCCTACACGTGTGGGTTGTCTATCGATAGCTTTAAAAATGATGTTGAGGTTTCTAAAATCATTTTCGTATACACTGAATAGTTTGCGCGAGACACACTTCCAAAGTGGTAAAATGTGTGTCCCCCCCCCCCTCTAACTTCTAAAGTAAGATAATGAAAAATCTAAAAAAATATATGATGTAAACTACCAACGAAAATTAGTTTGAACTCGATCTGATAAGTAGTTTTTTTTAGTACGTCATAAATACACTATAATTGAAACTGCGATCAAAGCTACAACGAACTACAAGAACTATGTGTACTATGTATATTTATTATGTTATTATGCAATACTCGCGACTGCTTCTAAAGGATGGATCCATGTAGGAGGTGGCAAAGGTGCCTGAAATAAATTCACATATTTAAATAAAATTTGGCGGAAATTCCACGGTCATCACTGTCTTTCCGAGGTCACATGCGTAATGTCAGTAACTCAAAATTGTTGAAAGAAAACATCTTGATGAAATATATTTCGAGGTTATGCGTTACCCACCAACCCACACTACTAGGCCAGCGTGGTGGATTGTGACCTTAACACTCTCCTTGCGAACCTAGAGAACGCCCGAGTGGGAATATTTAGTGGGTCATTTAAGCCTGCTGTCCTACTAATGTTATAAATGTAATACTTTGGTCGTTTATTTTCATCATTACCTCTAGAGCTAGAAACTTAAAATTTGGCACACGTATTCCTCCTATGACATTATAGGGACTTACTAAGGAAGAACTTATCAAAATTCCATCCCCAAGGCGGTCAAATAGGGGCTAAAAGATTGTGTAAATTTTTATTCGTTGTGTGTACATATAGGGGATGAAAATGACAAATAAATGCTTAGGCCTTACGCCATCAACATGCAAAACGCCAGCGAAGCCGTGGGCAAAAGCTAATGTAGGCCAGGATATGCCAGTATGTCCGTCCGTTTACAAGCTATTATAAGAATTGTTGTCTGGCAGTCCGATTTTCCTCGCGACTTACATAGTCCATAGCAAAGACTTTTTTTAAGTCCTTGTATTTCGAGAAAAACATTAGACTACATTTGTTCCAGATCCAAGCAAGCTTTGCGACATGATTGGACTAACCCCTAGGGGTTTGGCCTGTGTATATTGATAAAAAATTCATAATCTTTTTTACCTTCTTAGGGGTTGAATTTCGCAAATCCCCGTCTTAGTGAGTGCTTATGTGATAAAAGGAACCTCCATGCAAAATTTCAGACTCTTAACGTTTCTGTAATTTCATGATGACCTTTTGCTTTTACATTTTAAAATTAATATAGTATAAAATTTATAAATATACATAAGATATAATGTTTACATACATATAGTATTTACATGACACAGCAAAATATCACACAAGATTACACACTACTTTAAAAGGAAATCATAGATAACTTTAATCTACTCGAATATTTTAAGTGCTAGTATTTAAATAAAACGAGTTTGTTTATCTTATTCCATTCAAACTGCGAGACACAGAAAAGTCAAGTAAAACTTTAAAAACTCAAGATAAATTTTGTCATACAGCCTGACTTACCTTGAATCTATCTGTTCCTGTAGGTACAGTAGCATAGGGTATGCCTTTGAAAAAGTAAATCCCCGTTTCTGGATCCTTATAGCCGCGCACAGGACCCTGGGCTATTCGTACTAGCCTCGACTCTCTATCGTCTGTTGATGCACCAGTTATCAATATTGTCGCACACAAACAACACACAATTAAATCGCGTCGCACCATTTCGACTACTGGAAATAATCTGAAGTGACTTGCCTTATATACCAATTAAATAGGTATAGATAGTAGACTAGCAGTGTCTTATCATTTGCGATATCACAAGCTGATAGTTATTTTAACACTAGTTACGTATCGATGAATATGTATTAAAGACTAGCTAAACCCGCTACTTCGATTTAATTATGTATGTATGGTGCATCTGAAAGTGAATTTTAAAGAAAACCATTCTGATCTATCACACACTGGTTCAGGATAGGGACAAGTGGAAAGATGGTAGGGAGGCCTTTGCTTAGCATTGGGACATTTCAGGCTCTTAATAATTTTGATCTATACCAATATCATAAAAAGAGGTTTTTTTCTTTGTACGCGCTAAGCTCAGGAACTACTGAACCGATTTAAAAACTTGTCGCACAGTTGGTATATACGTGAACTTTCAGTAGTCTATTTATGCACAAACTAAGTAGAGAGATTCTATAAATATGTTATGTACCACGGGCGAAGACACAACGACTTTTTATTTTGTATTCGAAAAGGTTCTACTATAATAGAGTAAGATCTCAGAGCTGCCAGACGTCACCTATTTTCTGATGAATGAAATGTGAACGATTGAGTAGAGTTAGTAAGTACTAAGAACACATGCTTACTCGCTAACTTGCTTAGACGGCCAATTTTGAGATATAGAGTAATGAAGGTACATACAAACATTACTTACTTCACGTATTTTCTAATAAGTGAATTTCACGTATGTTGTAGGCAATACCCTTAAAAACAAGGTCCCAATACTCCCAGACACTTTCCGTCGGCCGTTTTGCTTAACGACTCCAAAATAATGACTTAACTTCACTTAAATTCTCATACTCCATTTGTCATTTGTCATTGTTGCTTTTTACAATAAGATAGACCAATCTAAGAGGGCAATTATCCCCTAAAATCAACTATGTCCTATGGGTAAGAGCGGAAGACTGAGTGAGACATTTATTAGGAAATATTGATTTAAAATTGAGTTTAGGGGATGTCTGTCTTATTGGAAAAAGTTTTAAAATATTTGTCTGACGAACATATTTACAAATGAAGCATGAGAATTTAAGTGAAGTCAAATTATTATTTTGGAGTTGTTAAGCAAAACGGCCGACGGAAAGTGTCTGGGAGTATTGGGACCTTGTTTTTAAGGGTATTGCCTACAACATACGTGAAATTCACTTATTAGAAAATACGTGAAGTAAGTAATGTTTGTATGTACCTTCATTACCCTATATCTCAAAATTGGCCGTCTAAGCAAGTTAGCGAGTAAGCATGTGTTATTACTTCTTAGTACTTACTAACTCTACTCAATCGTCCACATTTCATTCATCAGAAAAAAGGTGACGTCTGGGAGCTCTGGGATCTTACTCTATAACACTTATTATAATTTCTAGAAAAAAAATCAAGTGATTGCAGTAGTTCTGTTCAGTTTGCTCCCTGCCCGGAAATGAGGTGTTTTAGGTTGAAAACATAGTTATTAATTTTGCCGAAGTTTAATTTGTATATTTATTTCTGAAGCAGAAATTTTATAGCCTGCTTTAAATTCTTTTGAGCCTTTTTTAAAGTCAAATTTCTACTCAGTGGTAGACCACTAGTTTTGTTAACGCATCAATGCTGAAGCTAATAGGGGCGCGGGCTCGCACCGTAATGGTAAACTTGTTTGCATCGCAGTTTGCGGAAATTTCAAACTCTTTGACATTGCCATATAATTGCTAGCTTATTGGTTTTTTATCGGATACACTTTAAAGAGTGTGAAACTGATCTGCATCATCTAATCCTATTTACCTTTTTTTGTATCGGACTGCTCGTAGCTCGAAAAAGCTTCTAGATTGTGGAGTGTGTTGCCTGAGTGGGTTGTCGCCGATTGTTATAATCATGTTGTCTTCAGATCGAAAGTGAATCGGTTGCTTAAGTTACGTAGGGCTTAGGTTTTAGGTAAGCATCCTTGAATTGTGAAAAGTGAATGTGCAGCGGGTCCGAACGTTAGCGATTTTCACTCTGCAAAAGATTAGGTAAACAATGCGCGCGCGCTGGTTTTGCTTACCGCAATTATTTATTTAAGTTTAAATTTATATAACACAAATTGATGGAGATAAATTAGGTTTGTAATTGTACAATAGAAATTAAATCAATTACAATGTGCTAAAATAAATTTGGAAATTGCAATTAAAAACAATGAAATGAATAATGGGGTTCCTACAAATCAAAACAGTAATTTCGGTTTTCTTGTTAGTCTGTGAATGTCACGTAGCGGCCATCCAAGCAGGCAGGCAGCTTAAACGTTACGTAAATAAATAAACAATAGTTACGGCAGCACTAGCAAAATATTTTTTTGAGTTTGACATAAACTCATTGAAGGTTGTCGATAATGATGATGACAATGGATACCATATTAGAAACAACTTAACAATTAATAGACCAGAAACATGTTCAGTGCTTTTTTTATAGCTATATTTAGACCGCATTGTTACCTAACATCAGGCGAGGTGGCGGTCAAGTGTAAAGTATAAACCAATAACAATTTAAAAAATGCCAGTCATAGAGCCTGACGATAGAAATGAAAACTTATAAGTTAGAATTCAATAGCACACGGAAGCTACGCGGGTGAAACCGGAGGGCGCTGCTAGTCTGGACTAAATCTTCAAAGCATCGTTTTTTTTTACTGTTATAGGTTCGCACTTGACCACCATCTTGCCTGATGTTAAGCGACGATGCGATCTACGATGGAACGTGCTTACCTAGAAGAAACCGATTCACTCTCGATTTGAAGGCACCAAGATTGTAACTATTGTCGACGAAATAAGCATGGCCATCTAGACTAGATGGACATGATTAAACGCAATGGTAACCATGGTTACACGCATAACAAAAATCTCTAGATGGTTAAAAATTGTAAACAGTTTACCCGAAGTTTTCTTTCATTCTTACATCATACAAGCTTTGCTTAGTTTGGGGTCAGATCGTGTTGTGTGTGAATTGTCCACCAATATTTATTTATTTAAAATTATGCATGTATTATATCAGCTGTCTGGCCGCCATAGTACAAGCTTTGCTTAGTTTGGGGTCAGATGATGTTGTGCGTGAATTGCCCACTTATATTTATTTATTTAAAACTATGTATGTATTATATCAGCTGTCTGGCCGCCATAGTACAAGCTTTGCTTAGTTTGGGGTCAGATGATGTTGTGCGTGAATTGCCCACTTATATTTATTTATTTAAAACTATGTATGTATTATATCAGCTGTCTGGCCGCCATAGTACAAGCTTTGCTTAGTTTGGGGTTAGATGGTGTTGTATGTAAATTGTCCACCAATATTTATTTATTTAAAATTATGCATGTATTATCTCAGCTGTCTGGCCGCCATAGTAAAGGCTTTGCTTAGTTTGGGGTCAGATGGTGTTGTGTGTGAATTGTCCACCAATATTTATTTATTTAAAATTATGCATGTATTATATCAGCTGTCTGGCCGCCATAGTAAAGGCTTTGCTTAGTTTGGGGTCAGATGGTGTTGTGTGTGCATTGTCCACTAATATTCTTGAGCTCAAAATTGAGGCTACAAAAAAAATCTGTGTGGTACGCCAAAAGAAGTTTTCGGTAGAAATTTTCTATACAAATTATAATCTTTATCTGAACCAAATTTCATCCATACACATTTAGTAGTATTTACATGAAATAGTAACAAAATATATAATAGTAAGTTTTAAATTTCGCAACTAAAATTTTAGTATGATAGTTGACAAATAATTGCTAATATTATCATTTAAAACTACTAACAGTTTTATTTATTTATTTTGATCTAGTCATAAATTTATTTAGTTATGTTCTCCAAATTACAAATCCACATAATATAGGTTAGCTGCCGATACCTGCGTATCACTGTGCTGTTATGAGGCAGGCGTGTTGCTTACCATCAGGCACATGTCGTGTTCGTCTCGTCACTCTAAACTAAAAATAAAAAGCGAGTTCGCCAGTGTCTTGTGGATTATTGATGGGCCACTGGCCACTGTTCTCAGGATTGTTCGATACCTATGTATTTACCAAGGTATGGCCAATATTTACAAACAATAAATTAAAAAAAAAAACTACTAAAATGATTATCTTTATAATTTGTTTATTCACGTAGCCTACAGTTCAGCTCGGCGTGGTTCTGGTTTTGGTGGTGGAATCGGTGCTCGATAATACTTCGAATAGATGTCATCCCAGAAACGCATGCGCCGCTCCAGCAACGGTCCTCGGAGTGAGATTTCTTTGTCTAGAGACATGTGCGGTGTCAAACCCGGGCCCACTGGTATCCATGGTGGTAGTGATGACCCTGCCGGGATTGGGTACCTGAAATTTACATATATTTAATATAAAAAATAAATAAAAATATACGTACATAACATATTTTTTTAAATAAGTTAATTACTCTTGTTTACTAAATATAAACTTTTTCAGAAACTAAAACTCTGCAAGTTGAAAAAAAATTTTTCCGAAGAAACGACAACAGACTATTTAAAACCGCCACACTGTTTTTGATAATGTATACGGGACCACTGCTGGACTATGTTCTACTAAACAAAATAATAGTTAACAAAGTTAATTCACAATTAGCGGAGCTATAGCATAACAAACATACAAACAAATATATAACATAATTGAGAACGTCCTCCCTTTTTAAAATCAGTTAAAAGGAAATGTAAGCAAGGATGTGCACTGTGTCAGACTTTATCACAAAGAAAAGTGTATTATGTTCACGGGAAAAATATTTTCTACTACAACACTAAATTTGTTATTCTGAGAAATATATAATTTGATCGTAGCTCGCCTGCTGAGCATACGTCACACATTTTCCTAAGATATCCATTTACTTACACTTTGTATGAATTCACTCAGATTACACACAAGTGAAAACGTAGCACTAATTTGTACGTTAATCCAAATCCGTAGGAACATTACTGAGTAAAAGCGAAAACAAGGATACAAAGAAATGTTTCCAATAAGATATATTACAGGCAATATATGATATAAGTTTTATAAATTGTCGCATGATTATGACGGGAAATAATCAAGGTAATGTTTGACCATGACCAAAATTAGTGGTTTAATTTGCAACGTCATAGGCATACATTTAACATACATCGTATTGTCTAAGATTAGTCTAGTTTTGGAGTATTCCATACAATCAATAAGTCAATAAAATTATTTACGCTGAACTTTTACAAAACTGTCTTCTGCATATGTCATTACTCCGTATTTGCCTAAGGTTTATTTTTCAAGCAGAATATTGACTTACCCAGTTTTAACGAAGGCACCCCATATTTTTACAATAGTTTCTGACATTTTCAAGAAGTCGTCAGTTTTTTCTGCATTCTTTAAGAAAACTAAATTACTAAAAACTGCAGCAGTTTGAGTACAGTGAGTTGCTCCCTTAACTGTTGTGTGTGGCAGAACAGGTGTACTGTCATCCACAAAACTATATTCGTATAGATAGACTTTATCATGCCCAGCTTCGATATGGTATTTCACTGTTCTCAGCATTGAATAAGCAAAAATTACATCAGAAAAATATTCAACGTAGTTAAGTACAGACTTTTCTCCTATTATATCAGTGCCAAAATAAAACTCTTTGACTATTTTCGCTACTTCTCCTTTTTGTTTTTAGAATGAAAGTATAAATCTGTTGGAAGAAAATCTGAAAACTGTTCATTCATTTTATCTTCAAACGTATCTAAATAATCAAGACGCATAATCCCTTCCATATTCGCAAATCCATAGAGCACCGGCACTTTGTTATAATCTCCTGATTTTAATATATCAACCGGCGATTTGTCCAAGAAAGTTTCAGACCCTGTAACTCGCTCTACTACTAGAGCGCAAGGTGATGGTCCAAAAGTAGAATCAGGGTTATCCAAGAAAGGTACTTTTGTGATCAGTTCAAGAGGCGCTGTTTTATAAAAATGTTCTAGTGCATAGATATCGTCAACGTTAGTAAAATTTAACTGAAGCGCCAATTTTTTTGCTTTTTCTAAAGGATCAGATTGAATAGCCCAATGAGCTATACCAGCACCACTTTCTGGTATAATTTTGTTGAATAAGCTTTGAGCGGCTTTTGATAACATCAATAAATCAACAGCAGATGATGCAGCACTAAAGCCATGTAGTGTGACGTCATTAGGATTGCCACCAAAATTTGCGACATTATTCTTAATCCATCGTAAAGCAGCAACTTGGTCCTTCATTCCCGCATTACCAGGGACGTCTTCTGTGCCCAAACACAAAAACCCGTGGGTGCTAAGACGGTAGTTAAATGATACCGTTGACATTCTGTTTTACTGCTAAATTGATGGGATTCATCCAGTCTCCCGACCCTATTTGATATCCTCCTCCATAAACGTGAGCAATCACGGGAATGTTTTTTTCTGGAGTATCTGGAACATAGACGCTGGCTATAAGACAGTCTTCTTGCTGTTTTAGCTCAGGTAATCCAGGTACTGAATGTTGAGGGCATGCAATACTCGCGACTGCTTCGAAAGGATGGGTCCATGTGGGAGGTGGCAAAGGTGCCTGAAAGAAATTCACATATTTAAATTTAGATCTTTGAAATAACTCTAGATCATCATGTAGATTATGCATGGAATAATATTTTTGTTATTATTGGTTTGCGTAGCTTAAAATGTTTTTTGGATTCAATTCCTTTCGGTCGTGGGGTTGGGACTGCAAAACAAATTTTGGATATACTGAAAACAAAAACTTGTCCAGTTATTTTATTTCTTGCTATCCTACTTGTATTATTAAAATAAATAAATAAATATTGGTGGACAATTCACACACAACACCATCTGACCCCAAACTAAGCAAAGCTTGATGTCATTTTTTGGAGATTTGTTGCCCAGTCACGCTGCAAGGTTTGAACACATAGGGAACTAAATTTTAAACTCAAATAGATTGTAGTAGTCTAGAACAAATGAACCAATATTTATCCCAAAATGTGACAGAAAACAGTAATTTACTACATTTTTTGTGGACCGAGTCGCGACAAAATTGGGCGTAGAATACTCGTAGTATTTTTGTAAAAGCTTGTATACAGAAAAACATACGAGGATACGCTGGCATACAGAATTCGTCTAATACCTCTGTATTTACAATAAACAGCAAGATATCACCTACAGCTACATTAAAAAAAAACTAAAAATATTTCACTACACACGAACATCAATGCATCCACACTTAATGCACAATGCAACAGGAAAAATTGGTTATATTATTCATGTACCTATAACAATGTAGGTACATGAATCTGCAAGTAATTAGTTTTTTTTTAATCGTACACCGCCAATACTGCCATGTTCCAAAACTTTTTGAGAATAATTAAATATTTTAGGATTTTTCTAAATTTATGACGTGAAAAGAACTGCAAAGGGATTAATTATTAAGCCCAAATAAAATTTAGTACTAAAGCCTTACTTACCTTGAATCTATCTGTTCCTGTAGGTACGGTAGCATAGGGTATGCCTTTAAAAAAGTAAATCCCCGTTTCTGGATCCTTGTAGCCGCGCACAGGCCCCTGCGCTATTCGTACTAGCTTAGACTCTCTTTCGTCTACCGTCGCTCGCGCTACCAATACCCTGTACTTGTCCACAGCTGTACATAGACCTCTGCCATACGCCACTCAGTCTGATCCTCGGTCTTATGTTTACAATTGCCACCATCTGTTTTTCGTATATCGTCACTCCTTCTAGTCTAGATACGTCTTACACTACGTTCACCGATTCTCGGTCTTTTTTCCTGGACCCGTTTGTCTACCATATTGTTGTATATTTATAATCCCTATCTTTGGTAGAAACATTACCATCCTACTAATACGAGTATTATAAATGTCAATGTTTGGATCTTTGGATTTTTGATCCTCAATCAGATCGTTACGTTTCAACGGATCGAGCTGAAATTTAAAACACAGTTAAATTATATTGTGGAAAAACACAGAGGCAAATTTTATCCCGGGAAAAAAACGAAAACGGGAACCAAAACCGCGGCCGATCCTATTCTTTTTATAAAGAGGGAGGTTAGAGACGTCCTGTTATTTGTTTGTATTATATTATACTGTCGTCAAATGGTTAAAGTTGTTAAATTAAATGCAAGTCCCAGACTGGCATTTTAAATTAAAGCCGGTATTTGTTTTGTTGTAGACTACAGGCCCGTGCACAAAGTTTCCGGGTCAAATGAACCACCAGGATACCTATTAAGGATGATAGAAGGGTACAAAATAATAAGATTCAGCACTATGCCGTCACTTGTAAGCTGTCCAACTGAGTGCAGGTGAGAATTCAAAAGCGCAAGAGTGAGTACATTTTGGTCATATGTTTTTGTACGGCATTCCTACCATCCAATAGATCCATGAAATCCAGACAACAGAAACGACGTTGCGGTAGTAGGTCTACTAAAAGCGTTCGCGGGACGTGCTAAACCAACATCAGCAGAACTGGGTATGATGTAGCACTGGACAGTGGAAAGAGTGTGTGCCTTTACCCAACAATGGAACGTACCGGGGTATCAATAATAAGAATAGCAAATAATAGATGCACGCGGCGGTCATCCTCGAATCAGTGCGCATCGTCAGGAGGCTCCTCACTCTGCAGCCCTAACCACCGGTAGCTTGGGCCGACCCCGCTGCTGCCGGCAATCAAGGTTTAGGGTTTAATAATGTTTTATGTAAATACATTTCGTAAAAACCTAAAACTAAGAAATTCAATGAATAACTGAATAATAGCTAAAACCTAAAGTTTGCTTACCTTGATGACGTATTTGTATCTACTACCTTGCTGTTTCGTTGTGGAACAGTTTGTTTACTTGATTTTACAAAGAAAGATTAAGTTTTAGACGTCAGTATTTTATTGAAGAAAATTAAACTATCGTGAAAAGTAAACCGATTGTGGTTTTTTGTATTAGAACATATTCTAGTTAGACACATTACAATTTAAAGAAAACATTCAACTGATTGTCGCGTAGGTCCACCTGATTTGCACCACCCTGGGATCACTTGTGTGGCTTACAGTAAGGGTGCTTCCCTACGGACTAAGATAGCTCGGTTACCAGCCGCTATAACAAAACGTCTATAATATCTGAACGACAAAACCAACGATCTTGAAGTATTGACCGAACAGTCAAATTTCAAAGCCAGTTCTTTCTAACAAAAAATAATCCACAAAATTGACTACGCGATAATACATAACAACGAAACACATATATTAACCTTTCTGACGAAAAAACCTGGCCGTTTGGAAATAATAAGTAGAAATTACCTACCCAATAGGATAAACTCAAATCATGTCAAATTTCAATTTGTTTATAGTATAAAGTCACGGGAAGAGCACGGCAGCGCAGAGCACATATACCTGCTTCGGCTGGGCGTCGGCTTGGAGCGCGTCACAGAAATTCGTGATCTAGGAGTGCTCATGGATCAACAATTGACCTTTAATAAGCACATTGATAAAACCTGCAGCAAAGCATTTCAGTCGCTGGGTTTTGTTATGAGGCAGACTAATAGATTTAGTGACAGTGGTGCCATTGTAGCACTATTTTATGCGTTTGTACGTAGTAAACTTGAGTATAATTTTATAGTCTGGGATCCACACGAGAAAAGCTATAGTCTTATGCTGGAGCGAGTACAGCGTAAATTTGCACGCTATCTGTATAAAAAACTTTACGGTTATTATCCTTTCTTGTACCCGTCTCTGTTCGTGACCGGTATGGTGGGCCTAGATACTCTGCAGCTCAGGAGGAGATGTGCACTGCTAATGCATTACTATCTGCTATTGAACGGGCAAATCGACAAGCCTGTCGCGTTGGCTCAGTGCTCGCTGGCGGTCCGAACCGCCCGCGGCCGGCGCGCGCCTGCGCCGTGCGGCCGCTGTTCCAGGCTGCGCGCGCGCGCACAGACACGGCGATGTATGCGCCGACAGCACGGGCTCTCCATCTGCTTAACGCTCTGTTTGCTCAAAATCCAACATTAGATAAATATATTTTATGATAAATTTAATTCGGTATTATGTGTTTGCATTGTTTTTTTTAGTGAGTAAGGTACTATTATTGTCAATATTTTGTGTTAAGTTGTAAAAATTTTATTTGTATTAAGTATGTTATGTTTTTTAAGTTGGCCGCATGTGCGTTTTGGCTTTGCTGTAAGCGCATGCTAGCAATTGAAATAGAAAAAAAAAAAAACCTGATGATAAGCAACACGCCTGGCCATAACAGCACAGTGTCCCGCAACTATTGGCATGCAGAGCCCAAATCATTACTTTGCATTGCACTGCGCTTGTCACCCAGAGATATAAGATGATTTGTATCTATCCTTTGTAATTTCTCTGGAAGCATTGCCGTTTAGACTGGAACACATTAGCACATTACTGCTTGGCGGATGAGTAACTGGTAAAGGTGTGGTATTTTTCCAGGAGGGCTCTGCAAATACTACCAACCACCACTATTTGAATTAAATTGAAACTGTTTTGATGTATTACGTGGTCGACATAATAGGAAGACAGACATGAATACGATGATCAATTTAACAGTACACAGCACTGGCAAAATATGTCTTCATCATTATTGATCTTCAATGAAATTGTGTTAAACTCACAAACATAGTTTGCCAGTGGCTTCTTCTTTGGCCAGTGCTGTGTTGTCTTCAAATGTGAATATCCAGTGTCATTGGGTGTCATGGTGCATGACAGTGGATGTAATTGTTTAGTCATAATATGTATAATTCCTCTATAATGCGAATATCTATTGTCATCATCATTATCATCAACCTTCAGTGAGATTGTCAAACTGAAAAACGTATTTTTCCAGTACTGTGTTATCTTCATGTTATATCTGTTATCATGGTGTATGATTCTAGATATTTTTGTTAAGTCACATTTTTAATATATCTTTGATAACCATTGTCATCATCATTATCGACAACCTGCCATGATATTGTCAAAGTCAAAAACACATTTTGCCAGTGCTGTGTTATCTATATAAAAATCTAGTGTCATGACGTATATTTCCAGTGAACTTGTCATGGACGACTCATTCCGCGCGATGCGTTCGCCGGGTACGGACTTCCCGCTCCAACCACCGGCACTGCTCCGCTACGCTGCTACTACAAACTACAAACTACGGGCCACAATACATGCTACGAGTGCTACGCTTAGAAGCAGCTTCCGCTATGCGCTCTACGCCGGACGTTCTGGGCATCTTGGCTGTGCTAGCTACGAGCGACGACTACGGAACTATACTGCGTATCTTGGTTCTGCTAGCTAAGCTAAGCTAAGCTAGAAACTATGGCTGCTAGCTTCGCGGGCGCCAAATCGCTGTGTGCGCGTGTGCTAATGAACTCTATCTGGAGAGAGAACACCAATGTCTTCAAATCGTCAGTGAATCAGTTTTTTTCGCGCTCCATCTTAAACAGTATCGTCGCTTAACATCAGGTGAGATGGCGAGAAGTGTAAACCTATAAAAGCTAAAAAAAACCCGACGGCGAAACCATGGAGCGTTTCTAGTATTTAATAAATAACGTCATACAAATTTATTTATTTTTGACGTACATATAACACTTTTGCATACTCAAAAGGGTACATATTTATTGTGTCCTTCTGACCTACATTTCAATAATTTTATCTTAATACGAGTGTGTCATGTATCTGATATTTTGTAATCATCATCAACAGCCCACTAAACGTTCCCACTGCTGGGACTCGGGGCCTTCTCTCGCAAGGAGAGAGTTAAGGCCATAATCCACCACGCTGGCCCAGTGCGGGTTGGCGAATGACACATGACTTCGAAAGATTCTAGGTACATGTCGGTTTCCTCACGATGTTTTCCTTCACCGTTTTAAGTTAGCGGCATTACGCACATGACTTCGAAAAGACAGTGGTGCGTGTGGGGTTTGAAACCGGGGTCTCCGGATCGGCAGCCGCCGTTCTCCCGACTAGACCACCGTAACTTATATAACTTACGTAACTGATATTTTGTAAACTTAGGATCAATAAGAACAATTAATAATAATAATCAGTTTTTATTCACATTTTTAAAAATAAAATTTTACTAAATATCTATACTAATGTAATGAAGCTGAAGAGTTTATTTGTTTGAACGCGCTAATTCAGGAACTACTGGATCGATTTCAAAAAGTGCTACAGATTTTATATGTACCACTGGCAAAGCTGGGGTGGCTCGTTAGGATTTATATAAAAACAACACAAAAATATTATGAAAATCTAAATCAAGATCACCGCCAGTAGCAGGGCAGGGTCCAACTCCAAGCTACCGATGGTTATAAGGCTGCAGACTGAAGACTGACTCCTTGCGAGAGAAGGCTCCAAGTTCCAGCAGGAAAAATATTTAGTTTCCTTATGCTACGCATGCGTTGTCATTTCAGACTACTAAAACTATTATCTCCTAAATGTGTGTATTTGTGTTGCGGTCTAGAACTCAGCTCGCCGTGGGTCCGGTTTTGGTGTAAAAATGGGTTCTCGATAATATTTGGAATAAATATTATCCCAGAAACGCATGCGCCGCTCCAACAACGGTCCTCGGTGTGAGATTTCTTTGTCTAGAGACATGTGCGGTGTCAAACCCGGGCCCACCGGTATCCATGGTGGTAGTGATGACCCTGCCGGGATTGGTTACCTGAAACATAATTATGCACGTATAAGAGCTGAATTGGATAGACCACATCAAGAAAATGTTTTGGTAATTCAACAGCAACATCACGTGGTATGGTGGTCAAATGGTAAACCTTTAATAATAAATAATCTTCTAAAACAATCTGTTCAAGTCTAGCTGAATCCGTTACTTCGTTTGCGTTTTTTTCAGACTTTTTCATGACTAGCTTCGATGTGGTATTTAACTGTTCTCAACATCGAATAAGCAAACATTACATCCTAAAACCTAAAAAACCTCAACATAGCTAAGCAGAGTTTCTTCTCCTATTCCATCATAACCAAAATAGAACTCTTTGACTGTTTTCGCTACTTCTTCTTTTCTTTTATAGAATGAAAGTACAAATCTGCTGGGAGGACATCTTAAAACTGGTCAAAAAATTCATTTTATCTCTTAACATATCCAAATAATCAAGACGTGGTATCCCTTCCATGTTCGCAAATCAATTTAACACTAGAATTTTTTTATAATCTCCTGATTTCAAAACTTCAAGTGGCGATTTTTCTAGGAAAACTTCAGACCCTGTTGCTCGTTCAATGCAAGGCGAAGGTCCAAAAGTAGAATCTGTATTTTCTACGTAAGAGACTTTTGCGAGCAGTTCAAGAGGTGCTGTTTTATAAAAATGTTCTAGAGCATATAGATATCGTCAACGTTTGTAAAATTAAAGTGAAGCGCCCATTTTTTTTGCATTTTCTAAAGGATCAGATTGAATAGCCCATTGAGCTATACCGTCACCACTTTCAGGTATTACTTTGTTGAATAAGCCTTGAGTTGATTTTTGATAGCATGAGTAAATTTAAAGAAGATGATCCAGCACTAGACCCTTGGAGTGTGACGTCATTAGGATTGCCACCAAAACTTGCTACATTATTCTTAATCCATCGTAAAGCAGCAACTTGGTCCTTCATTCTCGCATTACCAGGGATGTCTTTTGTGCCCAAACACAAAAAACCGCGAGTGCTTAGACGGTAGTTAAATGATACAGTAATGACATTCTATTTTACAACTAAATTGACGGGATTCATGCAGTCTTCAGGCCCCGTTTGAAATCCACCTCCATGTACGTAAGCAACCACGGGTAATTTTTTTTCTTGGGTATCTGGAACATAAACGCTGGCTATTAGGCAGTCTTCTTGCTGTTGCAGCTCCGGTCATCCAAGTATAAAATATGATAGAGGGCACGCTGTAGTTGAGACTGCTTCGAAAGGATGCATCCATGTGGGAGAGGTAGCACGGGAGTCTGAAAAGAATCCGCAAATGTAAAAAAAGTGCCTTCTATTACTCGTGAGTATTTTTACAAGTGCATAAAAACAAGTTTATCATTGCCATTAGCTTTAACGGTGAAGGAAAACATTGTGAGGATGCTGGCAAATTGCGAAAAAGACTGTTTTGTCGACATGTTTATCCGCTCATCTGAACTTGACCAATGTCTGATGATGTTGATTTGACTTTATTTTAGCCTCAAGTCCTAGCAGTAGGATCATATTATAGTCGACTAATTTTTTATATATATTTCAGTTCCTTGGATTTCGGGGCTTGTGTTTTTATAAGGTATGCTTTCTTTCTCTTTTTTTTTATTTTCCAAAATACTTTGTTACATTTGCCAGGCAGCAAGCTTTAATATGCTTTTAGATAATATTTTTTTTTAATTAAAGATTGACGAGACGAGCAGGACATGTGCCTGATGGTAAGCAACATGCCTGCCACATAACAGCACAGCTATTGGAACATGAAGAGTCCAAATCATTACCTAGTACTGCACTGCGCTCGTCACCCAGAGATCTAAGATGTTATATCTCCAAGTCCTGTAATTTCTATGGAAACATTACCCTTCAAACTGGAACACAGATTTTGCAATTCGGCTGCATTTACCTTGAACCTGTCAGTTCCTGTAGGAACACTAGCATAGGGTATGCCTTTGAAAAGATAAATTTCCGTTTCTGGATCCTTGTAGCCACGCACAGGACCCTGCATTATTCGTACTACGTCGTGACTCCCTTTTGTCTGTTAACGCACGCGCTATCAATATTGTAGCACATAAACAACACACAATCAAACCACGTCGCGCCATTTCGACACTTGACAAAAATTTGAAGTGACTTGCCTTAAATAGGTTATGGGTTTATGCTGATACCGTCTAATCACTGACTGATACCACAATCTCATTGTTATTTTAACATTAGCTAACGTTTAAAATAACATGTACATTTTTGCTAAGTCATTTTTTCCCATTGTATCCAGTATCATCATCATCATCAGGTTGCAAATATTACAAACTGTGATGTCCCCAGTCATACATCTACTTAGGCACATTGATTTTGTTGAGGATTTATAATTATATATACCTAGACAAGATGGACAAGCGACGCATAGCGACGAGATTTACATATCTCGACCATGTATAGGCTGAGTAAAAAAAATATGGTTACTAAAACACTCGCCTTCCCAATTTTCCTTTATGCTTTCGTAACGTGAATGTGAATATGAAATTTCGAAGACAAATCTATACCACCGTGTTCATAATAAAATAATATTTCATTTTATTTAATTTCAATTCAATAATCAGACTGTTGCAAAATGCAGTATCGATATACCTGTTTATACCTGGCAACCCGAGAGCTGTGACAGGAAAAGACCAGCAACCTAACGTTTGCGCGTATTTCCATTCTATACAACGCCAAAACGCAGCCATAGGAAACTGCTCCCGTATATTTTGTAATGTTGTTTTAAAATCTGTTATTACAAACCATACAAGAGTTTTGCGTACTGATCGTGTATAGTTTGTAACGTGGATGCTCGCGTCGCGTCTTTCCATTCTATACAACGCCAGAACGCAGCCATAGGAAACTGTTTGCGTACGAGTATTTGATATCATAATGTTGTTTTAAAATTTGTTATTACAATGCATACAAGAATGTTCCGTACTGATCGTGTGTACATAAATATGTTACTTTAAAACCTCGAACTAAGGTAAATTTTTAAGATTTTTGTGTGAAACCTAAGATTTGTTTAAGATTAAGAATTGGTAAAATGTTTAATGGTAAATGTCCAAAAAGGTTTGAGATTCTTACTTTTACCACCATTCAGTTGGTAAATCTTAGGATTTACTTATAAGGCACGGTATAAATATGTCAATCCGATGAGGGGCTATCACTGAGATTTGACTCTGGGTAGGCTCCCGCCAGAAGCTCTGCGGTCAGCCCTGAGTGTCGCTCCTCCATACTCGGCCTAAGCTCCACTACGGACTCGCCGGCTCGCTTCGCTCGCCACCTCCCTTGAGCTTCTGGCTCCCGCATTTTTTATATAGACTCTAAGGGTAGTAGCGACCAGACTAGGTGGAGTCGGGGTGCTCCGAGTCGGATCTGGGAGACCAACATCTACAATAAATCAAGTTATTCTACCGCCAAGCAGTAATGTGCAAACATTATTGTGTTCCGGTTTGAAGGGCAATGTTTCCACTGAAATTACAGGGCTTAGAGATATAACATCTTAGATCTCTGGGTGACGAGCGCAGTGCAGTGCTAGGTAATGATTTGGACTCTTCATGATCCAATAGCTGCGTGTTACTGTGCTGTTATGTGGCAGGCATGTTGCTTACCATCAGGCACATGACCTGCTCGTCTCGTCACTCTTTATTTAAAAAAAAAAAAAAATCAAGACAGGTCAATAACTTAAAATGGCGAACATGCAACTGCTTACGTACAAATAATTTTAATAATTATTAATAATAATTGTAATGTTAGAGCTTCGCGCGCTTGTTCCAAAACATACACGATTAGTCCGCATGCGTACTGGCGCTGTATATTTTGTAACAACATATTATGTAATACTTCTACGTTACTACAAAGTATACGCGAGTATTTGCGTACTGGTCTTGTATGGTTTGGAAGATCTTAGTAAAAAACTTATTTACAATCTATGCGTGATTAGTTTCATACCCTTGCGTTCTGGCCTTGTATAGAATGGAAAGACGCAACGTTTGGATATTCTAAGGGTTTCATACTTTCGATTGGTATAGAATTTGTCTAATAATCGAAACGGTGAAAAATTTTTTTTATTTATTAATTAATCATACTCTGGACTAAAATTTGTTAGCCAACCCATATGCAATATATTTATTGACCTATTAAATTAAATATAAAATACGTTTTATCAAATAAACAGCTCGGTGAAGGTCGTTGTATAGCGGGATCTTAGACCAATAATAGTTGCGAGTAACATAGTTCCCATCAGCATTTACCTTAAACCTTTAAACGAGCAATTCTTGTATAATTATATATTATGTATATAATCTGAATCTCTGAAACGGCTGGACCGATTTTCATGAAATTTTGTATGCGGGGGGTTTCGGGGACGATAAATCGATCTAGCTAAGTTTTATTTAAAGAAAACGTCATTTAAGGCATTTTTAGGCAATGAAAAACTCATACAATGTCATTAGAATACGATAACAAATTTCGCTGCTTTATGTTCAAAGCAAATTGTGTGTTCAAACGTCTGATTAGCGCAAGCGGGTAAGGGTCGCCTTTGAAACTAGGAGGCCCCGGTTCGTATCCTGACGACACTCATTCCCCCCTCCCCCCTCTTTTTGTCCTTTTTTTGCTGAGAAAAACTTTTATTAAAAGGCTTTATCAAGCCAATATCAGCAAGAGCAGGGCTACGTGCCGGCCCGCCTCGCGCGCGCACAGCACGCGCCGGACCACCTCGCGCACCAGGTCGGTGGTGGCGCGCCCGGCGCGGTAAGCGTATTGTCTCTCTGACATAAAACTTCGGTCCGCTATAAAATTTAGTATTCGTCGGTTTAGGCTAACTTCAAATATTTTACTAATCGCAGGCACCATCGATGTGGGGCGATACGATTGTGGATCGGATTTCATACCTTTTCCTTTGTAGGCTAATAAGTGGGCTAATTTTCAGCTTTTTGAGTGCCACAGGGTTGACACTTTCACGGATACTCATGTTGAACAAACAGCAGATCACAGGGGCCAGAGATATAATTGCGGTTCTAAGTAACAGCGCCGATATGTCGTATATGTCGGTGCTTCTCTTTGCCGCGATACGCTTGTTCGTAGTTGTAAATATCTCGGCAGGTGTGAGTGCTTCCAGTCGGAGAGACATCTCGCTCGGCGGTGTCTCGGCCTGCAGCGCAGCCAGTGCCCGGGATCAGTCCGCCGCTGGGGCACCCGCTCGCGGCCGAGATAAACACCTGATTAAGTGCCTGTACCGCCTCCCTTTTAGTAGCGAACGCCTGCCCGTGTTCGTCGCGCAACACGTCCGTGAAGTCGATTCTCTCGCGTGTATTACGACCTAGCTCAGAATTTATGACTCTCCACATGCATGAGTAGTACTAAACGCGTTTTTCCTTTAGTAACGAACGGTATTTACTCGCGAGCTGTTCACATTTATTATGCAGATCGTCGTTATTCGGGAAGATGCATTTTAATCTTATTGATTCGTGTAATAAACGTTTAAAAGTATGAATTGAATCGATGAGTCGACCCAATGTCGGTCCCGATTAGTCGGTTGCAACTTTAACGGGAAGCAGGCGTTGTGCTTATCCATCAAAATATTCATAATATCATCTGCTTATGAACAACAATTCCCGTTGCACCTATTGACGATTTCGGTCCAGTCAATCGAGTCAAGGCAGGTGGTGAAATTTGTTAAATTTGCCGTCGAGTAGCTGCGGGCAGCGCGGTGCGGCGGCGCCGGCGCCACGGCCCGCGAGACCACGAGCCGCTGAGCGGCGTGGTCGCTGAGCCTCGTGTCCACCCCGGTCACGCTGGTGACGGGGTCGGCTGGGAAGTTTATATCAATATGGTCTAAGAGCGTCCTACTGCCCCCCTCCACTCTCGTAGCGAATGGTACGATTTGGACGAAATCGTAGCTCGCCAAAATGTCCAGTAGAAGTTTTTTGGCGCTAGAGTTACCTAGCATATGTTTACATCTCCCATGATAATATAATTCATGCCTTCACTCGTTACCTTACAGAGTAGGTTTTCGAAAAGTTTGAGGTAGTCTGAGTGGTCGGTTAAGTTAGAGTGGTAGATCTCAAGTTTTGTTTTACCCACTACTTCTAGTGGGTAAGGTTTCCGCTCTTAGTCCTTGATTTGGACCATTGTACGTTGACCATGGGCTGTTATTCCATCCAGCCCAATTCCTTCCAGAAGCAGATTAGACTTTCCAGTCTCCTCAGTGTGTCCACAAGGGATCTCGGTGATCCTAGGGTTACTTCACGGATTTCGGCGACGTCTGTGCATTCGAGTAGCACATGTGCTACCGTTTCTTCAGCCGCCATGCACGCCCTGCATAGAGGACTGTCTGTGACACCTATTGTGTGAAAGTGTTTATTGAGTGAGCAGTGGCCGGTGATGGTCCCTACCACCAGACGCAGGCTTCTTCTGTCCAGCCGCAAAAGGCGCTTGGGCAGTCTGTTGTCCAGAGATGGCATTGCCATCTTGGGTTGCCCGCAGCCTGGTGTCAAGGTCCACCATCTCTCTGCCTGTGTGTGTGTTCGTTCCTGTAGCCATCTACGTAGCTGATTAAATGGGATTGGCACGATGGGTTCGGGACCGAAAACCGTCATGTTTGATCCCCTTCTGGCTAGTTCGTCAGCCGCATCGTTTCCCAGTGATCCACTGTGTTCCTTTATCCATCGCAGTGTTATTTTATTACCATAAGGTACTGCAGCTCGCTCCAGTGCTTTATGGCACTCAAGTATTAGTCCGGAGGTGAAGTTTTGTTTGTTTAAGGATTGGAGGACTGAGGCACTGTCGGAGACTATGCGAATGTGCATATCCTTGACCTGCCTAGTTTCTATGGCATGTGCCGCCCGGATGATGCCTATGCATTCCGCCTGATAGACGGTGTTCAGCATTCCCAGGGGACTGGAGTTATTTAAGTTCAGGTCATTCAAGAAGACTCCAGCACCTGTACCAGAGCTTGTTTTCGATCCATCAGTATAGATTCTTAGCTCTTTTGGGCCAGGGCAGTCATGCTGTTCTTCGGTGAGTTGTATTTGGTAGTGCTTTTCCAGACAGTATGTTTTCGGGATTCTGTCATTGGGTGAGGATACCATGGGTTCCCATTTAGTGATATCCTCTTTTATCCGTGTGTGCCTAATTCTGGGATCTTTACCTAGAGTGCCGGCTATGCTGAGTCTAAGGGCAGCTAGTGCTGCCTCCTCTTGCACAATAATATGTAGAGGTGAGTGGTAGATACCCACTACTAGAATGTTGTTATCCAACAGTTGGACGGCGCATACGTCGAAATTTTGATCACGCGATAGGTCGCAATAATCTTGTCTGTTTGTTACCCTCATTTCTGAGCGCGCGTAGACGCAACTCCCGCCGTGCGCTATTTGTTCCCTACAACTGAATGATATCCGACTATAGTTACATAGTGTAACGGAAACTATTTGGTGCTTTCGGAGCCAGTGTTCCGAAAGTATAAGTATGTCACAGGATAACTCCCTTGTCAAAAATGCTTCTAACTCTTTCGTCTTATTTGTGATACATCTCATATTTGTTGTCACCTGTATTTGTTTGTAGTATATTTAACTATAATATTATTTTTAATACTGGGATTTGAGTCTAAATATGTGCCATATAAAAGAACAAGTATCTGATTATTTAAAGGAATGGGTATGACTGATAAAATTTAGTGTAGAGGGCGCCGGTGGGATACCATTCATTTCTACCCGCCATCTCAAAAGAGTTTTAGAGGGGTTGGCGCTATAAGTAGATGAAGCTAAGCCGTTGAAGAGCATTCCTTTGTGAAATTTTAAATGAGAAAGATCTAACAGTTGTCGATATAAACTCTTACATTTATTTAATTGATTTACTTTTACTCAATTGATAACATATTCTGATGACAAAATGTAATTGTTTGATTACGGTTAGGCAGGGAGACCACTCACTGACCTCCGTATTAGCCGGCCAATTCTCCGCGGACATAAAAAAATCAAAATTATCTTCCGGTACAAACAAGGCGAAAGATGAGTAATGACTGTGTGTGAGTTTTAATTTTTCTACATGATAATAGTCGCACTTTTTCTTATTTGTCATGTAACGCAAAATATTGTCCGTAGTCATGTCCGGTGTGAAGAAGCAGGCGTGAATTTTTCTTGCGCGTCCCACGGTTTTCAAATTGTCATCACTTGTTCCGCTACCCTTGATCACTATTCGTTTCTTCGGCCTTGATTTCTCATCGGTCGCAGATATGAGACCTTTTCCCATCCGTTCTTGTCGGGATTCCCAGTGGAGGCTGCAGTGTCATCGTCATCATCGTCACCGACTCGGCGGGGGGTCCGGCTAGTGCTAGGGAGGGCATCACTCGAGGCGTCCGACCGCGGCGCAGGCGGCCGAGTGCGGCGGTAGCCGCGGCAGGTGCCGTGTCGGCCAATTTAGTAGCGGGGTCTACCCCCTTGTCAGGTTTATGCGAATGTATTGCGTCAATTTTTTCTACCTTGCCTCGCAGTAGTTTAACTTCCTCCAGGATTTGGTTCATCTTTTGTTATATTGGAGTGACAAACTTAGCCAGGAGCTTCTCCAAAGATTCCAGGGTCGATTTCGACATTTTTCGGACGTGACGCGCTTACTGTTATGGCCGCTCTATGCGGGGATGAGCGGACGATTGTGACGTGGACGCAAAAAGACGGCCGCCTTTACGATGACGACATGTGGAAAGTTCAACTGCCGCTATATTACGCCACCAGCCAGCAACCTCAACAAGCAGGAGAGAAAAAGGACGACCTTGATTTAATCAAGTATGGTGTTATATAGCTTTAATTATTTTCTTGGAGGATTAACTATCCGAAGAGGAAAATAATCGTAGGGTAGAAGATAATTTATTCAAAGCGAGTAGTACAGAAGGCGCATTTGAAATTGTAGTACGTCGTCGCAGCTCCAGTTGGAATTAGAACATGACATGATACGAGGCCGCTCTCAGGTAGTGGATGCTGGCGATGGCGATAATAAATCAGATCCGCTGCCTACGTCTATGGGAGTACCGCAGAGTTCGTCGATTTCAAATATAATGTTTTCTCTCCTACTAAACGATCTCCCTGATGCCGTAAAGGGTGCAAGCATATTCATGTATGCAGATAATGTGGCTGCCGTAGTAACAGCTCTTTCAATCCAGGATTTAAAAGGGAAATTAAATATTGTAATTAACGGCTTAAACTCATGGTTTAGAGCTAATGGTTTTATGTTAAATTCAAAAGAGACTCACTTCGTTCACTTTTGTCTGTCGGGCCATTATACAGAACCGCTTTAAGTTTGATAATCGGTATAAGGATTGAGCAAGTACAGAACACCACATTTTTGGGACTCGAGATTGATCGCAGCATGACGTGGGAACATCACATCGACAAGATGTGCGCTAAAGTCAGCAGTGCGTGCTTTGCGCTAAGACGAGTATCCCGAGTGGTGTCTGCGGAAGTGTCACGTGCGTGTTACTTCGCCACAGTGCATTCTCGGTTACAATACGGCGCCGAGCTATACGCGCGCGCTGCCGACTGAGAGCGTGCGTTCCGCGCCCAAAAACGTGCCGTACGTGCCATCGTTGGCGTATCGCAATGCACATCCGTCAGACCATATTTCAAAGAGCTTGGCATACTTACGTTACCTGCTATATTGTCCTACCAGGTGGCTGTGTATTTCAGAAATAATCTAGAATTATACAGTACGCGAGGAGAGAGACATTCTCGCAACATACGTAACGCGAACAAGCTGGATGTTATATCAGACTCTCTCACAAGGTCACGAGAGCTAACTCACATTATGGGGCCTGAAGTTTATAACACTCTTCCCAAAATAGTTTTATATCTGCTCCAAGTTTCGGCAGCTTCAAAAAGAGATTAAAGTGCTAGCTTATCGATCAAACTTTTTATAGTTACACCGAATTTTCAGAGAGTGATGGCAAAGTCCTATAAAAATGTATACAAAAATTTGACATGGGTCAGTACAATTGTTATAAAAACATATTGTACGCATATAATGCTTGACAGTTTTCTGTGCAATAATTATTATAATACAGAAAGTAGTCATTTCAAACTTTGAAAATGTATACAATTTGTTTGCTCTTTCTTTTGTTTTTATTTTTTATTTATTGACGTGTAAATTGTACATTTATGAATAAAGAACTTTGACTTTGACTTTTACCTTATTTTGTGCGTCGTACGGACGTCAGTTCAGTCAAAAAAACTCAAAATATATCGATATGGCTTCGCCGTTATACACTTACGTTAAAAAAAAACGTTCACCAACTATCCGACACCGTCAAGACGGCCGTCATTCAAATAGCGGCGCTGCCTTTTGACATTACGGTGTGAATCATCGTCTTCTAGGAAACCGTGCCATTTGGTTTACCTAAACAACGTTCTAGTGGCGTCATTCACCGCTGTAATACGGCCGCTATCCTAGGAAACAAGAGCATTAGTATGGTGTCGTCTAAAATACCCACGAGTTTCTGAGTCTTGACTCGGCGGCAGAAATTCGGGAACGTTTTTACACTCGACTGCGATGTCTTACATAATCTAAATGTTTTTATCACTGATATACCTATCCATTACGACATCAAATTATCATCATCACTACATAGCATAAAACAAAGTCACGTCCCGCGTCTGTCTCCGTTCTTTGCCGTCTGTTGCTCAGATCTTTAAAACCACCAAACAGATTTTGGTGCGAGTTTTTTTGATAGAGAATTGTCTCTATCAAAAAAAATGTATGCCTCTGAAATTATTTGAATTTTATTAATTTTTAATTTTTTTTAATTTTTGAAATTATTGACTGCCCTCGTGGCTTAGTTGGTAGTAGCTCTGCCTGCGATGCCGAGGGTCGTGGGTTCGATCCCCACCCAGTGCAAATATTTGTGTGATGAATTCAAATGTTTGCACTGTGTCTGGGTGTTTCTATGTATAATAAGTATGTATTTAAAACTATATAAGTATTATATCAGCTATGTGGCCGCCATCATACAAGCTTTGCTTAGTTTGGGGTCAGATGGTGTTGTGTGTGAATTGTCCACCAATATTTATTTATTTATTTATTTATTCAATTTCAGAGGAAAGTTTATATGTATAATACGTGCATAAGATTACATAGAAACACGGATAATTTTAAAGGTTTCTAATGTAATGTAATATTATGTAAACACATTTGTTGCGCTTACACTGCAAACACTGGCTATGAGCTAGATCAAAATAATTCAAGTACAGCAGTATTGTACTCTTTTAAAAGGTCTACAAAAAACTCTGCTATAGTATATGTAGCAGAGAGCTCGATTTGACCACATTAGTCGAATAGGGAACAAACTAGCTTCGTACCCTGCGGGCAGCAAAGCGTTTTGGTCCCTAGCTAAATCGGTCGAATCGAACTTCTGCCGCTCCTCACTGCCTCCAATGCTGAAACCTGATGGGGCGCTGGCTCACACCGCAGCGGAGTAAGCAAACTTGTTTGCATCTCAGTTTGCGGATTCTTCGCGTCTAGATGCTGGTAGTGCAATACCTCCTACTCCACCGGGCAGTCCGACCTTGATGCCGGAAATACATATTCGCCAAATGGAGGTTCGTAAAGTGCAATCTAGTTGTGAACAAAGCCAGTGGCCCTGACGGAATTCCTGCCTTAGTATTGAAGGCTTGTGCACCTGAGTTGTCTCTTGTACTGACGCGCCTGTTTAGGCTCTCTCTTCATACTAGTCATGTACCGAAATCGTGGAAGCTTGCTAACGTGCAGCCTGTGCCCAAAAAAGGTAGTCGTGCTGACCCTGCCAACTACAAGCCCATCTCGGTCACGTCCATACTCTGCAAGACTATGGAACGTGTCTTAAACCACAGGCTCATGACGTACCTAGAATCTAACGACCTTCTCAGTGACCGGCAATACGGGTTTCGCCGAAAACGGTCCACTGGGGATATTCTAGCGTATGTCACACACATCTGGAGTGAAGCTATCGAGAAACACGGGGAAGCACTTGCAGTCTCCCTAGATATCTCGAAGGCATTCGACAGGGTTTGGCATGATGGCCTTATTAGCAAGCTTTCTACTTATGGTCTGTCTTCAGGGTTTATTGCGTGGATATCGGATATTTGAGGGATCGATCCATACGAGTTGTCATTGATGGCTGCTCGTCGGATCAAATGGCTATCAATGCCGGTGTCCCTCAAGGGTCGGTACTCTCTGCGACACTTTTTCTGCTACATATCAACTATCTGTTGAAGCCCGGTATCTTTGGGTACGCGGATGATAGCACCGTTGTAGAGAGTTACATATCTAGCGCGAGAGCCAGTGAACAGCAAACTGAGGTATTGAGAGAGAGTATGATCGAGCGTTTGAACTTGACCCTTGAGGCAGTATCTGAATGGGGCGAAACCAATTTGGCCAAGTTTAACGAGGGAAAAACGCAGGCGTGTCTGTTCTACGCAAAAAGGAGACAATTTCAACAGACTCCTACTTTTCGAGGTGTATCCATGCCGGTTACTGATCATCTTAGGCTTTTGGGCGTTACCCTGACATCCACGCTCAACTTTGGCTCGTATATCGAGTCCAAGGCTAAATTAGCTGCCAAAAAACTAAGTGTCCTGTCGAAGGTGCGAAAGTACTTCAGACCTGAACAATTGCTTTTGTTATACAAAGCACAGATTCGCTCCTGTATGGAGTACTGTTCGCACCTTTGGGATGGGTCAGCTAAGTATCAGCTTGAGGCTCTGGAATCGATCGATAAGCGTGCCAAAAGGCTCATAGGCAAAGACACTCTAGTGCGGAAAAGACTTCAAAGTCTTGAACATCGCCGCAAAATTGCTAGCTTATCGGTTTTTTATGGGATACGCTTCGGAGAGTGTGCAGCTGATCTGCATGATCTAATTCCACCTTTCCCTTTTTTCTATCGGACTTCTCGTAGCTCGAAAAGGCGGCACAGGTTCATGGTTGATGTTCCAAAAACACGAACGAAGAGATTTGACTCTACTTTTGTGATAAGAACGTCTAGGTTGTGGAATGAGTTGCCTGAGTGGGTTTTCCCTGATAGTTATAATCTTTGTGTCTTCAAATCGAGAGTGAATCGGTTTCTTCTAGGTAAACACGCTCCATCGTAGACCGCATCGTCGCTTTATATCAGGCGAGATGGCGGTCAAGTGTAAACCTATAAAAGTTTAAAAAAAAAAGTCTATATCTTAGGAATAACTCACAATAACACAAGAAGAGAGTTAAGGCTATACATAACCCGCCACGCTAGCCCAGAGTGCGGCGGGTTGGTAGATGACACAAAACTTGAAATATTCTTGGAATATTCCTCGGTTTCCTCGCGATGTTTTCTTTTTCGATTTTTAGTTAGGGGCATTTTGTACATGACTTCGTAAAAACAGTGGTGCGCGTGGAAAATAGAATCAGGGGCTTCGGATCGACATCGCCTTTCTCCCAACTAGACCAGCCTTAACTTATCAAGGAAGGTCAATATTAACGTATTATTGTAAAGAATCCGTGGAAATGTTAATATTTTCGAGGACAATCCATTTTCGAAGACAATCCTAACAAAAACCAAAAATGTTTTTTTACAATACGGTGTAGTGACGAGACGAGCAGGATAATTATGTACCTGATAGTAAGCAACTTACATGCCGGTAACAACACAGTAGTACTACAGTAGTACTACTGTGTTGTTATTTACAAATGGACCATGAGAATTTAAGTGAAGGTAAATTATTATTTTGGAGTTGTTAAGCAAAACGGCCGACGGAAAGTGTCTGGGAGTATTGGGACCTTGTTTTTAAGGATATTGCCTACAACATATAATTTACGTGTAAATCACTTATTAGAAAATAGATAGACAGATTAACTCTTTAGTGCACTTAATTTCAAAAATAAATAAAAGTTACGTGAAGTAAGTAATGTTTGTATTACCTTCATTACCCCATATCTCAAAATTGGCCGTCTAAGCAAGTTAGCGAGTAAGCATGTGTTCTTAGTACTTACTAACTCTACTCAATCGTCCACATTTCATTCATCAGAAAATAGGTGACGTCTGGGAGCTCTGGGATCTCGGCCTATTTGAATTGAAATGTCGGTTTCCTCATGATGTTTTCCTTCGCCGTTTTAAGTTAGCGGCATTACGCACGCGACTTCGAAAAGTCAGTTCGTAGTTTTGTGTTTGAATATTTATTTAATTTGTAATAATTACTTATAAATAAAGTAAGGGTATTTATTATTATAAACAGATACTGCAATTTTATTTATGTGTATGGATGTTTAGATATCGTTTTATCTTTTTTATCCTGCTATCTATTCCCAAAAATAGTTCTTCTAGAAACACTAATTTATTTTTGCGTGTGCGCATGACTATTGCTTTTTTATCGGAGTTGTTCTTATTCAACAACAATAAATACTAATCTTCTGTACCATTGCATAAAATTACGTATTATTGCACAACTTACTAATATTAAAACCGTTACCGATGTTTTCCCGGGATAAAAAGTAGCCTATGTTTTCTTACAAGCTATTAAATGTAGCTGTATTTCAAATAAATTTCAACTTTATCTGTTCATACGCTACGCCGTGATTGAGCAACAAACATTAAAACATTGACATGTATAATAAGCAGTAATAAGATGTCAAAGTTTGGATGTTTCGATGTTCGTTGCTCAATCATGACGGAACGGCTGAACGGATCCGGATTAAATTCTGGACACAGATAGTTTATAGTCTGGAATAGTACATAAGTTACATTTCATCGTGAGCAAATTACGTAAACAACTGTTATACGTAACGACCAAATTGATAATTCTGATATGAATAAGGACTACAAATACTTATGTTCGCAAGCTGATATGATACTAAATTATAAGTCTTATAAAGTATTATATCAGCTACCTGGGGGCCATTGTAGGTACAACCTTTGCTTAGTTTGGCTTCAGATGGTGTTGTCTGTAAATTGTCCACCAATATTTATTTATTAAGTGTAAAGGTATTGATTTGGAATTACAAACAGTCAATTCAAATTTATTCTTATGTCAATACGAGTACATACTTGTATGTACAGATTACAGTATATAATCTGTCATACCTACATGTAATATGTTTTGCAATCTATGCATGACAAGCATATTTTTTGCATAATACTGCGAACTTGTCATGTGTTACAACCAAATCGCACTAGGCCAGCGTGGTGGATTACGGGCATAATTCTAAAAAGAAAAATAAAGGAGCCACTTTTAGTTCCCAGATGTGGGAACATAATGTAAGCCGCTTATGAAACAAACAGTATTTTTCAAAAGATAAATCCGTAGTACGTCCAAACCAGCGTGATGTATGTTACGTGACCTACATAAACGATTTAAAAACAATAATTTTAATGTTTCGCAGGTGTCCCCTATGTTTTATTCACATATTTATGCCCCGGGGATGCGAGTAATAAATTTTATTTTCCCCCACATAGGGGTGGCGGCCATACACAATCCGGTTTCGGGATAATAGTAATTATATTACACTTATACAAGTACATTGAAGAGCATGCGTAATAGAGCTTGTAGCTAAAATTATTACCGGTCCTAGATTAGCTTATAAGATATTTTTATGCAATTACCACCTGAGACGACTGAGAAAAAAAAACGAGTAGATACGCAAAAGTTAAAGTAAATTCAAAATCATCGCTTTTTTTTATAATTCTCCGTTGTTCATTTAAGAGTAGGAATAGGCCTACAGGGGAAGATTGCCATAATCTGGCACTGATTAATACGTGATGTAGTACTCGTTAAGTACGTTATGGGAGTGTGGAAGTGTAATCGTTATGGTCTACGTGTGTGTTATGTGTAAGTATGCTTTCTATGTTGAGATATAAAATCTTAGATCTCTGGATGACAAGCGCAGTGCTGTGCTAGGTAATGATTTGGACTCTTCGTATTCCAATAGCTGTGTGACACTGTGCTGTTATGTGGCAGGCATGTTGTTTACCATAAGGCACATGTTCTGCTCGTCTCGTCACTCTATACTATAAAAATTGGCAGTCATAGGAACTGCCGATAGAAGTGAAAACTTAAAACTCAGAATTTCATAGCTTACCTTGGAAACTACACGGGTGTAACCGGAGGGCGTGACCTCGCCATCTTGGCATGGCCATCTAGAAATGCATCGGTATTTCCCATTGGCTGATGCGTTTCTAGATGGCCATGCCATGATGGGCTATCCACGCCCTTTCAGCATTTCCCATTGGCTGACGTATTTCTAGATGGCAAATAGCCATGGTCCCGAGTTTACTCGAAGCTTCCTTATCATACCCGAGCATGACGAATGAAATCAATTCACACCCCACGAAAAATCTGTCTAGGCGCGCCTAAAGAAGTTTTCATTTCAACAAATAATGTTTTTTCTATACCTATACTCCCTTTCCAGGATAGGAAAAGCTTCTATTTATTTTAGATACGTATTTTTACATCGTAAAAAGCCTTTAGTGACCTCCGCCACCTTTTTAGCCTACCGTCTATCAACAATAGGTTTATTTTTTATTAATTATTTTTCATTACTAGAAGAGTTTGTTTTTTGAGTTTTTAAAATAGTTTTGATAAAAATCATAACCCCCTTTTACTTTTACTAACCTCTTGAAATACGAGAACAGAGCAACAAGTTTATGTTGAAAGTGGCAAAACTATGTAATTATCAAAACAATTTCTTAATTGCGACAGAGGCGACACACTCCAGCAGGCTAAAGTTTGGCGGCCTGTATTTCAGGAATTTTTCAATATAAAATGGCGGAGCTACGTCACAGGTCAGGTTTATGGTGCCATAAACAGAAGTTTTACCTCGTTCTACTATGTTTATGGTTCACGTGTTGTAACGCGCCCAGTCTGTCCCGAGTTTCGTAAAAAAAGTTGAATGAGAGGGTTCCGTAAAATACCACTATTTTAATTAGTAATTTCAACACTACACAGGGCTTAATCACGACCTAAATTATTATTAATTTAATTAAGTACTTTTTTACTACAATTCGACAAGCATGTTTCTTGAATGATGAACGTTTAGGCAGCGTTATAACCGCCGTTTAGTGCCTGGTGCCTTAGTGGGTAGTAACTGCATGTGAAGCCGAGAGTTCCAATTCCCACCCAGTGCAAATAGTTGTGTTATGTATTCAAATATTTGTACTGTGTCTGGGTGTTTCTATGTATAGTAAATAGGTATGTATTTACAACTGTATCAACATCAACAGCCCACTAAATGTTCCCACTTGTTCCGTATAATCGGGCAACATTATATCGGCCGACGATTAGCGTGTATCTATGGTTTTGACAGCCGGCTGTGAAGTGACGTTGTCTTGTTTTCGCTGGAACTAAACAGTCACGCCCTTTGAGATTTTGGAGTTTTTCGGGATAAAAACTTAATATAGTGCTACAGGAAGAGACTATTAAGTGAATTGTGACACTCGGGATTAGTGCTGGACTATTTTTGAAGTGAGCTACGGGACTGGCCCCTTCTCAACCGCGGGACCGGTTGAACTACTTACTGGAACGGGAATTCGGGAGGTCGCCTCGATATCGCCTGGTTTGGTTCTTCCCACATTCCCACTTGATCCCTACCTACATTCCTGTCGGACCAAACTGGACTTTGGACGACGCCGGGAACCCTACGTAAGTGATTTCTTTTCGATAACTTGTTTGCAATTAGGGAGTGATTAAAATCGGTATAAACGTAAATTATAATGTTCTAGACTTGCTATGGGCCCCAAGTCGGTATTTCTGGCATAAATACTATACATTTTTTGGTAGACAGAGCGCGGTTAGCCGTAAATACCCCTCTTTTGTTTTTAGTTTTCTGGGAAAAGATATCAGGTAGGCCAGATATTTGGGGGTTCCCAGTTTATAATTTCTCCCCAAACTGTCGGGAAATTGGTATTAAGTGGTATCCGGCTTAATAGGTTGCGGATATAATTGTTGTGACATTGTCCGAACTTTAGGTTAATTTAAAATTTAAATTTAAATTTAAAATGGCTTCGGATTTGGCCAACCAGCGCCGATGGTTCGAATCCTTACAAGGATTGGTCGGCCGGAGAGACCGGGAGGAGGCGCTGCTAAACAGGGCAGAACAGCTCGACAGGCGCCTGGAGGTCGCTGAGAGGAGCGCAGGATCGCTGCGGGATGCAAGGCCGTCTCCACCTGAGGAGCAGATGGAGAGGATCGAGGCGGACATGCGGCGCATCCTGGATGTGTACGACGAGGTCTCCGAAAGGGTTCGCCAGCTGGAGAGGTCTCGTCAGGGAAGGGCGAGCTCGGGACCCGTCATCAGGGATGCGGGCTCGGGTGTAGTGGGACGCCTTCCCACTCTGGACTTGCCCAGGTTTACAGGGAACCTGCGGGAGTGGAGCGGCTTCCGGAGCATGTTCGCCTCTCTCGTAGATTAACGCACGGATCTGACGAAGGCGGAGAAACTGGCCTATCTCCGCACGTCACTGGAGGGTGAGGCACTCTCCCTGGTCCAGCACCTGGAGCTGGACGACGACAACTTCGGCACGGCGATGGAGTTGCTGGAGACGAGGTTTCAAAATCCTCGGCTCCTCGCCGACGCTCACGTGTCACAAATACTGGGGCTGCCGAAGGTGACTGAGAGGTCTCAGTTGCGGCCACTAATCCTCACGCCCGTGAAGGTGGCGTACAACGCCTTGCGCAGCTTGGGACTGCCAGTAGAACACTGGTCGTTTCTGCTGGTCCACATCCTGCTGGGCAAGGTGCCGCTGGAGTTGCGCGCCCGGTTCGAGCGGGAAAGGGGCCTTCACGCCGACCCGAAGGTCTTCCCCACGTTTGAGGAGCTACTTCGGGTCCTGGAGTGGGAGGCGAGGATGGCAGAGTCGGCGCCTCAGGAGGCGCAGCCCGCCGCGTCAGCTCGTGGCCCTGCCGGAACAGGACCGCGACCAACCAATCCCCGCACTCAGGGTGCGGTGAAGCGGACGGCGACGGTGACGAGTGCGTCGGAGCAGGAGTGCCCGAACTGTGGCCAGCTTCACGCGCTGGTGCAGTGTCCGGCCCTGCTTGCGCGGACGACTTCCGAACGACGAGGGATCGTTCGGCGGTTGCGTCGGTGCTACGGGTGCCTGGGGGGTCATTTGTACAATGACTGCCCCACGGCACGGCCGTGTCCTGGGTGTGGGGGACCACACCATCAGCTCTTGTGCGTCAGGAGCGATGGTGCTGGTCGACAGCCCTCAGGGAGGGGGCCCTCCACGGGCGGGGGCGCTCCCACGCAGAGCCACGCATTGTACAACAATAAAGTGGCTACAGCGTGGAGCACACCCCCTCCACCCCAACCCACGGCAGCACCGGGCAGCCCAACAAGGGGCGTCCTACACGCGGCTCGGTCACCGACCTCACAGCCCGCGCGGACGCGGGCGAACTGGAGAGGTGGAAGGGTGATACCGGAGTCGCCACTGGGGTCACCTCCCCAGCGTTACCCTTCTCCGCCGCTGGATCCGCGACCGATGGAATGGAGGGCGTACACGCCTCCCCTCCATGAACATCCGAGGCTGGAATACCACCCGCCCTACTTTCGGTATGGCAGGGCGGCCGGATATGCCCCCCCTCCGATGGCCCTTTGCACTCGGCAGCCATATTGGGCTGGGCCCGGTAGTCCGACGGGTTCGGACGGGCCTCGGAGGGATTGACTAGCCTCCGTTCCCTTGGCACAGGATCAACCGGTGGTCCTGCTGCCCACCCTCTGGTTAAGGGTTTGGGGTCCAAGAGGCGACTACGTCCGGATACGAGCGCTCTTGGACACAGGGTCCCAGGGGTGCATTTTAACAACCCGGGTTGCTCATCGCCTGGGCCTGGCTAGGTTTCCGTCACCGACTCCGTTGCGGGGAGTCGGGAACACAGAGGTGCGGTCGGCTGGACAGACCCGCCTCTCCTTCTCGTCCGTACATTCCTATTCGGAAAGGATTGCGGTCAGGGCCACCGTCATGGATTCGGTTGTCGGTTGGCTTCCTCAGGCGGACATAGATCCGGATCTTTTGTCCTGTACTAAGGGTCTCAGGTTGGCGGATCCCCGCTTCGGGATGGCGGGTCCGGTAGACCTTTTGTTGGGTTCTGATGTACTGGGTTACATCATGAACGGCAAGCCTAGACTGCTGGATCAGTCTTCGCTGATGGCGCTGCCCACCATCTAGGGGAACGCCATTTTGGGAATGGTGGATGAGTGGCAGCAGACGAATCAGGCTTCTTTTACGGGAACGGCCCTCGCTCAGATCATGCAGAGGTTCTGGGAGATCGAAGAGCCGCCTACCGTGTCTCGGCTGGATCCCGAGCACGTGGAGTGTGAGAACTTTTATCAGGCTCACACTCGGAGAATGGTTTCTGGGCGATTGGAGACTAGGCTGCCTTTCCGGGATAACCCCCCGCGTCTGGGCCAGTCTCGATCATTGGCCGAGAAAAGGCTCAGGTCCATGGAGCGACGCATGGCTCGAGATCCTGTACTTCGGGAAAAGTACATCGAGTTCATGAGGGAGTATGAGGCACTGGGCCACATGTCTCCGGCTCGCGACGACTGGTCGACCATGGACCACTACTTTTTGCCTCATCACGCTGTTTTGAAAGCGTCGACAGGCAAACTCAGGACGGTGTTCGATGGATCCGCTCCGACTTCGACAGGAGTGTCACTGAACCAGTGCCTCCACGCTGGACCGAAGTTACATCGGGATATTGTAGACATCATCCTGAATTTCCGTAGGCATCAGGTGGTGTTGGGAGCGGACATCCGTATGATGTTCCGACAAACGGTCATACACCCCGAGGACAGGAGGTTCCAGTTGATCCTCTGGCGGGAAAGTCCTCAGGACCCTATGATGGTGTATGAGTTGAACACCAACACCTATGGGTTGAGATCAAGCCCCTTCATTGCGATCCGCTCACTGCTGGAGTTGGCGGAGCAAGAACGGGCTCGGTACCCACGTGCAGCCGCAGTTCTGGAACGCGACCTGTACGTGGACGACGTTTGCACTGGTGCGCAGACGGTGGAGGAAGCTCTGTTGCTCCGGGATGAGCTTACAGAGCTTCTCGCATCTGGAGGCTATGAGCTTCGGAAATGGCTCTCTAACGACCCCAACGTCCTGGCTGGTATCCCGGACGATCACCAGCAGGATCCGGGGCTCTTCGAGGAAGGTGACGATCCGCACGGGATTGCGGTTCTGGGCATGCAGTATCAACCGGTTGCTGACATCTTCACCTTTCGGGTGGCACTGGAAGCCACACGCGCGTGGACAAAACGGACGGTTTTGTCCACCATCGCCAGGATGTTTGATCCAAACGGTTGGATCAGTCCGGTTCTGTTCGCAGCCAAGTGTCTGTTACAGCGACTTTGGACTCTGAAGGTCTCATGGGACGACCCCCTGGTTGGGGACTCGCTTAACACTTGGCTTCGTTTAATATCTGACCTCGAAACGGTCAATCGAGTGGCGTTGCCCCGTCGCATTCTGCCACCAGGCTGTAGCCGGATCAGCCTGCACGGGTTCTGTGATGCGTCCGAGCTGGGCTATGCCGCATCTGTGTACTTGCGTACAGTTGACGCTGGAGGCCACGTCAATGTCACGCTCTTATTGGGGAAGAGCAAGGTAGCTCCTATCAGGACACGACTCACTATTCCGAAACTGGAATTGAGCGGAGCCACATTACTTGCTCGGCTGCTTAAGTACGTATATCAGGAACTGTCCACCTCGATAGACATCCGGAAGGTCTATGCGTGGTCAGACAGTCAGGTCGTACTTGCCTGGTTACGAGCAGCCCCTCACACCTTGGAGACCTTTGTGGGAAATCGGGTTTCCCAAGTCCAAAACCTTGGACTGGACATGGTTTGGAGACATGTCCCGGGTGAGTTGAACCCCGCTGACTGTGCTTCGCGCGGCTGTTCCGCGCCGGAGCTAGTTGATCACCCCTTATGGTGGGGTCCGGACTGGCTGCGGGAGCCAGAAGCTTCCTGGCCAGCTCTCGGCGCGGACTCGGAGCGAGCGGAGCTGCCCGGAGTCCGCGTGCATGCGATTGTGGCGGAAGTGCCCCCAGACCCTGACTGGTTGACGGGTTGTTACAGCAAGCTGGATAAGTTGTTGGGGGTAACTAGCTGGATTAAACGCTTCATCCACAACTGTCGTCACCCTCGTCAGAGGAGGAGTGACCAGATCGCCACTGTGGAGGAGCGTCGGAGTTCCTTGCTGCACCTCATTCGGCTGGTGCAGGGTGAGAGGTTTCCGACGGAACTTGAGGCGCTGCGCTGCGGACGCGCTCGCTTGAAGGGTGCGGTCGCCAAGTTGAACCCTTTCACAGATCAGGATGGTCTTCTGCGCGTAGGAGGTCGGCTCCGGAAAGCCAACCTGCCGTACGGCAGCAGGCACCCCCTGTTGCTACCGAAAGGAGGTCCTCTGGTGGACCTGCTGATCACCGATCGGCATATCGGTAACGCGCACGCTGGATGTGGCGCGCTTCTCGCTGTGTTGCAGCGTGAATTCTGGATCTTGTCGGCTCGCAGGGCGGTCCGAAAGGTGCTGTTTAGATGTGTCCCTTGTTATAGGCTCAAGGCGTCTACCATGCAGCCCATGATGGGAGATCTTCCTTCGGATAGGATTTCTCTCTCGAGGCCGTTCGACGGGGTCGAAACGGACTTCCCTGGGCCCTTCTCGGTCAAGTCATCGACGTTGCGTAACGCCAAGGTCGTTAAAGCCTACCTGTGCGTCTTTGTGTGTTTGGCCACCAAAGCAGTCCACCTGGAGCTGGTCTCTGCGCTGTCTACGGAGGCCTTTGTCGCGGCGCTGGATCGCTTTGTAGCGCGAAGAGGAGTACCCTCTTTAATACGTTCGGACAATGGCACAAATTATCGAGGGGCGGCGAATTATTTACGCAAAGTTAATAATTTTTTAAATTCTGGTAATAATAGTTTAAGTCTGGCTCTCGCCCAGCGGGGAATCAGCTGGCAATTTAGTGTGCCGGCCTGTCCTCACTGGGGAGGAATTTTTGAGGCTGCGGTGAAGTCTGCTAAAACCCATCTCCGCCGTGTCATCGGGGAGACCGTGTTAACTTGGGAAGAGTTAGTCACGGTACTATGCCGCGTGGAAGCAGTGCTTAATTCCCGTCCTCTCTGTCCAATCTCGCCTGACCCTAACGATCTAAAAGTCTTGACGCCGGGTCACTTCTTGATCGGTCAGCCTTTAACCGCGTTGCCGTAGTATCCCTGGAAGGATGAGCGCCCCGGACGGCTGTCCCGTTTTCAGTTATTGCAGCAAATAAGTCAAGACTTCTGGAGGCGCTGGTCGGCCGAGTACTTGCATCTGTTGCAACAACGGGTAAAATGGACAGATAGGACGGAGGCCCCTCGGGAAGGGGACTTAGTATTATTAAAAGAGGCAAATTTGGCCCCCCTACTCTGGCGTAGGGGACGTATTTTAAAATTGATATCTGGTACTGATGGCACACCCCGCGTGGCGGAGATTCTGGTTTCTGGTTCCAGACTTCGGCGCGCGGTGTCCTCTCTGGCACGCCTGCCTCTTTATTAGATATACGTATTTTTCATGGTTAAAATTTTATTTAATTTTATTGCTATTTTTGGTAAAGTTTTTTTTTTGGTTTGATTTCCACTTTCGGGTCAAAGTTGGGAATTTCGTTTTATTTGGGGTCCGGATACTACTAAATACTAGTTACTAAATACTAGTAGCTAAATACTGGTTTTCTAAAATTGACCTGGAGTTCAATTGGTCGGGGGTTTTGTTCCGTATAATCGGGCAACATTATATCGGCCGACGATTAGCGTGTATCTATGGTTTTGACAGCCGGCTGTGAAGTGACGTTGTCTTGTTTTCGCTGGAACTAAACAGTCACGCCCTTTGAGATTTTGGAGTTTTTCGGGATAAAAACTTAATATAGTGCTACAGGAAGAGACTATTAAGTGAATTGTGACACTCGGGATTAGTGCTGGACTATTTTTGAAGTGAGCTACGGGACTGGCCCCTTCTCAACCGCGGGACCGGTTGAACTACTTACTGGAACGGGAATTCGGGAGGTCGCCTCGATATCGCCTGGTTTGGTTCTTCCCACATTCCCACTTGATCCCTACCTACATTCCTGTCGGACCAAACTGGACTTTGGACGACGCCGGGAACCCTACGTAAGTGATTTCTTTTCGATAACTTGTTTGCAATTAGGGAGTGATTAAAATCGGTATAAACGTAAATTATAATGTTCTAGACTTGCTATGGGCCCCAAGTCGGTATTTCTGGCATAAATACTATACACCACTATTGGGACTCGGAGCCTTCTCTCGCAAGGAGAGAGTTAATGCCATAATCCACCACGCTGGCCCAGTGCGGGTTGGTGGATGACACATGACTTCGAAAAACTCTAGGTACATATCGGTTTCCTCACGATGTTTTCCTTCACCGTTTTAAGTTAGCGGCATTACGCACATGACTTCGAAAAGAGAGTGGTGCGTGTGGGGCTTGAACCCGGGGTCTCCGGATCGGCAGGCGCCGTTCGCCCGACTAGACTTATACAAATATACAACTGTATCTACATAAATATACTAAGTATTATATCAGCTACCTGACCGCCATGCTACAAGCTTTGCTTAGTTTGGAGTGAGATGGTGTAATATAGTGTTATACATTACCCATGTGTTTAAATCCCAAAAGTTGAAAAACATCATTATCAATTTAATTTTTGAAGTGAAAACTTCTTTAGGCGCGCTATAGACAGAATTTTCGTGGGCTGTGAAATGGATTCATCAATCGTCACGCTTGGATATGATAAGAACGGACTGCTCGCGCAGGCGTGCTTTTAGACAAATTTTTCGTGGGGTGTGAATTAAATTCTAGCGTCACGCTCGGGTATGATAAGAAATATTCGGGTAAACTCGGGGCCACGGCCATTGGCCATCTAGAAATGCGTCAGCCAATGGGAAATGCTGAAAGAGCGTGGATCACGACATGACCATCAAGAAATGCGTGAGCCAACGGGAAATGCTAACGCATTTCTAGATGGCCATGCCATGATGGTCAGGCCACGCCTTCCGGTACACCCGTGTAGTTTCCAAAGTAAGCTATCAAATTCTGAGTAATAAGTTTTCACTTCTATCGGCAGTTCCTATGACTGCCAATTTTTATTTTTTTAACAGTTTAGAGTGACGGGACAAGCAGGTCATGTGGTCACGATAAGCAACACACCTGCCCATAATAGCAAATTGCCACGTAGCTATTGGAATACGAAGAGCTCAAACAATTTTATTGGGATGACGACAGGGTCAAAAATACACCATTCAAATTAGTTCGTCATGTATATTATAGGTATATATAAATATCTTTTTTACCAAATTATCAAACGTTGGCAGAGATATAGATCTTAAAATTTCCGGAGTGGGAGGTTGTTACGTCACTCTATAGTAAAAATCGTACCATAACGCTACTTCTAGGCACTGTATCTTCGTCGTTTTTTGTTAGTTTTTTTTTTTAATAAAGAGTGACGAGACGAGCATGACATGTGCCTGATGGTAAGCAACGTGCCTGCCAAATAACAACACAGTGACACGCAGCTAATGGAACATAAAGAGACCAAGTCATTACCTAGCACTGCAGTGCGCTCGTCACCCAGAGATCTAAGTGAAACATAAGAAGAAATACATGTACAATAATTATGTTAATAATCTAACTGACGGACCATTTTTTTTTGTCGTCTCGCCTATTGCATATTTAGTATCACAACAGTTTAATTGACGACTGACCAGGACGACCCTATTGCGACACTGAACAGAGGGGTCCTGACTGATGTTGATAATCGGGCAGTAAGATTGGGTTGCAAATGGTTAATCAAGTCCAGGGTTGAATCCCAATACAAACTGATTTTCTGTATCTATACAAGATTGTTGATTGACATCTCAGATAAGTTTCTCAACCAGTTTGTTAATATCAGCCGTAGATCCATTACAACGGCTGTAAAATTGTTTCTGAGAGCTAATTCATGATTAAACGTCTAAAAATCTGTCGTTAAAATCTGGAAATCAAATAACGCACATTTCTGTTAACCAAGCTACGTATATCAGCGTCAGATTTTCTTTGTTATTTTTGGCTGATTCAGTTGTGGTGATCAATGCATGTCTATTTCTTAGAATCATTATATTTGCCTGAGGTCTGTTTACATCGAACCGCCTAATAACCCTTATCTTTTCACGTTCGAAAATTTCATGGATTGTGGTATCTCCCATCGATATAAAACATTGGATGTGCCCTCCCGTATTTCAGGCGCACAGAAATGTGTAATCGTTGGGAAGAGTGAGCTCACTCTTTCCATGCTAGTCCGTTGCAGGAAGCGGTGAACGCGGGACGTTTTTACCAATCAGTATGCGTTGTCAACAACCAAAATAAATAGAACCACAGCATATCTTGCAAAATTCTCGCTGCTAGCAATTTGAGGAGTAAAGTAGATTGGTTGTGTGTAAACCACTAACAGAGACGCAGATCATTACCGATTTCAAGGTGCTCAGGGTGCATTTATTGGTTTATAATGAAAGTATCTCCCAAATGTTCCACCTCCAGATAGCCGTGAATCCATGTCACTGAAATAGATTTTAAGAGGTTGATCAATGATTAAGTGGTTAAAATTATCTCGTTCAAACCCATTTACAAAAGCGGAAGCCATAGCACCCACTTCAGTCTTAACCAAGTTACCTACACCGTGCGCCAGCTCATCTCTATTGTTTATTTGCTTCAGTTGTTGTAGTGATTATTTCGTCTCTTTTTTCCATCAAGTTTCTAACAGCCCTTGTTTTTCCACACTCAGGAACTCCGTTTGATCTATCGATTTTTTATTATCTCGCAAATTTTCTATTTTGCCCAAATATCAGAAAATTAATGTTAGCACTTCTGTCCTCAAGCAAAATCTTTGGTGTGTTGCACGTTCTTGCAGACCATAATCTGTCAGAGTCTCTAATTTCATCATTATTCATTCAGGTAATTTGTTATCGTTGTGGATTTGCCGTGATTGAGCGATACGAATTCATACATCTAAGCATTCAATTATTCACATTTAGAATATTAAAAAGATTATTATTATCGGAATTAGAAGTAGAATTAATTGTACTAACTAATTGTAGTAACTTGGTAAGGTGGGGAAAAGCCTCTGAAAAATGTTGCTATACTTGTGGTGAGACGATATGTACAGCAAGGCACATATTGGTGGGATGCAAGGTGCTCCTTAATAGGGGTCATCAATAGGTTAATAATAAGCTCACCACAACGTTATTAGAAGCAATATCCATAGTGTTTTGAGTAGTAATACTCAAAGGTATTACCTCAACCGAAGCCCGTGCTGCGTCGCGATAAGCGTCATGAGCTGTCAAAACGTAAATTGGCCGAGATACCGTCCCCGCCTCAAACACCGCTCGCGTGACAAATCACTCCCCTGTGACGTCACAAGGCAAGAAATCCTCCTTTAACGTGGAAAATGTATAAAACTGGGTCTCACAGAAAAAGCGTGGCTTTAAAAATTGACAGTTTGATTTACACACATTCTGTTTTTAGCAGACTTCTAAAAAGGAGTAGGTTATCAATTCGACAAGCATGTTTCTTTTTGCATGTTTCCCGTTTTCTCGAGAACCCTTGAATCGATTTCAATGCTGCATTTTTTATCAAACGGTACCTATGATCCCCAAATAGTCATATTTCAATTTATCCAAATTGGTGCAGAGCTTTATTGAAATATAAACAAAAAAGAACTAAAGTTTGCACACGGACGACCTGGCCTTCTTTAATGTTTAATTGTTGTTGCAGTCAACTTAATACGTGTAATAAGGGCTCGTTTTAGCATCAAGATAATTTAATTTTCACTGAAATGACAGAAGTCACCTACAATTTAAAATTAAACTTAGACACGTACTGCATTTCATATTTTTTGTGAAATCAATTACACACAAACATGTTCCAATGAAACATCGAGGTATGGCGAATACATCACATAGTCCAGGTAAGAAAATTTGAGATTTTTGTTTATATTAAATAAAACACCACACCCATGTTGTCGAATTTTATATGGGACTACATCCAGAGTAAGATCTGCTACCGAAATAAGAATTACTAATACCAGGACGTCTACTCTCTTTCTACGAAAACGTAATTTCGAAATAAACTGGCAACTTTCCTACTCCGATTCTATTTCGATCCGTTGTTTTATCCTAGTTAGAGCAGGCTTAGAACATTTAAACGCCAAACAATGTTCTATCGGACAGAACCGAACCGGAGTAGGAAAGTCGCGAGTTTTTGTTCGAAATAACGTTTTCGTAGAGAGTAGACGTCCAGGACGTCTACTCTAATTCAACGGAAACGTTATTTCGAAATAAACTCGCGATTTTCAAACTCCGATTCTACTTCGATGCGTCGTTTTGTCCGTTTAAATCTTCTAAGCCTTCTCTAATTAGAGTATGCTTAGAACATTTAAACGTCAAACTATGTTGTATCGGACGAAACGAAGTAGAACGAGAGTAGGAAAGTCGCGAGTGTTTTTTTCGAAATTTCGCTTTCGTAGAAACAGAGTAGACGTCCTGGACTAGATGGTCGCGCTACATTTTAGATCGTATCGTTGCTTAATATTAGGCAAAACGGCGGTGAAATACGAGTACACACAACACACCTATCATTATCGGCTTAGAGCTAGGCTTTTATCCACGTTGCTTTAAATAAACAAATACCAACAGTCTCAACATACTCTTGAGATATTCAAACACGTTCTGAAGACGTATTGGTTGAACTTACTAAGTGATAAATGAGTTCAGTAATCACAGAATATTATTTGTAAACAGGATTACGCAGGACACTTGTACTAAGTCAAAGGTATTATTGTCGTAATGAACAGCTTTTTAACCAACTTCATACAAGGAGGAGGCAAGGAATAGTGAGGTTTTATGTTTTTTTTGTATACTACGCGATAGCTCCGCCTGTTATGAACTGGACGTCTACTCTCTTTCTACGAAAACGTAACTTTGAAAAAAAAACTCACGATTTTTCTACTCCGGTTCCACTTCATTTCATTCTATAGAACATTTTCAATTTCAATCAATTTCAATTTATTTATTCGAACCATTAATTCAAGAGAACACTTGGTAACGTCACTTACAAAAAAATTATACATAAATAATCTGTGTACCTACATGATAAAATAATACCAAGGAATAATATCAATTAAAAAATAATCAGCTGTAAAGGGGCCTTGTCATTTAGGTGCAGCTGTAAAAATGCTTTGTCATTGTGAAAAATCAAATTATCCAAATAATGAATACATACAGTACATAAACAAATTTACATTAATGTTTAGTATAATTTTACCTTACTCAATAGTTCTAATTTTGACATATTCCTTTTCCAAACATTGCTGTCCTTTACAAAAGCATCTATAGTGTAATATGCTTTGCTCATTAGGTAGTTTTTTATTTCAGTTTTAAACCTAGTTTCATTAAGACCTTCCACTTGTGTAGGGATTAAATTATAGAAACGGATACCATTACATTTGAAAGAGTTAATGGTCTTGTGTAGTCTGCATTTAGGAAATACAATTTTATGTTTATGATGTGGTTTTGGATTCAAATCAGACATTTTCTTCAGTCGAGTACGATTTTTTCTCACATACATTATACTTTCATAAATGTATATTGACGGGACTGTTAGTATATTTATAGTTTTAAAAATCTCCTGTAATGATTTTCTAGCTGATAGATTGTACAGAGCACGGATTGCTCTCTTTTGTAATATAAAAATTGAATTTCTATCCGCGGCTGATCCCCACAATAAAACACATAATGATATGAAACATAATGATGGACATAATGCTATGAAAGTAACCAAAATAAAAAAGTCTAGCCGTTGCAACGTCAGATATTTTCTTAATTTGTCGAACTGCATGAGCAGCTGAACTGAGTCTCTCAGCCAGTCTCTCTATATGAGGACCCCACTGTAGCTTTGAATCCACTGAAATACCCAGAAAAAGAGTAGATTGTACGGATTCGATTACTTCATCTTTCAGTATAATATCAAGTTTACATCCCAGTACATTGCAGAGCGTAAACTTTATACATTTAGTTTTATTTGGATTTAGAACTAGATTATTTGCATCGAACCATTTGTATGTAATGCTCAAAATTGCGTTTATTTCTGTGAAATTATTTATTCCTCTTTTAACCTTAAATAAAAGTGACGTATCATCAGCGAACATAACTATTTCTACGTTCTTATGTTTTTTTTATCATAAAAGGTAGGTCATTAACATATATAAGAAACAGTAAGGGTCCAAGAATGGAACCTTGAGGTACACCCATTTTTAAAGGGGACTCATTTGATTGCACACCGTCAATTTCAACTATCTGTACACGATCTTTAAGATAAGAAGAAATAAAATTTAGAGCTGGCTTCGACAGCCCATAGAACTGAAGTTTCTTCAAAAGAGTATCATGATGAACACAGTCGAAAGCTTTGGACAAGTCACAAAACACACCCAAAACATCATAATGGTCTTCCCAGGCACTTAATATATAATTAGTCAGTTCAACGCCTGCATCAGTAGTGGAACGTCCCTTTGTGAATCCAAATTGGTTGCTATGTAATAGATTATTAACATTAAAGTAAGATTAAAGTATTAACATTAAAGTAAGATTAAAGTATTAACATTGTTTAACATTTAAATGTTCTTCATCATCAACAGCTCACTAAATGTTCCCACTGCTGGGACTCGGGGTCTTCTCTCGCAAGGAGAGAGTTAAGGCCATAATCCACCACGCTGGCCCAGTGCGGGTTGGTGGATGACACATGACTTCAAAAGATTCTAGGTACATGTCGGTTTCCTCACGATGTTTTCATCCACCGTTTTAAGTTAGCGGCATTACGCACATGACATCGAAAAGACAGTGGTGCGTGTGGGGTTTGAACCCGGGGTCTCCGAATCGGCAGGCGCCGTTCTCCCGACTAGACCAGCCGTAACTTATTAGACCAGCCGTAACTTACTAGACCAGCCGTAACTTAAGCACATTTAAATTAACATTTAAATGTTAGCTTAGCTTACTCTAATTAGAGTAGGGTTTTTTTTTTTTATTTAAATTTTACAGCTCCACTGACTCCGGGGTCCGTGACCTTTGTCAATCGTTTTTTTTTTTGTTACATTAATCTTGGATTGGAGAAGAAAAGGAAATAGGGGAGAGAAGGGAACATTTTCTTGCTAATTCTAGGACTATTTTATTTTCTAAGTCGCCTCCTCCCGGCTCAGCACCTCCACCACGACTGCATTTCTATCCTTGATGGCCATCTGCAAATTGAACTCTCGGATGGTCTTCGGTGTTGCAGACAACGCTCGCCGCACGAACCGACCGATGGCGTCGTCGGTGTTGTCAGCGTAATATATGAAGGTCCCCGTGTGCCGTGAGATTGCGACGACCGCATGAGGCACGCTCTCGTGCAGCTTCGTGTTTGCCTTAGTTTTTATTGCGATTACCGACTCGTATGTTAGTCCCTGAGCTTCATGGATGGTAAGGATGCGTGACCCGGTGCCTGAACCATAACCCTGGTTTGTCAGGGTCTCCTTCTCCTCTTGAGTGTGAACTAAAAAGAGGGTGTTTGGTTGGGTGTTGGGTATTTGCGCTCCCTTATACCTTCTCTGCTCTAGGGACTTTATGCGAGGCGCCGAGGAATACATACCCGAGTATATTTCCCTCAGCGCATATGCGACGTCCATTGGGTTTCGATGTGTGCAGAGCAACTCCTGGCTGATCTTTGTTACCAGGTTCGGGCGGTGATACCTCATTTCGAAGAGATTTTCCCTATCGATATAAGGCAGTTGATTGACATCTCCGATGAGGACAATTTCGCCAGCACCAGACAGGCGTGAGACCATTACAATGGCTCCGAAATGGTTCATGAGGGCTTCATCCACCATGAGGCGACTGAAACTCTCTTTTTCGAATCCATTTACGAGAGCAGAAGCCATAGTCCGCACCCTGGTTTTGACCAGGTTTCCAATGCGGTGCGATAGCTTTTCTCTTAGATCTTTTGCTGCCTCAGTTGTTGTGGTGATGATAACGTCCTTGTCCACGTCGAAGTGTCTAATAACCCATGTTGTCTTTCCACATCCCGGAACACCATTGACCCACTGTATTCTTGGTACCTCCCAATTTTCCCAAGCCGCTGTGACACTTGAGTTCCCTTCGATAATTTTGGCCATCTCTAGGATCTTGTCGTCCAACATAATTTTGGTGCATGGGGCGGTAACTACAATAGGGTCGTTTGGTGGTGTCGCATATACAGGCATTCCCGCGCGCTCTGTCTCGTTCTCGTTCAGTGTCACGAAGCCATTTTCTGCACTGTAGGCTGCCATATACTGTCCTGTCATGGTTCCCTTGATGACCCGGGAAGGAACATTGTTGTAAATGGCTGCTTCGCCCTCCTCGAGTTTCGCCTTTAATAGGCTTTCACTTCCCAGCCTATAGCACTGCATGATGTTTTCACAGGTCTTGAGGTTGACTTGTCTTGTCGCTCTCAGTGTGGCTGTGAATTCGATAAAGACTCCGCGGCTCCGAGGCCGTGACATAACGGGGCGGTTCCACCAGTCCCATGTCGGCTCTGGTTCGGCTAATTAGTTGCTGTGAAGCTGCTTTGAGGGTCTTTGACGTCAAAGGGTTTGATGATGATGAAGGGGATGAGATTCGGAGTACGCTCCTTGCTGCTGCGTTAAAGGCCGCCACGAAAGTCGTGTTGGTTCCTCGGCTGCTGCTTTGATTGGCTGCAGCTTTTTCCGCCGCCGCCCTCTGCTGTGCTCTTTCGGAGCCGGTTTGGGCGGTCGAACTTGGAACAGGATGTCCCCAGCTGTCAGTTGCATTAGTTAGGTCGTGCGAAGGGACTCTGAGGAAGCTCAGATTTTCTCCTCTATCTTCGTATACAACCTCGTGATGTTTAGAGGCCTCAATGCAACCCAGCCGGTCTGCGACCCTCGCTCTTGAATATTCAATCGCCATCGCATCCACGCTTATCACCCGGGGTGTGTCACCCGCATTTCTGCTCAGATGTGCGAGCAGCGCACTTGCCTGTGTGAAAGGCGTCCGACCTTCCGAGTAGGTTTAGAAGATTAGAGTAGGGTTAGAAGATTTAAATGGGCAAAACGACGGATTGAAGTAGAATTGGAGAAGGAAAGTCGCGAGTTTATTTCGAAATTACGTTTTCGTAGAAAGAGAGTAGACGTCCTGGTATTAGTAATTCTTATTTCGGTAGTAGATCTTACTCTGGATGTAGTCCCATATAAAATTCGACGACATGGGTGTGGTGTTTTTTTTAATATAAACAAAAATCTCAAATTTTCTTACCTGGATTATGTGATGTATTCGCCATACCTCGATGATTCATTGGAACATGTTTGTGTGTAATTGATTTCACAAAAAATATGAAATGCAGTACGTGTCTAAGTTTAATTTTAAATTGTAGGTGACTTCTGTCATTTCAGTGAAAATTAAATTATCTTGATGCTAAAACGAGCCCTTATTACACGTATTAAGTTGACTGCAACAACAATTAAACATTAAAGAAGGATTTTCTGATTTCAAATATTTGCGTTGATCAAAAAACTCTCATTTTTAGGGTTCCGTAAAACGTAAAAACGGAACCCTTATAGATTCGTCATGTCTGTCTGTCTGTCTGTCTGTCCGTCCGTGTAGATGTATTCTGTGAACCGCATTAAGATTTTCACAAAAGTTTTTTAAAAAAACAAAAATTAGGGGTGCCCCCCATACTGAGAACTGAAACTCAAATATTTTTTTTTCATCAAACCTACACGTGTGGGGTGTCTATCGATAGGTCTTCAGAAATGATGTCGAGGTTTCTAAAATAATTTTTATCTACACTGAATAATTTGCGCGAGAGACGCCTCCAAAGTGGTAAAATGTGTGTCCCCCCCCCCCTCTAACTTCTAAAGTAAGAGAATGAAAAAACTAAAAAAAAATATGATGTACATTACCATGAAAACTACCAACGAAAATTAGTTTGAACTCGATCTGATGAGTAGTTTTTTTTTAGTACGTCATAAATAAAAATACACTATTAATAAAACTTCGATCAAAGTTACAACGAACTACAAGAACTATGCGTACTATGTATATTATGTTACTTGCTGCAACGGAACCCTTCATGGGCGAGTCCAACTCGCACTTGGCTACTTTATTTATTTAGGTATACACATTAAAAAGCATTACATTGATTTCGATTAAAATTAATCTGGAACTTCTTCTAAAATATGGTGTACAAAATAAAAATAAACTTCATTAAAATCCATTCACAATTGTCGGAGCTATCGAGTAACAAACAAGAAAAACATTAAACCGAATAAAGAACCTCCTTTTTAAAGTCGGTTAAAATCACAGTTAAAAGTTGTTTTTGGTAATTATTAACTCTTTTGGTTTATACTAACTTCTAGCACTGCACCATAGATTAGAAAATAGTTACAGTACTTCTAGCTAAACGGAACTATTTGAATGTCGAATGTTATATTTTTTTGTAACGTTGCATCCTTTTTAGTATTAAAAAAAAACAATTGGCGGGAAATCATTTGTAAATTGTTTTTTATATCACATCAAATTCTACGTACGCAACGAAAATGGAATTAAGTCGAAAAGAATTTAGAGCGATGATTTTAGTAGTTACTTACGTACGTATACTCGTACCTTCCCAGTTTTCAAATGTCAATCGCGAAAGCTTAATAACTTAAAGGTTAGTTCACCTTTTGTTCCCACTGCTGCGACTCGAGGTCTTCTCACACAGCGTCATCAAGGCACATTTCGTTCAGAACACGATCCTGTTTCAAGTTTCTTGAGGACAAAATTTAAAATAGCAACTTTATTGCCAGTCGTGGTGCAGTCGTTGGACAACAAAGACGTTTTAAAGTTACGTGATATTTTGTTTTTAATCTTCCTTTTGAGAACCAAGTCAAATGGTAAGTTTTAAAATAATAATAATACTAATAATACATTAAGTATTTAGGTTATTGTACGACAAAGTTATAAGTTGAACGGGCGATCTTTTTTAAATTAAAAAGTGACGAGGCGAGCAGAGCATGTGCCTGATGGTAAGCAACATGTCTGCCACATAACAGCACAGTGACACACAGCTTTTGGAACATGAAGAGTCCAAATCATTACCTAGTATTGCACTGCGCTCGTGACCCAGATATGTAAGGTGTTATATCTCTAAGCTCAGTAATTTCTCTGGAAACATTGCCCTTCAAACCGGAACACAGTAACGCTTACACATTACTGCTTGGCGGTAGAATAACTGGCAAAGGTGTGGTGCATCCCCAGGCGGACTCTGCCAAGAGCCCTACTACTACATCGATCTTATAGCAGACACAAAGCATGTTAATTATTTACGTATCTATAGATATGTAATTTAAGTATAATCCTACTACATTTCCTACTTAATATTTTATACACAGGATTATCGTAGGTACTACCTGTATCCTTTGTTTTCTAACCGCGAAAGTTTGTAAGAATGTACGTTTGTTACTATTTTACGCAAATACTACTAAAAGGTTTGGATGAAATTTGGTACATAGGTAGATAATAGTCTGGAATAACGCATAGACTAATTTTATCTTGAGAAAATAACGGAATCGGGAAATACGCGGGTGAAACCGCGCGACGCTGCTAGTTTATCTTATTACTAAGATAGTAGGATTATTTTGAACTAAAATAGGTAAATAAATATTGGTGGACAATTCACACACAACACCATCTGACCCCAAACTAAGCAAAGCTTGTGTGATGGCGGCCAAATAGCTGAATAAAATACTTATATAGTTTTAAATACATACTTGTTATACATAGAAACACCCAGACACAGTGCAAACATTTGAATTCATCGTACAAATATTTGCACTGGGTGGGAATCGAACCCACGACCCTCGGCTTCGCAGGCAGAGCTACTACTACCAACTAAGCCACAAGGTATTTCATTTGTTTAATACAATCGATGGGAACTTTACAAAACACGGAGGTTATTTGTACGACAAATTATTAGTTGAACGGGCAATCTTATAGCAGGCACAAAGCATGTTAATTTTTACGTATCTGTATATATGTTAACAGAAATGTATGTAATCCGTCATTGTATACAATTAATGTATGTAATTCCTAAAATCGCACGGAAATGTGTGAAATAAATTATACGAGGTCAAACTGAAAGTTCTTAGAAAATCAAAAACTGATTACATTAGCCAGTTATTAGTTTTATTATATCTTTTCAAAATATTGTCCATTCACGTCAATACACCGCTGCATGCGATGGAACCACTGGGAAAAGCACTGTGCCCACTCGTCCTTAGGGGTCTCTTCAATGGCATCGCGATACGCAGCCACCGCTTCTTCAGCATTCATAAACCGCTTTCCTTTAAGTTTTTCTTTAATTTTTGAAAATAAATAAAAATCACAAGGCGCGAGGTCGGGGCTATACGGCGGATGACCCAGTAATTCAACGTTTGATGTCGCCAAATAGTCGATCGTTCGCTTGGCGGTGTGCGATGAGGCGTTGTCGTGGTGAAGGAGGATCCTACTGCGAGGTCGTTTCTCTCGAACTTTTTCCATGACAAATGGCAAACAATTGGTAGTGTACCATTCTGCAGAAACTGTTTTTTGATCCTCCAACACAATTGTTGCGAAATGACCTATCCTTCCAAAGAACGAGGCCACCATTTTTTTCCCCGCACTTCGATCTCTCTTCACTTTAGTTGGCAACTCCTCGAAAGGAAACACCCACTGAGCAGATTGTCTTTTGGTTTCAGGATCATAACAGTAAATCCAGCTTTCGTCACCTGTTAGTATGTCGAACACAGCATTTGAGTCACCTCCGTTAAATCTTTCAATGATTTTACGGCACCAATCCACACGATGGAGTTTTTGAGCCTCAGTCAAATTATGAGGTATCCACCGGGCGCAAAGCTTCCTGACCGCTAAATGTTCGTGTAGGATTTTGTGCACTTGACTCATACCGATGCCTAAGCTTGTCCGAATCTGCTGATAGGTCACTCTTTTGTCAGTCTCTATCATACGCCGCACAACACAGATGTTATCTTCAGTCGTCGCCGTAGAAGGCCGTCCCTCACGTAAATCATCAGTGAGATTAGTGCGACCACGTTTAAACTCATTAAACCAGTTGTAAACAGTCGCACGAGATGGGGCTTCATCGTGAAAGGCCAATCGTAGTCTATCATAACTTTCTTGTTGACTTAAATGACATCGAAAGTCATAAAAAATCATTGCACGAAAATTTTCTCGTGTTAAATTCATGTTGACGTGACACAGACAATTTTCAATTTGCCGCCAAATCGTAAAACAAATGACAAATGAATGAAGTATATACTCAGTAATATTGGCAAAGAGTTCTATTTTCAAATTATAGAATTATTTTTTTATTATATTGTTTATAAGTGGCCAGTTCTAAGAACTTTCAGTTCTGACACATTACACATTTCCTAAATAGCAATCGGAAATGTAAAACAATTAAGATATTGGACGCGGGGACAGCGGGACGAGGGGAGGGTATTGCTTTAGGTTAGGTTTTTTTTTTTTAATAAAGTGGGACGAGACGAGCAGGACATGTGCCTGATGGTAAACATCATGCAACAGGTTAGGTTAGGATTTTTTTAAATAAAGAGTGACGAGACGAGCAGGACATGTGCCCGATGGTAAGCAACATGCAACAGGTTAGGTTAGAGTTTTATTACAGAAAGCATTTACTTTATACATTTTTTAATACGATATTGGAATTATATACAATTCCGAAGAAATTTATACATATCCTAGGATATCTATGTATTAAATAGTTTTTCAAACAATATTTTATACATTTCCTAAATAGTATCGGAATTGTACACATTTCCTAGGATTTGTATACAATTCCTTGATTTCATACATTTCCGGTAACATATATATAATGTGACCCATATTATTTAATACCACAATTGTACAGGTTATGCATACAATTTAACAGTCAAAACTCCGTTTTATTAAAAACTTTTTTTTTTTTTTTTTTATAGCATAGAGTGACGAGACGAGCAGGTCATGTGCCTGATGGTAAGCAACATGCCTGCCACATAACAACACAGTAAACCGCAGCTATTGGAACATGATAGTCCAAATCATTGCAATTAATCATTGCAATTCACAAGCACTGCACTGCGCTCGTCACCCAGAGATCTAAGATATTATGTCTCTAAGCCCTGTAATTTATCTGGAATCATTGCCCTTCAAACCGGAACACAGTAATGTTTGCACATTACTGCTTGGCGGTAGAATAAACTAGCGGCCTGTTCCGGCTTCGCTCGGATAAAAACCTAGATACCAACTGCAGCGCCATTTTCCGAGCTTGAATTTTGCAGATTTGTAAATCTTAACCATCCAAAGCCCGACCCAAACGTAGCCAAAAAAAAAACATTCAAATCGGTTTAGCCGTTTAGAAGAAGTTCACTTACAACGAAAAGTGGCATAAAAAATTATATACTTAGAAACATGTGAAAAACAAATTTAATATCTAATAATCCTACTAATCTATTCATATTATAAAGTCAATGTTTGTATGTTAGTTGCGCAATGTCATCGTATGAACTGATCGGATCGAAATTTGGATCACAGGTTCATCGCCAGGAATTTCACAAACTCTACTTTTTATTGCAGAAAAATACAAGAATGGAAGCTACAATGGTAAAATAACTTTAATTTTAAAAACCCGGCTGCGAAATATCAACAAGTAAATTATAATAATATATTGTCTAAGGACACTTGAGTGATTGAGACGAATCTAATGATATCTTAATTATCGAATCCATCTAGTCGTTTGGAAGATACGTGGGAAAATTTACAAACATACAAGACTAGCGGCCCGCTCCGGCTTCGCTCTAATAATAACCTAGATATCAACTGCAGCGCCATCTGCCGGGCTGATTTGTGAATCTAAACCTTCCAGGGCCCTACCTAGGGTTCCCAACTCTCCCGGATTGCCCGGGAGACTCCGGTAATAATGGTTAACCTCCCGACCTCCCGGAGTGCAACAATTTCTCCGGTTTTTCTAAAAACATTGCATCTGTCGCTCGCTCCTCACTATTCACTCGCTTTGCGGCCACGAAGTAACTATTTTCTTATCTGTGCCCCGGCGCAGCGCCGCTCCGCTGAAGTGCCGGTCTAAACCTGTTCGTCTCGCCGTCGACGTTGCTGATTCGGCGGTATCTGTCTCTGTCACGCACGCCTCGTGCGTCTCGTGCGAGACAGAGATAGAAATCGCCGATGCTTTATTTCCCTCCGCAGCTTACCGAGGACGAGGATGCCGCGGCTTTGTTTCAGTCTATTAGAGAAAGCATTAAGTGACACTGCATTTTGTACTAACGGGAGGTAATAAGTAATTTTAGAAAAATGGATCGTGATAACTCAGGAGGTGAGAGTAGTACAAGTGCAAAGAAGAAAAAATACTATTGTTCTTTCAATGACCTGTGGTTAAAAGAACATACGTGGTTGTCGAAAAAAGACGAGTTCACAGCAAAATATAACATTTGTCAACATTTATTTTCGGTCAAGTATGACGGTTTTGGATCTGTGAAACATCACGAAAAATCGTCGAAGCATCAAACCTTTATTAAGAACGCGAAAACAAATCAAGGTATTACAAATTTTTTTCCGTCTAAAAGCAGTAAAGAAGAGGATTTAATTACCGCTGCTGAAGTTACTTTAACTTTTCATGGGATTAAACATCATCACAGTTATAATAGTCAAGACTGCGGCCACAAATTAAATGCTGTCACATTTTCTGATTCAACGACTGCGAAAAAAGTATCATGCGGAAGAACAAAAGCGAGCAGTATCGCCGAGAATGTTTTAGGACCGGCTAGTCAAGAAAACCTACTTGATCATTTAAAAACAAGTACATCATATTTTTCCGTAGCGAGTGATTCGTCAAATAAAGGTAATTTGAAAATGTTTCCTTTATTGATCAAATATTTTTCATTTGAGAATGGTATTCAAACCGGTTTGTTGGATTTTTACGAAGATTACCAAGAAAACAGCGAAGCAATAAAAGATCAAGTTATAAAATTTTTATCAAAAAATGGCCTTGAAGTGAGTCAAATTTCAGCATATTCTGCCGATAATGCTGCTGTAAATTATGGAACAAATGTTTCTGTTTACCAAAAGCTTAAAACTTTAAACTCAAAAATATATAAAGCGAATTGTAAGTGTCACATTCTTCACAACTGCGTTAAATTTTCTATGAAAGCTTTGTCAGTTGATGTGGAATTAATTATTTTGAAAGTTTATAGCGAATTTTCTGCTTTTGCTAAAAGGAGAAATGAGCTGATGATAAGTTGCTCAGATGCAGAAATTCAGTTTAGAGAAATATTAAGAGATGTTCCAACTCGTTGGTTATCGTTACTACCTGCCATAGACAGAATCCTATCGCTATGGCCAGCTCTAATAAGATATTTCAATGAGCAAGGTGAAGAAAACTGTTCTAAATTTATATGGAATAACTTATGTGCCAGTGATGCAGAATCAAATACAGCTTTATGTACTCTTTATTTTATGCAAAATATAATGCAAATCTTTCAAAACGCCATTAAATTACTGGAATCCGACAGAGTAACAAGCACTGAAATTCATGATATAATGATTGATCTGAAAATGAAGCTACAGAACAGACAAGCTGACCAGTTTTATGGTAAATCTACCATGGATTTATCAAAGGAATTTGATGAACCCCAAAAAACAAATATCAAAACTGAGTTCAATAACTTTTTTACGCGATGTTTGACATATTTACATAAATGGTATAACTTCGAAGATTTGGAATACCAAGCAATGAAAATTTTATCTTTAAAAGAACCAATCACATGGACCGGCATTACTAGACTTCAGGAGTTATTAAAAATTGAGTTAGATACTGACAAATTGTACGATGAGGTTGGACTTTTGCGTGAGATGCAACCAAATCTCATTGAACAAAATCGAGTGGATTTACGCTGGGTTGATTTCTTTACTAAATCGAAAGATAGAAATCCCTGTCCTGAATTGAGAAAAATGGTCACGTTTGTTCTTTCCATACCTGTCTCTAATGCTTCATGCGAGCGCGTATTCAGCATGATGGAGCAAGTATGGAGCAAGGAAAGAAACCGAATGAGTATATCTTTAGTAAAAGCAGAGTTACAAGTACTAACAAACTTCGATTATTCCTGTAAAAACTTTTACGATTTCGTGGTGAAAACCCGACAAATATTAGATGCTGCTCGAAAACAAGATAAATATAAATTTAAACATTAATTTATGATTTTCTTTCACAAACCTAGAATACAATATATACAATTCTCCCGGGTTGAACCTTTCGAAAGTTGGCAACCCTAGCCCTACCCAAACGTATACAAAAACATCATTCAAATCGGTCCAGCCGTTTATGAGGAGTTCAATAACAACAAAAAGTGGCATTGATTTTTATATAATACTAGCGGCCCGCTCCGGCTTCGCTCGAAGAATAGCCTAGATTTCAACTGCAGCGCCATCTGCCGGGCTGATTTGTGAATCTAAACCTTCCAGGGCCCTACCCAAACGTATACAAAAAAAAAACATTCAAATCGGTCTAGCCGTTTAGGAGGAGTTCAATAACAACGAAAAGTGGCATTGATTTATATATATATAGATAGATACGCGCGAAAAACATAACCCTTCTTTCAGTTGGATAGGTAATTAAAGGACGCCAATAGAATAAAATATCAAATAGAAAATTTGGTACTTTACTGATCAAATAAATTTGACTCAACACTAATTGCTGTTACATGCCATTATTATAATATTAATAATAATTATCCCATTAAACATTAAGCTGGCATGTTGGCTTAGTTGATAGTTAGTCTGCCTGCAAAGCAATGGATCGTCGGTTGGATCTCCCCACCCACATTAATTTTTGTGACGAATACAAATATTTGTACTGTGGCTGGGTGCTTTCCATGTATAATTAGTATGTATTTAATAACGTATATTATGTATCAATAATCAAAGTCAAAGTACTTTATTCATAAATGTACAATTTACACGTCAATAAATAAAAAATAAAACAAAAGAAAGACACAGACACGTGCGGTGTACAAGACACAGACACGTGGTTTGCTCGGGTGAAAATCCCAGACTAACAGCAGACCACCTGGTTCGTCATGACTGTTGTGCTTGACAAAAAGTCTGAACTCTTGGTGGTAAGGTTACTTTTTAAATGAATCTTCTGTAACATAAGTCAGTTAAGAGTTGAGTTCTGACTTTAGTTTTGAAATTAGCTAATGTATTTGTCACAAAAATGTTTTGTAATTTTGATAATATACCATTTGTCACAAAAAATGCTGAATAAAAAAGATTATAAAATCCTACTAAGTATGGCAAAATACTTTTCATCCCACCACCTCGGAAAAAGTACTACCAGGGCGCAAAAGCCGTTTTTACCCGCTAGAGAGTATAGTAAATTTGAATTTAGAACATCGTGTGCATTAACTTTCTGAATTCAAAACATAATTAAGCCTGTTTCTTTCTACCTTTTTGGTGCCGAATTCATCTTTTTTTTTTTTCAATTTGTTAACATTTCAGACTCGGTACCTTCTTGGTGTACTTTTTTTTAAATCCTTTGCGCGCAATTTTCATTTCACGTATGGAGGATGGAGGTGAAAAATAGGGGGATGATTCACTGTCACACCAATGTGGAATAGAAGATTTTTTTTTCTCTGTGTCATACCATCTCGTTTGACAAGCAATAATAAATTACATCGTATGACTAAGGCCAATTGTCCACGTAGCTGCACGACATCCGCACGATTTCGACAATTGTCGGATGCAAGATGAATGCTTGCATCTTGCCTACAAATAATGAAGTCTGTGTCCACGTAGCGACAACGACACGACAGCCGCACGTCTTGCGTTCGTTTGGAAGATGCATGCATTCGACAAAAGACGCGTGCGTGGACAGTAGGCCTAACCATCATACCAAATATTCAGAAACACAAACAACCATATCTTAGTTGAAAAACAATCAATATATTTGATAAGTATGTACATAAACTAACTGAAAACAAAAGAAAATATTAAAATATTATTATTTGCGCTGTGGTGCACTTTTGTAAGCTAATTACGTTAGCGGCAGCTGGAGGATCGAAAAAAAACCGAAATGATTTAAATTAAATTTATTTAAAATATAAAAATTACAATTAATTACTATAACTAAAAAAAGGTGAGACCACTTCGATGTGGGAAAATGGAATGCCTTCCTATAATTAAAATTGGTGACAACTCGGTTGCGCAACGCTGCGTCAGCAAAGTGTTGGCCTGGGAACCGGTGGATCTGCAACGTCGGCGATATGCATGTAGCAGGGCTGCGTAATTCCTCCACCCTTAGAACGGCGACTATTTTAGCACGTTCAGTGAAAATGTTGCCGGGACGTTGCCAGGATCTTCTTCCTTCAGGATTGTAGTCGGAGGCAGCTGGTCCTTTTCATAGCTCGCATCTGAATAGGTAGGTGGCTCCGAAATCTTATGATGATAGTGAGTACAGTTGCACTTAACAGTACTGGGTAGAATGGTAGGTACTGTTGTATGGTATAAGACATCTGGTTGCACGTTGTCTATTTGTAGAGGAGTCTGGACCATGAGTTTGTCCTGGATGCTGTGCAGTCCTAGGAGGTCAATAGAGTCCAGGTTGATGTGAGTTCCTGTCGTTCTCGTTGACGATGGTGAACTCTTCAGTTTTCAGGTGACATCCTGTGGGAAGCGTGGTGAGGTAGCTTCCATGAGATGTAGGCTTCTCGCTTCAGGGTGACTGTAGTAAATTGGCAGGATTCTTGCCGTACTTGGTTGATGTTCAGCTCCTGTATGCAATGAGATCTAATGCGGATCTGGTGGGTGACTTCGCTTTCATAGAGGTACCAGTTTTATAACTTCGGGCATTCTGCCTCTATGTACACGAATGTCATCTCGTTAGTTGCTATGAAGGGAAAGGATGGGATGAGAGCCTGAGCGTGTCTGTTAAGCTATAGTTAATTTATATAAATCATAATTATCCTTAAACTATCGGGTACTTAAAAATGAATACTATCTGGCTATTCAAATAGTATGATCCCGGTTTAATAATATTAAAATATTCTCTAAATTCTAAATCTAAAATAGACAATGATTTTGGTGCCAAAACTAAAGCCGTCTATAATACCTCTTTTAACTCTAGGTTTAAAAAAAAAAATAATTGATTTAAAACTTTGCCAAGCATTTTAGTAAGATAGTCTATTTAAATTTCGCATAGTCAGTAAGTGTCATTAGTCATTTAGTCTTGGTAGCTTAATAGTTCATGAGTCCAAGTCTGTGGGGTAGTAGTCTTGGTCCATTGTCAAAAACTCTCAAGTTTTATCTCCTGAGGTCGTATCATTGAGAGGATCGTTACTAGCAGGATTTTGTAATAAATCGGCTGCTTTAGGGATACGCTTTAGCCTTGATTTGGCCACGGGGCCTCGTTTTTTAGAAGTATATATGTGGATAGGTAAGTCAGCTAAAACGGTGTCTTGCGTGAAACGTGGGGCGGTCTTTTGTCGACTAGCGAGGGGGTTCTTTATAAAAATTTGCTGTTGGGGTACATATTGCTTTTCGGGTTCCCGAGTCGTATTTCGTCTGTCTATTAGTGCGGTGCGGTTAGCGAGAGATGAGGAATTTATTATTTCATAAACTTCCTTCATCTGGTCTCTATGTGTCTGAACGTACTGCTGTAATAGCTGTTGTGTCAGGTCAATGTCTAGGCAATCTCGGGGGTCAAAGTGTCCGGTCAATAGGTCAAAAGGCCTACATCTTGTGAAGCTGTGAATAGAGCTGTTGTAGGCTATAATAGCGTAGGGCATGAGGTTAACAATGGGTTCGTCTTTACGCTGTAGTCTGAGAATTCTAAGGTGTTCGAGAAGTGTAGAATGAAACCGTTCTATATTGCCGTTATCGTTAGGGGAGTGAGCTAGTATTCTATGATGGTTGACCTTGTGGAGTCTTGTGAACTCCATGAACAACTGGTTGGTGAACTCTGTCCCGTTGTCTGTAATGATGGTCATAGGGACGCCATGGTGAGTACAGTACTGTAAAAGGGCCTGTAAAATGCTAACAGCTGTTCCGTCACGTAAGTGGTAGGCTTGACCGTACTTTGTGAAGACGTCTATGAACGTCACGTATTTTTCACTTTGTGCGGTAAACAAGTCTATGTGAACTATTTCGAATGGTTTTGTAGCTGGGGGCACAACGTTAAACTGAGGTCTCACTGGATTCCTATCATATTTAGCTTGTCCACAGATGGTACATTCACCTATAAATTTAGTAATGTGTTCCTTCATCTTTGGCCAATAATACTTTTGGGATAGAGCTAAGTAGGATTCGTTAATGCCACGGTGGTTGGTTTTACCATCATGATAGTGGCGGATAACCTCTTGCTGTCGAAGGTATTCCTTGACATTCTCTAGTTCAGTTTTGCATAGCTTTAGATTCATAGAAGAACTTCTAAATTTGTTCTGCAAAATTGGGATAATGGAGTACATGGCTAAAGGGGGATTAATTAGTATACCTGTCCTGACCTTCGGATTGACATACTCTTTAACGGCGTTTACGACATCTTCCGCTAAATTAGACTCTGATAACTGAATACTTACACGTGTGTGGGTGTCAAAGGGTTTAGTTACTGTAGGACGTTTTTTTACCGTACTAACAAGAGTAAAATGTATTTGTCGGTTAAATTTGTTAAGGGGTTCGTCAGTAACTGGGATTTCCAAGATAGGATTCTCATTACTAGTGTGAACCGTTTCAGTAGAGGAATTGGTTGGGGCACGTTTTGATTCAGGTGGGTGGCCCATTAAGGAATTAAGCTCGTCAATTTCCTCTATTAAAGACATAGTTTCTTTGGTGTGTATTTCTACACGCGAAAGAGCGTCAGCGTTAGTGTTAGACTTGCCTTTTTTGTAAATGACTGTAAAGTCGTATTCGCTCAGTCTAAGTCGCCATCTTGTGAGACGTGAATTTGGTTCCTTCAAATTCATCATCCATTGTAATGGTTTATGGTCAGTTAAAATCTTAAATTTGCGTCCGAATAAATAAGGCCTAAAATATTTTGTGGCCCAGACTATAGCAAGAAGTTCTTTTTCAATGGTGCTATAGTTCATCTCGCTTTCGTTTAAAGTTCGAGATGCATAACACACTGGCTTATCAGATCCAATAGGACCCTGGGATAAAATTGCTCCTATAGCTACATTTGAAGCGTCTGTCGTGAGATTGAATTCTCTTTTAAAGTCTGGGTATTGCAAGATGGGGTCGTTAGTTAGGAGTGTCTTGCATCTCTCAAAACAATTAACATACTCATTGCTAAGGGTGACCTTACTACCCTTTTTTAGGCACCGAGTAAGAGGTTTAGTTGTACGGGCGAAATCTGGTATAAATTTTCTATAATAGCCAATAAGACCTAAAAACTGTTTTATCTCTTTTGGAGTCTTAGGGATGGGGTACTTTTTAATGGCCGATATTTTATCAGGGTTTGGCTTTATTCCATCTCGGGTAATGACATGACCGAGATAGGCTGTTTCTAGTTTGAGAAACTCAGATTTGTCCAGTTGGATTTTAAAATTGGACTCTCTAAGTCTATGGAAGACCTTTTCGAGATTAATCATGTGTTCTTGCAGGGATGTACTGAACACTATGATATCATCAAGGTACACAAGACAAATTTCATTTTGAAGCCCTCTGAGGACATTGTCCATCACACGTTGAAACGTGGACGGGGAATTTTTGAGTCCCATCGGCATTCGAAGAAATTCAAAATGTCCGTGTTCAACATTGAATGCGGTCTTCTGAATGTCCTGTAAATCCATTTCTACCTGGTAGAACCCACTAGCCAAATCTAAAGTTGTGAAGTACTGGCACTTGCCTAATTTGTCAAGTACGTCGCTGATATTTGGAATGGGGTACTTGTCGTCTAGAGTTTTTTCGTTAACCTTACGAAAATCGACCACGAGGCGCCATTTCTGCTTTCCAGAGGCGTCGAGCTTCTTAGGCACTACCCAAATGGGTGAGCTCCAGGCTGACTCAGACGGTTGTATAATACCCTGGTCTAGCATTTTTCCTATTTGGTCCTGTACCTCCTGGCGGTGTACGAAAGGATACCGATAGCTCTTAGTGTGCACTGGCACTTCGTCAGTGGTCCTAATTCGGTGTTTGATTTTATTAGTGAAGGTAAGTGCTTCACCTTCAATATAAAATACGTCCGAGTAACGAGAGCAAAGGGTTATAAGGTTTGCTTTTTCCTCTTCGTTTAAATGGTCCGTTCGCAACCGTGAGATAACATCTTGGGCGCGAGGCAGTTGTTGGGTACGCGTGCACTCAGTATGTAATAATTCCGCGTGCACTGGCCGGTCGAGTGAGAATATTATGTCGTTAGGCGTTGAGTTCTCGACTTCTAAGTAGCCACGGCTATTACTAACGGTGGTAATGCACTCGTGAACCATGCAATTACATAAGACTTGCTCCCTTATGAAAGCTTCGCCATCTGTAATACCCACGGGAATACGTATGAGTTTAGATGTTCCCGCTGGAATAATATCTTCATATAAATTCACGTTGCGTGAGTTGTACATCCTAATGGGGTTAGACGCTGTACGGGTTAAAAGTCTACCTTCCCTTAAATCTATGCGGGCTTCCCAATTACTCAATAAATCTAAACCTATGAGCCCGTCGAAGTAATTATGAAACCGATAAATGAATAACTTCATACTATCAGCGTCATTGAATTCCTCGAAACACGGTAGCGTAATAGAATAATTATTCTTACTAGTCGCGTGTATGTTGGTTACCTCGAAAGGGTCGAAGTTAAGAGGATATTCTGGAAAGTACTTCTCAACGGCCTCGGGGCTTATAAAAGATTGGTTGGCTCCGGTATCTATAAGAAATTTTAAAGGTGGGTCCGCGATTTGTATATAGGGTAAACGCCGCTGCGTCTGGAGATTTAATTCTATATTGGTTTTGGTGAACTCGAAACCTCCTGAAAATTTTGATCATCACAGTTAGAGCTTACCTGGTAGTCTTCAGGCAGTTGGTTGTCTGGAGTCGTCTCGTAAAAATAAGTCGGGTCACAAGCGAAGTCGGGGTTTAAACCGCTATCGCTATAGTCAGTGTAGTAATCCGACACCGGCTGATAACAGCTGTAATATGGGTCATACGCCGCGCACTCGTTCATATTCATTTCTCTGGTCTTAAAATAATTTGTTGGTGGCGGGTTACCGTACTTACTCCAATCATGGCCCGTGATCATTTTTGTGTGGGGCAATTGTTTCGGAGTAAACCGCTGAATTCCACTCATAGGCTGAGGGCCTTGAGGTTGTGGTGGATTAACGCGGGGTGGTAATCTAAAAATGTTACTACGTGCGTTATAATTAGGTGGCGGGGCAGCGAACATTCGCTGTGTGTTCGTGGGCATGCGATGTTGGTTATCAAATTTAAAAGGTTGAGGCGGAGGCCTCATGGGGTGGTGTCCCATAGGAACAGGCCAGTTAGGGGTCATCTGTAAATTATGTAGTCGCGGGGGTGTAAATGTCATTGCAGGTAAATTGGGGGTTACCTTAGGGGTTACCTGAGCTTTGGGGGTCTCGTTCCTAGATTGTAGGTACATAATATTAAGCTCTTCTTGTACAAACTCAAGCGCTTTTTCTATGGTAGCGGGGCGCATACAACGTATACGGGAACCTAAGGGTTCTTTTAATCCGCGCACATATGCTTGCATTGTAACCTTTTTATATAGCTCACGTTTAGCTGCAATAGTTGTTAGTATCGACTCATGTAAAGTCACATATGTCATTATCGTACTAAACAAAGTTTGGCAATGATCATAAAATTCTTGGGGTGACTTGTTACCTTGAGAAGCTAATGAGAGGTCATTATATAAAGCTGTTTCGTCTCGCTGATCCGAGAAGTTATTTATCAAGGCAGTTCGAATGCCTAGCCAGCTGTCCGGAATTCCATTGGAATTTATAGTACAAGCTGCTGTTCCTGTAATTTTGTTGAGTATCCCGTTTAATAGACACAAATTTGGGAACTCACTGCCAGCTGCAGAACTTAGATACTGCGTTGCTATCTGGTCACATATAGTTATAAATCTAGTCAGGATATTTGGGTTGCCGTCGAATTCCGGGACAAGGCGGAGGGCCTTGAAGATAGTATCCGGGTCAACAGCCATTTTAATATTTAATTTAAAATTATCTACTTCTAAAATATCTCTACTACTATCTATTACACGTCGGCGGGCCTGGCGTGATTCAGGCTCCCGAGAACTAGAGGCTCTAGGGTGGTAAATCTTGACGATAAAGATTTGGGCTTAGGAGTAAAGGAAAGCAACACGAGAGTAATTCAAGTGCACTTACATGGATTTCATTTCTGGTTTCCCTCCGTGAATCGAGGATTAGATTCTCCTTCCAGGCTGCTGCAGGTCCGTAGATTCTGGATACTCGGTGCTGGTGCTTGATAGCCACCCGGGTAGCTCGCGACGCGTATATCGATATGAGATAGTCCCGAAATCTACCCGTGAGTATCCTACCGACTGCGCCAATTACGTTAGCGGCAGCTGGAGGATCGAAAAAAAACCGAAATGATTTAAATTAAATTTATTTAAAATATAAAAATTACAATTAATTACTATAACTAAAAAAAGGTGAGACCACTTCGATGTGGGAAAATGGAATGCCTTCCTATAATTAAAATTGGTGACAACTCGGTTGCGCAACGCCGCGTCAGCAAAGTGTTGGCCTGGGAACCGGTGGATCTGCAACGTCGGCGATATGCATGTAGCAGGGCTGCGTAATTAGCTTAAAAATACCACTTCCCCTTACAATGTCGTTATTGTTTTTTTTGTGCATTCAAACTTATGAGATATTTAATAAGTTATTTAAAATATTTCGCATCATGTCAAACCCAGGTTTCTTATCTTCCAGGCATGGATGGGTGACGTGATGATGAGCCAAGATTACTTTAAATACCATATTATAAATGCCGCATCGCATATGCTCCCAAATCCTCGTATTCCTAGTCCTCAAAGCAATCTCGATTCGATCGGTTTCTTCGTGAAATATAAAACTGGAGCGGAAACTCCACAAGTAATGAAGATAATGGTAGATGAGCAAATAATATGTGACGTCAACAATTCAAGCACGTAAGTCCTATTTTACCATCCTATTTGGCTAAGCATCAACTTTAGGAAAGGGTATTACTATTTTTTTCAATCGGACAGAGCCTTTATTAACATAACCTAAATACAATGAATACATCACGACGCTACATATCTAAATACTTACACTACATTTAAATTATCCATAGACCAATGAATCTGTAGACCAGATAATCACGATGTTTGTATTTGAAACTATTATAGGTTTACACTTGACCGCTATCTCGCTTAATTTTAAGCAACGATGCGGTCTACGACGGAGCGTAAAAGAATTCAATTCACTCTCGACTTGAACAAATCTAGCTTTCAACTATCGGGAAACCCCAACTCATGTTCCATAACCTATCCATTCTTATGACGTTCTTACATTAGTTTCCCTATTATTTTTTAAACTTTAAACTTTTTCAGGATGGACGTTTCTCCCCTTTCTGACAGCGACACACAGATGCAAGCCGCTGAGCAGGTCAATGACGTAAATCAATTGTCTCTGAACTAATATCAGCTTTTTAGGGTTCCGTAAAACGTAAGAACGGAACCCTTATAGATTTGTCATGTCTGTCTGTCTGTCTGTCCGTCCGTATGTCACAGCCACTTTTTGCCGAAACTATGAGAACTACACTATTGAAACTTGGCAAGTAGATGTATTCTGTGCACCGCATTAAGATTTTTACAAAAAAAGAAAAATTAGGGTTGCTTCCCATACTGAGAACTGAAACTCATTTTTTTTTCTTCGTGTAGGTTACACGTGTGGGGTGTCTTATCGATAGGTCTTCAACAATGATGTTGAGGTTTCTAATATAATGTTTGTCTACACTGAATAATCTGTGCGAGAGACACTTCCAAAGTGGTAAAATGAGTGTAAAAGGGGGGGGGGGGGGGGGGGGGGGCTCTAACTTCTAAAGTAAGTGAATGTAAAAACTAAAAAAAATAAACATATGATGTACATTACTATGCAAACTACCAACGAAAATTGGTTTGAACTCGATCTGATGAGTAGTTTTTTAGTACGTCATATATACACTATTATTAAAACTTAAAACTTCGATCAAAGTTACAACGAACTTCAAGAACTATGTGGACTATGTATATAATGATACTTGCTGCAACGGAACCCTTTATGGGCGAGTCCAACTCGCACTTGGCCACTTTATTTGATCTACCGCTTTTATGGTCTAAGATCCTGCTATGCAACGACCTTCACCGAGATGTTTATTTAATTAAACGTATTTTACATGCAATATAATATGTCAATAAATATATTGCATATGGGTTGCCTAACAAATTTTAGTCCAGAGTATACACGGTATACAGTATCAACATGGTGGTATAGGGTTGCCTGCAAAAAATCAGTCCGAAACTCCGGTTGCCGAATTTTTTAACAGTAAACTATTGCTGCAACCTTGGCCAATATCTCGGTAACTATAAACTTTAGGGCAAACATTATTGAGGTTGTTATTGTAGAAAATAAAATTTTGCATCTTTTGTGTCCTGAAAACTGTTCTGTGACGTGTACTGTTTACGATTTATAGCCCATTTAATGAACCAGGTTTTCAATTGCAGCCGATAACTCTTGAAATATTAGATTAATCAATAAAACGCATCAGACCTTTTTTAAATATCAGTTAAAGTTAAGGTGAAGGTCGTTGTATAGCGGGATCTCCTACTATTAGTTTGTATGTGATTGTCACTCAAATTCTTTTCCTGCTAAAATTATTATACAAACATAACAACGATGTATCGACCGTCCCCGAACTACACAGAGTTATAAACTGTAGGTATTTTTGGAGTCTGGTGGTCTCTTCCTTAAATATATGTATTGCTGTTATTATACGAGTATTTAGCAAAGCATAATTTATCTAAATTAATTTTATTTCGAATTGCAAACATAATCAAGATTTTTTTAAACGGATATATATTATCGTTTTTTAACAAAACTAAACTACAATGAGAACTACACTTTACAACCTACGTGCTTACTAACTGACTAATTACTATGAATTATCGATCGACCAATAAAGATCTAAAATAATCAAAATAGTCAAGATGACCAGTCGAAGGCGTACCCAAAATTCCATAATTATTCATTCTTATAAACCAATTTCGGAAACATTAAAATAATGTGACAAATTAGACAAGCCATTGAACGCGCACCACTGTCTTTTTTTTGAAGTCATGTGCGTAATGCCGTTAACTGACAAACGGTGAAGGAAAACATTGTACATAAACCGACATGTACCTAGAACTATTCGAGGTCATGTATCCACCAACCCCCACTGTGCCAGCGTGGTGGATTGTCTTGGCTTTCTCATTGCGAGAGAGTTTCCGGCAGTGGGAACATTTAGTAGGCTGTTTATTATTATTAAAATGGAACATATTAATTTCGTATTGTATATTCTACTTTCAGAAGGAATGTGGCATGGTGCAAATAAAGATAACTGACACACTGTCATCAGACAAAATACCAATAGCGAACTTAGAAGGCCAGTGGCCTTGGAATGCACTGATTATCAAACGACAACCCAACAATATAAGCAACGTGGTCTGGATTATTTTTAAGAACTTTTTTATAGCATAGAGTGAGAAGCCAACCAGGACATGTGCCTGATAGTAAGCAACATGCCTGCACAAAACAGAACAGTGACATGCAGCTATTGAAACACGAAGAGTCCAAATCATGACCTAGCACTGCACTTCGCTCAACACCCAGGGATATAAGGTGTTTTTTATCTTATCTCAGTAATTTATCTGCAAACATTGCCCTTCAAACCAGAACACCGTAATGTTTACGGACTACTGCTTGGTGGCAGAATAACTGAAAAAGGTGTCGTACTTCCCCAGGAGGAATCTGCGAAGAGCCCTAACAACACACATTTTATGTTGAAAACATTGTCAGGGAGCACATAATATAATATATCTGTGCCCTTACTTTTGGATGTATGTATTAAAGAATCAATATATGAATGAATAAGAATATGAAGCCCAAATTTAAATACGCATATTAGTTTAAAAAGTAATTTTCTAAAATATCAGCTTACAGAAAAACAGTTAGAGGAACTTCAAATGGCCTAAAAAAACCTATTTAAAACCTATATAAAAAACCTATATAAAAAACCTATATAAAAAAAACTATCTACTCATACTCTTTGATATATTTATGGTTCTTATTTTAAGTGTGTTAACTGGTGTACATTTGCTATGGATTAACGATCTGTACCATTTCAGAGATATAAAAGAGCATACTTTTGTGGTGGAACTCTGGTATCCCGCCATCACGTGATCACTGCAGCCCATTGCGTCGCGAAAACCAGCGTAGCCGTGCTTTTTGGGATATATGATATGGAGTTATCTCTCTACAACAACGGTGCGCAAATCAAATTCGTAAGATTCTTTTACAATTTCATTGTTTTTTGAGTTGTTGTATAAAGGACTGTTGTAATAGTTAGCAAACACCGCGACATTAAATGTGTGCTTGGGTACAGGGACCTAGGAAGTCTAAATGGTATTGGAACGGTTAGTATAATAAATTTAATCAGATTAACGCGAAAGTCGCTGTGAAAGATGTTTGACGCTAAAGTATCAGGTCCTACTTTTTTCTTCGAGTCTATAATATGTGGTAGCATAAAAGTTTGTGAACTAAGTAATTTAAAGTAGGCATAACGTTGTTAGGACTCAATTATGATAATTTACCAAAATAAAAACGCATTGCTGTTTTTGCATAACGTTAACAATCATAGGCATATGTAGCATATATATATAAATATATTTATGTAGATAACATACCATAATGTTTAAACACATTACCACTTATAGCATAAAGATAACATAGTATAATGTTTAAAGGCACACATTGAGAGAGGAGACGGTACACCTTAAAAATATAGTGCGTTTTTTGACTCCGGGTGGCTCCCGCATTTTTTATATACCTCTAGGGGTAGTAGCGACAAGACTAGGTGGAGTCGGATCTGGGTCCTATGAAACCTGAGTATATTTTTAGTAGCACAACAAATAATAAAAAATGCCGAAAGACTATTTATTATGCGTCTCATAAATATGAACAAAAATTAAGCGTTTTAAACGGCCCCCATTTTCTTCGCCTTTACTCAATATCCCATGTGTTTTACTTCCCTATCCAATGTATGTATATCATGTGATGTTTTAGTTTGTTTGAGTGGTAATAAACTTTACTTTTGGTAATAGACTAACTTTTTGACTAATTTTTGGTGACTTTTGGTAATAGACTTTACTTATTGACCCATTCACACAAATTTCTTATTGTTTTTTTATGGTTCTGTCCAAAAAGAGCATTTTTTGCCTCGCTCCATTACGTATTAGCAGAATGAATGATTTGAGCCAGATTCAAAGGAAAATAAAGTATTCAAATTATAGCGTACTATTAAAACCAAGTAACTTTTATTTTCAGGTGGAAAAGACTATCATTCATCCAGAATTTAATTAAAAAACAATGAGAAGGGACTTGGCTATACTGCAGCTTAAAGACCCAGTACAATACACTGCCTGGGTTCAACCTGCGTGTTTGTGGCCTCAGTCGATATCGGACATTAAAACCATCATTGGCAAGAATGGTTCTGTAAGTATTATTTGAATGGCTTTTTTGAATTTTATTCTTGAAGCTGCAGCTCACTTATTGTTAGAATTTTTGAGGAAATTGTGTACCTACTGTGTAATCTCTTGTGCAAAGCTTGGTTAGTTCCATGTATTATGGATGCACCACGTATTTGGATCATAGTTACTACACAAAGCACACAAGTTAAACATGAAATTGAACAATAGACAGATAGGTACGAGACAAATCGTAGATACTGCTGGTTATTATTATAGCATGTTTCAACAATCAAATATTTTGTGACAAGATACAAATAAGCTGCCTTTCTAGGGGCACAATTTTTAAAACAATAGTTAAAGTGTTTATTATAATTATCTTTTATGATGTTTGTATTCTACGAATCTTTTAAAATTATGGTTTGCTGTATCATCAATTAAGTTTTAGCAGCGTATGTGACAAAATACTATTGTAGTTACCGACACTCTGAATTACCTACATCGTTGGTGTTTTCATAACGATCAATAGTTTATATTGCGGAAAAGCTATTACACATACCCATTTTACCTGAAGGAATGTTTAGTAATATCTGACTCGACACTTGGGTTCTTCCGCAAACTTGCCCTGACCTAGAACCCGTCCTTCGGACCCATCATAGGAGCTACATCCCGTCATCGGCGTTTCTGAATATCGTCTATCACGGGGACCAACCAGGAAATGGATGCCGGACCCCCCTCTCATCTGGATATACTTGGTCTTCTACTATGAGCCGGATGGTTTGCATCACAGTTGCATTATCTTCGTAAGTCAACGCGAGCTAACTTTGGGTCTGCGATTTTGGGTCGGGACTTGGGACCCACATTCAATACCAGAGTGTTATATTGGAAATACTTAGAACTGGCGCTGAGATAAAAATATCAGCCATGTAACGTCACCAAATCTTGCCAGTGTCACTCTCCCAATGAATCTCCACATGAATTTCTCGAAGAGCGAGCAGCGCTTATAAACATTACCATCACGACCAGGATTGCCAATCAACTGACAGTAACAACCACTACTTTATCGCAGAGATCTCTAGCTTAGAGCTCCCGCACAAAACCACGAATTTGCGTCGCATCAGAGATATCTCCGAATTAGCACGAATGCATCGAAATAACGTCCAATGTGATTCGCATCGCGCATTCCTCCGATTTTAGGTACGTCATATTGGTCATAATAGTGTCACTACCATTTTAGTCAGTTCTGAGACAGATTTAATTAGGTATTATTTTAGACATTTAGTAATAAATACATTTTTGTAATTTTGTGATTTAGTAACTTGATTTGATTATTTTGATTTGATGGCATGAATATGTAAAGTTTTCTATTTTTTGTATCTATTTAGTTAAAAGATGATTTTAATTTATAATACAACTCGCTCCATATGGAGCGAGTTGTATATGTAATATATAATCATCTATTGCATTGTTAAGCCAATTTTGCGACTAGACTTATGAACTATGTCATCGATTATTTAAGAATTGGAAAAATATTTGTATGCCTACCATATAAGGCAAGACATCATGATGACTAGGTAGTTTGAAATTTTGTGTTTTTGTGTGTATTATACTTATTATATCATGCATTCATTATATGTGTTAGTAATTTACTAATTTACTCATGTTTTGAACAAATAAATTGTCTTTTATCTTTTATCTTCAAATTAAGATATGTTTGACTAGTTTTACTGTTTTCCTATGTTTCATGTACTATTAGGTGTGAACAATAAAGAGTTTTCATTCATTCATATGTTCATTCTAAAATAATAAAAAAAAACCTTACTCTATTCTCAACCCATAATACTTGCGAGTAAAATAGTTCCCATCAGCATTTATAATTGTAATATGTATATGAAACCAAAACTTTTTTTTCTTTCATATCTACTTAACAATAACGGCAGTACAACAATCTTTTTGTGATTTTTTGTGTGTGTATTCGAAGATGGTTTAAATTCACAAATAAGCCCGGCAGATAGCGCTGCAGACAGTGTCTAGGTTATGTCCGAGCGAAGCCGGAACGGGCCGCTAGTTATCTATAAAACGTGATTGGAGCAACTTTAGTGACTCATATTTTAGGTTAAAAACCATTGTACTGTACATAAATACCACGGCGAGTTACGCGGTATCAGATAGTGAATAAATTGGGGTGCCACTAACGCATAATTTTTTTTCCTAATTTACTTTGTCATAATGAATGTAGCATAATATATGTAGGGTGTCATAATGTAACTTTTGCATAATAGTTTTTTGGCATAATGTGTTTTAAGCATACAAATCTATTGTACTACATTCAATTCGACTATTCATGATACGCATAATAGTCTTTCGGCATATTGATGAGACGCATAATAGTCCTTAGGCATTTTTTATTTATTTGTTGTGCTACTAAATATAGACCCAGGTCACATAGGACCCAGATCCGACTCGGAGCACACCGACTCCACCTAATCTTGTCGCTACTACCCCTAGAGTGTATATAAAAATGCGGCAGCCCAAGGAGCTTAAGGAAGGTCCTGAGTAGAGCGAGCCATGGAGGCGAGGCTCGCGAGGTGGCGAGCGGAGCGAGTTGGCGACCTCCGTAGTGGACCGCAGGCCGAGTATGGAGAAGCGACACTCAGGGCTGACTACAGAGCTTCTGGGAGCCCATCCGGAGCCAATAGTGCATATTTCTTAGGTGTAGATAGATAGATAGATAGATTAACTCTTTATTGCACTTAACAAAGTAAACAAAGTTACAAAAACTTAATAAAATAAAGTAACAATTGGCGACCTTATCGCTAAAAGCGATCTCTTCCAGGCAACCGCTGGATGGAAAAGGAGAAATGAAGAATAATAAGACGGGGAAGTACAAACAATGAGTGAAAGATTATAAGTCTATAAATATGAAAATTAACTTTGAAATATTCTAATATAAATACCCTACAATAATATTAAACATAAACCTACATATTAATAACAATACATCCTAATACATAAATACGAATATAATATAAACTAATAAATAAATATCATGATTTACTAAAGGATATATACAATAATATATGAAATTGATAAATTTACAACTTAAATAAGAGTAACGACTTCAACTAAATTATCACGTAGATAGATATACCTGATTTACCAGTTGTTTGAAAACTGCAACTGATGGAGCTTGTCTAATAGTTACAGGCAAAGCATTCCACAGCTCAACGGCCCGAAAAGCGAACGACTTGCCGTAGAAATTTTCGCTGCGTGCCAAAGGCGATTGGAGTGACAAGTTGTTCTTAGACCGGAGAGGCAGAGAGTGCGCATCGCTCCAGAATGTAAAAACATCTTTCAAATAACGCGGTGATGAGGGTTGAAATAAAACATTGTAGAGTAGAGATAAAATATGAGCATTCCGACGAAGGCGAATGGGAAGCCACTTGAGCTGCATACGGAACTGAGATACATGATCATATTTGCGCAAGCCAAATATGAATCTTATGCAATAATTTTGGAGACGCTCAAGTTTATTTAGCTGGTCTTCATTGAGGTCGAGGTAGCAGATATCAGCGTAGTCTAAAATGGGAAGAAGAAGAGATTGTGCAAGCGCAATTTTAGTAGCAGTGGGTAAAAAGTTTCGTAGTCGCCTCAACGATCCCCCAGAAGCGAATAATTTACTACTGACTGCTTTTAGGTGATGTTCCCAGCTTAACGTGCGATCGAAAATCACGCCAAGGTTTTTGACCGATTCGCTGTACGGAATTACTATTCCGTCAAAAACAACTTCTGGAATGGAACCCCAGTCAACTCTAGATATCATGTATGGACTCCCAATCACTATTACCTGCGTTTTGGTGGGGTTAACGCTCAATCCAAAAGAGTTGCTCCAATGAACAATTTGTCGAAGATCAGCGTTCACGAGTTCAATGGCAACTTTCATATCTGAGAGTCGGGCTTGGGAATAAATTTGGAGATCGTCTGCGTAAAGGTGGTAGGAAGAATTAAGGTTTTGAGAGATTGAGTTTATAAAAATAGCAAAAAGAAGAGGTGATAGCACGCCGCCTTGAGGGACACCGGCATTTGTACTACACCAAGACGATAAAACATCGTCGAGGTGAATACGTTGTCGGCGTCCATACAAGTAACTATGAAACCAATTGATTACCGATGGAGATATGTTAATAGAGCGCAGTGTCGCCAGCAAGATATCGAAATCGACGGCGTTAAAGGCATTACTGAAATCTAACAGGGCTAGAACAGTAAGCCTGCCGTCGTCCATACCTTTGCGAATGTCGTCGGTGATCTTAACAAGGGCGGATACAGTGCTATGCCCTGGACGGAAACCGGATTGGAAAGGGTTTAAGAGGTCTTGCCTGATTAGGAATTGGTTGAGTTGTGAATGGACAAGACGCTCAAGGACTTTGGACATAAAAGGAAGAATAGATATAGGGCGGTATTCGGAAAAGGAAGTAGGATTAGGTTTCTTCGGCAAAGGTATTAAATGTGCATCTTTCCAGATTGTCGGAAAAACACCACATGTGATGGAATTATTGAAGATTGCGCATAGGACGGGAAGGATGGCGTCAAGGATGGGCAATAACATGTTCCTACTGATACTATCACCGCCAACAGCGTTGGAGGAGATCGACACAACACTCTTCTTAACATCACTTTCAGTGAATCGATTGAATTTAAATTGAGAGTAGTCAGGAGATGGGATGGCAGAAAGATGATTTATAGTAGAATTTTTTATCGCTTCCGATATAGATGAAGCAGAGGAAAAATTTTTATTGAGGGCATCTAAGTCTAATTTATTAGGGGTAGAATTTGGACGTGATTTGCCGACTCCCATAGACTTTAGAAATTTCCAGACTTTGCCTGGATTCTCATTATGAACAGATTTGTGAACATGTCGGCGCATTGCATCTCTACACACCTTATTACAGCGATTCCGGGCCTGAACGTATTTATCTTTATTAACCTCAGTTGAATGCGACTTATATCGCGATTTAGCTGCAGCCTTTTTGTTCATAAGTAACTTAATTTCATCGGTGAGCCAAGGGGCAGGAAGATGTTTAATTTTTATTTTACGTAGAGGTGCGTGAATATCATACAGTTCAGTAACGAGCTTATTAAAAATGACAACTTGTTCATCCACCGAAATAGCGTCTACAACGGGGCCCCAATCAATTTGTTTGGCGTCTATAAGGAGTGCTTCATGATCCATGCTACTAAAATTGCGATGCATGACGATTTTCGGCTTAGATTTAGGGGGACGAATTTTGTATGAAAGGAATATTAAATCATGGTATGAAAACTCATCAGCCGAGTGCTGACCATGTGAAGCAATGTTATTAGGAGAAGAGACTAACATCAAATCTAGCAAAGATGGGGTACTATTAGGAAAATGATGAGTAGAGTTGAGGGGAAGAATGAGTAAGTTGTAAGATTTAGCAATGGATTGGAGGGAAGAAGACCGAAGATCTTTTTTAAGCAGGCAAGTATTGAAATCACCCATTATAATGGAGTGATTGTAAGAAGGTAAAAGGTTGAGCAAAAGATTGTCAAATGAAGAAAAATAGTTGACGTTTTTGGAAGGGCTATAGTAGACTCCGAGAAGAACTTTGACATGTGAAAGAAGAATTTCAATAAGAAGATGCTCGCCCGCGGAGACTGGGGGTGGTTGTGGCGACTTGCTCAAGACAGAAAAAGGAATGTTGTCCTTAAGGTAAATAGCCACTCCCCCCCCCAATACGGCCGACGCGATCATTTCTTATGAGTGTGAAGCCGGGGAGAGAATAAGAGGTCGAAGGAAGACAAGGTTTAAGCCAGGTTTCGGAGACTAAAATAGCACGGAGGTTATTATGGTCAAGAGACGCCAACATTTCAGGATAAGAAGCCGGAATGCTCTGTGCGTTAATATGAACGATGTTGAAGTTTTTAGACTGATGTAAAAAGGTGTTTTCCAGAAAATCTGATAATGGTTCAACGCTTGCAACACTATTGCAACTTAGAATGCTGGCTGTTGAACCGGATGAAGCTGAAAAATATTCGCCATCACTATCACAGTCATCGTCACTGAATATATTTATCATAATATAATTATATATTTTATCCAATATACTAAGTAGGTACCTACTAATAAATAATATTTGTTTAAAAGAAAAATTAAATAAATAAACAAATGCAAACGTACACGTACTAATTAAAAAATAATAATATAAATAAAATAATAAAAACTTTGATAATCCTAATTTAACCACCTGTCGGGTTGTGCGGGAACGAGATTGCTTTAGTATTTACATATTTTTGATACATACGACTTTTATATAATATTCAAAAATCCTGTGGACAGTAATTATAATCATGGTAAACTAACTAATAAATAAAAAAAAATAGTAAATGGGTGACAGTCTTAAAAGGACTTTAACAGAGTTATTAACGCGTGACACTGGCAAAATTGCGGTGATGTAACACTGAAGACTAAGAAAAAACTGAACAATAAACATGACAGTTGTCAATGCCTGGATCATAAATCATAACCATAACAAGTTATTACGAAGTTAACTAAAATAATTCTATAAATGAAAATGAGTATAAAAATTATGGAGTTTAACCAGTGTACACGTTCCAATAAGTCAATATTATAATAATATTGAAGATGTGAGACAAAAACCATATAAGATAATACTTGCACAAACCCTAGCACTAAATAAAAAGTATACAAATAAAGTAATTAATTAAAGCACAATACTACCAAAATGCAAGGTTGCTACTTTTGTGGGACTCTTCGTGTGGCTTTTGATGCCTTCTTCACTGCCTCTGCCTCAGGTTTCTTTAGCTGGATTGGAGCCGGCGTCTCAAGTATATCAAGTTCAAATTGATTGCTGATAAAATGGCGTTTGCCATCCGATCCAAGCACGACCACGATGCCGTCCTTCGTCCAACACTTCCCGATGCCGAAGCGCTTACGGGCCAACATAAATGTCTCATGGCGGGGCCGCGTCAAAAATTCGGAAAGTGTAACCCCCGAGTCCTTGAGTGCAGTTTTCGCATACCATATTCGCTGACGAATGGCCATGTCACGAACCTTGAGGAGAATCGGCCTGGTTTTGCCTGGAGCAGGAGACCGACCCATGCGATGGCATCTATTTACATCTACAACAGTGAAATTGGGAATCTTCAGCCGCTCTGAAATAACTCTCACAATTGTGGCTGCCGTATCCTCACTCTTGACCTCCGGGACTCCGTGGAAAAGCAGAATTTTGCGCCTTGCGCGCATCTCGTGTTTGTCTGCTTCACATGCAAGAAGAGAAACTTGATCCTGCAAGGATTTCAGAGCTTGTAAGATGAAGGTCCGGAAAGACAAGAACTCTTCAGCCAATGATGATGATGGTTTAGAAGCTGCAGGTGAAGACTGGAGTTGTCCTTGAAAAGCGTCCATCCGCTGCAAGAACAAGGCCTGTAGTTTTTCTTGAGATTCCAATACGGCCTCCATTTTGTGTTAGTTGTAGTGTAGATGTGGCTTATGTTGTGAATTTACAAAAAACTGTTGTAACTGTGCACTTTGAGGATAAAAACACACCCCGACAGGTATTCAAACACTGCTTATCAATTAAACATTAAGTTTAGTTCGAAATTATCAATATATATAGTATCAATTTCCAATTTTAAAATTATATTTTAATAAGAGCTCTTTTAAATGTTGTTTTACTGGAGACTACCCACGTCCGAAAAAACCGTCCGGTGTACCGTCTGCTTTTCTCAAAGTGTGCCTATTAAGGGGGCGCCTAAAGCCAGAAAACGAAAAAAGGACATTTTCGACGCCGCTCACTGAAGTTAAGAAACTAAAAACTATGACAAAAAAAATATTGACGTGTGGGTATAATCAAGAAGAAGCACAATAACCGAATAGAATTTTAAAAATAGATCAGAGTTTTTTACAATAAAAAAATAAAAATGACACCGAAAAAACCCGTTTTAATTCGAGTACGCGAAATTATCAGCGATGACCCCACATTATTTTTTGGTAATAAAATTCCTATTTGTACGTTCTAGTAAAGTAACCGAACACTTTTTTAAATTTATGTTTAGCTATTGAGTAATTAAATAAAACTTGGTCAAAAATGGACGCCTGATTAAATATTGATTTTTCCTCCAAACTGTGTCTTGCTATTCTCGACTTTATGTACACTTTAAGAAACGCGGCGTGCGGGTGAAATCTGATTTTTTCCTGGCTTTAGGCGCACTCTTAACAATATGCTAAGTTATCTTTATGCTTTAAATAGTTATTTGGTTATGTGTATAAACATTATGGTAAGTTATCGTCATGCTGTATATGGTTATGCTAGTAAAAGTTATGCGAAAACAATTATGGGTTTGTTATGGTAAATTATCATTAGTCCTAGTTATTTTAGGCGTAGTTTTTTCAATTTTTTTCTCTTGTTGCATTATTGCTATAATTGCAAGTTGCATTTCAGGCCTGGGTAACCAAGAAGTTAACTCGTTACCAAAATTTTTGCCAATCACATAACTGTCCGAAAACCTTGAATGTTCTGTAATCAATTAATAGTTTAAAAAATTGTGTCTATTTTTTTCTCATTCTTAATTCGTTGTTTATTTTATTTGTTTTACTTAACTAAAAGTGGCCAAGTGCGATTGGGACTCCCGCATAAAGGGTTCCGTACCATTAGCAAATAAACGGCAAAAACCTCTGGCTTTATTTGAATTCCGTATACATAAACCATTGCAGTTTCCACAGACTGGCTTCCAACCAAAAGTTTTTAGTATTTGTTGTTTTAGCGGCTATAGAAATACATCATCTGTGAAAATTTCAACTTTCTAACTATCACCTTTCTTGAGATACAGCCTGGTGACAGACGGACGGACGGACGGAAAGCCAAGTCTCAGTAATAGGGTTCCATTTTTACCCTTTGGGTTCCCCTAAAAACTAAAAAAACACGCTTCAGCAAACCCTTTCATTTAAAACCCATATCATGCATTTCAAATAGCCTGTCCGCCAACTTGGACGTCCGCCATATTGGCTTTAACTCACGTGACAATTTTTTTTCGTATTCCTGACAGCAAACCCTTTCATTTGATACCCATAACATGGAGGTGGATTTCACACAGCCAGTCCGCCATCTTGGGGAGGCCGCCGTATTTAATTCGTAATGACGTTTCTTAGCTAGTCATGTATTGTAATTAGAACTCAGAGCGTGTGCAAAATTTCATCCTAATCGATGACTGGGAAGTGCATCAAATTAAGACTCCAGGATTTTCTGACATATACATAGTTATAAGTGAAGCTAATATGAGCGTGTTAAAAAAGGGATTAAAAGAGAAGTTTGAACCAAGCTGGCTGCGTATCGATATGCGTAATTTTAGACATGAAATGAGTTCTCTCACAACGAGACTGTCAATGTCAGCATAATAATCCACTACGCGGGTCCAATACCGGAAGATGACGCATGTTTTCGATAGGTTTTTGAAACAAACTGGTTTTCTCACGATGTACATAATATTCATTCACCGTTTTTTTTTTTGTAAGCGGCATTACGTCCTTGACTTCATCTAGACAGTGGTGCGCGTGGGATTTGTACCAGGGGTTCCGGGTTCCGGATAGACTAGCTGTGATTTACCATACCAGCCATAACTTGTTTTTTGACATGAAAAAAGTAAATTTTTCAATTTTCTTTTCAGATTCGGAGACATCTTGTGTCGTCTGCGATGGAACTGGCATGGCGATATCGATCAACGGAGCGTGGAACCTGCGCGGGATTGTCTCCTTGGTGCTACCAACATTTGATAAGTCTGACTTCGACTGTGACCCTCGGCAGTACCTACGTCGTGTTCACTGATATTGCCCAATTTCTACCCTGGATCAAAGACAATATAAAATCATTCTAAACGACTATATCACGAGACCTTTGTTAAAGAAAAACTGGGTTTCGATCGTGTTTGACAGATGACACTATAAAAACAAGAACGTGGCAATGAAATTTTTTTTATTTTTTTGTTGAATCACTTGGTTTTTTGTTGTGTGATACAATGACGGAATCAGTTAAAAGTGTTAAGCTTCTTATACTACAGCACGAAGCAATAATTTGAACAAAAGATTTTAAACACTATGTTGCGCTCACCATTCAGATATATAACAAAGACTAATACTAATAAATATTATGGTAAGTATGAAATAATAGATTTTTTTTTTCATATCCAAGCCATATTTTGACACTACGAGTAACAATTAATTTAGTGCTATAATTACATCTACCAAACATTTTTAAACGATTTCAAATATTTTTTTTTTCATAATCGCTTTTTAAAATCTTTGTATATTATTACGCGATAGCTCCGTAAATCCTGCATCGATTTTGATGTTTTTTTTTGTTTGATGGATCGTAGTTCACAAGTTCTAACTTATATTAATTTTATCGAAATCGATGTACCTACTTATTAGTTTTTCAAGTGTGAATAAAAAACTTAATTGTACTTTAATAGCCTCTTATGACATTTGATCGAGTGTCTGAATTATTTTTGAAATTGAAGTCGCTGTTTGTTTTTCCAAGAAAAGTAATAATCATAGAAATTAAAATTTTTCTACGAAGTCTTCATTTCAATAATGCTGTAAGTAGTGCCGTGAATCGTCACTGCAGTTTTATTTTTGATCCGCTTCAACTTGCTTCCGAAATCCGCTAGGATCGTCAACCCATCCTTATTATTCTTACGTATGTTCCACGTCTGATGAAGGAGAACTAATATCCTTGAGTATAGCAAAAAAATATGTTTTGTGTGAATGGTCCACCAGTATTTATGTATGATTACTTATTATTTTCAGTCCTCTCAAAGTGAATGGTAATCACTGCAATTTAGATCAATATAATTTTGACCACAGGCCCGTAAACAAAATGTGACTGAGATAAGGTGAAGATAGGGGGTGCAGCCTTCGATTTTTTCTCCTTGTCGCATGATTTTTGTACGGCGTAGCGGAATAATGGACTTGACGAGGAATTCAAATTGTAAAAAATGTAAATTTTAGTTCGTTTGTTAGTTTTCGAAAAATGTTTTATTTTTCGGCGATTTTCATGTTAAATTTGGTCATTTGAATATGTAAGTACAGCATTGGTTCCATTTAGATTCAATACCTTTTTTTTTAAATAAAGAGTGACAAGACGAGCAGGACATGTGCCCGATGGTAAGCAACATGCCTGCCACATAACAGCACAGTGTCACGCAGCTATGGAAACATGAAGAGTCCAAATCATTACCTAGCACTGCACTGCGCTCGTCACCCAGATATATATATAAGTTGTTATATCTCTAAGCCCTGTAATTTCGCTGGAAACATTGCTCTTCAAGGTAGAATAACTAGCAAAGGTGTGGTCCTTCCCCAGGCGGACTCTGCCAAGAGTCCTACCAATACTAAAAAATCTTTTACTAATCCATTATTGCGGAATAATGGATATTATTCCGCAATTACTTTTAACGTCTCGCCGTACAATAATCATGCGACATTGAGAAAAGATCGAGGGTTGCAACCGACTCACCTAAACAAACCTAAAGTAATAGAAACCATTGATCTGACAGTGGAAAAACGGAGCTCAATTTTGGAAAATAATCATGTGTTGATTAAAGGAAGAAACACATTTAAAAAGTACTTAAAAGTTAAAAGAACAATTTCAAAATGTAAGAAACACTTAAAACATTGTCATAATCGGTGTAATATCGAACTTATCAAGGATAAGATAAGGTTAAGGGAGGTGATCAGAGATGACAAAAACACAATTATGACAATTCAACAACACTACGACGAAAACGTAGTAACGATGGATAGATTGGAATACCAACTTAAAGACTTAAACATCAAATACAGCATGGCACAGAAAGAAATAGACCAACTGATATCGGCAATGAATAGTTTAATAGGTCTTAGTCCCTCCAAGCAACGGCAATCGATTTCTGCTGCAGACCTATTGTCGGCCACAACTACGTCACTCACAAGTGACGTATCCTGTATGATAGGCCCCGACCATGCTACATCCTTATCATTAGTGTACAACAACAGGCAATCGAACATAAATTCATCAACTGGTACGACTGCTAATGCTAGCGTGTTTCAACATGTTTTTAGTCAACAAACTGAACAAGATGTAAGTGGAATCGAAAAAACCGGCAAAGTTGAACTTATCTGCGACGGAATTGGTGTTGGGTTAGGAAATATTTTCAACCATGTAAATACTAATAATAATCAACTGACTAACACATGTATACCAAATATAACTTTTCACCAGCTAATAGATAAAGTAGTGGTCAGTAAACAAAAGTCAGATGTTGTAATAATGATGGGTAACTCATTGAGTACTACTAAAAGAGATCTTGTAAATTGTATAGAATCATTAGTGGATTTTCACAGTTCGGGTAAAGTTGGTAAAATTGTATTATGTACATTTCCTTATTCGGCTTCTTTGAGCGATAGACAAAATCAAAAAATATATTCTTTGAATGTTATTTTACACAACCTTATTTCAAACAAAGGCGGAGATTTTATATTATTTGATATTAATAATTTTATACACAATTTTGTATTGCCCAATGGGAAACAATTCTTAGCCCGACACTTAAAAGTTAAAATAGCTAAACTGATTGTTTTTACATTGTCAAACGAGCGAAAAAGGAAATTTCAAAACTTGACAAATATTGCGACAAACAACAGTGACTGTTTAAACTGAAATCCCTGACAACAGAGAGGCCTCATTATGTTACAACAAAGCGTCGTAATATACTAGGTCCCCCTTGCAACAAAAGAACTGTTACTCAGAAGGTTCAAGAGAACACCGTTTATATTTTATACCAGAATATAAACAGGCTGTTAGGTAAACTAGAAGAAATAGAGCTATTCTTAGAAAGCTCACACAATTACGATGTAATTTGTTTCACTGAGACCTGGTTATCGAAATGTGAATTGAATTTTTGCCTAAACAATTATACAATAGGTAGTATATACTATAGAAAATTGGCAATAGGAGGTGGTTGCATAATTTTTGTAAGCAACAATGTGAAATATAAGTCCCGAAAAGATGTAGAAAATATAACTGTTGAACGCCATTGTGAACTAGCTTGCGTAGAATTGGATCGATATGTTGTTTTATGCGTTTATAAGCCACCTAGTGCCGAAATTGAGATCTTCCTAACTACTTTAGAGGAAGCATTGAGTAGAATATCTAAGAAAAATAAACAAATTGTGATGTGTGGAGACTTCAACACAGACATACTTTCGGAATCTCGTAATAAGAGCAATATATTAATGTTATGCCAATCGTTTAATTTGACAAAAGTGTTCACGGAACCCACAAGGGTCGCAGTAACTAAGAAAGGTTGTTCTGCAACCTGCATTGATAATGTTTTTGTAAACTGTGAATACATTCATTCTGAAGTCCTAGATTGTTTGCGTTCGGACCATAGGGGCTTGAGCATTTCTCTTCCTGCCTGTATGAAAAGGGCGGAAGAGAAAGTGCTTGTTAGACCCATTACATTGTCCCGTATGTCAGCTTTAAATACCGCGATATCTAATCATTTTTCGAACAATTTTTTCGACATGACTATTGATGATCCTAATCGTAATTATTCTGAGTTTTTTAAAATGCTGAGTACTCATTATAATAATATTTTTCATACCAAATTAATTAATATTAACGCAAAACCGAAGTTTGCCGAATGGGCAACACCAGGACTTATTAAAAGTCGAAACAATCTTTACAATTTATATAAACTAAAGACATACTGCCACGACGATGTAACAAAAGTCTATGTTAAGAGGTATTCAAATATTTTTAGAAATTTGTGTAGTCGAGCAAAAGCAATATTCATTCGGGATCAAATTAAAAACTCCAACAACGTGATAAAAAGCACGTGGAAGATAATAAACAAGGAGTCTGGTAAAACCAAAAGTCGTGAAATGATGCGCGCAATTCGGGTTGGCGAAAATGTCACTACAAAAAAATCGGACATTGTAGATGCTTTCAGGGCTTATTTTGCTGATATTCCCTTAGAGACAACTAAACACCTAACTTCGTCTCCCTCTCTTGCAGAGGAAATGTTAACAGAAAATGTTGATTGTCCTTCATCTACATTTGAGTTTCATCATGTTACTGCCACTGCAATACTAAAAACGTTCAAAGACATTAAAGTTAAGAATACAGAGGACTTATGGGGATTATCTGTTAAGGTACTTGAGGGGATAATTAATAACATTGCCCCATATTTAGCAGAATTATTTAACGAATGTATCAAAAATGGCACATTTCCTGACATGATGAAGTATAGTAAAGTGATACCCTTGTTTAAATCTGGAGACAAAAACGAACTTGGAAACTACAGACCCATCTCGGTTTTGCCCTGCATCAGCAAAATATTCGAGAAACTAGTTCTCAAGCAACTTTTGTCTTACTTTAATATTAATAACCTTTTACATAGTAACCAATTTGGATTTACAAAAGGACGTTCCACTACCGATGCAGGTATTGAACTAACCAATTATATATTGAAAGCCTGGGAAGACCATCATGACGTTCTAGGAGTATTTTGTGACTTATCAAAAGCTTTCGACTGTGTTCATCATGAAACTCTTTTGAAGAAACTGCAGTTCTATGGGGTATCGAAACCAGCTCTAAATTTTATTTCTTCATATCTTAAAGACCGTGTACAGATAGTCGATGTTGACGGTGTGCAATCAAATGAGTCGCCTATAAGAATGGGTGTACCACAAGGTTCCATACTTGGACCTTTCCTGTTTCTTATTTACATAAATGATCTACCTTTCATGATTAAGAAACATAAAAATATAGAAATAGTTATGTTCGCCGATGATACATCACTTCTATTCAAAGTGAAGAGAGGAATAAACGATTTCACAGAAATTAACGTAATTTTAGACATTGCGTACAAATGGTTTGATGCAAATAATCTAGTACTTAATCCTACTAAAACGAAATGTATAAAATTCTCACTCTGCAATGTAATGTGCGGTAAACTAGATATAAGACTGAAAGATGAACTCATCGAACCTGTACAATCTACTCGATTTCTGGGTATTTCAGTAGATTCAAAGCTTCAATGGGGTCCTCACATAGAGACACTGGCTGACCGACTTAGTTCAGCTGCCCACGCTGTTCGTCAAATAAAAAAAATATCGGACGTCGCAACAGCTAGGCTTGTTTATTTTGGCTATTTTCATAGCATTATGTCCTACGCGATTTTATTATGGGGTTCAGCTGCGGACAGAAACTCAGTTTTCATATTGCAAAAGAGAGCAATCCGTGGTCTATATAATTTATCAGCTAGAGATTCAGTACGGGAGATTTTCAAAACTATAAACGTATTAACAGTCCCTTCATTGTATATTTATGAATGTATAATGTATGTAAGAAAAAAATCGAAGTCGACTGAAGAAACTAACTGATCTGAATCCAAAAACGCACCATAAGCACAAAATTGTATTTCCTAAGTGCAGACTTCAGAAAACAAATAACTCTTTCAAATGTAATGGTATTCGCTTCTATAATGCAATCCCTGCACAAGTTGAAGGTCTTAATGAAACAAAGTTTAAAAATGAAATAAAAAGCTACCTATTGAGCAAGGCATATTATAATATAGATGACTTTGTTAAAGATAGTAACGTATGGAAGAGAACTGTGTTGAAACTAGAATCTTGTAATAAGGTAAAGTAATAGATTTATAAAACTTTTGATGGAACATTGTACTCATGTAGTATCTGTATACTGTATGTATTAATTATTTTGTCTTTGACAAAGCCTTTTTACAGCTGCATTTGATTGACGAGGCTCCTTTACAGCTTTATTCATTTTGACATTGTTATTTTATCTTATTATGTACACGGATTCTTATGCCTTTTTGTTAATGACGTTACCAAGTGTTCTTATGAATTTATGGTTCGAATAAATGAATTGAATTGAAAAAAAAAAAAAACTCATCTTCACCTGCACTCAACTGGACAGCTTACAAATGCGAAATCTTGCAGCCGGATTGTATAATCCGCCGTATTACATTACGGCTAGCCGTTTTGAAAAGCGTAGCCGTTTTATAAATCACGGCCGTTTAACAACAAGCCGGATCGAAAGGTACTTAGAGATTCAAAAACACCCTCGGATCGGCGGGGTTTGAACCGCGCACTTTTCTGCGCGCGGCGTGCGCACCATGCGCATTATTTTATACCTAGTGATCGATTAGTTCGATCTAGGATGCTTTGAGCTACTTTATCATAAAGCTATTAAAATAAGCTACAAAACGATATATAATTGTTCTGTATTATATTTTTATTTAATTTTACACGGATTTTTCTTTTTACCCGAAGTCGAAAAAAGTTAAACTTTTGAAAAAGTGGGTGTTTGTGAAGAAAGTATATTGTTTTATGTGTAGGTTGTTATAATTTTTATAAACAGCGATATCTACCCCTTATAAATCTAAAAAGTATATGCTTTCATACTTATATTTTGATATTTTCGACTTTGAAAATACCTAACAGAACAGAAATTGCATGCCGGTTCGGACCGGTTTTTTAAAACATTTCGTGTGGTACGATTTAGGTATTTAGGTATTATATTTATATACCGATCGATAGAAAATATATTCAGGAATCTTATTAAAATACTAGTAGAACCTATAATTAAAATAATCTATACTCAATTAGGCAAAGTGTGAGGAACGACAATTGAAAAATGGCCGCCATTTTCGTAATGGCTCATTCCGATCTTTGGTGTCAAAAATCTAAAACACATTATTTTGTTTTGAATAGCAAAAAAGATACGTAAAGGGCCCTTAAATCTATTAAACAAAGCCACTTACCCCTATATATTCACAACACACACAAAAAAACACAAATAAGCACCCACTTCACTTAACTACGTCACGAAATCGCGCGCGCGTCATGGCGCCCGAGCCGGCCGGTTTCAAGTGGCGAAATTCCGAGAAATTTGTTCCGAGTGAATGCTGTTATCGGTCTCATTTTGAAGCCCTATCCAATAGGTCTTATGTGAATAAAACAGTTATGGGAAAATAAACCTTTGCCTGAACAAAATAAGGTCCGAAAGCAGAAAAAAATCGAAACCGGTTTTGTAAGACATATGTACTCATCCGATCCCTAGTGACGCGTAAAAGAGTAAGACATATGTACCCATCCGATGCTAAGAGGTTTTAACTAAAATATTAAAGGAATCGATTGTCAAATAATACGTTATAGAATGAAATGAAAGTTTGTCAAATAAATACTTTGAGATATAACCAATTTGTTAAATATTTTTTTGTGTAATAACCATTTGACGACCCGTGACTTTGTCAAACGTTGGTTATCAGGTGTAGATTTGTGAAAAAAAGTTTTTCAAAAAAACGGATACCTTAAAAAACAGCCAGAATGTACTCAACGCCATTAGTCGTTCCATACGGCTAGCCGTAGTGTAATAAAGTGACAGATTAACCGCCCCTTTGACAAATTTCAGTTCCAAGTTTTAAAACACATGACGCTGCCTGACATAACAACAACTATGGCGTAGAAAACAGTAAGTATGTTCCTAAATTGCTAAAGTGACTATGGATTCTGGAGTTCGGAGGATTCGTACACAATATAATTGGAGTAGTTTCCACCGTCCACCTTGTTAAGACTAAATCGGAGCGGGTAGGTTACACAGGATCCAGATCCGACTTGGAGCACCCCAACTCCACCTAGTATTGTCGCTACTATCCCTAGTGTTTTTAAAAACACGGGAGCCTGGGTACGCGGTATTTTTGGTGTGAACAGAAATATTACCGTGTACCCATTCGGGTTTCGCTACCGCAGGCGGCAGCGAATACCTCTCCGGTGTGAACAGGCCTTAAGTGTACCATTTGGTGTTTCTTAGGTGTACCGTCACCAATATCAAGTTAGGAGCTTTCCTGTCTTATCTGAGAGGTAAAATGTTGTGAAAAATTGGTAAGAAATATCGTAAGAAGTAATTTGTTCGCTCTTTCTGATGATTGTTTCATCAGATGATGATTAATTTTCATTTTAAACACTGTTTATTTTGTAAGTATGGTCACCCTACAATTTAAGCAATGCGGCTAAACGTGGGCCGCCTTATTGAAAACCGTATCGCAATGACAATGCGGCTAATCGTTGAACTGCCGTTTTACAAAAAAGCCCTGTTTTTCAAAATGGCTAGCCGTAATGTAATACGGCGAATTATATAATCTGGCTGCGACATATATTATGCACACTCATTAGCTGACTGACTAAAATACCCTGAACAAAAAACCTTGAGTATTTCTTACCTACTCGCACACCCCAAGAAAGAGCAAGAGAGAAACTGTAGGATTTGTTGAAGTGAAAACTTATTTTGGCGCGCCTAGACAGGTTTTTCGTGGGGTGTGAATTTAATTCTAGCGTCACACTCGGGTATCAAAAGAAATCTTCGGGTAAACTCGGGACCGTGGCCATTGGCCATCTAGAAATGCGTCAGCCAATGGGAAATGCTGACGCATTTATAGATGACCATGCCATGATGACTAAGCCACGCCTTCCGGTTACACCCGTGTAGTTTCCAAAGTAAGCCATCAAGTTCTAGAGTTATAAGTTTTTACTTTTTTCAGCAGTTTCTATGACTGCCAATTTTTCTATGACGGTCAGATCTTGGTACAAACTCTTAAAAAATCACATTTTTGTCTTTTGAAAAAATATTTTGACTTGGTATAATCGTCGCAACAACTTACTAATAAAGTTGATAACAACTCTAAGTCAAGGAACGCAAAGATCCAAGGTACTAATAAAAAAACTTCATTTGCCCAAGTAATTTCTACCAATACCCACCACGTAACAGCAAATGATGGTGACAAAAAATTTGACCAGATTCTCAAACTAATGAACTCGTTTGATGAGCGATTAAGGAAATTAGAAAATAGCAAGAATTGTGCCATATCTAGAAATAAGTAATGGCTAATTTAAAGATCATGACTTGGAATTCCAACGGGCTATTGCAACATCAAAACGAGTTACAATTAGTCCTAGATACAAAAAAACATTGACATATGCTTGATATCAGAGACACATTTCACTAAACAGTGTATGTAACATTAAGAGGTTACAAAGTTTACCAAGCGCTGCATCCTGATAATACTGCAAAAGGTAGAAGTGCAGTCATTATAAAAGAAAATTTATTTCATTATGAAGAATACAGGCATGAAGAAAGAGAAATACAATCCGTAACTGTATGTGTGAAAACCAAGCTATACACCCTCACAATAGCGTCGATCTACTGTCCACCAAAGCATGCCTTAAAAAAGGAGCAATATTTTAATTACTTAAACCATTTTAATAACCGATATATAATTAGAGGAGATTTCAATGCTAAAACCTATATTGGGGCTCTCGACTTACGAATACTAAAGGAAAATAACTCTTGTCTGCAATACAACTGGTTAATGGTGACACAATTTCCAGTGGCCATCCAACTTACTGGCCTACTGACTCAAAGAAAAAACCTGATTTAATAGATTTTTTCATATACAATAATATGTCAAGAAACTACATCAATACGGAACATTGTTTTGATTTGAGTTCAGATCATTCTCCTGTAATTTTAACTGTTAGCGATAAATTCTTATATAGAGAAAATAGTCTGAGTCTAGTTAATAAGAATACAGACTGGGAAAGCTTCCAAAAAAATTAGATGAGGTAATAAACTTAAATGTTCCACTCAAAACACCGGAACAATTAGATACAGAAGTCGAAAAGTTTGTGGAAAACATCCAACAAATAGCTTGGAAAAATACACCAACTCTCAAAAAGCGAGTAAATGGTACTAGCTATCCTATGGAAATTAAGCAGTTAATAGCTAAAAAAGGAAACAAAGAAAAAATGGCATATGACACGTTTCCCAGGTGATAAAACCTTATTAAACCAACTAACAAAAGAACTTCAAGCTAGGATTAAAACTTACAAGGATGAATTCATGAACCTTTACCTTCAACAATTATCCAGCGGCTACAACTCAGACTATTCTCTTTGGAAAGCCACGAAAAGTATGAAACCCATATCCCTTCCATTTAAGAAGAAAACAGGAAAAGAGCTAATAGTAACGAACAAAAAGCCAAAACATTTGCGCGTCATCTTAAAAACATCTTCAAACCTAACGAAGAAAACAACATGAGTAATTTAGATAATACGGACAATGTATTACAAGATAATATAGATATACAGTTAGTTACTCCAAAGGAAGTTTACAAAGGAATAAAACTGAAAACTAGCTTGAAAAAGTCTCCAGGATATGATCTTATTACAGGAATAATCCTGCGATGTCACCCACGTAAAGCAGTTGTTAAACTTACCACGCTCATCAATTCTGCTTTTAGATTAAAGTATGTTCCTGATCTATGGAAAGTTGCCGAAGTCACAATGATAAAAAAGCCAGGGAAACCTCCGAATGAAGCCACGTCTTATAGGCCAATCTCTCTGCTCCCTGTGGTGTCTAAATTGTTTGAAAAATTATTACTAAAAAGATTAAAACCTATTATTGAAAGTAAAAATCTCATACCGAGCTACCAGTTTGGATTTAGAGAGAAGCAGTCTACTATAGATGAGGTCCATAGAATCACTAACATAATAGAATAATGTTACCCAAGCAATTCTCAGATATATTACAATCGTATATATCAAATAGAGTATTTAGAATAATACAAGAAGAAGCCTATTCCGAGCTCAAAGAAATCAAAGCTGAAGTACCACAAGGGAGTGTATTAGGTCCCATCTTATACCTGTTATATACTTGTGATATACCAACACTAGAAAATAACACTAATGTAATAACTTGAAAATACTAATATAAATACAGATGATACTGCGATTTCGGCAATAGATGACAATCATGCAGAAGCTACAGATTGGTGTAATCCACTATTAATAAAGTCTATGACTGGATGAAAAAATTGAGCATCAAGTTGAAGTCAAAGTCAAAGTACTTTATTCATAAATGTACAATTTACACGTCAATAAATAAAAAATTAAATCAAAAGAAAGAGCATACAAATTGTATACATTTTCAAAGTTTGTAATGACTACTTTACTGTATTATAATAATTATTGTACAGAAAACTGTCAAGCATTATATGAGTATGATATGTTTTTATAACAATTGTACTGACCCATGTCAAATTTTTGTATACATTTTTATAGGACTTTGCCATCACTCTCTAAAAATTCGGTGTAACTATAAAAAGTTTGATCGATAAGCCAGCACTTTAATTTGTTTTTGAAGCTGCCGAAACTTGGGGCAGATATAACTATTTTGGGAAGAGTGATATAAACTTCAGGTCCCATAATGTGAGTTAGCTTCCGTGACCTTGTGAGAGAGTGTGATATGACATCCAGCTTGTCCGCGTTACGTATGTTTCGAGAATGTCTCTCTCCTCGCGTATTGTATGATTCTAGATTATTTCTGACATACACAGCCACCTGGTATATCAATATAGCAGGTAACGTAAGTATGCCAAGCTCTTTGAAATATGGTCTGACGGATGTGCATTGCGATACGCCAACGATGGCACGTACGGCACGTTTTTGGGCGCGGAACGCACGCTCCCAGTCGGCAGCGCGCGCGTATAGCTCGGCGCCGTATTATTGAATGAATCTAAAAGCGTTCATATAGATTTTACAAATAAAAAAGTAAAATATCATCAAGTTTTCATAAACGATCAACCCATACCTTATGAAAACAAAGCTAAATACCTAGGTATGACTATTGACGCGAAGTTACGCTGGAAGGTTCACGTCAAGAAGAAAAGAGAGGAATTAGGAATACGCTACAAAAATATGTATTGGCTACTTGGAAGAAAATCTGTGTTGTCAGAACACAAGTACAGCACAAGATCTTATTGTATAAACAAGTCCTAATGCCAGTATGGATATATGGTATACAGTTGTGGGGCTGTAATATTGAAATTGTACAAAGATTCCAGAACAAAGTGCTAAGGGACATTGTTAACGCTCCCTGGTATATAAGAAATGCTGACATTCATCGAGACCTAAAGATGGATTATGTTAGTGAAGTGATACGAAAATATGCAGAAGCTTACGAACGAAGACTTCATTACCATGTTAATGTCGAGGCAATCCAGCTCCTTGACAACACTGAGTTAGTGCGGAGGCTTAAACGGACAAAACCATTTCAGTTGACTTAGTGTAAATTAAATTAATACCTGTGTTCAAAGTGAAGTGTTAGTGCAATTTAGAGTTATAAATATTATATACAAAGTACACATGAACGAAGTGACTTCGCCTTAATAGAGACAATAAGAAAAGTGCTTATGGACACAATCTTACAGTTATTATTATTTAGTTAAACTAAGTGATAATAAAATTACGCATTAGCCTAGACTTTCCAAATTAGGCTAGATTGTAATAAATATATTAGTCGCCAAATTGGTTGGTGAATAATTATTAAAAAAAAAAAAACTTGGTATAATGTCCGTAATGAAATTGACTATCCGATGGTGTAGGTACTTATAATTATTTTATTTTTATGGTTTTGTTGTAAGGAGATTAAATAAATAAATAACAAACCTACTGAGTAACAAAAAAAAAACTACCATTTTGGAGCCAAGATTTTGCAGAAGTTTAATGTATTTTCTACCAGTTGATATTTATTTTGGATCAAGAGTAAATGGCTACATAGCTCTAAATACTATATTTGTATTTATAAACTCGTGTTAATAATATTATGGCCGTTATGCGAGTGACGAAGACAGCGCTAGTTATTTTTTTAATGCATCTTTATCATTTTAAGTTGTAAAAACAGAACGCTGCGATGAGTGAATGATAGGAATGTGTAGGAACGAAAAAATTAGTGAATGAGTGAACAATGATAAAGATATATAATCTAGGACATAAAACGTTAAGTAGCTTGTGGTCTGCAGTAAAGTTTAAAAAGTGCAAGAAGTTATTAGGAGACGTAGTTCTAAGTTTCAAGACCCGTTTAATCAATGGAATTCCACATGATCATGGAAGTGAAACTGGACATTTACGCTTTGATATGTGTGCTATGTCACTAACACTATATCAATGAAAATAAAATATAAAACTAATAATATAATTATGTAGGAACTTCAAAGCGTCATATTTGAATCATCATACATAATTTTAAAGCAGGTTTCCTGCTTCGAGTTCTTCGAATAAAAAAAAATATAGCGGTATTTTAATTTAGAGCCAGTTACGACTGAGCAAGCAAGAACATAACACGTTGCTAATTTCAGATTCTTAAAACAAGCTATTTGTTAGTATTTCTGTTGTGTTGTGTTCAAAATGGTAAGTTATATGAAAAATATTGTTTTCAACATTGTATCTTCACATTGTGTACATTTTACTTTGTTTTTTTTTGTCGAATAAAAAGATACGAAAATTTGTTCGATGCAATTCGTATAATATTGGCAATGTTTAGATATCTATAATAATTAAGATTCTCCAGTGCTGTAATTTGTTCCGTCTTCTCGTGTCCACGGCCATTGTAACGCTACCAAAACTTTGAGGAAACTAAATCGGCTATGGCTTTTCTACTGCTGTCTCTATCATTTGAAGGGAAAATAAACGAGAGAGAGAGAGCAATATCAAAGCTACGACAGCTTTAGTTAGGCGGTACTCTCCGATCCGTTCAGCTCCACATTTCAAAACAAACACTCAACTTTCGCATTCATAATATTAGTCGTCTAAGTACCATTTAATTCTATTTGAAGCGATATGAAGCTGTTCTTTTCACAAAGGAGTATTTTTTTCTTTTATAGGTTTACACTTGGCCGCCATATCGTCTGATGTTAAGCAACGATGCGGTGTAGTATACCCATGATAGACGTTACTCCCAGGTATAACTATCCCAATCCTACTTCGTGATGTTGGAACTTACATATTTTCATTTTTGCTTGGAAACTTGAATCAGGTGATTCAGAAAACGCCACGTTACAATCACCGCTGTGAATTAGTGGTTGGTGTTGCTTATAGTAAAAAGGTCACTAAACCTAGTACAACAGTTTCTCTCTCTCGGCCAAATTTGTCACCTGAGCCTTCATCTACCTTACCTTCTACTACCTTCATCTCAAAATAATGATTATTTTATTTTCAACAATGAGGACTATACCATAACATTACTACATAGTAGGTACATACCTAATTAACTGGTAACAAGGAGGATGTCGGAATTATCTATAAACCAAAACAAGGAAAGGCCACAGATAGGTATTATATTTTGCATAATAGAATACATTAAAGTAATACCGACCGATGATCTGGTGAAGGTCGCCAGAAATCGTTGGATGCGAGCGGCGCAAAACCGGTATTTGCGGTGATCTTTGGGGGAAGCCAGCAGTGGATGTCCTTTGGCTGATTTGATGATGATGTCTATATTTTCTTCAGCACCAGATGGCTCATTCTTTTCTGTTAGCATGGTTCGAAATAGTTGAACTTGCATTTTCGTTGTGGGCAATAAAGGTAAATCATTAAATATTTGAAATATGCAGACACATATAAACTCACTACCACTGTTGATGAAATTTAGTTATTATTTAGTTACAATACTAGTATTAAAAAAGGGCTTAATTCGTAATAATTTCAAAATTGCAATCCCGAACGCGTTTCCTTTCACAAGTTTCAAGAATATATTATACTAGCTGAACCCGCTACTTCGTTCGCGTACGTTGATCTTGCGACCTTATTAGTGCGTTCGTAGTACTTACGTAAAAATGTTTGGATGGGTGGTCATTACACAAACAGAGTGATTTGTTTTTCCACACAAAAATATATTTTTTCAAGTTTAGCAACTTCATATTTTATATTTTAAGCAACATCAAACACACTCGTAGTAAGGTTGTGGAGTATCGAACATAGCCCTAGTGTTAAGTTTGTAGGATTTTTATAGGATACATTACGAAGAGTCTGTAGCTGATGTGCGTGATCTGATCCTTTTACCCACTTGTACATTTTTACAGGATGATATCCTAAGTACTAGGTGAAAGACTTATTAGCCGATGTAATATTTAAGACTCTAAACCATGTGTGTTTCAAATGTCAATCTAATTGGTAATGTCATTCTGTCGTTAATATTTGTTTCGTTAGGGCCCATGCTTTTTCCGAGATGATAGGTAGTATATGAGACTATATAAACTATTTGTGTTTCAAATTTCAACCAAATCAAACCTTTACATAATATATACATAATAATACTTAGTAAGATAACATTTTATCCAATTTTAGAAAAACAACGTTCTGCTTTGGTTCTGCTTCTGCACCGAAGCTTGTTGAACACTAAAGGGGTTTGGGTAAAGTTGGCGTCGTTTTTTTTTTTTGCGGCCAGAGATCTGTTATCACTTTCTTGTAACAATAAAATACCCTGATGCTATCTGTGCAATCGGATTTGCTCTAAGTCATATCGGAGCTGAGTTATAGCCTGTCAAAGTTATTTATTTTTTGGATTTTTTGTATGGGCAAGTGGCGTCGTTTTTTCATTTTAGGGGCCAGAGATCTGTTATCACTTTCTTGTAACAATAAAATACCCTGATGCTATCTGTGCAATCGGATTTGCTCTAAGTCATATCGGAGCTGAGTTATAGCCTGTCGAAGTTATTTATTTTTTGGATTTTTTGTATGGGCAAGTGGCGTCGTTTTTTCATTTTAGCGGCCAGAGATCTGTTATCACTTTCTTGTAACAATAAAATACCCTGATGCTATCTGTGCAATCAGATTTGCTGTAAGTAATATCGGAGCTGAGTTATGGCCCCTCAAAGTTTTTTTTTTTGGTTTTCTTTGTATGGACTAGTGGCGCCATTTCCTACAGCGGCCAAACATCCATTACCACTTTTATGTAACATTATTTTTACCTTAAGGTACCTGTGTAATCAGATTTGTTGCAAACTATATCGGAGCTGAGTTATGGCCACTCAAAGTTTTTGTTTTGGTTTTCTTTGTATGTACTAGTGGCGCCATTTCCTACAGCGGCCAAACATTCGTTAGCACTTTTATGAAACATTATTTTTACTTAAAGGTACCTGTGTAATCAGATTTGCTGCAAACTATATCGGAGCTGAGTTATGGCCCCTCAAAGTTTTTTTTTGGTTTTCTTTGTATATACTAGTGGCGCCATTTCCTATAGCGGCCAAACATCCGTTAGCACTTTTATGTAACATTATTTTTACCTTAAGGTACCTGTGTAATCAGATTTGTTGCAAACTATATCGGAGCTGAGTTATGGCCACTCAAAGTTTTTTTTTTGGTTTTCTTTGTATGTACTAGTGGCGCCATTTCCTACAGCGGCCAAACATTCGTTAGCACTTTTATGAAACATTATTTTTACCTTAGGGTACCTGTGTAATCAGATTTGCTCCAAACTATATCGGAGCTGAGTAATGGCCCCTCAAAGTTGTTTTTTTGGTTTTCTTTGTATGTACTAGTGGCGCCATTTCCTACAGCGGCCAAACATTCGTTAGCACTTTTATGAAACATTATTTTTACCTTAGGGTACCTGTGTAATCAGATTTGCTCCAAACTATATCGGAGCTGAGTAATGGCCCCTCAAAGTTGTTTTTTTGGTTTTCTTTGTATGTACTAGTGGCGCCATTTCCTACAGCGGCCAAACATTCGTTAGCACTTTTATGAAACATTATTTTTACCTTAGGGTACCTGTGTAATCAGATTTGCTCTAAACTATATCGGAGCTGAGTTATGGCCACTCAAAGTTTTTTTTTTGGTTTTCTTTGTATGTACTAGTGGCGCCATTTCCTACAGCGGCCAAACATCCGTTAGCACTTTTATGAAACATTATTTTTACCTTAAGGTACCTGTGTAATCAGATTTGTTGCAAACTATATCGGAGCTGAGTAATGGCCCCTCAAAGTTGTTTTTTTTGGTTTTCTTTGTATGTACTAGTGGCGCCATTTCCTACAGCGGCCAAACATTCGTTAGCACTTTTATGAAACATTATTTTTACCTTAGGGTACCTGTGTAATCAGATTTGCTCCAAACTATATCGGAGCTGAGTAAAGGCCCCTCAAAGTTTTTTTTTTGGTTTTCTTTGTATGTACTAGTGGCGCCATTTCCTATTGCGGCCATACATCCGCGAGCACTTTTGTGAAACATTATTTTTACCTTAAGGTACCTGTGTAATCAGATTTGTTGCAAACTATATCGGAGCTGAGTTATGGCCACTCAAAGTTTTTGTTTTGGTTTTCTTTGTATGTACTAGTGGCGCCATTTCCTACAGCGGCCAAACATCCGTTAGCACTTTTATGAAACATTATTTTTACCTTAGGGTACCTGTGTAATCAGATTTGCTCCAAACTATATCGGAGCTGAGTAATGGCACCTCTAAGTTTTTTTTTGGTTTTCTTTGTATGTACTAGTGGCGCCATTTCCTATTGCAGCCAAACATCCGCGAGCACTTTTATGAAACATGATTTTTACCTTAGGGTACCTGTGTAATCAGATTTGCTCCAAACTATATCGGGAGCTGAGTAATGGCCCCTCAAAGTTTTTTTTTTGGTTTTCTTTGTATGTACTAGTGGCGCCATTTCCTATTGCGGCCAAACATCCGCGAGCACTTTTATGAAACATTATTTTTACCTTAGGGTACCTGTGTAATCAGATTTGCTCCAAACTATATCGGAGCTGAGTTATGGGCCCTAAAACAAAACCAAAAAAAAACTTTGAGGGGCCATTACTCAGCTCCGATATAGTTTGGAGCAAATCTGATTACACAGGTACCCTAAGGTAAAAATAATGTTTCATAAAAGTGCTCGCGGATGTTTGGCCGCAATAGGAAATGGCGCCACTAGTACATACAAAGAAAACCAAAAAAAAAACTTTGAGGGGCCATAACTCAGCTCCGATATAGTTTGGAGCAAATCTGATTACACAGGTACCCTAAGGTAAAAATAATGTTTCATAAAAGTGCTAACGAATGTTTGGCCGCTGTAGGAAATGGCGCCACTAGTACATACAAAGAAAACCAAAAAAACAACTTTGAGGGGCCATTACTCAGCTCCGATATAGTTTGGAGCAAATCTGATTACACAGGTACCCTAAGGTAAAAATAATGTTTCATAAAAGTGCTAACGAATGTTTGGCCGCTGTAGGAAATGGCGCCACTAGTACATACAAAGAAAACCAAAAAAACAACTTTGAGGGGCCATTACTCAGCTCCGATATAGTTTGGAGCAAATCTGATTACACAGGTACCCTAAGGTAAAAATAATGTTTCATAAAAGTGCTAACGAATGTTTGGCCGCTGTAGGAAATGGCGCCACTAGTACATACAAAGAAAACCAAAAAAAAACTTTGAGTGGCCATAACTCAGCTCCGATATAGTTTGCAACAAATCTGATTACACAGGTACCTTAAGGTAAAAATAATGTTACATAAAAGTGCTAACGGATGTTTGGCCGCTATAGGAAATGGCGCCACTAGTATATACAAAGAAAACCAAAAAAAAACTTTGAGGGGCCATAACTCAGCTCCGATATAGTTTGCAGCAAATCTGATTACACAGGTACCTTTAAGTAAAAATAATGTTTCATAAAAGTGCTAACGAATGTTTGGCCGCTGTAGGAAATGGCGCCACTAGTACATACAAAGAAAACCAAAACAAAAACTTTGAGTGGCCATAACTCAGCTCCGATATAGTTTGCAACAAATCTGATTACACAGGTACCTTAAGGTAAAAATAATGTTACATAAAAGTGGTAATGGATGTTTGGCCGCTGTAGGAAATGGCGCCACTAGTCCATACAAAGAAAACCAAAAAAAAAAACTTTGAGGGGCCATAACTCAGCTCCGATATTACTTACAGCAAATCTGATTGCACAGATAGCATCAGGGTATTTTATTGTTACAAGAAAGTGATAACAGATCTCTGGCCGCTAAAATGAAAAAACGACGCCACTTGCCCATACAAAAAATCCAAAAAATAAATAACTTCGACAGGCTATAACTCAGCTCCGATATGACTTAGAGCAAATCCGATTGCACAGATAGCATCAGGGTATTTTATTGTTACAAGAAAGTGATAACAGATCTCTGGCCCCTAAAATGAAAAAACGACGCCACTTGCCCATACAAAAAATCCAAAAAATAAATAACTTTGACAGGCTATAACTCAGCTCCGATATGACTTAGAGCAAATCCGATTGCACAGATAGCATCAGGGTATTTTATTGTTACAAGAAAGTGATAACAGATCTCTGGCCGCTAAAAAAAAAACGACGCCAACTTTACCCAAACCCCTTTAGTGTTCAACAAGCTTCGGTGCAGAAGCAGAACCAAAGCAGAACGTTGTTTTTCTAAAATTGGATAAAATGTTATCTTACTAAGTATTATTATGTATATATTATGTAAAGGTTTGATTTGGTTGAAATTTGAAACACAGATAGTTTATATAGTCTCATATACTACCTATCATCTCGGAAAAAGCATGGGCCCTAACGAAACAAATATTAACGACAGAATGACATTACCAATTAGATTGACATTTGAAACACACATGGTTTAGAGTCTTAAATATTACATCGGCTAATAAGTCTTTCACCTAGTACTTAGGATATCATCCTGTAAAAATGTACAAGTGGGTAAAAGGATCAGATCACGCACATCAGCTACAGACTCTTCGTAATGTATCTCTAAGTTTTTTTTTGGTTTTCTTTGTATGTACTAGTGGCGCCATTTCCTATTGCAGCCAAACATCCGCGAGCACTTTTATGAAACATGATTTTTACCTTAGGGTACCTGTGTAATCAGATTTGCTCCAAACTATATCGGGAGCTGAGTAATGGCCCCTCAAAGTTTTTTTTTTGGTTTTCTTTGTATGTACTAGTGGCGCCATTTCCTATTGTGGCCAAACATCCGCGAGCACTTTTATGACACATTATTTTTACTTTAGGGTACCTGTGTAATCAGATTTGCTCCAAACTATATCGGAGCTGAGTTATGGCCCCTCAAAGTTTTTTTTTTGGTTTTCTTTGTATGTACTAGTGGCGCCATTTCCTATTGCGGCCAAACATCCGCGAGCACTTTTATGAAACATTATTTTTACCTTAGGGTACCTGTGTAATCAGATTTGCTCCAAACTATATCGGAGCTGAGTAATGGCCCCTCAAAGTTTTTTTTTGGTTTTGTTTTAGGGCCCATAACTCAGCTCCGATATAGTTTGGAGCAAATCTGATTACACAGGTACCCTAAGGTAAAAATAATGTTTCATAAAAGTGCTCGCGGATGTTTGGCCGCAATAGGAAATGGCGCCACTAGTACATACAAAGAAAACCAAAAAAAAAACTTTGAGGGGCCATAACTCAGCTCCGATATAGTTTGGAGCAAATCTGATTACACAGGTACCCTAAAGTAAAAATAATGTGTCATAAAAGTGCTCGCGGATGTTTGGCCGCAATAGGAAATGGCGCCACTAGTACATACAAAGAAAACCAAAAAAAAAACTTTGAGGGGCCATTACTCAGCTCCCGATATAGTTTGGAGCAAATCTGATTACACAGGTACCTTTAAGTAAAAATTATGTTTCATAAAAGTGCTAACGGATGTTTGGCCGCTGTAGGAAATGGCGCCACTAGTACATACAAAGAAAACCAAAAAAAAAACTTTGAGTGGCCATAACTTAGCTCCGATATAGTTTGCAACAAATCTGATTACACAGGTACCTTAAGGTAAAAATAATGTTTCATAAAAGTGCTCGCGGATGTTTGGCCGCTATAGGAAATGGCGCCACTAGTACATACAAAGAAAACCAAAAAAAAAACTTTAAGTGGCCATAACTCAGCTCCGATATAGTTTGCAACAAATCTGATTACACAGGTACCTTAAGGTAAAAATAATGTTTCACAAAAGTGCTAATGCATGTTTGGCCGCTGTAGGAAATGGCGCCACTAGTCCATACAAAGAAAACCAAAAAAAAAACTTTAAGTGGCCATAACTCAGCTCCGATATAGTTTGCAACAAATCTGATTACACAGGTGCCTTAGGGTACAAATAATGTTTCATAAAAGTGCTAATGGATGTTTGGCCGCTGTAGGAAATGGCGCCACTAGTCCATACAAAGAAAACCAAAAAAAAAACTTTAAGTGGCCATAACTCAGCTCCGATATAGTTTGCAGCAAATCTGATTACACAGGTACCTGTAAGTAAAAATAATGTTTCATAAAAGTGCTAATGGATGTTTGGCCGCTGTAGGAAATGGCGCCACTAGTCCATACAAAGAAAACCAAAAAAAAAACTTTAAGTGGCCATAACTCAGCTCCGATATAGTTTGCAACAAATCTGATTACACAGGTACCTTAGGGTAAAAATAATGTTTCACAAAAGTGCTAATGGATGTTTGGCCGCTGTAGGAAATGGCGCCACTAGTCCATACAAAGAAAACCAAAAAAAAAACTTTAAGTGGCCATAACTCAGCTCCGATATAGTTTGCAACAAATCTGATTACACAGGTACCTTAGGGTAAAAATAATGTTTCACAAAAGTGCTAATGCATGTTTGGCCGCTGTAGGAAATGGCGCCACTAGTCCATACAAAGAAAACCAAAAAAAAAACTTTAAGTGGCCATAACTTAGCTCCGATATAGTTTGCAACAAATCTGATTACACAGGTGCCTTAGGGTACAAATAATGTTTCATAAAAGTGCTAATGGATGTTTGGCCGCTGTAGGAAATGGCGCCACTAGTCCATACAAATAAAACCAAAAAAAAAACTTTAAGTGGCCATAACTCAGCTCCGATGTAGTTTGCAACAAATCTGATTACACAGGTACCTTAGGGTAAAAATAATGTTTCACAAAAGTGCTAACGGATGTTTGGTCGCTATAGGAAATGGCGCCACTAGTACATACAAAGAAAACCAAAAAAAAAAACTTTGAGGGGCCATAACTCAGCTCCGATATTACTTACAGCAAATCTGATTGCACAGATAGCATCAGGGTATTTTATTGTTACAAGAAAGTGATAACTGATCGATGGCCGCTAAAATAAAAAAACGACGCCACTTGCCCATACAAAAAATCCAAAAAATAAATAACTTTGACAGGCTATAACTCAGCTTCGATATGACTTAAAGCAAATCCGATTGCACAGATAGCATCGGGGTATTTTATTGTTACAAGAAAATGCTAACAGATCTCTGGCCGCTAAAAAAAAAAACGACGCCACGGGCCCATACAAAAGTACCCAAACCCCTTTAGTACAGTATTTGGATTTAAATAATATCCGAAAAAACAAAAACCGACTTCAATTATTATCATTTCACGTCAACTAACTAATTACTAGGCAAGTAAAAAGTTCACTCGACTAATTTAAGAAGCTATGACTACGTCGCGTCGTCCAGATAAATAGATACTGGTGAACAATTCACACACAAAACTTTGGCTTTTTCCACCGCCAATGTCCCAGCCTACTCAAACCGGAGTGGTCTTACGCGTGACGATGGCAAAAGACCTAACTATTGTCACTACAACAACAAATACTACATTACACATTTTCTAATAAATATCAGATTGTGTTTCGTACCATGAGCTGCCATTTTGTGGAAAAACATAAGACAGGCTCTGTCATATTACCTAACGATAGATGACGGATGACGGATTTGAGTACTGTGTGCCTACCAGGGAAGAGCTGCTTCGAATCCGAATCCGATAAGTCGGAACCTCCAATTACTATTAGACCTTCGTTTCCGACTTCGGCTCCGAAACTTTTAAAACGGAGGTTATAATCGGAGGTAAGGTGTATAAATATTGCAGATAATCCTTTATTGTGGTGGATAGTAAATTTAAAATACAAAATCCCAACTTCCTAAAAAATCAATTGCTCGTCAATGTTTATCGTGTCCACGTGTTTGGCAAAAAAAAATACCCAATAAAAATGTATCTCCTGCCACCACTTCTAATCCTGCCTATGCCTCCGACTTCGGTTTCGACTCCGATAAATCAAATTTTAAAACTCCGACTCCGCCTTCGAATCCGATAAAACCTCCGATATGACCTCCGTTACATCCCAGCAGGTCTACTACGAAAACAAACTCCGAATGATCGCATCCGACCGACAGCTGAATCGGATTGTAGCCTACCACGAAAAACATTCGGATCGATACATTTCGGGTCGGAAGTTATAGACTTAGGTCGGATGAGGGTCGGATCCAACGAAACGGCCGATCTGATCAACCGACCGATTGTCTTTCGTGGTCGGAAACTTCATAAGTTCGGCCGATATATCGTTTATCGGACTTCGTAGTAGACCTGCTGTTGTTTACATTGTCACAGAATACTTAGAAGTTAGTATGTACCGAACTTATTAATTCCGTTATTATTTAATTTCTATGTTATTTCCGAACCACACGACCAATAATGCTAAAATTTTGATGAGACTATATTAGAAATGTGTTCTTTCTAACAAAATAAGGATTAACGAAATTGAACAACGCAAACATGAGTTACAACCAAAAACACATTCTGACTTTAACCCCTTTCTGCACGAAAACCGTGCAGAATTTGGGGATTAAAAATAGACAGCTACCATCTACTTAGTATGATCTTAAATCATGTAAAGTTTCATTTGAATTGAATCAGTAGTTTCGGCGTGATGTGAGTTCCCTATACACACAGACAGACAGACAGACACGAAAGAAAAAAAATGCAGTTTCGCCATCAGTATCGACTATGGAGTGCCCCCAAAATTTTTTTTTCACAATATCTTCAATGTATAGAATTCGACCCGCTACAGTTTTATTATAAGTATAGATAGATAGATAAATTAGAGTAGAACATTTCAATAATAGGATATATCACGAAAAGTGTCCACATTATCTGCATGCTCTAATACCACAGAGCTTTTCTTTTGTTTTGAACTGATTGTCGCTCGAAAAGGCGACATTGTTTCATGATTTACGTTCCAAAGACTCGATCGAAGAGGTTTGGCTCTACATAATTATGTGGTAGAACGTCTAGGCTGTAGAACGCATTGTCTCCGTGGATTTTTCCCGATGTTTGCAATATTGGGGTCTTTTACACTACTTTTTATCCCTGGAGAATAAGAACCTGTTCTCATGTTCTCCAGGGATCTTTCTCTACGCGTTTGAAAGTCAATCAAAACATACTTGTCCGAAGCAATATCCAGTTTACGTATTTTGTAGGTTACATTCGACAGAAATACAGATATAATGTGGAGTACATCTTCTAAATTACAAAATTATGCCCTGTTTCAGATAGTCTTGGCCGTATTTTTTGCGGCTTTGGTTTCTCGTGCATCATCACAAACCCTCGAGTCACCTTGTCCACTGATTTTGGAGTACGGTGAGCTGCTTCGTGACACGTGGTTTGCCAAAGTCACGTTTCCATCTGACCAGCAGCGCTGGTCCACCATTGACATCGTACTCGATAGAAAGGCACGAGTATTGGGGGTAAGTTAGTTGAATTCGTGCCACATGTCGTGGTTCAATAGATAAATATGATGGCTAAAAAAACTATTCAGTACATCATGAAAATATACGTTTTTTTTCGTTCAACTTTGCTATGCATTTCCGATCCAAATTTCCTTTTTTACGAGGTTTAGGATCACACATTTTTGAGTGATCGAGAAGATGCAATAACGTGGACGACAGTGGAAATTGTGTTAGACTCTTCCGTTTAAGCGAAGCTTTGATGGACCTCTCATCCGTATAATTCTTTTGAGCTCTAAAATGAGACAAAATTACTGAAATATGTAAAAAAAAAAACACAAACACATATACACCCTCACTTACGGATAATATAATTATTATATTCTGCTCACCGTTAAGTTTCAAGTTCCTTTAACATGCTTACATGTTTACTTTTGCCTCGTCCAATGTTGCCTTAACTAATTAATATCCATTTCTTTGTTACAAAAACAGAGTTTTCATCGTCTAATAGCCGACCATAAATAAGCCAATTTTTCATTTTAATACAATTCTATAATTCATAACACCTTTGGCGGAATAACAGAATGTAAACGTCTTATAACTCAAAACGAATGGACGTTAGAAAAAAAGTTTAAGCCAAAAGATGAAGAAAATTAACTGGTCCTTAAAAAGGGATAGATGCGTTTTAATAATTAATCTAATATTTCAAGAGTTATCGGCCGCGAAAGAAAAACCGGTTCATTAAATGGGTCATAAATCGTAAACGGTACGTATGACAGAAAAGTTGTGTGGCAAACGAAAGATGGAAAATTTTATTTTCTACAATAAAAATTTCAATCGTTTTTGCCCTAAAGTGCATAGTTTTCGAGATATCGGCCATAAACTTTAATTCAAGATGGCGCTTGAAGCTCATCATGAATCTGTCAGCATTTTGTACGTTTTACGATTTTAAACCTCACCAAAAAGAAAATTTGGATCGGAAATTTATTGCAAAGTTAAATTATATTTTAAATGGCCTAATCAGTTAGAATATAAAAATAAATTATACACATAATTTTTCTTCTATTTTACAAACAAAAAATGATGAAGATACCGTGCTTAGAAGCTACGTGTGACGTCACTTCATTGTACGATTTTTACGAATACAATTACATCTGCTTTCGGAACGGAAAGCAGATATAGATATCTGCTTTCATCGGCGTTACAAATTTGCCGATGATATCACAAATCAAAGCAGATCAGAAAGATTCTTAATGATATGATAAAACAAAAAATACGTGTCCCATATTCTTCCATAATCTATGTAACGGATTCATTAGAATTGCATTTTTCATCATACCAATTTGAATATGAAAAACTAGACAAGTTAGACTTTAGCCTTTAAAACACTATCTTGTAATTGAAAGAAAAATATATTGTAAGCTGCTGTAAATATTTATTGTTAGTTTCAAGACCAACCATTGAATTGGGCACTAATTTAGATTTTACTCCTAGTTAAAATGAACAAACAAGGAATATGTTAGGCCATCACGGCTTTTTTTATTGTAAGCTTTATTGTTTTATTTTCGTTTATAGTTACTTGATTTGTGTGTGTTCATTTATCATTGCGTAAGGGGATTATAACTTTATACATGTTTTGTGTAGCTATTTGTTGATTTATATGATGAAATTAAAATCAAAAATGAAAAGGATAACAGTTATTTGTCATTGTTATGTTTATTATTGTCATCTGAAATAAATGAATGATATTTTACTTAATAACATTTAATTTCGTAAATTTATTACAGTCTTGGATAGGCCTAGTCACAACTCAAGATAATCTGGTGTTCCGGATTACAAATCAAGAACCCAATGGGAGCTTCAATGATTCCTTCAAGATATTCGTAATATACGACGCTAGTGAGGGCAGGCCTCTGGTGCTTGAGATAAAACTAGACCAGCAGGAAATATGCGACATCAGCAACAAACAGTAACGTTCCTTCACTATCTTATACCTTTAAACGAGCAATTATTGTACCTATATAAATATGTATATATAAATATATAGAATCTGAATCTCGGAAATAGACAATGAAAAACTGTCACATTTAGACATTAGAATGCGAAGGTAAATTTCGCCGCGTGATGTGACAGCATAATTGGCTCAGACGGAAAGTCGGGTGTTCGTGGTGGTCACGAATTAATAGCTGCGGGTTCGAATCCAGACGGCGTCTCTTTTTTTTTTCAAGTATTCTTTTTTTTTAAAAAAATCTAAGAGTATCTAAGTATTTTTAGTATTCAAACCGAGCAAAGCTCGGTGACCCAGGTACTTTATTATTAACAATAACTGTGCCCCGGGGTTTTACTCGCGTCAATCACACTTGCTGTGTTATCCCTGCATATCATCCGCGTCTATTTGAGTCTTACTACGTCTCGTCTATGCCATAACAGATGCAAATCCGAAGCTGAAGTCTGAAACTGTGGTAGCCTAGTAGTAACGTTTATCGTTATATCAATTACGTCTAATTTAGCAATCTTGAGGTCATTGGTGTTAATCCCGCTAGATCTTAAAATATTTTTCTAAATGCATGGGTACTTATCTACCATTTTGTCATCACTAATGAATGAAGATGCATCTCTCTTTTTCCATCATACAAGCTTTGCTTAGTTTGGGGTCAGATGGTGTTGTGTGTGAATTGTCCACCAATATTTATATTAATTTATTTATTTTTTATGATTGATTAATTTCTCTTGAATCATTGTCTTCTTTCTGGCAGACAGATCAAACTGGCCAGGATCAAGATCAAGCTTGCTTGGAACCTAGCTCACGTTTATGCTCAGCTGTAAAAATAAGTCTTCCCTGATCGATAACCACTTTATCTACAAATGTTGAAATGGATGAAATGTACTCGTATTTATTTGTAAAACTGCCAAAATGTTATGTCTGCTTCAGATTGTCCACCGAGCAACCTCCCACTACCGCGTCAGAGGAACAAGACCACGATGTAAGTTACCATATAATTATTTGCCAATTATTCTACCGCCAAGCAGTAATGTGTAAATATTACTATGTTCCGGTTTGAAGGGCAATGTTTCCAGAAAAATTACAGGACTCAGAGAAATAATATCTTTGAGGGTAACGAGCGCCGCGCAGTGCTAGATTATGAATAGGGCTCTTCATGTTCCAATAGCTGTATGTCACTGTTATGTGGCAGGCACATATCCTGCTCGTCTCGTCATACTTTACTTTAAAAAATCGACATCATACAATTTTCAACTATAATGAAAAGCATTGGAATTACTATGAAACACGTACCCTGATTGTAAAATGATAGAATTAATACATACTAAATATTAGTGAACATTTCTTACACAACACCATCTAGCCCTAAACTAAGCAAACCTTTCACTACGGTGGATTGTTCATAAATAATACTTTTATAGTTGTAAATATGTAGAGTAAGATCCTAGAGCTGCCAGACGTCACCTATTTTCTGATGAATGATATGTGGACGATAGAGAGTTAGTAAGTACTAAGAGTCATGCTCACTCGCTAACTTACTTAGACGGCCAATTTTATGATATGGGGTAATGAAGGTACTTACATACAAACATTACTTACTTCACGTATTTTCTAATAAGTGATTTTCACGTATGTTGTAGGCAATATCCTTAAAAACAAGGTCCCAATACTCCCAGACACTTTCCGTCGCCTGTTTTGCTTAACAACTCCAAAACAATAACTTAACTTCACTTAAATTCTCATTTTCCATTTGTAAATATATTCGTCAGGCAACTATTTTAAAGCTTTTTCCAATAAGACAGACCAATCTAAGGGGCCAATCATACTGGAATATACAACCACATTAATCAAAAAAAAAAAAATGGTAGAACTGCTTTTACGTGTGTTGTGGACGCGAACTCACAAGATTTCTTCATATGTTATAATAAATTATCTTTCAGCTAGTGCAATGTGGTATGGTGAAAATTAACCAGGATGAATTGGTTACTGCAGGCGAAATTTTGGAAGGTCAGTGGCCGTGGCAAACGTCGATCTACAAGATTCAGGTATGTCAGCCACCAGCTTTACCAGCCTGGCCTTCAGTAGCTAGCAGTAGTTTGCTTGCACAGTGTTTTGTTCTGTTTCATCGCTTCCATTTGATAACGAGCTACACAAAAGTTGTGGTAAGACGTCACATGCATTGAACGCGGATCGCTCAGTTTAAAAATCTTTAACTTGGAAACCAATTAACGTATTGAAATAATTATTTCAAGAGTACTTATTATTTTGAAAGAAGAATACAGAGAGCTAAAATTAAAAATTAGTGAACATTCTCAATTGTCACAAGTAATTTGTATTTCTGTGAGAACAAGAATCTAATGACTGAGCTGAACGGTGGTCACAGACAATTTGTAATGAAACGAAACCGCAACAACTTTTGACTCGTTTTATTTATCTTGACAAGTACTCTGGTGTTAAATAACCACCAGGGTCTGATGATTGAGCTGGAAGATAGCCATATGAACGCAGTAATTAAACGACATAAAAACAGAAGAAAAGGATATGTTTTAAATGTGTTCTTCAAACATAATTATAGTATGTATCCGGTAAACATAATTATGTATATACTAGCTGAACCCGCTACTTCGTTCGCGTACGTTGATCTTGCGACCTTATTAGTACATTAGTAGTACTTACCTAAAAATATTTGGATGGGTGGCCATTACACAAACCGAGTGAATTTGTTTCTCCACACAAAAATATGTTTATTCGAGTTTAGCAACTTCATATTTTATATTTTAGCAACATCAAACATACTCTTAGTAAGGTTGTGGAGTATCGAATATAGCCGCAGTGTTAAGTTTGTAGGATTTTTATAGGATATATTACGAAGAGTATGTAGCTGATGTGCGTCATCTGATACTTACCTACTTTTACATTTTTACAGGATGATAACCTATGTAGGTGATAGACTTATTAGCCGATGTGATATTGTAGACTCTAAGCCATGTGTGTTTCAAATGTCAATCTAATTGGTAATGTCGTTCTGTCATATATATTTGTTTCGTTAGGGCCCATGCTTTTTCAGAGATGATAGGTAGTATATGAGACTATAAACTATCTGTGTTTCAAATTCCAGCCAAATCATACCTTTACATAATAAACATACAATACCTACTTCGTAGTAAGATAACATTTTACTCAATTTTAGAAAAACAACGGTCTGCTTTGGTCACCAAAGCTTATTAAACACTAAATTTAGTACAGTATTTGGATTAAAATAATATCGGAAAGAACAAAAACTAACTTCAATTATTATCATTTCACGTCAACTAACTTCTAATAGTCAAGTAAAAAGTTCACTCGACTAATTTTTGAAGCCATAACTACTTCGTCCAGATAAATAGATACTGGTGAACAATTCACACACAAAACTCTGACTTTTTCCACCGCCATTGTCCCAGCCATAGGTACTCAAACCGGAGTGGCGCGCGACGATGGCAAAAGACCTGACGGCATGACTTTTGTGCCTTGGAAGTTGGAAGTTGAGTCGGCCCCTAGTGTGAGACGCAGCTTGCGTCGATACTCTGGCACCATCACATCTTCCAGAGATTCATAGTAGGGCCAGTGCAGCGGCTTATTTAGCTGAGCGTCTCAAACGGCGAAAATTTGCAAACCTCGGTAGTGGTTTTATATTAAAAAAAAAAAAAAAAATTTAATGTAAGTTTTTTATATTGGGGCTGAGACATCTAGCCTGTGGGGGCCGGGAGCTCACCTCATCGTTAAAACCCTTTCCGAGCGCTTGGCCGACGCAACGCGTGACCAAAATGCTGGCGTGTATTTGGTCCAACGCATAAACATTGCCATTCAGCGTGGTACTGCGACCAGCATGATGGGCACGCGTCCAACTGGTAGTGGGCTTAAACATCTTGTCATCCAGTTTTTGTTAATATTAAAAAAACCGCCTCCCTCTTTTCCATTTAATAAAACCGGACCCTATTACTGAGATTTCGCTGTCCGTCCGTTTGTCCGTCCGTCTGTCACCAGAATGTATCTTAAGAACAGTGATAGCTAGACAGTTGTAATTTTCACAAATGATGTATTCATTTTGCCGCTGCAACAACAAATACTAAAAAAGTGGCCAAGTGCGAGTTGGACTCGCCCATGAAGGGTTCCGTTGCAGCAAGTAACATAATATACATAGTACACATAGTTTATTTATTTATTTATTTTCTATTTCAATTGCTAGCATGCGCTTACAGCAAAGCCAAAACGCACATGCAGCCAACTTAAAAAACGTAACATACTTAATACAAATATAAATTTTACAACTTAACCCAAAATATTGACAATACTACCTTACTCACTACAAAAAACAATGCAAACACATAATACGGAATTAAATTTATCATAAAATTCATCCAATGTTGGATTTTGAGCAAGCAGAGCGTTAAGCAGGTGGAGAGCCCGTGCTGTAGGCGCATACATCGCCGTGTCGGTGCGCGCGCGCGCAGCCTGGAACAGCGGCCGCACGGCGCAGGCGCGCGCCGGCCGCGGGCGGTTCGGGACCGCCAGCGAGCACTGAGCCAACGCGACAGGGTTGTCGATTTGCCCGTTCAATAGCAGATAGTAATGCATTAGCAGTGCACATCTCGTCCTGAGCTGCAGAGTATCAAGGCCCACCATACCGGTCACGAACAGAGACGGGTACAAGAAAGGATAATAACCGTAAAGTTTTTTATACAGATAGCGTGCAAATTTACGCTGTACTCGCTCCAGCAAAAGACTATAGCTTTTCTCGTGTGGATCCCAGACTATAGAATTATACTCAAGTTTACTACGTACAAACGCATAAAATAGTGCTACAATGGCACCCCTGTCACTAAATCTATTAGTCTGCCTCATAACAAAACCCAGCGACTGAAATGCTTTGTTGCAGGTTTTATCAATGTGCTTATTAAAGGTCAATTCTTGATCCATGAGCACTCCTAGATCACGAATTTCTGTGACGCGCTCCAAACCGACGCCCGACATGCAATAATCGTAGTGAACCGGGTGCGACAATCGGGAATAGGACATTACTTTACACTTGGATTTGTTTAAAGCCAAGATATTGTCGTCTCCCCATCTCAACACACTATCGATATCTTTCTGTAGCGTCTCGCAATCGGCCACCGACCCCACACCCAAGTACAACTTAAGGTCGACGGCAAACATCAGGCATTCAGCTGACCTCACAACTTCCGGCAAGTCGTTTACCATAATGATAAACTGGGTGGGCCCGAGCGTACTGCCCTTACTCACACCAGACGAAGTTAGGTACGGAACAGATCGAAACCCTGACAGCTGAACATACTGCACACGGTTGGTGAAATAGTTTTCAAATAACTGCAACAGTCTAGGCGTGAAGCCCACGGCCGCAAACTTCTTTAGGAGAATACTATTTTCTACGCGGTCGAACGCTTTTTTAAAGTCGAAGTACGCTACGTCTACTTGTTTCCTTCGATCCAGTTCTGCGACCGCGTAGTCAACAAACACTATCTGATTTGTGGCCGTTGACTTTCCAGACCTAAAACCGTGTTGACAGTGACTGAGTTGTGTCTGAACCTGTCGCGTAATATACCGATTTAATATCGATTCAAAAACTTTGCCGGGAGCCGAGAGAACAGCTATCGGTCTATAATTTTCCACCTCAGACCTGAGTCCATCCTTAGGTATGGGAGTGACGCGAGAAATTTTCCACATGTTTGGATATGTAGCGGTGTCGAGCGCCAGATTGTATATATATAACAGCGGCGTCATAAAAGCCGATTGAGCATCTTTTAAAATAAATGGTAGTATACTGTCGGATCCCGCGGATGAGTGCGCCTTCAATCGTCGGATCGCCAAGGACAAATCCGTCGGAGAAACTGTGTCTATGGCGATCCGCGTCGAGGAGCGCAGAGAAGTGGCCACGTCGCGCTCGGCGTCAGCCGCCGATACAGTGCTAGATTGAGGCAGAAACACCGAACTAAAATACTTCGCAAATGCATTTGCTGCATCCGAACCAGTCACTGTCTTGCCATTGTATTGAAATTCATTACATGCCTGCCTCGAACCCTGCTGATCTTTTATAAAAGTCCAAACATTTTTAGGATCCTTCCTTATACTCGTCTCTGTGCGCTGGATATAGTTTCTGTAGGATAAATCGATAAGTGCTTTCGCTTTATGTCTGTAATATTTAAATAGTTCATAATTGAATTCCAATCTAAAACGCTTAAATTTTTTCAAATGAAAATATTTATCCTTGAGAGTACCTATAATTTCAGCGGTAAACCAAGTCGGATAGTTAAAATACGTATGATTCTTTTTAACTTTTTTTAAAGGTACATTACGGTCAAAACATTCATATACTTTTTGATAAAACAAATTTACAGCTTCGTCTACATCCGTAGTTATTAGGCCGCGCGGCGCGGCGCGCGCGCAGCGCACCGACACCTGCAGCGGCGGGTGGTACGGGTCGATTTTGACCACTGGGTCAGTATCGCCGCTCACCTCAATCCACTCATCGCTCTGATTGCTCAGTACTAAGTCCAAAATATTGCCAAATAGATAAGATAAGATAAGATAAGTCATTTATTCACCAAAACACACAGTTACATTGCTTGTTATCCTTAATATAAAGCACATTCTATACATTTTAATCCTATTGTAGCTCGGTAGTTTGTCCGGTGGGCCCCAAACTAGGCTACGCCTGTATCTTGGGCACCCGCTAATAACCTTTAGATATTACAATGTACTCGGAATACAGAGTTAGCGCTCACAGAGTAAAGTTGACACTGAGGAAAATAAACTTAAATACGTAATCCCTAGTTTAATTTAGGTGTATGTAAGTAACTTATCAAAACAAAAGAAAATTAAAATTAATATCAATATAGTTGTTAGTAGTAATAAAAATTAAAACATGACAAAACAAAAAACAATTGGAATACTTATCATAATGTCAGGGTTCACATAATATAAATCAAATTGGAATTGAATTAAATTAAATCGGCACAATTAATATAAGTACATCACTCTGTTTGAAATCTAAGAAAGATACAGCCAAATAAGAGTGATTAATCAATCAAGTGGTTCGTTGGTTCAGATATAAATACATATACAGCTTAATATATAGTCAGCTAGATATTCAGGTGTTACATTATGTGCATTGAATTCATAATTTTGATAATTTCACAGCCCTAGATTAATAATATTTAGGTTGCGTGAACTGATTTTAACCGTATGTCGACGGAAAGAACTACACTGCATAAGTGTTTGTGTGTGGTTGTTCGCTTATGTATTTGAGGGAGAGTCCCTTAAGGTTGATATCTATTGATGTTGAGGAAATAAGTTAGTGGGTGGGAAAATCTCTTTACGGATCATCTCTGTGTGGGTGACAAGTCTTTCAATTTGGTCACTGGAAAGCGAAGCCAGCCATTTAAACACCTTTGACTTGCATTCACAGAAAGTATATTTACCGATTTCAATTAAATTACAGACTGAGTTGTATGTAAAGATATGAACATATAGAGGTAGACGGGCAGCAAAAGCAGTATTAATTTTTGGAAGTGGTAGGTCTCGTGAACGAGTGTGTCTGCTCTGTTCCATGCCAGCAGACAAGCCGTGGCATTTAGCTACAGCACGCAAAATGAACAGTTGACGCACTCTAAGGACCAATGCCTCTTCGTACAGCTTATCTGTGGAATACCTGCGTGGTTTGCCCAATGTGACTTTAAGAATAGCTCTTTGTGCTCTCTCAATGTGGTCCATGTGCGTTTTAGCTGCACCTCCCCAGACGCCTATGCAGTATGTAAGTAGGGATTGACAGAGAGATTTATAGACAAGTATTTTAACGTTATCATGCGCGGTGGCTCTTAGCATTCTCATTATATAGAGCATTTTGCGAACTCTCCCTGAGGTGTATGAGATATGCCGCGAGAATGTGAGGTTTTCATCAATAACTATGCCTAGGTATTTAACAGTACAAACTCTGTCCATTGTGTTATGAGAGCAGTTGTCATTTAAAAAGGTAATTTTATTAATTTTTGTTCCCGTAGCTGCTGTAATGTGAAATGCAATAAAGTTGGACTTTCCAACATTGAGCGTGAGAAGGTTTATGTCAAGCCACTGTGAAATAGTACTCATGCCAGCTTCCGCAACTCTGGCGACAGACTCCCAGTCTTTTGCATAGAAAACGGCAACAGTGTCATCAGCGTAGCAAATAAGTTTGCAATTTGGAATGTTTAGGCTAAATATGTCATTTATAAACAGCGTAAACAGGGTTGGGGCCAAAATTGCGCCTTGAGGAATTCCGAAGTCAACCCGGTTTCATTACTGGTACTTTCCCCTATCCTTACTCTTTGTTTCCTATTCGTTAGGTAACTGGTAAACCAAGCCACGGAATTTCCTCTAATGCCGAAAGACTCTAGCTTTTTCAATAGGAGTATTGGCGATATAGAGTCAAAAGCCCTGGAATAATCGAGGAAAAGACCGATACATCTCCTCTTTCTATCCAGGTGAGAGGCCACTGTTTCAGTTAGAAGTTGAACTGCATCTTCAGTTGATTTACCTCTTCTAAAACCGAATTGATTGTTATTGAGTAAGTTGAATTATTCTATAAAGCTAAGAAGTCTCTGATTTACTAGTTTTTTTAGAACTTTCGAAACAATACTAAGCAATGCAATCGGCCTGTAGTTGTTGGGGTCCGTTTTGTTGCCAGATTTATGTACTGGAATTACTATAGCCGTTTTCCAGCAGTCCGGAAAGGTACCCGATGCCAAGCTAAGATTACAAATATGAGTCAGCGGTTGCAACAACGATTGTTTACCGTACTTAAGTAGTAGAGGCGTAAAGGTGTCGACTCCAGGGGCACTATGCGCTTTGAGATTCTGGATAATTCCCATAATTTCGCCGTTATCTGTAGGTTCCAAATATAGAGAGCTTTTGTTATTGCTTCCAAACTTCTGTTGCCGAGCCAGAGACTCTTGTGTTGCATTTAATTTGTTTAGGATGTTAGTGGCAAGGCGTGTGCCAGTCATCGCAAAATGTTTATTACACCTGTCTAGCGCAGTCTTTGAATCGCTGTCTATACTTTTGAGCAAGTCACACGATGTATTTTTAGAGCTCGGTATGTCGCAAATTTCTTTGATCGATTTCCAGAGCATTTTAGAGTTGCTATGATTCTGTGTGAGTTGCCTATTTGCATATTCAAGCTTGAGTTTGCGGAGCAGATTACTACAAAAGTTTTTATAGCGGAAATAAATAGCTTTGCGTGTTTCGTCTTGTGGATTATTTCTCAACTGTAAGTGTAAGCTGTCTCTATGTCGCATGCATTTCAACAATCCCGGCGTGATCCACGGCTTAATGATTCGCTTCGATCGGCTAATAGTCAATTTATGTGTATGTTTGGCGAAAACGTCGGTCAATATCCGATTAAAGCCAGATACCGCGACATTCACGTCTTCTTCGATTAAAACTTGGTTCCAATCTACCTGTTTTAATTCCTCGGCGGCTTTCAGAAAATTTGTTCTAGATATGTTGGATTTATTAACTCTGTTTTTTTCCGCTTTGAGAGACATGCCAAGGCACAGAATGTCGTGGTCAGTTACCGAAGACATGCAAATTAAACCTAGACCTTTTCCCTGAGACTTCATAAATGCGTGGTCTAGACATGCTGGCCCTCTAGTGGGTTGAGTGATCGCTGCTAAAAAACCATGGCCAGCCATAAGAGTCTGATAGGCAGCATTGTTTTTGCAGGGAGGTTCTTCAAGGAGATTTATGTTTATGTCGCCCGTAACCAATATAGTGTTGCAGTTCTTGTTATTTAGCAAGATGTTATCTAAATTATTGTTAAAACTTTCTATATCCTTGCCAGCTGGAGATCTATATAATGCGATTATTTTCAATACATTACCCACAGTAACAACAAGACAATTTGCCTCCTCAAATATTGGTTCACAGGCTGACGCTGACCAACAGTCTTTGATGTACACAACTACACCTCCACATTTGTTAATTATTTTTGTGGAGTGAAAAACCTCATATCCCGGGAGCTGCGGAATGTTAGAATTCACGTTAAGCCAACACTCCGAGAAAACCAGAGCATCAAACTCATACTCCATCCTCATCAGCGTAGGAAGCAGATTAGAAAAATTTTGATTGAGGCTTCTAATATTATGCGACAATATTTTCAAGTTGTAGGGGGAAATATATTTATTACATAATTCAGGTTTCTCAATCGTACGGCACGTCACCTGGAGATTTTCGTCTAATTCATCATAAACCTCGAAATTAACCATTGTCATTAACAAATATTGGAAACGAAAAATCTCCGAATAGTGACGCACCATTTTGAAAGATTCCGTAGTAGCCAATGGCATTTCCCGATTTGAAAATTCTCTCAGCAACTAGATCTATTCTGTGACATAAATCCACCCCAAAGCAACTCAACACCAGTAGTAAATGTGTGAGTTTTAAGTATGAAGCCAGTATATGTGACTGTATTGCATGATATATGTTTTTGTGAGTGAAAGTAATGTAATTTATGCAATTAAGTGATGGCAGTGCACGCCTTGAAAAAATATTAAGCAATTGAAACCTTATATATCTGTAAATTGTTCTACGTCCAGCAACCGAGTTTAAAATTGTGATTATTTCAACATTGATTATATTGGCATATATATGAATAATAAAGGAAGAACAGGACCATAACAATAACACGTTGAAATCAAGTGAAACAGGCCAAAAAACAGTTTGTAGTGGAATTAAAATACTTAAAGAAATGTGTATGAAATTATCAAGTTTTCGAGTTATTGTGGTAGTTAGTAGTCGTGACATGCTTTGAAAAAAATAAAGTTTGCTATTACAAAATAACAGTCGGGGACAGGTCTCGGGACAGGCTTCTCTCGGCGACGGCAGGTAGTAGATTGGTCCAAGTCGTCATAGTTGTTAACGAGAATAGGCGGGCTTCCTTCTTTCTTGCGGAGATACATTTTTCCTTTCTTGATCCAGCAATACCTGTAGCCGGATTTCTTCGATCGCAGTCTTGCTTCACGAAAAAGTAGTCTATTTTCTTTCGTAAGATGTTCATTAAGATAAATCTTACGAATAGGACCATTTAGATTTAAGCCAGCTGTTGTCAAATTCATGTGTCGAGATTTAGCAGCTTTCAAGATTTCGTCCCTTCTTGTTCGTCTTGTCAATCGCACGATTATAGGCCTAGGAAGTTGGGTGCCGTCAGTTCCATCTCTTGGTTTCTTCCCTCCGGTACGTGATACCCAATCAATTTCTGTGTCAAGTAGAGAAATGCCAATTTTGTTTGCGACGACCATGGTCAAGTGCTCTAAATTCTCATTAGGCATTTCATTAATTCCCAGAACCTCCAATTCATTGCTAATTGAATTCTGTGATCGCTGATTCAGCTGGACCTTCAGACTAGTCACCTCTTCTTGTAATGAAGGCACCACCGATTCCCTTTCCTCTAGCACCCGGATTCTAACGTCAACAGAATCAAGCCTGGAATTGAAACTAGCTACACTTTCCGTGAGTAGCTGAAGGCATGACTTAATCTCCGTCATATCCAAGCGTAGTAAGCGTAGTTCGACGGTGACGTCAGATGGAGTGGAGCCAACCCCTTCTCCGGACGAGACGGGTGACCCGAGCGCTGGCCTTTTTAGCGCTCGCGAGCTTGTTGTAATCGGGCTTGAATTTACGGTGCGGACGGTTGTGCGGGAAGTGGTGTTATTTCCATTCTCATTTGTTCGACAAAGACTACATAGCCAGTCTGTTACCTTGGCGGGGTCGGACGAAAGGGCCTTTACGCAAATGGGATGAAACATTGTATTACAACCGCCACATTTCAGAAAGTTCTGCGAAGTAATAGATTGCTTACAACTTCCGCAGATAGATTCCATATTGCTTGAGCGGTTAGTGAGTAGATACTTATCCATAGCGATGCGTGTATCTTTTTAATGCAATAGACGGCGTGCCGATGCGCCTTGGAGTGAGCAGCCGGGCGATAGTGCGGAGCGTGCGTGAGTGCGAGTGGGACGGGGCTGAGTGCACGCGTGAGTCACAGCACGGGCGACCTTTGCTCAGGCGGTCGTCAGCTGTTTGTATTTTGGAAGTGACAAAATTTTAAACGGCTTGGATTTTTGTCTTAAAATCTTTGTTGATAATGAGAAATCAAGTTGCAGATTTGGCGTACCTTATGATATTTGGTCCCGGCTTCGCTCTGATGTAATTTGCGAGATCAAATAAGCACTATTTACCACTGAATTGATTTTTAAAACAAGCAGTACGTATTTTGTGTGCAGTCGTGGGCGCTACCGCAGCTATGCCTAATGTATTATAGATCCTATTATACTGTGTCAACTTACAATATTCCTTAAAGTAATTAAAATGTCTTAGAACGTTCTGGCTACAGGAATTCAAATTAAAATCGCCCACTAACAATATATCCAATTTATGGTATTTTGCCATTAAATTTTCTATTACAGTTAGCGTGTTTATATACTTCGAGTCTATAGAATTAGGCGGTCTATAAACAGCACAGCATATCAAGTTTTTTGATTTAAACGATACAATACATATTAACAATTCTACATCGCCGTCGTAGCCGTCTACATCGGTGATCTCTGTTACGGTGTAGGCGTCTCGCACCGCAAGCAATACGCCGCCCCAGCCGGCGTCGACCATCACACCGCCGCGCCGCACGGAGCGGTCGCGGCGCAGCACGGTGTACCCCGGCGGGAATACCTCCGCGTCGCTCACACTACCGATGAGGAACGTCTCGACAAATACAAACATATCCGCCGATGTAGCTTTAATGCCCATTTTACATTCATCGAGTTTTGTTCGTAAACCTCTTACATTCTGATAAAAAAGTACATATGTTTTGAAAGCATCCTTCTTACGAATTTTCTTGGTGCCGGTTCCGAAACCCACTGTGCCAAGGCTTTATGTGGACATCTTGAGCCCAATGTTCGGGTTTCATATACTCATTCACATTTTTAGTCGGTACCGTGAGCTTAAAAGAAGCGTATTCACCGCGGGATTTAAGGACATCAGCCGTACATTTATCGCTAGGCCCAATGCTCTTCAGATGAGTCAATACTTGCTCCACCGTGGTACCAACTGCAACGAAATATAAATGCAAATAGGACTTTCTCTCCGCGGCCGCTAGCGCGCATACAGCGGAGCCCGCAGTGGCCGATAGTTGTTTTAGTTCGTTGTAACTTTGATCGAGATTTTAATAATAATGTATTTATGACGTACCTACTAAAAAAAAACTACTCATCAGATCAAGTTCAAACCAATTTTCGTTGGTAGTTTACATGGTAATGTACATCATATATTTTTTTTAGATTTTTCATTCTCTTACTTTAGAAGTTAGAGGGGGGGGGGACACGCATTTTATCACTTTGGAAGTGTTTCTCGCGCAAATTATTCAGTGTAGACGAAAATTATTTTAAAAACCTTAACATCATTTTTAAAGACCTATCGATAGACACCCCACACGTGTCACACGTGTAGGTTTGATAAAAAAAAATTTTGAGTTTTAGTTCTCAGTATTGGGGGGCAAGTTTCAGCAGTGTAGTTCTCATAGTTTCGGCAAAAAGTGGCTGTGACATACGGACGAACAGACAGACAGACATGACGAATCTATAAGGGTTCCGTTTTTACGTTTTACGGAACCCTAAAAAACAACATACAATACATTTTTAAGGGGGGCTCCCATAGAACAAATTTGATTTTTTACCGTTTCTCGCTCGATACTAATAATGGTGACAGGTAGACTCTTTAACTGTTCACACAATATTTCGTTTTATGTTATCTTTAAATAATTAATGATTAAGGAGGCTCCCATATAATAAAAGAAGTTTTCGCCATTTATTTGGTAATGGTAGGGAACCCTTCGTGCGCGAGTCCCACTCGCACTTGGTCGGTTTTTAGGGTTCCGTAAAACGTAAAAACGGAACCCTTATAGATTCGTCATGTCTGTCTGTCTGTCTGTCTGTCCGTCCGTATGTCACAGCCACTTTTTGCCGAAACTATGAGAACTACACTGTTGAAACTTGGTAAGTAGATGTATTCTGTGAACCGCATTAAGATTTTTACAAAAGTTTAAAAAAAAAAACAAAAATTAGGGGTGCCCCCCATACTGAGAACTGAAGCTCAAAAATTTTTTTTTCATCAAACCTACACGTGTGGGGTGTCTATCGATAGGTCTTAAAAAATGATGTTGAGGTTTCTAATATAATTTTTGTCTACACTGAATAACTTGCGCGAGAGACGCTTCCAAAGTGGTAAAATGTGTGTCCCCCCCCCCTCTAACTTCTAAAGTAAGAGAATGAAAAAACAAAAAAATATATATGATGTACATTACCATGAAAACTACCAACGAAAATTAGTTTGAACTCGATCTGATGAGTAGTTTTTTTTTAGTACGTCATAAATACACTATTATTAAAACTTCGATCAAAGTTACAACGAACTACAAGAACTATGTGTACTATGTATATTATGTTACTTGCTGGAACGGAACCCTTCATGGGCGAGTTCAACTCGCACTTGGCTACTTTATTTAATATCTAATTTAGAATTGATGTCACGTACCTAGGTTACTTACCAACGTGTTTTTATTCGCTATAAAAAAAAACTTTGACTTTGACATTAGCAAGGTATTGTCATATTATTACTTGACGGATGGCGGATTTAAATGCGATGTATGTACCAGGGATGAGACTGACTCCGTTTTGTCGGAACTTCCGATTACTACACGTTCGATTCTGATTTCGGCTCCGAAATTTTTAAAAAGGAGGTTACAATCGGAGGTAAGGTGTATAAATATTGCAAATAATCCCCTATAGTAAATGGAAATACAAAATCGCAACTTCCTAAATCAATTGCTCGTCAATGTTTATCGTGTCCACGTGTTTGGCAAAAAAAAAACCCAATAAAAATGTAATTTCTGCCACCACTTCTAATAATCCTGCCTATGCCTCCGACTTCAAATCCGACTCCAATAAATCAAATTTTAAAACTCCGATTCCGCCTTCGGTTCCGGCAAAATGACCTCCGTTACATCCCTGTTGTTTACAGTGTCACAGATTACTTCGAAGTTAGTATGTACCGAACTTACTATTACCGTTATTATTTAATTTCTATGTAATTTGCAATCCACCTAACCAATAATTTTGATGGAAATATATAAAAAATATGTTCTTTCTAACAAAATAAGAATTAACGAAATTGAACAACGCAAACATGAGTTACAACCAAATACACATTCTGACTTTCACCCCTTCCTGCAAGAAAACCGTGCAGAATTTGAGGATTAAAAGTAGACGGCTACCATCTACTTAGTATGAATTTAAATCATGTCAAGTTTCATTTGAATTGAATCAGTAGTTTCGGCGTGATGAGAGTTCCCTATACAGAAAGACAGACAGACAGACAGACAGAAAGACAGACAGACATGAAAGAAAAAAAATGCAGTTTCGCCATCAGTATCGACTATGGAGTGCCCCCAAAATTTTTTTTTCAAAATGTCTTCAATGTACAGAATTCGACCCGCTACAGTTTTATTATAAGTATAGATTATAAGTATAGATTACGGTTGCGAATGGCTGCAATATTGCTACATTTTGTCTCCAGGGCGCGGACATCGCATACTACTGCGGCGGGACGCTAGTATCCCGTCGCCACGTGATAACGGCTGCGAGATGCCTAACCATCCGCGGTAGTGTACCACCAGCGTTGGTAGATGTGAAACTAATGATGGTATACCTGGGCGTACACAATCTAGCCGCATCCTTCGATGGCGTGGTGATTAAATATGTAAGAATAATTCTACATAATGAACAGACTCCTGTTTATCTAAATTGCAATCAAAACTATAATATTTTAAACTATTAACAAAGTTAACTGTCTACTTCTTTAATTATATTGATTGAGTCAATTCAATAATGTCAAATACACACAACTGTCACACAATAAAGATGAAGAGGATACAATATGACAAATTATATTATTATGACGTTGTCGTATCGTGATCAATGTTTTTCTACATGAGTCCTAACTACATGAACATCATATTAGAGTATCTCTCTACTTAGTCTGTGATCATATTATATAAATCTTGTTAATCTCGTTTGTTGTAAAATTCAAGTCGGATTGACCGACCATATTAAACGTGAGTTACCCTTTATACCCAATAAATATGTGTAACAACCACGTTAATTTTGAAATTAAAATCTTGTTAGCTATGTTTTTTTACGTGGAAGACATATATTTACGCATACCTTCCCGCGTAAGGGCAAAGTCGAATTATATTGGACTCAACTCTACAAGTGGTCCCCTAACAACTAAAATCTTCAAGAAATTCAATCTTTACCGCTTATGCCGTGAACATGCTTTAGTGTTCTTCCGCGAACCCGCCGCTTCCCCCTCCCTGTGCCCTGCACTCGAGAACACTCCGTTCACCGGCGCACCCGAACCCAAGACACAGCACTACCAGTTCTGCGACCAACCAATAAGTGAGTGCCTGTGTTGGGTGGGTTCTGAACACATTTTTTTAAACTGTAGAGTGACGACACAAACAGGACCAGTGCCTCATGGCAAGCAACATGCCTGCCACATAACAGCACAATGATACGCTGGAACACGAAGAGTCTAAATCATTACATCAGCACATCGCTCGTTACCCAGAGATGTAAGATATTTTATCTCTATGCCCTGTAATTTCACTGGATACATTGCCTTTTACACACAACACAGTAATGTTTGCACATTATTTACTGCTTGGCGGTAAAATAACTGGAAAAGATGTGGTACTTCCCCAGATAGACTCTACATAGTCCTACCACTACTTTTGGACCCCCGCAAAACTAACGGACATTACTGTGTTGAAAGTGAATACGTCCATAAAAATTAAAGAGATATGAAATAAATCAGATTAAATTGCTGGGTAATGAGTGCAGTACATTGCTTGGTGATCTGGACTCCTCATGTGCAGACAGTTACATAGCACTAAATTGTGTACGAGCAAGCGTGTTGCTCATCATCAGACACAAACATGTCTTTTTCGTCCCGTCACTCTATATTATAAAAAATACATACTGATCACCCTAGTGTGTGGTCCAGTGCACACTAACACAAACTGTTCTATCTATAGTTTTTTGCCACAAATCCATTGCTGTGTTTATAGTTTATGAATGTGTTTTTAGTTATTGGCACAAAAATCGTTACCACTCATTTTCCATTAGAACTAGACAAACAACTATTTTCTTTGCTTGCTACTTCATTTCTACTACTTTACTATTTTTATTTCTTCTACATTCGATACATACATAAAGCTCTTCTTCGAGCTTTAAATATTAAGTTCCATTTCTTTCAGGTGGAAAAGATGTTCACTCATCCGAAATATGCTGAGGGAATTGAAGAAGAAGAGGGGAAGGGATATTGGAAGGACGACTTGGGAATATTGCAATTTCGAGATCCGGTGCAATACAGCAACTGGGTACAGCCTGCGTGTCTGTGGCCGGACCTAATTTCTGAACTTGACAGAGTCGTTGGAAAAAAAGGAACTGTAAGTGTGTTGAAAGAATAAATAAATTCAGAAGCTTTTGTGGCTTAGAAGAAAAAATCGTGTTGGTTAAGTAGGTAGAACGTCTGATTTCACGTAGTCGTAGTATCGAACCCCCCTGCACTTCTTTGCATATTAAGAAGTCTGAACTATTTTTTTTGTAATTATAATTGGTTTGAATGGTAAAGTTAAACAGCGTGAGGCAAGGCTTATAACAGACTTATATACTTCGAGGATATGCGTCATCCGACAATCAGCATTTGGCCATCGTGTTGGCGTTGACTCTATTCTTGTGAGAGAAAGCCGCATGTCCAAACAATGGAAACATAAAGTGGGATATCTATGCAACCGAAAGTCGTCTATAGAAGAACGTTATTTGTTGCTACAAGCAACTGAGCTGAATAGGGTACCGGACTGGGTAAAACATAAACCATTCTAATTAGTCCGTCAGCTAGATCGTGGAATAATATAATAATAACTAATTGACCCGGCGAACTTTGTTCTGCCTTAGACACGATAAATGAGGAGACTTTTGATATTATCAAGGTCAAGTTTTATTAGGATAATTAGTGTAAAATTTAAAAAATCAAGTATTTTAATGATTCTTTATTGTCCATGTATTTTGGTGCATCGGTTCCACTCTTTAGTGAAGCAGGATCATTTGAAGTTTGTCCGGGAGGCAGCAATTGAACAATTTCTATCCATTTTGGATTACAGGTTGGTAAACATGACAAAAGGATTGGCCGACCATAATGACGTAATTGCATCTTACGCATATTCATGCATATGACGCGGACTACCTACATATGTACGTTGCTGTCCAATGTTAGCTGCATTTTATAGAAAACACCGTCATTTTACAGGAAATTAAGGCATGAAAGTGGTGGAATCTTATTTGAGAGAAAGAAGTACTTACACGCAATTTAACTTACAAATACGGATGAGAGAAAACCTTGACGATTGATGATAAACCTAATCCTGTCGTAATAATTGTTTACGTTTAGGTGGATGCCATGAGTGTGGACGGTGAAAAAATAGAAAAACTAACTTTATTTTACTAAAAATGCGAAAAATATTTGTGCCTTAAGCATGTAATGTCTTGTTGTAGAAGTTCTACGGCCTCTCAAGAAGAATGATTTTTGCGGAGATTTATATTTACTTTGTGTACAGCTGAGCAAGCTGAAGACCTCAAAAGGGGCAAATATAGCTGTATCGATAGCGGATACATGTTTGAGCCTTTTGGGGTCGAAACTTTGGTACCGTGGGGACTGAGTGCCAAAAGCATTTACAAAGAGTTATGTAAGCGGCTTTGTGATGCAACTCGGGACCAAAATGCTGGCCTTTTTTTTGCTCAACGCATAAGTATCGCCATTCAACGTGGCAATGGGGCCAGCATTTTGGGCACATTTCCCACTGGCACCGGTCTTTTAGATTTAGTTTATGTACATATTGTAAATAAATTGTATTAAGGTTAATAAAAGCTTGTACTTTTTGTTAGAAAGATATATATTTGTATTTATTGTCTAACAGATTTCAATGCCTTAAACTTAAAAAAATGCTGATTTAAGTCGAAAAAAATAAACATACCTTACCAATATTTTTTTTGTTACCATTTACGTAAAACGTGGTATTTATTAGTGTCCGAAATTAAATTGTTTTAAAAGGAATATAAACCACGAATAAACCAGGAATATAAAAAATGACGAACTGCATGCTTGTTTTAATAAATGGTCAAATCTTAGGTTGAAAACCCCGGTCTGAGAGACCGGCGTCACCAATGTTGTAAGAGAAATTGACGTTACCAATGACGGGTTAATAGACTGTGCTTCTATGATCCGTCTCGGCACAGGCCTATGCTTGTTTAAATGTGGTCTTCGATACCAATTTCGTGGTTCAGGTTTTCAAATGTTTGCTATTATAGTCCATTGTTTGTTTCCAGGTGGCAGGCTGGCAATATGTCGGTTCCGGCAAGTTGCGGCTGTCCCAGATGAATATTGTTAGTCAACTTGACTGCATCCGGTCCAATCCTGACGTTTTTGGTAGACTTACTTCTAGCAGTACTTTTTGTGCTAAACTAGCAAATGGTGAGTTACATTTGGCAAAACATTCCACATGAGTTTTTTCCTTTTATTTTAGTTTTATAGCCAATATTTATGAACAACTTACAAGGAAAACATTAAGCAACACGGAAAACATATAAAACGAACCATACAAAACCTAAAGGACAATGTCCATTTTTGACTCGCCAAAATAATTATTTGTCGTGTAGACATATGAGTTATATATTAAAAAATCGGTGATTTTTTGTTGTACTCGTGTTCGCAGTTATATAACTTTCTAACATTGCAAAATAAAATAATTTGCATTCGTTTAAATTAAACCTACCATTTTCCAACAAAGCTGACTTGGAAAATATTGCAATAACGAAACGGTACTTGCGTTTCGTTTTATTGATCCGCGTTAGATTGAGATTGAGTATAGATGTTATGTATGTCAATTTCTTTCACAATGTCGTTTACTTACTACTTTTACATATTTAAATAACGATATATGTAATTACGGCGACAAAGAAATTATCATTGCATTTTATAGCAATGTAAACGAGGAAGAAGTTGGCATGCAATTGTGAAACGAAACGTTTTCACCAAATCCAAATTGGTCAAACAAAGAGGTAAAACAATTTTTGTGGTCAAAGATTAATGTCAAATTGACAAGTTGTCAAATCAAAAAAAGTAAACAAGCAAAATGAATTGTTTTCTTCCTATATTTAGTTTTCTTCTTGTTTTCTAAGCGGTGTAATATTTATGCATTATTCACCACAACAAACTCCGATTACCAGTTCCAATGTTTCAATGTCGGATTTCAGACACAGTAAAATTATTCCGATTGTTCAAAAGAGATTGCTCCAGGAAGATTTTTTGAGCTTCTTTGCGATGCGTAGAGAAGTATTAGGACTTAGAAGAATATTATTAATTCCTAATCGGACGTCAACGACAACTCATCCAGTTTTTGTGACGGAATTTATATTGGTTTTAACAAAACTGGGAATTATGTGATTCAGTGCTCCTTATTACTTAGGTACATAATTGTGGTAATAATAACATAAAACCATATATGCTGGTGTTGTCTGATGGAAACCTCTAACTCGAATATCAAAATAATGACATATTTATTTCACAATTAAGATATTCACTTCTGTGACAATATTTATATGCAAATGAAGTGTTCATACGTATGGTAATCAGTTGGTAGTGAGCAGTACCATTATTCCTTTTTATTCTGATAAGAAATATGTTTTGAAAGATAATACCATAGTTCTTTCTTTTCTTTTCTCTTCTAATCCGAAAGAAAACATAATTCAAATGTATTTTGACAGTAAACATAACCTTACTTTTGGTTTAACTGTAACTCATTTTTGGTATTTAGGAAATAAAAAACACCAACAGCAGACGTTTTAAGAAGCATGAACAATCCTAATTAGACACTATTCATCTCTACGCACTTTCAGTATCAAAAAAAGTTTGACAGGTTTTTCAATGTATGGGACGTGGGCATTGTCCTTTCGATAAAACTACATAACATGCATTTTGACAACCGACTGACAACCAAAAATCAACAAAACCATTTATTTCCTACAAAAACAACTCAAGAAATGAATAGAATGTAACTCAATAATGATAACACGGTCGAGAGGAAGACATGAAGCGGATCCAAACGCATTTTTTTTTTTTTTTTTTTTAGCTTTAATAGGTTCGCACTTGACCACCATCTCGCCTGATGTTAAGCGACGATGCGATCTACGATGGAACGTGCTTACCTAGAAGAAACCGATTCACTCTCGATTTGAAGACACCCAGATTGTAACCATCGGGAAAAACCCACTCAGGCAACGCATTCCACAACTTAGACGTTCTTATCACAAACATGGAGTCAAATCTCTTTGTTCGTGTTTTTGGAACATCAACCATGAAACGATGTCGCTTTTTTGAAATACGAGAATTCCGATAGAAGAAAGGGCAAGGTGGTATTAAATCATGCAGATCAGTTGCACACTCTCCGAAGTGTATCCGATAAAAAACCGATAAGCTAGCAATCTTGCGGCGATGATCAAGACTTTGAAGTCTTTTACGCACAAGAGTGTCATTGCCTATGAGCCTTTTGGCACGTCTCTCAATCGATTCCAGAGTCTCAAGTTGATACTTAGCCGATCCATCCCAAAGGTGCGAACAGTACTCCATACAGGAGCGAATCTGTGCTTTGTACAACGTGAGCAACTGCTCAGAATTGAAGTATCTTCGCACCTTTGAGAGGACACCCAGTTTTTTGGCGGCTAGTTTAGCCTTAGACTCAATATACGTGCCAAAGTTGAGCGTCGATGACAAAGAAACGCCCAAAAGCTCGAGATGGTCAGTAACCGGCACGGATACGCCTCGAAAAGTAGGAGCCAGTGTGAATGGACTCCTTTTAGCGGAGAATAAACACGCCTGTGTTTTTCCTTCGTTAAACTTGGCCAAATTGGCATCGCCCCATGTAGAAACTGCCTCAAGGGCCAAGTTCAAACGCTCGATCATACCTTCTCTCAATAGCTGAGTTTGTTGTCCACTGGCTCTCGCGCTGGATATATAACTCTCTACGACGGTGCTATCATCTGCGTACCCAAAGATACCGGGCTTCAACAGATCATCGATATGTAGCAGGAAGAGCGTCGCAGAGAGTACCGACCCCTGAGGAACTCCGGCATTGATAGCCATTTGATCCGACGAGCAGCCATCAATGACGACTCGTATGGATCGATCCCTCAAGAAGTCCGATAACCACGCAATAAACCCAGGTGACAAACCATAGCCCGAAAGCTTGCTTATAAGGCCATCATGCCAAACCCTGTCGAAAGCCTTCGAGATATCCAGGGAGACTGCAAGTGCTTCCCCGTGTTTCTCGATAGCTTCACTCCAGATGTGGGTGACATACGCTAGAATGTCCCCGGTGGACCGGTTCCGGCGAAACCCATATTGCCGGTCACTGAGGAGGTCGTTCGATTCTAGGTATGCCAGGAGCCTGTGGTTTAAGACACGTTCCATAGTCTTACAGAGTATGGACGTGACTGAGATGGGCCTGTAGTTGACAGGGTCAGTACGACTGCCTTTTTTGGGCACAGGTTGCACGTTAGCAAGCTTCCACGACTTCGGCACTTGCCCAGTTTGGAGAGAAAGTCTAAACAGGCGTGTTAGTACTGGAGACAACTCAGGTGCACAAACCCTCAGTACTATGGCTGGAATTCCGTCCGGGCCACTGGCTTTATTCACATCCAGATTGCGTAGCACTTTACGAACCTCCTTCTGGCGAATATGTATTTCAGACATTACAGTCTGACTGCCAGGTGGAGTTGGGGGTATCGCACTACCAGCATCTAGACGTGAAGATTCCGCAAACTGAGACGCAAACAAGTTTGCCTTCTCTATAGCGGTGTGAGCCAGCGTCCCATCAGGTTTAAGCATTGGAGGTAGTGAGGGGCGGCAGAAGTTCGATTCGACTGACTTAGCTAGGGACCAAAACGCTTTGCTGCCCGTAGGGTATGAAGCTAGTTTGTTCCCTATTCGACTAATATGGTCAAATCGAGCCCTCTGTAGAACCTTTTTGCATGCCTTAGCAGCCTTGTTAAACGCTTTCTTCTTCTGGTGCGTGTCCTTTGCCTTACGTTGTCGAGCATCAACCCAAGCTAGGTAAGCCTCATGCTTAAATGCTTCAGCATTTTTACACTGAGGACCAAACCAAGGGCGAGCTTTGCTGGATAATGGAACGTCAGCGTATGGTATAAAATATTCCATAGCCGTTTGGATCACTTCAGTCACAGCATCCGCGCAAGTTGAAGGATCACCAGAAGAAAAGCACAATGGCTGCCATGGGTAAGACGCAAAAAAAGAACGCATCTCATCCCAATCTGCTAACTTGTATCGCCACAACCGCCGGTTGCCTCTAGGGCTTGGATCAGGCGGATGGTACATTGATACTGACTTCACCAGACAGTGGTCGGAGCTGCCTAACGGCGAAGATACCGCCACGGAATATCGGTCTGGATCAGTTGTCAGCAGAAGGTCTAAACAATAAGGAGTATGCGACGCAACATCAGGTACCCGAGTGGCCCCTTGGACCAGCTGGGTCAGGTCTAACGATAAAGCTAGCTTTCTCGTTTCCTGCCCAGCGTGGTCAGTGTCCCGGTATGGGAACAGCCAATCCTTGTGATGACCGTTAAAATCCCCCAGCAACACTAGTTGGGCTGATGGATACTTTTGCTGAGCCGCGTCCGCCGCCTCACTCAAATATTCCATGAGCCTAGTTCATCACCACGTACATCACCAGCTCGTGTTCCGTCGCCGCCGAGTTCTTCGTCGGAGGATGAAGTGTTTGTGACGCCCCCCGACATGAGCGCCTCGACGAGCGACGATGACACGACGCAGATCCCGGCGCCCACAACATCAGGACGTCGTGGCCGTCCGCCGCTGCCGGCACGCTTGGGACCTGTGAGACAATCTGCCTAGCGCCCGGCCCCCGCTACCGGTGGTGTAGTGCGTCGCATGCGATGGACTCAGCAAATGAACGAGAACTGTATGTGCGCCTATTACAGGGCTACAGATGGAGGAACCCACCTGACCGCGTACTGTGCCAGGATGCTGCTTCTGTTTCAGGTCATCGAACCGACCGTCGCCGTTTCCGCTCAACGACTATCTGACCAAGTGAGAGCTATCGGGCGGTGCAAACTGTTGGATGACTCGGCACTTGATCGCCTACTCCTGGATGTAGAAAGTGCTCGTGCGGCTTCAGCCTCGACCCGAGATCCGCCCGCCGCGTCGTCGACCCTGACACTGAATTCAGTGCCGATGTCAGTGGCGACACTTGCGGCGCCGGTCGATCCCGATATCGAGGAGGAAGGTTTGGCGAGTACTGGCTTATCTCTCCAGGTAAGAGAGCAACTGGGTAGCACTGTGGACGTGATCTTGCAATATAGATTTACACCTAACTCTAGGACGCGCTTACCGCGTTTTCCCACACATAGACAAAATTTGGCTTTGATGGGAGCCCTGAATTCTTTGCTAGTTCCCTATCTGGAAACTAAAAAAGATTTAACTGATACCCATTCTATTCTTTACTGCGGTGCTATCGCGGCGTGTCGCGTTGCACGTGTCAAGTTTCCAGACACTGGCTGTACAACGCGAACCGCCGGAAGTGTACCCGTTTAACTGGCTGCGCTTCGGGGACCTCTTCGGAGAAATCGAGGGTTTTTCCTGTGCAATTGCAGACAAAGTTATCAAGACGAACAATTAACGGGAATACATAATGAAGGACGGTACGGTCGACATTTGTCGGGCATGCCCCCGTCCAGGCGAATCTCTTCGTCATGTTATTTCCGGTTGTTCGCATCTTGCTAACGGCGAGTGCTTGCACAGACATAACCTAGTAGCCAGGATCATCCACCAGCAGCTTGCTCGTCGATACTGCCTTGTCGAGTCCGAAGTGCCGTACTATAAATACGCACCTCTGCCAGTTCTCGAAAATGGTCGTGCGTTGCTCTACTGGGACCGCTCTATCATCACGGACAGGACTATTGTCGCCAATAAGCCTGATATCGTGCTGGTAGACCGGTCTCAGCGCCGGGCTGTGATCGTCGATATCACCGTACCACAAGACGAGAACCTCGTGAAAGCCGAGAAGGACAAGCTTAGCAAGTACCTTGACTTGGCTCATGAGGTTACCGCCATGTGGGATGTTGATTCGACGATCATAGTCCCAATAGTCGTGTCGGCAAATGGCCTTATAGCGAAAAGTCTCGACCAACATCTAAAGAGACTTTCGCTAGACGGTTGGGTTAAGGGCCAGATGCAGAAGGCAGTCATCCTTGACACAGCGCGCATCGTCAGGAGGTTCCTCACTCTGCAGCCCTAACCACCGGTAGCTTGGGCCCTGCCCCGCTGCTGGCGGCACCCTAGTTTTTAAGTATCTTATAATGTTTATATTTTTTTATGTTTATGTTGTTAAAAACTTAGAGATTAAGAAGATAATTAAATGAGTGAATAATAATAATAAATAAATAAAAAACTCTTTATTATAAACCACACAAAAACAAGAAAACAAGTTACTTATAAGCTAAGACACTATCGGGTGAGGCTCTCAATTGGCGGCCTTATTGCTTTAAGCAATTTCTTCCAGGCAACCTTGCACGGAAAACGGAGATTATTTAAAAGAATAACTGTTCAAAGAAAATAATATTAATTAAAAAGAAAACGGGTTCGAAGTGATTCCATCTATATGGAGACTTCTGGACGAGATTTAAGCCTCACTAAGTTTTCTGAGTATTTATCGAAGACAAAATGTACTAGGCAACGTTTTCTAAGTCTGGGTAAAAGAAATATCGTAAGATAACTTTTTACTTGAAACACGTTTCAAGAAAAACGTATGTTAGGCCAAGTAACTTCACAAAAATTGCTCTCAAGCCCCAGTGGTTTATGACCTAGTCTCTTTCTTCATACCGAAGCATGCCACAAATAGATATAGACAAATGAAAAACAAACATTGGCAGTCATATGGACTGCAGATAGAACTGAAAACGAATAACTCAGAATTTAATAGTTCACATTGAAAACTATGCTGTTGAAACCAGAGGGCGTGGCCATGACCGTGGTCATCTAGATCATCCAAGTTAATCTGAAGATTTCTTTTATTAAACGAACGTGACGCTTGAGCTCAATTCACATCTCACGAATTTTTTGTGTAATGCGTCAAAAGCAGTTTTCAATTCAAGAATTAAAGTATAAGTCGAAAAGTTACGGCTGGCCTAGTCGGAAAAAAGGGCGACTGCCGATCCGGAGCCCCAGGTTCAAATCCCACCCGCACCTTTGTCTTTTCGAAGTCATGTGCGTAATGCTTAAAATGGTGAAGGAAAATCGTCGTAAAGAAACCGACACATTCTTAGAATCTTACGAGGACATGCGTCATTCACCAACCCGCACTGGGTCAGCGTAATGGATTCTCTTCTTGACTCTCTTCTTGCGAGAGAAGGCCCGTGTCCCACCAGTGGGAACATTTAGTAGGCTGCTTATGATTATTATGCTTATAAGTTGATTATATGAATTTCTACCCTACTTTCATACAAATGTTTTTCATTCTGCTCAGAAACTATGGCGACCTCCTGCCTCGGCGTTTCGGGAAATGGCTTAATGATCCGCATCAACGGTGCATGGCATCTTCACGGGCTAGCCTCTTCGTCTGTAAGTTCCGGAAATACAAAAGACTGTGACCTTAAAGAGTACATGGTGTTTACTGATATCGCTAAGTTCCTGCCCTGGATCAACCTTAACATTGAACCATATTAAATAGCTGTTAATTTATTTTATTACAGAACTGCTCAACTGCTCGTTTATCTTGACCGTGTTTTTTTTTCGAGTACTTATCCTTTCTCCATATCCCGAAATTATCTCATCTGTTCTAATAAAAAGCTGTAGGAATTTGCCTGTCACTAAAAGATTTTTTTGCGTTTTATATTACCTATTGTAAGGTATAAAGTTAGGTAGAAAGGTCGAGAAGTCAACTCGTTAAAGTTGAGTACCTATTCAATCCCTTTAGAAAATGCACAAATAAAAGTAAAAAGGAAAACAATTAAAAGGACAGTTTTCAAACATTTATTTTTAACCTTAAAATGATAATATAATAAAAATGGGTAAAGGGTCAGGGCTTTGATCGTTGTGGTACTGCTTCTTAAAGTCTAAATAAATACAACTAATTTATTTTATTTTATTCAGACACCGACTGTGAGTCCAAATAACTAAACTAAATCTGGAAGCTCAACATCTAAATCCCACCAGGATAACAATTAAGTAGAAAACGGTGAAATTTGAATACAATAAACCATACCTTACAGCATCTCACATCTAAAATTATTGTGGTGAGAATTTAATATTTGTCTACAATTTCCTCAGGGTTCGAGTAGAATATCATAATATCACATCCAAGATTCATGAGTTCGGTAAGGTAAATAGAAAAGTTATAAAGTTTTTCTATCTATTTGTCACTTGATTTCCTTATTATTATTTTTCCTATGTGACATTTTAATGTTTATTATTTATATGTCGGCGCGTCTCAAATAATATAATATGGTAACACCGAGAAGTGACGATTTTCGACGTCACTAGCAAAGCATCGTGTCTATGGTAGCGGGGCGGCCATTTTGAAAAAGGACTATTCAATTTTAGGCGGCAAGCGCACCATGTTTGCGACGAACCGTTATAATTTTGATATGTTTAAATTTAACTTTGTAACCCACACGCCGTATGAAATTATGTTTACTGATGAGGGCCTCTTGCGACTTTATCAGAAGTGGGATCGAACGAATTGAAATTTAATTAAATTAAATCAAAGTGAGCCAACCAAAATTCACCCACTACCGCTGAAAAACTTTTGGGTAGCATGGAAACATTACTTCTCTGAGTTCCAGCAGCGGAACAAGGTTCGGATGCCAATGATTGGTGTAAAGTGATTGTGCAAAGTAAACGCCTTGAAAGAGTGAATTTACTCGTGAATTACTTCGACCAAATGCTACGTTTGCGCGTTGAACCTAAGGAAACGGCAACGGAATTCGCTCCGCTGTTTATAGATTAACGTCCAAAAAGAAATCGAAGGCGTAGGATGACTGAAGATGCTATTATAATTTTATATTTGTACTGTGTTGAATCTGCCGTAATTTGCACACATGAACCGCAACGAATCGAACTCGTTATATTTCGAATTATCTGCGGAGGATATTCATATTCATATTCTTTATTTATAAAATATTATTTTACACGTCAACTTAAATAAACAATACAAATTACATGTATAATGTAGGTAAGTAAAAACGAAAATATTATGTCTTACAATAAATTACATGACCTATTAATAAATTAATAGCTAATAAATAATCGCACAGACGTAAGCAATAATCAATCAAAAAATAAAAAATAGTCAACCAAATACTAAATAATCAATTAAATACAAATAATCAATTAAATAATAAATACTCAACTAAATAATAAACAATAAATTACGTGATACATAATAATTAATCAATTAAATGTCACAAGAATAGAATTCGTCAAAATCATAAAAGGATACTTACCTACATAAATAAACGATGTCTGGATGGCGAAGTAGGTACAAGAATTTAAAACGATCACATTCAATGGAATGATTTACTCATAAATGGCACTAAAGCGGAATGGCGGATCATCGTATAGCTCAATATAGGAGACAAAGTGATGAAATTGGCACGAAGTTGTAAGATACATGATGTCCATTCCTTACTAGGGAGGAAACTATCAATGTGACCAGCTATGTATGCAGTCACGGCGGGTACGTTGTGACTATTTTTTACAGTCAAGAAAAGCAGTGGCAGATCAACGAGGTTCACCAGTGCAAACACCGCCTTTCTAGGGGCATCTTGAAGACGTCGTTTAGTGAGTCAATCTATTTTCTGACGGATAGAAAAAAAAATGTTTTGTGAACTGATTGCGAAAACTGTACGACGCATAAAAGTCTTTGTTATTTAAGTGGCGGTGCAGTTATACACTGCGCGATTCAAATCAATAAGTATGTTGTGAATGAAAAGATTCCAGTTAATTTAATCCTCTAGGTAATAGTCGGTAGGGATATTTTTGAGCAAAGGCTTTGTATTAAAATTGACAACGACAATGTTTGTCGCAGCATGCAAGCATTCAAATAATTTTGTGTACTTACAGTTAAGTAGTTTTAATACCTGTTTTTCTAAAATTAATACGGATTGTGGGAGAGTTATATCACCGAGACTAAAAGAACTCAAAAACTCGAAGTAATACGAAACGACAAAATACCTACTGTAGATTGTCACGTCAGAATCGGTGCTAACTATCTTAATCCGATTCTTTTGGCAGAGCTGCACACAGAGGTCAGTTCTAAAGTAAATTACGTAAGTACTTTAAGTTATCGAATATTCTATTTGCCATTGATCGTCGGAGGTCGAGTCGCGCTACTACTACTACAAGCTGGAGATGATTGTAGTCGTCGGCATTTTAAAGTTTTTATGCAATGCAATTCTTCAAAATCGTTCAATTAATAAAAACAATATGTGACTCCTTGCAAACACAGGTAGTGTTTTCTATTTCACAAGCGGTACAATCATCGTTTATAGTAAAGGTCGATAAATGGAACAAACACACGTAACCAGCATCTCGCGAAATTATCTTCTTGAATAAAAGGTTCACTCACAAAGAAAGTACGTTAAGCTTCATCAGGATTGGAATAACATCGAGACAGTGATAAACGAGACCTTTTCTTAAAGTCTTTTAATAATAATTATTTTCCTGAATCTGTAGCTCAAACATATTATGTCAGGGACGGCATCATATTCAGAAAAATCGTTCGAAACCAGTCAGTTTTTGGGTGCCCTAATTTGGACCGTACTGAATCACATTTATAATGAAATACCACATTAATTTAAGGACAAAACCTTAGAAAAGCTCTATGAAAAATACTCTACTGGTTGTCTGGTCGGGGGAGCGGCGCGGCGGCTGCCGATCCGGAGATCCCGGGTTCGGGACCACACTCGCCGCTGTCTTTTCGAGGTCGTGTGTGTGATTCCGCTGACTTGAAGCGGTGAGGGCGAGCATCGTGAGGAGACCGACGTACGCCTGGAGTCATCCGAAGTCGTGTGTTATCCGCCAGCCCGCGCTGGGCCGGCATGGTGGATTCTGGCCTTGACTCTCCTTGCGGGAGAGGGTCCCGAGTCCCGGCCGTGGGAACATTTAGTTATGCAGAGATGTCGAAATGTACGCGTAAGTTTATTGAATCTTGTATTATTTGCAAAGTACCTTCACGTCCGTAAGTAGCGTAACCTGTTCAACTTTATTCAGTTCTAAATGTAGCGCTGCCATGGCTCAACTTACACATTTATTTTCAAGTAAAATAAGCGGGAAGAGCAATCGTAATCAATCAATATTGTAACGTGATTGTTGACGGTTTGGCAAAATAAATGTTCAGCTAAAACATGCTTTTCTCTTTTTTTTGGAGCGCTAATGAATCGTTGTTGACCGAAGTCGTTGCTATTAAAGTTCTAATTTTAAAATTTCTATGTACCACATAAGATATAACTTTACTTTATCACAACAAGGTCTAATAGGGCTAACGCATAGATGGAGACGATATTGAGAGTACCGAAATTTAGCTAACTATTGTCGATAGGATTCGGAATAAAAACTGTATACGCATTGTATGCTCTTTTTAGTTATTTTTGAAATTGACGTGTAAATTGTACATTTGTGAATGAAGAGCCTTGACTTTGACTTTGAAAAAGGATGCGATGAATTAGGTAATGTTCAACTTTTACCTACACAATAGGCCGCATCAGCTGTAACAAAACATTCTCCTACATAACTGATGTTAGGGATTCGTGTACAACCAATAGTCATGGACGTCTCTAGAACAAAATGAGACGTCCATGATCAACAAGAATGTTAAAATCTTGATTTGGTGCAAGTAAATTCATCAGTGAACATCTAAAACGCAAATTAATTCGATATTCAACAATTTCATAAAAAACGTCAAAAAAATTTTTCCACAAAGGCGATTTTGATAACAGAAATAGAGCTAACGGAATCAAACCAAAGGGACAGGAAATTCAAAGGACCCTTTCTTATCACGTCAATATTCAATTAGATAGTTCTCATTGCTTGTTAAAGCATGCTAATGAAATTGCACTCAGTACCTCTTGGACACGAAAACCTTGGTTGAAATCACCGCTAATATCCTAATGAGACCGAGTCGGCGTCAACAAAAAAAAAGAGAATGCAACTCATAGAGATGATTTACTTACGCCAACGATAATGACACTTTGACCGCGTGTTCAGATACTATGTCCGCCAGATCTAGCACTATTACTGCTGAGTCAGATACTTTCAGTGCACACTCTGATCCTGAGATATGAGAAGTACAGAATGAGATTGAAATTTGTGTTGGTTAAGCTGTGTCTATCCTGGATTGCTTGGTGATTGGCCAGATTCACAACCCAGTTCAGATGTTGAGTTCTAGAAGTCTATCCTTGTCGACAGGGTCATCCGGCCTACACCTGCAAGGGTTAGCTGAAGGGATGTACTCGGTCGGCCCAGATGTGAAGTCGATCCTGGGTGGACAGTATCGTCCGGGCCATATCCGTATGGATTGGTTGAAGGGATGCACTCATCCGGTACAGATGTTGTAAAGTCGATCCTGGTTGGACAGTGTCGTCCGGGCCATATCCGTGTGGATTGGTTGAAGGGATGCACTCGTCCGGTTCAAATGGTGTGAAGTCGATTCTGGCCGGACAGTGTCGTCCGGGCCATATCCGTGTGGATTGGTTGAAGGGATGCACTCGTCCGGTTCAGATGGTGTGAAGTCGATCCTGGCCGGACAGTGTCATCCGGGCCATATCCGTATGGATTGGTTGAAGGGATGCACTCGTCCGGTACAGATGAAAATTTTATTGAATGGACATTAGTGTGCGACATCTGATCTTTGTCGAGCTTTCTAGTGTGGTCCCATGACATGACATGAATGACTTTATATCTGATGATGGTGACAACGTGCTTTACATTTTTGACGACGGAAAGTTATGGTGCCAGGATTAACGAGCGGGTCTCCTATTGATTGGCCAATATTTATTTCAGAAAATCAACGCCCGAGGACGGTCGTATGTCAGATTGGCCGTGTCGACGCGTCTCAAATATGGTAACACCGAGAAGTGACGATTTTCGACGTCACTAGCGAAGCGTCGTGACTATGGTAGCAAAAAATCAAATCATGGGCCGTAAGGAAACAAATATTAACGACAGAACGACATTACCAATTAGATTGACATTTGAAACACACATGATCTTAGAGTCTGGCTTAGAGTCTAAAATATCACATCGGCTGATAAGTACATCACCTACTTAGGCTATCATCCTGTAAAAATATATGAGTGGGTAAGTATCAGATTACGCACATCAGCTACAAACTCTTCGTAATGTACCTATCCTATAAAAATCCTACACACTTAACACTACGGCTTTGTTCAATAGAAAAAAAATTAAACGAGTATGTTTGATGTTGCTAAAATTTAAAATATGAAGTTGCTAAACTTGAATAAATATATTTTTGTGTGGAAAAACAAATTCACACGGTTTGTGTAATGGCAACCCATCCAAATATTTTTACGTAAGTAATACTAATGGCAAAAGTCTATTACCATAGACCACATCCATACGCTCCGGCAGATTATACAGAAAACCGAGAAGTATAAACGGCCACTATGTATAGCGTATGTGGACTATGAGAAAGCCTTTGATTCCATCGAAACCTGGGCAGTGCTTCAGTCTCTCCAGCGATGCCGTATCGACTATCGCTGTATCGAAGTGTTGAAGTGTATCTACAGCAAAACCAAATGCAAAGCACAAGCAATGTCTGTCCGATTACAGGACCAGTGCACAAAACATATCCAGCTACAGAAAGGCGTGAGACAGGGAGATGTTATATCTCCGAAACTGTTACTGCCGCGCTGGAAGATGTTTTCAAGCTACTGGACTGGAACGGATACGGCATCAATATCAACGGCGAATGCATCACTCATCTTCGGTTTGCCGACGACATAGTCATTATGGCGGAGTCGCTGGAGGACCTTGGTGCTATGCTCAGGGACCTCAGTAGAGTATCCCAACAGGTAGGTTTGAGAATGAATATGGACAAGACGAAGGTCATGTGTTCATGTCTCACTTGTACCGTTTATTGTTGGGAATACTACACTCAAAATTGTTGAAAAATACGTCTACCTGGGTCAAAAGATCCAATAAAGTAGATCCAACTTCGACAAAGAGGTCCAACGAACGATCCAACTCGGATCACACATCTTTGAGTCCAAAATACCCCAATGCCTAAAGACAAAACTCTTTAACCAGTGCGTGTTGCCAGTGATGGCTTATGGAACTGAGACGTGGTCCCTAATTGTGGGCCTCATAACAAAGCTCAAAGTCACACAGCGAAATATGGAGCTAATCCGTAATGAGGATATTCGCAAAAGAACGAAAGTGGCCGACATAGCTCAAAGAGTGAGCAAGCTGAAATGGCAATGGGCAGGCCACATCGTTCGCAGAACTGACAACCGATGGGGAAGAAAGGTCCTCGAGCAGCGACTACGAACCGGAAGACGTAGTGTTGGACGGCCTCCCACTAGATGGACAGATGACCTCAAAAAGGTCGCTGAAAACCGCTGGTTGCAGGTTGCGCGGAACCGTTCGTTGTGGAAATCTAGGGGGGAGGCCTTTGTTCAGCAGTGGACGTCTTGCGGCTGATGATGATGATGACTACTAATGTACTAATAAGGTCGCAAGATCAACGTACGCGAACGAAGTAGCGGGTTCAGCAGCTAGTCGGTAATAGTTCAGTTGTTTTGGTGTGAAAGCGTATGAGATATAGTTACTTTCATATTAGTAGTATTGTAGTGGTAGGACTCTTGGCAGAGTCCACCTGGGGAAGTACCACACCTTTCCCAGTTATTCTACCGCCAAGCAGTAATGTGCAGATATTACTGTGTTCCGGTTTGAAGGGCAATGTTGCCAGAGAAATTACAGGGCTTAGAGACACAACATCTTAGATCTCTGGGTGACGAGTGCAGTGCACTGCTAGGTAATGATTTGAACTCTTCATGTTCCAATAGCTGCGTGTCACTGTGCTGTTATGTGTTATGTAGTAGGCATGTTGCTTACCATCAGGAAAAAATGTCTTGCTCGTCTCGTCACTCTTTATATAAAAAATGACTCACTAATGCTCACGTACAAATCGTAATGTTAGAGTTTTGCGCGCTTATTCCAAAACATACACAATTAGTCCGTATGCGTACTGGCGCTGTATATTATGGAACAACATAATAACTCTACGTTACTACAAAGTATACGCGAGTATTGCGTATGGTTTGGAAGAACTTAGTAAATAACTCATTTCCAATCAATACGTGGTTAGTTTCATACCCTTGCGTTCTGGCCTTGTATAGAATGGAAAGACGCCATGTAAGTAGTTCCAGTTCCTATTGATTTTCCGGGATAAAAGTAGCTTATGTGTTACTCCACACCTATATCTAGCTATGTATCAAATTTCATCTAAATCCCTTAAGTAGTTTTTGCAGGAAAGAGTATCAAACATCCATTCATCCATCCAACCAAACATACAAACTTTCGACATTTTAGGATATGAAAAGCAGCCCATTAAATTTTAGTAATGTTCCCACAGCTGGGACTGGGGCCGCCAAGGCCCTTGCAAGGCCATAATTCAACACGCTGGTCCAGTGCGGGTTGCTGGATGACATAAATGACCTTGAAAGATTCTTGGGACATATCGGTTTCCTCAAGATGTTTTTCTTTACCATTTTAGGCTATCGGCAGTTATACTACTGGAAGAAATTGAAGCACTCGTGGCTTATTTCGTAGTAAGTCTGCTTGCGAAGCAGAGCGTTGTGGGTTCGATCCCCATCGAGTGCAAATATTTGTGTGATGAATACAAGTATTTGTTCTGCGCCTGGGTGTTTCTAAATATATAAGTAAGTATGTATAAGGGCTCCCGCACAAAACCACGAATTCGCGTAGCATCGGATATATCTCCGAATTCATACGAATGCATCGTAAGAACGTCCGATGTGATTCGCATCGCGCATTCCTCCGATCTAACGTCACATTGGTCATAATGGTGTCACCACCATTTTAGTCAGTTGTGAGACAGATTTAATTAGGTATTATTCTAGACATTTTTTAGTAATAAATGCATTTTTGTAATTTTGACGATTTAGTAACTTGATTTGATTATTTTGATTTATGGCATGACTATGTAAAGTTTTCTATTTTTTTGTTTCTATTTAGTTAAAAGATGATTTTAATATAATGAGCGAGTTGTTAAGCTAGTTTTGTGACTAGACTTATAAACTATGTCATCGATCATTTAAGAATTGGAAACATACTTGTATACCTACTACATCAGGCAAGACATGACGACAAGGTACTTTGAAATTTTGTGAATTTTATGTTTTTGTGTGTATTATATATAATGCATTCATTATGTGTGTTTGTAATTTACTCGTGTTTTGAACAAATAAATTGTCTTTTATTTTTTTATTTTCAAATGAAGATAAATTATGCTCATTCTAAAATAATAATAAAAAATACCTTTTGCTATTCTCAGCCCATAATACTTGCGAGTAAAATAGTTCCCATAGCATTTATAATTGTAAGTACCTGGGTGACCGAGCTTTGCTCGGTTTAAATACTAAATATACTTAAATACCTACAGATAAAAGACTCCAAGAAATAGATTTTCTTAAAAAAAAAGAAATGAAAAAAAAAAATTGGCGGTCATAGGAACTGCCGATAGAAGTGAAAACTTGTGACTCAAATGTTTTTACTTTTAATTGAATTGTCTAATTTATTAATCACCTTATCAGAAGACAAATTATTTGTTAAACCATCGTAGGTCTATGTACATTCGCATAAATTCAACACCGCCAGCTAAATCGATGGTTGCGCCATCTAGTTTTTATATCATCGTAATTATACAGAATATTGCAACTCTTTACTGTTTCTGTTGCCCTGGTACTAGTACCTAGGGGCAAACGCAACTCTTTTATATTTCTGTTGTCCTGGTATCTGGAGATAAACGCTGGGCTGTTAGAGGTAGGTAATCGAAACTCTTTACTGTTTCTGTTACCCTGGTACCTACCTGGCCGTTTTTACCGAGTTTACCCGAAGATTTCATACCCGATCCGATCCGATCCGATCCATTATCATATCCAATCGTGACGATTGATGAATCCATTTCACAGCCCACGAAAATTCTGTCTATAGCGCGCCTAAAGAAGATTTCACTTCAAAAAGAGAACCCGTGTAGATTCGAACCCGGAGCTACTAATTCGTGACCGCTATGAGCGCCCGACTTCCCGTCTGAGCTAATTATGCTGTCGCGTCACGCGGCGAAATTTACCTTCACATTCTAATGTCTAATGTGACAGTTTTTCATTGTCTAAAAACGCGCATAATATGCGTTTTTTTTTTAAATAAGACATAGCTAGATCGATTTATCGTCCCCGAAATCCCCTGCATACATAATTTCATGAAAATCCGTCGAGCCGTTTCCGAGATTCAGATTCTTTAATAATATATATATATATATATACATATTTATATAGGTACAAGAATTGCTCGTTTAAAGGTATACGATATAAGATTGAAATAAGACCTAGTTAGATCGATTTATCGTCCCCGAAATCCCCTGCATACATAATTTAATGAAAATCCGTCGAGCCGTTTCCGAGATTCAGATTCTATATTTTATATATACATATTTATATAGGCACAAGAATTGCTCGTTTAAAGGTATAAGATATGTGTATAAAACCAAAATCTTGTTTTCTTTCATATCTACGTAACAATAACAGCAGTAAAACAATCTTTTCGTGATCCAGTTTAGGCTTCCGAAAAACACGTCCAACACGGCTGACTACCGTTGAAGGTATGGTTACCCTAACCAAGGGTTTGCCGCACAAATTCGTATCGGAGCACTACACATTGCAAGATCCTCCGGTGCGGCGTCGTCAGTTTTGTGCTTTCCTCACAATTGTTTACCAGTTTGTCATAATAAACCACTTCTTTGTTATTACGTTACTATTTATTGAAGTGAAAACTTCTTTAGGCGCGCTATAGACAAAATTTTCGTGGGCTGTGAAATGGATTCATCAATCGTCACGCTTGGATATGATAAGAACTCAGATATGGATACGGAACTTGGATATGATAAAGACTGCTCGTTACTCAAAGAAGCGGCGCCGTTTCATGGTTGATGTTCCAAAGACACGGACTAAGAGTTTTGACTCTACTTTTATGATAAGAACGTCTAGGCTGTGGAATGAGTTGCCAGAGTGGGTTTTCCTTGATAGTTATGACCTACCTATAAAAGGTAGGTACCAGAGCAACAGAAACAGTGAAGAGTTTCGATTACCTACCTCCAACAGCCCAGCGTTTATCTCTAGATACCAGGACAACAGAAATATAAAAGTGTTGCGTTTGCCCCTAGGTACCAGTACCAGGGCAACAGAAACAGTAAAGAGTTTTGCAATATTTTGTACAACTTCGTTCCATCAGAATGTCCCTTGACACCTCCCAAGTATTTTGAAGTGAAAACTTTTTTTGGCGCGCAGACGCGCTTTTAGACAGATTTTTCGTGGGGTTTAAATTGAATTCTAGCGTCACGCTCGGGTATGATAAGAAATCTTCGGGTAAACTCGGGGCCACGGCCATTGACCATCTAGAAATGCGTCAGCTAATGGGAAATGCTGAAAGGGCGTGGCCTAACCATTACGGCATGATCATCTAGAAATGCGTGAGTCAATGGGAAATGCCAACACATTTCTAGATGGCCATGACATGATGGCCAGGCCACGCTTTCCGGTACACCCGTGTAGTTTCCAAAGTAAGCTATCAAATTCTGAGTTATAAGTTTTCACTTCTATTCGCAGTTCCTATGACTGCCATTTTGACGTGACAAAGTCTTATAATTCGATGAAGCCGGCTGCACGCCCGCAAAACATGACGTCATGTGCCGTTAACGGCGTTACCTCGCTCTAAGGCGTAGTTGAAGTTGTCACGTTCAACTATCGTCAGTAAACCGACTTTACAGACAACCATTTTTTTTTTTCGGTCAGATTTTGCCATTTGAAAATATATTTTCACTTGGTATAATGTCCGTAATTAAATTGACTATCCGATGGTGTAGGCACAGATCAGAAAATAGTTATGTGTAGGTAAAAAATCCAAATGGCTTAGTGCATGCCACATAAAATTATTTTATTTTTGTGGTTTTGCTGTAAGGAGATTAAATAAATAAACAACATTTTGAATAACAAAAGAAACTACCATTTTGGAACCAAGATTTTTAAGAAGTTTAATGTATTTTCTACCAGTTGATATTTATTTTGGATAAATAATGAACGGCTACATAGCTCTGAATACTATATATAAACATATACATATACACATATACATATAAACATATAATATACATATAAACTCGTGTTAATAATAATATTATATTATTGTGATAATGTGAGTGATGGATACAACGCTAGTTATTTTTAATGCATTTTTATCATTTTTATTTGTAAAAACAGAACGCAGCGAAGAGTGAATGATAGGAATGTGTAGGAACGAAATAATTAGAGAATGAGTGAACAATGATAAAGACATAATCTAGGACATAAAACGTTAGGTAGCCTGTGGTAAAGTTTAACTAAAAAGTGCAAGTAGTTCATAAGAGACGGAGTTCTAAGATTCAAAACCCGTTCAATGGAATTCCACATGATCATGGAAGTGAAACTGGATATTTACGCTTAGATATGTGTGCTATGTCACGAACACTATGTGAATGAAAATAAAATATACCAGAATATAATTATGTACTTCGACGTGTCATATTTGAAGCATCATAAATAAATGCTCTTAGGCAGGATTCCTGCTTCGAGTTCTTCGAATAAAAAAAAATAGATAGCGGTATTTTCATTTAGAGCCAGTTACGACTGAGCCAGCAAGACCATAACACGTTGCTCATTTCAGGTTCTTAAAACAAGCTTTTTGTTAGTATTTCTGTTGTGTTGTGTTCAAAATGGTAAGTTATATCAAAATATTGTACTTATCTCCACATTTTATTTAACAGTCGAATAAAAAAATTCGAAAATTTGTTCGATGTACTTTGTAGAATATTAACAATGTTAAGATACATAGTAGTTTAGATTCTCCAGTGTCTTATTTTTTTCCATCTGCTCGTGTCCACGGCCGTTGTAACGCTACCAAAACGTAAAGAAACGAAGAGAGTGTAATATCCAAGTTACGACAGTTTTAGTTAGGCGGTACTCTCCGGTCCGTTCAGCTCCACATTTCAAAACAAACACCCAACTTTCGCATTCATAATATTAGTCGTCTTAGTACCATTTAATTTTAGTTGAAGCGATATAAAGCAGTTCTGTTCTGTTCTGTTCACAAAGGAGTATCTTTTCTTCTTTTATAGGTTTACACTTGGCCGCCATATTGTCTGATGTTAAGTGACGATAGGGTCTAGTATACCCATGATAGACGTTACTCCCAGGGATAACTATCCCAATCCTACTTCGTGATGTTGGAACTTAAGTATTTTCATTTTTGCTTGGAAACTTGAATCAGGTGATTCAGAAAACGCCACGTTACAATCACCGCTGTGAATTAGTGGTTGGTGTTGTTTATAGTAAAAAGGTTATTAACCTAGTACAACAGTTTCTGTCTCTCGGCCAAATTTGTCACCTGAGCCTTCATCTACCTAACCTTCTACTACCTTCATCTCAAAATAATGATTATTTTATTTTCAACAATGAGGACTATACAATAACATTACTACATAGTACATACCTAATTAACTGCTAACAAGGAGGATGTCGGAATTATCTATAAACCAAAACAAGGAAAGGCCACAGATAAGTAGGTATTATTTTTTGCATAATAGAATACATTTATGTAATACCGACCGATGATCTGGTGAAGGTCGCCAGAAATCGTTGGATGCGAGCGGCGCAAACCGGTATTTGCGGTGATCGTTGGGAGAAGCCAGCAGTGGATGTCCTTTGGCTGATTTGATGATGATGTCTATATTTTCTTCAGCACCAGATGGCTCATTCTTTTCCGTTAGCATGGTTTGAAATAGTTGAACTTGCATTTTCGTTGTGGGCAATAAAGGTAAATAATTAAATATTTGAAATATGCAGGCACATATAAACTCACTACCACTGTTGATGAAATTTAGTTATTAATTAGTTACAACACAAATATTAAATAAAAAATATAATTTAAAAACTCAAAAACCCGACTGCGTAAAAAGTGAACCAAACTACGTTCTCGCATACTAAAAAAAACTGAAAAGAATAAAACAAGCATTTAGATTTCTGGTGGTCTAGAATTCTATAATATGTTATTGTATTAATACTATTTAAATATATACAATATTTTCAAATAAAAGAACATTACAACTGAAGAGTCGGGATCCATTATTATTCGACATACAATCTAATTGTTCAATGGATTCGATATTATTATTCGACATACAATGTAATTGTTCAATGGATCCCGACTGTTCAGTTGTAATGTTCTTTTATTTGAAAATATTGTATATATTTAAATAGTATTAATACAATAACATATTATAGAATTCTAGACCACCAGAAATCTAAATGCTTGTTTTATTCTTTTCAGTTTTTTTTAGTATGCGAGAACGTAGTTTGGTTCACTTTTTACGCAGTCGGGTTTTTGAGTTTTTAAATTATATTTTTTATTTTATACTTTTTAGTTATGAACAATGTTGTGAATGTTAATATGCTCAACATAATAATATGCATCTTTTGGTTGTTGTCCAAATGTCTTCGTTTCTACTGATATAATATGTAGGATTTTCTACTGCATGTAATTCATATTTATAGTTTTGTGTTAGTATAGGTTTTCGATTGACGTTGAGTACCTACTAAATCGTTTGAAGTTGGAGATGAGCGACCGAGGCGGAGCAATCCTAGAGCGGTTCCGTGTTCCCACTATCAGCGGCAGAGTTGAAACCCCATGGAGGTTTATTAGTAGATAGGGGCACCATATCCATACATGATATAGAGTGCAACATAACCCGGCTGTGTCTCCCGGGCAGGGCAGTAGGGTAAGCGTAAATACATTTCCTGCACGTACGAAAAAAAGGTAGTCCAATATACCTACTAGCATAGATCGTAGAACGCAAGATGGGCCCCATCCCAAACTTCACGGCGCACGCAATCATGTCAACGTTGGGAAGAGTGAGCACACTCTTTCCGTTCTAGTCGGTTGCAGAACGCAGTGGACGCCGGACGTTTTTACCTATCATTATTCGGTGTCAACAACCAAAATAAGTAGAACCACAGCAAATCTCGCCGCTAGCGATTATAGGGGTCAAGTAGATTGGTTGTTTGTAAACCACTTACGATACATACAGAGACGCAGTTTATTACCAATTTCAAGGTACTCAGGGCGCATCTATTGATTTATATCAATGCCTACTAGATACATTAGTATAATTAATGTCCATCCACATTCACACGTACAGTTAGTTAAACGAAGTTTTCTGTTACCTAAAAACCTATAATGGTGAGAATGGTTGTTACTCAACTTTAAATCGATATACATCCTAAACGGTCGGTCAAATCGAAAAACATTGAGAGAAAGCTAAACATTATTTTGAAATACCTATTCAACGATACCCCTCTTGACATATTTTGGTGATTTTCATTTTTTTTATTTGGACAATAGGTCGTCCTGAAGCCGCCATATTGGACTTACACTAATGTCATGTCTTTAGTGTCATTCGCCAGATTAAGAGGAATCGATTGACGTGTGAATCATAAAAATCGGCCCAGGCGTTTGGTCTGTATAGTGTTTCAAAGTAACATACAAACATACATACATACATACATACATACATAGACCGTTAAACACATTACCACTCCTTTGCGTCGCGCAGTCGGGTAAAAAGGCTTAATTCGTAATAATTCAAAAATTGCAATCCCGAACGCGCTTCCTTTCACAAGTTTCAAGATTATATTATATAAATTAGAAAAGAACATTTCAATAATAGGATATATCACGAAAAGTGTCCACATTATCTGCATGCTCTAATACCACAGAGCTTTTCTTTCGTATTGAACTGATTGTCGCTCGAAAAGGCGACATTGTTTCATGATTTACGTTCCAAAGACTCGATCGATGAGGTTTGGCTCTACATATGTGGTAAGAACGTCTAGGCTGTAGAACGCATTGTCTCCGTGGATTTTTCCCGATGGTTGCAATATTGGGGTCTTTCACACTACTTTTTATCCCTGGAGAATATAAGAACCTGTTCTCGTGTTCTCCAGGGATCTTTCTCTACGCGTTTGAAAGTCAATCAAAACATACTTGTCCGAAGCAATGTCCAGTTTACGTATTCTGTAGGTTACATTCGACAGATAGATAGATATAATGTGGAGTACATCTTCTAAATTACAAAATTATGCCCTGTTTCAGATAGTCTTGGCCGTATTTTTTGCGGCTTTGGTTTCTCGTGCATCATCACAAACCCTCGAGTCGCCTTGTCCACTGGTTTTGGAGTACGGTGAGCTGCTTCGTGATACGTGGTTCGCCAAAGTCACGTTCCCATCTGATCAGCAGCGCTGGTCCACCATTGACATTGTGCTCGATCGCAAGGCACGAGTCTTGGGGGTAAGTTAGTTGAATTCGTGCCACATTTCGTGGTTCAATAGATATGATGGCTAAAAAAATTAATCAGTACATCATAAAAATAAACGTATTTTCTTTAGTCAACTTTGCAATGCATTTTCGATCCCAATTTCCTTTTTTATGAGGTTTAGGATCACACATTTTTGAGTGATCGAGAAGATGCGATGACGTGGACGGCAGTGGAAATTTTGTTAGACTCTTCCGTTTAAGCGAAGCTTTGATGGACCTCTCATCCGTATAATTCTTTTGAGCTCTAAAATGAGACAAAATTACTGAAATATGTAAAAAATACACAAACACATATACACCCTCACATACGGATAATATAATTATTATATTCTGTTCACCGTTACGTTTCAAGCTCCTTTAATATGCTTACATGTTTACTTTCCCCTCGTCCAATGTTGCCTTAACTAATTAATATCCATTTCTTTGTTACAAAAACAGAGTTTTCATCGTCTAATAGCCCACCATAAATAAGCCAATTTTTCATTTTAATACAATTCTATAATTTATAATACTTTTGGCGGCATAACAGAATGTAAACGTCTTATAACTCAAAACGAATGGACGTTAGAAAAAAGTTTGAGCCAAAAGTTGTAGAAAATTCACGGGTTTAAAAAAAGGATAGATGCGTTATATTAATTAATCTAATATTTCAAGAGTTATCGGCCGCGAAAGAAAAACCGGTTCAATAAATGGGTCATAAATCGTAAACGGTACGTATGACAACGAAAGATGCAAAATTTTATTTTCTACAATAAAAATTTCAATCGTTTTTGCCCTAAAGTGCATAGTTTTCGAGATATCGGCCAAAAACTTTAACGCCATCTTGAAGATGGCGCTTGAAGCTCATCATGAATCTGTCAGCATTTTGTACGTTCTTACGATTTTAAACCTCACCAAAAAGAAAATTAGGATCGGAAATGTATTGTAAAGTTAAATTATATTTTAACTGGCCTAATCAGTTAGAATATAAAAATAAATTATACACGTAATTTTTCTTCTATTTTACAAACAAATAAAGTGGCCAAGTGCGAGTTGAACTCGCCCATGAAGGGTTCCGTTGCAGCAAGTAACATAATATACATAGTACACATAGTTCTTGTAGTTCGTTGTAACTTTGATCGAAGTTTTAATAATAGTGTATTTATGACGTACTAAAAAAAACTACTAATACGATCGAATTCAAACTAATTTTCGTTAGTAGTTTACATGGTAATGTACACCATATATTTTTTTTAGATTTTTCAGTCTCTTACTTTAGAAGTTAGAGGGGGGGGGACACACATTTTACCACTTTGGAAGTGTCTCTCGCGCAAATTATTCAGTGTAGACGAAAATGATGTTAAAAACTTCAACATCATTTTTGAAGACCTATCGATAGACATCCCACACGTGTAGATTTGATGGAAAAAAAAAATTGAGTTTTAGTTCTCAGCATGGGGACAACCCTGATTTTTTTTTAATTTTTTTTTGTTCAAATCTTAATGCCGTTCAGAGAATACATCTACTAACCAAGTTTCAACAGTGTAGTTCTCATAGTTTCTGCAAAAAGTGGCTGTGACATACGGACGGACAGACAGACAGACATGACGAATCTATAAGGGTTCCGTTTTTACGTTTTACGGAACCCTAAAAATGACGAAGATACCGTGCTTAGAAGCTACGTGTGACGTCACTTCATTGTACGATTTTTACGAATAAAATTACATCAGCTTTCGGAATGGAAAGCAGATATAGATATCTGCTTTCATCGGGGTTACCAAATTTGCCGATGATATCACAAATCAAAGCAGATCAGAAAGTAGGAGAGTATCAGTTAGGCAGTATACCTGCGGCAGTTTGATGATCTATATCTTTGTCGATTCTTAAATGATATGATAAAACAAAAAATACGTGTCCCATATTCTTCCATAATCTATGTAACGGATTCATTAGAATTGCATTTTTCATCATACCAATTTGAATATGAAAAACTAGACAAGTTAGACTTTAGCCTTTAAAACACTATCTTGTAATTGAAAGAAAAATATATTGTAAGCTGCTGTAAATATTTATTGTTAGTTTCAAGACCAACCATTGAATTGGGCACTAATTTAGATTTCACTATCCTCCTCCTTTTATAGTTAAAATGAACAAACAAGGAATATGTTAGGCCATCACGGCTTTTTTTTTATTGTAAGCTTTTATTTTCGTTTATAGTTACTTGATTTGTGTATGTTCATTTAGCATTGCGTAAGGGGATTATAACTTTATACATGTTTTGAGTAGCTAATTTTTGATTTATTTGATTAAATTAAAAACAAAAATGAAAAGGATAACATTATTTGTCATTGTTATGTTTATTATTGTCATCTGAAATAAATGAATTATATTATACTTATTAACATTTAATTTCGTTTATTTATTCCAGTCTTGGATAGGCCTAGTCACAACTCAAGATAATCTGGTGTTCCGGATTACAAATCAAGAACCCAATGGGAGCTTCAATGATTCTTTCAAGATATTTATAATAAACGACCCTAGTGAGGGCAGGCCTCTGGTGCTTGAGATAAAACTAGACCAGCAGGAAATATGTGACATCAGCAAACAGTAACGTTTCCTCACTATTTATTATTAACAATAACTGTGCCCCGGGGTTTTACTCGCGTCAATCACACTAGCTGTGTTAACCCTGCATATCATCCGCGTCTATTTGAGTCTTACTACGTCTCGTCTATGCCATTACAGATGCAAATCCGAAGCTGAAGTCTGAAGCTGTGGTAGCCTAGTAGTAACGTCTATCGTTATATCAATAACGTCTAATTTAGCAATCTTGAGGTCATTGGTTTGAATCCCGCTAGATCTTAAAATATTTTTCTAAATGCATGGGTACTTATCTACCATTTTGTCATCACTATTGAATGAAGATGCATCTCTCTTTTTCCATCATACAAGCTTTGCTTAGTTTGGGGTCAGATGGTGTTGTGTGTGAATTGTCCACCAATATTTATATTTATTCTTTATGATTGAATAATTTCTCTTGAATCATTGTCTTCTTTCTGGCAGACAGCTCAAACTGGCCAGGATCAAGATCAAGCTTGTTTCGAACCTAGCTTTCGTTTATGCTCAGCTGTAAAAATAAGTCTTCCCTGATCGATAACCACTTTATCTACAAATGTTGAAATGGATGAAATGTACTCGTATTTATTTGTAAAACTGCCAAAATGTTATGTCTGCTTCAGATTGTCCACCGAACAACCTCCTACTACCGCTTCAGAGGAACAAGACCACGATGTAAGTTACCATATAATTATTTGCCAATTATTCTACCGCCAAGCAGTTATGTGTAAATATAACTATGTTCCAGTTTGAAGGGCAATGTTTCCAGAAAAATTACAGGACTCAGAGATATAATATCTTAGAGGATGACGAGCGCCGCGCTGTGCTAGATTATGATAAGGGCTCTTCATGTTCGAATAGCTGTATGTCACTGTTATGTGGCAGGCACATATCCTGCTCGTCTCGTCATACTTTAGTTAAAAATAAATAATAGTTAAAAAAAACTAAAAAAACACGCTTTCGAAGCGTGTGACGAAAAAGCGTGGGGTGTATTCAAAGCGCTTTTTAAGATATTATATTATCAAAGTGATGATTCTTCTACTCATTATCTGTCAATAAAATGTTTATAATTATTGTCACTATGCACCCCACGCTTTTTTACAAAAATGTACATTCATTTCTAATTTACAATATTCTTATTCCAAATTTATTAAATTTTATTTTGATTTTTAGTTGGATTTTTTATGAAAGCGTGTTTTTTTAGTTTTTTTTAACTATTATTTATTTTTCATTTTTTAGTTAATTTTTTTAAACTATATATTATTTAGTTCGATTGGCTAACTATAAACCGCCCTCAATATGTACAAATGTGTTCCGATTGTATCTTGGTTATGAACAGTTGGTTTATCTCGTAATCGAATCATTTCATTCAATGCTTCACTGTTACATGGAGTTCTTCCTGTTAATTTTGATTGCATCTTGTGGACGGTCGACGCCCAACTCAGGATTAATGGCAAAATTCGTCGCTCAACAGTTCCATAGCTATATTTTGCTGGGAACTGTATACGAAAAGCCAAACCATTAAATCCCAAGATTTTAATATTAAAAATCAGACGTACTTCGCGGCATGCTAATGGTCTCTCACGATTGTCTTCCAACGCTAAACAACCACCGGTATTACAAAAACATTGAACAATATTAGTTGTACAACTGGCTCCCCGACTAATATCGGGTTTCCGGGAAAAATCTGTACCACTGGCTCTCCGACTATGATCAGATTGCTTTGAAAAATCTAAACCACTATCTCCCTGAGTATAATCAGCTTGCTGTGAAAAGTTATTAGGTACCTACTATTAAACTGTACTAGTACACCTTTCCAACTACTATTTCGCTACGGACCCAACGATGTCCGAATATGCACAAGACTACATTTTTTCGTAGTAAGTAGAACTCTATTAGTAAATTCGTCGACAGATTCCTTACCTAGAAATTGTAAGACAAACGAGTGCGTGTCTTAAGCGCCATCTAGTTTATTTTATCAGAACTAACGTTTAATACGCATGAAATGTATGCGGAAAGAAATTAATTAATCCTGGCGAATCTAATTAGGATAATCGGATGCTTCGATCGGATTATTGTATTGTCATCGACTTTTGACATGTGTGCAACGTTTGAATTAAATCTGATCGTACAAAGTAGGACAAAATCGAGCTCAAAGAGGTCGGTTACATACATACATACATGCATACATACATACAGGTGAAGCTAATTAAAGCGTGTTAAAAGTCGACATCATAAATATAATTTTCAACTATAATGAAACGCTAGGAAGCATTGGAATTGAAACACGTACTTTGATTGTAAAATGATAGGATTGATAAATCTATATCTATCTATCTATATTATAATAAAACTGTAGCGGGTCCAATTCTGTACATAGAAGATATTTTGAAAAAAAATATTTGGGGGCACTCTATAGTCGATATTAATGGCGAAACTGCATTTTTTTCTTTCATGTCTGTCTGTCTGTCTGTCTGTATAGGGAACTCTCATCACGCCGAAACTACTGATTCAATTTATTCAAATGAAACTTGACATGATTTAAGGTCATACTAAGTAGATGGTAGCTGTCTAATTTTAATCCCCACATTCTGCACGGTTTTCTTGCAGAAAGGGGTTAAAGTCAGAATGTCTATTTGGTTGTAACTCATGTTTGCGTTTTTCGATTTCTTTAATTCTTATTTTGTTAGAAAGAACAGATTTTTAATATAGTTTCATCTAGTTTTTAACAATATTGGTCATGTGGTTCAGAAATTACATAGAAATTTAACGGTAAGAATAAGTTCTGTACATACTAACTTCTAAGTATTCTGTGGCATTGTAAACACTAGCTAGGGATGTAACGGAGGTCATTTTATCGGAACCGAAGGCGCGGTTGGAGGTTTTAAATTTAACTTATCGGAGTCGGAACCGAAGTCGGAGACAGAGGTAGGATCAGAAGTGGTGGCAGGAGAAACATTTTTATTGTTATTTTTTGTTAAACACGTGGAAACGGTAAACATTGACAAGCAATTGATTTAGGAAGTTGGGATTTTGTATTTCCATTTACTATCCACCACAATAAGGGATTATCTGCAATATTTAAACAACTTACCTCCGATTGTAATCTCAGTTTTAAAAATTTCGGAGCCGAAATCGGAACTGAAGGCATAGAATATATAATATTGTAATTGTAATCGGAGTCGAAGCTCATCCCTGGTACACCGCACTCAAATCCGCCATCGGTGACATATATCGTCAGGTCACATGACAATACCTTTCTAATGTTTTTCCATAACTACAGATGGCAGCTCATGGTACGAAACACGATGTGAGATTTATTAGAAAACGTGTAATCTCACAGAAACAGGAATACATGTAATGTTATGTTATCAACCAAAGTCGAACTACATTTAAAAATTTAGCGGTAGGTGTTTGTGGATGCAATTCTTGCTTCTGAATTTAGTATGTTAGGTTACTGAATGCTATCATACTTTACCTACTGTATTTTGTGGCGAATAAAATCACGTCGGTAAGTAACCTAGGTACGTAACATCAATTCTAAGTTAGGTATTAAAAAACCGGCCAAGTGCGAGTGGGACTCACGCACGAAGGATTGCGTACCATTACGAAATAAACGCCGAAAACTTCTTTTATTGTATGGGAGCCTCCTTAATCTTTAATTCTAATTAATTATTTAAAGGGAACATAAAACGAAATATTCTGTGAACAGTTGAAGCGTCTATCTGTCACCATTATTAGCATCGAGCAAGAAACGGTAAAAGAAACAAATTTGTTCTATGGGAACTCCCTTAAATATTAAATATTTCCCTTCCTTTAATATTTATTTTATGTCGTTTTTAGTATTTGTTGTTGTACTGGCAATATAAATACATCATCTGTGAACATGACAACTGTCTAGCTATCACCGTTCTTGAGATACAGTCTGGCGACAGACGGACGGACGGACGGACTCAGTAATAGGGTCCCGTTTTTACCATGTACATTTATTACATGGAAAACAGGGAGGCGGTTTTTTGAATATTAACAAAAACTGGATGACAAAATTATGTTTAAGCCCACTACCAGTCGAAGCGTGCCCAGCATGCTGGCGGCAGTATCACGCTGAATAGCAATGTTTATGCGTTGGGCCAAATAAACGCCAGCATTTTGGTCACGCGTTGCGTCGGCCAAGCGGTCAGAAAGGCTTTTGAAGATGAGGTAAGCTCCCGGCCTCTACAGGCACGATGTCTCAACCCCAAATGGCTTAAATATAAATCCAATACCGCGGATTGCGTATTTCCGCCATTTGAGACGCTCAGCTAAATTAGCCGCTGCACTGGCCCTACTATGTTTCTCTGGAAGATGTGATGGTGCCAGAGTATTGACGCAAGCTGCGTCCCACACTTGGGGCGGACGGCGGACTCAACTTCCAAGGCAATAAAGTCATGCCGTCAGGTCTTTTGCCACCGTCACGCGTAAGACCACTCCGGTTTGAGTACCTATGGCTGGGACAATGGCGGTGGAAAAAGCCAAAGTTTTGGGTATGAATTGTCCACCAGTATCTATTTATCTGGACGACGTAGTTCTGGCTTCTTAAATTAGTCGAGTGAACATTTACTTGACTAGAAGTTAGTTAATAAACGTGAAATGATAATTGAATAATTGAAGTCAGTTTTTGTTCCTTCGGATATTATATCAATCCAAATACTAAATGTAGTGTTTAACAAGGTTCAGTGACCAAAGCAGACCATTGTTTTTCTAAAATTTTATAAAATGTTATCTTACTACTAAGCATTATATGTTTATGTAAAGGTATGATTTGGTTGAAATTTGAAACACAGATAGTTTATAATCTCATATACTACCTATCATCTCGGAAAAAGCATGGGCCCTAACGGAACAAATATTAACGACAGAACGACATTACCAATTAGATTGACATTTGAAACACACATAGCTTTGAGTCTAAAATATCACATCGGCTAATAAGTCTATCACCTATTAAACAATTAGGTAAGTATCAGATCACGCACATTAGCTACATAGTACTCTTCGTAATGTATCCTATAAAAATCCTACAAATTTAACACTGCGGCTATGTTCGATACTCCACAACCTTACTACGAGTATGTTTGATGTTGCTAAAATATAAAATATGAAGTTGCTCAACTCGAATACATTTATGTTTGTGTGGAAAAACAAATTCACTCGGTTTGTGTAATGGCCACCCATCCAAATATTTTTTGTTAGTAAGTACTACTAATGTACTAATAAGGTCGCAAAATCAACGTACGCGAACGAAGTAGCGGGTTCAGCTAGTACTAAATATTAGTGAACATTTCTAACACAACACCATCTAGCCCTAAACTAAGCAAAACTTTCACTACGGTGGATTGTTCATATAATACTTTTATAGTTGTAAATATGTAGAGTAAGATCCCAGAGCTGTCAGACGTCACCTATTTTCTGATGAATGAAATGAGGACAACTGAGTAGAGTAAGTAAGTACTAAGAGTCATGCTTACTCGCTAACTTACTTAGACGGCCAATTTTATGATATGGGGCAATGAAGGTACTTACATACAAACATTACTTACTTCACGTATTTTCTAATATGTGATTTTTACGTATGTTGTAGGCAATATCCTTAAAAACAAGGTCCCAATACTCCCAGACACTTTCCGTCGCCCGTTTTGCTTAACAACTCCAAAACAATAACTTAACTTCACTAAAATTCTCATACTTCATTTGTAAATATGTTCGTCAGGCAACTATTTTAAAGCTTTTTCCAATAAGACAGACCAATCATACTGGAATATACAACCACAAATAAAAAAATGGTAGAACTGCTTTTACGTGTGTTGTGGACGCGAACTCACAAAATTTCTTCATATTAATATGTTATAATAAATTTATCTTTCAGCTAGTGCAATGTGGTATGATGAAAATAAACCAGGATGAATTGGTTACTGCAGGCGAAATTTTGGAAGGTCAGTGGCCGTGGCAAACGTCGATCTACAAGATTCAGGTATGTCAGACACCAGCTTTACCAGCCTGGCCTTCAGTAGCTAGCAGTAGTTTACTTGCACAGTGTTTTGTTCTGTTTCATCGCTTCCTTTTGATAACGAGCTACGCGAAAGTTGTGGTAAGACGTCACATGCATTGACGACCGCTCAGTTTAAAAATCTTTAACTTGGAAACCAATTAACGTATTGAAATCATTATTTCAAGAGTGCTTATTATTTTGAAAGAAGAATACAGAGAGCTAAAATTCAAAATTAATGAACATTCTCAATTGTCACAAATAATGTGTATTTCTGTGAAAACAAGAATCTAATGACTGAGCTGAACGGTGGTCACAGACTTTTTGTAATGAAACGAAACCGCAACAACTTTTGACTCGTTTTATTTATCTTGACAAGTACTCTGGTGTTAAATAACCACCAGGGTCTGATGATTGAGCTGGAAGATAGCCATAAGAACGCAGTAATTAAACGACATAAAAACAGCACAAAAGGATATGTTTTAAATGTGTTCTTCAAACATAATTATAGTTATATCTGTTACGGTCGCGAATGGCCGCAATATTGCTACATTTTGTCTCCAGGGCGCGAACATCGCATACTACTGCGGCGGGACGCTAGTATCCCGTCGCCACGTGGTTACGGCTGCGAGATGCCTAACCATCCGCGGTAGTGTACCCTCAGCGTTGGTAGATGTGAAACTAATGATGGTATACCTGGGCGTACACAATCTAGCCGCATCCTTCGATGGCGTGGTGATTAAATATGTAAGAATAATTCTAAATAATGAGCAGACTCCCGTTTATCTAAATTGCAATCAAAACTATATTTTAAACTATTAACAAAGTTAACTGTCTACTTATTTGATTATATTGATTGAGTCAATTCAATAATGTCAAATACACACAATAAAGATGAAGAAGATACGATATGTCAAATTCTATTATTTTGACGTTGTCGTATCGTTATCAATGTTTTCCTACATGAGTCCTAACTACATGAACGTCATATATAAATCTTGTTTATCTCGTTTGTTGTAAAATTCAAGTCGGATTGACCGACCATATTAAACGTGAGTTACCCTTTATACCCATTAAATATGTGTAACAACCACGTTAATTTTGATATTAAAATCTTGTTAGCTATGTTTTTTACGTGGAAGACATATATTTAAGCATACCTTTCCACGTAAGGGCAAAGTCGAATTATATTGGACTCAACTCTACAAGTGGTGCCCCTAACGACTAAAATCTTCAAGAAATCCAACCTTTACCGCATATGCCGTGAACATGCTTTAGTGTTCTTCCGCAAACCCGCCGCTTCCCCCTCCCTGTGCCTGGACCGGAGAACACTCCGTTCACTTGGGGCGCACCCGAACCCAAGACACAGCACTACCAGTTCTGCGACCAACCAATAAGTGAGTGCCTGTGTTGGGTGGGTTCTGACACATTTTTTTAAACTGTAGAGTGACGACACAAACAGGACCAGTGCCTGATGGCAAGCAACATGCCTGCCACATAACAGCACAACGATACGCAGGTGAACACGAAGAGTCTAAACTGTAACACTGCACTGCGCTCGTTACCCAGAGATATAAGATATTTTATCTCTATGCCCTGTAATTTCACTAGACACATTGCCTTTTACATACAACACAGTAATGTTTGCACATTACTACTTGGCGGTAAAATGACTGGAAAAGATGTGGAACTTCCCCAGATAGACTCTACATAGTCCTACCACTACTTTTGGACCCCCGCAAAACTAACGGACATTACTGTGTTGAAAGTTAATACGTCCATAAAAATTAAAGAGATATGAAATAAATCAGATTGAATTGCTGGGTAATGAGTGCAGTACATTGCTTGGTGATCTGGACTCCTCATGTGCAGACAGTTAAATAGCACTAAATTGTGTACGAGCAAGCGTGATGCTCATCATCAGACACAAACATGTCTTTTTCGTCCCGTCACTCTATATTATAAAAAATACATACTGGTCACCCTAGTGTGTGGTCCAGTGCACACTAACACAAACTGTTCTTTCTATAGTTTTTTGCCACAAATCCATTGTTGTGTTTATAGTTTATGAATGTGTTTTTAGTTATTGGCACAAAAATCGTTACCACTCATTTTCCATTAGAACTAGACAAACAACTATTTTCTTTGCTTGCTACTTCATTTCTACTACTTTACTATTTTTATTTCTTCTATATTCAATACATACATAAAGCTCTTCTTCGAGCTTTAAATATTAAGTTCCATTTCTTTCAGGTGGAAAAGATGTTCACTCATCCGGAATATGCTGAGGGTTGGAAGAACGACTTGGGAATATTGCAATTTCGAGATCCGGTGCAATACAGCAACTGGGTACAGCCCGCGTGTCTGTGGCCGGACCTCATTTCTGAACTTGACAGAGTCGTTGGAAAAAAAGGAACTGTAAGTGTGTTGAAAAAATAAATAAATTGAGACGCTTTTGTGGCTTAGAAGAAAAAGTCGTGTTGGTTAAGTAAGTGGAACGTCTGATTTCACTTACTCGTAGTATCGAACCCCCCTGCACTTCTTTGCATATTTAGAAGTCCGAACTAAATGTTTGTAATTATCATTGGTTTGAATGGTAAAGTAAAACAGCGTGAGGCAAGACTTAAAACAGACTTATTTCGAAGATATGCGTCATCCAACAACCAGCACTTGGCCATCGTGTTGGCGTTGACTTTGGCGTTCTTATGAGAGAAATCCAAACAATAGAAACATAAAGTGGGTTATTTATGCGACCCAAAGTCGTCTATAGATGAACGTAATTTCTTGCTGCAAGCTACTGAGCTGAATAGGGTACCGGATTGGGTAAAAAATAAACCATTCTAATTACTCCGTCAGCTAGATCGTGGATTAATATAATATAACTAGCAGACTATAATATGACTGGCCTCGTGGCTTAGTTGGTAGTAGCTCTGCCTGCGAAGCCGAGGGTCATGGGTTCGATTCCCACCCAGTGCAAATATTTGTGTGATGAATTCAAATGTTTGCACTGTGTCTGGGTGTTTCTATTTATAATAAGTATGTATTTAAAAGTTTAAAACTATATAAGTACATATTATATCAGCTATCTAGCCGCCATCATACAAGCTTTGCTTAGTTTGGGGTCAGATGGTGTTGTGTGTGAATTGTCCAACAATTTTATTTTTATTTTATAACTAGCAGACTAGACACGATAAATGAGCAGACTGTTGAATTTATCATGGTCAGGTTTTTATTTAGATTATTATTAGTGTTAATAAAAAAAAACAGTATTTTATTGATTCTTTATTGACCATGTATTTTGGTGCATGGGTTCCACTCTTTAGCACGATCATTTGATGTTTGTTCGGGAGACAGCAATTGAATAATTTCTATCCATTTTGGATTACAGGTAAAAATGATAAAAGGATTGGCCGACCATTACACGATAATGACGTACATTTGTAATTGCATCTTTCCCATACATGTCATTTCAAAAACTTTCTGACAGTGTCTACACAAATACTTTTTGCGAAGTTTTAAATAATATTTTTAGTATATTTTGTAGAATTATTATTTATAACCTCTCGAAGATGTACAGCATGCATTTTTACAAATATATTTCACTAGCTGTGCCCCGTTGTTTCACCCGCGTCTATTTGAGGAAAATCCATACTAAAATATCCATTGCTGGCCACTTTATTACGTTTTACAGAACCCTAAAAATACGTAAATAAACAACAATGCATTGTTGTAGAACAAATTTGATTACTTCAAATGACACAAACTTCAAATGTAGACACGCGCCGTCACAGACTTCAGCGACCAAAGAGAATTAAAATTCACGGAACTAAAGCTCTCGAAGAGAAATATTTTTCCCCGTTTTCTTTACATTCTTCACTCATACTCCGTACCTATTGATAGTAGCGTAATGTTATATACCCTATAGCCTTCCTCGATAAATGGAGTATCCAACAAAAAAAGAATCTTTCGTATCGGTCCAGTAGTTTCCGAGATCCTAGCGTTCAAACAAACAAACAAACTCTTCAGCTTTATATTAGCCGAGTTTTCACTTCTATCGGCAGTTCCTATGACTGCCAATTTTTTTAATTTACACTAAGTATCCAAATAAAAACTTGACCTGGATAAAATCAAAAGTCTGCTCATTTATCGTCTCTAAGGCGGAACAAAGTTCGCCGGGTCAGCAGAGCTAGTGTTATAAAATATCCCTATATTTATCTATATATATATCTAACACTGTGACATGAGAATTTTAATATGTAAGTATATTTGATTTTTTGGTAAAACTGTTTTTTTGTTCTATCAAATTATTAAAAACCTCCAAAAATATCATCAAACTTCCAGTCTAGGGGTTCGTGACGTCACTTGTGGGTAAAAATCGTACCCACAAGTGACGTCAAGCGAAATTTCTAAGAATTTTCTCATTTAATAATTTCTAATTTATCTTCGTCATTTATTGTTTGTGAAACAAAATAACAAATACATGTGCAATATTTTTTACTAATCTACCTGACGAACTAATTAGTTTTTTTTAGGATTATAGCCTATTCTCAGCTTGTTTCATCCCATTTTCGTCCACTCCCTTCTATGACAGTATAAAGAATAATGTAAAAAGCGATAATGTCTAGATACGGGTAGAGTTGTCGCAAACAAAATTGTGTTAGAATTTGTTTGTTTTTAAAACATACAAAAGACATCGGCCCTGAGCCGCGCTCCTGAAATACTAACATTGTAATGTAGGCAATGCAGAAGTGCGCTTCCCGCGTCTCATCCCCAACGCCCCGCGCGATTGCCTCGTCTATACGGCTTCGTTGAATGACTGTATGATTTAATAGACTGTGCTTCTGTGATCCATCTAGGTGCAGGCCTATGCTTGTTTAAACGTGGTCTTCGATACCAATTTCGTGGTTCAGGTTTTCAAATGTTTGCTATTAGCTATTATAGTCCATTGTTTGTTTCCAGGTGGCAGGCTGGCAATATGTCGGTTCCGGCAAGTTGCGGCTGTCCCAGATGAATATCGTTAGTCAATATGACTGCATCCGGTCCAATCCTGAAGTTTATGCTAGAATTACTTCTAGCAGTACTTTTTGTGCTAAACTAGCAAATGGTGAGTTACATTTGGCAAAACCGAAATTAATATCAAAGTGCAAACTAAGACCTACTATCATAATTGAATAGAAAAAAAATAGATTAGCAGTTATAAATTCGTTGTTAGATAGCAAACAAAAAATAGAGTGTAAACATCACGGGTATGGAAAAACCTATATCACTAGAGAATAGTCTAAATTTATGATTCAAATAATAATAATAAAAAAATATCTCTGTCTGTCTCTGCTAGTCTTGTCTTTTACACCGAGTTAAATTTTATTGAGTTTTTTCCTTTTATTTTAGTTTTATAGCCAATATTTATGAACAACTTACAAGGAAAACATCAAGCAACACGAAAAATATATAAAACGAACCATATCAAACCTAAATTTCGATAAAACTACATAACATGCATTTTGACAACCGACTGACAACCAAAAATCAACAAAACCATTTATTTCCTACAAAAACAACTAAAGAAATTAATAGAATGTAACTCAATAATGATAACACGGTCGAGAGGAAAACATGAAGCGGATCCAAAAGCACGTACATCACCAGCTCTTGTTCCGTCGCCGCCGAGTTCGTCGTCGGAGGATGAAGTGTTTGTGACGCCCCCCGACATGAGCGCCTCGACGAGCGACGATGACACGACGCGGATCCCGGCGCCCACAACATCAGGACGTCGTGGCCGTCCGCCGCTGCCGGCACGCTTGGGACCTGTGAGACAATCTGCCTCGCGCCCGGCCCCCGCTACCGGTGGTGTAGTGCGTCGCATGCGATGGACTCAGCAAATGAACGAGAACTGTATGCGCGCCTATTACAGGGCTACAGATAGAGGAACCCACCTGACCGCGTACTGTGCCAAGATGCTGCTTCTGTTTCAGGCCGTCGAACCGACCGTCGCCGTTTCCGCTCAACGACTATCTGACCAAGTGAGAGCTATCCGGTGGTGCAAACTGTTGGATGACTCGGCACTTGATCGCCTACGCCTGGATGAAGAAAGTGCTCGTGCAGCTTCAGCCTCGACCCGAGATCCGCCCGCCGCGTCGTCGACCCTGACACTGAGTTCAGTGCCGATGTCAGTGGCGACACTTGCGGCGCCGGTCGATCCCGATATCGAGGAGGAAGGTTTGGCGAGTACTGGCTTATCCCTCCAGGTAAGAAAGCACTGTGGACGACGTGATCTTGCAATATATATTCACACCTAACTCTAGGACGCGCTTACCGCGTTTGCCCACACATAGACAAAATTTGGCTTTGATAGGAGCCCTGAATTCTTTGCTAGTTCCCTATCTGGAAACTAACAAAGATTTAACTGATACCCATTCTATTCTTTAATGCGGTGCTATCGCGGCGTGTCGCGTTGCACGTGTCAAGTTTCCAGACACTGGCTGTACAACGCGAACCGCCGGAAGTGTACCCGTTTGGCAAATACGAATAGAGCGGCGTATCAGTACATTCAGGATTCTATTGCAAAGCTAATCTGCTTCAGTCAGGGGAACAGTCGTCCCCGAGTGATGCGTTTCGTAACACAGGCATTTGTTGGGACTGTCATCAGTCCCCAGCACTATCTAATCAATGTTACGGAACGCATTGACTATCTGAAGCAGAAAGTTTATGCGTGGGCAAACCGTATTCGCCGCTACAGAGAGCGTGTGAACCGATATCGGCAAAATCACGACTTCCAGAGTGATCAAAGGAAGGTGTTCCGAAGCTGGGAGGGAACTACTAGTCCAAGTGTGAACAATACGCAGGTACCGGATGCCAGTGCTATGACAAACTGGCGCAGCATCTGGTCGGTGCCTGTCGAGCACACAGAGGGAACTTGGATGCGTGTTATCGAACGCGCATGTGAGTCTTTCGAACCCATGGAATCTATTTCGATAGATTTCATAGACGTTAGTTGTGCTATCCGGACAGCTCAGAACTTGAAAAGTCCTGGGCCGGACGGATTGCACATTTTCTGGATAAAGTGGTTTCGATGCTCACATGAACGTTTGGCAACACAATTCCAAGAAGCCCTCGAGACGGGTTCTCTTCCCAGTTTTATGACCATCGGAGTCACCTTCCTGCTCCATAAGTCTGGTAGTACCACGGAGCCAAAGAACTACATACCCATTACGTGCTTACCTACCATTTATAAGCTGCTTACATCCATTCTGAGAGCAAAAATTAACGCGCATATAGTCGCGAATAACGTTTTGGCCTCCTCTCAGAATGGATGTAAGATTGGGTCCCGTGGTACTAAGGAGCTGCTCCTCATTGACACGACCATTTGCCAACAAGTCAAACGAAACAAAAGAGCCCTCTCCGCTGCTTGGATTGACTATAAGAAGGCCTACGATGCGGTGCCCCATTCGTGGCTGGAAAAAGTTTTAGAGTTGTACAAAATACACCCAACTGTAAAATCTTTTCTAGGCAAATGCATGGGACAGTGGGTCACAGTCTTTCGTCAACCAGGTAGCGTAGACAGCTCGTTTGTTTCAGAGGACTTGATTAAGATTGAAAGAGGATTTTTTCAGGGAGACAGTCTGAGTTCCCTATGGTGGTGCCTACGTCTGAATCCTCTCAGCACTCTGCTGAAGGATTCAGAGTTAGGTTATCGTCTCCGTAGAGGAGGTGAGGTTATATCTCATTTGCTGTACATGGACGACCTCAAACTTTTTGCATCGAAACGCCAAGACTTGTTGGAGCTATTAAAAACCACACAGGTTTTTAGGAACGCCATCAAGAAGGAGTTCGGTGTCGACAAGTGTGCAGTCATGCATGTACAGCGAGGGAAAGTAGTAAATTCAGAGAATTTACAACTTTCCGAGACCATAACTCTCAGATCCCTCTCCAAAGACGAGACCTACAAATATCTCGGTATGTTACAGTCATTGGGTATTTCAGAAGATGACATTAAGAAATCGGTGAAGGAGCGCTTCTTTTGCCGGCTGACAAAAGTGCTTAAAAGTCTTTTGTCATAAAAAAATATATGAACAAAAAAAAAACCATGTGACGAGTATCACGTCGAGAAAATTGAATTGAAGCATACACAGACACACTACGCATCCTTTGCTGTGACCGTGCCAAGCAGCAAATACGAGTACTTCATGAGCTCTGCTAAATGGCCAAGTAGAGCTGAAGTCACTCCTTAGTTTCGACGCGGCGACCGACGGGCTACGCGCCCATCCTCAGACGCTGCGGGCAACACAACGATTAGACGTTCTCTTAGAAACGGACCTTAAGTGCGATGTTCTTGCTTTAACAGAACACTGGCTTACCGCTCCGAATCTACAATGTATCCATTTAAAAGACTATAAATTAGTGTCCAGTTTTTGTAGAAATAATATTATTCACGGCGGATCCTGTATGTTTGTAAATGAAGCACTAAAGTGTGTCGAAAACGTTGAGTTATCAGGATTGTCAGAAGAAAGATTTTGCGAAATCTCCGCAATTGACATCATAGATTTTGACATTACCATCGTTTGCATTTATCGCACGGGCCTAGCTCATGTCAGAGGTTTCCTAAGTGGCTTGGAAGGTTTGCTCGATAAGCTCTGTGAAACCGAGAAAAAAATATGATTGTCGGTGACATAAACATAAATGTCTTAGACAACACTAGCGCTGACTTTAAAAATTTGTTTGATTTACTCAACACCCATAATGTGAGCTCTATTGTAGACTTCCCCACTCGTATAACAGAAAAGTCACAAACGGCTATAGACCTTATTCTAACAAATCTACCGCGAGAACATACATCTGCGAATACAATAAAAACGCTCCTGTCAGATCATTTAGCTGCACGCGGTGTAGTGACGTTTGGTCACTCAATGCCAGTTCAGCGTACTCACCTCACACGTGATCTGTCGCAAAGCAATCGCGCAAACTTTGTTTTGTCTATCGACAGCATAGATTGGTCTGAAGTAGGTGAGAGAAACAAGACTGCTCAAGCATTTGTGGTAGCACTGATCAACATCTTAGCAAATAAGTATGATACTTGTTTCCCAATACAACGAAAACCAAATAACAAGCGTGACGCGTCGTGGGTTACACCAGACATACTAAATCTTAAATCGTTATTGTTTGACATTTCTAAATTAATTGATACATTTCCTGAGGAAGAAGACTTAAAATCTATGTTTGACAATCTCAATAAGAAATACAATTCGACTTTGAGGATGTCTAAAACAAACCATTAGAATAATATAATACACGGAAGTACGAATCCATCTAAAGCTATGTGGAGCACCGTGAACACAGAGAGGGGGAAAAATAATACCTCTAGATTGAATTTCACAGATATTGTAAAAGATTCTAACGGCAGGAAGTTTAGTTCACCAAAAGACGCAGTAAATGCTATAAACGCTCGGTTCCTAAGAAAATGCAGCTGCTACCTGTGGGGCGCCTAAAGCTGATGCTGCTATCGTTGGTAAAATTTTAGTATCAGCGCGGCAACCAACGGACCGTTCTCTCAGACTAACTAGTTTCTCGGCTGATGAGGTATTCCGCATAGTGTCCTCCGGAATACCGCCAAAAAAGTCAAAAGACATATACGGTGTGTCGATGGAGCTAATAAAACTAGCAATTTTGCCTCTTGTTTCAGTTCTCACGGTTAGCACGGTTGCCTGGAAGAAATTGCTCTGAGCAATAAGGCCGCCATTTAAAATGTCAAGCTTGTGTTCTTTGTTTCTTTTGTAATTTTTCTTTTGTGGCTTTTAATAAAGAGTTTTCTTATCTTATCTTATCTTATCTTCTCACTACATTGTTTAATAAGTGCCTTAGAGAAGGCTCGTACCCGTCGCCACTAAAAATATATAAAGTATCCCCGATATTTAAAGGCAAAGGTAAAAGGGACGACATTGATGGGTACAGACCAGTGTCGATTATACCAGCAATAGCCAAAGTGTTTGAAAATGGCTTAAGTTCGCGATTAGTGGCCTACCTAAGTGAAACCGAGGCGTTGTGTAAACAACAATACGCATACCGCGAAGGGAGGTCTACGATTTCTCTAACGCGTGAAATGGTTCGTAGCGTGTTGGCTGCTCGTGAACGCAGACAGCAAGTAGCTGTCTTGTGCTGTGACTTATCGAAGGCCTTCGATGTCGCTGACCATGAGACATTAGCTATAAAGCTGAAACACTATGGCTTAGCTGGAAAATCATACGTTATGTTGACAATGCCATGTTACGAGATGGCATGTTGATGGCATGTTTGTTGAATTGGCATGTTACGAGATCGCTCTCAAGTAGTAGATTTTGGTGATGGCGATAATAAATCAGGCCCACTGTCTTCGTCTATGGGAGTACCGCAGGGTTCGTCAGTTTCAAACAGCATGTTTTCATTACTATTGAACGATCTCCCTGACGCTATAAAGGGTGCACACATATTTATGTATGCAGATGATGTTGGTGCTATAGTAACGACCCCTTCAATAGAGGCATTAGAAGATAAATTAAATGCTGTAATCAACGGTTTAAACACATGGTTTCGTGCTAACGGTTTTCTGGTAAATTTAAAAAAGACCCGTTTTATTCACTTTTGTCTGTCGGGCCACTATACAAAATCGCTAAAAGTTGTGCTTAACGGTGTCCGGATAGAGCAGGTACAGAACACAACATTTCTAGGGTTCGAGATTGACCGCTGCATGACATGGGAACACCACATCGACAAGATGTTTGCTAAAGTAGGCAGTGCGTGCTTTGCACTAAGACGGGTATTTCGAGTGGTGAGTACGGATGTGTCTCGTGCGTGTTACTTTGCCACGGTGCATTCCTGGTTACAGTACGGCGCCGAACTATACGCGCGCGCTGCCGACTGGGAGCGTGCGTTCCGCGCCCAAAAACGTGCCGTACGTGCCATCATGGGTGTTTCGCGATGCACATCCGTCAAACCTTTTTTCAAAGAGCTTGGCATACTTACGTTACCTGCTATGTTGATCTACCAAGTGGCTGTATATGTCAGAAATAATTTGGACTCATACAACACGCGAGGAGAGAGACATTCATGCAATATACGCAACGCCGACAAGCTGGATGCTATACCACACTCTCTCACGAAGTCACGGAAGCTGACTCACAATATGGGACCGGAAGTATACAACACTCTTCCTAATTTAATTAAATCAGCCCCAAGTCTGGGTAGTTTCAGAAACAGATTAAAATGCTGGGTTATCGATCAAACATTTAATAGTTACAGCGAGTTTTTAGAGAGTGACGGTAAGGTTATGATCAAATGGTAAAAAAAATAGATTGTTCATTGTTCATTACAATAACTGTAACAAATAAATATATTTATATAGTTTGACACTTAGCTGTACGGTAATTGTTATCGTACAGTTGTTGTGTACATGTTAATTTTAAATTGTATTTTGTATGCTATTTCCTTTGTTTTTTTATTTCATTAATATTTGACGTGTAAATTGTACATTTATGAATAAAGAACTTTGACTTTGACTTTCCAACAACTATGCATTTTGACAACTGCATATCAAACGAAATTAATAAAAATGATGTAAATGAATCAAGAAATGGAGTGAAACTATTATTACAATAATGATAACGCGATTGAAAAGAAGGGAAGCGGATACGAACAACGCACGACCGTCACCAGTTCGTGTCCCGTCACCTCAGAGTACATCATCGGAGGACGAAGCCTTCATGACTTTCCGCGATACAAGTGCATCGAGTGACGAGGACACGACGCGGATCCCGGCGCCAACAAGACCTGCACGCCGTGGCCGTCCGCCGCTGCCGGCACGCTAGGGGCCTGTGAGGCATTCTGCCTCGCACCCGGCCCCCGCTACCGGTGGTGTAGTGCGTCGCATGCGATGAACTCACCAAATGAATGAGAACTGCATGCGCGCCTATATTACAGGGCTACAGAGGGAGGAACCTACCTGACTGCGTACTGTGCCTGGATGCTGCTTCTGTTTCAGGCCCTCGAACCGACCGTCGCTGTTTCCGCTCAACGACTATCTGATCAAGTGAGAGCAATCCGGCGGTGCAAACTGCTGGATGACTCGGCACTTGATCGGGTACGCCTGGAGGAAGAACGTACTCGCCCAGCTTCTGCCTCGACCCGGGATCTGCCCGCCGCGCCATCGACCCTGACACTGGCTTCAGTGCCAATGCCAGTGGCGACACTTGCGACGCGGGCGATTCCGATATCGAGGAGGGAGATTCGCCGAGTACGGGTTTAGCCGTCCAGGTAAGAGAGCAACTAAGGAGCACTCTGGACGACGTGATCTTGCAATATAGATTCACACCCAACTCTAGGCCGCGCTTACTGCGTTTGCCCACACATAGACAAAATTTGGCTTTGATGGGAGCCCTGAATACTTTGCTAGTTCCCTACCTGGAAACTAGCAATGATTTAACTGATACCCATTCTATTCTGTACTGCGGTCCTATCGCGGCGTGTCGCGTTGCACGTGTCAAGTTTCTAGACACTGACAGTACAACACGAACCGCCGGAGATCCACCCGCTTGGCAAATACGAATAGAACGGCGTATCAGTACATTCAGGACTCTTATTGCAAAGCTAATCTGCTTCAGTCAGAGGAACAGTCCCCGAGTCATGCGTTTCGTGACACAGGCTTTCGCTGGGACGGGTATCAGTTCCCAGCACTATCTAGCCAATGTTACGGAACGTATTGACTATCTGAAACAGAAAATTTATGCGTGGGCAAACCGTATTCGCCGCTACAGAGAGCATGTGAATCGATATCGGCAAAATCGCGACTTCCAGAGTGATCAAAGGAAGATGTATTGAAACTGGGAAGGAACTAGTCGACGTGTGAACGATGGGCAGCTACCGGATGCCAGCGCTATAATAAACTTCTGACGCAGCATCTGATTGATGCCTGTCGAGCATACGGAGGGAACTTGGATGCGTGTTGTCGAACGTGCGTGTGAGTCTATCGAATCCATGGAGTCTATTACGATAGACTCCGAAGACGTTAGTTGTGCTATCCGGACGGCTCAGAACTGGAAAAGTCCTGGGCCGGACGGATTGCACAACTTTTGGATAAAGTGGTTTCGATGCTCACATGAACGTTTGGCGACACAATTCCAAGAAGCCCTCGAGACGGGTTCTCTTCCCAGTTTCTTGACCACCGGAGTCACCTTCCTGCTCCATATGTCTGGTAGTACCACGGAGCCAAAGAATCACAGACCCATTACGTGCTTACCTGCCATTTATAAGCTGCTTACATCCATTCTGAGAGCAAAAATTAACGCGCATATAGTCGCAAATAACGTTTTGGCCTCCTGGCAGAAGGCATTGGGTCCCGTGGTACTAAGGAGCTACTTTTTATTGACACGACCATTAGCCAACAAGTCAAACGAAACATAGGAGCCCTCTCCGTTGCTTGGATTGACTATAAGAAGGCCTATGATGCGGTGCCCCATTCATGGCTGGTATGGGTTTTAGGGTTATACAAAATAAATCCAACCCTAAAATATTTTCTAAGCAAATGCATGAGACAGTGGGTCACAGTCCTTCGTCAACCAGCGTAGCGTAGACAGCTCGTTTGATTCGGAGGACTTGATAGAGATTGAAAGGGGCATTTTTCAGGGTGACAGTCTTAGTTCGCTGTGGTGGTGCTTAAGTCTGAATCCTCTCAGCACTCTGTTGAAGAATTCAGAGTTAGGCTATCGTTTTCGTAGGGGAGGTGAAGTTATATCTCATTTGCTGTACATGAACGACCTCAAACTTTTTGCACCGAAACGCCAAGACTTGTTGGAGCAAAAGTGTAAGTAGTAAATTCAGAGAATTTACAACTTTCCGAGACCATAACTCTCAGATCCCTCTCCGAAGACGAGACCTACAAATATCTCGGTATGTCACAGCCATTAGATATATCAGCAGATGACACAATCGGTGAAGAAGCGCTTCTTTTGCCGGCTGACAAAAGTACTTAAAAGTTTTGTCAGGCGGTAACAAAGCGCGAGCCTTCAACGGTTGGGTAATGCCACTGCTGATATACTCCTTTGGCATACTGAGATGGACTCAGACTGAGCTTGACACCCTGGACAGAAAGGTCCGTCAACTGCTCACAACACACCGCATGCTACACCCGCACTCGTCTGTTACGAGACTGTATATCCCGCGGAAATGGGGAAGTCGGGGCTTTTTAAATGCCAAGAAACTTCACAACCGCGAGGTATCCAGTCTCAGGGATTATTTCCGAAACAGCAAGCCCGGGATGCATCGTGATGTTGTGTTGTTGACAAGAGCTTCACGCCTTTTTCATTGGCAAACGAGAACTGGCGCAAACCATCGGTGCTCAGCACTGATGATCGCAAGGAAGTGTGGAAGAGCAAGGAGCTGCACGGGCGATTCTATCGGGCCCTGACGGGACCCGATGTGAATCTGCTCGCGTCAGTGAACTGGCTGCGCTTCGGGGACCTCTTCGGAGAAACCGAGGGTTTTGCCTGTGCAATTGCGGACGAAGTTATCAAGACGAACAATTACCGGAAATACATAATGAAGGACGGTACTGTCGACATTTGTCGGGCATGCCCCCGTCCAGGCGAATCTTCGTCATGTTATTTCCGGTTGTTCGCATCTTGCTAACGGCGAGTACTTGCACAGACATAACCTAGTAGCCAGGATCATCCACCAGCAGCTTGCTCTTCGATACTGCCTTGTCGAGTCCGAAGTGCCGTACTATAAATACGCACCTCTGCCAGTTCTCGAAAATGGTCGTGCGTTGCTCTACTGGGACCGCTCTATCATCACGGACAGGATCTATTGTCGCCAATAAGCCTGATATCGTGCTGGTAGACCGGTCTCAGCGCCGGGCTGTGATCGTCGATATCACCGTACCACAAGACGAGAACCTCGTGAAAGCCGAAAAGGACAAGCTTAGCAAGTACCTTGACTTGGCTCATGAGGTTACCGCCATGTGGGATGTTGATTCGACGATCATAGTCCCAATAGTCGTGTCGGCAAATGGCCTTATAGCGATAAGTCTCGACCAACATCGATAGAGACTTTCGCTAGACGGTTGGGTTAAGGGCCAGATGCAGAAGGCAGTCATCCTTGACACAGCGCGCATCGTCAGGAGGCGCATTCCTCACTCTGCAGCAATAACCACCGGTAGCTTGGGCCCTGCCCCGCTGCTGGCGGCACCCTAGTTTTTAAGTGTTTTATAATGTTTATATTTTTTTATGTTTATGTTGTTAAAAACTTAGAGATTAAGAAGATGATTAAATGAGTGAATAATAATAATAAATAAATAAAAAACTCTTTATTATAAACCACACGAAAACAAGAAAACAAGTTACTTATAAGCTAAGACACTATCGGGTGAGGCTCTCAATTGGCGGCCTTATTGCTTAAAGCAATGTCTTCCAGGCAACCTTGCACGGAAAACGGAGATTATTTAAAAGAATAACTGTTCAAAGAAAATAATATTAACTAAAAAGAAAACGGGTTCGAAGTGATCCTAACATGGATGGAGATTTCTAAGATTGAAGCCTCACTAATTTTTCTGAGTATTTATCGAAAACAAAATGTACTAGGCAACGTTTTCTAAGGCTGGGTAAAAGAAATATTGTAAGATAACTTTTTACTTGAAACATGTTTCAAGAAAAACGTATTTTAGGCCAAGTAACTTCACAAAAATTGCTCTCAAGCCCCAGTGGTTTATGGCCTAGTCTCTCTCTTTATGCCAAAGCATGCCACAAATAGATATAGACAAATGAAAAAAAACATTGGCAAAAGACAAACATTGGCAGTCATATGGACTGCCGATAGAACTGAAAACTAATAATTCAGAATTTAATAGTTCACATTGAAAACTATGCTGTTGAAACCAGAGTGGGTGGCCATGACCATGGTCATCTAAATTATCCGAGTTAATCTGAAGATTTCTTTCATTAAACGAACGTGACGCTTGAGCTCAATTCACATCCCACGAAATTTGTGTGTGGTGCGTCAAAAGCAGTTTTCAATTCAAGAATTAAAGTATAAGTCGAAAAGTTACGGCTGGCCTAGTCGGAAAAAAGGGCGACTACCGATCCGGAGCCCCCAGGTTCAAATCCCACCCCCACCACTGTCTTTTCGAAGTGTTCGGAATAGAATGACGAATGACGTAACAATATATTTTAATAAACTTGTAGAACAGGGTAACTATAATTTGAAAGCCGAGGTCGGTCAATGTTTCCAAAGTACCCGCATATTCCGTTTTAAGTTCAGTACTTTGTTGGGACAGCTCCATACGGCAGAGTGCATTGTAAGGTTGACACGACACATTACGGGCGTGTCCTTTGTGTGAGATAGTCGATTCGGGAGTCGACCGCGCGGGCGCGTATATTATAGAATAGAATAGAATATAATAATCTTTATTGACATACTTAAACATTCCATTAACATTTTTCACATAAATAAATTGTAAAATAATGAATAACAGGGCTTAGAATATGTCTCGTCAGAATATGCAGTGATACAATAATTAATCAATTCATATAATTTTTAGCTGTAAAGGGGCCGTAATAACATCTATAATTTAATTATTTAATATTTATATACAAATATAATCCATTAGATTGTGCAACAACAGCAATCCATAACAGCAGGAAGGCACAGCTCAATTAGATTTATAAAACACGATCGTCATATTTTTCACTGGTGTACTCTTGTATGCTGTACAGCGTTCTCTCCAATAGAAGTTGCCTCACTTTATTAGTAAAAGTTGTATCATTAGGGATTTTTTTAAAGCTTTCAGGCAAATTGTTATACAAGATACGCCCCATCTGTAGTGGTGACTTTTTTGCAATAGTTAACCTACAAGGTCCTATTGGTTCTAAAACGGTTCTTTTTAGTCCCGATCTCCGATCTTGCTTCTCTACAGTAACAAATTTATTGAGATTGTACCTAGTGTACTTTATGACTTCTAATATGTAGCATGCAACAGATGTAAGTATTTTAAAATTTTTAAAATGTTCCCTGCAACTTTCCTTAAATTTAGCACCGGCCAATACTCTTACAGCTCTTTTCTGCATTTTGAGGACTCTTTGAAAGTCTGTAGAGCATCCCCAGAAGATTATGCCATAAGTCATTATAGAGTGAACATATGAGTAATAGATTTCTTTCAAACTTCCTGGTGACGTTACAAATTTCAACTGCTTAAGAACGTATACACCCTTTGCCATTTTTTTAGAAGTTGTATTTATGTGGCTTTTCCATGATAAAGCTGAATCAATTTCAAAACCCAACAGCTTTACATTATTAGTGGGCGTGATTACCGTCCCATCTGGCAAGTTAACAGAAATCTTGGTTTGAGTTGCTGTTTTTGAATTGAAATACATAATATTAGTCTTGTCTGTATTAAGATTAAGTCCATTGTTTTTAAACCACTCATTAAATTTGGAAATTGCAACTTTAAGTTTATCTTGTAGCTCTGCTTCAGTAACTGCCGATAATATTAGTGTAGTATCATCTGCGTATTGGATGATCCTACCACCTATATCTAGCATAGATATGTCATTAACAAAATAAATAAACAACGTGTTTCCTAATGATGATCCTTGGGGGACTCCAATATTTGTAGATAGAGCGTTGGATCGTTGTTGTTTGTCATTGATTTTTACATCCACTGTTTGATATCTATTTGTTAAAAAGGATTTTATAAGTTCTAATCTTTGGCTCGTGACTCCGTAAATCATAAGCTTCTTTAACAAAAGCTCATGATTCACGGAATCAAAAGCTTTTGATAGGTCGAGAAATATAGCAGCTACCTTATTTTTACCATCCATATTCTCAATGACATTCTTCGTGAAATCATGTATAGCGGTTACTGTTGACCGACCACTCCTATAAGCATGCTGAGACCGTGAAATCAATTTGTGTCGAATCAAGTGTGTCATGAGGTTTTCCGACATCACCGATTCGATTAGTTTCGAAAAAGTAGGGACGATAGTAATAGGTCCAAAACTTTTTACGCATGATGTATCTCCCTTACCCTTGTATAGAGGGGTAAGTCGGGATTTCTTTAAAAAATCAGGGTAGTACTCTGATTGTAAAATTTTGTTAGTTAAAAAAGTGAAATGGTCGCATAAATACTCCAATATACAAAACAAAACTTTGCCAGATATACCGTATAGGTCTTTGGTATCTGACATTTTTATTTTCTTTTTCGCAAGCAACATTAACATCGAACAAGATACAATTTCAAACTTAAACTCTTCCCTTACTTCGACTCTGCCTTCGAGAAATTTCAATGATTGGGAAATATCAGGAGATGAAGTCTGACATAGACTGTTGGCAATGGACACAAAAAACCCATTAATGTATTCTGCTATTTTTTCTTGGGGTACAAATGAATTAGTAGAGCTATCTACGAGGTTCCAATTCCATTTTTTTTATATGTTTGTTTGTCTCTTCTTTAATAACATTCCATATTTCTTTTTTAGGGTTTTTGGAGCTCATTACGCGATTTTGAACGTAAGCTTCTTTATTTGTTTTGATTTTAAAATCCCTAGTATTTATCTTTCGTTTTATGATTGTTTCTGATAATTGAGGGAACTGACGTTTTAACTGATGCAGGTCATGGATTTCTTGCTGTAATTTTATTATTTCATTACAGATCCATGGACATCGATGCTGAAGTTTGGTTTTCGTTTTTGTCATAGGAAAGAAAATGTCAAAGTTTCTAAGAAATTTCATGACAAAATTACTGAAAGTATTTAAATCATACGCCTCAAAGATATCATCCCAATCATATGCGAGCATTGCGTTGCAAAATTCCATTATTTTAAACTCACTAAAAAAGCGTTTTTCAACGAAATTATACCTCTGTACACTGTTATCCTGAAACTTTACATTAATAAACTGAGCATCGTGATCGGACACCGCAGTGGCCAAAGGAAAAATATCAAGATCTGTAGATTGAACGTTTGTTACTACACAGTCGACTGAAGTCTTGCAATTGTTTTCGTATCTTGTTGGAAAATCAACAGCATTTCGGTAACCGCATGGTTGCAGTATGTCATTAACTTTTGTTCTATTTGACGACTGTACTAGAAAATTGATGTTCCAGTCACCGGTCAAAATCACACTTCTATTAGAGAGACTGCCCAGCAAGTCAAATAATTTCTTTATTGCATTAGCAAATATTTTAAAGTTACCATTACCAGTCCTGTACATGCCTACTATTACAAACTTCTTTGAGTGCACATTTATCTCCACAGACGCAAACTCACAGTGAAATTCTACAGACAAGTCATCCACTTTCTTAAGTGCTTTAAATGTCAAATTATCACTCACGAAAATTGATACGCCTCCGTGGACACGTTTTCTCCTAATAAAATGGTTTGCATGGTTATAACCCTGCATCACAATGTTGTTAACATTGGTTTCAGTAAGCCACGTCTCTGATAGTACTAGAATATGTGGCTTGTGTGTTTCGATGACTGCTTGTAGGATCAATGTTTTTCTGTTATTAAGAGATCTGACGTTTTGGTGAATGATTTTTAGGATTTCACTATTTAAGTTGTGGATATCATTGCTGTTTCCTTGTCTAAAAAAATCCCCTGAGAGTTATTTACTGTTTCTAATGACAAATGTTGACAATTGTTATGACTACTCAGTCCTGTTAAATAAATAAGATTTTTATTACGAGATATGTCAATTTCAAAATTTCTTACTATAACCTTACAAATAAATTTAATAAAAGTTTTAGAAAGTACATTTCTAGTAGTAAAAAATGATTTTTCAAATAAATTCACATCAATGATTGACAAGTGTGGTGATTGTTTAGCTAGTTTATACAAATATCTGTTAATATAAAACTTTTTAGCATTGTTTGAGTCATCATTCACCTTGCTATAGTTATATGGAAGAGTTGAGACTTGAAGTCTTAAATTCATACGTGAGCATAAGTCTATTAGATCCATAATATTTGTCAATTTATAATTAGCAAGGTTGGAAGATATTACAATTATTTCATCGTTTTCAACCATGCTTTTTGTTGCACCATTAACATTTTTAATTACTTCCTCTAGAGTAGCATTAGGTTTACAAAGAGAAACGACATCGATACCATCGGAAATATGGTTAGTAAGATGTTCAGCTAGGGATTTTCCAAGCTGGTCACACAAGATTAGTATCTGTTTCTGGCCTGGAACTTTAAGCTTTTCCGTGTTCTCATGGTGTGTCAGAGAGATGGGTGAGATTGGACATGACAAAGTTGGAGAGTTTTTTTGATTTTTGATCTTATTTATATTCTCTGCTGTAACGTCTGTAACTTGAAAGTGTCGATATGTTTTTTGTGTAATATCCTCGGATGTATCTGTCCGGGAAAATAAATCTTCTACGGGTAAAATTTCTGTTGTTATGGAATTTTCGTGATTGATGTTCATACTTTTAAAAGTTAAGCACTCATTTTGTAAAACCAGAATTTGTTCCTGTAATGTATGTATTTGTTCATTAAGATCGTTGGTTTTGTTATAACATTCTAGCTCTGTCTTTTTCTGAAGTGTTTCAAAGAGGGTGGCGTTCTTCTCATGCATTTGAATTATTTTTAACGCATTTTCGTATTCATTTAAATCATTTATTCTACTTTCGGTCAAGTTTTTGAGGTCGCTATTTTCTGATGTTTTTTCTAAAATTTCAGCTTCCTTTTCGACGAGTTTTGCTTTCAATTGAACTATTTGATTAGTAAGCCGTTTAAATTCCTCAGCACACTCCTCTTGTTCCGCCAATAATTTAATATTTAATTGTTGGGTTCTTTCTAGATCGATAGTAAGAAGTTTTATACGGCGTTGGGCTTCGGCCAGTGTTTGACTTCTTGTTTGAGCCATTATAATTAACTATATTATTAGCAGGATTTTAAAGAAAATGTCCAATATTATATTATTACAAGTCCAGTATATCATATATGTATAATATGTAATTTGTTATCACTATTAGTTCATTATTTCATATATCTCTAATTCATTGATTTATTATTAGGATAATTTCAGTATATTGTATACATATTATATTATTTCTAGTTTGTGTAGTTACAATTCAGTGGGTTTTACGAAAATGTTCCGACTATGATATTATCTGTATTTCATAGACAAGTCGTAACGTCTGTAGGCGACCTTATTTATTACTTTTTTATTTTTTCTTACAAAATGTCACTGTCATACGTCAACTGTTAGGTGTCAGTTCATGCGGTTGTCTGAGATGTCATGTCAGTGCAAATAGATTTTTCTCAAAAAAGTAATCAAATGTTGGTACCCTATTTATAAATTGTATGACTAATTAATTTCAAGTACGTGTTCAAAATACAATAACGGCCCAAATCTGTCGTCAATATGAGTGTTTGGAGCCTTGTGTATTATGGAAAAGTAACTATTGTTTCTCAGCTTTAGTGTGCTTGTCGTTATCGTTATCAAAGTGCTAGGGTTTATTTTCTTGGTGTTTTAGTGGTAAAAATTACCAGTGCTCAGACACTCATACGTTTAACAACAATGGAAATGAAGAGTCTTTGACGAATTGTTAAATTACAGCGTTTGTTTATCTCACCAGCGTCCGTGTGCCGTGCAAATATTTGGAGGTTACTTTTTGCACTATTTACAGCCCTTTTATTTTAGAAAACACTGAATTTAACATTATTTTCGAATATAAAAACACAGAGCTCTGAAAATTGCTGTTAACACGACTGGTGTTGCCAGTGAATATAATTGTCGCATACGCAATTGCACCGGGTGCACGTGTTTGCTGTTTACCTTAGGTCAGGGACCTTCGCGAGGACGCGATAATTGTGATACTTGTGGTGAAAGACGCCGGGCGTCGATAGTGAACTTTGGTTTGACGGGTTCGAGGACCGAACCTGACGTGGAACGAGCGAGGGCGCTTCCAGGCCCTATCAGGACGGTGCCTACCAGAGCCACGTCCACGGACAACCTGACAAGTATCGTACATATATTTAAGTTTATATTATAACCATCAGACACGGGGAACGGGGCTAGATTCGAGGGAATTTAGGTTTCACACACCTTAATCTGAGGAAACAGGTTAGGCAAGGTACCGTGTCCTATTTATCTATAGTTTTTAGTGTTAGAAAACGTTCCCAGTCGTTATACTGGGTGGTAGCAGAGTTTAGGTATAAGTAAATCATCTCGGGTAACCACTACCGTTCAGATCGCGGCGGATTCCCAGGCTGAACGGCAGTTTATCCAAAACACGAAGTCATGTGCGTAATGCTTAAAATGGTGAAGGAAAATCGTCGTAAGGAAACCGACACATTCTTAGAATCTTACGAGGACATGCGTCATTCACCAACCCGCACTGGGTCAGCGTGGTGGATTCTCTTCTTGACTCTCTTCTTGCGAGAGAAGGCCCGTGTCCCAGCAGTGGGAACATTTAGTAGGCTGCTTATGATTATTATGCTTATAAGTTGATTATATGAATTTCTACCCTACTTTCATACAAATGTTTTTCATTCTGCTCAGAAACTATGGCGACCTCCTGCCTCGGCGTTTCGGGAAATGGCTTAATGATCCGCATCAACGGTGCATGGCATATTCACGGGCTAGCCTCTTCGTCTGTAAGTTCCGGAAATACAAAAGACTGTGACCTTAAAGAGTACATGGTGTTTACTGATATCGCTAAGTTCCTGCCCTGGATCAATCTTATCATTGAACCATATTAAATAGCTGTTAATTTATTTTATTACAGAACTGCTCGTTTATCTTGACCGTGTTTTTTTTCGAGTACTTATCCTTTCTCCATATCCCGAAATTATCTCAGTTGTTCTGATAAAAAGCTGTAGGAATTTGCCTGTCACTAAAAGATTTTTTTCATCCCACCAGCTCGGAAAGAGTACTTTTGCTCCTCGATATCAGGGCGCAAAAGTCGTTTTTACCCTCTAGAGGTTAAAGTAAATTTGAATTTAGAACATCGTGTTTACTGAGGTTTTGAATTCAAAACATAATTTAACCTATTTATTTCTACCTCCTTGGTGCCGAATCCATCATACATTTATTTTTAATTTGTTAAAAACTCATACTCGGAACCTCTTTGGTGTACTTTTTTTTAAATGCTTTGCGCGCAATTTTCTTTTCACGTATGGAGGATAGAGGTAAAGAATGTTATTTCAAATGGCAAAACATTTTGAAATGCTATGAATGAATCAATTGTAATCGAATTGATGTATGCTGAGTTGCCCAGTTAAATAATTAAATATTATTGACTACTAAAATAGTAACTAATAGATAATTTCAACTACTTGTGCAGTACAAAATAATGTAGTAAATATAACATCAAATAAATAATTACTATTTTGAGAAAACATGTAGGTACAATATATTTTGAAGTCAAAATTTCTTTTGGCGCACCAAAGACAGATTTTTCGTGGGCTGTCAATTTAATTCTAGCGTCACGCTCGGGAATGATAAGAAATCTTCGGGTAAATTCGGGACCATAGCCAATGGGCATCTAGAAATGCCTCAGCCTTTCCCATTGGCCATTTAAAAATGTGTCAGCATTTCTAGATGGCCATGTTCATAGCCACGCCCTCCGGTTTCACACGCGTAGTTTCCAAAGTAAAAATCAAATTCTGAGTTATAAGTTACCATTTCTATCGGCAGTGCCTATGACTGCCAATTTTTTTTTTCATGAATTCTGAATAGTACCTTTATTAATTTCCTTTAAAATGTACCCTGATGCAAATTTAGCGCTACTATAATTCAATGCATTTGGGCGGACACTTTTTCATGTACACATGAAACTCCTTACCTCAATCGGTCAACTCTCCATATTTTCACATCATATTGTTATTGTTAAAACCATGGCTAAATAAACTTAAGTTTAAAACGTATAAAATTGAATACAAGTGAAAAACCGAAATACCATAATAAAAAATGTGTGCGCTTAAAACCGCAAGGCAGAAGTGAAAACTAAAATAAGAAATACTTAACTATATAAAGACTACTAAATAATTTTAATTTAAAACTTTTACGGCTGAATGATTAGTATCCATGGCCAAGAATAAATTTAAAAAAAATAATTACGCGGGTCGAAAATGCTGTTTGACTCTCAAGTTTTTAGTGTTTGCTATTTAGTTATGTCATATTTATGTATTTCGCTAAAAATGCATAAAAAAATATGTTGTGTTATAGTGTATTTGTGTAAGCACCTTCTTATGGAAATGGGTATCATTTTGTGTGTTTACGTAGTGTAAGTGCTGTGATAAAATATTACAACCATAACTTTTTAGCAATGGACGTGAAATGCAAATTTAACATTTCGTGACAGGTTCAATTGATGTGGTAAGTACCTAGAAGTTAATGTCGTGATAAAAAAGTTTAAAAATTCGCCAGTTTTAGCGAGAAAGTCGCTAAGGTGTCAGTCAACACTGGTAGTGAGCAGCGAGAGAGAGTAAGAGTATGTATTGTCCCATGTCCTCCTCTAACAATTATCTTTCTCGGTCTGGCACGTTTGTTGACCACATTATCTTTCTCGCTCTAGCATCCCGAGTTTACCCGAAATTTCTTATCATATCCGAGCGTGATGATCACGTGATCATGAGTCCATTTCACAGCCCACGAAAATTCTGTCTATAACGCGCCTAAAGAAGTTTTCACTTCAATAAGTGATTCTAGCGACCAAGAAGTTTATTTAACGCCAACAAAATCAACTGAAACTGAAAATGCGCAAAGCGTTTAGTAATTTCCTCGCTAGGGGGGGATGAAAAATTACGTGTTACACTCGAGTGCAAAGATTTTTCACCTTGTGCCCTTTTGATTCCCTTGCTACGCTCAGGATTCTAATTTTTGAATCCCTCGCTACGCTCGTGATTCAACTTTAGAATCCTTCGCTTGCTCGGTCATCAAAATTGAGCACGCGGTTAAAAAGCCAAGCACTCTTGTACAACAAATAACTATTTTGCGTTTTATATTACCTATTGTAAGGTATAAAGTTAGGTAGAAAGGTGGAGGTGTCAACTCGTTAAAGTTGTGTACCTACTCAATCCCTTTTAGACTACAGGCCCGTGAACAAAATTTACGGGTCAAATGAACCAGCAGGAGACTTATGTAGGATGATAGAAGGGTATAAAGTAATAAGATTCAGCACTATGCCGTCACTTGTAAGCTGTCCAACTGAGTGCAATTGAAGAGGGGGGGTTGCAATTCTCGATTATTTCTTCTTGTCGCATGATTTTTGTACGGCGTTGCGGAATAATAGATTAAAAGAGGTATTGAAACTATAAAAATTATAAATGTTAACTTTTTAATTATTAGTTTGCCGGCAAAATTTACAGAGTACGAGTAATTTATAGAGCAAATTTGGTCATTTGATTAAGTACGGCATTGGTTCCATACAGTTTCAATACCTCTTCTAATCCATTATTTCGCAATGCCGTACAAAAATCATGCGACAAGGAGAAATGGTAGAGGGTTGCAACCCCCCCTCTTCAATCACACTCAGTTGGACAGCTTACAAGTGACGGCATAGTGCTGAATCTTAATACTTTACACCCTTCTATCATCCTACATAGGTCTCCTGGTGGTTCATTTGACCCGTAAATTTTGTTCACGGGCCTGTAGTCTATTTAGATAATGTACTAATAAAAGTAAAAAAAGTAAAAAGTATAACAAATAAAAGGACAGCTTTCAAACATTTATTTTTAACCTTAAAATGATATAATAATAATGGGTAAAGAGGGTCAGGGCTTTGATCGTTGTGGTACTGCTACTTAAAGTCTAAATAAATACAACATTTTTTTTTAATTCTATTCAAACACCGACTGTGAGTCCAAATAACTAAACTAAACGTGGAAGCTCAACATCTATATCCCACCAGGATAACAATTAAGTTGAAAACGGTGAATTTTGAATACATTAAACCACACCTTACAGCATCTCACATCTAAAATTATTGTGGTAAGAATTTAATATTTGTCTACAATTTCCTCAGGGTTCGAGAAGAATATCATAATACCATCAAACTGTATTGATCACTTTATGTTAAAAATAAACAAGTTAAAAACTACTGCAACTATTGCTGTTGTACAAACAACTATTACCGATCATTACTCATTGATCTTGTGTCTGTCGAAACTAAAAAATGTAGTAATTACAAACAAACTGAAAAAAAGGATTGATTTTGAATGTGCCTTAAGTTACTTAAAAGAAAATAAACTTTCTGATTTACTGGATTGTCAAAATCCTAGTATTTTAACAAATGTTTTTATAAAAACTTTGATGGATTCCATAAAAGCTAGTACGAAGATTACTGAAATACCTAGCAGTAAAAGAATCATTAAGCCATGGATTACTAGTGGTATTTGTCGTTGTATTAAACATAGAAATAAATTACAAAATAACCTAAAAGCTGATCCTCACAATGATATTCTTAAAATTACATATAAAAAATATAGAAATTTTTGCAATAATTTGATTAAAAAACTAAAAAGAAATTATGAAAAAGAGTTAATACAAAATTCTGTTAGCGACAATAAGTCACTTTGGAAAAATATTAAACATATAACGTATAACAGTAAAAATTGTAATAATAACACGGAACTATTGGGGATGAAATCCACACAAAAAGACTCAGTAAATTTTATTAATGATTATTTTTCCAACATAGGCAAGACACTAGCGCAACAAATCAGTCCAACTGAGTGCATGAACACAGTGAAGCATCAGTTAAATTCTTTCTTTTTAACAGAAAAGAGTGAAGATGAAGTATCTAGAATGCTGATGAGTCTCAAATCTGATAGCTCTCCAGGTTGGGATGGTATATCAGCCCGGTTTCTAAAAGCAATCAAAAGCGAAGCTGTACCAATTTTAACCCATCTTACAAATCTTTGTTTCAGTACTGGTGTCTTTCCTACTCCTTTAAAACAGTCTATTATTATTCCGGTTCATAAGGGTGGGGATGTCAATGATATCAATAACTATCGACCTATATCATTATTGCCCTCTTTTTCAAAAATAATTGAAAAAATAATCAATGTAAGACTTCTTAATTATTTGGAATCGTTTACAATACTATCACCACATCAATTTGGTTTCCGTAAACATAAATCAACAGAAGATGCAATAACTGCCCTAACTTCTATTGTAATAGATAAATTAGACAAAGGAAATAAATGCCTAGCGGTATTTTTGGACCTGAAAAAGGCATTTGATACGGTGTCCATCCCAATCCTTGTGAACAAACTGGAATCAGTCGGAATTAGAGGCGCTCCACTACAACTACTCAAAGATTATCTATCAGACAGAAAACAAAGAGTAAAAATAGACCAATTTTACAGCAATGATTCTGATACAGCTTGTGGCGTTCCTCAGGGTAGCGTTTTGGGTCCGACGTTGTTTTTAATATATATTAACGATCTATATAACTTAAATCTTAAAAATGCCAACTTTTTTTCCTATGCAGATGATACTGCCATTGTATTCTCAGATAAATCGTGGCATGCAGTTAAAAGTTGCGTAGAATCTAGCTTATTTCACATTGATGCTTGGCTTAAAAATAACCTCTTAACACTAAATACTAGTAAAACTAATTACATATGTTTTAGTATAACAAACCGTACCCAACCTAAATCTGATTTCAACCTCAAAGTTCATGCATGCAATAATACAATTAATGTCGACTGTAGATGCCCCGTTATAAACAAGGTTTCAAAAACGAAGTATTTAGGTATTATTATAGATTACAGATTGTCTTGGTATGATCATCTTGAGCAAGTGTCAAACCGAATTAGGAAATTGATATGGATTTTTAAATCACTTAGACATGTCGTCCCAAAGAGCAATGCGGTATGTAGTCGTAATTTATTAAATGAAATATATGTCGCACTTGCTCAATCTATTCTTACATACTGCATTCCAATATGGGGAGGCGCAGCTAAGACTAAATTTATAGCAGTCGAACGAGCTCAAAGATTATTAATCAAGGTCATGTATTTTAAAAATATTAGACACTCTACAGAGAGTATTTACTCACTTAGTGGTCTATTGTCCGTTAGAAAACTGTATTTGTTACATGTTACTTTAAAGAAACATAAAAGCCTACCTTTTATTGCCAGTCTTCAGGACCAAACGGGAAGGAGAAAGATGGTAGTTGCGCCTGTTCCTAAAGTCAAAAGTGAATTCGCTAGCAATCAGTATAGTTCGGTTTCATCGAGATTTTATAACAAGTTAAACAAGGACTTAGACTTATATCCAAAACTTCTTCGTCAATGTAAGAGGACTGTGATCATGTGGTTATCGCCCATTAATTATGAAAACATTGAACTGATTTTGAAGAGTCTTTAACAACACAGTCACACACACACACAACTTCACACACTCACTCGCATACACACAACCTCTCTCTCTCTCACACACACACATACACTCACGCGCACGCACACACTCACTTTCTCACAACCGCAAGATGATTTTAAATTGTATTTTTAGATGTAGAAGAGCAGGAATTCTCAAAACAGGCGTTTTTGCTTAAAGAGAATTTCTGGTTATATTATATAAGTTACTTTTGTATTTTGTTACTGAAATAAAACTTTTTGATTTTGATTTTTTTTTTGATACCACATCCAAGATTCATGAGTCCGGTAAGGTAAATAGAAAAGTTATAAAGTTTTTCTGTCTATTTGTCATCTGATTTCCTTATTGTTATTTTTCCTATCTGACATTTTAATGTTTATTATTTATAATATATCTCGGCGCGTCTCAAATATGGTAACACCGAGAAGTGACGATTTTCGACGTCACTAGCGAAGCGTCGTGTCTATGACTAGCTTCATTTTTAAACTTTAATAACGTTATAAACAACAATCAGTTTGGTTTTCAAAAAGGGAAAAATACATCACTAGCCATATTTAAAATGTTAAATGAAGCGTGGAAACAATTAAATCACAGCAAAACCGGTGTAGCGTTGTTACTTGACATGTCCACCTGTAACCTATGTTTCTTAATCCAGGCTGACTCCATAGGTACCAAATTTTACTAAAATCGCTTCAGCCGTTTAGACGTGAAGATGAAACAACTCACAAACTTTCGCCCTTATAATATTATTGTAATAGTGTGATTAATATTATAAATGTCTAATGTTTGTTGCTCAATCATGTCGTGACGTCTGAACAGATCGGGCACAAATTTGGAATATGATAAATAGGAGAAAAATAACGAGAACCACGAGCCACGCGGGAAAAACCGTGGGGCGCTGCTAGTTTATGATATTCATCAACATCATCAACAGCCCACTAAACGTTCCCACTGCTGGGACTCGGGGCCTTCTCTCGCAAGGAGAGAGTTAAGGCCATAATCCACCACGCTGGCCCAGTGCGGGTTGGCGGATGACACATGACTTCGAAAGATTCTAGGTACATGTCGGTTTCCTCACGATGTTTTCCTTCACCGTTTTAAGTTAGCGGCATTACGCATGCCGTTTATGATATTAGTGGGATGTAATTGGAATGACTGTGCCTTGAAAATTCAAAGGAGTTTTGTCGTGAGCACTTCGGCCGATAACAGTAACTCTTCGACGTCAGTGTTGCAAATATCCATAGACGGCTGTACTACTTTCAATCTCATCATGTTTGCCTCTTTATTAACAAGAACAAAATTAAACATTTTGATTTACCCCCGACTGGCTTGAATTTGATATTTGTCATAGCATAATTTAGTATTCTACTAGTTTCAAGCCCATTCATTTAATAGCCATATTGAGGAAGGTCATGCAGAAATATTTTATCCGCCGTTTTGTGGCGGCAGCGATCTTGAATCAATTTTAACCAAACATAGCTAAGAACATAGATCGTAGAACCCAAGATGGGCCCTCCTAAACTTCAGGGCGCACGCAATCATGTTAACGTTGGGAAGAGTGAGCTCACTCTTTCCGTTCTAGTCGGTTACAGGACGCGGTGGACGCCGGACGATTTTACCTATGATTATTCGTTGTTAACAACTAAAATAAGTAGAACCACAGCAAATCTCGCCGCTAGCGATTAAAGGGGTCAATTATAAAGGTTGTTTGTAAACCAGAGACCTTACGATACACACAGAGACGCAGTTTATTACCAATTTCAAGGTGCTCAGGGCACATCTATTGATTTATATCGATGGCTAAGAACAAAGAACCACCGCACGAAAACTACCTTTAAAAAAACGCATTGAAATCGGTCCATCCGTTTGAGATCTACGGTGCCACTGACACACACACACACACACACACACACAGAGAGAGAGAGAGACAGTAATCGACGTCAAACTTATAACATGCCTCTTTTTGGTCGGGGTTGGTTTTGGTTGCACAATACTACTTGGCGATAAAATAACTGGCAAAGGTGTGGTATTTCCCCAGACGTGTCCTACTACTACTAGTATTAGGTACTACTTGTTTATCATTCAAATATCGACGAATCTTATAATTTTATTCCATACTTACAACATCCCGCGGTTGCACCCGCGTCTTCCAAATATCGTGAATTTGTTTTGGGGATAAAAGTATCCTATGTCCACGCTATAATCTATCTCTGAGCCAAATAAAACTGGTCACAATCACAAACTCTCTACTAGGCTGTTAGTTGTTATGTGTCGGGGAAGTCGTAGTTCAAACAGACAAGGACAACTAAACATCAGACTCATAGACAAGAACAATACAAAATACAATATAAATACAAAAAAGTGTATTTCTTATTAAACATGTAACAGGTTGCTTATGTTAATTATTCTAATAACTTTGGTACATAGGTATGTTCAGTTAAAAACAAACAGATACTAGTGACGCCTGCACTAGGAAAGACCTGTATCGCAGGGTCACACTAAAGACGCTTACTAATCTAATGTATGGTGCGGAGATATCATGTTTACCTATCAGTGATAATTAGTACAATTTATTACAAATCTAAATATAAAAAAAAAGTAATGTAAAATAAGAAAGTATGGAAGTTAAAGGCAAATGCCACATAAAACAAGAAAAATAAATAAATCAGTCGTTGTAATGTATGTATAATTATGTACGTATATGTATAAGTATGTATTGTATGTATATGTATGTATTGTATGTATAATATGTATGTATGTATAGGTATGTATGACATGTATGTACCTAATGGTGAAGAGAGTATCAGCTTGTACAAATGTGTATATGTTAGTGTGTGATAGTGAGTTATTCGAACCGGCATTTTTATTTAAACAAAAATTTTTAGCAAGGACTCTGTTTCGGCATTGGTAAGAGAGTGCAGGTAGGAAAATACCAAGCATTTGCATTCTCTGTAGCTTGTATTTTGAATTTGGCAATTTTGATTGATCAAGTTGTAGATGTATGGGAATCTGAAATTAGGAAAACGCTGTGCGAAAGCAGTTTTAACTCTAGGTTCAATAGCACGAGGAAGTCTTCTTTTTTCTGAACCTTCGACTTCCTTAAGGCTGAGCTGTTTGCGATGAACGGCCAAAGTCACCTTTTGAATGTGTAGTAGGGTTGCTGAGGATTCCTCTTCCGCTTCCTCATAATGCGGAAGTTCCGCAATATTTTGGGTTCCTCAACCGTTACCGCATCCTCATAAATAAAAAAAAAAATCCTCTTCCGCTATCGCTTCCTCAAAATTTAAGAGGAATTTATGAGGAATTTCACTGCGCATGGACGTCGCATATCCATGGCAACGCATCGCGATGCCGGGCCGAACGGGCGAGCGAGACTTCCCCTAGAATGGTTCAGATTCATATTTTGGTCCACTAGAAAATGCTTTTTTATGCATGTATGTACCTAGTTATGTACATACAGGACAGCGCCTTTAGGTTTGGGTCCGGTAGTATTTTTAATTTCCTATCATCCTCTTCCTCATCCGCTTCCTCTTCCGCTTCCTCATCCGCATCCTCTTCTTCAAAAAATATCCTCTTCCTCATCCGCATCCTCTAAATATGCGCGTGACAATTCCTCTTCCTCCTCCTCTTCCTCATAATCACTTCCTCAATAACCCTAATGTGTAGTTGACGAACGCTTAAAACTCTTGCCTCGGCAAATAGATCCGTCATGGGATACCGATATGGAAGTTTGAGCATAACTTTGAGCACAGCTCGTTGGGCTCTCTCTATCTCCAGCATGGACGTAACGCCGGCCCCACCCCACACTGATAAGCAGTATGTTAAGATCGATTCGCACAAAGCCTTATATACCATTCGAAGTACTCGTTCATTTGCAGAGTTCCGTAGATTTTTCATCACGTGAATAAGTTTGCGAACCCTTGTACCCAGGTTTGAGATATGTCGCTTGAATGACAGCTGTTCGTCGATTACAACGCCTAAATAAAACACAGTCGCTGAACGAGAGATCGTTTCACAGCTTGCTAGGTTACAGGAGTGAATTTTGATACAGTGCGATTTATACGGTTCTGTAGTTTTAGTTTTATAAAAACACAGATACTTTGTTTTTTCGAGGTTCAATGTTAGTAAATTTTTATCCAGCCATCGTTTTATTAGGGTCATCCCGGATTCAGCGCTACTAAAGACTTCTTTCCACGTATTACCTCGAAATAGTGCGACAGTGTCATCAGCGTAACAGATAAGATTTAGTACAGTGGTGCAGCAAGCAGAGTGAAGATCATTTATGTATATATTAAACAAAGTAGGGCCCAGCACGCTGCCCTGTGGCACACCGAAGTCAATTGGTAAAGAACTCCCAATCTCATCACCTATTACAACACATTGCTTTCTACCGCAAAGATAACTTTGAAACCATTTTGTAACGTTCCTAGTTGCCCTACAATACCTAAATCTAGGGAGATATAAATAAGACAACTAGTAAGTTGACAAACGATAATATATATTTAGGAAAAACAGAAAAAGTTAACTGAATAAAAATTTAGAAGCAAGTTTAAAATAAAGTAAAGGAAAAGTTTAGTAAATTAGAAATCTACTCAGGTCGCCGGTCGGGGTAAGGTACATTCATGAACCGAGACACGTTGTTTATCCGTAGGAGAAGATACACTGGCCTTGAAATTGCAATCTGTCGCGAGCAGTGGGGTCGGATCCGTTGGTGGTGAGGCGTCCCCGAAGTAGGCAGATGTAGGGCACGAGACAAGTGGAAGTAGGGCACGAGACAAGTGGCGTTATCTGAAGGGTCCCGCTTCGGTAGGGAAACGGGAGTGACGTCCGTACTTGCCGTGCAGTTGGACCCTGGAAGTTCATAATTTTGGACGTCTATGAATATGCCCAGATTCATTGTTTGACTGCCACATTTATTCCAACCGCGCAAAGCAAAAACAATTACCAATGGTATCTAATGCAGTGAATAGTATCTTAGGATGAGGGCAGTCAAACTTGTACAATGATTTTATGACAAATACAATCAAAAGCATGAAGAAATACTATCTAGGTTCTAGGTACATACAAATATAATGTTCAATAAAAAGTACAAGTGGGTACCTAAGTAACGAATTATAAAATTGATTTTACTAGTTTATTCTTTGAACTCAAGCTGTTAAGGATATTATGATTTCAGAGAATAAAGAAAATGATTATTAGAAATATATAAAAGGAATTGACTGACAGTAACTAAGAAATCTGAACATAATATTTGAATGTACTCACGTCATGATAACTAGCTTATGCACGATAGGATTTATAGAAACACTTACCCAGTTTGGGGTATAACGAATCACAGTAAATTAAACACTCGTTAGCGGTAATTTTGCACAATTACATCTAGTGTAGTGCAATCAACAATCAAGTAGATTTGTCAGCTAGATCAAGAGTGATATAAGTAATCGCGCGAGGCAGCTTCACTTCGTAGAATGTCACGCAAAGTCATGCGCGGCCGGGCGACCGGTAGTCATTCGGCGCGAACCGTTCTCATTGGTCAACCCGCGCGACATTTTAAAGTTGATTTACGAAGACTGATTGCAATTATAAATTAGTGGCTAATAATAAGAAACATAATTATGTTTAAGAAGTAACAACCGTTACAATTTCAAGGGCAGACCTCTCATTCCCGCAAGTTCAAGTTTTTTTATTAGAATAGGCTTCGAAATAGTGTCAAAGGCCCTTGCAAGGTCCAAAAACACACCAACAGCTTTTTGGCCACTGTCCAGGGTTGACGCTACTTCCCTGGTCAAAATTTCTACCGCATCCTCTGTCGATTTTCCTTGCCTGAAACCAAACTGATTTTTCGATAATAGGTTAATCCTCTCTAGATAACCAACAAGACGAATATTAACAATTTTTTCGAGTAGTTTGGAGAATGTGGCCAAAAGTGATATAGGTCTAGTACTTCAATTTCGTCTGTAGGCTGCAGAAAAAACGAATCCGTTCTATCAGAAGAGCTTTGATTCGTCAATGTTACTAGATCTGCTTCTGTTTGGTTAAGCTTTTTGAGCAATTGGTTAGCAAGCCGGGTGTCCACCTCTGTAAAATACTCATTGCAGTGATTGATTTCGTGTGTTATCTTCCAGAGTTTTGTTCTCATACTCACACTTAAGTTTTCTAAGAAGGCTGTTAAAGAAATTTCTATACCTGCGATAAACCAGTATTCGTTGAGTATCTTCTGGGTGCTTTTTGAGATCGAGATGCAACTTATCGCGATGTTTCATGCATTTAATCAGACCCTGAGTAATCCATGGTTTCAAGGGAAACTTTGACCTACTAATTCTGTTAACATGAGTATGTTTATTAATTGCCGACGATATTATTATTTGGAACTTATTGACCGCCACGTCTGCATTCGAATTCGATTTAAAGAGCTCCCAGGGGAGCTCTTTAAACCCACTCGAGTGACACCATCAATGTCGGCAGCCGTGAGATCAACTCCGAGTCGGGTGGATATAACCAACGCAAAATGCACAAGGTTTTCGCTGACGCATTCTGGAACTCCAGTGATTTCTAACTCATTGCGAAGGGTATTTTGTTCTTGAGCATTGATCACTGATTTAAGGTTTTTAAGATACTCTTTCTGTAACGAAATTTCATCTGACTCTTTCTGTAACGAAATTTCATCTTCTTGGGCTGCTATCTTCTTTTCGTAGTTGTCCAGACCAGTAGGAGTGGCGGAAGACAGCTGGGCTTTAAAGAAGTTGAATCTCTTGTGTTAGAAGAAACATTTCTTTGTTTTGCTCCTTCAATTCCCTTAGAACAACATTAAAACTTTTGACTAACCCCCGACTACCTCGGATTTGAAATTTGTAAGTACAACATTCTACTAGTCCTAAAAAACGTATTTCACCATTTTGTGGTAGCGGCAACCTTGGATTTTAATTTGCCATAGTGTATCACATTATCAGCCGCAAGACGTCTACTGCTAAACATAGGCCTCCCCCCTAGATTTCCACAACGAACGGTCCTGCGCAACCTGCAACCAGCGGTTTCCAGCGACCTATGTGAGGTCATCTGTCCATCTAGTGGGAGGCCGTCCAACACTGCGTCTTCCGGTTCGTGGTCGCCACTCGAGAATCTTTCTTCCCCATCGGTTGTCAGTTCTGCGAGCGATGTGGCCTGCCCATTGCCACTTCAGCTTAGCTACTCTTCGAGCTATGTCGGCTACTTTCGTTCTTTTGCGAATATCCTCATAACGGATTCTGTCGCGCAAAGAGACTCTGAGCATAGCTCGCTCCATAGCTCGCTGTGTGACTTTGAGCTTTGTGATGAGGCCTACAGTTAAGGACCACGTTTCAGTTCCATAAGTCATCACTGTGTAACACTTTTTTTGTGTGAATCGGAACGCGACTCTTTCGTCTGTGGTTGCGGAGCAAAAAAAACGTCCCAACCCTAGATAATCGTTTGTTTTGTTTAGTTCTTTACCGCATCACTACCTGGTTCGGCTTGGGTTCGGCCAGCGGAAATAAGCGTCCATTTTGATCTGAAGGGCGACGCAAGCAGTCGCTGGTTCGTAGAAAATTAAATTGTGCTTGGATATCTCGTTTGGTGAGTTCTAGGGCAATAGTTTCGCCTTGCTCATTCGTTATGTGGACCGCGGAGAAGTGAAAATTGTTTTCTTGTTATAGTGACGTGTCCCAAAGGGAAAGGGTGTGGTCCGCGTAGTCCGCGTGGAGCGCTGTGACTGTCTTCGCGTCTGTTTGGCGCATTGTTGCCTTCCTAAAAGGGGTAAGTACTCTAATATGTCGAGCGGAGCCGCGTGGCGGATGTTTGTGGGATATTTTTGCTTATGAATCGTTTTGTTTTAGGAGGTGTTTTGTTTGGGTGAGCTGTCTGTACGGGAGGAGCTCCGAGTCGTGTAAACTACTGCCCAGTACGAGATCCGGCGGTTGGCCGACCTCGTGCGACCTCGTGTGATCTCGGGACCTATGTTCGCGGGTGCCGCCTCTTGAGGCATCCAGGTTTTTTTTGGTTCTTGTGGGTGAAATTGAGCGGGATGGGAAGTGGGCGAGCACGGGCATGTTTGCCATGCGGAGCCAAGGGCCATGGTTGAAGTAGTGCCGAGCCGGGGGAGATGTGATCACTTTAATCTCGGAACCACCGTCCTAATGTTATTCTAACCGCCGTCTAGTGAATTCCATCGGTGCCCGTAGGGTATCGAATAGTGGGTTACCTCTGGATGTTTTCCTCAGCTAAGCTTACCAGGGCGGGACGGCCTGATCCCTTGTCGGGCTCTCCGACCTGACTCAACTATAGGTGTACGGTTTTACCCGCGATGTTTACCTTGCTATAAGCAACCAGGGATTCTGGAAGCCCAGGCTCATGCCAATGAGATCTCTGATTTAATTATACCTTCAGTATTATAGTAGGTCTACAGTGTAGGTGGTCCATCTCCCTCCGTAGAGATTAAGGGTCATTTAAGTTCACTAGATGTGAAGGGACGTCTCCCTATCGTTGACCTTCGGTCAATTAATAAATATCATACTTTTACCGTTGAGAAGGAACCAATGTTTTCTATTTTTTACGGTTACCGTGCTAACCTACTTTATTTCCTAGGTGCTTAGGTAGTTAAGTACCCCAGTTTTCCTGTGTATACAGTGAGCGGCTAGCTTAGGTTCGCTTAGGGTTTTTAAAAATATAGACACAGTAATGTTTAATTAATAAAGCCTCAAGTTTAATTTCCCCAGAGGAACATATTCCCTGGTTTCTTACTTACCAATCGGTGAACCGATTACTATACTTAAATTATAACGTAGTGGATGTGAAGATATGGGAAGGGTATGTACTACGTTCAAATCCATACTTCCTGTACTTTGTTTATGAGTTAGTCGGGACTGATGTTTTTCTGTTTAGCCTTACTAAGCCTTTCTGCCTATTGGGCGTAGAAAGTGAACATATTGTATTTACCATAATTGAGTACTTCTCGGTTATTATAATTTTATTGTTCTAATGTTGGATGTCTAACCCTACTGTTTGAAAGGGATTATAGAAGTGTTGTTATCGTTTCCATGTCTAAGTTAACCTGGTGAGTGTTGTATGGAAACCTAAGCGTTTGAAGTTGTAGTTAAACTCTTGTCTAGAGTTATTGTATTGTAAATTCAGTGGTCTTTTACCATACTTTTGAAGGCATATGGACCCTTTTGTATTGTTAATTGTAATTGTAAACTCAAGGAGGTTGAGGATTTTTTTTATTTCTCCTTTAACTTTAAGGTAACAGCGACACAACGATCAACCTCTGACCCTTTTACCCTTGTTTTATAAATTTGTTTAAATAAATGTCATCATTTTTTATTTTTACTTTAACTTAACTTTTATCCAAGAAGGTTTGAGGATTCAACTTTAACCGGTTGAGTTCTCACCCTTACCACCCCGGATTAACCTTACAACTGGCAACACGCACTGATTGAAGACTTTTGTCTTCAAGCATTGGGGTATTTTGGACTCCAAGATGTGCCGTAGTTTCCCGAACGCTGCCCATCCGAGTTGGATCCTTCGCTGGACCTCTTTGTCGAAGTTGGATCTACCCAATTGGATCTTTTGACCCAGGTAAACGTATTCGTCAACAACTTCGAGTGTGGTATTCCCAACAATAACCGGTACAGGTGAGACATGAACATTTGACATTACCTTCGTCTTATCCACATTCATCCTCAAACCTACCTGTTGGGATACTCTACTGAGGTCCCTGAGCATAGCACCGAGGTCCTCCATCGACTCCGCCACAACGACTATATCATCGGCAAACCGAAGGTGAGTGATGCATTCGCCGTTGATATTGATGCCATGTCCGTTCCAGTCCAGTAGCTTGAAAACATCTTCCAGCGCGGCAGTGAGCAGTTTCGGAGATATAGCATCTTCCTGTCTCACGCCTTTCTGTAGCCGGATATGTTTTGTGCACTGGTCCTGTAATCGGACAGACGTTGTGGCTTTGCTGTAAATACACCTCAACACTTCGCTATAGCGATAGTCCATGCGGCATCGCTGGAGAGACTGAAGCACTTCCCAGGTCTCGATGGAATCGAAGGCTTTCTCATAGTCCACATACGCTATACATAGTGGCCGATTATACTCCTCGGTTTTCTGTATAATCTGCCGAAGCGTATGGATGTGGTCTACGGTACTATAGCCTTTTCGGAAACCGGCTTGTTCGGGTGGCTGGAAGTCGTCAAACCTGCGTGCGAGACGATTCGTGATTACCCTCGAAAACAACTTATAAACGTGGCTCAGAAGTGAGATGGGTCTGTAGTTCTGCTCTTCTGCTCCACGCTTCTGGCGTATTACCGTCAAGTATGACGGAATCGAACAGCTTCTGGAGGACTTTAAGTACGGTTTTCCACCCGCTCTCAGAAGCTCAGTCGTAATTCCGTCGTCGCCAGGTGCCTTGTTGTTCTTAAGTTGTTTGAGGGCCATCCTAATCTCATACAGGCTGACTTCCAGGATGTCTTCGGTAAAGTGTCGGGTCAGCTTGGCTCTGGGGTCTTTTGCCATGCTAACGACAGGTTGTGCTTGCGTAGAGGTGTATAACTGTTCATATAACCTCTCAATCTCCTCCAAAATCTCGGGCTTCGACGAGACGACGTCACCACTGTCGGTCTTCAGTTTGGTCAATTGACTTTGCCCAAGAGACAGATTTTTTGCGAACACTTTCGAGCCTTTGTTCCGCTTGATCGCTTCTTCAATACACGAAGTATTGAAGGAGCGTATGTCGCGTCGCACACAAGTAGATATCTGTCTATTGAGCCGTCTGTATACCGTCATGTCGACCGAAGACTGCAATCGCATATCTCGCCTAACCGCCATGAGATTTAGAGTATGATCAGAGAGCTTTTGGGTTCTATTCTGGCGTCGGCTCTTATAAAATTTCCTGCCAACTGCTTGAACAGTTTCCACCAGCCTGTCGTTTATTTCGTCCGCCGTTACGCATTCATCTAAGGCTTCGAAGCGATTTTGAAGTTCGAGTTGAAAGTTATCGGGATCTTTGATTTGAGCATAATTTGGTCGGAGCGTGGACTTCATTAGTCGTGATCTTTCGAACTTAATGTTTAGATTTAGCGTGCCTCTTACAATACGGTGATCGCTGCCGGTCTTAACCCTATTGATCACAGAGACATCGCTGAATATTTGGCGTTTAGTCTACGTTTGCCTAGTTTCGCGTTGAAGTCTCCCATCACAGCTGTGAAATGTGTTGGCGAGACATGTATGGCTTTGGAGTTGTCCTTATACATGGTCTCAACCTCTTCGTCGAGATGTGTCGAGGTCGGTGCGTATACCTGTATGACCTTCAATGAATACCGGTCGGTTATTTTAAGTACAAGGTATACAACCCTGCTCGACACACTCTCGATCATTAACACGTTGTTGACGAGAGACTTGCGGACGATAAACCCGACACCCCCTTGGGATTGTTTATCTCCCTCCCGGTAATAAAACAAGTTGCCGGATTCGAGGGTTATTCTGTCCTCGCCCTGTCTACGGACTTCGGATAACCCTATGACATCCCATCGCAACTTGTCCACTTCTTCTTCCAGCTCCACAATCTTCTCGTCAGCCCTCAGCGTCCGTGCGTTGTACGTTGCCAGGTCGAGTTGTTGGGTTTGGTGGCGGGGCGTCTGCCGGGGATTCGTACCGCCCCATGCTCCGCCGGAACCAAGGCCGCCACCAACGCCTGGAATAACGGAGCCGCCGGGGACTAGGGGCCGTTTCTTTTTTGTGACCATCATAGGCGGGGGGTATTTGCCATAGTCACCACGCTTGGCATGCGAGTTGGTGACCGCGGAGCCAGTCCTTTGCACCGATGACGCCGCTGCCCGTCACCGGCCAGGTCAATTTAGGACTGGCTTTTAAATGAATATACCGCCATTGGTTCGGTCGTCAGAGCCTCGTTAGTTGGCAGCAGGGTGTACCGCGCGCAAGAGAGGTTGACATTTGGGAAACTAGATGTTAAGCGCTTCCCCCTTACACCGCGGTCCCCCTTACACCAAATAAATATGTACCGTCGCACCAATAATATAAATAATAAGAAGGTGGCTGTCTGCACATACTCGGGGGCAATACGATAAATTAAAGTTGCTATGTTTATAGAATTAGAGGGAGTAGTATCAAGCACCACGTACCTGGGACTGCTCGCCTCGTCGATGATGTTTCCTCAAATCCCTGTGCTGCGCTCGCTTCCAGATTGTACATTAAACGTATACGATCCCTTTTGTTGGTTTTCTGAATATAGATGACACGAGTAATCACGTTCATGCAAAAGGGTAAATTGAGTACACATTTGTGAGGATATCTTCTTGTTACTTTCACCACGTTTCACCGAGGCGCGCTCCCAAGAGACGAGTGCGCGGTGCTTGACAGCTGTTTAGAGCTGTGTCTTGAACTACCCTCTATGTTAGCCCATCGCAAAATTAATCAAGCTCTAGTGAGAACGATACATACCGCCCACCAAAATGCCTATGGTATTTTCCGATCAATATAGATAAATTAGTCACACGCACCACTGTCTTCTCGAAGTCATGTGCGTAATGCCGCTACCTTAAAACGGTGAAGGAAAACATCGTGAGGAAACCGACATGTACCTAGAATCTTTCGAAGTCATGTGTCATCCACCAACCCGCACTGGGCCAGCGTGATGGATTATGGCTTTAACTCTCTTCTTGCGAGAGAAGGCCCCGAGTCCCAGCAGTGGGAACGTTTAGTAGGCTGTTGATGATGATGATGATTAATGACTTCGGTAAAAGAGTTAAGATAAATTCGAATTGATTTATGTAAATGTAAAAGATGATAAATATTGATAAACGATAAAAAAAAATAGGAACAATAAAATTACGACTAAATAATATGAACTAATTTAACATTTTAATGATACAATAGTTTACGATAGTTGAGATACGATTTAAGTTAGTCCTCTATTGGTAGAGGACACAACTTAACCAACGGTCGCTTGATTGTTTGACGATTAGCAAGTTTAACCACTGCGCTTCGAGCAATCCCGTCAGGGCCACATAACAGTTCCACCACTCTGGCAAGAGTCCAGTATGAGGGAGCACGATTATCATCCTTAATTATCACCATCGAACCGATTTGTGAAGGTTTAGAATTTTTAGTCCATTTGGCGCGTTGCGTTAAAGAGTTTTGATATTCATGTTTCCATCTGGACCAGAAATTCTGTTGAAATGATTAAATCAGCTGCAACCGATGAAGACGTCGCAGATTTACGTTAGACAAGTCATCATCGGGAACAGCTATCGAAGGTTCTAAGGAGAGGAAGTGATTATGTATTGGAACGGACAGATAGTTAGGGTCGGAGCTAATCGAGGACAGAGATCTTGAGTTTAAAATGGGTTCGATTTGTGTGAATATAGTCAACTCTTCAAAAGTGAAAACTTGGTCTTCAATGACGCGTAAATCATTCATAAACGATTGTAATGTTTGAGGATTTGTTCGAAAACATTTGATGTGTTTGGAGAGTTGACGATAGATTGCATGTTTTAATACAATTATCCAAAATTGTTGGAAGAGTAGAAAGTGTGTTGTGTTGGTGTCAGGATGTAGATAATGATGATGAATGAATCCGATTATGAGAGAGATCAGTCGGTGATCTGGCGGTAAAAAAGGCAGAACGCTTGTGTTCAAATCCGAGATCTGATCTAGAGATCCTGCCGCCTACCCTGAGGATTCCCTGACTGTCGAAGAACGGATTGAGTTTCGAAAATTGATTTGATGTCTGTGAACTTTCAAGTTATTGATTTCCGCTGAGAAGATAGTGGTTAGCACGTGTTTTACGATTCGTAGCAAAGCTTGATGACACTCAACGTTAGTTAGAAATTTGGTATAATTTTGTTTGCTGTGCGTTACGGATGTGAGTGAGTAACTGTATAAGCTCTAAATTATAAGAAGAACGGTTTGTCGAAGAATCAGAAGGAGCAAGCTCAAATGTTTCAGCGTTGGCCACTAGATCTAGTTTACGTTGTTCACCTTTTGCAAGCAACTTGGCCTTGTGTGATTTTAGAGCATGTGAATCGGAAGGCCAGGGAGCGTGTTCCTTTGACATACATTGCAGCCCCGCCCACCATGGGAAGTTGTTTACAAGGTCAACGGGGATTTGACCACGAGAACAGACGTCAACAGCATTGGTGGTGGAAACGCAGTGAGGCCACCGTTTGATGGGGGTAATATCATCTGGCAAATTTTGCAAAAGACTACTTGTAGGCAGGCTAGTTTTGCCTAGTAGAAGCCAGCCAAAAAGTGAATTAAATGCGGTAGGTTGATTGATATCTCCCTTAATACGTTCTCCCAACACGGAATCGGCAAATACATCAGCGGCTAACAATCAATGAATTGGACCAGGAATGTCGAATCCTGGATCGCCCAATGGTTACGAAGTTATGTGGGACAAATCCTCGGTGTTTAATCGAGAGGTAGGTTGATCACTACATATACTTGAGATGACATGCATATCAAGAGTTAACAAGAGTTTAATATTAGCTCCAATGCTACAAGTGATGTTACCAATAATTGGAGTCGCTGCTTCGCCCAATCCGCTAACATGAGTGTTCGGATTTTTAACGTTTAAGTTTAGTTGTTTAGCAGCAGATTCAGTTATAAAATTGCCTTGACTTCCAGTATCGAATAACGCGCGAAACGATTGCATATTGCCTAAAGTATCTCCAATCTGCACGACAGCTGTAGCCAATAAAACACCAACATCAGCTTGAGATTTCGAGAGTAAAGCAGACTCTGGGCGATTTGAGTGGTTTGTAGGTTTACAGAGTAACGTGTGGTGTTTTCGTTTACAAGTTCGGCACGAAAATATTGATTTGCAGTCCCTTAACTGGTGAGATGATTTTAGACAATTAAAACACCAGTTACGTTCAATTGCAACAGCCATGCGTTCGTCGACTGATTTTGCAAAAAATGCCTGGCACGATAATAATGAATGAGCTTTGTTACAAAATGAGCAATTATTTGTTGGCGCTTTTTTATCAGGTATGTCTTGCTGTGGATTGGCCGCTAAGAGTGAATGTGACCAGGTACCACGTTGATGTTTCGGTGACGCGACGGCGGGCTTGTGTGCGGCGGCGGCCAGAGGGGCATGCTTGCTCGCCGTGGCTGCCTCGGAAAAATGAGTGTCACGCAGCAAAGCCTTGCACTTGCTCCGAAGAAAACATTGTAATTGTTCATAGGACGGAAGTTCGGTATCTGCATGTTTTTCCTCAAAATCGCAATGTAACTCTTTGTCTAGTTTCGATAGAATATGATATACCAAAACAAAATCCCATTTTGAAGTCGGTAAGTTTAAAGTTTTCAGAATGCTTAGGTTTTCTTCAAAAAGGTCTAATGATTTTTGAAACTCTCGCGGATTAGTGATTTTGAGGTCAATGCTCAGTATGTCTCGCCAACACGTGAAAGCTAATGAACGCGTACTTTGATAACGCGCGACGAGAGAATCGTACGCATCTCGATAATGTTCGTGTGTCATAGAATACGCCTTTACGACTAACAATGGCTCGTCACTAAGCGAGGAGATCAGGTAATGAAATTTCTCAGTATCCGTAAGTGTGTCTGAATTGTGAACTAAAGCGTTAAAAAGATCGAAGTACCATTCCAGGCCATTCCTTGATATTACCCGAAAAGTTGGGTAAACTAATTTTTGGTAGCTTGATATTCGTTGCCGACGATGATAATCGTTGGTTTCGAGATTGATGTGAATCGGTCACAAAAAATCTGCGATGAATTGACAACACGCGGTAATAATTATCGTCAAACTGTTGCTGAAGCTTATCATCTTCGTTATCTTCTGTTTCAGAAGAGTTGCCATAGTGTATAGTGTTTTATTAATCAAGGCCTTTCATTCGGTACGCATATTGTTTGGTACGAAATATTTTGTGGAGACAGGCATCTTGAATCGATATCAAACAAACATAACTAACAACCTCCGCGCGGAAATTAACCTTTAAATAAAAAAAAATCGAAATCGGCCCATTCGTTTGACCTTTATGGTGCCACAGACAGACAGACAGACATCGACGTCAAACTTATAACACCCCTTTTTTTGGTCGGGGGTTAAAAACATTCGAATTCATCGTTCAAATATCGAGCAAGCCGAGAATCGAACCCAGGATCTTCTGTGCCAGCCTTTAGTGTTTTCTTTGTCAAGGAATACCAAATAAAATAATTTGTGACGGAACCCTCAACTTTAGATAAATCAATTTTAGTCGATTTTAAATATGGCTTTTCGGCTTTTTTCTCGCTCGCTGATTCGTCGCTGCGGTCGCGGCGACGATCGCGGCAAGTCTATGATTCCTTTATAATAAAGCCGCGCCGACGAGGGCGGCGAGTGGCGGCGAGCGCCAAAAGGAGATACCGCCGCGCCGCGCCGCCTTGTCGCCAGTCCACCTGCACGTGTAACTTCGCAAAGAATAAAACTAAGAATAAGATGCGTTAATTAGTTTGAAGTTATACGAAATGTACCAAAGTGCTGATTGCAAATTTTTTACAAACATACGCTTAGTTTCCTTTTGTTGTATTTAAGTATCTTACTATCACAATCAATTAAAAACATTAGTAAAAGTATTTTTTAATTCATAAAATCGTTCGGTATAGTGATGAGCAAAAAGAGACGTACACATAAAATGTAGCCAAGCTTGCTTAAAACTTCTAATCCGGCGTTGTATACCACAGTAGGTATTTCTACTAGGCTTTTTTCTTTATTTATTTTTATTTGATTCGTGCGAGGTAGGTATCGTAGTTGTAGACCGTCCAACAGACTCCAACTAGACAACAGGGGGTCTACCGTCTAACGAAAACGCTTTGATGCTTTGACATTGCCTTCTCTTTCATTTCAAGCGAGAAGAAAAGAGACAGCAATGTCAAAGCGTCAAAGAGTTTTCGTTAGGCGGTAGACCCCCGGTTCTAGCCATTACCTATTGTATTAAAGGATTAAATTCACAGTTAATAATTTAACTTATGTTTATTCCATTCACAGCGTCGGAGTAGGCAAAAAAAAAAACCTTTTCTGCACAAAATTTAGTCTTTGACAGGGAAGGTCGTCAGCTGTACCGAAGTAACTATTTTCTGATCTGTGGCTGTACATGCATTAGGGTTGAAGCTGGTCGATTTTGCATCAAACTTTGACTCGTATTATCTCGTGATCTAAGGTGCTCAGGGGAAAAAGACCTTCGGAGATGAAGTCCACATCAGTGTTGGAATGACCTGTTAAAATATTGTCGGACCTTTCCGCCACACGTTGTATAACAAAGACTATAATAAATAATATTATAGTAAGTATGAAGTAGAAGTTTTTTTTTTTATATCCAGGCCATATTTTGACACTACGAGTAACAATCAATTTAGTGCTATAATTATTATGTCTACCAAACATTTTTAAACGACTTCAAATTCTTTTTTTTCATAATTGCTTTTTCAAATCTGTATATTACGCGATAGCTCCGTAAAGACCGGGTCACACAGAGGCGATCCGATAGCGATAGCGAGGAGATGTTAAAATTAAAAAATAATATCAAAAAATGTATAGTGTCGGCCTATACGCAACGAAAAGCCAAATCGAAATACAGAGATCGTATACGGTTGGAAAAGGCATCTCAACAGCAATTGAATGGTACCAATAAAATACCATATGATCGAGTCAAGCAGTGCCGGCAACGTAAAGTAATGAATGCGGCCGAGCGGATCAACGACGGTGCCAGTACATCTGCAGCTGGGACGGTTGAAATTACGCAGATGGATGATGAAATCGCTTCTTTATTGACATCGGGCTGTGTAAGCATCGATTGTGTACGATCGTCGTTTAAAACTATTACCCGTTACGAGATGTATTCACGTACAACAAACGGCCGTGTCCATAACACAGCCACACCCCTCTTTTTTTTGTTTGATGGATCGTAGTTCCCAAGTTCTTACTTATATAAATTTTATCGAAATCGATGTACTTATTGGTTTTTCAAGTGTGAATAAAAACTAAATTGTACTCTTATTAATCTATACGACCTGTTAATAGCCTCTTATGAAATTTGATCGAGTGTCTTCATTCATCAGTCTTCATTTCAATAATGCTGTAGTGACGTGAATCGTCACTGCAGTTTTATTTTTGATCCGCTTCGACTTGCTTCCGACATCCGCCGAGACCGTCAGTACATCATTATTATACTTACGTATGTTCCACGTCTGATGAAGGAGAACCAACATCATTGAATATAGCAAAAAAACATTTTCAGACCTCGCAAAGTGAGCGGAAATCATTGCAATTTAGCTCAATATAATTAAAACTACAGGCCCGTAAACAAAATGTATGGGTCACATGAACCACTAGGAGACCTACGTAGGATGATAAAAGGGTATAAAATAATAACATTCAGCACTACGCCGGAACTTGTTAGGTGTCCAACTGAAAGAAAGTGAAGACAGGGGTTGCAATCTTCGATATTTTCTCCTTGTCATAGGATTTTTGTACGACGTAGCGGAATAATGGACTAGATGAGGAATTCAAACTTTACAAAATGTATTCTTAGTTCGTTAACTATTTTTTGTGCCGGAAAAATGTTTAATTCAAATCCGTTCAGCCGTACAGAGATAATATACAGGAACAATCATGATTGTATGTGTCACTGCCGGATTGTATAATCCGCCGTATTACGTTACGGCAAGCCGTTTTGAAGAAAAACAGGGCCGTATTATAAAGCGGCAGTTTGTCAACTAGCCGGATTTAATGCGGCTGATTAAAAAACAGCCAGAATTTATTCGACGCCATATGTCGTTCAACACGGCTAGCTGTAATGTAATAAAGCGAGAGATTAGCCGCCTCTTTGACAAATTTTAGTTCCAAGTTTTCAAATACATGGCGCACCCTGACTTAACAACAACTATGGCGTTGAAAACACTAAGTGTGTTGCTAAATTGCTAAAGTGACTATGGATTCTAGAGTTTGGAGGAATCGTACTCAATATTATTGGGGTAGTTTCCACCGTCCACCTTGTTAAGACTAAATCGGACCGGGTAGGGTAGGACCCAGATCCGATTCGGAGCACCCCAACTCCACCTAGTATTGTCGCTACCCCTACCCCTAGAGTGTTTTAAAAAATGCGGGAGCCAGAAGGTCAAGGCAGATTCTGAGTGGAGCGAGTCGTGCGAGGCCAAGCGTAGTGAAAGGGGGAGGTGGCGAGCGAAGCAATCCATCCATCGTATCGCAATGACAATGCGGTTAATCGTTGAACCGCCGCTTTACAAAACGACCCTGTTTTTAAAAACGGCTAGCCGTAATGTAATACGGCGAATTGTACAATCCGGCTGTGACATGTGCACACCCATTACCTGTCTGATTAAAAGACCCTGAACGAAAAACCTTGAGTATTTCTTACCTAATCGCACACCCCAAGAGAGAGCAAGAGAGAAACAGTAGGATTTATTTTTCGTTCAGATTTTGGTACAAACTCTTAACAAAATCAGATTTTTGTCTTTTGGAAAAATATTTTCACTTAGTAAAATGTTCGTAATTAAATTGACTATCCGATGGTGTAGGTAAAAAATCCATATAATGGCGGCTTTTCGGGTAGGTGCATGTTACTTATAATTATTTTATTTTTGTGGTTCTGTTGTAAGGATATTGAATAAATAAACAAATTGAGTAACAAAAAAAACTACCGTCCTGGAGCCTAGATCTTGCAGAAGCTTAATGTATTTTCTACCAGTTGATATTTATTTTGGATAAAGAGTGAATGACCACATAGCTCTGAATACTATACATAAACTCGTTATAGCAATATTATTGTGATTATGTCAGTGAAGGAGACATCACAAGTAATTTTTTTATGCATCATCATTACTTATAATTTGTAAAAACAGAAAGCAGCGAAGAATCAATGATAGGAATGTGTAGGAACGAAAGAATTAGTGAATGAGTGAACAATGATAAAGATAAATAATCTAGGACATAAAACGTTAAGTAGCCTGTTGTAAAGTTTAATTAAAAAGTGCAAGTAGTTCATATGAGAAGCAGTTCTATGTTTCACAACACGTTTAAATCAATGGAATTCCACATGATCATAGAAGTAAAACTGGATATTTACGCTTAGATATGTGTGCTATGTCACTAACACTATGTCAATGAAAATAAAATTTATCAGAATATAATTATGTACGCGTCATATTTGAATCATCATAAATAATCTTAAGGCAGGTTTCCTGCTTCGGGTTCTTCGAATAAAAAAAAAGATAGCGGTATTTTCATTTAGAGGCAGTTACGACTGAGCCAGCAAGGCTATAACACGTTGCTAATTTCAGGTTCTTAGAACAAGCTTTTTGTTAGTATTTCTGTTGTGTCGTGTTCAAAATGGTAAGTTTTATCAAAATATTGTTTTTAACATTGTATCTCCACATTGCTTACATTTTGATTTAACAGTCGAACAAAAAAATACGAAAATTTGTTCGATGTACTTTGTAGAATATTAAATATTAACAATGTTAAGATACATAGTAGTTTAGATTCTCCAGTGTTGTATTTTTTTCCATCTTCTCGTGTCCACGGCCGTTGTAACGCTACCAAAACATTGAGGAAACTAAATCGGCTATGGCTTTTCTGCTGCTGTCTCTATCATTTCAAGGGAAAAGAAACGAGAGAGAGAGCAATATCCAAGTTACGACAGTTTTAGTTAGGCGGTACTCTCCGATCCGTTCAGCTCCACATTTCAAAACAAACACCCAACTTTCGCATTCATAATATTAGTCGTCTTAGTACCATTTAATTTTAGTTGAAGCGATATGAAGCTGTTCTTTTCACAAAGGAGTATTTTATTTTCTTTTATAGGTTTACACTTGGCCGCCATATTGTCTGATGTTAAGTGACGATAGGGTCTAGTATACACATGATAGACGTTACTCCCAGGGATAACTATCCCAATCCTACTTCGTGATGTTGGAACTTAAATATTTTCATTTTTGCTTGGAAACTTGAATCAGGTGATTCAGAAAACGCCACGTTACAATGACCGCTGTGAATTAGTGGTTGGTGTTGTTTATAGTAAAAAGGTCATTAACCTAGTAGAACAGTTTCTCTCTCTCGGCCAAATTTGTCACCTGAGCCTTCATCTACCTAACCTTCTACTACCTTCATCTCAAAATAATGATTATTTTATTTTCAACAATGAGGACTATACCATAACATTACTACATAGTACATACCTAATTAACTGCTAACAAGGAGGATGTCGGAATTATCTATAAACCAAAACATGGAAAGGCCACAGATAAGAAGGTATTATTTTTTGCATAATAGAATACATTTAAGTAATACCGACCGATGATCTGGTGAAGGTCGCCAGAAATCGTTGGATGCGAGCGGCGCAAACCGGTATTTGCGGTGATCGTTGGGGGAAGCCAGCAGTGGATGTCCTTTGGCTGATTTGATGATGATGTCTATATTTTCTTCAGCACCAGATGGCTCATTCTTTTCCGTTAGCATGGTTCGAAATAGTTGAACTTGCATTTTTGTCGTGGGCAATAAAGGTAAATCATTAAATATTTGAAATATGCAGACACATATAAACTCACTACCACTGTTGATGAAATTTAGTTATTAATTAGTTACAACACTAGTATTTAATAAAGTGGTCAAGTGCGAGTTGGACTCGCCCATGAAGGGTTCCGTTGCAGCAAGTAACATAATATACATAGTACACATAGTTCTTGTAGTTCCGTAACTTTGATCGAAGTTTCAATAATATTTATGACGTACTAAAAAAAAACTACTCATCAGATCGAGTTCAAACTAATTTTCGTTGGTAGTTTACATGGTAATGTACATCATATATTTTTTTTAGATTTTTCACTCTCTTACTTTAGAAATTAGAGGGGGGGGGACACACATTTTGCCACTTTGGAAGTGTGTCTCGCGCAAACTATTCAGTGTAGACGAAAATAATTTTAGAAACCTCAACATCATTTTTGAAGACCTATCGATAGACACACCACACGTGTAGGGATGATGAAAAAAAAAATTTTGAGTTTCAGTTCTCAGTATGGGGGGCAACCCTAATTTATCTTTTTTTTTATTTTTTTTTGTTCAAATCCTAATGCGGTTCACAGAATACATCTACTCACCAAGTTTCAACAATGTAGTTCTCATAGTTTCGGCAAAAAGTGGCTGTGACATACGGACGGACAGACAGACAGACAGACAGACAGACAGACAGACAGACAGACAGACAGACAGACAGACATGACGAATCTATAAGGGTTCCGTTTTTACGTTTTACGGAACCCTAAAAAGGCTTATTTCGTAATAATTCAAAAATTGCAATCCCGAACGTGCTTCCTTTCACAAGTTTCAAGATTATATTACATAAATTAGAATAGAACATTTTAATAATAGGATATAAATATCACGAAAAGTGTCCACATTATCTGCATGCTCTAATACCACCGAGCTTTTTTTCTTTTGTATTGAACTGATTTCCGCTCGGAAAGGCCACATTGTTTCATGATTTACGTTCCAAAGACTCGATCGAAGAGGTTTGGTTCTACATATGTGGTAGAACGTCTAGGCTGTAGAACGCATTGTCTCCGTGGATTTTTCCCAATGGTTGCAATATTGGGGTCTTTCACACTACTTTTTATCCCTGGAGAATATAAGAACCTGTTCTCATGTTCTCCAGGGATCTTTCTCTACGCGTTTGAAAGTCAATCAAAACATACTTGTCCGAAGCAATGTCCAGTTTACGTATTTTGTAGGTTACATTCGACAGATAGACAGATATAATGTGGAGTACATCTTCTAAATCCCAAAATTATGCCCTGTTTCAGATAGTCTTGACCGTATTTTTTGCGGCTTTGGTTTCCCGTGCATCATCACAAACTCTCGAGTCGCCTTGTCCACTGGTTTTGGACTACGGTGAGCTGCTTCGTGATACGTGGTTCGCCAAATTCACGTTCCCATCTGATCAGCAGCGCTGGTCCACCATTGACATCGTGCTCGATCGAAAGGCACGAGTCTTGGGGGTAAGTTAGTGGAATTCGTGCCACATGTCGTGGTTCCATAGATATGATGGCTAAAAAAACTAATCAGTACATCATAATAATAAACGTTTTTTTTGGTCAAATTTGCAATGCATTTCCGATCCAAATTTCCTTTTTTATGAGGTTTAGGTTAGGTTAGGTTAGTTTAAAAATGTGTGATATTTTTGAGTGATCGAGAAGACGCGATGACGTGGACGGCAGTGGAAATTGTGTTAGACTCTTCCGTTTAAGCGAAGCTTTGATGGACCTCTCATCCGTATAATTCTTTTGAGCTCTAAAATGAAACAAAATTACTGAAATATGTGAAAAAAACACAAACACGTATACCCTCACATACGGATAATATAATTATTATATTCTATTCACCGTTAAGAGGGGCGTCTGCTATTTTAACAAAATCGACGTGTTTTTGTCGTCAATTCATTGCCATAATACATTATGTGGAAGTTTGAAATTAATACACACTAATACACATATCCTGAATTTCACATTGATTTTTTAAAAAACGTTGCATATGCTTCCTGTCTCTTGAAACTATTGGCCAAATTATTTTCAGCCGTAATTTTGATATTTATAAAAAAGTAGGAAAACCGGATTTTTATAGATTCTAACTGTTACGTAGATACATGTATGGGTTAGACCTTTTATGTTATTTGATTTGTGTATCAGCAGTAGGGATCCAGTAACCAGGGATAGTTTTCTGAAAGCTCCCCCTGAAAAAAAAAACTCCATGACACATATTTCGTTGCTATCATAATTTGGACAGGCGCGCTAGCTATCATAATTTTGACAGGCGCTACAAATAATCGTGTTCCTCAGACCGCTATCGCTAGAGAGCAAGATGGCTGCCAGAACAGCCAAGAGTGGAGCGCGCGGCGCGGGTGGAGGTAGGTACACGGTCCACAGTCTCGGTAGATAGTTACTATGACGTGCGAGCACCGCCTGCCGGCTGCGTACAGACCTACCTCGTGTTCAATATGATCTATTCTATGGCGGCATTTTTGTGAGCTCAGCTCGCTTATTTGTATTTCGTTTTATTTTCGAAGCCATTGCCATATATATAAGAACTTTTTTCCGTACACAAACATATTTTCGATATTCGATACAGATTTGCATTGGATGTTCGTACAGAGATTTTACAAACTATTGACTAAATTGCGATAATCTGCTAAAACACTCTAATGTCTTCCGTTATTATAAACATAAGTTCCTATTATAATTAAATGTTATTTATATTATTATTGTAGGCCTACATTCTTTATGGTTAATTTATTTTCAGCTCGTTTTTAATATAGATTTACATGGAGATATTCACTAACCAACATGTTTGTGTTGTCTCCAAGATACCCTAGGTACCTACTAACAACCTACGCGTATGATTCGTTTATTCGCGTCAGATTGTGTTTATATCATACCTAAAGCTTAGCTGAGACCAATTCATAAAGTATATCCTTTCTTTTCATAAAAAAAGCACACAGCTTTTATACAGATTATTGCAATTTCCACTACAGATAAAAGTTTCTATGCCACTGGCAATACTGTTTCTTCATCTTACTAAATGAATGCAGCGATATTGATCGTAATTATAATTTTATTGTAGAAAATATTGTAAATCATTTTTAGTTTGACGAACTGATACGTATTTGCGATTTTTATATGTTACCTACTTAGGTAGTGGAGTGAATAAAGTGACTACTTAGTGCGATACAGACGCTTTTTTGTTTTGTGTTTTTTTTTACATACCTAATATGGGAAACAAGCAAGGACGGAAACCAACAAAATCAGTGAGGTTGACAAGAAAAAGAATTGGTTTTAAATCAGTTCGTGCCCGGCAAAGAAAACGGGAAATGTTACATTCCGGAGAGTGAGTACCTTTTTATCTACATTTTACATATATTTAGTAACCTAAGTACCTACCTAAGTACACACGGTTTGCGAGAGCCACAAGTAGAAGACTGTCGCGTCGGTAGTGAGTACATCAAAGGCATTACAATAACAACTACATCGGTACTCCGGCTTCGTGTGTCAGAACGTAGAATACCTAGGTAGGTACCTAGATCAATGCTTAGAATTACCTACAATGTCGCGGCGCCGCGCGCGCAGCGTTCGGCGCGCGGGCGCGGGCGCTGGAGGCTGGGCGCTGTGCTACTTACCTACCTACCAAGACTCCATCTCTGTCCTATTCACTTGTACCTATTAGCTAAACCAGCTGGTAGGTATGTATGATAGTGAATTCATTATTATTATCAACTAAAAAAGTATAAGTAACACTTTTTATTACTTATATTTAATTTTACCTATACTTTTGCACAAGTAACGATTTGGACTGATCAAAAATAATAAAAACCTAACCGTGCGCCCATTTTCAGCGTCACAAATTAATGACATGAAGACTTGTTTGTTCGGCGGGAACAAACGACCCGAACATCGAGGCTCGGTCCCGACATAGGAATAGCAGTTCACAGTTCTTAGGCACATTCCATAGTTGTTTGGCTGTGGATGGCAAAACCTAAATCCGATCTAAGACTCATGTCAGGGGCTCATCGATGCGCGGCCAGTTTTGTTCAAAGATGTCCGGGTACTGTTCGTGTACACTGTACAGGGTTACAGGTTATAAGACAGTGAATAAATTTTGCACTAAACCTGTAGGGGAGAGGGGGCCCCTGACCCTGGACCCTGCAACACTTTTAGGTATTACATTAAATTTTTCACATGGTGTAACAAATCAGAATGTAGGTATTATATTTTATTTATAGACTAGCGACCCACCACGGCTTTACATAGGTGCAATGCTCATACTAAATATACTAATGAAAACGGTTATTGTCGGTTATTTTTTAGATATCTTTTGAAGGGGTACAATAATACTATTGTACATTATTTTGATCTAGCGCATAGGGTTCATCAGCCAGCGTTTGCAATGTAAACGCAAAAAATGTGTTTATTTATGACATTACATCTGAAACCTTTAAAATTATCAGTATTTCTCTATTATTTTGTACACGCATTATACATATAAACCTTCCTTTTAAATCGCTATCTATTCAAAACCCGCATCAAAATATGTGCGTTGTGGTTTTAAAGATCTAAAGATATATAGGGACGGACAGACGCGGGAAGTGACTTTATACTATATAATAAAAATGAAATCGATTTATTTAAACACATGAAACTACTTTGATTGACTATTTGAAACCCTTAGAGATAGTTCGAAAATCAGAATAAAATAAAAAATATGTTGCTTAAAATATAATCAACGTTATTGATCAGTTATTTGCATTTTATATTACGATTAAACATAGCCCTTTATACTTAAATAGGTTAATATTTAAATAAATTGTATAAAACTATAAGCAGTCTGGGGCAGCCTAGAACAAGATTGAATTAACTAACAAGTTAAAAAAGAAAGTAAAATGAACACTGCAAACCAATCGCATTAAGGTTATCTTTACGGTACATCTCTTAAAAATATAATAAAAACACAGTTTAATAAAATTAAAAAAAATTGGCAGTCATAGGAACTGCCGATAGAAGTGAAAACTTATAACTCAGAATTTGACAGCTTACCTTGGAAACTACACGGGTGTAACCGGAGGGCGTGGCCTCGCCACGCCATCTAAAAATGCGTCAGCATTTCCCATTGGCTCACGCATTTCTAGATGGCCATGCCATGATGGCGAGCCCACGCCCTTTCAGCATTTCCTATTGACTGATGCATTTCTAGATGCCCAATTGCCAAGGTCCCGAGTTTATCCGAAGATTTCTTATCATACCCGAGCGTGACGCTAGAATTCAATTTACACCTCACGAAAAATCTGACTAGGCGCGTCTAAAGAAGTTTTCACTTCAATAAGATTGGTCATGCCGTAATTCATGTGAGATATTCTTAAGAAACACTTGTCCAGCATAGAGTCAAGCATAGACGCTTCGCTCGCTCGATATACAGGCTGACTGGTTGAACACTTTACATATTGATACAGCGTGTTCAGTACTTGATTCTCTTTCGATTTACGTAATAAAAATAGGTGCTTAATATTTGACTAATTTAACTTGAATTAGCCGTCAATAAAAATAAGTATGGTCACTAGCACAGCGTGCGTATTAATACCTCTAAAATTAAACAGCTGCGCCAAAAGTACCTTCTTGTCTTGACGTACCTACGGTCGTTAACTCCTTTCACTGATACTAGCTATTATTTATTCTGTGCTAGAGCGCTCGGCCGCGGCCGGCGGCAGGCGGTTCGCTCATGTTACAGAATACTGTATAGTAACTAGCTGAGCTGGCGAGCGATAGGTACTGCGTTGTCCATAATTTCCGAGTCTTCGCACATTAATGTAATGAAGGTTTTCTTTGTAATTTATTTGTATTTTTATAATTATATATTTTTAAGCCCTTCATGTGACTATGATTCATCATATCCTTGAATATCTAAAGTGTTCAAATAGTCAGCCTGTATAATTATTGTAATTTAATTTTTCCTGTTTCAGGAGACAAGAAGTTTCTATAAATAATATCAAAAATGTTAATGATGATACGTGCAGCGGAGTTGTAAGTGTTACCAATTCAAAGGAGAACTATGCATATATGTATTTAAAAGAAAATAAATAATAGTAACATTGTGCACAAAATTATGTATTTTTCAGGTAACCCCTAAGCAAAACATTCCAGAACTTGCTATCGAAGAAGCAACAAGAGTGCCATTTCTGGAAATTCAAAACATGCAAAATAATATAATGTCCACAAAAGCTGTAAATACTTTTCACTTATTTTATAAAAAAACATCACGTTATAATCAAATTATCATCAAATAATACAATAATATTATTCCAGGCAACATCGGAACGGAATACACTAGAACTTTTCGTAGAAGAAGCACAAAAAAACGAAGAATTTAAAGTAGATGGGCGCAGAATTATTGACTTCGAATATTTTTACGAGGAATTGCAAAGGATTTCCAACCACAATTCACCGTTAGGGTGTAATTTCAGTTGTTTGCAACTTCTAAAAGAGCACAAGAAAGGGTTTTACTCTGAATTTACATTTGTCTGTAAATTGTGTAATGTTAAATTACAAATAAACAATTGTAAATCGAAGGAGAATAAAAATGACCTAGATCTTAATGATACTGCCGTTTCTAGCTTTATGTCGATAGGATCTGGTTTTGCAGGCTTAGAACAAGTATCATCATCTCTTGAGATACCATGCATGTCTAAAGACCTTTACGCTAAATGTCATTCAAAGGTTTGTGAATTGTGGGAATTAGCAAAACAGAAATGCATGGAAGAAGCTGCAAAGGAAGAATACGATTTAGCCATACAAAATGGTGATGTAGACGCTAACGGAGTACCAATGATTACAGTAGTGGCAGACGCGTGCTGGTCTAAGAGATCATATAGAAAAAACTACACAGCCTTATCAGGAGCTGCTGTAATTATTGGGTATAGAACAAAGAAAGTCCTCTATATGGCAGTTAAAAACAAGTACTGTATGATTTGTGCCAGATCAGCAAATCGCAATATTACTTGCCCAGATCATATTTGTTTCAAAAACTACAGTGGTTCATCAAGTGGAATGGAGGCTCTTGCAATAACAGAAGGGTTTAAATGCTCTGTAGAAATGTATGGTATAATATATTCTAAATTAATCGCTGATGGAGATTCCAGTACCTACAAAAGTATATTAGATGCTAATCCTTACTGTAATATAGTTGTAGAGAAAATAGAATGCACCAACCACTTACTTCGCAATTACTGTACAAAATTAGATGAATTGGCGAAAAACACTAGTCATCTCCTGAATTTACGCAAGGTTTTGTCCCAAAGTATTTTACGTTTAAGACGTGCTGTAACTGGTGCCATCAAGTATTATAATTCACAAAAGGAAAAAACCGTCAACGAAAAAATTTCCGATCTCAAAACAGATTTACTAAATGGACCAAATCACGTGTTTGGTAACCATTTGGCTTGTAAGTCCTATTATTGCAAACATCTAAATAGCACGGATACAGATAATGAAATAAGTCCTGATAAAAACTTTGTGCCAGAGATGAAATCGTGTACATTTTACAATGCGCTAATGAAACTTGTTTCAAGATTAGTAAATAATGCAAAAAGTTTAATCTATAACGTAAATAGCAACATTGCGGAAGTTTTTAACAGTATAATAGCCAAATTTGTGGGAGGGAAACGGATCAACTATTCAAGTAGACAATCTTACGCGGCGCGTTGTGCAACTTCTGTGGTGGCATTTAACATGAAGCAACCAGTAACATACCTTTATAATAAGGTGCTCCACAAAAAGCCCAATACATTCATAGCTCGTCTTGAATTAAAAAATAAAATGCGTCGAAAAATCAAACCCAGCAAAAGAAATATTTTAAAACCGAGCATATACGAGTACGGATAAAGACTATGGATATTTCTGTCAGAAGCCAGACTTAAATGAAATTGACTTTGATTTTGCGAAAACCGATCATTTGAAAAAAATTGAATTAACAAATAAGGAAAGAATTGATCTAGAAAGGAAAACTATTTTGAATCAAACTCCATGGAATGGATCCAAGAGAGACGAAAGCGTCTGACAGCATCTAGTTTTGGTAAAGTGTGTAAGAGAGGTCTTATAAAATGTGGGCCTCTTGTGAAAAATTTACTTCGAGGAGCCAATTTAGAAAATATTAAATCGGTACAGCATGGGAAAGACCATGAAAATATCGCTTTAGAACAGCTTACACTTTTTTTGAAAAGCCGTGATTTTCCATGTGACATAAAAAAATGTGGGTTATTTGTAGATCCAGAAATACCCTATTTAGGAGCAAGTCCGGATGGGTTATTGGACGATGATAAAATTATCGAGATAAAATGTCCATATTCGTGTGCCAATATGTCTATCGAGGACGGGATCAATAAAAAAAAGATCACTTTCTGGAAACGAAATGTAACAGGAGATGTTCCGTATAATCGGGCAACATTATATCGGCCGACGATTAGCGTGTGTCTATGGTTGACGGCCGTCTGTCAAGTGACGTTGTCTTGTTTTTCGCTGGAACTAAACAGTCACGCCTTTTTATATTTTGGAGTTTTTTCGGGATAAAAGCTTTCTTATTGTGCGGGAATACAATATTAATTGAATTGTGACACTCGGGATTAGTGCTGGACTATTTATTCGTGAAGGGGCTACTGGATTGGCCGTTTCCAGAACGCAGGATCGTTCTGGGAATTCGCGAGATCGCCTGGAATCTTCTGGTTTGGTATTCCAATTCCTTTCTGACCCCGTTCTCCTTCTTCCTACCACCAAACTGGACTTTGGACGACGACGGGAACCCTAGGTGAGTGATTTCTTTTCACTACTCGGCTTGCAATTAGGAAGTAACTAATTAAAATCGGTATAACGGCATTTATGAATGTTTTATCCTGCTATGGGCCCCAGGACGGTAATTTCTGGACAAAATACTGTACATTTTTTGGTAGCAGAGCGTAGTTGGCCGTAATTACTCCCTTTTTGTTTTTATTTTCTGGCAAAAAATACCGGGTAAGCCGAACATTTGGGGGTTCCCAGTTTATAATTTCTCCCCAAACTGTCGGGAAATTTAGTATTAAGTGGTATCCGGTTTTTTAGGTTGCGGATATATTGTTGTATTGATATTTGTTGTGACATTGTCCGAACTTAGGTTAATTTAAAGTTTAAAAATGGCTTCGGATTTGGCCAACCAGCTCCGGTGGTTCGAATCCTTGCAAGGATTGGTCGGCCGGAGAGACCGGGAGGAGGCGCTGCTAAACAGGGCAGAACAGCTCGACAGGCGCCTGGAGGTCGCTGAGAGGAGCGCAGGATCGCTGCGGGATGCAAGGCCGTCTCCACCTGAGGAGCAGATGGAGAGGATCGAGGCGGACATGCGGCGCATCCTGGATGTCTACGACGAGGTCTCCGAAAGGGTTCGCCAGCTGGAGAGGTCTCGTCAGGGAAGGGCGAGCTCGGGACCCGTCATCAGGGATGCGGGCTCGGGTGTAGTGGGACGCCTTCCCACTCTGGACTTGCCCAGGTTTACAGGGAACCTGCGGGAGTGGAGCGGCTTCCGGAGCATGTTCGCCTCTCTCGTGGACTCACGCAAGGACTTGACGAGGGCGGAGAAGCTGGCCTATCTCCGCACGTCACTGGAGGGTGAGGCACTCTCCCTGGTTCAGCACCTGGAGCTGGACGACGACAACTTCGGCACGGCGATGGAGTTGCTGGATACGAGGTTCCAAAACCCTCGGCTCCTCGCCGACGCTCACGTGTCACAAATACTGGGGCTGCCGAAGGTGACTGAGAGGTCTCAGTTGCGGCCGCTAATCCTCACGCCCGTGAAGGTGGCGTACAACGCCTTGCGCAGCTTGGGACTGCCAGTAGAACACTGGTCGTTCCTGCTGGTCCACATCCTGCTGGGCAAGGTGCCGCTGGAGTTGCGCGCCCGGTTCGAGCGGGAAAGGGGCCTTCACGGCGACCCGAAGGTCTTCCCCACGTTTGAGGAGCTACTTCGGGTCCTGGAGTGGGAGGCGAGGATGGCAGAGTCGGCGCCGCAGGAGGCACAGCCCGCCGCGTCAGCTCGTGGCCCTGCCGGAACAGGACCGCGACCTACCAATCCCCGCACTCAGGGTGCGGTGAAGCGGACGGCGACGGTGACGAGTGCGTCGGAGCAGGAGTGCCCGAACTGTGGCCAGCTTCACGCGCTGGTGCAGTGTCCGGCCCTGCTTGCGCGGACGACCTCCGAACGACGAGGGATCGTTCGGCGGTTGCGTCGGTGCTACGGGTGCCTGGGGGGTCATCTGTACAACGACTGCCCCACGGCACGGCCGTGTCCTGGGTGTGGGGGACCACACCATCAGCTCTTGTGCGTCAGGAGCGATGGTGCTGGTCGACAGCCCTCAGGGAGGGGGCCCTCCACGGGCGGGGGCGCTCCCACGCAGAGCCACGCATTGTACAACCATGAAGTGGCTACAGCGTGGAGCACACCCCCTCCACCCCAACCCACGGCAGCACCGGGCAGCCCAACAAGGGGCGTCCTGCACGCGGCTCGGTCACCGACCTCACAGCCCGCGCGGACGCGGGCGAACTGGAGAGGTGGAAGGGTGATACAGGAGTCACCACGGGGGCCACCTCCCCAGCGTTATCCTTCTCCGCCTCCGGATCCGCGACCGATGGAATGGAGGGCGTACACGCCTCCCCTCCATGAACATCCGAGGCTGGAATACCACCCACCCTACTTTCGGTATGGCAGGGCGGCCGGATATGCCCCCCCTCCGATGGCCCTTTGCACTCGGCAGCCATATTGGGCTGGGCCCGGTAGTCCGACGGGTTCGGACGGGCCTCGGAGGGATTGACTAGCCTCCGTTCCCTTGGCACAGGATCAACCGGTGGTCCTGCTGCCCACCCTCTGGTTAAGGGTTTGGGGTCCAAGAGGCGACTACGTCCGGATACGAGCGCTCTTGGACACAGGGTCCCAGGGGTGCATTTTGACAACCCGGGTTGCTCATCGCCTGGGCCTGGCTAGGTTTCCGTCACCGACTCCGTTGCGAGGAGTCGGGAACACAGAGGTGCGGTCGGTGTAACGGTGTTCCATTCCACCGTTCCCTTAAAGTAATCAAAAATAGACTTGCCGTCTTAGGAAACCTTTAAATCGTAAAACGGCCGTAGATGGTAAAACGGAACGGTGTCGCGGACCAATCGGGACGCGACAAATTCAAATCACCCAATGGCGAGAGACGACGCCAAGGGGCTCACAATTATAAAAGAGAAGCTGACTGAAGGCAGAAGCCGTTTTACAAATAATTTTTCTAATAACTATAAAAAGTGAAATAAAACTAAATACTGTCCGAAAGCTTAAAAGTTATAAGTGCAACGAAAACCCCGTAGGGTAAGTGTTCCAATTTGCATTATGTATCGCTGTTTCATCACTGTTCATATTGCGTGTACAATTGTGTAAAACATATGGTGTATGAATTGTGTTACTTTTACTGCTCATCGAATTTGTCTGCCGATGATTTACGGGAGACCCCGCGACAGAACGATGTTCGTTTGGATTCAGCAAATTACATTATGACAATCGAACACGGGGTCAACGGCCGGCGAGTTCGATAAGTCGGAATCAAAAGGTCATTGACCTACCTGTGTCTAGAAAAGTGAATGACGGTTGATTTTCCTTCGACCGTTATAAACTTTCCTGCTATTTCTCATACTTATGCTTCTTTATGTAAGTGTGATTTACTCAGTGTACAACCAAAATGTAAAGATGACTGCCTCATCATGATTATCAATCATGAGCGGACCACTTTGGGTCCTGTTCTGCTTCGACGAAGCAAGCCGCGGATGTCGCAGTTATCTTCGTATTGGGGGACGGCATTCTAATGGTCACCTTCGACCAATTCCAGGGTTCCAGCACCGGGTTGAGTCCCTAACGGCCACTCTTATGGCCGGCTGATGTACAGAGGGAACTACCAATCTCGAGGTAGTAGCCTGCACTCCCTTCGGATGAGACAGAAGAGCTACCCCGTGTAGGACACAAGGAGCACCATCGCCATGTCCAGCTGCCACCACTGAACCCCCAGAAGGACTGCGACCCGACCCTCCGCGGCTTACACAGGCCAGTGTGTCCCACCAGAATTGCACTATAATCCCCTCGAATTGCAAACGACCCCGACCCTCTCTTTAATTTCTACTTACACTACCCCCCTTACTAAATTTGGCCATCCAGCAATGGGAGCGAGGTTTCATTGGCGCCCAACTACTAAAGTTTGCAATCGGGTCGGATTTATATTGTTTTTTAAGGTGTGCTCTTGATAATTTATGGTGTTGGCTATAATCTTCTAGATCTAAGGCAATTTTTGATGTGTATAATTACCTTGTGTGTGGATAATTTCAACTACTTACCTATATTCCTACTTACCTATATTCTTTACTATACCCACACTTATTTTTATAAAATTTTTTTTCATAGATTTTTCTGGAAGCTAGTAGTTAATGACCACACATCGGGTACTTCTTATTATAGGGTACTTATATTTTTTCTAGGGTGACCTACCTCACCACTGCTATTGCTGTTAAACCAATAGTACTTCTGCATTGTGATATTGCATATTAATAGCCTAATACTTTCTAGGTACTAGTGAATGTGTGATATATCCTTTTAATTTTTTTTAAATTTTTACAGTTTTTTTTAAATTGTAAGAACACTTTGGTTCTTTTACAAAATCTTTTTAACTACCTGAAGGATGATTTCCCTATCGGATATTCCCACATTAACTTTTAATTATATTAAATTGCTTCTGCAATTAACCTTGTGTCATTACTATGACAACCTTACATTTCTATTGTTGTACTCAAATTGGAACACATACCTAAGCTACAAAAGGTACTCGTAAACTGAACTACTTTACGAAGTTGAGCTTCGTGGGAGTATAGGTGGACTTAGTAAACCTATAACTCGACTAAATAATACTACCTAAACTAAATAATGCTATCTAAAATTAATAATGCTACTTAAAATTAAATAATGTTATCTGAAACTAATAATGTTACCTAAAACTAAATAATGATATCTGAAACAAATAATACTACTTAAACTGAATAATGCTATCTAAAATTAATAATGCTACTTAAAATTAAATAATGTTATCTGAAATTAATCATCTTACCTAAAACTAAATAATGATGTCTAAAACTAATAATACTACCTAAAAAAACTAAATAATACTGTCTATACTAAATAAAATAAAGTCTAAACAAATTAATGCTGTCTATTACTAATTAATACTATCTAAACTTGCTGATGCAGTCTAAACTAAATAATGCTGTTCTACTAATTAATACTATCTAAACTTATTGATACAGTCTGACTAAATAATACTGTTTCAATAATCATTACATACTGTTTAAACTAATTGATGCTGTTCCATCAACCTCTCTAATAATAATTCTAAATCTAATACTAAATAATCTAAACATAAATAACTTTTTATACGTTCCGTCTAAGTTGTGGACAAAACATTATGCTGGAGTGTACTCGTAGTTACAGGTTCTCTGACACTATTAGGTGTAAGTGAATACCGCTCACTAACGGCGGGATTCACATACTAACAACATTCAGTTACAGTCTACCCTGTAATGTGTTGAATGCCTGATGTTAGACCTAGATAGTGTCACCTTCTCTAACTTGTTATGTGCCCGGAAAGTCGGTAAGGGGAGCACCGATCACATTAACAAACTCTTAAAGTGAATACGCTCACTAACGGCGTAATTCACAAACTTTTAACATCCAAGGTCACTCAAACCTCTAAAAGTGTTTGATACCCGATGTTAAACCTAGATAGCATGACTATCTCTAAAATCCTGAGTCTACAACTACAGCTGACCCTAAAGGTCAAAGCCCAGCTAATGATTGTCCTGACAACACTCTGCAGATACCAGGAACACAGAATGTTACACTCACTAGACAGCCGAAAAGTTCAAGAAACTTTTCTCCGGATTTTCCTCAGGAAAAATCCTGACCTAAAAAGGGAGGTATGTAACGGTGTTCCATTCCACCGTTCCCTTAAAGTAATCAAAAATAGACTTGCCGTCTTAGGAAACCTTTAAATCGTAAAACGGCCGTAGATGGTAAAACGGAACGGTGTCGCGGACCAATCGGGACGCGACAAATTCAAATCACCCAATGGCGAGAGACGACGCCAAGGGGCTCACAATTATAAAAGAGAAGCTGACTGAAGGCAGAAGCCATTTTACAAATAATTTTTCTAATAACTATAAAAAGTGAAATAAAACTAAATACTGTCCGAAAGCTTAAAAGTTATAAGTGCAACGAAAACCCCGTAGGGTAAGTGTTCCAATTTGCATTATGTATCGCTGTTTCATCACTGTTCATATTGCGTGTACAATTGTGTAAAACATATGGTGTATGAATTGTGTTACTTTTACTGCTCATCGAATTTGTCTGCCGATGATTTACGGGAGACCCCGCGACAGAACGATGTTCGTTTGGATTCAGCAAATTACATTATGACAATCGAACACGGGGTCAACGGCCGGCGAGTTCGATAAGTCGGAATCAAAAGGTCATTGACCTACCTGTGTCTAGAAAAGTGAATGACGGTTGATTTTCCTTCGACCGTTATAAACTTTCCTGCTATTTCTCATACTTATGCTTCTTTATGTAAGTGTGATTTACTCAGTGTACAACCAAAATGTAAAGATGACTGCCTCATCATGATTATCAATCATGAGCGGACCACTTTGGGTCCTGTTCTGCTTCGACGAAGCAAGCCGCGGATGTCGCAGTTATCTTCGTATTGGGGGACGGCATTCTAATGGTCACCTTCGACCAATTCCAGGGTTCCAGCACCGGGTTGAGTCCCTAACGGCCACTCTTATGGCCGGCTGATGTACAGAGGGAACTACCAATCTCGAGGTAGTAGCCTGCACTCCCTTCGGATGAGACAGAAGAGCTACCCCGTGTAGGACACAAGGAGCACCATCGCCATGTCCAGCTGCCACCACTGAACCCCCAGAAGGACTGCGACCCGACCCTCCGCGGCTTACACAGGCCAGTGTGTCCCACCAGAATTGCACTATAATCCCCTCGAATTGCAAACGACCCCGACCCTCTCTTTAATTTCTACTTACACTACCCCCCTTACTAAATTTGGCCATCCAGCCATGGGAACCAAGGTTTCATCGGCTGGACAGACCCGCCTCTCCTTCTCGTCCGTACATTCCTATTCGGAAAGGATTGCGGTCAGGGCCACCGTCATGGATTCGGTCGTCGGTTGGCTTCCTCAGGCGGACATAGATCCGGATCTTTTGTCCTGTACTAAGGGTCTCAGGTTGGCGGATCCCCGCTTCGGGATGGCGGGTCCGGTAGACCTTTTGTTGGGTTCTGATGTACTGGGTTACATCATGAACGGCAAGCCTAGACTGCTGGATCAGTCTTCGCTGATGGCGCTGCCCACCATCTACGGGAACGCCATTTTGGGAATGGTGGATGAGTGGCAGCAGTCGAATCAGGCTTCCTTTACGGGAACGGCCCTCGCTCAGATCATGCAGAGGTTCTGGGAGATCGAAGAGCCGCCTACCGTGTCTCGGCTGGATCCCGAGCACGTGGAGTGTGAGAATTTTTATCAGGCTCACACTCGGAGAATGGTCTCTGGGCGATTGGAGACTAGGCTGCCCTTCCGGGATAACCCCCCGCGTCTGGGCCAGTCTCGATCATTGGCCGAGAAAAGGCTCAGGTCCATGGAGCGACGCATGGCTCGAGATCCGGTACTTCGGGAAAAGTACATCGAGTTCATGAGGGAGTATGAGGCACTGGGCCACATGTCTCCGGCTCGCGACGACTGGTCGACCATGGACCACTACTTTTTGCCTCATCACGCCGTTTTGAAGGCGTCGACGGGCAAACTCAGGACGGTGTTCGATGGATCCGCTCCGACTTCGACAGGAGTGTCACTGAACCAGTGCCTCCACGCTGGACCGAAGTTACATCGGGATATTGTAGACATCATCCTGAATTTCCGTAGGCATCAGGTGGTCTTGGGAGCGGACATCCGTATGATGTTCCGACAAACGGTCATACACCCCGAGGACAGGAGGTTCCAGTTGATCCTCTGGCGGGAAAGTCCTCAGGACCCTATGATGGTGTATGAGTTGAACACCAACACCTATGGGTTGAGATCAAGCCCCTTCATTGCGATCCGCTCACTGCTGGAGTTGGCGGAGCAAGAACGGGCTCGGTACCCACGTGCAGCCGCAGTTCTGGAGCGCGACCTGTACGTGGACGACGTTTGCACTGGCGCGCAGACGGTGGAGGAAGCTCTGTTGCTCCGGGATGAGCTTACAGAGCTTCTCGCATCTGGAGGCTATGAGCTTCGGAAATGGCTCTCTAACGACCCCAACGTCCTGGCTGGTATCCCGGACGATCACCAGCAGGATCCGGGGCTCTTCGAGGAAGGTGACGATCCGCACGGGATTGCGGTTCTGGGCATGCAGTATCAACCGGTTGCTGACATCTTCACCTTTCGGGTGGCACTGGAAGCCACACGCGCGTGGACGAAGCGGACGGTTTTGTCCACCATCGCCAGGATGTTTGATCCAAACGGTTGGATCAGTCCGGTTCTGTTCGCAGCCAAGTGTCTGTTACAGCGACTTTGGACTCTGAAGGTCTCCTGGGACGACCGTCTGGTCGGAGACTCGCTTAACACTTGGCTTCGTTTGATATCTGACCTCGAAACGGTCAATCGAGTGGCGTTGCCCCGTCGCATTCTGCCACCAGGCTGTAGCCGGATCAGCCTGCACGGGTTTTGTGATGCGTCCGAGCTGGGCTTTGCCGCATCTGTGTACTTGCGTACAGTTGACGCTGGAGGCCACGTCAATGTCACGCTCTTATTGGGGAAGAGCAAGGTAGCTCCTATCAGGACACGACTCACCATTCCGAAACTGGAATTGAGCGGAGCCACATTACTTGCTCGGCTGCTCAAGCATGTATATCAGGAACTGTCCACCTCGATAGACATCCGGAATGTCTATGCGTGGTCTGACAGTCAGGTCGTGCTTGCCTGGTTAAGAGCAGCCCCTCACACCTTGGAGACCTTTGTGGGAAATCGGGTTTCCCAAGTCCAAAACATTGGACTGGACATGGTTTGGAGACATGTCCCGGGTGAGCTGAACCCCGCTGACTGTGCTTCGCGCGGCTGTTCCGCGTCGGAGCTAGTTGATCACCCCTTATGGTGGGGTCCGGACTGGCTGCGGGAGCCAGAAGCTTCCTGGCCAGCTCTCGGCGCGGACTCGGAGCGAGCGGAGCTGCCCGGAGTCCGCGTGCATGCGATTGTGGTGGAAGTGCCCCCAGACCCTGACTGGTTGACGGGTCGTTACAGCAAGCTGGATAAGTTGTTGGGGGTAACTAGCTGGATTAAACGCTTCATCCACAACTGTCGTCACCCTCGTCAGAGGAGGAGTGACCAGATCGCCACTGTGGAGGAGCGTCGGAGTTCCTTGCTGCACCTCATTCGGCTGGTACAGGGTGAGAGGTTTCCGACGGAACTTGAGGCGCTGCGCTGCGGTCGCGCTCGCTTGAAGGGTGCGGTCGCCAAGTTGAACCCTTTCACAGATCAGGATGGTCTTCTGCGCGTAGGAGGTCGGCTCCGGAAAGCCAACCTGCCGTACGGCAGCAGGCACCCCCTGTTGCTGCCGAAAGGAGGTCCTCTGGTGGACCTGCTGATCACCGATCGGCATATCGGTAACGCGCACGCTGGATGTGGCGCGCTTCTCGCTGTGTTGCAGCGTGAATTCTGGATCTTGTCGGCTCGCAGGGCGGTCCGAAAGGTGCTGTTTAGATGTGTCCCTTGTTATAGGCTCAAGGCGTCTACCATGCAGCCCATGATGGGAGATCTTCCTCCGGATAGGATTTCTCCCTCAAGGCCATTCGACGGGGTCGGAACGGACTTCGCTGGGCCCTTCTCGGTCCAGTCATCGACGTTGCGTAACGCCAAGGTCGTTAAAGCCTACCTGTGCGTCTTTGTGTGTTTGGCCACCAAAGCAGTCCACCTGGAGCTGGTCTCTGCGCTGTCTACGGAGGCCTTTGTCGCGGCGCTGGATCGCTTTGTAGCGCGAAGAGGAGTACCCTCTTTAATACGTTCGGACAATGGCACAAATTATCGAGGGGCGGCGAATTATTTACGCGAAGTTAATAATTTTTTAAATTCTGGTAATAATATTTTAAGTCTGGCTCTCGCCCAGCGGGGAATCAGCTGGCAATTTAGTGTGCCGGCCTGTCCTCACTGGGGAGGAATTTTTGAGGCTGCGGTGAAGTCTGCTAAAACCCATCTCCGCCGTGTCATCGGGGAGACCGTGTTAACCTGGGAAGAGTTAGTCACGGTACTATGCCGCGTGGAGGCAGTGCTTAATTCCCGTCCTCTCTGTCCAATCTCGCCTGACCCTAACGATCTAGAAGTCTTGACGCCGGGTCACTTCTTGATCGGTCAGCCTTTAACCGCGTTGCCGGAGTATCCCTGGAAGGATGAGCGCCCCGGACGCCTGTCCCGTTTTCAGTTATTGCAGCAAATAAGTCAAGACTTCTGGAGGCGCTGGTCGGCCGAGTACTTGCACCTTTTGCAACAACGGGTAAAATGGACAGATAGGACGGAGGCCCCTCGGGAAGGGGACCTAGTATTATTAAAGGAGGCAAATTTGGCCCCCCTACTCTGGCGTAGGGGACGTATTTTAAAATTGATATCTGGTACTGATGGCACACCCCGCGTGGCGGAGATTCTGGTTTCTGGTTCCAGACTTCAGCGCGCGGTGTCCTCTCTGGCACGCCTGCCTCTTTATTAGATATACGTATTTTTCATGGTTAAAATTTAATTTAATTTTATTACTATTTTTGGTAAAGTGTTTTTTTTTGGTTTGATTTCCACTTTCGGGTCAAAGTTGGGAATTTCGTTTTATTTGGGGTCCGGATACTACTAAATACTAGTTACTAAATACTAGTTGCTAAATACTGGTTTTCTAAAATTGAACAGGAGTTCAATTGGTCGGGGGTTTTGTTCCGTATAATCGGGCAACATTATATCGGCCGACGATTAGCGTGTGTCTATGGTTGACGGCCGTCTGTCAAGTGACGTTGTCTTGTTTTTCGCTGGAACTAAACAGTCACGCCTTTTTATATTTTGGAGTTTTTTCGGGATAAAAGCTTTCTTATTGTGCGGGAATACAATATTAATTGAATTGTGACACTCGGGATTAGTGCTGGACTATTTATTCGTGAAGGGGCTACTGGATTGGCCGTTTCCAGAACGCAGGATCGTTCTGGGAATTCGCGAGATCGCCTGGAATCTTCTGGTTTGGTATTCCAATTCCTTTCTGACCCCGTTCTCCTTCTTCCTACCACCAAACTGGACTTTGGACGACGACGGGAACCCTAGGTGAGTGATTTCTTTTCACTACTCGGCTTGCAATTAGGAAGTAACTAATTAAAATCGGTATAACGGCATTTATGAATGTTTTATCCTGCTATGGGCCCCAGGACGGTAATTTCTGGACAAAATACTGTACAGGAGACCTTATTATAAATACTAACCACGACTGGTATTACCAAGTCCAAGGGCAGCTGCATATCACAAAAAAAACTGAATGCATTTTCGTGGCTTGGACTTATGTGGACATGAAAGTTCAAACAATTAAAAGAAATGATAATTTCTGGAAAAACAAAATGGAAGAAAAATTAAAGACCTTTTATCTTAATTGTATGCTGCCGGAAATTATTGACTCCAGATTGGACAGAAAAATGGAGGTAAAAGAACCAAATTATTTGTTAAATGCAATTAAAAAAAGAGCAGAAATACGCAGAGCAAACAAGCGTAAAAATGAAAATGTATGTGAAGCGTCTATAGCAAAGGCAAAAAAATAAATAAAAAAGGTAAAAAATAAAGGTAAGAGGTAAAAAAAAAATTTTTACCTTTATTATTATAGATAAACCCTTTTCGAAGATGTAAGCAGACACAGCGGACAGGCAGACAACAGAAAGTGCCTTTGTATTGTACCATGTAGTGATAACATATGTTTTGAAGTATGATGACCAGGAATCTATCACAGCTTTTTAAATAAATGTAAATAAGGAAGAAGATGCCTCTTAATTGTGTAACAATGATGTGACATAATGTTAATGTCATAATTGTTTATGTTATATATGCAATATTTATTTATTTCGTTTTGTGTTTATAGAGTTTGACGATTTTAATGTGATAGTTACAATATTATATTTATTTATCACCATAAAATTGTAAAAACCATCACATTATAATCATACAACGTCAGATTACAAACTAACCTTACCTAAATAAATGTATAACCAATAACCATTGATACATTTTTGTAAATATTTATTGTAGGTACCTTCTAAGGCGAGTTTGAAAATATCGAGCCAAGAAAGAGATGCATAAATATAGGTTTGCTTTTTTTTAACTTCTATAGGTTTACGCTTGACCGCCATCTCGCCTGATGTTAAACGACGATGCGGTCTACGATGGAGCGCGTTTACCTAGAAAAAACCGATTCACTGTCGATTTGAAGACACAAAGATTGTAACATTGTAACCATCGGGGAAAACCCAGTCAGGCAACGTATTCCACAGCCTAGACGTTCTTATCACTAGAGTCAAACCTCTTTGTTCGTGTCTTTGTAACATCAACCATGAAACGATGTCACTTATTCGAGCTACGAGCATTCCGATAGAAAAAAGGACAAGGTGGTATCAGATCATGCAAATCAGTCGCACACTCTCCGAAGTGTATCCGATAAAAAACCGATTGGCTAGCAATTTTTCGGCGATTTTTTTTACTTCATATGAAATTAATGGCTTAATCTAAAAATAAAAAACACTTATGTAAAACACGTTTTCTACCCCGCCACTTTGTCCTTCCTGCAAGTTCGTTACAGTAACCCTGAAGAGATAAATGTCCTATTAGTACCTATTATGAAAGTCAATGTTTGGATATTATGTGGATGTGTTTTGCTGAATGACAGTTTGGAACACATTGAGATTATAGCCGTTTGTTATTGTCACATTCCAAATCGAAATGCAACTTACAACAGAGCATACTAAAGTCTAATATTCCTAGGTGGTGTATGATATTGAATACGTAACAGTAACATAACATGGAATATGCAGCAGTTGACACCTGCTCCGGAATCCCCGTTTCGTAGCAACTATGGCTCTGTCTGTGGGCGCCTATCAGAATACGAATAGTGCTATATCTGTGTGAGTAATGTTGTCAATGTAGTTATGCAATTTTATTTTCCCACGCTCACCGACTACGCTCTTAAGTTTCAAGCTCCTTTAACATGCTAACATGTTTACTTTCGCCTCGTCTAATGTTGCCTTAACTAATTAATATCCGTTTCTTTGTTACAAAAACAGAGTTTCCATCGTCTAATAGCCCACCATAAATAAGCCAATTTTTCATTTTAATACAATTCTATAATTTATAATACTTTTGGCGGAATAACAGAATTTAAACGTCTTATAACTCAAAACGAATGGACGTTAGAAAAAAGTTTGAGCCAAAAGTTGTAGAAAATTAACTGGTCCTTAAAAAAGCATAGATGCGTTTTATTAATTAATCTAATATTTCAAGAGTTATCGGCCGCGAAAGAAAAACCGGTTCATTAAATGGGTCATAAATCGTAAACAGTACGTATGACAGAAAAGTTGTGTGACAACGAAAGATGCAAAATTTTATTTTCTACAATAACAATTTCAATCGTTTTTGCCCTAAAGTGCATAGTTTTCGAGATATCGGGCAAAAAATTTAGTTCAAGATGGCGCTTGAAGCTCATCATGAATCTGTCAGCATTTTGTACGTGATTTTAAACCTCACTAAAAAGGAAATTTGGATCGGAAATTTATTGCAAAGTTAAATTCTATTTTAACTGGCCTAATCAGTTGAAATATAAAAATAAATTATACACGTAATGTTTCTTCTATTTTACAAACAAAAAATGACGAAGATACCATGCTTAGAAGCTACGTGTGACGTCACTTCATTGTACGATTTTTACGAATACAATTACATCTGCTTTCGGAACGGAAAGCAGATATAGATATCTGCTTTCATCGGCGTTACCAAATTTGCCGATGATATCACAAATCAAAGCAGATCAGAAAGTAGGAGAGTATCAGTTAGGCGGTATACCTGCGGCAGTTTGATGATCTATATCTTTGTCGATTCTTAAATGATATGATGAAACAAAAAATACGTGTGCCATATTCTTCCATAATCTATGTAACGGATTCATAAGAATTTCATTTTTCATCATACCAATTTGAATATGAAAAACTAGACAAGTAAGACTTTGGCCTTTAAAACACTATCTTAAGTAATTAAAAGAAAAATTTATATTGTAAGCTGCTGTAAATATTTATTGTTAGTTTCAAGACCAACCATTGAATTGGGCACTAATTTAGATTTCACTCCTTTTATAGTTAAAATGAACAAACAAGGAATTTGTTAGCCCATCTCGGCTTTTTTTATTGTAAGCTTTTATTTTCGTTTATAGTTACTTGATTTGTGTGTGTTCATTCATCATTGCGTAAGGGGATTATAACTTTATACATATTTTGTGTAGCTAATTTTTTATTTATTTGATTAAATTAAAATCAAAAATGAAAAGGATAACAGTTATTTGTCATTGTTATGTTTATTATTGTCATCTGAAATAAATGAATGATATTTTACTTATTAACATTTAATTTCGTTAATTTATTCCAGTCTTGGATAGGCCTAGTCACAACTCAAGATAATCTGGTGTTCCGGATTACAAATCAAGAACCCAATGGGAGCTTCAATGATTCCTTCAAGATATTCGTAATATACGACGCTAGTGAGGGCAGGCCTCTGGTGCTTGAGATAAAACTAGACCAGCAGGAAATATGTGACATCAGCAAACAGTAACGTTTCCTCACTATTTATTATTAACAATAACTGTGGCCCGGGGTTTTACTCGCGTCAATCACACTTGCTGTGTTAACCCTGCATATCATCCGCGTCTATTTGAGTCTTACTACGTCTCGTCTATGCCATTACAGATGCAAATCCGAAGCTGAAATCTGAAGCTGTGGTAGCCTAGTAGTAACGTCTATCGTTATATCAATTACGTCTAATTTAGCAATCTTGAGGTCATTGGTTTGAATCCCGCTAGATCTTAAAATATTTATGCATGGGTACTTATCTACCATTTTGTCATCACTACTGAATGAAAATGCATCTCTATTTTTCCATCATACAAGCTTTGCTTAGTTTGGGGTCAGATGGTGTTGTGTGTGAATTGTCCACCAATATTTATATTTATTTATTTATTCTTTATGATTGAGTAATTTCTCTTGAATCATTGTCTTCTTTCTGGCGGAAGCTTGTTTGGAACCTAGCTCACGTTTATGCTCAGCTGTAAAAATAAGTCTTCCCTGATCGATAACCAGTAACCACTTTATCTACAAATGTTGAAATGGATGAAATGTACTCGTATTTGTTTGTAAAACTGCCAAAATGTTATGTCTGCTTCAGATTGTCCACCGAACAACCTCCCACTACCGCGTCAGAGGAACAAGACCACGATGTAAGTTACCATATAATTATTTGCCAATTATGCTACCGCCAAGCAGTAATGTGTAAACATTGCTATGTTCCGGTTTGAAGGGCAATGTTTCCAGCAAAATTACAGGACTCGGAGATATAATATCTTAGAGGGTGACGAGCGCCGCGCAGTGCTAGATTATGATTAAGGCTCTTCATGTTCTAATAGCTGTATGTCACTGTTATGTGGCAGGCACATATCCTGCTCGTCTCGTCATACTTTACTTTAAAAAAATCGACATCATATATTTTTCAACTGTAATGAAACGCTAGCAAGCATTGGAATTACTATGAAACACGTACCCTGATTGTAAAATGATAGAATTAATCAATCTATACTTATAATAAAACTGTAGCGGGTCGAATTTTGTACATTGAAGATATTTTGAAAAAAAAATTTGGGGGCACTCCATAGTCGATAAAGATGGCGAAACTGTATTTTTTTTCTTTCATGCCTGTCTGTCTGTCTGTCTGTTTTTCTGTATAGGGAACTCTCATCACGCCGAAACTACTGATTCAATTCAAATGAAACTTGACATGATTTGAGATCATACTAAGTAGATGGTAGCTGTCTACTTTTAATCCCAAAATTCTGCACGGTTTTCTTGCAGGAAGGGGTGAAAGTCAGAATGTGTATTGGGTTGTAACTCATGTTTGCGTTGTTCAATTTCGTTAATTCTTATTTTGTTAGAAAGAACACATTTTTTGTATATTTCCAGCAAAATTTTAACATTATTGGTCGTGTGGTTCGGAAATTACATAGAAATTAAATAATAACGGTAATAATAAGTTCGGTACATACTAACTTCTAAGTATACTGTGACACTGTAAACACTAGAGATGTAATGGAGGTATTTTTATCGGAACCAATTTCGGAGTCGGAGTTTTAAAATTTGATTTATCGGAGTCGGAACCGAAATTGGAGGCATAGGCAGGATTAGAAGTGGTGGCAGGAGAGACACTTTTATTGGGTATTTTTTTTTTGCCAAACACGTGCACACGTTAAACATTGACGAGCAATTGATTTAGGAAGTTGATATTTTGTATTTCTATTTACTATCCACCACAATAAGGGATTATCTGCAATATTTATACACCTTACCTCCGATTTTAACCTCCGTTATAAAATTTTCGGAACCGAAGTCTCTCGGAATCGAAGGATTAATGGTAATCGGAAGTTCTGACTTATCGGAGCCGGAGTCGAAGCTCATCCCTGGTATCACACACCGCGTTCAAATCTCTCATCCGTCAATAATATGACATTATCTTTCTAATGTTTTTCCACTTTAAGTACAGATGGCAGCTCAGGCACGAAACACGATCTGATATTTATTAGAAAATGTGTAATGTAGTATTTGTTGTTGTAGCGGAAATATAAATACATCATCTTTGAAAATTACAACTGTCTAGCTATCACCGTTCTTGAGATACAGTCTGGTGACAGATGGACGCACGAACGGACGAACAGCGAAGTCCAGTAATAGGGTCCCGTTTTTACCATGTACATATATTATATGGAAAACAGGGAGGCGGTTTTTGAATATTAACAAAACCTGGATGACAAGATGTTCAAGCCCACTACCAGTCGGAAGCGTGCCCAGCAAACTGGGGGCAGTACCACGCTGAATAGCAATGTTTATGTGTTGGGCCAAATAAACGCCAGCATTTTGGTCACGCGTTGCGTCGGCCAATCGCTTGGAAAGGCTTTTGAAGATGAGGTGAGCTCCCGGCCTTCACAGGGACTCAACCCCAAAAGGCTTAAATATAAAACCACTACCGAGGGTTGCTTATTTCCACCGTTTGAGACGCTCAGCTGAATTAGCCGCTGCACTAGCCCTACTATGTGTCTCTGGAAGATGTGATGGTGCCAGAGTATCGACGCAAGGTACGTCCCACACTAAGTCCGTCTCAACTTCCAAGGCAAAAAACTCATGCAGTCAGGTCTTTTGCCATCGTCACGCGTAAAACCACTCCGGTTTGAGTATGGCTGGGACATTGGCGGTGGAAAAAGCCAAAGTTTTGTGTGTGAATTTTCCACCAGTATCTATTTATCTGGACGACGTAGTCATAGCTTCTTAAATTAGTCGAGTGAACTTTTTACTTGACTAGAAGTTAGTTAGTTGACGTGAAATGATTATAATTGAAGTCGGTTTTTGTTCTTTAGGATATTATTTCAATCCAAATACCGTACTAAATTTTGTGTTCAACAAGCTTCGGTGACAAAAGCAGACCGTTGTTTTTCTAAAATTGAATAAAATGTTATCTTGCTACTAAGTATTACATGTATATTATGTAAAGGTTTAATTTGGTTAAAATTTGAAACACAGATAGTTTATAGTCTCATATACTACCTACCATCTCGGAAAAAGCATGGGCCCTAACGAAACAAATATTAACGACAGAACGACATTACCAATTAGATTGACATTTGAAATACACATGATCTTAGAGTCTGGCTTAGAGTCTAAAATATCACATCGGCTGATAAGTCTATCACCTACTTAGGCTATCATCCTGTAAAAATGTATAAGTGGGGAAGTATCAGATTACGCACATCAGCTACAGACTCTTCGTAATGTATCCTATAAAAATCCTACAAACTTAACTACGGCATTTTTCGATACTCCACAACCTTACTACGAGTATGTTTGATGTTGCTAAAATTTAAAATATGAAATTGCTAAACTCGAATAAATATATTTTTGTGTGGAAAAACAAATTCACACGGTTTATGTAATGGCAACTCATCCAAATATTTTTACTTAAGTACTACTATTGGCAAAAGGCTATAGTACCATAGACCACATCCATACGCTTCGGCAGATTATACAGAAAACCGAGGAGTATAATCGGCCACTATGTATAGCGTATGTGGATTCCATCGAGACCTGGGCAGTGCTTCGGTCTCTCCAGCGATGCCGTATCGACTATCGCTGTATCGAAGTGTTGAAGTGTATCTACAGCAAAGCCACAATGTCTGTCCGATTACAGGACCAGTGCACAAAACATATCCAGCTACAGAAAGGCGTGAGACAGGGAGATGAATTCTCCCTGTCAAATCATGATGAATCTCAAATGATGAATCTCCGAAACTATTCACTGCCGCGCTGGAAGATGTTTTCAAGCTACTGGACCGGAACGGATACGGCATCAATATCAACGGCGAATGCATCACTCATCTTCGGTTTGCTGACGACATTGTCATCATGGCGGAGTCGCTGGAGGACCTCGGTGCTATGATCAGGGACCTCAGTAGAGTATCCCAGCAGGTAGGTTTGAGGATGCATATGGACAAGACGAAGGTCATGTCAAATGTTCATGTCTCACCTGTACCGGTTAATGTTGGGAATACTTGCCACACTCGAAGTTGTCAACGAATACGTCTACCTGGGTCAAAAGATCCAATTAGGTAGATCCAACTTCGACAAAGAGGCCCAGCGAAGGATCCAACTCGGATGGGCAGCGTTCGGGAAACTTCGGCACATCTTTGAGTCCAAAATACCCCAATGCCTAAAGTCAAAACTCTTTAACCAGTGCGTGTTGCCAGTGATGGCTTATGGAACTGAGACGTGGTCCTTAACTTTGGGCCTCATAACAAAGCTCAAAGTCACACAGCGAGCTATGGAGAGAGCTATGCTCGGAGTATCTTTGCGCAACAGAATCCGTAATGAGGATATTCGCAAAAGAACGAAAGTGGCCGACATAGCTCAAAGAGTGAGCAAGCTGAAGTGGCAATGGGCAGGCCACATCGCTCGCCGAACTGACAACCGATGGGGAAGAAAGGTTCTCGAGTGGCGACCACGAACCGGAAGTCGCAGTGTTGGACGGCCTCCCACTACATGGACAAATGACCTAACAAAGGTCGCTGAAAACCGCTGGTTGCAGTTTGCGCGGGACCGTTCGTTGTGAAAATCTAGGGGGGAAGCCTTTGTTCAGCAGTGGACGTCTTGCGGCTGATGATGATGCTGACTACGAATTTACTAATAAGGTCGCAAGATCAACGTACGCGAACGAAGAAGCGGGTTCAGCTAGTACCAAATATTAGTGAACATTTCTTACACAACACCATCTAGCCCTAAACTAAGCAAACCTTTCACTACGGTGGATTGTTCATATGATACTTTTATAGTTGTAAATATGTAGAGTAAGATCCCAGAGCTGCCAGACGTTACCTATTTTCTGATGAATGAAATGTGGACGATTGAGTAGAGATAGTAAGTACTAAGAGTCATGCTTACTCGCTAACTTACTTAGACGGCAAATTTTATGATATGGGGTAATGAAGGTACATACAAACATTATTTACTTCACGTACTTTCTAATAAGTGATTTTCACGTCTGTTGTAGGCAATATCCTTAAAAACAAGGTCCCAATACTCCCAGACACTTTCCGTCGCCCGTTTTGCTTAACAACTCCAAAACAATAACTTAATATCAATTCTCATTTTCCATTTGTAAATATGTTCGTCAGGCAACTATTTTAAAGCTTTTTCCAATAAGACAGACCAATCTAAGGGGCCAATCATACTGGAATATACAACCACATTAAGCAAAATAAAAAATAGTAGAACTGCTTTTACGTGTGTTGTGGACGCGAACTCACAAGAGTTCTTCATATGTTATAATAAATTTATCTTTCAGCTAGTGCAATGTGGTATGATGAAAATAAACCAGGATGAATTGGTTCCTGCAGGCGAAATTTTGGAAGGTCAGTGGCCGTGGCAAACGGCGATCTACAAGATTCAGGTATGTCAGCCACCAGCTTTACCAGCCTGGCCTTCAGTAGCTAGCAGTAGTTTACTTGCACAGTGTTTTGTTCTGTTTCATCGCTTCCATTTGATAACGAGCTACGCGAAAGTTGTGGTAAGACGTCACATGCATTAAACGCGGACCGCTCAGTTTAAAAATCTTTAACTTGGAAACTAATTAACGTATTGAAATAATTCTTTCAAGAGTACTTATTATTTTGAAAGAAGAATACAGAGAGCTAAAATTCAAAATTAGTGAACATTCTCCTTTGTCACAAGTAATTTGTATATCTGTGAAAACAAGAATCTAATGACTGAGCTGAACGGTGGTCACAGGCAATTTGTAATGAAACGAAACCGCAACTACTTTTGACTCGTTTTATTTATCTTGACAAGTGCTCTGGTGTTAAATAGCCACCAGGGTCTGATGACTGAGCTGGAAGATAGCCATAAGAACGCAGTAATTAAACGACATAAAAACAGAACAAAAGGATATGTTTTAAATGTGTTCTTCAAACATAATTATAGTATATATCTGTTACGGTTGTGAATGGCCGCAAATTGCTACATTTTGTCTCCAGGGCGCGAACATCGCATACTACTGCGGCGGGACGCTAGTATCCCGTCGCCACGTGATTACGGCTGCGAGATGCCTAACCATCCGCGGTAGTGTACCCCCAGCGTTGGTAGATGTGAAACTAATGATGGTATACCTGGGCGTACACAATCTAGCCGCATCCTTCGATGGCGTGGTGATTAAATATGTAAGAATAATTCTAAATAATGAACAGACTCCCGTTTATCTAAATTGCAATCAAAACTATATTTTAAACTATTAACAAAGTTAACTGTCTACTTATTTAATTATGTTGATTGGGTCAATTCAATAATGTCAAATACACATAACTGTCACACAATAAAGATGAAGAGGATACAATAAAACAAATTATATTATTATGACGTTGTCGTATCGTTATCAATGTTTTTCTACATGAACCCTAACTACATGAACATCATATATAAATCTTGTTAATCTCGTTTGTTGTAAAATTCAAGTCGGATTGACCGACCATATTAAACGTGAGTTACCCTTTATACCCAATAAATATGTGTAACAACCACGTTAATTTTGATATTAAAATCTTGTTAGCTATGTTTTTTTACGTGGAAGACATATATTTACGCATACCTTTCCGCGTAAGGGCAAAGTCGAATTATATTGGACTCAACTCTACAAGTGGTGCCCCTAACGACTAAAATCTTCAAGAAATCCAACCTTTACCGCATATGCCGTGAACATGCTTTAGTGTTCTTCCGCAAACCCACCGCTTCCCCCTCCCTGTGCTATGTACTCGAGAACACTCCGTCCACCGGCGCACCCGAACCCAAGACACAGCACTACCAGTTCTGCGACCAACCAATAATTGAGTGCCTGTGTTGGGTGGGTTCTGAACACATTTTTTTAAACTGTAGAGTGACGACACAAACAGGACCAGTGCCTGATGGCAAGCAACATGCCTGCCACATAACAGCACAATGATACGCAGCTATTGGAACACGAAGAGTCTAAATCATTACCTAGCACTGCACTGCGCTCGTTACCCAAAGATATAAGATATTTTATCTCTATGCTCTGTAATTTCACTGGACACATTGCCTTTTACACACAACACAGTAATGTTTGCACATTACTGCTTGGCGGTAAAATAACTGGAAAAGATGTGGTACTTCCCCAGATAGACTCTACATAGTCCTACCACTACTTTTGGACCCCCGCAAAACTAACGGACATTACTGTGTTGAAAGTTAATACGTCCATAAAAATTAAAGAGATATGAAATAAATCAGATTAAATTGCTGGGTAATGAGTGCAGTACATTGCTTGGTGATCTGGACTCCTCATGTGCAGACAGTTACATAGCACTAAATTGTGTACGACCAAGCGTGTTGCTCATCATCAGACACAAACATGTCTTATTCGTCCCGTCACTCTATATTATAAAAAATACATAAGGTGCGTTGGGGTAGGATCGGAGGTGGGGTAAGACCGTATGAATTAAATATCTATATCATTTGGCAACATTTTCAAACACTGACAACATTAAAACAGAGCGCCATTTCATTATCCCGCGACTCTCATCTTCGGCGTGTCGCTCCGGCAAAACAGAAATGTGCAGTGCGGAATTTACGAAAAAAAGAGAATTTTCAGATTTTTTGTGATATCCGATCTTTCCCCTTGAACTTTAGTTTGTGTTTTTTATTATACCTGTGCGTATTTCGTTATTGATGTTGTCAGAATACTAAGTTTCATGTTATAATATCTAGATTGATGTGATCCTAACCTGCCTAGAGTAATCGTACGCAAATATCCGGTGTTCCCCCTCACAGTCAAAGAACGGATGAATGTTGTCCGATCTTGACCCGTGGATAAAATCAAAGTGATCGTCAAACTTTCAAAACCTTTGTTTTTAGCATTTTCTAATTAAATGTATTTAAGCTATTAACTGCCTATTATATGTTTTACTAGCTTCGTTCGAGATTTCTCCCACGTAGTCCAAAATGAGACCTTCCTATCATGATGAAAGGTCATCCCTCTAAGTGTAAGATTACCTGAAAACAAAATTTAATCAAACGGGCTTTTTGTGATGATGAGAAACACTTGCTTAGAATTGCAAAGGTTTTATAATATTGGTATTAATATGAGTATGGCCATAAAAGTAGGGATGTTCATATCTGTAGGTACATAGTTTAGCTGTCACTATTTATCTCGAAAACCAGAACGATTATGTAGGGCACTGCTAATGATGATGAATAATGATTTTCCTAATGATGACTATTTTCATATTGTCTTACCACTTATATATTAATTAATGCACTCTTTGTGTACAGGCATTTAATATGTGTTGAAATTAATTAATTAGTTTTTTTTTTGCGCTTTGTTGTCTGTCACATACACGAAAGAAGCCTTGGCAACGGCTATTCAAAAAATAATTAGCAAGGAAGTCTCATACGCTAAATCTTAAAAATCTATGGCGTCCCGACTTCCACGCTTTATGGTGATTCTTATAAAATCCGGGATAATAAACAACACTCTTAGGCAAGCACCAGCTGTTCCAATAGAAGCAGAAATTAAACTTGCGAATTGTCTTCGCACGCTGGAAAAATGTGATTGGGGCTTGTCAAGAGAAGAATTACTCGATATAGCTGAAGATTTCGTAATAATAAATGATATAAAAATACCCTTCATAAAGGGCAGACCTGGCCCCGATTGGTTTATATCTTTTCATCAACGACACAATTTGTCAATGAAAAATTAAAAAAGTAACAAACATACATCCATACGCTAACACTTTTGCGTAATATTAGTCAGATTTAAATTTAATATACTATTATTACAACACTTTTTTCTAAAAAAACATACCCAACCAAATTGTTAAAAGCATCCGATCTTTTCTCTTTAGCAATACAAAGTTTGAGAACCACAAAATCATAAGTTTTTTGCATCTGGGGTAACATCGGATGTCTAAAACAGTAAAATTAAAAAATCGCGTAGAATGTTTTGTCTGCTAAGAATTCGTAAATTCCACAAATTATTTATTTTAGAAAAGGAAAGTCCGGATGGATTCCTTTTATAGCATCTACGATCTAAGCAATAGAAGTCACTATGGATTGCAGTCCGAACTTACCCCTTGTTGGTAAATATCATAACTGAATCATAAAAAATAAAGTTTGTTTTTGAAAACGTATAAAACAAAAACTATTAAGTCTATAGAACAGACAAAATTCACGCCTATACTATGTTTATCCAATGAGACTTGTAGCTATATTTTGTCGATCTGACATGAATTGTTGTCCAGAAAATAAATAAATCGCAAGACTAGGCTTACTAGTCGTAAATCCGTCCGGTCTTACCCCAACGCACCTTACTGATCACCCTAGTGTGTGGTCCAGTGCACACTAACACAAACTGTTCTTTCTATAGTTTTTTGCCACAAATCCATTGTTGTGTTTATAGTTTATGAATGTGTTTTTAGTTATTGGCACAAAAATCGTTACCACTCATTTTCCATTAGAACTACACAAACAACTATTTTCTTTGCTTGCTACTTCATTTCTACTACTTTACTATTTTTATTTCTTCTACAGTCGATACATACATAAAGCTCTTCTTCGAGCTTTAAATATTAAGTTCCATTTCTTTCAGGTGGAAAAGATGTTCACTCATCCGGAATATGCTGAGGGTTGGAAGAACGACTTGGGAATATTGCAATTTCGAGATCCGGTGCAATACAGCAACTGGGTACAGCCCGCGTGTCTGTGGCCGGACCTCATTTCTGAACTTGACAGAGTCGTTGGAAAAAAAGGAACTGTAAGTGTGTTGAAAGAATAAATAAATTCAGAAGCTTTTGTGGCTTAGAAGAAAAAATCGTGTTGGTTAAGTAGGTAGAACGTCTGATTTCACGTAGTCGTAGTATCGAACCCCCCTGCACTTCTTTGCATATTTAGAAGTCTGAACTAATTTTTTTGTAATTATAATTGGTTTGAATGGTAAAGTTAAACAGCGTGAGGCAAGGCTTAAAACAGACTTATATATTTCGAGGATATGCGTCATCCGACAACCAGCACTTGGCCATCGTGTTGGCGTTGACTCTATTCTTGTGAGAGAAAGCCGCATGTCCAAACAATGGAAACATAAAGTGGGATATCTATGCAACCGAAAGTCGTCTATCGAAGAACGTTATTTGTTGCTACAAGCAACTGAGCTGAATAGGGTACCGGACTGGGTACAACATAAACCATTCTAATTAGTCCGTCAGCTAGATCGTGGAATAATATTATAATATAACTAATTGACCCGGCGAACTTTGTTCTGCCTTAGACACGATAAATGAGGAGACTTTTGATATTATCAAGGTCAAGTTTTATTAGGATAATTAGTGTAAAATTTAAAAAATCAAGTATTTTCATGATTCTTTATCGACCATGTATTTTGGTGCATCGGTTCCACTCTTTAGTGAAGCAGGATTATTTGAAGTTTGTCCGGGAGGCAGCAATTGAACAATTTCTATCCATTTTGGATTACAGGTAAACATGACAAAAGGATTGGCCGACCATAATGACGTAATTGCATCTTACGCATATTCATGCATATGACGCGGACTACCTACATATGTACGTTGCTATCCAATGTTAGCTGCATTTTATAGAAAACGCCGTCATTTTATAGGAAACTAAGGCATGAAAGTGGTGGAATCTTATTTGAGAGAAAGAAGTACTTACACGCAATTTAACTTACAAATACGGATGAGAGAAAAGCTTGACAATTGATGATAAACCTAATCCTGTCGTAATAATTGTTTACGTTTAGGTGGATGCCATGAGTGTGGACGGTGAAAAAATAGAAAAACTTACTTTATTTTACTAAAAATGCGAAAAATATTTGTGCCTTAAGCATGTAATGTCTTGTTGTAGAAGTTCTACGGCCTCTCAAGAAGAATGATTTTTGCGGAGATTTATATTTACTTTTTGTACAGCTGAGCAAGCTGAAGACCTCAAAAAGCGCAAATATAGCTGTATCGATAGCGGATACATGTTTGAGCCTTTTGGGGTCGAAACTTTGGGACCGTGGGGACTGAGTGCCAAAAGCATTTACAAAGAGTTATGTAAGCGGCTTTGTGATGCAACTCGGGACCAAAATGCTGGCCTTTTTTTTGCTCAACGCATAAGTATCGCCATTCAACGTAGTAATAGGGCCAGCATTTTGAGCACATTTCCCACTGGCACCGGTCTTTTAGATTTAGTTTATGTAAATATTGTAAATAAATTGTATTAAGGTTAATAGCTTGTACTTTTTGTTAGAAAGATATACCTATATTTTTATTTATTATCTAACATTTCAATGCCTTAAACTTAAAAAAATGCTGATTTAAGTCGAAAAAAATAAATATACCTTACCAATATTTTTTTTGTTACCATTTACGTAAAACGTGGTATTTATTAGTGTCCGAAATGAAATTGTTTTAAAAGGAATATAAACCAGGAATAAACCAGGAATATAAAAAATGACGAACTGCATGCTTGTGTTAATAAATGGTCAAATCTTAGGTTGAAAACCCCGGTCTGAGAGACCGGCGTCACCAATGTTGTAAGAGAAATTGACGTCACCAATGACGGGTTAATAGACTGTGCTTCTATGATCCGTCTCGGCACAGGCATATGGTTGTTTAAGCATGGTCTTCGATCCCGATTTCGTGTTTCAGGTTATCAAATGTTTGCTATTATAGTCCTTTGTTTGTTTTCAGGTGTCAGGTTGGGAATATGTCGGTTCTGGCAAGTTGCGGCTGTCCCAGATGAATATTGTTAGTCAAGAGGACTGCATCCGGTCCAACCCTAATGTTTTTAGTAGAATTACTTCTAGAAATACTTTTTGTGCTAAACTAGCAAACGGTGAGTTAAGTTTGGCAAAACCGTAATTAATATCATAGTGCAAACCAAGACCTTCTATCATTATTTAGTAAGTAGAAAAAAAATACAGTAGCAGTATATTCGTTGTTGGATAGCAAACAATTTAGTGTAAAGACCACGGATATGTAAAGACCTATACCACTAGAGAATAGCCGAAATGTATGATTCAAATAATTGTGCAAAGAAAATAATATCAATTAAAGCGATAACGGGTTCAAAGTGAATTCTAATATGGGTGGAGACTTTTAAGCACGAGATTTAAACCTCACTAATTTCTCTGAGTATTTATCGAAGTGAAAATGTACTAGGCAACGTTTTCTAAGGCTAGGTAAAAAAATATATTGTAAGATAACTTTTTACTTGAAACACGTTTCAAGAAAAACTTTTTTTAGGCCAACTTTACAAAAATTGCTCTCAAGCCCCAGTGGTTTATGGCCTAGTCTCTCTTCTTACCAAAGCATGCCACAAATAGATGTAGACAAATGAAAAACAAAAATCGGCAGTCATAGAGACTGCCAAAAGAACTTAAAACTGATAACTCAGAATTTAATAGTTCACATTGAAAAAAAAAACTACGCTGAACTACGTGAAACCAGAGGGCGTGGCCATAACCAAGGCCATCTAGATCATCCGAGTTAATCTAAAGATTTCTTTCATTAAACGAACGTGACGCTTGAGCTTAATTCACATCCCACGAAATTTGTGTGTAGTGCGTCAAAAGCAGTTTTCAATTCAAGAATTAAAGAATTCTGTGTACTAAATATCGGGAATTTGTCAATAAAACAAAAAATACAAATTATTCATCTAAATTTATTTTATCGCCTTCAAAGTAGGCCCCATCGCTTGCAATACAACATCTCCAACGCTTCACCCAGTCTTCCATACATTTTTCATAGGCTATTTGCGGTATGGCTTTTAGCTCATTCAGCGAATTTTCTTTTATGGCTTCTATCGACTCAAAACGTTTTCCTCGAAGTGGTAATTTCAACTTGGGAAATAAAAAAAAGTCAGACCGAGCCATATCAGGTGAATACGGTGCTTGGTCGAGAACTTTTGTTGAATTTTTCGCTAAAAACTCTTTCAGTATAATGGCTGTGTGTGACGGTGCATTATCATGGTGCAGCATCCATGAGTTGTCTTGCCACAAATCTGGACGTTTTCGGCGGATACTCTCACGCAAACGCTTTATGACGCCTAAATAATATTTTTTATTCACTGTTTCTCCCTCTGGAAGGAATTCGGAGTGAACCACACCACGGTAGTCAAAAAAAACTGTCAGCACAACCTTGATTTTGGAGCCTTGTGTTCGAGACGCCATTCTGAAGACTGTTTGCTTGTTTGCATGTCGTACTCATAAACCCATGTCTCGTCGCTAGTTATTATACGTTTCATAAAGGTCGGATCCGTAGAAGCTCGGGAAACCATGTCTTCAGCGACATGCTTTCGCTGCGCTTTTTGAACAAAATTGAGCTCTTTTGCAACTAGTCGAGCGGCGACGCGTTTCATGCCTAAAATGTCAATGAGAATGTTGTGGACGGACTTAAAAGATATGTTCACCTCACTAGCCAACTCTCTCAGACTCATACGTCGATTTTCGAGCACTAGCTTCTTGATTCTGTCGATGTTTCCTTTGGTCGTAGCGGTTGAAGGTCTACCAGAACAAGGCAAGTCTACTACTACTTCTCAGCCTTCTTTAAAAGCCTTATACCATTCATTAGCCCTTGTTTTCGATATACACATTCGCCGTAGGTATTTAGGCAACATTTTTAGTGATTCACCGCATAAAATATCATTCGAAACACAAAATTTAAGGCACACTCTTTGTTCAACAATATTTTCCATTGTAAAAATCGCCAAGAACTCAAAACTATGACCAACAAAAAGTGTAGTTTAAAACAAATTAAACGACAGATCCCGCTCAAACTTTGCGACCTCTTTTACACGGATCTTTTTATTGACATATTCCCGATACTTTTTACACAGAGTAGTATAAGTTGAAAAGTTACGACTGGTCTAGTCGGGAAAACGGCGGCTGCCGATCTAAAGCTCCCGGGTTCAAATCCCACCCGCACCACTGTATTTTCGAAGTCAGGTGCGTAATGCCGCTAACTTAAAATGGTGAAGGAAAATCGTCGTAAGAAAACCGACATATTCTTGGAACCTTTCAAGGACATGCGTTGTTCACCAACCCGCACTGGGCCAGCGTAATGGTTTCTCTTCTTGACTCTCTTCTTGCGAGAGAAGGCCCGTGTCCCAGCAGTGAGAACATTTAGTGGGCTGCTTATGATTATTATGCTTATAAGTTGATTATGTGTAGTAAGGAACTTCTACCCTACTTTGATACAAATGTTTTTCATTCTGCTCAGAAACTATGGCGACCTCCTGCCTCGGCGTTTCGGGAAATGGTTTAATGATCCGCATCAACGGTGCGTGGCATCTTCACGGGCTGGCCTCTTCGTCTGTAAGTTCCGGAAATACGATAGAATGTAACCTTAAAGAGTACATGGTGTTTACCGATATCGCTCAGTTCCTGCCCTGGATCAATCTTAACATTGAACCATATTAAATAGCTATTAATTTATTTTATTACAGAACTGCTCGACTATCTTGACCTTGTTTTTTTTCAAGTACCTATCCTTTCTCCATATCCCGAAATCATCTCAGTTGTTCTGATATAAAGCTGTAGGAACTTGCCTGTTACTAAAAGTAGTGCATTTTTTTTTTTGCATTTTATATAACTTATTGTAAGTTATAAAGTTAGGTAGAAAGCTTGAGAAGTCAACCCGTCAAACTTGAGTACTTACTCAATCCCTATAGAAAATGTACAAATAAGACTAAAAAAAGTAAAGGACAGTTTTCAAACATGTATTTTTAACCTTAAAAGAAAATTTATAATAATAATGGGTTAAGGGTCAGGGCTGTGGTACTGCTACTTAAAGTCTAAATAAATTCAACTAAGTTTTTTTTTAATTTTATTCAGGCACCGACTGTGAGTCCAAATAACTAAACAACTAAATATGGAAAGCTCAACATCTATATCCCACTAGGATAACAATTAAGTAGAAAACGATCAAACTTGAATACAATAAACCACACCTTACGCATTGTGGTGAGAATTTAATATCGCCCTACAATTTCCTCATAGACTACAGGCCCGTGAACAAAATTTACGTGGTAAATAAACCACCAGGAGACCTATTTAGGATGATAGAAGGGTATAAAGTAATAAGATTCAGCACTATGCTGTCACTTGTAAACTGTCCAACTGAGTACAGTTGCACCCCTTGACCATTTTTTTATCCTTGTCGCATGATTTTTGACATAGTTTATAAGAAGTCTAGTCACAAAATTAGCTTAACAACTCGCTCCTTATATTAAAATCACCTTTAAACTAAATCGATACAAATAATAGAACACTTTACAAATTCATGTCATCAAATAAAGTTACAAAATCACAAAATTACTAAAATGTATGTATTACTAAATGTCTAAAATAATACCTAATGTCTTCTCCTGTCTCAGAACTGACTAAAATGGTGGTGACACCATTATGACCAGTATGACGTAAGATCGGAGGAATGCTCAATGTGAATCACATCGGACGTTCTTGCGATGCATTTGTGCGAATTCGGAGATCTCTCCGATGCGACGCGAATTCGTGGTTTTATGCGGGAGCCCTTATACGTACTTACTTATATACATAGAAACACCCAGACGCAGAACAAATGCTTGTATTCATCACACAAATACTTGCACTCGGTGGGGATCTAACCCACAACCCTCGGCTTCGCAGGCAGATTCACTAACAACTAAGCCACGAGCTTTTCAATTTCTTCCCTAATATCAGAGCCGATAGCTTAAAACGGTAAAGAAAAATATTTTGAAGACGCTGATATGTTCCAAGAATTTTTCGAGGTCGTTTGTGTCATCCAGTAACCCGCACTGGGCCAGCGTGTTGAACTATGGCCTTGCAAGGGCCTTGACGCCCTCAGCCCCAGCCCCAGCTGTGGGAGAACATTACTAAAATGTAATGGGCTGCTTCTCATATCCTAAAATGAAGTAAAGTGTAAGAATTATAATATAAATGTATGGATGTATTAGGCGGTAACAAAAGAATGGTAAGAAATGACGACTATGTCACTCATTATTTTAAGTAAACATTACAAGAATAACAGCAGATATTAATAAAAATAAATAGTGAATCCTGAAATCTCTTTCAGTGCATTTTAAAGGTAAAAAGGTAAGTCCAGCCTTACAATAAACGTCATCACCTTCCTCCGCACTCAATGCTGGGTGCTGGGAATGTATGGCAATAAGTGAAATCTTGATAATTATATGTGAATGACCGAGTCGCAGACAACTCAACTGCATGCTGTTTCATTCTGTTTGATAAATTACAAAATCACATTCCACCGCACTTCATGTTGGGAATGTATAGTAATAATTCAAATATTGATAAATATAGGCAATGACCCAGAGAGTAGACAACTCAACTGCCCCCTGTTTCATTCTGTATGTAGCTAAAGTACAAAATTATCACATTCCACCGCACTTGATGTTTGGAATGTTTGTAAAAGTCAAATCAGGGTAAACATAGGTAATGACCCTGGTAGAAGACAACTCCCTTCTCTTCTCCCTGTTTCAGTCTGTAGGTAACTAAATTACAAAATCACAATCACATCCTCACATGGCATAGGTAAATCTGGATTCTACCAACTACGTCAGTTAACTGGCTGGGTAATAATATCTCAATATTCACAGAAGAAAGCATAAGATTTAAACGCATCACAGTAACAGCTCAATACATAGGCACTTAGTTCAAATCCAAGAGAGGAACACCTCACTAAAGCAATCATACCGGTACAATATGAAAGAAAGTCCGTTACCACCTTTCACCTGACTGGAGATAAATATAACCACAAACTCACAAAGTAGATAAGTTTCAGTTTAACAGCATATTATATAGTTTACTAGCTGGTACCCGCGACTTCGTCCGCGTGATATAAATACTAAGATAACTCAGGCAGTATTTGTAAATATTGTAATTTACGCTAACAAAAATAGCTTATCGGTTAATCGGTAACATAATCAGTTCAGTTGTTTTGGTGTGAAAGCGTAGGTGATAGTTACTTTCATATTAATAGTATTTGTATGAATTGCTTCATGTCTGGATAATAAAGTTCCATGGTTTTATCTTCAATAATGATGAAGTTCCATATGAACTTTCACCCCCCATTTCAACCCTTATTTCATCCCCGTGTAGTTCATAACAGCAAAATTGCCAGAACAAACAATTATTAGCTTTGTGTCAAGTGTCTAGATACAAAGTTTCATGGCTTTAACTTGAACAATGACGAATTTTCATATAGACTTTCATCCTTCGTTTCAACCCGTAGGTATTTCATCTTCCTACAGTTTTAAAATACAAAATTGCTGGAACAAACATTTATTGGATTTGTGTAAAGTATCTAGCTACAATAGAGTAAGATCCCAGAGCTCCCAGACGTCACCTATTAAGACGTAAGACAGACCAATCTAAGGGGCCAATCAACCCCTAAGCTCAATCTTAAGTCAATATTTCCTAATAAATGTCTCACACAGTCTCCCGCTCTTACCCATAGGACATGGTTGAGTTTAGGGGATGATTGCCCTCTTAGATTGATCTATCTTATTGGAAAAAGCAACAAAATAGTTGTCTGACGAACATATTTACAAATGGAGCTTGAGAATAAGTGAAGTTAAATTATTATTTTGGAGTTGTTAAGCAAAACGGCTGACGGAAAGAGGTTAGGAGTATTGAGACCTTGTTTTTAAGGATATTGCCTACAACATACGTGAAAATCATTTATTAGAAAATACGTGAAGTAAGTAATGTTTGTATGTAACTTCATTACCTCATATCTCAAAATTGGCCGTCTAAGCAAGTTAGCGAGTAAGCATGTGTTCTTAGTACTTACTAACTCTACTCAATCGTCCACATTTCATTCATCAGAAAATAGGTGACGTCTGGGAGCTCTGGGATTTCGGACTACAAAGCTTGGTGGTTTTATCTTTAACAATAGCAAACTTCGATATAAACTTTCACCCCTAATATCACCCCTAATTCATCCGCGTACAATACAATTTACAGAATTGCCAGAACAAACATTTATTCCCTTCGTGTCAAGTGTAGATACAAAGTATCATGGTTTTGTCATCAAAAATGACGGACTTCCCATGTTAAACTCAATACCTTATATTTCACCTTCGAGAAGGGTTGTTTTCTAAACACCTATTTATACACACATACCTAATACTCATTTTACCTTCCTAACAAAAACGGGAATACAAAATTTCATGCTTGTTACTTCAAAAATTAAAAATGCAAAAACCATTTAATAATTATCATTGCATAAGTTGATAAAAAATGCTATGCAATAGCTTTACCGCTGCAGTCCCCGAGTACCACACGTTTTTCTTTTTCTAAAGAAAAACGTAATTAATCTGACAGTGGCGCATTTATACTATACTAGCAGCACCCCGCAGTTTCGGTTCCTATTAATTTTACGAGATAAAAGTAACTTATGTGTTATTCCATACTTATAATCATAATCATAATCATAATCATATCTTTATTTGCGAAAATGGGTACAAATGGATCTTAAAACAAGTAAAACACTCCATAGTCAACCTTTCGGTATGCAAATTTGACAAAATGTGGGTACGACGACACATTTTTAAAATTTTGAAGGTATATATAAACATTGTGTCATTATCAATGAATAACAACAAGCACTGGAAATAAAGGGGCCTATTCATTGGCCGATTACATTACTGAACTATGCTTATTATATTTTTTTATTTTTTTATAAATGTCAAGTATTGTGTGAGAAATAATCTTATAAACAAAAATAACAGTTATAACTCAAAGTACGAGTAAGATGTCAAACTAATAAAAAATGTCAACAATGTGTTACATTATTATTGTTAACACAATTATTCTGAAAGTTTCACGCTCTTGAAACAAAACAGATTACATATTATAATCAAATTATGATGTTTCAAATAAAACAGATTACAAATTCACAGAGTCAAATTATGATGTCAAACTTTTTTTTTTTCGAAATTATACCATATTATGCTTGTGTCAAAACATTATGTCCAAATAATAAGAATAGAAAGCTAATTTATTACAATGTCAATTAATAAAATATTAATAATTAAATTTATCAGACAGATATTCATAAATTGTGTAATACGCCTTATGTAATAAGAAACACTTTAATTTATTTTTAAAGAGGTGTGTTTCGTTGGTATTTAATATATTCACTGGCAGGTGATTATAAACTTGCGGGGCCATACAAAGTGCGCTATTTGCGAGAAGGGTTGTGTTACGCTTCGGTATCATCACTTTATGTTCATGGCGTTGGCTTTTTAGCTTATCAAACATTGACAAATTGTTTCTCACAAACATCACACATTCGAATATGTATAAAGATGGCAAAGTTAACATTTTCAACTTTTTGAAATGTGGTTTACATGATTGTCTTCGACGTAGCTTGCAAATAGCCCTCACACATTTCTTTTGTGACCTAAAAACTGCATCTCTTCCCGTACTATTACCCCAGAATATGATGCCATATCGAAGAAGCGACGAGACATTACCATTGTAAGCGGACAGTAAAGTAGGTTTAGTAACAGTTTTTGATAACATATAAAGCGCATATGAACTCTGATTTATCCTGGCACATATGTTTTCAGTATGTACTTTCCAGCTCAAATTGCAGTCAAGATGTAATCCTAAAAATTTCGTGGAGTCAATTACTTCAATTTTATGTCCTAAATATGTAATGTCAAGTGTATTCAATTTATTAATTCTGTTTTTAAATGTCATAATTTTTGTTTTATTAAAATTGATTTTCAAATTATTTAATGTCAACCATTCTATTATATTATTTAAAGTTTCTCTAATGTCATTTTCCATGCATGTTATATTTTTACCAACAAACAACACTGTACTACTGTCGTCTGCAAAAAGAATTGTGGGGTGCTTTGTTGCTTTAGGTAGATCATTTATATAAATTATGAAGAGCAATGGACCCAACACACTTCCCTGCGGGACACCATATCTTACTTCTTCATAATCAGAGGCATATGTTATTTCTTTTTTGATACATTACAAATATTATTTATCTGTGCGCACTGACGACGTCCACATAAATAAGATTTTATAAGATTATGCACATTCCCTCTAATACCGTAGGCGTGTAGTTTATTTAATAGTATACCGTGATCAACGTAATCAAAAGCCTTTGTCAGGTCCATATACAGTGCGCAGACGGGTATTTTTGAATCTACGCTAGTCATAACTGTTTTAAGCAAATTATAAATGGCAAGATTTATACTTTTTTTCTTTCGAAATCCCAATTGCTCTGGTGCAAACAGCTGCTTTTGTTCAAAGTAACCGCAAATGCTGTCGCACATGACCTTTTCGATGATTTTTGAAAAAATAGGTATCAGAGCTATAGGTCTATAACAATTTAAGTCACACTTATCACCGTCTTTGAAAAGTGGCCTGACAATTGACTTTTTTAAGCGTTCTGGAAATACACCTTTAGATATGCATTCATTAATGATGTGACTAAGAACATCTGATATGATAATTGACACATGTTTCAGAACTTTCGTTGATACGGAGTCGTATCCCACACTTGTTGTATTTTTGAGATTTTTTATTATTCTATGTATATCGTGCGGTGTAGTCGGGCACATAAACAAAGACGCCGCACAATATGATTCATTTGCCTCGGGCCTTGCCCTTGGGTTTGTGGCCTGTACTTGGTTAATAAAAGACTTGTTGAAAGCATTGGCTACTTTACGGGGTTCTTTCACCGAGCTATCATTAATATTAAGTTCTATGACGTCTCTAGGTAGATTATTTTTGACACCATTAATAATTTGCCACATTGCTCTGCTCTTATTTGAAGCCTTATTAATAAAGTCATCATTTTGAGACTTCTGTGTAAGCTCAATTATTTTATTGAGTCTTGATGATAATTCCTTTAATTTATGTCTATTGTTACGAGTGGGTACTTTTCTATATGCCCAGAGTAAGGACCTTTTCCGCTTACAGCACAGCCGTATGCCAGTAGTAAGCCACCTAGGTCTCTTTTTACTTATAATTTTAACGTTGCGTATTGGAAAACATAGATTGTAAAACAACAAGAAAATATCGTGAAATTTACTGAACGCAACATTGGGATCACTTTGCTCAAGAACGTCACTGAATTTTAACGAGCTCAGGCAGTCCTTAAACTTATCCATATTTTCTCGAGAGTAATCACGCTTTTCTACATACCAGTATTGAAGTGAGCAAGTTGGCTTAATGGGGCACGAGAGAAATTGCGCTGTGTGATCTGACAAAGCAAGCTCGATTGTTTTGCCCTTGCTCCCTCGTACATTGCTTAAAATATTATCAATACAAGTACCACTTGCAAGTCTAGTGGGCTCATTGATCACAAACTTTAAGTTGTATGATGTTATCAGTTCTTTAAAATTACTAACGGTTTTGTTAGACTTTAATAAATCTATGTTAAAATCTCCACATAGAACAACTTTTTTATTACCTAAACTTGTCTCTTGGAGTAGAGAGATCAGACTATTAAAAAATGTATCCAAATGTCTCACCAGTGACCTCTATATATATCTTATATATCTATGTATCAAATTTCATCTAAATCCCTTAAGTAGTTTTTGCAGGAAAGACTTACAAACTTCCATTCATCCATCCAACCATACCTACAAACTTACAACATTTTAGGATATGAGAAGCAGCCCATTAAATTTTAGTAATATTCCCACAGCTGGGACTGGGGCCGTCGAGGCCCTTGCAAGCCCATAATTCAACACGCTGGCCCAGTGCGGGTTGCTGGATGACACAAATGACCTCGAAAGGTTCTTGGAACATATCAGCGTCTTGAAAATATTTTTCTTTACCGTTTTAAGCTATCGGCACTGAAATTAGGGAAGAAATTGAAAAGCTCGTGGCTTAGTTGCTAGTGAATCTGCCTGCGAAGCCGAGGGTTGTGGGATCGATCCCCACCGAGTGCAAGTATTTGTGTGATGAATGCAAGCATTTGTTCTGCGTCTGGGTGTTTCTATGTATATAAGTAAGTACGTATAAGGGCTCCCGCACAAAACCACGAATTCACGTCGCATCGGAGATATATCCGAATTTGTGAATGCATCGTAAGAACATCTGATGTGATTCGTATCGCGCATTCCTCCGATCTTACGTCATACTGGTCATAATGGTGTCACGACCATTTTAGTCAGTTCTGAGACAGGAGAAGACAAAGACAATGACAGATTTAATTAGGTATTATTTTAGACATTTAGTAATAAATAAATTTTAGTAACTTTGTGATTTTGTAACTTGATTTGATGACATGAGTTTGTAAAGTTTTCTATTTTTTGTATCTATATAGTTGAAAGGTGATTTTAATAATTATAAGGAGCGTGTTGTTAAGCTAATTTTGTGACTAGACTTCTTATAAACTATGTCATCAATCATTTAAGAATTGGAAAAATATTTGTATGCCTACCCATATCAGGCAAAACATGACGACAAGCTACTTTGAAATTTTGTGATTTTTTTTTAAATTTTGTAAAAAAAATTAAAAATATTTATTATATATCATGCATTATGTGTGTTTGTGATTTACTCATGTTTTAAACAAATACATTGTCTTTTATCTTGAAATAAAGATATGCTTATTCTAAAAAAAGCAACTTTCTTCTCAACCCATAATACTTGCTAGTAAAATAGCATTTATAGTTGTAACTAGCTGACCCGGTGAACTTCGTACCACCATGTATTTTTTCATCTACATTTTCTAACCTTTCTGCTGTACAAATCTTTTCCCGACAATAATAAATACATAGAGAAAAGAATTATCATATTTAGTGCAGTCATTCAAAAGTTATGAGCGTACATACATTTCGAAGATCCATTTTTACGGTTCCGTAAAACGTACTAACTGAACCCTTATGGGTTCGTTGTGTCTGTCTGTCTGTCCATCCATATGTCATAACCACTTTTTTCGAAACTATAATAACTATACTGTTGAAACTTAAGAGATGTATTCTGTGAACCGCATAAAGTAACTATTTTATGAAAAACATATTTATTTCAATGTACATAAACATTTAAAAGCTAGTAATAATCTTTTTATGCAGAATGCAGAAGACCGCACCTTGTGGCGTTCATTAGGAGAGGCCTACGTCCAGCAGTGAACGAATATTAAATAGGCTGATGATGATGATGATGATAAATACCTTTATTGTTAATCAATTAATATCAGTTAATAAGTTAATACCTTTATTATTACCAAAAATCAGTTTTATTTTCATTGTAGTGCTTTGTAATATACGTTGTTTTTTTGTTTGATTACCTGGCACATAGACAAACAAATATGATGGTTTTCGAACACGGGAGGGAATATGTAACATACAATCGACCATGTGAGAAACATGGGTTTTCTAGATTAATACCACAAATATTTTAACACGCTCAGCGCCATATGTATCGTTTAGGATACACACTGTCGTAAGGAGTGTGTATAGTTTATGATACACACTACTCATTTCAGTTAGCAGTGTGTATCCGAATATTTTCCCAGTGGTTTTGGGTTGGGAATCGGACATTCAGTTAAGGAGATATTAAGAGAAAAAATATAATCGCCTTGAAATAATTTTATTAAAAAAACAAAGTTTCTTAGAAACTAAATAATCAATTTATTAAGTTCAAAATAAATCAGTAAATATTATTGAAACATTTTTGATACAGTAAACTTTCACATACATACATTTTGTAGTTGTTTGAGCTGCTCTGAAAGTCTTGCCACCAATAACTTTCCTGTCATAATTTTTATAGCAGCACATCTTCAGCGTACAATTTTCTCTCCATCATTGTTACTTATGAGATAATGTTTTCTCTTAAACGATCTTCTTGTCATAATAGGGGCTGATGACACTTCATCTCCGGCTAACTGAGCAGATCGTTTTAGTAAAACTACAATTAGTTGTTCCCTGAATTGTGTGATAGTAAATTTCTTGAGATAATATTTGGTTGAATAATAAATGTGCATTCTAGAGAGAAACAAAGAGAAATAACATTACGAAATGTGTATCTTTATTGATACGCATGACCTGGGGAATAGTTTATCTAAATAAAGTATTCCCAGGCCACGTGTAAAAAATATACACACCAGTAAAAAAGAAAGGGATGACGGGGGAAGGGGTGTGATTATTTTCTATACCATTTTAACATCTCACAACACAAAAAAAATTAAAAGTTGTGAAAATTTGGTAGTATATTTGCATATAGGGCTTGGCGCTAAGCGTGTTATGGTTGGCCCTGGGACTTGTTTATGGTCATAGCAGAAGCAAGCCGCACTGGAAACTGTAGTCGTTTAAACTCAAATGGTACATCAGTTGGAATCATTGGGATTCGTGGTATCAAAATGTGTTGCCCTTAATACTTTCCTTTCAGTATAGTTGCTTCTATCACGTTGTTCAGTATTTTTATAGCTAACCGTGTGCCGTTGCAAAGACGCGGTTCTTTGATATTTCGCAACATTTTAACTACCGATCCAACTTTTAATGAAGATGTGAGGTGGCAATCCTGGAAAATCCAGCGAGTTCAAAAATTCCGGTGGATAGTAGTTGACGACATCATCTTGATAAGTCACCGAATCAACTGATTTATAAATCCTCAGTTTGCCTGTAATTTGTCCTTGAATTTTGAAAATTAATTAATTTGCACCTATCTCATTTACGTAATGTGTATTAATATTTATTTATCGTGTGGCTGTCTTGTTCCAATGTTGGGCAACGGCTTCCCTCCCTCCACTTTTTCCTTTCTATGGCTAATAAAGTCCAGTCTTTCCAATATTTGTGGAGGTTGACTTGTCATCGTTTCTTTGGTCTGCCGCGTCGACGTTTGCAATCTGGCTTCCCCTTCTTCTGGTAATTTTGGCCCAATGATCATCCGACATGCGGCAAACATGTCATGCCCGATCCCACTTCAAATTGGCTGCTTTTTTAGTCACATCGGCTATTCCGGTTTTGGAAAGCAGTATGGTGTTTCGTATTCTGTCCGTTAGTTTTACTCCAAAAATACTGCGCTCCACAGCCCATGTGTATTTAAATAATTTTGCATAGATATTAAATTTATAATTCAAAATAATAAATCAATTTTGTTACGCGGTTTGTGTTTGACTGACACGTGACTGACTTTTGATTGATATAATGACGTGAAAACTGACGCATTTTACATCGCGTTCCGAAACTAAATCAAAATAAATAATGTCGTGAAGCCGACCAAATTGAAAATCATTACGAATGATCTATGAGTCTTACGTTTTGTGACTATTCAATTTGATCTGGTTCGCGATGTCATCTCTTTTGTTGAGTCTCTTCGGAGTGAGTTTCGGAACGGTGACATCCTCCTATTCTGCAACGCACACACGCACACTGTTTTGATAGATATGATGGAAATTGAACTTTGTGCAGCTGGAATAAAGTGCAAATTGACTCCTTGACGATAGGAACACACATATATTGCTTAGACATAAGTGAGTGCTTGTTATTTAATATGAACTTTATTTCTTAGCAATAAAGCTCAAATTGCCTTAGCATTTTAGTTAGAAAACGTGTGTATGGGAAAAAGAAATGGGCTGTTTTCAGGGTTTTCCCGACAATTATTTGTTTTTTTCACGCCGTAAAAACCATTCTTGGACTTCAACGAACATTTTAAAAAAAGAATTGTCCAAATTGGTCCAGCCGTTGTTGAGTGATGCGCTTACCAACACATTTTGCGATTCACTTTATATTATAGAAGATATGTGTATGAAACCAAAATATTTTTTCTTTTATATCTACTTAACAATAACAACAGTACAACGATCTTTTTGTGATCCATGTTACGCTTCCAAAATACACGTCCAACACGGTTAACGTATGGTTACCCTAACCAACGGTTTGCTGCACGAATTCGCATCGGAGCAATTCACATCGCAAGATCCTCCGATGCGACGTCGCACCGCAGTTTTACGTGGGAGCCCTTAAAATCGAAGTATTATATTTAGCTATCTGGCTTCCATAGTACAAGTGTTGCTTAGTTAGGGGTAAGATGTGGTTGTGTGTGAAGTGTCCCCCAATATTTATGTAATACCTAATACTTAAGCTAATAAATAAAATGAATAAATATTAATATAATATTTAATAAGGTTCAATGATATTTTTGATCCAGGGCAGGAACTGAGCGATATCGGTAAACACCATGTACTCTTTAAGGTTACAGTCTGCCTTTTTATCTTCAGAAATTATAGACAAAGAGGCCAGCCCGTGCAGATGCCACGCACCGTTGATACGGATCATTAAGCCATTTCCCGAAACGCCGAGGCAGGAGGTCGCCATAGTTTCTAAGCAGAATGAAACATATTAGTATCAAAGTAGGGTAGAAATTCCCTACCACACATAATCAACTTATAAGCATAATGATCATAAGCAGCTCACTAAATGTACCCACTACTGGGACACGAGCCTTCTCTCGCAAGGAGAGAGTCAAGAAGAGATTCCACCACGCTGGCCCAGTGCGGGTTGGTGAATGACACATGTCTTCGAAAGATTTTAAGAACATATCGGTTTCCTTACGACGATTTTCCTCCACTATTTTAAGTTAACGGCGTTACGCACATTTTTTTTTTTTTAACTTCTATACGTTTACACTTGACCGCCATCTCGCCTGATGTACGATGCGATGGATCTACGATGGAGCGTGTTTACCTAGATAAAACCGATTCACTCTCGATTTGAAGACACAAAGATTGTAACCATCGGGGAAAACCCACTCAGGCAACGTATTCCACAGCTTAGACGTTCTTATCACAAAAGTAGAGTCGAATCTCTTCGTTCGTGTCTTTGGAACATCAACCATGAAACGATGTCACTTTTTCGAGCTACGAGCATTCCGATAGAAAAAAGGACAAGGTGGTATCAGATCATGCAAATCAGTTGCACACTCTCCGAAGTGTATCCGATAAAAAACCGATAGGCTAGCAATTTTTCGGCGATGTTCAAGACTTTGAAGTCTTTTTCGCACAAGAGTGTCGTTGCCTATGAGCCTTTTGGCACGTTTCTCGATCGATTCCAGAGCCTCCAGCTGATACTTAGCCGATCCATCCCAAAAGTGCGAACAGTACTCCATACAGGAGCGAATCTGTGCTTGATATAGTGTAAGCAACTGTTCAGACTTGAAGTACCTTCGCACCTTTGAGAGGACACCAAGTTTTTTGGCAGCAAGTTTAGCCTTGGACTCGATAAACGAGCCAAAGTTGAGCGTAGAGGTCAAAGTAACGCCCAAAAGTTCAAGACGGTCAGAGACCGGCACGGATACACCTCTAAAAGTTGGAGTCAGTTGGAAAGGACTCCTTTTAGCGGAGAACAGACACGCCTGCGTCTTACTCTCGTTGAACTTGACCAGATTGGCATCGCCCCATTTGGACACCGCATCAAGGGTCAAGCCCAAACGCTCGATCAGACTCTCTCTCAGTACCTGAGTTTGCTGCCCAGTGGCTCTCGCGCTAGATATGTAACTCTCTACAACGGTGCTATCATCTGCGTACCCATAGATACCGGGCTTCAACAGATCGTTGATATGTAGCAGGAAGAGCGTCGCAGAGAGTACCGACCCTTGTGGGACTCCGGCATTGATACCCATTTGATCCGACGAGCAGCCATCAATGACGACTCGTATAGATCGATCCCTCAAGAAGTCTGATATCCAAGCAATGAACCCAGAAGACAAACCATAACTAGAAAGCTTGTTTATAAGGCCATCATGCCAAACCCTGTCGAAAGCCTTCGAGATATCCAGAGAGACTGCAAGTGCTTCCCCGTGTTTCTCAATAGATTTACTCCAGATGTGAGTGACTTACGCTAGAAAATCCCCGGTGGACCCGTTTCGGCGAAACCCGTATTGCTGGTCACTGAGGAGGTCGTTCGATTCTAGGTACGTCAGGCGCCTGTGGTTTAAGACACGTTCCATAGTCTTGCAGAGTATGGACGTGACTGAGATGGGCCTGTAATTGACAGGGTCAGCACGACTACCTTTTTTGGGCACAGGTTGCACATTGGCAAGCTTCCAAGACTTCGGTACTAGCCCAGTTTAGAGAGAGAGTCTAAAAAGGCGTGTCAATATCGGTGACAACTCAGGCGCACAAACCTTCAATACTAGAGCAGGAATACCATCTGGGCCACTGGCTTTATTCACGTCCAGATTGCGTTGCACTTTGCGAACCTCCTTTTGGCGAATGCGTATCTCTGACATAAAAGTCGAACAGCCAGGTGGAGTAGGAGGTGTCGCGCTACCAGCATCTAGACGCGAAGATTCCGCAAACTGAGTTGCAAACAAGTTTGCTTTCTCCGTTGCAGTGTGAGCCAGTGTCCTATCAGGTTTTAGCATTGGAGGTAGTGAGGAGCGGCAGAAGTTCGATTCGACCGATTTAGCTAGGGACCAAGCTAGCCCGCTAGCTATGCTGCCCGCTGGGTACGAAGCTAGTTTGTTCCCTATTCGACTAATGTGGTCATACCGAGCCCTCTGAAAAACCTTTTTGCATGCCTTAGCAGCCTTGTTGAACGCCTTCTTCTTCTGGTGTATGTCCCTTGCCTTACGCTGTCAAGCATCAACCCAGGCTAGGTAGGCCTCATGTTTAAATGCTTCAGCACTTTTACATTGAGAACCAAACCAAGGGCGAGCTTTGCTGGATAATGAGATATCGGAGTATGGAATGAAATATTCCATAGCCGTTCGTATTGCATTAGTCACAGCATCCGCGCAGACTGAGGGATCACCAGAAGCGAAGCACAATGACTGCCATGGGTAAGACGCAAAGAAAGAGCGCATCTCATCCCAATCTGCTGACTTGTATCGCCACAACCGCCGGTTTCCTCTAGGGCTGGGATCAGGCGGATGGTAGACAGATACAGATTTCACCAGACAGTGGTCGGAGCTGCCTAACGGCGACGATACCGCCACCGGATGACGGTCTGGATCAGTTGTCAGCAGAAGGTCTAAGCAATAAGATGTATGCGACTCAACGTCGGGTACTCTTGTGGCCTCTTGGACCAGCTGGGTTAGGTCTAACGATAAAGCTAGCTTTCTCGTTTCCTGCCCAGCGTGATCAGTGTCCCGGTATGGGTACAGCCATTCCTTAAGATGGCCGTTGAAATCCCCCAGTAATACTAATTGAGCCGAAGGGTACTTCTGTTGAGCCGAGTCCGCCGCCTCACTTAAATACTCCGTGAGCCTAGTCGTCTCCAGATCTCCGCTGTGCGACCGATACACACAGGCGTAGATAATTTTGTCTATGCCTGTGTCCATTAGTGCCCAAAGAACAGAAAATCTAGTGTCCTCAAGCCGACGGAGACGCCGACAGCAGATGTCGTCACGGGCGTACAGGCATACTCCAGCACGAGGCCGGAATTTGTGCTCCAGGGTATAGCCTGGATACGTTAGGTACGCCACGTCCGACGGACAACCTATCTGCGTCTCCGTAAGAAACAAGAGTGTCGGCTGCTCAGTCTCGAGGTGATGGTGGACTGCAGTGAGATTTGAGTGCAGACCTCGAATATTAGTGAGGTGCACTTTGACTGACAAGGCGTGCAGCCGCTCTTTAATCTTGTTTCTTTTTTTGACTTTGTTCATTGTTTTTTGGAGAGGAAATCGGTGGGAAAACGGCAGTAGAACGAGGCCACACACTACTCACCATTGGTCATAACACACAACACGAATACACCAGTGGGGAGCTAGCCTGGAGACTGCGGGGACGCCCGAGCCCCCCCGGGGATGTCTATCTGGCCTTGTCATCCGGTCGCCAACCGGCAGGATAGCGCATCCCGGGATTTTTCGCTAGATGGCGGGGCAGCCTTTCATGAGTGGCTAGCTCACTACTTGGGCCCCCAACTATCTGCGGTCGGTGCGGCAAACCGTGCCTCGGATCCCGCTACCCTCCATGACTAGCTTGCCGATGTACAGTATTGGTGTGTGACAGACCGGTCTTGCAGTTGTACAGCAACTGTTCTGACCCGTTTTCCCTTAATGGTGTCACTAGACAACACGACGGAACACGGCTAGGCCGCTTGGCGTCGTGACTTAGTCTAGTGGGTGGTCACCAACCACGGCCGAAGCCTACCACCGGTAATTTGTCACCTGATTAGCACCACCCAGGGACCACGTGTAAGGTTTCAATATCTAGGTGCTTCCCCACGGACGAAGGTGACTCGGTCCCCAAAAACTTACTTCGAAAGACAGTGGTGCGGGTGGGATTTGAACCTGGGGGCTTCAGACAGGCAGTAACCATTCCCCCGACTAGACCAGCCGTAATTTTTCACCTTAAATTTTGAAATTGAAAACTTCTTTTGATGCACAAATTTCGTGGGATTTTTCGAGTGAAAATGTACTAGACATTTGCACTTCGATAAATACTCAGAGAACTTAGTAAGGTGTAAACCTCGTGCTTAGAAGTCTCCATCCATCTTAGAATTAATGGTGATCCCGTTTTCTCTTCTTTAATTTATATTTTTTTTCCTTTTGCACAATTATTTGAATCATAAATTTCGGCTACTCTCTAGTGGTAGGTATATAGGTCTTTACATATCCATGGTATTTACACTCTCATTTTTACCATCATACAACGAATATATAACAGCAAATATATTTATATCTCACCGTTTGCGAGTCTAGCACAAAATGTATATTCAGAAGTAATTCTAACAAAAACGTTAGGATTGGACCGGAGGCAGTCTACTTGACTAACAATATTCATCTGGGACAGCCGCAACTTGCCGGAACCGAGATATTCCCAGCCTGCGACCTGAAAACAAACAAAGGACTATTTAATAGCAAACATTTGAAAACCTGAACCACGAAATCGGGATTGACGAACACGCTTAAACAAGCATAGGCCTGCGCCGAGATGGACCATAGAATGGAGTGAGTGAAAATGGGATGAAACAAGCTAGCAATAGGCACAATAGGCTACAAAAAACTAATTAGTCCATCAGGTTGATTGCAAAAAATTTTGTAAATGTATTTTTTGTTTTGTTTCACAAACAAAAAATGACGAAGATCCAGTGCTTAGCAATTTCGCGTGAAGCCACTTGTGGGTACGATTTTTATCCACAAGTGACGTCACGACCCCCAACCTAGGAGTTTGATGGTCTTTATCTATGGAGATTTTTAATAATTTGATAAAACAAAAATGTTATACTACATCATTCCACGATCGATCTGGCTGACTAATTAGAATGGTTTATTTTTTTACCCAGTCCGGAACCATATTCAGCTCAGTAGCTTTGCAACTTTGGGTCGCATAGAAAACCCGTTTAATGTTTCCATTGTTCGGACTTTCGGCTTTCTCTCACAAGTATAGAGTCAACGCCAACACGGTGGCCAGGTGCTGGTTGGCGGATGACGCATATATTCGAAATATGTATACTTCATATCATGCCAGTTTCCTCGCGATGTTTTACTTTGCCATTCAAGCCAATGATATGTAATTGCAAACATTTTAATTCGAACTTGTAACTTCTTCGATACTACGACTATGTAAAATCAGACGTTCTACCTACTTAACCAACACGGCTTTTTCCTTTTAGTCACAAAAGCTTCTCAGTTTATATATTCTTTCAACACACTTACAGCTCCCTTTTTTCCAACTACTCTGTCAAGTTCAGAAATTAGGTCCGGCCACAGACACGCGGGCTGTACCCAGTTGGTGTATTGCACCCGATCTCGAAATTGCAATATTCCCAAGTTCTTCGTCCATGCGTCATATTCCGGATGAATGAACATCTTTTCCACCTGAAAGAAATGGAACTTAGTATTTAAAACCGGAAGAAGAACTTTATGTATGTAATGAACGTAGTAAATTTGAGAGTTCAACCAACAGATGGCCATCAGGGACAGAAAAGCAGCCGTAGTAGAGGCTCTGGGCCGGGAGGAGGCGATCCAGATCACGTAGCAATGTACTGCGCTCGTTACCGACAAATTTAAGCTGATTTATTTCTTAACTCTTTAATTTCTCTCGAAGTAATTACTTTCAATCCGCTGGTTCTGTGGGTGTCCAAAAGTAATGGTAGGACTCATTGCAGAGTACATCTGGGGAAGAACCACACCTTTGCCAGTTATTCCACCACCAAGCAGTAATAATGTGCATACATTACTGTGTTCTGGTTTGAAGGGCAATGTGACCAGTGAAATTAAATGTTGCTTACGAGCAAGACATGTGCGTGATGGTAAGCAACATGCAACATGTTGTCCTGCTCGTCTCGTCACTCTACATTATAAAATTAAGAATTATAATATAAGAATTATTAGACATTATTGAATTGACTCACCCAACATAACTAATTATATAGACAGTTAATTTTGTCAGAAGTTTAAAAGACAGATTTTATTGCGTTTTAGTTAAACGTGCCTCTGCCCATTAATTATAATTATTCTTACATATTTAATCACCACGCCGTCGAAGGATGCGGCTAAATTGTGTACGCCCAGGTATACCATCATTAGTTTCGCATCTATCAACGCTGGGGGTACACTCCGGGGGGTGGTTAGGCATCTCGCAGCCGTTATCACGTGGCGACGGGATACTAGCGTCCCGCCGCAGTAGTAGTTGATGTTCGCACCCTGGAGACAAATGTAGCAATATTTTAGCCGCCGTAACACAAATATACTATGATTATGTTTAAAGAAATGCCTTTTTTTAAACCGATAGGCTAGCAATTTTTCGGCGATGTTCATGACTTTGAAGTCTTTTTCGCACAAGAGTGTCGTTGCCTATGAGCCTTTTAGCACGTATCCTCTTTTTTTAGCCTCTCGATCGATTCCAAAGCCTTCAGCTGATACTTAGCCGATCCATCCCAAAGGTGCGAACAGTACTCCATACAGGAGCGAATCTGTACTTGATATAATATAAGCAACTGTTCAGACTTGAAGTACCTTCGCACCTTTGAGAGGACACCTAGTTGTAAAGACAAAACTCTCCAATCAGTGCATGTTGCCAGTGGTAGTTGCTGGTGAGTGTTGCCTATGACCACCTTCCAGCTCCGTCATTAGATTCTAGTTATCACGGAAACACAAATTACTTGTCAAAAAAATCCAAATGTCGTTTCGCGACTTATCCTTCAGCTTCATCATCAGACACTGGTTGTCATCTAACACCAAAGTGTTCATCAAGATAAATAAAACGAGCCAAAAGTTGTTACGGTTTCGTCGTTGCATTACAACTTGCCTATGACCACCTTCCAGCTCCGTCTAGATTCGTCGTAGATTCTAGTTATCACGAACATACAAATTACTTGCAAAGACAATCCAAAGAAGCCCTAACTCGATGCGGTTGTATCGTTTCATTGCGAAGTTCCTTTAGCCACCTTCCAGCTCTATTATCAAATCAGCATCATCATAACATTCTAAAATTTCAGGTCTATCTCTAACCGAGAAGTGGATTGGAAACACTATTAGAAACATATTTTTATTACTACATTTATCAACTATACACATCAATTTTATTAATAAAAAATACCAGCCAAATTGATAACCTTATTCTGTTGATCTCGGTTAATAAAATCAAAACATGCATCTAATGCCAGCCCTGAACCACGTTCCCGAGCTACCAACAAAGTCGTGTTCACAGTTTGGGAGCGCGATTTCCGCGTCTCGATCAGCACGCCCCGCTGGTTTGTCCCGTCCAGATATATAAATTACTAGCTGACCCGGTGAACTTCGTACCACCATGTATTTTTTCATCTACATTTTCTAACCTTTCTGCTGTACAAATCTTTTCCCGACAATAATATATACATAGAGAAAAGAATCATCATATTTAGTGCAGTCATTCAAAAGTTATGAGCGTACATACATTTTGAAGATCCATTTTTACGGTTCCGTAAAACGTACTAACTGAACCCTTATGGGTTCGTTGTGTCTGTCTGTCTGTCCATCCATATGTCATAACCACTTTTTTCGAAACTATAATAACTTTACTGTTGAAACTTAAGAGATGTATTCTGTGAACCGCATAAAGTAACTATTTTATGAAAAACATATTTATTTCAACGTACATAAACATTTAAAAGCTGGTAATAATCTTTTTATGCAGAATGCAGAAGACCGCACCTTGTGGCGTTCATTAGGAGAGGCCTACGTCCAGCAGTGAACGAATATTAAATAGGCTGGTGATGATGATGATGATAAATACCTTTATTGTTAATCTAGTTATTACCAAAAATCAGTTTTATTTTCATTGTAGTGCTTTGTAATATACTTTGTTTTTTGTTTGATTACCTGGCACATAGACAAACAAATATGATGGTTTTCAAACACGGGAGGGAATAAATATGTAACATACAATCGACCATGTGAGAAACATGGGTTTTCTAGATTAATACCACAAACATTTTAACACGCTCAGCGCCATATGTATCGTTTAGGATACACACTGTCGTAAGGAGTGAGTATAGTTTATGATACACACTACTCATTTCAGTTAGCAGTGTGTATCCGAATATTTTCCCAGTGGTTTTGGGTTGGGAATCGGACATTCAGTTAAGGAGATATTAAGAGAAAAAATATAATCGCCTTGAAATAATTTTATTAAAAAAACAAAGTTTCTTAGAAACTAAATAATAAATTTATTAAGTTCAAAATAAATCAGTAAATATTATTGAAACATTTTTGATACAGAAAACTTTCACATACATACATTTTGTAGTTGTTTGAGCTGCTCTGAAAGTCTTGCCACCAATAACTTTCCTGTCATAATTTTTATAGCACATCTTCAGCGTACAATTTTCTCTCCATCTTTGTTACTTATGAGATAATGTTTTCTCTTAAACGATCTTCTTGTCATAATAGGGGCTGATGACACTTCATCTCCGGCTAACTGAGCAGATCGTTTTAGTAAAACTACAATTATTTGTTCCCTGAATCGTGTGATAGTAAATTTCTTGAGATAATATTTGGTTGAATAATAAATGTGCATTCTAGAGAGAAACAAAGAGAAATAACATTACGAAATGTGTATCTTTATTGATACGCATGACCTGGGGAATAGTTTATCTAAATAAAGTATTCCCAGGCCACGTGTAAAAAATATACACACCGGTAAAAAAGAAAGGAATGACGGGGGAGGGGGTGTGATTATTTTCTATACCATTTTCACATCTCACAACCCAAAAAAAAATTAAAAGTTGTGAAAATTTGGTAGTATATTTGCATATAGGGCTTGGCGCTAAGCGTGTTATGGTTGGCCCTGGGACTTGTTTATGGTCATAGCAGAAGCAAGCCGCACTGGAAACTGTAGTCGTTTAAACTCAAATGGTACATCAGTTGGAATCATTGGGATTCGTGGTATCAAAATGTATTCCCCTTTATACTTTCCTTTCAGTATAGTTGCTTCTATCACGTTGTTCAGTATTTTTATAGCTAACCGTGTGCCGTTGCAAAGACGCGGTTCTTTGATATTTCGCAACATTTTAACTACCGATCCAACTTTTAATGAAGATGTGAGGTGGCAATCCTGGAAAATCCAGCGAGTTCAAAAATTCCGGTGGATAGTAGTTGACGACATCATCTTGATAAGTCACCGAATCAACTGATTTATAAATCCTTAGTTTGCCTGTAATTTGTTCTTGAATTTTGAAATTAAATTAATTTGCATCTATCTCATTTACGTAATGTGTATTAATATTTATTTATCTTGTGGCTGTCTTGTTCCAATGTTGGGCAACGGCTTCCCTCCCTCCACTTTTTCCTTTCTATGGCTAATACAGTCCAGTCTTTCCAATATTTGTGGAGGTTGACTTGTCATCGTTTCTTTGGTCTGCCGCGTCGACGTTTGCAATCTGGCTTCCTCCGTGTGGTAATTTTGGCCCAATGATCATCCGACATGCGGCAAACATGTCATGCCCGATCCCACTTCAAATTGGCTGCTTTTTTAGTCACATCGGCTATTCCGGTTTTGGAAAGCAGTATGGTGTTTCGTATTCTGTCCGTTAGTTTTACTCCAAAAATACTGCGCTCCACAGCCCATGTGTATTTAAATAATTTTGCACAGATATTAAATTAATAATTCAAAATAATAAATCAATTTTGTTACGCGGTTTGTGTTTGACTGACACGTGACTGACACGTGACTGACATTTGATTGATATAATGACGTGAAAACTGACGCATTTTACATCGCGTTCCGAAACTGAATCAAAATAAATAATGTCGTGAAGCCGACCAAATTGAAAATCATTACGAATGATCTATGAGTCTTACGTTTTGTGACTATTCAATTTGATCTGGCTCGCGATGTCATCTCTTTTGTTAAATTTCTTCGGAGTGAGTTTCGGAACGGTGACATCCGGCGACATCCTCCTATTCTGCAACGCACACACGCACACTGTTTTGATAGATATGATGGAAATTGAACTTTGTGCAGCTGGAATAAAGTTCAAATTGACTCCTTGACGTTAGGAACACACATATATTGCTTAGACATAAGTGAGTGCTTGTTATTTAATATGAACTTTATTTCTTAGCAATAAAGCTCAAATTGCCTTAACAATTTAGTTAGAAAACGTTTGTATGGGAAAGCGCTTTATTTAATATGAACTTTATCACATAGCAATAAAGCTCAAATACCCTTAGCATTTTAGTTAGAAAACGTGTGTATGTGAAAAAGAAATGGGCTGTTTTCAGGGTTTTCCCGACAATTATTTGTTTTTTTCACGCCGTAAAAACCATCCTTGGACTTCAACGAACATTTTAAAAAAAGAATTGTCCAAATTGGTCCAGCCGTTGTTGAGTGATGCGCTTACCAACACATTTTGCGATTCATTTTTATATTATAGAAGATTACTTGCAGCGCCACGTGGGCTTACCCGTGCAGTTCCCCTAAAAAATACCTTATGTCTTCTATCAGACTGTCATCTATCTATTTTCTAAATTTCAGCTCGATCTGTTCATACATTACGACGAGCAACAAACATCCAAACGTTGACATTTATTATATAAGTAGGATATTTAGATATTTTTAATTATTTTTAATCTATTATACCTCGGCTTAGGGAACTAGGCCTAGAGCTTAATCATAGTAAATGTGAGTTCTATCCTTGTAGCGCTGGAGCCCATACTCACTTCCAACGGTTCACCCCATTATTGCCTGGCCTCATGGAGGTTTCTAAAGAGTCTTTTTCTCTATTAGGGTCCCCTATCTTCTTGGATGGAGTGCCAGAAGCAATATCATCTCGTAAGAGGCTTCTTCTGACCGCTCGGGAGCGTCTGGGTGATCTTTCGGCCCATGTTGCTCTAGTGTTGCTTCGCATGTGTTTTGCTCTCCCCAAGTTGACATACCTTTTGCGGACTACCCCAACCTGGCTTTGTCCTGAGGATGTCTCTTCGTTTGACGAAATTTTGCGGTCGACGATGGAAGCAATTTTGAATGTCGCTCTAGAGGACACACAATGGAATCAGGCGGCTCTTCCTGTCAGATACGGAGGTCTTGGGGTGCGATGCGCACGCGATGTGGGCGTGCCGGCCTTTTTGGCGTCGGTGCATGGGGTAGCGGATCTCGTGACTGTAATCCGTAACTCTGATGGTGGCGAGACGAGCATACCGTTTGCATCGGATGCCCTGATGGCTTGGTCTGTCCTGAGCGGGGGTGTACCTGGTCCTCTTGTTCCTTGTTCTCAGCGCACTTGGGATGATATCTCGTCTAAGCAGAACTCGGAGAAGCTGCTGGAGGGTGCTAGAGGAGCCGATTTGGCCAGACTTCGTGCAGTGTCACAACCAGAATCGGGAGCATGGTTGCACGCGTTGCCATCGCCTCATTTGGGCACTTTGCTGGATGGTGACTCTCTGCGTGTGGCGGTGGCCCTTCGCCTGGGCTGTAAGGTGTGTGAACCTCATATGTGCACCTGCGGTTCCAGGGTGGAGGCCGATGGCCATCACGCATTGAGTTGCCGTCGCTGCACAGGCAGATTCTCGCGTCACCACGCTCTCAACGACATTGTTCGGAGAGCCTTTATATCGGTTAATGTCCCGTGCGTGCTTGAGCCACCGGGTCTTAGTAGGTCTGATGGTAAGAGACCCGACGGGATGACGTTAGTGCCCTGGAAGAATGGCAGGTGTCTGGTGTGGGACGCTACTTGTGTTAGCACTGTGGCGCCCAGTCATCTCAGTCGATCCAGTTTGGCACCGGCAGCTGCTGCGGAGGACGCCGCAAGGAACAAGAGGCTGAAATACGCAATGTTAACGTCTTCATATGATTTTGTCCCATTTGCTGTGGAGACTTTGGGCAGTTGGGGAACTGAGGCGAAAAGTTTGGTGCACGAGTTGGGGCGTAAGCTACGCGACAAATCGGGGGACTCCCGCGCCGGCTCGTACCTCGTGCAAAGGCTGGCCATAGCAATCCAGCGAGGCAATGCGGCCAGTATAATGGGCACTTTTGCACCAGGTGCTGTTCGGGGTGGGTTATTTTAGCTTAATGACGAATACTTTTTGTATTATTTGTTTTAAATTTTTATTGGATTATTTATTGATTTGAATATTGTAATTATATTATATTTATATTATACATTTATCTATTGTAGACTTACGTAGACATACCTTAATCTTGTAGATAGCCATCTGCCACGGCCACTGACCTTCCAAAATGTCGCCTGCAGAAACCGACTCTTGCTGGTTCAGCTTTGCTATACCACATTGTACTAGCTGAAAGAGGAATTAATTATAACATATAATGGAAAAATGTTGTGAGTTCACGTCACCGACATACGTAATAGAAGTCCCCCAATTTTAATTTTTAATAAATATCTCAAAAATGTGCCTAAAAATATATGCAAACTTGCAATTCTGCCAAACTGCACAGCTGTTTGTTGGCAGCAGTGCCCTAACAAATTTATTTAACCAAGCACTCTTAAACATAGCCTCCAATAAGTAAGACAAGTGAGGGTGTGTCAGCATGTGTATGGCATTGTTGCTACCAAACAGTTGAACTGGGAGTAGTGTTCTTTGTTTTTTTTATTATAATCAGTTACAACATCCGCCAGCAGCGGAGCAGGGCCCAAGCTACCGGTGGGTAGGGCTGCTGAGTCAGAAACCTCATGACGATCCGCGCTGTGTCGTGAATTACCCCCTCCTGCATCTGGTCCTTGATCCAACCATCTACCGAAAGTCTATTAAGATGTTAGCTGAGACTTTTCGCTACAAGGCCCTGACTGAACACACATGCTACTATTTGAAGCGTTGCTAAAAGTAGCTAGTGTGGTTAGGCTGTAAGACCGTGTCTGACACAACTATTTGGCTTTGTCATGAGACAGGCTGGCCGGTTTAGGGACAGGAGTACTATTGTAGCCCTCTACTATGCGTTTGTACGGAGTAAGCTGGAATATAACTCCATTATCTGGGACCCCCATGAACTCAAGTACAAACTCATGGTAGAGAAGGTGCAAAAGCGGTTCGCTAGATATTTGTACAGCAGGTTGTATGGATTCTATCCATACCTGTATCCATTTTTGTTTGTAACAGGGATGATAAACTTGAACACGTCGGAGCTCAGGCGTAAGTGTGCTGTAATGGTGCACTACTACTTGTTGCTCCACAATAAAATTGATAACCCTAGTGCGCTGTCTCGCCTCACCCTGGTCGCGGACGGGCGCGCGCGGCGGCCGCACACGCAGCGCCTACTGGCGGCTGCGCCGGCGCGCTCGGACACGGCTCGGTACGCTCCCACGGCCCAGGCCGTCTGTCTGCTTAACGCCTTGCTTGCTCAACACCCTGCCATTGATATATTTATGATTAAGTTGTATTTGTTTATTAATGCCTGTGTTGCATTATTAAGTGGACATTTGGTCTGACTTTCTTTATTGTATTTTATTTATTAATTTTAAATCTTAATTTGTTTGACATTTATTTCTTTGTTACTTATTGATATTGTTTTTCCTATTTGACATGTAATAATTTATTGTTATTTACTGGTATTTTGATTATTATTGTTTTTCCGATTTGACGTTTAATTTTTGTTTTATTGATATTGTGATTATTATATATTTTACAGTTTGACATTTAATTCTTTGTTTTTATATTGATATGGTATTTTTTTTCCAATTTGTTTCTCCAATTTGACTGTAGTATGTTAGTATGATCATTTCTATAATTTGACTGTAGTAGGTATGTTAGTATAATTATTTATATAATTTGACAGAATTGTTGTTTATAATAATAATTATTAGTTTTATTATTATTACTTTATATTTTTAAATTTAGAGTCTTGTTTGTATATTTTGTGTTAATGATTGTAAGTTATGGCTTGTCGCACGTGTTGGCATGTCTGTAAGTGCGACAAGTAGTTAATACATAAATAAATAAATAAACTATTGGGACTATGATCGTGGAATTAACATCCCACATGGCGGTAACCATATAAGCCAAGTCAAGATACTTGCTGAGTTTCGGATTTCACTAGGTTGTCGCCATATGGTATGCAAGGGCGAATTCCAGGGGAGAGTTTATTGTGGTTATAACTTACATCGTGGTCTTGTTCCTCTGATGCGGTAGTGGGAGGTTCATCGGTGGACCATCTGAAGCAGATATAGCATTTTACAAATAAATACTTTTTCATTCATTTGAACATTTGTAGATGAATTGGTTATCGATCAGTGAAGATTTATTTTGACAGCTGAGCATAAACGTGAGCTAGGTTCCAAACCAATTTGATCTTGATCCTGGCCAGTTTGATCTGTCTGCGTGAAAGAAGACAATGCTCCCAGAGAAATTACTCAATAATAAAGGAAAAAGCGAGATGCATCTTCATTGAGTGGTGATGACAAAATGGTAGATGTATTTAGAAAAATATTTTAAGGTCTAGCGGGATTCAAACCTACGACCTCAAGATTGCGAAGTTAGACGTTCTTGACACTACTAGGCTACCACGGCTTCAGACTTCAGCTTCGGCTTTGCATCTGTGATGGCCTAGACGAGACGTAGTAAGATTCAAATTGACGCGAATGAAATGCAGGGACACCACAGCTAGTATTATTGATGCGGGTGAAACCCTGAGGCACAGTTATTGTTAATAATAAATAGTGAGGGAACGTTACTGTTTGTTGCTGATGTCGCATATTTCCTGCTGGTCTAGTTTTATCTCAAGCACCAGAGGCCTGCCCTGACTAACGTCGTATGTTACGAATATCTTGAAGAAATCGTTGAAGCTCCCATTGGGTTCCTGGTTTGTAATTCGGAACACCAGGTTATCTTGAGTCGTTACCTCGCCCAGCCAAGACTGGAACAAATTAACGAAATTAAATGTAAATAAGTATTATAGAATTCATTTATTTCAGACGACAACAATATACATAACCCTAATTACAATGACTTATACCCCGTTTACATGATTCCAGTCCAGCGACCGAATCCAGCGCTGGATTGCTTACTGGAATAATGGAAACCGGCACTGGAATGCATCAATCCAGTGCCAGTGCATTCCAGTGCACCGGCACTTTGCACAGCACACAGCGCACAGCGCTGGATTGCTTACTGGAATAATGTAAACCGTTACATTATTCCAGTAAGCAATCCAGCGCTGGATTCGGTCGCTGGACTGGAATCATGTAAACGGGGTATTATGAATAAACCCTTATCGTTTTCAATTTCGATAATTATGTAACCAAGTTAATTAAAATTTAGCTAGATAAAATATATCTATAGTTATAATACCCTTACACAATAATAAATGAACACACACAAATCAAACAACCTCAAACGAATTATCGAAAATAAAAAAAAACGTGGTGACCTAATGACGAAAAGAAATGAAAAGAAAAAAAAGAAGGAAAAAAAGAAATAAAGAATATTGTTATGTTCCTTGTTTCATTGTTCTTATAATCTAGGATAGTGTTATAAAAGCTAAAGTCTGTCTCTACTCTCATGTCTAGTTTTTCATATTTGAATGGGTATGTTGATAACATGAAAATGAAACTCTAATGAATCCGTCAGATTTGTATTTTTTATGGAAGAATACGGGACACGTATTTTTTTATCAAATTATTAAAAATCGAAAAGCTTCCGTGGGGTTGTGACGTTACGACTTCGCAAAAATAGTACAAACAAGTGACGTCACACGTTACTTCTAATCACTGTATCTTCGTCGTATTTTCTTTGTGAAACAAAAGACAAAATTTCGTGTGCAATATTTTTATAATCTAACTGATGTACTGATTCGTTTTTTCGCCATCATGTCTATTGAACCACGACATGTGGCCCGAATTTAACTTACCCCCAAGACTCGTGCCTTTCTGTCGAGCACGATATCAATGGTGGACCAGCGCTGCTGATCAGATGGGAACGTGACTTTGGCGAACCACGTATCACGAAGCAGATCACCGTACTCTAAAACCAGTGGACAAGGCGACTCGAGGGTTTGTGATGATGCACGAGAAACCAAAGCCGCAATAAATACGGCCAAGACTATCTGAAACAGGGTATAATTTTGTAATTTAAAAGATGTACTCCACGTTATATCTGTCTATCTGTCGAATGTTACGTATACAATACGTAAGCTGGACATTGCTTCGGACAAGTATGTTTTGATTGGCTTTCAAAAGCGTAGTTTACCGCCAAGTAGTAATGTGCAAACATTACTGTGTTCCGATTTGAAGGGCAATGTTTCCAGCGAAATTACAGGGCTTAGAGATATAACATCTTAGAACTCTGGGTGACAAGCCCAGTGCAGTGCTAGGCAATGATTTGGTGGACTCTTTATGTTCCAATAGTTGTGTGTCGTCACTGTGCTGTTATGTGGCAGGCATGTTGCTTACCACAAAACCATCAAAAAAGAAGAAGTTTTGTTCTCGTATTTTCCAGGGATAAAAAGTAGCCCACATATTCTTCCAGACTATAATCTAACTGTGTTCCAAATTTCAACCGTATCCGTTCTGACGTAACGACGTGATTGAGTAATAAACATTGATTTTTATGATATTACTAAAATTACCTCCAGACGATTTGTTCGCGTTTAATATGTTATGTTTTATAACAACGCCCTAGGCCACAAAATGACTGAAGTAAATAAGGGTGGTGGTTTCATTGAGATATGAAGAGGTCTCCATCTTTTTTTGTTAACTATAAATAATAAATAAATAAATAAATCATCATCAATCATCCAATAAATAAATATTGGTGGATAATTCACACACAACACAATCTGACCCCAAACTAAGCAAAGCTTGTATGATGGGAGCCAGATAGCTGATTTAATACTTATATAGTTTTAAATACATACTTATTATACATAGAAACACCCAGACACAGTGAAAACATTTGAATTCATCACACAAATATTTGCACTGGGTGGGAATCGAACCCACGACCCTCGGCGTCGCAGGCAGAACTACCCACTACGCCACGAGGCCAGCTAATAGTTTTACAATTTTATAATAGTTTTACACTTAATCGCCTGATGTTAACCGACAATGCGGTCAATGACACAGCGAGATTACTTAGAAAAATAATAATAATTGAAAGACACTAATATTGCAACCATCGGAAAAATACCACTGAGGCAAATGCATAACTTTATACCGCGGTTTACAACACATCTCCGTTTACGAAACTTTCAAGAAACGGACATTGGCGGAATTAACGACAAAGTCGTACAAGCCAGAAAACCAAGAACTGAACTGAACTGAGGCAAATGCATTCTACAGCCTACACGTTCTTATCACAAATGTAGAGCAAAACATATACGATCGAGTCCTTGGAACGTACACCATGAACCAATATCGCCTTTTCGAGCGACAATCAGTTCAATACAAAAGAAAGGCTAGGTGGTATTAGATTATGCAGATAAGGTGGACACTTTTCGTGATTATATCCTGTAATCTTGAAACTTGCGGCAATGTTCGGGATGCGTATTTTCTTTCCCGTATGGAAGGAAACGCGTTCGGGATTGCAACTTTTAATTATTACGAACTAAACCCTTTGTAAACACTAGTGTTGTAATCAATTTGGAACTAAATTTAACTAACAGTGGTAGTGAAGTTCATTTATGTTTGCAAATTTCTGATTGACCTTTATTGCCCACAACGAAAGTGCAAGTTCAACTATTTCGAACCATGCTAATGGAAAAGTATGAGCCATCTGGCGCTAAAAAAAAAAATATTTATCATCATCATATCAGCCAAAAGACGTCCAATGCTGGACGAAAGTCTCCCCCAAAGATCCTCACAAAGACCGGTCTTGCACCGCTCGCATCCAACAACTTCCGGCGACCTTCACCAGATCGTTGATCCGGTCGGTATTCTTTACGTATATTCTTATTATACATAAAATTAAAACCTATCTATAGCTAATTCCGATGTGTTTCGTGTTAGCAGATTTTTAGGTAAGTAGTAAGTCATTTCAACGTAGGAAATGAACTAATTGTATTTCGAGATAACGGTAGCTCAGCTGACAATTTTGGCCGAGAAGGAGAAACTTTTGAACAAGGTTTAGTGACCTCTTTACTATAAACAGCATCATCTAATTTACAGCGGTGATTTTAACGTCGCGTTATCTCAATCACCTAAGTAAAGTTTCCAAGCAAAAATTAAGACATACAAGTTCCAACATTACGTAGTAGGTTTGCGATAGTTGTCCCTGGGAGTAACATTTAGTCCGGCGCGGAAATACTCCTTCATTGAACGAACAGCTTATTTCGCTTCAAAGAAAATTATATCCTACTAAGACCATTCATATTATAAACTAGCAGCTCCTCGCGGTGCTACACGCGTAGTTCCCGTTCCTGTTGTTCCCGTTGTTTTCCGGGATAAAAAGTATGTGCTTCCAGACTATAATCTGTGTTCCAAATTTCAGCCCGATCCATTCGTACGTTAGGACATGATTGAACAACAAACATCCATACATTGACATTTATAATATTAGTAAAATACGAAAGTTGGATGTTTGTTGCTCAATCACGTAGGGACTACTGAACGGATCAGGTTGAAACCTTGAACACGGTCAGATGATAGTCTGGATTAACACATAGGCTATATTTGTCGCAGAATAGTAAAGAGAACGGGACTTCACGTAAGAGCAACTATACGGATTGGATTGAAATTTGGCACAGAGGTAGAATATAGTACTCGTGGTTTTATTGTGGTAACGTTGTAGGAACGCGGGCAAAACCGCAAAGCATTGCTAGTATTATAAACATGAAAGTTTAGTTGTTTTCACGGATATTTTTTACTCTTTGGAGTAATAATTATTGCAGAAACTTTATTGATATATTTTGAATAAATTAAAGCGTTATTTTACACGATAAAGTAATGGGTTCGAGATCTATATTAGTAAAACCGCTGGAGGCTTGTGTGTAACATTAATTGTACATTATTCTAAATGGCGAATTATAGAAGCGGCAATAGTTGAATTCAAAATTAAATTATGTAATCAAATTCCTTTCGCGATGGACAAATGCATTTATTGAAAACATAAAGGACGTTATTGCGTTACACTAGAAGATGGATGAAATCACAACACTGGAGAATCTAAACTATTACATACATATTTGTATATCTCAACATTGCTAATATTACACAAAGTTTATCAAACAAATTTTCGTTTCTTTTTATTCGACTGGTAAATAAAATGTACACAGTTTGGAGAATCGGAGATACAATGTCGAAAACAATATTTTGATTGAACTTACCATTTTTAACACAATACGACAGAAAAAAAAGCTTGTTTTAAGAACCTGAACGTGTCTAAGATCTTGTTGGTTCAGTCGTAACTGGCTCAAAATGTAATACGGCCGTGTATTTTTTCTTCTATTCAAAGAACTCGAAACAGGAAACCTGCCTTAAGATTATTTATGATTCAAATATGACGTTTCGAAGCGTTTACATAATTACATTGTTACTTATACACAATATAGTGCCACAGCACACGTAACTAAGCGTAAATATCCCATTTTAGTCCTTTAATCATGTTGGATTCCACAGATTAAACAGCTTTTGAAACTTAGTATTTCGTCTCTAATCAATATCTTGCACTTTTTTAAAAATAGTTACAACTTTACCACAGACTAAGTAGAGATATTTTACATCTTAGATAATAATTATTATATAATATATCTTTTTCATTGTTTACTCATTCACTAATTCTTTTGTTCCCACACATTCCTATCATTAAGAAACAAACAAACTTAAAATGTGAAGTTTGATTCCAATTATTTGAGGGTCACAACCGAAGACAATTTTATTAATTACTCGTACTTGTAGCAAGGAGTGCATGGATTGTGCTGTCTTCGTTACACACCTGTCTGTGTCACACCTTGAGGCAACAAAATACTAAAAATATACAACTTGATTTTCTGTTGCAGTCTATAGTCGCAGGAGTCATTCACTCTTCGCTGCGTTCTGTTTTTACAAATAATAAAGATGTATTCAAAAAATAACTTGACTGTGTTGTCTCCTACACTCACACCGTACACTCTCGGCCAGGTCCACGGCCTTGCTGAGAGTTAGATTTTGCAGGTCTTTGCTGAACAGCTTATCGCGTTCGTGCCCAGCTGCCATGCCCGTGACGAAACGGTCTAGTAAGGCCTCTTCCAGGCTTTTGAAACCGCAATGGGCAGCGAGCTCTCTTATGCGAGCCGCCCATTCGTGGTGCCCTTCCCCCGGGTGCTACGTCGCAGAGTAGAAACGATAACGCTCCGCGAATCCACATCGCTTTGGGGTAAAATGATTATCCAATAATAGTATACCTTCGTAGTTCAAGGCGTCAACGTGAAATGGTAAGGCTAAGTCCTTAGCCAACTTGAAAGAGCCTTCTGTGAAAGCCGATAATAAAATTGTTTTTCTTTTGATGCCCGACTTGTCCGAAGCATCGTTGATGTCATTAGCGATAAAAAAAAAATGTTGTCTGTAAAGTCGGTTTACTGAAGATAGTTGAACGTGACAACGTCTTAAGAAAATACTGATGGAATGGTAGCATTTTTCAAAAGAAAATTTTAATTTCATTTGTTTAATAGATTTGTATGTAAAAATTAATCTGCAGAATTTAGTCATTTTCAATCAAAACAATGCAAAAAAGATCTTCGCCACTGTTATGTATTCTTATATTGCGAGGAGCTACGGGACGTGTAGTAAAACAGCTGGCTAGAAGCGTACTGATTTATTGGAAATAGAGAGGGTGACGAGCGCTGCACTGCCACCCAGACATCTAAGTTGTTATATCTCTAAGCCCTGTAATTTCTCTGGAAACATTGCCCTTCAAACCGGAACACAGTAATGTTTGTACATTACTGCTTGGCGGTAGAATAACTGGTAAAGGTGTGGTACTTCCCCAGACGGACTCTGCCAAGAGTCGTACCACTACAATATATAATATTAAGCCAAGTTTCCGGTTTCGAGTTCTTCGAATAAAAAAAAACATAGCTGTATTTTATACATATGAAGTTAGTCACGGCTCAGCCAACAAGGCAATAGCACACTAAACTTTTAACTGTAGATTATTAAAATAAGGTTTTTGTGTATTTTTTATAGTGCTGTGTTCAAAATGGTGAGTTTATCAAATTAATGCTTTTAACACGCAGGTTGGGTATTTACTAATATCCACCGCTGATCAGAGTCTTCTTCTTCTTTGTTTTATTTTCATCTCTGGTTTTTATTCGGTTGTGTTAGTTATGTTACCTGATTGTTCATCTTCTATTCATTTGTGGCTTCTATACGCTTGTGCTTTATAATTATGTATGTGGGATCATCGATATAAATCAATGGATGTGCCCTCTCAAACTTCAAGCGCACGGAATTATGTTATCGTTGGGAAGAGAGAGGTCAATTTGATAACGTCGATGAAATCAGAAAATAACATCTGCTTTCAGTTCCGCTATAATAGTCCAGGAACTTTGTCGCCTGAATGTATGGAGTAGTATGCGTTAAATCCGGTAGATCTGATTTTTTGCAGACTTGTTTATGATGTTGGCCTAATGATTGTCCCAAGTTTGTGACCTCGAGCGACGAACGCAACTTTGTCAAAAATCGAAAAAACCACGAAAAAATCGTAAATTTTTCAAATTTTGGCGATTATAACCCTAAACGACTAGTTTTTGTAAAAACTTTCTTATGGCATTTATAAAGTAGACTAAATTTGCTACAATATGATACTAGAATTGTCTCTGTACACATAATAGTTTCTGAGATTTTCGTACTTCGCAATTTTTAGCAATATTTTAACTCCTACTTGACCACTTTATGGCACAGTTACTGCGGTTTTTAACCCCCGACCAAAAAAAGAGGTGTTATAAGTTTGACGTCGAAGTCTGTCTGTCTATCAGACACACACACATACAGGTCTGGCTCTCAATGTATCTGTCTCTGTGTGTCTCTGTCTATGGCTCTGTAGAGCTCAAACGGATGGGCCGATTTCGATGCGGTTTTTTTTATTTGAAGATACATTTTTGTGTTGATGTTTTGAGCTATTTGTGGTTAACATCGATTCAAGATGGCCGCTTCCACCAAATGGCGGACCAAATATTTCACCACAATCTACCTCAATATGGGTATCAAATGAAAGGGCTTGACTAGTAGAATACTATACAGTATAACAAATTTCAAATCACAAAATGGCGAATTACATAATTTTTTTTTCACTAATAACTTAATATGGGTATCAAATGAAAGAGCTTGACTAGTAGACTACTATGCACTATGACAAATTTCAAATCCATGATGACCGCAATCACAAAATTACGAAATAAGTTTCTTTTTTCACAACTACCTCTAAATGGTATAAATATGGTATAAATATAAATTTTTCATAGTGTATAGTAGTCTACTAGTCAAGCTCTTTCATTTGACACCCATATTGAGGCATTAGTGAAAAAAAAAATTATGGAGTTCGCCATTTTGTGATTTGAAATTTATTATACTGTATAGTACTCTACTAGTCAAGCCCTTTCATTTGATACCCATATTGAGGTAGATTGTGTGTGAAATATTTGGTCCGCCATTTGGTGGAAGCGGCCATCTTGAATCGATGTTAACCAAAAATAGCTCAAAACATCAACACAAAAATGTATCTTCAAATAAAAAAAACCGCATCGAAATCGGCCTATCCGTTTGAGCTCTACAGGACCATAGACAGATACACACAGAGACAGATACATTGAGAGCCAGACCTGTATGTGTGTGTGTCTGATAGACAGACAGACTTCGACGTCAAACTTATAACACCTCTTTTTTTGGTCGGGGGTTAAAAACCGCAGTAACTGTGCCATAAAGTGGTCAAGTAGGAGTTAAAATATTGCTAAAAATTGCGAAGTACGAAAAAAATTATAAACTTTGAAAGACTTATTCTCAGAAACTATTGGGTGTACAGAGACAATTCTAGTATCATATTGTGGCAAATTTAGTCTACTTTATAAATGCCATAAGAAAGTTTTTACAAAAACTAGTCGTTTAGGGATATAATCGCCAAAATTTTAAAAATTTACGTTTTTTTCGCGGTTTTTTCGATTTTTGACAAAGTTGCGTTCGTCGCTCGAGGTCACAAACTTGGGACAATCATTAGGCCAACATCATAAACAAGTCTGCAAAAAATCAGATCTACCGGATTTAACGCCTACGGTAATGTTTAAAGTTACTGCACTGTAAGCTGCGTTTCCATCAAAGATGTGCGAAGGAAATGTGCTAGGATGTTTAGCTGTGCTGTAAAAATATGTGGAGGTTTCCAACAAAGCTGTGCGAGGAAAATGTGTCGTACGAGGATGTGTAGCGGAGCTGTGAATAATGTGTGGAGCGAGGATGCGTCTATGGATTGGCTGGTACTTTATGTCGCAAGCCTCGAAACACATTCCTTGGACACATCCCTCGCACACATCCCTCGCTTGTTTTGTATGCGCATTAATTTAGCTCCACTAAGCCGCTCTCATCAGAGCTGAGCTGACCGAGGCGAGGTAAATGGAGCAATATTATTGGTTCTTTACAAACACATCCTTCGCCACGCATCCATACCATAAATGGAATATAAATTTATGTTAAACAATATCTAATATCTATCTATGTATTAATATTATGTAATAACTAGCGGCCCGTTCCGGCTTCGCTCGGACATAACCTAGACACTGTCTGCAGCGCCATCTGCCGGGCTTATTTGTGAATTTAAACCATCTTCGAATCCACACACAAAAAAAACATTCAAATCGGCCCCGTCGTTTGGGAGTTCACTGTCAAATGATTAAATTACTAAAATAGCTATTAAAAAACAGGGGTTGGTGATAAAAAGGTAAAAATTTAGGGTTGTATGTATTTTTTAACGCCACATTATAAAAAAATAAAAACAAAAAAAATTGACCAAAAACTTTTAAAAAAATGTTTGGGTTGAACAACCCCTAATACTTAGGGGTATGAAAAATAGCTAGTAGCCGATTCTCAGACCTACTGAATATGCATATAAAATTTGGTAAAAATCAGTAAAGCCGTTTCGGAGGAGTAAGGAAACAAACACTGTGACACGAGAATTTTATATATGTAATAATAAATAAATAAATAAATAATATATATTGGTCAACAATCACACACAACACCTGACCCCAAACTTAGCAAAGCTTTTACTATGGCAGCCAGATAGCTGATATAATTCTTATACAGCTTTAAATACATACCTATTGTCGTTGTGCGACATAAGCCTCTAAAAATAAAAAATAAAAAAGATTTAAAAAAATACATACTTACCTTTTTTACATAGAGCACACCCAGACACAGTACAAATATTTAATTCATCACACAAATATTTGCACTGGGTGGGAATCGAAACCACGACCCTCGCCTTCGCAGGCAGAGTTACTACCAACTAAGCCTCGAGGTCAGTCAGGTGGCGTGCTTACAATTAATTTCTCTATCATTAAAAAAATCCAGTTTAATAACTGTAATAAAAATACTGGTATGCACTAGCAGTTTTTTTAGTTAACTTTTGAGCATGGTTATCCTTGTAACTTTTGGCCTATATTCACTTTTGGTTACGGTCTCCGGATCGGCAGTCGCCGTTCTCCCGACTAGACCAGCCCTAACTTATGTTACCAGACGTAGCGGTAAGTCATGTGTAATGCTATCAATCTAATATGCACGTTTAAGGTGTGAAAGTTTGACAACTACATAATAGTCCCAAGTTGAGTAATAGGTCCACAAAGCCTCATTTTCATCCCACCAGCTCGGAAAGAGTACTTTTGCTCCTCGATATCAGGGCGCAAAAGTCGTTTTTACCCTCTAGAGGTTAAAGTAAATTTAATTTTAGAACATCGTGTGTACTGAGGTTTTGAATTCAAAGCATAATTTAAACTATTTATTTCTACCTCCTTGGTGCCGAATTCATCATACATTTATTTTTAATTTGTTAAAAACTCATACTCGGAACCTCTTTGGTGTACTTTTTTTTAAATGCTTTGCGCGCAATTTTCTTTTCACGTATGGAGGATAGAGGTAAAAAAAAATATTTCAAATGGCAAAACATTTTGAAATGCTATGAATGAATCAATTGTAATCGAATTGAAGTATGCCGAGTTGCCGAGTTACAAATAAATAATTACTATTTTGAGAAAACTTGTAGGTACAATATATTTTGAAGTCAAAACTTCTTTTGGCGCGCCAAAGACAGATTTTTCGTGGGGTGTCAATTTAATTCTAGCGTCACGCTCCGGAGTGATAAGAAATCTTCGGGTAAACTCGGGACCATAGCCAATGGCCATCTAGAAATGCCTCAGCCTTTCCCATTTGCCATTTAAAAATGTGTCAGCATTTCTAGATGGGCATGCTCATAGCCACGCCTTCCGGTTTCACACGCGTAGTTTCCAAAGTAAAAATCAAATTCTGAGTTATAAGTTACCACTTCTATCGGCAGTGCCTATGACTGCCAATATTTTTCTTTCATGAATTCTGAATAGTACGTTTATTCATTTCCTTTAAAATGTACCCTGATGCAAATTTAGCGCTACTATAATTTAATGCATTTGGGCGGACACTTTTTCATGTACACATGAAACTCCTTACCTCAATCGGTCAACTCTCCATATTTTCACGTCATATTATTATTGTTCAAACCATGGCTAAATAAACTTAAGTTTAAAACTTATAAAATTGAATACAAGTGAAAAACTGAAATACCATAATAATAAGTGATTCTAGCGACCAAGAAGTTTATTTAACGCCAACAGAATCGACTGAAACTGAAAATGCGCAAAGCGTTTAGTAATTTCCTCGCTAGGGGGGGATGAAAAATTACGTGTTACACTCGAGTGCAAAGATTTTTCACCTTGTGCCCTTTTGATTCCCTTGCTACGCTCAGGATTCTAATTTTTGAATCCCTCGCTACGCTCGTGATTCAACTTTAGAATCCTTCGCTTGCTCGGTCAGCAAAATTGAGCACGCGGTTAAAAAGCCACTTTGCACTCTTGTACAACAAATAACCATTGTTTACTTAACGTAAAATACAGCTTATAAATTACAAAATAATCTGATGTTTCAGATAGTCTTAGCCGTATTTCTTGCGGCTTTGGTTTCCCGTGTTACATCACAACTCCTCAGCTCGCCCTGTCCATCGGTTCTTGAGTACGGTGAGCTACTGAGCGACAAATGGGTCGCCAAAGTCACGTTCCCGTCCAATCGGCAGCGATGGTCCACTATTGACATCGTGCTTGATCGAAAGGCACATAACTTGGAGGTACGTTAAAGACGTTGTTTGGGCCAATTGTAGCTTTGGTCTCGTCATGATATTCCTGAGCATATAAACACATCGTGATACGATGGTGATTTTTATTTCACTAATGTCTTAAAATGGGTATAAAATGAAAAGGCTTGACTAGTAGACTACTACACATTTCGATAAATTTCAAATCCATGATGGCCGCAACCACAAAATGACGGAATACGTTTCTTTTTTCACAACTACCTCGTTTTGGTATAAATATGTCGGTGGACATAGTCTCGCCATCATCATCATAAGTCGCATCCTTATGCTGTGGGCGTAGTCGATGGGTAGTGTTGGATGAAAACTCGCAAACACAATTGGATTTATTAAGTACAGGTAACAAAGTAGGTTGTATAGCAAAGTACGTATCGTAGAACGCGCGATAGTTCAATCACAACCGCTCTGGCCGACCGCCGCACAAGAAGTGTCGTGCGCTCCGCTCGGCCGGGGGAATGTTGACTCATCGAACGCCGACAGGTGGCGCTTGCGTCCCGGACACGACTCTATTGCAACTCGATTGTAACTCGATTGCGACTCGATTCCGTCAAATATTTTTTTTTCATAGTGCCTACTAGTCAAGCTCTTTCATTTGATACCCATATTAAGGCATTAGTGAAAAAAAATGTATGTAACTCGCCATTTTGTGATTTGAAATGTGTTATACTGTATAGTACTCTACTAGTCAAGCCTTTTCATTTGATACCCATATCGAGGTAGATTGTGATGAAATATTTGGTCCGCCATTTGGTGGAGGCAGCCATCTTGAATCGATATTAACCAAAAATAGCTCAAAACATCAACACAAAAATTAATTTTCAAATAAAAAAACCGCATCGACATCGGCCCATCCGTTTGAGCTCTACGGTGCCATAGACAGATACACACACATACAGATACACCCTGAGACAGACCTGTATGTGTGTCTGTCTGATAGACAGACAGACTTTGACGTCAAACATATAACAGCTCTTTTATTGGTCGGGGGTTAAAAACCGCAGTAACTGTTCCATAAAGTGGTCAAGTAGAAAAAAGTTTTTTCAAAAACTAGTCGTTTAGGGTTATAATAGCCAAAATTTGGTTTTATCGATTTTTGACAAAGTTACGTTCGGTGCTCGAAGTCACAAACTTGGATTAATCATAAGGCCAACTTCATAAACAAGTCTGCAAAAAATCAGATCTACCGGATTTATCGCATACTACTCCATACTTTCAGGCGACAAAGTACTGGACTAATAAGGATATATTAGAAATAATTTATTAATACGGTGGCTAAGTATGCTTCACTTGTGTATTGGTTTGCGCAATTTTTTTAACTTTTTCTATAACGAGATCTTTTTCCTTACAATAACAAACACGATAATAAAGAATTAGCGAAATCGGTCCAGCCGTTTATGTGAGATGGCATGCCCCAGAGAAATATGGACACATTTTTAAATATATTTATGGATAAAATGTTTGCATAAACAACTTACTAATATAGTTGGATATAGGATATAGGATATAGCATATAGTTGGAGCTCCGCACTTTGCCTGACAAAGAGAGAGGGCTGTAATCCTAATGTAAGAGGGCTAAGTGTGGGTTGATGGAACGTGTCCTCAAAAGATGTCTATCTTGAAACATGCTTGTTTCTTCTCGATGTTTTCATTCACCATTAAAACTAGTGATCATGTCAATCTTGAACATCTGCACTTGAAAAATACACAGAAGTGCAGGCGGGATTCGAACTCATGGTCCAACCATGATGGTGAAATCGCTTAAAAAAACGGCTTATTTTTCAATAAAAAAAATAGTTACATTTTATTTTATTTTGTTATTTTGTTCCAGTCTGCGTTAGGTCTAGTGACCACCCAAGACAACCTGGAGTTCCGAATTAAAAACCAAGAATCCAATGACAACTTCACTGATTCCTTCAAGATTTTCGTGACATACGACGACAGTGCGTTTAGCCCTCAGGTGCTTCATATAAAGCTAAACCAGCAGGAAATATGCAACATCAAGTACAAACAGTAACGCCCCTTCACAATGTATGTTAACATAAGCAGCCCACTAAATGTTCCCACTACTGGAACTCGAAGTCTTCTCTCGAAAAAAGAGAATCAGGGCTACAATCTATCACACTGGCCCAGTTCAACAGAGTACAGGGTGTGGTCCAGGTCAAAAGATTGTGGTAAAATGTCGGTTGCCTCACGATGTCTCCCTTGTTTTTTTTTTTTGTTATTACTTGTCTCGACTGACTCACCACAAATTCAAAGCTAGAAGTAAAATCTTAAGCTGTTGAGGCTTCGTAGTAATAATAACGTCTAATTTCGCAATCATTAGGATTGCGAAATTAGACATACTAGTTCTTAAATCATAGGTTTGAATCCTGCTAGTATTTTTTGCAATTGCAGGCCTATAAGTTTGTCATTACCACTAGGTGAGAATGTATATCTTTGCTGAGTAGTTTCTGTGGCAGCATTGTTATTTTCCTAACTACGTTATTTTTAAACAACAGATCAAACTAAGCGAAATCCGCGCAAGTTTATGTGGTATAGCTATCAAATCTTTAATGAGTCATAACCATTGCACTTACTTTTGTTAAATTGATGTCAACTTATTTTTTTTTTAACTGCTAAAGTGTTTTGTGTTGTGACATTTGATTTATTTTAACTATTATTTTATGCATATTTTTGGGTAATATTTTTTGATGTAACTGTGACTTGTTTATTTTAATTAAATTTAAATTCTTTTTTTGTGTGAGCACGTGTGCTACCTGACATTTGTACGCCTAACCGGCACAGCATGATATTGCAACACTATTTATCATAACATCTATGTGCAAATCTTGTACAAAACTCACTCATGTTGTATGCAAATAAATATATCTTTATCTTTATTTCTTTCAGATTGTCTACCAATCAACCCCTTACCACCCCATTGGAAGAGCTTTTTGAACCAAGCCACGGTGTGAGTTACCAAAAAAATAGTACCTACTATTACTGACAACTATGTATAATGAACCGCCTGCAATGGAAGTGTAATTTAAGCTTATGAATGACTATGCAAAACGTACTCTTGCCTAGGTTGTAAAATAATCTGCCTCTGGTATGCGAAACTAAATAAAAAAAACCGGTAATCTTATATCCCAAATAGTTTTGCTAGAAGCTGATGTAGGAGAGACTAAAATTATTACTTATTTTTGTCTAACAGTTTAAGTAATCAGCACTTATATTTGATACTAGCAGAGCCTAACGGTTTCACCCTCGTAGTTCGGGAAATTATCAGGATCGGGATTCTGATAATTTCCCGGAACAAAAATTACCTATGTGTTATTTCAGACCTCAATACACAAGTACCAAATTTTCGTCACTGGTTTTTGCATCAAAGAGTAAAAAGCATACATCCACAATTCTATTCAACTCAAACTTCCACGTTAAATATTTGATTTAAAAGGATTGCTAGAGATACAGCTATGCAGTTAGGCAGAATTATAAGCTAATAATAATTTGAAGCAACATTTTGGGAAAATTAGTTTTAAAAATTGCAGTCACAGTCTACCAACAGAAGTAAAAACTTATAATTTAGAATTTTAGTATGTTTTAAACGGGTCTATATTTGGTAGCATAACATTTTTTGTACTAATATATATATGTATGTACATTTGTATGTAAGTTTTATCTCACAGGTGAACCGATGTAAAAAAAAAACTTTCCACAGTTCACCCAGGTGGTCTCAAGAGTAGACGGTGGAAAATAACTGCATTAATGTTGCATAATTAAAACTTCACCTGTAGTGCAATAAATCGTTTATCTCTATCTATCTATAGCTAGGGATACAGAGTACATTGCTATTACGAATGTTAATGAGGCCAAATCACAAGATTTCACCACAAATATTTTATTTAATATGTTATGATTACTGTTTCAGCCAGCGCAATGTGGTATGGTGAAAATAAACCAGCGAGCATCGCTGTCTGTAGCTAAAATTGTGGAAGGGCAGTGGCCTTGGCAGACGGCGATCTTTAAAATTCAGGTACGTTTACGAAACTCTACAATTAATAGATACTCAAATTCCAAAGAAAATAACCCAGTTGACTGATCGTACGATTTTCCCCTCGGCGCTTCTACCGCCTAACTAAATGTCTCTATCATTTCAAGCAAAAAGAAAAGGGAGAGAAACATTAAAGCTATGACATTTTTCGTTCGGCGGTAGACCTCCCGGTGTCTTAAAAGACACCGGAGCATGATTGCTTAGTTAATCTTTTTACCTTTTGTGAGTGTGGTTGTTAGGTATTCGATTCTGACGAGAGAGTGCTGGCATAAAAAATCGTACTAAAATAAAAATATGGGTTTCTTTTCAATTAAATGGTGCGGATATTAGCCTGGATGGACATGTAATTTAACAAAGGACGGCAAATTATTTTACAAGTAAGTATAATTTTAGTCAGTAATTAGCAAAAAATAACGTCATCAATTTTATCAATTAACGACATTTAAAACAAACATTTAAAAAAAAACAAAATGGGAACCCGTTGATGTCTTTCTTTGCATCCAGTTTTGTCCTTTGAAATTTGTAAAATTCAATCTCGTTCTGTCCGATCATCCGAGGAAAGTAGTAGTGTACGTCACACGGTTGTTCGCTTATCACAACCTATCTTTTACCTCGTCCTGCGCCCCCACTGTGAGTTGTGATAGTAGGCGAAATTCGTATCAAAGTGACGTCATGTTAGGCTGTGAAGTTTTAAATCGGGGCTAGGCAGAAAACATGACATCGATGCAACTCATATTAACTAAAGTTCATTGTGTAAATTTGATAACACATGATAATAGTTTATTTCAATCGGATGTAACTTCTATCGTTGCAAGACTCTTTAGGGTGACGTTCAATTAGCGATAATAAATTGTACTATGGACCGAGTGACCGTGAACGAAGAGCGTAATCAAACAAAATTAGATCCGAAGTTTAAAGCTTTTAAAGTAGTTGAAGTATTGAACGGTGACCGTTACACGTTGAAATCTTTAAACTCGAAGCGTACTTACAAATACGCACACGATAGGCTAAGAAAGATGCCAGCAAGTCACATACCAGTCGAGGTTGATGTAAATGATGGTGAAGAGCAAGCTTAAGTTGTGGTGGAAACTCGAGTAAGGGGACTCTAGGTGCTATAGTGAGTTGTGTTCGACCGTGCCAGAAACTATTTCGTAGTCGTAACCCGGTCGAAATCGAGTATCTCTTGAGGCAACTCAAAGTAGTCCGTGGGAGCGCGGTGGGCGATTAGCTCTGGTCGAGGTCGGGGTCTGTAAGGACCATGTACGTGAGGTCACCAGGGGGTGACACACGGGAGATCTTGAGGAGATCTGATCCTTGCGCAGGATGTGTGAGAGCAATGCGATTGCTAGTCGGCTGGATAGCCGGGGCTCTAGATGTCTTACTCAAGAGTTTAGAGAGTTTTATGTGATCTAAATTAAAGCCGTGCTTGGTTGTACTGAGTAAATTTGAGGTTTGATGAACGACTGTGGTATGCGGCTCTGGCTGTTGTATAGTGAATTTTGTATCTCCTGTTAAGTTTGGTTAAAATGTTAAAATAGTTTTTACTTTGTCCGTAAACTGTAAAGTGTAGTCTGGAAAGACCATCGTGTGTAGTCAGCGAGTGATACACACAGAAGATCCATGCGATGGATTACGTCGGCTAGTGAGTCGTGGTGGACATCCATGTGTTGGATGTGCGAACAATGTGATTGCTCGTCGGCTAGTGAGCCGTGGTAGTCATCCAGGTGTAGGATGTGCGAGCAATGTGATTGTTCGTCGGCTAGTGAGCCATGGCGTTAGAGGTTTTACTAGAGAGCTTCTGTGAATTTGTCGAGTCACGGTAATGTAGAATTCGGAACTTGAACGACTACGGTACTCGACCTTGGTAACCGATTGTTGCATTATCCCCGTATTTGATTGCGTCAAAGTTTGACAGAACTAAGAATTGTAAGGTTTTAAGATTTCCTTTGATTTTGCGATAAGTTGAAGATCAGGGTCAGGACTGACCGAGTGGAACAAATTTCTGTCGTGAATTATTTATTCGCAGGACAACCACCACACGTGGACGTGTGGAAACAGGATGGCTGTGTCGGAATCGAATCGCAATGGAATTACAATCGAGTCGTGTCCGGGACGCAAGCGCCACCTGTCGGCGTTCGTTCGATGAGTCAACATTCCCCCGGCCGAGCGGAGCGCACGGGACTTCTTGTGCGGCGGTCGGCCAGAGCGGTTGAGCTTGAACTTGAACCATCGCGCGTTCTACGATACGTACTTTGTTAAACTACCTGTGATACCTACTTTGCTACCTGTACTTAATAAATCCTATTGTGTTTTCGAGTTTTAATCCAACACTACCCATCGGCTACGCCCACAGCAGAAGAATGCGATTACTGATGATGATGGCGAGACCATGTCCGCCGACATATAGTATTATTAGAAGTAGTAGTAGTAGAAGTACTACTCATTGCACGCTGTTCTATCATGCGTGCTAGCGAAGCGACACGGTGTCGTTTGTATATAGGTACGTACAAGCAATGAACGTCGGATCGCCCGCCTACCTACATTATGTTTGAAAACTTTTTGAAGCAGCATCGTGCCTTACGGTTTTTCTTTGCCTTGATCTCGCCTTTTCTGTATAATTCAGGCCTGAGGCTGTATGTATTGTTGTCACCTGTATTTGTTTGTAGTATATTTCACTATAGTATTCTTTTTAATACTGGGATTTGAGTCTAAATATGTGACATATTAAATAACAAGTACCTATCTGATTATTTAAAGGGTATGACCGATAAAATTTAGTGTAGAGGGCGCAGGTGGGATACCATTCACTTCTACCCGCCATCTCAAAAGAGTTTTAGAGGGGTTGTCGCTTTATGTAGAGGGAGCTAAGCCGTTGAAGAGCATTCCTTTGTGAAATTTTATATGGGAAAGATCGAACAGTTGTCAATTTAAATTCTTACATTTATTCAATTGGTTTAATTTGACTCAATTGATAACAGTATTAGGACAGTGGACTCAAATCATTTGATATGATCGTATGATCATAATTATTTATCATCATATGTATTATTGGTACAATATTATGGTTCCAGGGTGCGAACATCCGATACAACTGCGGCGGAACACTAATGTCCCATCGGTACGTGATCACGCGTGCCTTCTGCCTCACCGTCCCTAGAAGCCAACCCATAACTACGGAAGATGTGAAAGCATTTATGGTGTACCTGGGCGCACACAATCTAGCCTTGTTGGCCTTCGGCGCCCAGATTAATTTTGTAAGATTTTTTTTACAACGAGTAGCGCAACATTTAACAATCCGAATCACTATAAAAACTAGCTTTAATTCTACGAGCTAAGTAATATATGTTTATGTTATATATTCTAAAAAATTTGGGTATTGAGCACAGCAAATTTTGCACAGCACACAGCTGCATGGCGCTTTGCTATACGAGAATACTGGGCAGATTTGGTGCTTTGCATAAGACGCACATTTTGTTTGTTCCATTACTCTACATCAGGGGTCGGCAACGCGCGGCCCGCAACCTACCTCCTTGTGGCCCGCGACGTTTTTGAAAACGTAATACTTCAATATATAAATAATTTATTCCAGCACAAAAAACTCTATAAGTTCCCAAATTAATCATTCACTAAATAAATTTGGAGTTAAAATTGGAAGTTGGAGATTTAGTCTACTTTTATCATTTCCCATTATCATTCCAATTTTCCAAGTGTAAAATTAAGATTGATAAAGCGATTTTTATGGTTCACTAATGTTTCACAAACCTTTTTTGACAAAACATCATTTTAAAACCAACTAATCGTATAATGTTCATTGCAAAAACTTTACAATACAAAAATGTTTAATTTTACAACCAACGTTTCGCATGATATTTATTTCAAAAATATCTTACATCAACAAATGTTTTATTTTACAAATCATTTTGGAATCAATTACATGGCAAACGTTTCACTTAGACAATATATCGAATGACATTTTGTTTTTTACATATATATCATTTACCAAAATAGAATTTACAACAAATATAAGTTTTTTTTTTTTTTTTTTTTAACTTTTTATAGGCTTACACTTGACCGCCATCTCACCTGATGTGAAGCGACGATGCGGTCTACGATGGAGCGTGTTTACCTAGAAGAAACCGATTCACTCTCGATTTGAAGACACAAAGATTATAGTCAACAGGGAAAACCCACTCAGGCAACGCATTCCACAGCCTAGACGTTCTTATCACAAAAGTAGAGTCAAATCTCTTCGTTCGCGTCTTTGGAACATCAACCATGAAACGATGTCGTTTTTTCGAGCTACGAGCATTCCGATAGAAAAAAGGGCAAGGTGGTATTAGATCATGTAAATCAGTCGCACACTCTCCGAAGTGTATTCGATAAAAAACCGAAAGGCTAGCGACTTTTCGGCGATGTTCAAGACTTTGTAGTCTTTTTCGCACAAGAGTGTCGTTGCCTATGAGCCTTTTGGCACGTCTCTCGATCGATTCCAAGGCCTCCAGCTGATACTTAGCCGAACCATCCCAAAGATGCGAACAGTACTCCATACAAGAACGAATTTGAGCCTTATATAACGTGAGCAACTGCTCAGACTTGAAGTACCTTCGCACCTTTGAGAGGACACCTAGCTTTTTGGCAGCTAATTTGGCCTTGGACTCGATATACGAACCAAAGTTCAGCGTAGATGTCAATGTAACGCCCAAAAGCTCAAGACGGTCAGAAATCGGAACGGATACACCTCTAAAGGTTGGAGTCAGTTGAAAAAGACTCCTTTTTGCGGAGAACAGACACGCCTGCGTCTTACTCTCGTTGAACTTGACCAGATTGGCATCGCCCCATGTAGACACCGCCTCAAGGGTCAAGCTCAAACGCTCGATCAGACTCTCTCTTAGTACCTGAGTTTGCTGCCCACTGGCTCTCGCACTAGATATGTAACTCTCTACAACGGTGCTATCATCTGCGTACCCAAAGATACCGGGCTTCAACAGATCGTTGATATGTAGCAGGAAAAGCGTCGCAGAGAGTACCGACCCTTGAGGGACTCCGGCATTGATAGCCATTTGATCCGACGAGCAGCCATCAATGACGACTCGTATGGATCGATCCCTCAAAAAGTCCGATATCCACGCAATAAACCCAGGACGCAAACCATAACCAGAAAGCTTGCTTATAAGGCCATCATGCCAAACCCTGTCAAAAGCCTTCGAAATATCCAGGGAGACTGCAAGTGCTTCCCCGTGTTTCTTGATAGCTTCACTCCAGATGTGAGTGACGTACGCTAGAATATCCCCGGTGGACCGGTTTCGGCGAAACCCGTATTGCCGGTCACTGAGGAGGTCGTTTGATTCTAGGTACGTCAGGAGCCTGTGGTTTAAGACACGTTCCATAGTCTTGCAGAGTATGGACGTGACTGAGAAGGGCCTGTAGTTGGCAGGGTCAGCACGACTACCTTTTTTGGGCACTGGTTGCACATTGGCAAGCTTCCAAGACTTCGGTACTAAACCAGTTTCGAGAGAGAGTCTAAATAGACGCGTCAGTATCGGGGACAACTCAGGCGCACATGCCTTCAACACTAGGGCAGGAATACCATCTGGGCCACTGGCTTTATTCACGTCCAGATTTCGTAGCACTTTGCGAACCTCAATTTGGCGAATGTGTACCTCTGACATGAGAGTCGGACAGCCAGGTGGAGTAGGAGGTGTCGCGCTACCAGCATCTAGACGAGAAGATTCCGCAAACTGAGATGCAAACAAGTTTGCTTTCTCCATTGCGGTGTGAGCCAGTGTCCCATCAGGTTTTAGCATTGGAGGTAGTGAGGGGCGGCAGAAGTTCGCTTCGACCGATTTAGCTAGGGACCAAAACGCTTTGCTACCCGCAGGGTACGAAGCTAGTTTGTTCCCTATTCGACTAATGTGGTCAAAACGAGCCCTCTGAAGAACCTTTTTGCTTGCCTTAGCAGCCTTGTTGAACGCTTTCTTCTTCTGGTGTATGTCCCTTGCCTTACGCTGTCGAGCATCAACCCAGGCTAGGTAGGCCTCATGTTTAAATGCTTCAGCACTTTTACATTGAGAACCAAACCAAGGGCGAGCTTTGCTGGATAATGGGACGTCGGAGTATGGAATGAAATATTCCATAGCCGTTCGTATTACATTAGTCACAGCATCCGCGCAGACTGAGGGATCACCAGAAGTAAAGCACAACGACTGCCATGGGTAAGATGCAAAGAAAGAGCGCATCTCATCCCAGTCCGCTGACTTGTATCGCCACATCCGCCGGTTGCCTCTGGGGCTGGGATCAGGCGGATGGTAGACGGATACTGACTTCACCAGACAGTGGTCGGAGCTGCCTAATGGCGAAGATACCGCCACGGAATAACGGTCTGGATCTGTTGTCAGCAGAAGGTCTAAGCAATAAGGTGTATGCAACTCAACGTCGGGTACTCTTGTTGCCTCTTGGACCAGCTGGGTTAGGTCTAACGATAAAGCTAGCTTTCTCGTTTCCTGCCCAGCGTGGTCAGTGTCCCGGTATGGGAACAGCCATTCCTTATGATGGCCGTTAAAATCCCCCAGTAACACTAATTGGGCCGAAGGGTATTTCTGTTGAGCCGCGTCCGCCGCTTCACTTAAATATTCTGTGAGCCTAGTCGTCTCCTGGTCTCCGCTGTGCGACCGATACACACATGCATAGACAATTTTGTCTATACCTGTGTCTACTAGTACCCAAATAACAGAAAACCTAGTGTCCTCAAGGTTACGGAGACGCCGACAGCAGATGTCGTCACGGGCGTACAGGCACACACCAGCACGAGGCCGGAATTTGTGCTCCAGGGTATAACCTGGGTATGTTAGGTACGCCACGTCCGACGGACAACCTATCTGCGTCTCCGTTAGGAACAAAAGTGACGGCTGATCAGTCTCGAGATGGTGATGGACTGCCGTGAGATTGGAGTGCAATCCTCTGATATTAGTGAGGTGCACTTTAATGGTCAAGGAGTGCAGCCGCTTTAACACTTTATTTCCTTTTGTAACTTTTTTCATATTTTTGTATGGTGTGAGAGAAGATCGGTGGGAAAACGGAAGTAGATCGAGGCAGCACAACACCTACCAATGGTCACAACACACAACACAAATACATGTATGGAAAACTAGTCTGGAGACTGCGGGGACGCCCGAGCCCCCCCGGAGATGTCTATCTGGCCTTGACATCCGGTCGCCAACCGGCAGGATAGCGCATCCCGGGATTTTTCGCTAGATGGCGGGGCAGCCTTTCATGAGTGGCTAGCTCACTACTTGGGCCCCCAACTATCTGCGGTCGGTCGCGGCAACCGTGCCTCGGATCCCGCTACCCTCCAAGACTAGCCTTCCCATGTAATGTATCAGTGTGTGACAATCTGGTCTCGTTGTTATGCTGCAGCTGTTCTGACCCGTTTTCCCTTAATGGCGTCACCAGACAACATGGCGGAACACGGCTGGGCCGCTTGGCGGCATGACTTAGTCTGGTGGGTGGTCACCAGCCACGGCCGAAGCCTACCACCGGTATTTTTGTCACCTGATTGGCACCACCCAGGGACTACGTGTGGGGTTTCTATGTACAGGTGCTTCCCCACGGACGTAGGTGACTCGGCCCCCAAAATATGTACTGACTACCCAAAATAAGTACCTGATAAATTGTCTATGTTAACTATCAATTGTGATTGTTCTGTCATTTAATTTTGACCACCGCTCTGATTATGGTCTAGCACTGAGATTTGACTCCGGGTGGGCTCCCGCCAGAAGCTCTGCGGTCAGCCCTGAGTGCCACTTCACCATACTCGGCCTACGTTTCACTACGGAAGTCGCCGGCTTGCTTCGCTCACCACCGCCCCCCTACGCTGCGCTTGGGCTCGCATGGCTCGTTCCACTCAGGACCTCCCTTGAGCTTCTGGCTCCCGCATTTTTTATATACACTCTAGGGGTAGTAGCGACAAGACTAGGTGGAGTCGGGGTGCTCCGAGTCGGATTTGGGTCCTAAGTAACCTAATCGTTCCGATGTGGAAACTTGTGGTAAAATTACAATAAAGTTTTTATTTAATTTAAAAAATGTTTGTTTTATAAATTGAGTTGCTTGCTAAACAAAACAATATAAAATGAAAATTTGTCAAGAGTTGGCTTTCTTTTTAAGCATTTGAAAGTTAACAAAAATATTAAATGAATCATTTGTCAAATAATACGTTATAGAATGAATGCTTGTCAAAAAATTACTTTGAGATATAACCAATTTGTTAAATATTTTTTTGTATAATAAGCATTTCACTACCCGTGAGTTTGTCTAGCGTTAGTTATCACATGTCGATTTGTGAAAAAAAGTTTATTAAAAAAACGGATACCGATGTTTATACCCTTAATGGAATATTATTCCAAAAATGTTCAGTTAAATGTCTATAAACGCTTGCTACACTTGTGACAAATCGATTTTACAATTTTGGCGGGAAAACGGGTGTCAGGTTACCTAAGTGCGTTTGTTTACGCTTCGGCATATGAAGTGGCGCGTTACTTGTACGTATTTAAGCCCATTATTCTCAAGAGCGTTTCAAGACGCTTCTAGCAGTATCGTTTGTTTATAATTATGGCGGCTATGGAAATACAAGTCAGCAGATTGGGACGAAATGCGTTCTTTCTTTGCATCTTACCAATGGCAGCCACTGTGCTTCTCTTCTGGTGACCCGTCAGCCTGCGCGGATGCTGTGACTGATGTAATACGTACGGCTATGGAATATTTCATTCCATACTCTGACGTTTCATTATCCAGCAAAGCTCGCCCATGGTTCGGTTCTCAATGTAAAAGTGCTGAAGCATCTAAACATGAGGCCTACCTAGCCTGGGTTGATGCTCGACAGCGTAAAGCAAGGGATACACACCGCAAAAAGAAAGCGTTTAACAGGGCTGCTAAGGCATGCAATAGGGTTCTTCAGAGGGCTCGATTTGACCACATTAGTCGAATAGGGAACAAACTAGCTTCGTATTCCTGCGGGTAGCAAGGCGTTTTGGTCCCAAGCTAAATCGGTCGAATCGAACTTCTGCCGCTCTTCACTGCCTCCAATGCTGAAACCTGATGGGGCGCTGGCTCACACCGCAATGGAGAAGGCAAACTTGTTTGCATCTCAGTTTGCGGAATCTTCGCGTCTAGATGCTGGTAGTGCGATACCTCCTACTCCACCTGGCAGTCCGACTTTGATGCCGGAAATGCATATTCGCCAAATGGAGGTTCGTAAAGTGCTACGTAATCTGGACGTGAATAAAGCCAGTGGCCCGGACGGAATTCCTGCCCTAGTGTTGAAGGCTTGTGCACCTGAGTTGTCTCCTGTACTAACGCGCCTGTATAGACTCTCTCTCCAAACTGGGCAAGTACCGAAATCGTGGAAGCTTGCTAACGTGCAACCTGTGCCCAAAAAAGGTAGTCGTGCTGACCCTGCCAACTACAGGCCCATCTCGGTCACGTCCATACTCTGCAAGACTATGGAACGTGTCTTAAACCGCAGGCTCCTGGCATACCTAGAATCTAACGACCTCCTCAGTGACCGGCAATACGGGTTTCGCCGAAACCGGTCGACTGGGGATATTCTGGCGTATGTCACTCACATCTGGAGTGAAGCTATCGAGAAACACGGGGATGCTTCCCCGCAGTCTCCCTGGATATCTCGAAGGCTTTTGACAGGGTTTGGCATGATGGCCTTATTAGCAAGCTTTCTAGTTATGGTTTGTCTCCAGGTTTTATTGCGTGGATATCGGACTTCTTGAGAGATCGGTCCATACGAGTTGTCATTGATGGCTGCTCGTCGGACCAAATGGGTATCAATGCTGGAGTCCCTCAAGGGTCGGTACTCTCTGCGACGCTTTTTCTGCTACATATCAACGATCTGCTGAAGCCCGGTATCTTTGGGTACGCAGATGATAGCACCGTTGTAGAGAGTTATATATCTAGCGCGAGAGCCAGCGGTCAACAAACTAAGGTATTGAGAGAGAGTATGGTCGAGCGTTTGAACTTGGCTCTTGAGGCAGTCTCTGAATGGGGCGAAACCAATCTGGCCAAGTTTAATGAAGGAAAGACGCAGGCGTGTCTGTTCTCCGCAAAATGGAGTCAATTTCTACAGACTCCTACTTTTCGAGGTGTATCCGTGCCGGTTACTGATCATCTTGAGCTTTTGGATGTTACCCTGACATCTACACTCAACTTTGGCTCATATATCGAGTCCAAGGCTAAATTAGCTGCCAAAAAACTAGGTGTCCTCTCAAAGGTGCGAAAGTACTTCCAAGTCTGAACAATTGCTTTTATTATATAAAGCACAGATTCGCTCTTGTATGGAGTACTGTTCGCACCTTTGGGATGGATCGGCTAAGTATCAGCTTGAGGCTCTGGAATCGATCGAGCGGCGGGCTAAAAGGCTCATAGGCAATAACACTCTTGTGCGAAAAAGACTGCAAACTCTTGAACATCGCCGAAAAATTGCTAGCTTATCGGTTTATTATCGGATACACTTCGGAGAGTGTGCATCTGATCTGCATGATCTAATACCACCTAGCCCTTTTTTCTATCGGACTTCTCGTAACTCGAAGAAGCGGCATCGTTTCATGATTGATGTTCCAAAGACACGAACAAAGAGGTTTGACTCTACTTTTGTGATAAGAACGTCTCGACTGTGGAATGAGTTGCCTGAGTGGGTTTTTCCCGATGGTTATAATCTTGGTGTCTTCAAATCGAGAGTGAACCGGTTTCTTCTAGGTAAGCACGCTCCATCTTAGACCGCATCGTCGCTTAACATCAGGCGTGATGGTGGTAAAGTGTAAACCTATAAATGTTAAAAAAAAAAAATAAAAAAAAATTTATGTACTTAAAATGTAAACTAACATTTTTGACACTTGAGATTTTTTTTTGCGATTTCTCAAGTAGTCGATCAGCTATTATATTAATAATTTATAAAGGAGACAGTGGTTTTGTGGCTTAAATGTGTTGTATACGAAATAACAAACTCGAAAAACCAAAAATAACTGCATTCGATAGCACAAATTATTTTTTTAAAATTTTTCAATACTTCGGAACCATTTTCCCGCCAAAAAATTTAATTTTTGTTTTTTTTAATTTTACGATGTTTTTATGTCAATGAACTCTAATTTTAATGTAAATTATATCAAAATAAAGACCAGTTCAAGTAGACGCCATTAAACAAAAATTTATCGATATAGCCTCCGAAATAAAAACACGAAAAATTTTTTTTCCCGCCTAAAACCCGACCGCAAAGTTAATTTTGTATTTTTTCGTCATTTGGTGTAATATAGTTAACAAAGTGTATCAAGCGGTTAATGTGAAAAAAAGTTTCACTTTTACCGTGGTTTCATAAAACCACACAATCTTTTCCATTTACACTTTTTTGTCCATGTGACCCATGACTCCCAAAAGGTTGCCGACCCCTGCCTTCTTTTTATTCCTCGTGCTATGAAGTCTAACTTCAATGGCAGAATAGATAACGCAAGTGTAAGTTCTTCGTGACGGCTTGCGCACACATCGTAAGAATTTACTCTCATATTTTTTCTCTAACACCCCAAAAGCAGTATAACTTCAAAAATATCTATTAATGTAACACGCATTTTCCCACTAGGCAAATATCAATTTTCTATGCTTGCTGTGATCCTAGTACAAATCTTTTGCTTGTTCTATAATTTTAACATTTATGAAATTCATTTTTTTTTGTTTAGCTTCAAATATAGTTTAGTTTTTTTTTCAGGTGAAAAAGATCATCATTCATCCAGAATTTGATTCAAAGAGACTGAGGAAGGACTTGGGAATATTGCAATTACGAGATCCAGTGCAATACAGCGACTGGGTACAGCCCGCGTGCCTATGGCCGGACCTAATCACTGATCTTGACAGAATCATTGGAAAAAGCGGAACTGTAAGTGTGTTATTGTCAATATATTTACGTAATAAACTCTTTTTATACAAAATAATTAAAGTTACTTCAAAACCACAAATAGACACTCAAAAGCGAAAAATAAGTTAATATAATTATAGACTACAGGCCCGTGAACAAAATTTACGTAGTAAATGAACCACCAGGAGACCTATGTAGGATGATAGAAGGGTGTAAAGTAATAAGATTCAACACTATGCCGTCACTTGTAAGCTGTCCAACTGAGTACAGTTGAAGAGGGGGGGTTGCAACCCTCGATCATTTCTCTTTGTCGCATGATTTTTGTACGGCGTTGCGAAATAATGGATTAGAAGAGGTATTGAAACTGTATGGAACCAAATGCGTACATAATCAATTGACCAAATTTACTCTGTAAATCGTCGGCACATCATATTTTTTTCCGACAAACTAATAATTAAAAATCTAAAATTTATATTTTTTATAGTTTCCATACCTTTTTTAATCTATTATTCCGCAACGCCGTACAAAAATCATGCGACAAGGAGAAATGATCGAGGCTTGGAACCCCCCTCTTCAACTGTACACAGTTGGACAGCTTACAAGTGACGGCATAGTGCTGAATCTTTTTATTTTATACCCTTCTATCATCCTACATAGGTCTCCTGGTGCTTCATTTGACCCGTAAATTTTGTTCACGGGCCTGTAGTCTATTATTATAAGCGCTACTCCTCATCTTTTTCAAGTCGTATAATTGTATAAAATCACTTTATTTTACACTTTTTAGTGCAAAACAAGTTTTCGGCAATGCATTTACACAATTTCGTGTTGACAGGATCGAACTTCATGGCTGTCGTGAAATCTATAACCATGTCATCTAGACAAAATTGTAGGCAAATTTTAATTATTTGTTCATATACTTGAAACCACCGGGCCGATTTTGATAAAACTTTTATGGGATCATTCGGAAGTTATACCCATCCGAAAAAAAAACATTGAACGACGGTTCAAGCGTATTCGAGAAATCAGGTAGCGTACAATAAAAAAAATATGATGGTCGACTTGATAACCTCCTTAATAGGCTCTACAGACGAATCCTTTTATCAGAGGAACTGACGTAGAAATGACGTAGAAAGTGGGTGGAATTGATGCAATTTATCGGGCCCAACCCACTTTTACGTCATTTCTACGTCACTTCCTCTGATAAAAGGGTTCGTCTGTAGAGACTTTAAAACGCAAAGATTAGAAGAAGAGATGAGAAGAAGACATTTCACGTGGTACTCCGCTCTAAATTGTTATTTATGCTATGCTAAATATTGTTGGATTTTTTGCGTGCTTTGGGTTTTCAAGTTTTCACTTTTCACCTAACTTTGTCTGTTGTCAGATGATAGGCTGGGATGATATCGATTCTGGTAACCTGCGGCTGTCTCAGATGAATATCGTTAGTCAAACGGACTGCCTCTGGTCCAACCCTGACATCGCTAAGGTGACATCTAATTACACTTTTTGTGCTGGACAAGCAAACAGTGAGTTTAATATGCCAGAAAGTACTATCATCTATAAAGTTACGTCTGGTCTTGTAAGTTACGGCTTGTCTAGTCGGGAGAACGGCGCCTGCTGATCCGGAGACCCCGGGTTCAAACCCCACACGCACCACTGTCTTTTCTAAGTCATGTGCGTAATGCCGCTAACTTAAAACGGTGAAGGAAAACATCGTGAGGAAACCGACATGTACCTAGAATCTTTCGAAGTGGCAACCCGCACTGGGCCAGCGTGGTGGATTATGGCCTTAACTCTCTCCTTGCGAGAGAAGGTCCCGAGTCTCAGCAGTGGGGACATTTAGTGGGCTGATGATGATGACTATCATATCACAGAAGAAATAAAATAGCATAGCAATAGACTACAATCCTAAAAAAACGAATTTGTCCGTCAATGGGATTGCTAAAAAATATTACACACATATTTTTTTTTGTTTCATATACGAACGACGAAGATACAGTGCTTAGAAGTTTCGCATGACGTCATTTGTGTGTACGATTTTACACACAAATGTTAATGTGAATATTTTTTTTTGTGTTTGGATGTTTTTTATGTAAAACATTTGTATGCTTTTACAATTAAGTATTATTACAAGCAACTATCCAGCTTCCATAATATAAGCTTTGCTTTGTTTGAGGATAATTATTGTTGAGTGAAGAATATCCAATAACGATGGATCCCGCAATGACGATGCAAGAAGCTCAGTAGCCGTAGCCTGGTAACCTGGTAACCTGGTGAAGTAAAGGGGGCGCCTAGTGCCAGAAAATGAAAAAAAGACATTTTCGACGCCGCTCATTGATGTTAAGACACTAAAAACTATAACAAAAAAAATTGACGTGTGGGTACAACCAAGAAGAAGCACAATACCCAAATTTTAAAATTAATAAATTTTTTAGAATTTTAAAAATAAATCATGTTTTTATACATAAAAAAAATAAAAATGACACCGAAAAACCCATTTTAATTCGAGTGCTTGAAATTATGAGAGATGACCCCACATTATTTTTCGCTAATAAAATTTCTAATTTTACGCTCTATTAAAGTTACTGAATACTTTTTTAATTTATGTTCATTTTTGCGTAATTAAATAAAAAATTTGGTCAAAAATTAACTCCTGATTTAATATTGATTTCCCCTCCAAACTGTGTCATGCTATTCTCGACTTTATGCATATCATATTAAGAAGGGCCTCGCGCGGGTGAAATCTGATTTTTTCCTGGGATTAGGCGCACTCTTAAGAGGAATCCCTACGTGCGGCCGCTCGTCTGGGCTTTGCCTCCAAGCTCACTCATTTTGATATTAATATTTTAATTTCTGCTTAGATACCACGATGATCGCCTGTGTCGGTAGTTCAGGAAATGGCTTGATGATCCCTATCAACGGTGCGTGGACTCTCCGCGGGGTAATCTCCATAGCGCATACTACCACTAAAAATGGCAAACTCGATTGTGACCCTCTACAGAACTTTGTGTTTACCGATATCGCTCAGTTCCTGCCCTGGATAAAAAATAATGTAATATAATCGTATTAAAAAGCTGTTGTTATTTTATTACAAGACTGCTCCCCACCTTAACTTATGCCTACTTCTTTTTTCGAGTATCCGTTGTCCATATCCCAAAAATATCGTAGTTATTCTAAGGAAATTCTTTAGAAATTAATTATTACTAGAACTATTATGATTTTTTTTGCGATTTCTGTTACCTATTTCTACTAAGGGCTCCCCTCCCGCACAAAACCACGAATACGCATCGCATCGTAAATATTTACAAATTCGCACGAATGCATCGCAAGAACTTCCGATTTGATCCGCATCGCGCATTCCTGTCATATTATGTCATACTGGCCATAATGGTGTCACCACCATTTTAGTCAGCTCTGAAACAAAAGAAGAGAAAGACGCTCTTCAAATGAAAATATGAAGATACGTCTATCCCGTAGTCTTTTTATTTAAATAGTACCTAATTTTAGTATTAAAATTAACGTGGTTGTTACACATATTGATTAGGTAAACGGGTAACTCACGTGTAATGAGGTCGGTCAATCCGACTCGAGTTTCGGCCGCGTCCGGCGGCCTTTTTCAAGGAGAGTGTACGCTCCCGATGACGTCCCGTTTGGCACCCTCATTACACGTGAGTTACCCGTTTACCTAATCAATATAGTAGTACCTAATTGTTGCGCACCACGCCTTAAGTTTTTCAAATATTTCTGTCCATTGCAAGGTTGCCTGAAAGAAATCGCTTTTAGCGATAAGGCCACAGTTGTATCACTAGTTTTACTGTTTTTCCTAAATTGTATGTATCCTATACGGTGTGAACAATAAAGAATTTTCATTCATTCAAATGCCTATTCTTAAATAATTAAAAAATATCTTCTTCTATTCTCAACCCATAAACCCATATTTGCGAGTAAAATAGTTCCCATCAGCATTCATAATAGTAATATGTGTATGTTATTGTAGTGGTAGGACTCTTAGCAGAGTTCGCCTGGGGAAGTACCACACCTTTGCCAATTACCAATTACAATTACCAAATTTCTACCGCCAAGCAGTAATGTGCAAACATTACTGTGTTCCGGTTTGAAGGGCAATGTTTCCACTGAAATTACAGGGCTTAGAGATATAACATCTTAAATCTCTGGGTGACGAGCGCAGTGCAGTGCTAGGTAAAGATTTGGACTTCATGTTCCAATAGCTGCGTGTCACTGTGCTGTTATGTGGCAGGCATGTTGCTTACCATCAGGCAAATGTCCTGCTCGTCTCGTCAATCTTAATTTTAAAAAAAAAACCAACTTCTTTTTTCTTTCATATCCACTATGTTAAATCTTTGAATAACAAAATAATATTGTATCTGTGCATCATGCACTAAGTTATGTGTTGTCTATGACAGTTTAAAATAAACTCACTTGATTCCAAACCACAGAAGAGTTTTATTAGGTTTTGGGCCTAGTCCCGCTAAAATTAGTAAAAAGTATCGTAATAAGTTCAGAGTGTTCAGATAAATGTCTACAAACTATTTAATAAACGTGCCAAAACTGAAAAGCCGCCAGAATTATGACGATTGGTGTTTCGCGGCAGAAAACGTACTCGTGTTGGAAGAATGGCGGACGCTATCCAATCGCCATCATTGTCGCCGACAGCTACAAAGGAAGAAAAAGCAGTTGATTTAAAGGCTAGAGCAAAACTGATATTGACAATCGACACATCTCTTTATGTCCACATTAAGAAAGCGTCAACAACCTACGACTTTTGGAAAACTTTGAAGAATATGTTCGACGATTCGGGATATTCCAGAAAAATTAGTTTGCTCAGAAATCTTATTAATATACGCCTAGATAACTGCGAGTCGATGACGAGTTATGTAAGCCAAATCATCGAAACCGCTCAAAAATTTATCGGCACGGGATTCGTGATCAATGACCAATGGATGGGATCACTTATGTTGGCCGGATTACAAGAAAAATTTAGTCCCATGATTATGGCAATCGAACACTCAGGCATCGAAATAACTGCAGATGCAATCAAAACAAAGTTACTAGACATGAGTGCAGATTTTGAGGTTAAATCGGAAAGTGCATTTGCCGCCAGAAATTTTCACCAAAACCAGAGACGAGGTCGTTATGTTGGTAATGCTGAAACGTCATCTGTCAATGCCAGTGGAAATAAGTCAAACATGGCGCGGAAAATAATTCGATGTTATAAATGCAAACAGATAGGACATTTTAAAAATCAATGTCCGGGTGCCGATAACACGAAGACAAATGCATTTAGTGCAGTGTTTCTAACAAAAGAATTCAGTCAGTCAGACTGGCACTTAGATTCCGGTGCAAGCACACATATAGTATCGAACGTGAACTTATTGACAAATACATGTTATCAACCTAAAACAAGGGAGATAATTGTGGCGAATCAAACTGTCGTGCAAGTGTTATGCTCCGGAGACTTGCAGCTCACCACAAGTGTTGGAGACAAAGAGTATACAATTGACGTAAACGAAGTCCTCTGCGTGCCTAAACTCACTTCGAATTTACTTTCTGTGAGACAGACAGACAGACAGACAGAAACACTTTATTATGCACACCAGAAAAACATATACAATAAAAAACAATAGAAAATAAAATAACTTATAACTAGTGCCATAAATGGCGGCCTTATCGCTTATAGCGATTTCTTCCAGGCAACCATTAATAGCCAAAATAAGATAAAGTGAAAAACAAACTGAGGATATGGTGTGAAAGTAACAGCACGAAGAAAACAATACTAATGTCGTAATTAAACTTATGCTAGCTAAATAAGTAAATAAATAAAAATACTACTTATTAATATCATACATAATATATACCTATAATATAAATATTCTTCATAAATAAACAAATACATACATACAGTAATAATAAACATACATAACAATAAATAATACAAATAACCGCCTGACAGTGACCTACAGAAACAAATAAAAAGAGAGAACGATTTAAAATAAATAGAAAAATTAAGAGACCAATACAGAGAGATAGTGTTTCTTGACCTGAGCCTTGAAGGACACCACGCTCTGTGTCCGCCGGATACCCACCGGAAGTGCATTCCAGAGAGCAACGGCCGTCACGCAGAACGAGGATCCATAGAAGGAGCTGGAGTGAGACGGAGTGGACAAAAGAAGATTATTAGACGACCTAAGGTTACTAGAATGAGTATCACATAGAAAAATGAAACGGGAGCTAAGATAAGGGGGGTAAATAGGATTGAATAGTATATTATACAAAAGAGAGAGTATATGTGTATCCCGGCGAAGTTTGATTGGGAGCCACTCGAGCTGTTTACGAAGTTGAGAGATGTGGTCGAGATGTGGTCTGTGAGTAGGATCATTGCTAATGGCAACAGAATACAGTTTAATCAGCGTGGATGTGTAATATACAACTCACAAAATGATTGTATTGGCGAGGCGTTTCTGAACATTGGTGTTTACAAATTAAATGTTGTGAAATCGAAAAAGCTCTTAGTGGCTGCAGTAAAAGTCTCAAGTACTACTTGGCATAGAAGATTAGGTCATATAAATGCCAATGATCTCAATAAATTAAAGAATGGAGCAGTTGAAGGTGTTAGTTTCGATGGAAGATGCGATACCGGTAAGTCCAGTTGCATAGTATGTTGTGAGGGATAGCAAACAAGATTACCATTCTCTGAGAGCACAACTAAGAGTCAACAAGTTCTTGAGCTGGTTCACACAGATCTATGTGGGCCGATGGAGAACATGTCTCTTGGGAAGGCCAGATACTACTTATTATTTGTAGACGACTTCAGTAAAATGTGCACTGTATACTTTCTCCGATCTAAGAGTGAAACATTTATGTACTTCAAACAATACAAAGAATTGGTTGAAAATCAGCAATCAAAGAAAATTAAAATATTAAGATCGGATAACGGTGGGGAATTTTGTTCTGCAGAAATGACAAACTACTTGAAACAATGTGGTATACTCCATCAGAAAACAAACAGTTACACACCTGAACAAAATGGGTTATTTGAAAGAAATAACAGATCCATAGTTGAGAAGGCACGATGTCTACTTTATGAAGCTCAATTAGAAAAGTTTCTTTGGGCAGAAGCTGTTAACACAGCTGTGTATTTAAAAAATCGATCACCAGCATCAGGCTTAGACCAAGCTACTCCTTATGAAGTATGGACAGGCAGAAAGCCGAATTTAGGTAATCTACGGGTATTCGGCAGTCCAGTAATGGTCCATATTCCTAAAGAGAGACGGAAGAAATGGGACAAGAAGGCAACGAAGATGTTTCTAGTTGGATATTCTGAAAATATCAAGGGCTATCGTTTGTATGATCCTATTTCGAAAACAATTAGTGTAGCCAGAGATGTTGTTGTCATGGAAAATACAGATGACAGTTCAACAGCATCTATCATGATAGAAGATAAGTCATCTGTGAGCAGTTCAGATGAAGATGATCAACATGATGATACATATATTCCTGAAGAATCATCAAGTGACACAGAAGATAGTTTTATGGACACCTTGTCCAAGTCTCCTGAGGCAGATAACTTGACATCATCAGAGCAGTGTAGCACTAATCTACCAGAAAAACGTGTGAGACGAAAACCAAATTTTTATCATAGTGCCAATATATGTGTGGACTCTATGGACATTTTGAGTCATCTAATAACGCTTAAAGATGCACTAGCTGGATCTGAAAAAACACAATGGCAGCGTGCAATAAAAGAGGAACTTAAATCCTTTGATGATAGTCATTCATGGGAATTAGTTGACAGAACGGAAGAAGTTACAGTTGTGAAAAATAAGTGGGTGCTTAAAAAGAAGTATAATAGTGAAGGTGAAGTGCGTTTCAGGGCTAGACTTGTAGCCAAGGGATTTACTCAAGTAAAGGGCATAGACTTTAATGAAACATTTTCACCAGTGTTAAAATATTCTATTTTTAGATTATTGTTAGCTTTAAGTGTTCATTTAGGTTTAAAAATGAATCACCTAGATTTACCTACTGCATTCCTTAATGGATTTCTGCATGAGACAGTATATATGGAATTACCAGAATATTCTAAATTTGAAAATTGTAACAATAAAGTACTAAAATTAAATAGGGCTATTTATAGGCTCAAACAGTCTGCTCGGGCCTGGTATTCTCGGGTAGAAGATTGTTTGTTAAAATTAGAATTTAAAAAGTCTAACTATGAGCCATGTCTCTTTGTGAAATGTAACAATAATGTCAAGATTTACATTGCATTGTTTGTCGATGATTTTTTTGTTTTCTATAACTGTAAAAATACCTATGAAGATTTGACAAAAGAATTAGTAAAAAAAATTAGAATTAAAGATTTAGGTCAATTAAAGCAGTGTCTAGGAATGCATATTAATGTATGTAAAGACAGTATTACCATAGATCAGAAACAATATATTGATACCATATTGGAGAAATTTAATATGTCAGCTTGTTCACATTCAGAAACTCCAATGGAGATTAATTTGAAATTAGAAAAAGGTATAAGTAATGATAGTGTTAAAACATTTCCTTATCAGCAATTGGTGGGAAGTCTTATGTACTTATCTGTGCTTAATAGGCCAGATATTTGTTATAGTGTAAGCTTTCTTAGTCAGTTTAACAATTGCTTTAATGAAACTCATTGGAAACATTTGAAACGTTTGCTAAAGTACCTAAAGAAAACTAAAAATTATGCTTTAGTGTATAAAAAATCTGATAATAATATTAATGGTTTTGTAGATGCAGATTGGGCATCCTGTACACTAAATAGGCGATCATATTATACTGGATTTTGCTTTGTAATGTCAGGATCGGTGATTTCTTATGAATCTAAAAAGCAAAAAACTGTTGCTCTTTCCAGTACAGAGGCGGAGTATATGGTCTTATCTGAATCTTGCAAAGAAGCTATATATCTAAGAAATGTATTGAATGAATTGATTGTCATTGATAAAAATGTACCACTTTGTATTAGCAGTGATAATCAGAGCTCTATAAAACTGGCAACTAATCCTTTGTTTCAAAACAAACGTACCAAACATATTTATATTAGACATCACTTTGTAAGAGAATGTTATTCATCCAAGATAATTGAAATTAAATATGTCTCAACCTCGAACATGCCAGCTGATATTTTTACAAAAAGCCTAGGTGCAGAGAAACATCACAGATTCCTGAAATTGATTGGCATGTCTGAAGTTCAATAAATAATAAGTATAAGTTGATTACATATTATTACATTACATACATTTGGAATTTAGATTATTTTGTTAGGTCAGGCTGTTAAATCTTTGAATAACAAAATAATATTGTATCTGTGCATCATTCACTAAGTTATGTGTTGTCTATTACAGTTTAAAATAAACTCACTTGATTCCAAACCACAGAAGTGTTTTCTTATCTGTGTGTATAGGGAACTCACATCACGCCGAAACTATTGATTCAATTCAAATTAAACTTGACATGATTTAAGATCATACTGAGTAGATGGTAGCTGTCTACTTTTAATCCCCAAATTCTGCACGGTTTTCGTGCAGAAAAGGGTTAAAGTCAGAATGTGTTTTTGGTTGTAACTCATGTTTGCGTTGTTTAATTTCGTTAATTCTTATTTTGTTAGAAAGAACACATTTCTAATATAGTCTCATCAAAATTTTAGCATTATTGGACGTGTGGTTCGGAAATAACATAGAAATTAAATAATAACAGAATTAATAAGTTCGGTACATACTAACTTCTAAGTATTCTGTGACAATGTAAACAACAGCAGGTCTACTACAAAGTCCGATAAACGATATATCGGCCGAACTTATGAAGTTTCCGACCACGAAAGACAATCGGTCGGCTGATCAGATCGGCCGTTTCGTTGGATCCGACCCTCATCCGACCTAAGTCTATATAATAATCTATCTATCTATATCTATACTTATAATAAAACTGTAGCGGGTCGAATTCTGTACATTGAAGATATTTTGAAAAAAAAATTTTGGAGGCACTCCATAGTCGATACTGATGGCGAAACTGCATTTTTTTTCTTTTATGTCTGTCTGTCTGTCTGTGTGTATAGGGAACTCACATCACGCCGAAACTACTGATTCAATTCAAATGAAACTCGACATGATTAATTTATGATCATACCAAGTAGATGGTAGTTGTCTACTTTTAATTCCCAAATTCTGCACGGTTTTCTTGCAGAAAGGGGTTAAAGTCAGAATGTGTTTTTGGTTGTAACTCATGTTTGCGTTGTTCAATTTCGTTAATTCTTATTTTATTAGAAAGAACACATTTTTAATATAGTCTCATTAAAATTTTAGCATTATTGGACGTGTGGTTCGGAAATAACATAGAAATTAAATAATAACGGAATTAATAAGTTCGGTACATGCTAATGTTAAGTACCTAATTTATTCTAAATTAAGAAGACAATTAGTCCATAAATAAAACAGCTATGATCAGTCTACATCATTATATTTCGAAATCAATCCTTCATCATACCAACTTATTCACAGCTGCCTTGTGCATCTGAAGTAGTAAATTTTGTAAAATAATACAAAATTGAAGAAAACGCTTTACAGTACCTTAAATTCAGTAACAGATGTACAATTATCACTTATACCATAGCTTATACTTAGATATTTATCGGTTTACTAGTACTTTTAATTTAAACCTTTCGCTTAGACTTGCTGCTGCATATGATTTTCCTTCTTAACCTGTTTTTCGAGCCAAAAACAAGAACTTGATTGTTTCCCGCCAAAACCTATCAAGCCACAGACTATATACCAATCAAACCCGGAATTGTAGGGTTGCTACAGAGTGCATTTCGGTATTCTTACTATTCTTTCAATAGCTCAAGAACTTATATAAATTACCAATATTGCTTACAGCTCGGCCATCCTGCAGAAGCGAGTCCTCGCGCTTTAATAATATATTGTTATGTATACATGTTAAAGGATTTTAAGTTTATTTCACATATCTTGACTAGATTATACGAGTACTTCTGTTCTATTTCTATAGTAATAATAATAATAATAACCTCTATTCAGGTAATGCTTACAAGTTTTCATTGTTATTACAATTTAAAATTCTTAAATTTAGATTGCCATCGCACCGTCTGTTTACTTATTGACAAAGGCCTCCTCCAACTGCCTTCAAACTTCTTCCAACTTCTTCCCAAACGTAAGCTTTTCTGGTCCATGTAGCACCTGCTGTCGCTTCTATGTCATCGACCCATCTTCTGAGTGGTCTGCCACGATTTCTTTTCCTCTAATTATTATGTATTCATTTCCATTTAAGGTTTCTAACAGTTATTGTAACATCTTTTATTTTTGATTTTGCTCTTAAAGTTGTTGTTCTTATTTTATCAGATAGCCTTTTTCCCATCATACACTTTTCCATGGCATTTTGAGATATTTTTCATTTTCTTATGTGGGTATTGTTGGTCGCTCAGGTTTGACAGCCATAATATAATAAGTACGTTATAGCCCGTATACATTATCATTTAGTTTCTATCTATATTTTAAATAATATGTACGTTACAAATAGTTACAAGTAGTTACAATTTGTGTTTCAAATTAAGGAACATAATTTATCAGTAATGTTCGAAAGAAAACAAATAAAATTGAGCACATGGCATCATCAGTCACTATAAGTTTCTTTAAATGTGTCACTATACTTAACAAGGAAAATATTTTCGTAGTTACATTATCAAATCAAATCATGCTTTATTGACACACACAGTTTAACAATGCTTATTATATTAATATTTACAATTCACAATAATAAGATTGTACGACAAGAACATAGTAGGTATTATTGTTGCATAATAAATTAAGCTTCAGTCAATAAATCTCAAACTAGGCCTAAGCCTGTATCTAGTCACCTGTTTACCATGTGTCCATTTTGTGAAATAATTGTACTACAAAAATTTGGGCTAGCTTTATATAATAATAGTATTCCATTCAAAATGCCGAATCAGCGAATCAACGGTAGGAACAACCTTGTAGGTAAGTCAACGTTAGGTAAACCTTGATATATTGTTATGTTTTAATTTCTGACAATTATCACATTAAAATTATAATTAGAAATATACAATATATACATATCTCTAATTTCAGTCATATACGATAACATTTCTACTTTATTTATTTAACATATAGTGTTGTGTGTGAATTGTCCACCAATATTTATTTATTTATTTATCCATACTTTGCAGTCAAAAGATAACCTGCATTTCATAAGAAACAAAACAATTATAACCGAATTATTCATATTTTATACCTAATATATAATATTGTTACGCCATAACACAGGTTTAACAATGCTTCTCAATCTGAATTACCAATCAAGGATAGATAATCTGTACTAATTTGTGAACTTCAAATGTTTGTTAATGCCTAATAAATTTCATTTCATTTCAAATTTCATTTCAATAATTAAGTAACGTAACAATTGTTTACAACAATTAGTTTTTTGTCTTAGTTGTAACTAAAAGTTTTATTCGTTGAACATAATCCAAAGGAATAATTTACTCACAAATTAATGATGATGAATCACGTCAATAGTTCCTCTACTAGGCAATGTAATTATTTTAGCGTATCTAATCATTTAGCAGTATAACCTGCTTCATATGGGTGATTAAATAATTTTTACTTATACTATAATTGGTATTTATACGGAATTCTTGATTGTTTCGTGACGAACAATCTGATAATCTCTATTGAAATTTTATTTGAATATAAAGTATTAAAACACCTATTAAACATCATAGATGACTTGATATACCCGCGGCTTCGTCCGCGTAGAATTCCCATACAATCCCGTTCATCCCTTGTTTTACCCTCTTAGGGGTTGAATTTCGCAAAACCCTGTCCTAGCAAGCGCCTACGTGCTAAAAAGCACCTACATGCAAAATTTCAGATACCTAGCTTTTGTAGTTTCTGAGATTCGGTGATGAGTGACCTTTCGCTTTTATATATATAGATTCTAACATTTCAAGAGTTATCGGCTGCAATAGAAAACCCGGTTCATTAAATGGGCTATAAATCTTAAACGGTAGATGTCACAGAAAAGTTTTCAGGACACACAAGATGCAACATTTTATTTTCTACAATAACGACCACAGTAATGTTTGTAAATTTATAGTTACCGAGATATTGGACAAGGTTGCAGAAATATTTTACTTTTAAAAATTCGGCAACCGGACTTCCGCACTGATTTTTCGCAGGCAACCCTATACCACCGGGTTTATAATAAAATAATCTTTCATTTTATTTAATTTCAATTCAATAATCAGACCGTTGCAAAATACAGTATCGATGTACCTGTTTATACCTGGCAACCCGAGAGTTGTGATAGGAAAATACCAGGCAACCTAACGTTTGCATATTCTATGGGCTTCATACTTTCGATTGGTATAGAATTTGTCTAATAATCCCAACGGAGAAAAACATTTCTTTTTATTTATTAATTAATTATAATCTGGACTTAAATTTGTTAGGCTACCCATATGCAATATATTTATTGACCTATTAAATTAAACATAAAATACGTTTTATCAAATAAGCAGCTCGGTGAAGGTCGTTGTATAGCGGGATCTTAGACTATTGGGTTAACTTGTTTGCCGGCACTTACAATCTTCTAAATAGTGAATTGTAAGGGCAGCAATAGTTAAATTCAAAATTAAACTTTATAATCAAATCACCTATATTCCTTTTGCGATGGACAAATATATTGAAAACATTATAAAGAACGTAATTGCGCTGCATATTTCATTTGCTCTACGTTTTGGCAGCTTAGCAACGGCTGCCAAAATTAGGAGATGGATGAAATCACAACACTGGAGAATCTAAACTATTACATATTCATATATCTAAACATTGCTAATATTACAGAAAGTGTATCAAACAAATTTTCGTTTCTAATTATTCGACTGGTAAATAAAATGTATACAGTGTGGAAAATTGGAGATACAATGTCGGAAACAATATTTTGATTGAACTTACCATTTTGAACACAATACGACAGAAATACAAACAATAAAGTGGCCAAGTGCGAGTTGGACTCGCCCATGAAGGGTTCCGTTGCAGCAAGTAACTTAATATACATAGTACACATAGTTCTTGTAGTTCGTTGTAACTTTGATCGAAGTTTCAATAATAGTGTATTTATGACGTACAAAAAAAAACTACTCATCAGATCGAGTTCAAATTAATTTTCGTTGGTAGTTTACATGGTAATGTACATCATATATTTTTTTTAGATTTTTCATTCTCTTACTTTAGAAGTTAGAGGGGGGGGGGACACACATTTTACCACTTTGGAAGAGTCTCTCGCGCAAATTATTCAGTGTAGACGAAAATTATTTTAGAAACCTCAACATCATTTTTGAAGACCTATCGATAGACACCTCACACGTGTAGTTTTGATGAAAAAAAAATTTTTGAGTTTCAGTTCTCAGTATGGGGGGCAACCTTAATTTATCTTTTTTTTTTATTTTTTTGTTCAAATCTTAATGCGGTTCACAGAATACATCTACTTACCAAGTTTCAACAATGTAGTTATCATAGCTTCGGCAAAAAGTGCTGTGACATACGGACGGACAGACAGACAGACAGACAGACAGACATGACGAATCTATAAGGGTTCCGTTTTTACGTTTTACGGAACCCTAAAAAGCTTGTTTTAAGAACCTGAAACTAGGAACGTGTTTAAGATCTTGTTGGATCAGCTATGTATTTTTTCTTATATTCAAAGAAGTCGAAACAGGAAACCTGCCTTAAGATTATTTTATTTATGATGATTCAAATATGACGTTTCGAAGTGTTTACATAATTACATTGTTACTTAAACATTTTATTTTCATCAATATAGTTCTTGACACACACATACACAATTACTTATAGTGCACACAAAACTAAGCGTAAATATCCTGTTTTAGTACCATAATTTGACCATAATCATGTTGGATTCCACAGATTAAACAGCTTTTGAAACATAGAACTTCGTCTCTAATCAATATCTTGCACTTTTCTTAAAATAGTTACAACTTTACCATAGACTAAGTAGAGAGATTTTACGTCTTAGATAATAGTTATAATACAAAATATCTTTTTCATTGTTTTTTTTTTTTTTTTTTTTTTAACATTTATAGGTTTACACTTGACCACCATCTCGCCTGATGTTAAGCGACGATGCGGTCTAAGATGGAGCGTGCTTACCTAGAAGAAACCGATTCACTCTCGATTTGAAGACACCAAGATTATAACCATCGGGAAAAACCCACTCAGGCAACTCATTCCACAGTCGAGACGTTCTTATCACAAAAGTAGAGTCAAACCTCTTTGTTCGTGTCTTTGGAACATCAACCATGAAACGATGCCGCTTCTTCGAGTTACGAGAAGTCCGATAGAAAAAAGGGCTAGGTGGTATTAGATCATGCAGATCAGATGCACACTCTCCGAAGTGTATCCGATAATAAACCGATAAGCTAGCAATTTTCCGGCGATGTTCAAGAGTTTGCAGTCTTTTTCGCACAAGAGAATTATTGCCTATGAGCCTTTTAGCCCGCCTCTCGATCGATTCCAGAGCCTCAAGCTGATACTTAGCCGATCCATCCCAAAGGTGCGAACAGTACTCCATACAAGAGCGAATCTGTGCTTTATATAATAAAAGCAATTGTTCAGACTTGAAGTACTTTCGCACCTTTGAGAGGACACCTAGTTTTTTTGCAGCTAATTTAGCCTTGGACTCGATATATGAGCCAAAGTTGAGTGTAGATGTCAGGGTAACACCCAAAAGCTCAAGATGATCAGTAACCGGCACGGACACACCTCGAAAAGTAGGAGTCTGTAGAAATTGACTCCTTTTTGCGGAGAACAGACACGCCTGCGTCTTTCCTTCATTAAACTTGGCCAGATTGGTTTCGCCCCATTCAGAGACTGCCTCAAGGGCCAAGTTCAAACGCTCGACCATACTCTCTCTCAATACCTTAGTTTGTTGACCGCTGGCTCTCGCGCTAGACATGTAACTCTCCACAACGGTGCTATCATCTGCGTACCCAAAGATACCGGGCTTCAGCAGATCGTTGATATGTAGCAGAAAAAGCGTCGCAGAGAGTACCGACCCTTGAGGGACTCCGGCATTGATACCCATTTGGTCCGACGAGCAGCCATCAATGACAACTCGTATGGACCGATCTCTCAAGAAGTCCGATATCCACGCAATAAAACCTGGAGACAAACCATAACTAGAAAGCTTGCTAATAAGGCCATCGTGCCAAACCCTGTCAAAAGCCTTCGAGATATCCAGGGAGACTGCAAGTGCTTCCCCGTGTTTCTCGATAGCTTCACTCCAGATGTGAGTGACATACGCCAGAATATCCCCAGTCGACCGGTTTCGGCGAAACCCGTATTGCCGGTCACTGAGAAGGTCGTTAGATTCTAGGTATGCCAGGAGCCTGCGGTTTAAGACACGTTCCATAGTCTTGCAGAGTATGGACGTGACCGAGATGGGCCTGTAGTTGGCAGGGTCAGCACGACTACCCTTTTTGGGCACAGGTTGCACGTTAGCAAGCTTCCACGATTTCGGTACTTGCCCAGTTTGGAGAGAGAGTCTATACAGGCGCGTTAGTACAGGAGACAACTCAGGTGCACAAGCCTTCAACACTAGGGCAGGAATTCCGTCCGGGCCGCTGGCTTTATTCACGTCCAGATTACGTAGCACTTTACGAACCTCCATTTGGCGAATATGCATTTCCGGCATCAAAGTCGGACTGCCAGGTGGAGTAGGAGGAATCGCACTACCAGCATCTAGACGCGAAGATTCCGCAAACTGAGATGCAAACAAGTTTGCCTTCTCCATTGCGTTGTGAGCCAGCGCCCCATCAGGTTTCAGCATTGAAGGCAGTGAAGAGCGGCAGAAGTTCGATTCGACCGATTTAGCTAGGGACCAAAACGCCTTGCTACCCGCAGGATACGAAGCTAGTTTGTTCCCTATTCGACTAATGTGGTCAAATCGAGCCCTCTGAAGAACCCTTTTGCATGCCTTAGCAGCCCTGTTAAACGCTTTCTTTTTGCGGTGTGTATCCCTTGCCTTACGCTGTCGAGCATCAACCCAGGCTAGGTAGGCCTCATGTTTAGATGCTTCAGCACTTTTACATTGAGAACCGAACCATGGGCGAGCTTTGCTGGATAATGAAACGTCAGAGTATGGAATGAAATATTCCATAGCCGTACGTATTACATCAGTCACAGCATCCGCGCAGGCTGACGGGTCACCAGAAGAGAAGCACAGTGGCTGCCATTGGTAAGATGCAAAGAAAGAACGCATTTCGTCCCAATCTGCTGACTTGTATTTCCATAGCCGCCGGTTGCCTCTGGGGCTGAGATCGGGCGGATGGTAAACGGATACTGATTTCACCAGACAGTGGTCGGAGCTGCCTAACGGCGAATATACCGCCACGGAGTATCGGTCTGGATCAGTTGTCAGCAGAAGGTCTAAGCAATAGGGAGTATGCGACTCAACGTCTGGTACCCGTGTCGCCTCTTGGACCAGCTGGGTTAGGTCTAACGACAAAGCAAGCTTTCTCGTTTCCAGCCCAGCATGGTCAGTGTCCCGGTATGGGTACAGCCAATCCTTATGGTGGCCGTTGAAATCCCCCAGTAACACTAATTGGGCTGATGGGTACTTCTGCTGAGCCGCGTCCGCTGCCTCACTCAAATAATCGGTGAGCCGAGTTGTCTCCTGATCTCCACTGTGCGACCGATAGACACAGGCATAGACAATTTTGTCGATGCCTGTGTCTATCAGCGCCCATAGAACAGAGAACCTGGTGTCCTCAAGATTACGGAGACGCCGACAGCAGATATCGTCACGGGCGTACAGGCACACTCCAGCACGCGGCTTGAAGTTGTGCTCCAAGGTATACCCTGGATAGGTTAGGTACGCCACGTCCGACGGACATCTTATCTGCGTCTCCGTAAGAAACAAGAGTGACGGCTGCTCAGTCTCGAGGTGATGGTGGACTGGGGTGATATTAGAGTGCAGACCTCGAATATTAGTGAGGTGCACTTTGAGAGACAAGGAGTGCAGCCGCTGTTTCACTATGTTTCTGTTTTTACTTTTCATATTATTTTTTGAGAGTGATTGTCGGTGGGAAAACGGAAGTAGAACGAGGCTGCACACTGCCAACCAACGGTCACAGCACACAACACAAATACACCAATGGGAAACTAGTCTGGAGACTGCGGGGACGCCCGAGCCCCCCCGGGGATGTCTATCTGGCCTTGTCATCCGGTCGCCAACCGGCAGGATAGCGCATCCCGGGATTTTTCGCTAGATGGCGGGGCAGCCTTTCATGAGTGGCTAGCTCACTACTTGGGCCCCCAACTATCTGCGGTCGGTAGCGGCAAAAAACCGTGCCTCGGATCCCGCTACCCTCCATGACTAGCTTCCCGATGTAAAGTATTGGTGTGCAACTATCTGGTCTTGCAGTTATGCAGCAACTGTTCTGACCCGTTTTCCCTAACGGCGTCACCAGACTACATGCCGGAACACGGCTAGGCCGCTTGGCGGCACGACTCAGTCTGGCGGGTGGTCACCAGCCACGGCCAAAGCCTACCACCGGTATGTTTACTCATTCACTAATTATTTTGTTCCCACACATTGAAACAAACGAACTTAAACTGTGAAGTTTGATTTAAATTATTTGAGAGTCACAACCGAAGACGATTACATTAATTACTTGTAGCAAGCAGTACATGGATTGTGCTATCTTCGTCACACACCTGTCTGTGCCACTACTTGAGATATCAAAATACTAAAAAGATGTGACATTGGCGAAATCGTGAGGCTAAATCACAATAAAAGCCATAAATCAAAAGTTGTAGTTGAAGTACTAAAAATATACAATTTGATTTTCTGTTGCAGTCTATAGTCGCAAGAGTCATTCACTCTTCGCTGCGTTCTGTTTTTACACATAATACAGATGCATTCACTCATATGATCACAATAATATTATTAGGTATATGGGTGGTACAAGTAACCCAGTAAATAGGTAGTTTTCAGAGCTGTTTCCTCTTTATCTAAAATAAATATCTGACAGAAAATACAAAACTTCTGCAAATTCTTGACTCCAAAATGATACTTTCTTTTTTTTGTAACACAATATTTTGTTTATTTAATCTCCACTTGACTGTCCGCGCTAACATACTTTTTCGGTCAACTGTCCAACGTTGCCGCTCGATAGACGCGTATAAAAACCGCGCGACCTTTCCTGATAAAAAACGTTCATTAAAATAGAATTATCAATACAATCCATTGCAAAAAAAAACATTTGAATAGTCAATAAAACAAGTCATTATTTTAGTTTTTCATTTTTAAAATTTGACCTTTAAATTTACGACTTATCAATAAACTAAATTCAAACTTAAATAAGCAATATTTCTTCTGATTTCCAACCAATTTTAAATTATGTTATTGTTATTACAACAAACTTATGCTATTTTTTATAGTTTTATAAACTCATAAAAAAATATACTATATTTCCTTTCAAATAATGGTAAAATCTAAGGTATCCTTTCTTTTAAAAAACTTTTTTTTACAAACCGACATGTAATAACCAATGTTAGACAAACTCACGGGTAGTGAAATGATTATTATATAAAAAAATATTTAACAAATTGGTTATATCTCAAACGGATTATTTGACAAATATTCATTCCATAACGTATTATTTGACAAGTGATTCTTTTAATATTTTTGTTAACTACCAAATTCTTAAAAAAAACAAAATCAACGTTTGACAAATTTTCATTTTATAATGTGTTGTTTGGGAAACATTTCAATTTACAAAACAAATATTTATTAAATTGCATAAAAACTAGATTGTAATTTTTTAATATCCAAGTAACCACACCGGTACCATTAGGTTACTTAGGACTCAAATCCAACTCGGAGCACCCGACTCCACCTAGTCTTGTCGCTACTACCCCTAGAGTGTATATAAAAATGTGGGAGCCAGAAGCTTAAGGGAGGTCCTGAGTGGAGCGAGCCATGCGAGGCCAAGCGCAGCGAAGAGGGGAGGTGGCGAGCGAAGCGAGCCGGCGACCTCCGTAGTGGAGCGCAGGCCGAGTATGGAGAAGCGACACTGAGGGCTGGCTGCAGAGCTTCTGGCGGGAGCCCACCCGGAGTCAAATCTCAGTGATAGACCCTAATCGGAGTGGTAGTCTAAAGTAAATGACAGAACCAAATCAGAATTGATAATTTATATAAACAATGTTTCGGGTACTTTTAAAATATTTGTTATAAATTATATTTTGGCAAATGATAAATTTGTAAAAAGAATAATTTATGAAATGAAAAATGGACAAAAAACAAAATGTCATTCGATACATTATTTAGGTGAAACGTTTGCCATGCAATTGGTTATAAAATGATGGTTTGTAAAATAAAACATTTGTTGATGTAAGGTATTTTTGAAATAAATATCATGCGAAATGTTGCTTGTAAAATGAAACATTTTTGTATTGTAAAGTTTTTGCAATGAATGTTATACGATTCGTTGGTTTTAAAGTGATGTTTTGTCAAAAATGTTTGTGAAACATTAGTGAACCAAAATATAAACATACAAATATAACATTTGACAAATAGGTCCAGCGAAGGATCCAACTCAGATGGTCAGCGTTCGGGAAACTACGGCACATCTTGGAGTCCAAACTACCCCAATGCTTGAAGATGAAAGTCTTCAATCAGTGCATGTTGCCAGCGATGACTTATGGAACTGAGTCGTGGTCCTTAACTGTGGGCCTCATAACAAAGCTCAAAGTCACACAGCGAGCTATGGAGAGAGCTATGCTCAGAGTCTCTTTGCGCGACAGAATCCGTAATGAGGATATTCGCAAAAGAACAAAAGTAGCCGACATAGCTCAAACAGTAGCTAAGCTGAAGTGGCAAAGGGCAGGCCACATTGCTCGCAGGACTGACAATCGATGGGGTAGAAAGGTTCTCTAGTGGCGACCATGAACCGGAAGACGCAATGTTGGACGGCCTCCCACTAGATGGACAGATGACCTCACAAAGGTCGCTGGAAACCGCTGGTTGCAGGTTGCGCAGGACCGTTCGTTGTGAAAATCTAAGGGGGAGGCATATGTCCAACAGTGAACGTCTTGCGACTGATGATGATATATATGTCGGCGGACAAAGTCTCACCATCATCATGAGTAATTGCTTCTTTCTGCTGTGGGCGTAGCCGATGGGTAGTGTTGGATGAAAACTCGCAAACACTACGTATCGTAGAACGCGCGATGGTTCAAACTCAACCGCTCTGGCCGACCGCCGCACAAGAAGTGTAGTGCGCTTCACTCGGCCCGGGGAATGTTGACTCCATCGAACGCCGACAGGTGGCGCTTGCGCTCCGAACACGACTCGATTGTAACTCGATTGAGACTCGATTCTGACACGGCCATCCTGCTTCCACACGTCTTCGTGTGGTGGTTGTCCTGCGAATGGCGTGTCTGTTCTCCGCTAAAAGGAGTCCTTTCCAACTGACTCCAACTTTTAGAGGTGTATCCGTGCCGGTCTCTGACCGTCTTGAACTTTTGGGCGTTACTTTGACCTCTACGCTCAACTTTGGCTCGTTTATCGAGTCCAAGGCTAAACTTGCTGCCAAAAAACTTGGTGTCCTCTCAAAGGTGCGAAGGTACTTCAAGTCTGAACAGTTGCTTACACTATATCAAGCACAGATTCGCTCCTGTATGGAGTACTGTTCGCACCTTTGGGATGGATCGGCTAAGTATCAGCTGGAGGCTCTGGAATCGATCGAGAGACGTGCCAAAAGGCTCATTGGCAACGACACTCTTGTGCGAAAAAGACTTCAAAGTCTTGAACATCGCCGAAAAATTGCTAGCCTATCGGTTTTTTATCGGATACACTTCGGAGAGTGTGCGACTGATTTGCATGATCTGATACCACCTTGTCCTTTTTTCTATCGGAATGCTCGTAGCTCGAAAAAGCGACATCGTTTCATGGTTGATGTTCCAAAGACACGAACGAAGAGATTCGACTCTACTTTTGTGATAAGAACGTCTAAGCTGTGGAATACTGAATGCTGAGTGGGTTTTCCCCGATGGTTACAATCTTTGTGTCTTCAAATCGAGAGTGAATCGGTTTTATCTAGGTAAACACGCTCCATCGTAGACCGTATCGTCGCTTAACATCAGGCGAGATGGCGGTCAAGTGTAAACCTATAGAAGTTAAAAAAAAAAAAAAAAAAAAAAAAGAATAAATAATTCACGACAGAATTTGTTCCACTCGGTCAGTCCTGACCCTGATCTTCAACTTATCGCAGAATCAAAGGAAATCTTAAAACCTTACAATTGTTAGTTCTGTCAAACTTTGACGCAATCAAATACGGGGATAATACAACAATCGGTTACCAAGGTCGAGTACCGTAGTCGTTCAAGTTCCGAATTCTACATTACCGTGACTCGACAAATTCACAGAAGCACTCTAGTAAAACCTCTAACGCCACGGCTCACTAGCCGACGAACAATCACATTGCTCGCACATCCTACACCTGGATGATACCACGGCTCACTAGCCGACGTAATCCATCGCATGGATCTCCTGTGTGTATCCCTCGCTGACTACACACGATGGTCTTTCCAGACTACACTTTACAGTTTACGGACTAAGTAAAAAAGTCAACTATTTTAACATTTTAACCAAACCTAACAGGAGATACAAAATTCACTATACAACAGCCAGAGCCACATACCAGTCGTTAATCAAACCTCAAATTTACTCAGTACAACCAAGCACGGCTTTAAATTAGATCACATAAAACTCTCGAGTAAGACATCTAGAGCCCCGGCTATCCAGCCGACTAGCAATCGCATTGCTCTCACACATCCTGCGCAAGGATCAGAGCTCCTCAAGATCTACCGTGTGTCACCCCCTGGTGACCCCACGTACATGGTCTTTATAGACCCCGACCTCGACCAGAGCTAAACGCCCACCGCGCTTCCAGGGACATACCTACTTGAGTTGCCTCAAGAGATGTCGATTTCTACCGGGTTACGACTACGAATCAATAGCTTCTGGCACGGTCGAACACAACTCACTATAGCACTTAGAGTCCCCTTACTCAAGTTTCCGCCACAACTTAAGCTTGCTCTTCACCATCATTTACATCAACCTCGACTGGTATGTGACCTGCTGGCATCTTTTCTTAGCCTATCGTGTGCGTATTTGCAAGTACGCTTCGAGTTTAAAGATTTCAACGTGTAACGGTCACGATTCAATACTTCAACTACTTTAAACGGCCCTTTAAACTTCAGATCTAATGTCGTTTGATTACGTTCGCTGTCACTCGGTCCATAGTACAATTTATCGCTAATTAAACATCGTCAAAAGAGTCTTGCCACGATAGAAGTTACATCCGACAAAACTATTATCATGTGTTATCAAATTTACACAATGAACTTTAGTTAATAGTACCTGGTTGACCGAGCTTTGTTCGGTTTTTTTTCGAAAAATTATATTTAGGCAGATACGAATTACGTACTGATGAAATATTACTACATAGTATAAAACAAAGTCGCTTCCCGTGGTCCTTCTCTCCTACATAATATATATTTAGATCTTTCAAACCACGCAACGGATTTGATGTATTTTTTTAATAGGGGCCCTAAGCATACAAATGTACATAAAAAGGATTACAAAAAAGTCCGTTGTTATATAGATCTATCTTTAACGGCTTAATATTGCTTAAAATCGCTTCGTAAATAAGATATTATTGACGATTTAAAGCAATATTCAATTGAGTACTTAACTTAAATAGGTTCATTGTGCATTTCATATAGATCAATGTAGGCCTTGGGCACATCATGTAGTTTAAATGAAAGCTTTTGAGGATATTACAGATTTAATATGTAATGCAATGGGACATTTTTACCAGCACTGCACCCGTGCAAAGCCGAAGGGGGTCGCAAGTGAATAATTTTCATTATTTAATCTTGCCGGAATAACATAAAAAAAAATACGGGATTTTTTTCAATAAAGCATCTTCGAGTCTTGCTTAACAGCGCCATCTATTGTTAAGTAGGTATATGTTGCTGTGTCAGTTAGTTTGTATAGAAACATTAAGTAACAAGTATTGTATTGTAACTTATTACATTTATCAAAGACAGATTCGCTCCTGTATGGAGTACTGTTCGCACCTTTGGCATGAATCGGCTAAGTATCACCTGAAGGCTTTGGAATCGATTGAAAGACGTGCCAAAAAGCTCATAGGCAACGACACTCTTGTGCGAAAAAGACTTCAAAGTCTTGAACATCGCCGAAAAGTTGCTAGCCTATCGGTTTTTTATCGGATATATTTTGGCGAGAGTTTAACTGATTTGCATGATCTTATCCCACATTGTCCTTTTTTCTATCGGAATGCTCGTAGCTCGACAAAGCGACATCGTTTCATTATTGATGTTCCAAAGACACGAACGAAGAGATTTGACTCTACTTTTGTGATAAGAACGTCTAGGCTATGGAAATACGTTGCCTGAGTGGGTTTGTGTCTTCAAATCTAGAGTGAATGGGTTTTTTTCTAGGTAAACACGCTCCATCGTAGACCGCATCGTCGCTTAAGATAAGTTCGTCCTGTCGGTTTAATTGTCACAACAATGACGTTGCGCGGTTTTGTGACATTTGAATATTTGCGCTATAAAAGTCTGCATAAATTACCAAGGACGATTGAAAACAACTAAAAATATGAGCTGATATCGGTAAGTAACCTTTACATTACTATTTAGTTAAAGAAGTAAACGATAGATTTTTAATACATATAACTTTGTCTCAAAACGGCGTCGTTTGCCGCCAAATTTACAGGGTTGCCTGTTCTTGAATTTAATTTTCCGTTAGTGTACTGTTAATTTTTAACGAGAACGAGAGAGCTACTCCGCGAGATCCTGAATGCGCGCGAGCGTCGGGAGCAGGTCGCCGTCATCTTCTGCAACTTGTCCAAAGTGCAACTGATTTGCATGATCTTATCCCACATTGTCCTTTTTTATCGGAATGCTCGTAGCTCAATAAAGCGACATCGTTTCATGGTTGATGTTCCAATGCCACGAACGAAGAGATTTGACTCTGCTTTTGTGACAAGAACGTCTACACTGTGGAATACGTTGCCTGAGTGGTACAATGGGTGTTGCGCAGGGTTCATCAGTCTCTAACGTCTTGTTGAAGTGAAAACCTCTTTAGGCGCGCCTCGACAGATATTTCGTGGGTTGTGAATTGGATTCTAGCGTCACGCTCGGATAGGATAAGAAATCTTTAGGTAAACTCGGGACCATGGCTATTGGCCATGAATTAAATTAAAACAAATTATGGGTATCGCTAAATCGAAATATATTTTTACCCACTTTAACAGGAAATACTTGGGGAGCCTGTATTACTTAACACGCATACCATTGACATAAGAACAGTAATAGCACTATATACACAATAATAGGGACAGCGACAGACAATTGTTAAACTTGTGTTTGAAACCTGGCTTCGTACTTTTGTCGCAATTACAGCTTAACGCGTCATCTAGACAAGTCAATAATCAAAGGCATTGTGCCGAATAGGGTTGTTCAGATTGTTGTGCGTCGAGACGTAGGCAGTAATTTAAAAATGAAGGAAATTGTGGTTTTGCATCATATGTCAGTAAACTATCATTTATTAAAATTGTACGAGTATCATTTACGAAATAATATGAAAAAGAGAAGAATGAGGAGATGGTGGATGACTACTATTCATAGAAACCGAACGATGTAAGTATTCTGGAAAGTAATCTCCTCTTACCGCAGGCGCAAGAAGATAACCGTGAGTGTATAATAATTGTTGCGGATTGGCTGGAACATTTTCTTTTTCTATTTTTAATTGTATTTTATATTCTATTTTTCCTGTGACTTCAGTTGTTGCTTTAGTTACCTTGGTTTAGGAGCGTTTTGGTTTAATTTTGTAAATGTTTTAAATAATTTTAATATTTTTACTATCATTGTGCGCCTTTCTCGTTTCCTATATATTCACCAGCTAGTTACAGTCCACCGCTCCCCAATAATTATAATTTCACTTTGTTTTTCTCATGTACAGCACAGGAATGGAAAGTATGTATGTTATCTTACTTAGCCGCAGAAAGTGGCATGGAATTTCCTGGATTTTTACGTATGTCAACATCTGGCTTTGAAATACTGCTACAAAACGTCGCACCATTAATTACCAATAATAGTTTAAAAACGAAAAAACACGCTTTTAGCACGCACAAAAAATTACAAAAGCATTTCAAATAGCCTGTCCACCATCTTGGACGTCCGCCATATTGAATTTAAGTCACGTGACTATATTTTTCGTATTTTTGACAGCAAACCCTTTCACTTGATACCCATATCATGGGGGTGGATTTCAAATAGCCAGTCCGCCATCTTGGGTAGGGCGCCATATTGGATTTGTAATGACGTTTCCTTTAGTAGTCATGTATTGTTATCAGAATTCAGAGCGTGTGTAAAATTTAATCCTAATCAAAGACCGAGAAGTGGGTCAAATTAAGATTCCAAGATTTTCTACATACATACTCGTAGTTACCTAAAAGTGAAGCTAACAAAAGCGTGTTAAAAAAGATACGAAATTCAGAAAAGCTAGTAAAGCTATCCAATACCATTCCTTTTGTGACGTTTGAAATTGATTGTATGAATTGTATAATTTATGGGGAACCTTACCTGAAATAAATGAATTTTGATTTTGAATTGACGTAGGTCAAGCGAATATAGCCGCGACAAATCCCTATGATTCGCGCCAGTTTACCAAGAGCTCTTCGATGCTTCATCGTCTTGTTGCGCATACATTGCGATAACACGATGTACCCGGCCACACTAATCGCGCCAACACGAATATTCGCCGTAGGACGCATATGAGTCCGCACCATTTGCACGAAAATAAAAAGGACGGAACGAATAAAAAGAAGACAGGAGTCAGCAACCTTTTGAGAGCCATGGACCACATGGACAAAAAAGTGTATAATTGTAAGTTGTACTTAATTCATTAATCATAATCATAATCAATCAATCTTTATTCAATAAACATATTACATGTACTTTGAATCGTCAATAAGTTAGGTATAAATTCATTTTTAAGGGGCTTATTTCAATTCATTACATTTTCAATTAACAAAAATTACTTATTTTTAATATTAATACATGAAATTTTTAGCACCTTAATAACATTACATTTCAAAAAAAAAAAATTAAAATTAAAAAATCTGCAATAGCATCGTCAAAATAAAATTATATAATATATAGATATTAATTCTCATAGATATATTAATGCATATACACTCGTACGCCATTTTTAAATCCATAGATATTTACAAAACAGTTTGGCATGTCAACATAAATTTAGTTTAAGTACATTTACAAACATTAAAAAGTAAGAAAACAATAATTACAATAGTTGTAACGCCGCTTTGTACATGACAAAAGAATCCTAATTCAAACCATTAGCATAAATAAACAGATTTCTGCTATAGAGGGTCCAGTCCTACTAACGTTCATATATTAAATTATTATTCAGAATGTGGTCACCCATGTATGAGTCAACAGTTAAAAGCATGAAATGAAACATAATGTGCAACATCAGTCCGTCCAAGCATTACAATCGGCCAAATAATCAGAATGCCTATAATATGCATTCTGAGTTAGTATTTTCTTAATATATTTTTTGAATTGATTTTCGTTTAAATCCAGCACATCCTCATCATTGGAATCATCCACATCCATCATTGGAGTACTGTTCGCACCTTTGGGATGGATCGGCCAAGTATCAGCTGGAGACTCTGGAATCTATTGAGAGACGTGCCAAAAGGCTCATAGGCAATGACACTCTTGTGCGTAAAAGACTTCAAAGTCTTGATCATCGCCGCAAGATTGCTAGCTTATCGGTTTTTTATCGGATACACTTCGGAGAGTGTGCAACTGATCTGCATGATCTAATACCACCTTGCCCTTTCTTCTATCGGAATTCTCGTATCTCAAAAAAGCGACATCGTTTCATGGTTGATGTTCCAAAAACACGAACGAAGAGATTTGACTCCACGTTTGTGATAAGAACGTCAAGGTTGTGGAATGCGTTGCCGGAGTGGGTTTTCTCCGATGGTTACAATCTGGGTGTCTTCAAATCGAGAGTGAATCGGTTTCTTCTAGGTAAGCACGTTCCATCGTAGATCGCATCGTCGCTTAACATCAGGCGAGATGGTGGTCAAGTGCAAACCTATCACAGTTAAAAAAAAAAAAAAAAAATCCTTTGGAATCAAATTATAAAATCTTACACTGTTCCCGGGAATCGATTTGTTGCTTTTTTGTAATCTATAACATGGTACTACCAATTTATCCTTATTCCGGGTACTATAAGAATGAACATTTACACTTTATTAAAATTGGCAATATTTTTTCTTGTGTTCATTATTACCTCGTAGATATATGAAGATGGCACAGTTATTATATTTATTTCTTTAAATAAGTGCCTCAGTGAGTCTCTGGGCTTTAAATTATAAATAGCACGGATTGCCCTTTTTTGTAAAATAAATATCTTTTCTATATCAGCTACTGCACCCCAAAGTAGGATGCCATAGCTCATAATGCTGTGAAAATATGCATAATACACAAGCTTGGCCGTAGCGACATCAGATACCTTTCTAACTTCTCTTATACATACACTGCATACACTGCAGAATTTAATCTTTTACATAATGATTTTATGTGGGGTCCCCAATGTAGTTTAGAGTCTATTGTGATTCCCAAGAATATAGTAGTATTAAATAAATCCAATTTTTGACCCCTGATATGCAATTTTTGTTCGTCTATATTGCTATTATTCCACAAATAAAAATGAACACACTTAGTATTTGCAGCATTAAACGAGCAATTCTTGTACCTATATATGTATATTTATATATATATAATCTGAATCTCGGAAACGGCTCGAACGATTTTCATGAAATTTTGTATGCAGGGTGTTTCGGGGACGATAAATCGATCTAGCTAGGTTTTAAGCGGGTGATCCATTGGCGAGTCGGCGAGCTAACGGTATAAACTGTAGGCTCGTTGGACTCTCGGCTCGCGGTGGTGATCCATTAGCGTGCCTAACAGACTACTCTCATCGTTGGCGATGTCATGTCGTGCTCCCAGACGGAACTACTTTGTTACTTAGGAATACTCCTACAAGAAGAACAACCAAAGAAAAAAAAAAGACGCCACAAAGTGTGGGTCAAAAACTGGCTGCAAGAGAGACAACGCTTGTCCCATGTAAACTTAGTGGCAGAACTTATTGGTGAACCAAATGATTACAGAAATTATTTAAGGATGCCCGCTAAATTACTAAATCGCGATTATACGATCGTAAATCTGCCATTTTTCTATTTCTGTAATACCTACGTGCCGTTCGGCATACGTGCGTTCGCTACAGCAGCGTGAAAAAGACTCTCGGCTCACAACGCTCGGCAGATCCACTGACGGTTTATTATACCGCGGTCTTAGGATTTCAAGCATGCACGAAGAGCCAACGAGCCAAACCGCGAACTTTTAAAACCGCGGTTTTGTAGGTGCTCCATTGGCGGTTTATACTTTTAGCTCGCAGGCTCGTGGCGTCCCAACGGTCTTAGCTTGCCAATGGATCGCCCACTTTATTCAAAGAAAACGTCAATTTGGAGGCTTTTTGAGGCAATGAAAAACTCATACAATGTCATTAGAATACGATAACAAATTTCGTCACTTTGAACATCGTCTGTTTAGCGCAAATGGTAAACAGTCGCGTTAGAAACTACGAGGCCTCGGTTCGAATCTTGATGGCTGTTACTGTCTCAATCTTCTTTTTTTGTTTTTATTTTTGAGAAAAACTATTATAAAAGGGCTCCCTCTTTATCAACGTCTTAATATCGTTGTATTTAATTTGTAGCTAAGTATTTTCTAACAAAAAAACGAAAAAAAAATCCTATTGGCGATTTATCTGCACAAACTGGCTGTTATATTTAACTATAGATGGCGTTGCAATGAGTAAGCCTGAGTATTTGGTTTGAGGCTAGACCAACAATAATTATTCGCTTATGTGACAAAATATTTATCTTTTTAACTGACTTTAAAATAGGAGGAGGTTCTCAATTCCGATGTATATTCTGGTACGTATCTTGCGCGATAGCTCCGCTATTTTCATTTTTTTGGTACAAAATACTTGAGAGGTGACCCCATATAAATTTTATGGAAATCGGTGTGGCGGTTTCCTAATAGTCCACGTAGTCATTCATAGCTTCTTATAAAATTTAGTCGTGTCTGAATTTTATTTTAAATTGAAGTCGGTTTTGTTTTCTTCATAGAAAATCTTATCCTATCATTTGTAAACCTTTAAACGAGTAATTCCTGGATGTATCTTTATTTGTATTTAGTATTTAGAATCTGAATCTCGGAAACGACTTCAACGATTTTGTTGAAATTTAGTATCTATGCAGGGGGTTTCGGGGTCAATTTTGAAGCAATTAAGAATTGCTACAATATAATTAGAATACGAATGCATATTTCGTACATGTGTTCAGTGTCGTTATATCACAGCCGAGAAGTTGGGTGGTTTTAAAATCAGAAGTGTCCGATTCGAAACCAGATCATACCCTTTTTTTTCAAATTGCTCATTTACTGAGAGCCCTTCTAATTTAAAATAATCTAAAAAAAATACGAACAAATTTGCGTTTTTTACTTTAATAGGTTCACACTTGACTGCTATCTCGTCTGATGTTAACTTAACTTATATTTCTGATGTTTCTACGCGGAGCGGTCTATCTAGACAAGTAAATAATCAAAGCACAATACATCGCATCAATTTGACATGAATATTCGCCTGCTAATGTAGACACCAACATCGTCTTAGTCAGAATACGATGTTTTTGTTGCGCCAACACGTTACGAATATTCGCCTCATAGGTGGGGCCGCAGCATAAGAAGTCTAACTTCAATAACTTCAATCACAGGACAGATAATATCTTCAATCCAAGTGTCAGTTTTTCGTGACGGCTTGCGCACACAACGTAAGAATTTACTCATATATTTTTTCCTTAACACGCCAAAAGAAGTATAACTTAAAAATATATATCCCGGACCTCTCGGCGGCGGCGGTCTTCAGGCCACTTTGGGTTACCCCGTCGAACACTAGCTTAAAAAACTAGGGAACGATTATTGAAACGGTTCCGCTGCCGGGTTCCGGAATAGGAACCGGATTCCCTTTCGCTCAAAGGTTGTTATTTATCATGTAACACGCATTTTTCCACTAGGCAAATATCAATTTTCTGTGGTTGCTGTGATCCTAGTACAAATCTTTTGCTTGTTCTATATTTTTAACATTTATACATTTTTTTTTGTTTGAACTTCAAATATAGTTTACTAGCAGCGCCCCGCGGTGTTACGGTGTGTAGTTCCTGTTCCCGTTGTTTTTTTCGAGATAAAAAGTAGCCTTTGTGTTCTTCCAGATTATAATCTATCTGTGGGTGTTTTAGACCGATCCGTTCATACGTTAGGACGTGATTGACCAACAAACATCCAAACATCCATTGACATTTATAATATTAGTAGGAATTTTGTGTACAGGTGAAAAAGATCATCATTCATCCAGAATTTGATTCAAAGAAACTGAGGAAGGACTTGGGAATATTGCAATTACGAGATCCAGTGCAATACAGCAACTGGGTACAGCCCGCGTGCCTTTAGCCGGACCTAATTCCTGATCTTGACAGAATCATTGGAAAAAACGGAACTGTAAGTGTGTTATTGTTAATATATTTACGTTATAAACACTTTTTACACAAAAAAACTTCAAGGTGACTTCAAAACCACAAATCGACACTCAAAAGCGAAAAATAAGATAATATAATTATTATATCCGCTACGCCTCATCTTTTTCAAGTCGTATAGTTGTATAAAAACAGTTTATTTTACCCTTTTTAGTGCAAAACAAGTTTTCGGCAATGCATTTACACAATTTCGTGTTGACAGGATCGAACTTCATAGCTGTGGCGAAATCTACAACCATGTAATCTAGCCAAATTGTAGGCAAATTTTAATTATTTGTTCATATTTTGATTTTGATAAAACTTGTGTGGGATCATTCTGAAATTATACCCATCCGAAAAAAAAATTAAATCGGTTCAAGCATTCTCGAGAAATCAGATAACGTACCTACATAAAAAAAATGATGGTCGACTTGATAACCTCCTTAAAACGCAAAGATATAAACATTCCACGTGGTACTTTTTGTAGTGGTAGAGTTCTTGGCAGAGTCCAATAAGAGATTCTACCGCCAAGCAGTAATTTGTAAGCATTACTGTGTTCCAGTTTGAAGGGCAATATTTCCAGAGAAATTACTGGGCTTAGAGATAAAACACCTTAGATCTCTGCGTGACGAGCGCAGCGCAGTGCTAGGTAATGATTTGGACTCTTCATGTTCCAATAGCTGTGAGTCACTGCGTTGTTATGTGGCAGGCATGTTGCTTACCAACAGGCACATGGTGTGCTCGTCTCATCACTCTTTAGTTTCTAAAAAAAAACTCCGCTCTAAATTGTTATTTATGCTATGCTAAATATTGTTGGATTTTTTGCGTGCTTTGGGTTTTCAAGTTTTAATTTTACCACCTTTTTTGTCTGTTGTCAGATGATAGGATGGAATGATATTGATTCTGGTAACATGCGGCTGTCTCAGATGAATATCATAAGTCAAACGGACTGCCTCTGGTCCAACCCTGACATCGCTAAGGTGACATCCAAATACACTTTTTGTGCTGGACAAGCAAACAGTGAGTATAATATGCCAGAAAGTACTATCATCTATACAGTTACGGCTGGTCTAGTAAGTTACGGCTTATCTAGTCGGGAGAACGGCGCCTGCTGATCCAGAGACCCCGGGTTCAAACCCCACACGCACCACTGTCTTTTCGAAGTCATGTGCGTAATGCCGCTAACTTAAAATGATGAAGTAAAACATCGTGAGGAAACCGACATGTACCTAGAATCTTTCAAAGTGGCAGCCCGCACTGGGCCAGCGTGGTGGATTATGGCCTTAACTCTCTCCTTGCGAGAGAAGGCCCCGAGTCCCAGCAGTGGGAACATTTAGTGAGCTGATGATGATGACTATCATATCACAGAAGAAATAAAATAGCATAGCAATAGACTTTCATATCACAGAAGAAATAAAATAGCATAGTAATAGGCTACAATCCTAAAAAAACTAATTAGTCCGTCATTAGTGGGATTGCAAAAAAATATTGCACACATATTTTTTTTGTTTCATATACGAACGACGAAAATACAGTATTGATTAGGTAAACGGGTAACTCACGTGTAATGAGGTCGGTCAATCCGACTCGAGTTTCGGCCGCGTCCGGCGGCCTTTTTCAAGGAGAGTGTACGCGCTCGATGGCTTCCCGTTTGGCACACGGAAACCGTTTGTTTAAGTGCCAAACGGGAAGCCATCGAGCGCGTACACTCTCCTTGAAAAAGGCCGCCGGACGCGGCCGAAACTCGAGTCGGATTGACCGACCTCATTACACGTGAGTTACCCGTTTACCTAATCAACATGTGTAACAACCACGTTAATATTAATACTGAAAATACAGTACTTAGAAGTTTCGCATGACGTCATTTGTGTGTACGATTTTACACAGAAATGACGAATGAGATTACCCACAAGTAACGTCACCATCCCCCACTCTGGAAGTTTGATGATCTATCTATACATTTGTCGGTTTTTAATAATTTGATGAAAAATAAAGTGGCCAAGTGCGAGTTGGACTCGCCCATGAAGGGTTCCGTTGCAGCAAGTGACATAATTTACATGGTACACATAGTTCTTGTAGTCGTTGTAACTTTAATCGTAGTTTTAATAATAGTGTATTTATGACGTACTAAAAAAAACTACTCATCAGATCGAGCTCAAACCAATTTTCGTTGGTAGTTTTCATGGTAATGTACATCATATATTTTTTTTAGTTTTTTCATTCTCTTACTTTAGAAGTTAGAGGGAGGGGGGGACACACATTTTACCACTTTGGAAGTGTCTCTCGCACAAATTATTCAGTGTAGACAAAAATTATATTAGAAACCTCAACATCATTTTTGAAGACCTATCGATAGAAACCCTACACGTGTATGTTTGATGAAAAAAAATTTTTTGAGTTTCAGTTCTCAGTGTGGGGGGCAACCCAATTTTTTTTTTTTTATTTTATTTGTAAAAGTCTTAATAACCCTAAAAATACGTGTCCCAAATTATTTGGACGACCTAGCTGACGGACTAATAAGAATGGTTTATTTTTGACACAGTCCGATTCCCTGTGACGTCTACTTTCTTTCTATGAAAAACGTTGCGCGAGAGTAGACGTCCAGTTGCTGGATAACAAAAATGAGGGGGAAAGATGCCCTTGTAGTGACCAAAATAAGTATTTATCGAAGAGCTGTGCAAAACAAGATTTGAATGTAACATTTTTGTGTTTGGATGTTTTTTAAGTAAAACAAGTATGCATTTACAATTAAGTATTTGTATTACAAGTAACTATCCAGCTTCCATAATATAAGCTTTGCTTGGTTTGGGGATAGTTATTGTTGAGCGAAGAATATCCAATAACGATGGATCCCGCAATGACGATGCAAGAGGCTCAGTAGCCGTATCCTGGTATCCCACAGTGATGTTAAGGGGGCGCCTAGTGCCAGAAAATGAAAAAAGGACATTAACGACGCCGCTCACTAATGTTAAGAAACTAAAAACTATAACAAAGAAAATAGTGACATGTGGGTACAATCAAGAAGAAGCACAATAACCGAATAGAATTTTAAAAATAGATCAGTTTTTTTTACAGAAAATGACTGCAAAAAAAAAGAAAAAGACTGCAAGATAGAAGTTCCGTCAGGGAAAGGATATTACGTCATACTGACTATAATGGTGTCACCACCATTTTAGTCACCATTTTGTTGCGTACCACGATTTAAGTGTTTTTCAAATATGTCTGTCCATCGCAAGGTTGCCTGAAAGAAATCGCTTTTAGCGATAAGGCCACCCGTTGTATCACTAGTTTTACTGTTTTTCCTAAAGTGTATGTATCCTATACGGTGTGAACAAAAAATATTTTTCATTAATTCAAATTCTCATTCCAAAATAATAAAAAATATCTTCTTCTATTCTCAACCCACAATACTTGCGAGTAAGGCCCAATTTCACGGCGCGGTTTCAAACCGCGCCCGCGCGCGGGCACGGCACCGTGCCGCACGACGGTTTTGTTTCAATACTCACGAGACCGTAGTTTTTTGCGGATTCTACTGCGGTAAGCTACTGCGCAAGAATCGCGCGCAGCCACGCGGGCGCGGCTGCCGCAGCCGCCGCGGCCGTAAACCGCGTGGTGAGTTTTGAATTCAATTTTAGAGACGATTCACACGACGCGGCTGCCAACCGCGCCCGCACGCGGGCGCGGCAGATTTCCATATAAAATTGAATTCAATTCACACGAAGCGGTTTACGGCCGCGGCGGCTGCGGCAGCCGCGTGGCTGCGCGGGATTCTTGAGCAGAAACCGCGAAAACCTGCGGTCTCGTGTGTATTGAAACAAAACCGTCGCGCGGCGCGGCGCCGTTCGTTCGCAGCCGCGCCGTGTGAACTCTCTCTAATATGGAAATCTGCCGCGCCAGCGCGCTGGCGCGGTTTGCAGCCGCGCCGTAAAAACCGGCTCTAAAATAGTTCCCATCAGCATTGATAATCGTAATATGTGTATGAAACAAAAATCTTTTTTTCTTTCATACCCACAATAACAGCAGTACAACAATCTTTTTGCGATCCATGTTACGCTTCAGAAAAATACGTCCAACACGGCTGACTACCGTTGAAGGTATGGTTACCCTAACCAACGGTTTGCCGCACGAATTCGCATCGCATTGCATCGCACGTTCCTCCGATGCGGCGTCGCGTCGCATCGCAGTTTTGTGTGGGCGTCCTTGCCAACATTTTTCCTAAAGCAGAAAGGACTGATTACATTTTTTTTTTTTTAACTTTTATAGGTTTTCACTTGACCGCCATCTCGCCTGTTACAACTCATTTTTTCAACTGTATAATTCATTTTTTCTTGTTTGTATTTTTTTATTTTTACTATAGAACGTTATCCTCCACAGACACAGATAGGTGAGGAGGCTCAGTAGCCGTACTGAGACCACTAATTGTCCAGGCTATGCTTCCAAGCCGACTACAATGCGGCCTTGCACGGTGTCTTCTCCCCCGCCGCCCCGGTCTGGCCCCCCTTCCCCCTCCCGCACAGAACCAGCTGCATAATAATTCTGCTAATGACTGTTTACATCCGAGCCAGCTGATAGTTTGTCAACAAAACATTTGCTCGCTAAGTGAAAAAACGCAACGGTTAGAAGTATTGTTGGAAACTGAATTAAAATGCGATGTTTTGGCGATTACTGAGCATTGGGCAACATCCACTAATTTGATGTCTATCCATTTGAAAAATTTTAAACTTGGATCTAGTTTTTGTAGGTCGAGAACATTGCACGGTGGCTCATGTATTTACGTAAGCGATAAATTGAGCTGCATTGAAAACATCGACTGTACGCATTTATCTGTCGAACGTGTCTGTGAAATATCAGCGATTGATGTTATAGATTTTGACCTCACTGTTGTGTGCATTTACCGTACGGGCTTGGCACCGGTTAATGGTTTTTTAAATGCTTTTGAATGTTTGCTCGATAAGCTGAGCGACTTAGGTAGGAAATTTTTGATTGTTGGGGACTTAAACATTAACGTTTTAGATCACACCACGCCAGAATATAAAAAAACTTGTGGACGTACTGAGGGCCCATAACACGAGTTTAGAGGTAGATTTCCCAACTCGTGTTGTAGGTTCATCGTCGACGTCGTTAGATCTCATGTTGACAAACTTGCAACAGGGAACAGTCATCGCGAGTCCGGTGCGTACGGTCCTGTCGGACCACCTCGCTGTTCATGGAGTGGTGACTTTTGACTGCGTGCCGCCTCCGCCTCTCACTCGCCTCGCCAGAGATTTTTCTCAGAGCAACCGCGCTAACTTTGTATTATCGGTTGACAGTATAGACTGGGTTGATTGCATTGAGCGCAATCAAATGAAACGTTGTCTAGCGCGATAACTAATATATTAATTAGTAAATGGGACGTATGCTTCCCAATGAAACGTAAGCCCAAATCAAAACGAGACTCGTCGTGGGTTACTCCTGACGTTATTAATTTGAATTTTTTTCTGTTTGACATTAATAAATTGATCGAATTATTTCCAAATGAATTATTGACATTGCAACCAATTATGAACGATATTAGTATTAAATACAATTCTTCGATTAGCAAAGCGAAAGCCGACCATTACTCAAACGTGATTTTGAATAGTAATAATCCGCCAAAGGCGATGTGGAATAGTGTCAACACTGAGAGAGGAAAAAATAATGTCCCCAAACTATTGTTTTCTGATATTATAAGATATATCAACGGAGTCAAGTTTAGTTCGCCAAAAGTAGCCCTTCAGGCAATGAACGCTAGATTTTTATCGGCAGCGGTAGCGTGTGGGGCCCCGAAATCTAATCTTTCTTCGGTGCACCGCACACTACTGGCGGCGCGCCGGCTTCCTGATCGTTCTCTCCGATTGCAGTGTTTTTCTGCTGAAGAGGTATTCCGGATTGTCACTACACGAATACCTCCAAAGAAAGCTAAGGACGTTTTTGGTCTGTCCATGGAGCTGTTGAAAATAGCAGTTGTGCCTCTTGCTCCTGTGCTTTTGGAGCTGTTTAATAAATGTCTGAGGGAGGGATCATACCCATCATCGCTAAAAATTTCTAAAGTTTCGCCAATATTTAAAGGAAAAGGCAAGCGGGATGACATTGACAGGTACAGACCTGTATCCATCATACCGGCTATAGCCAAAGTGTTTGAGAACGGTTTAAGTGCGAGAATCGTGACGTACTTGGCGGACACAGACGCTCTCTCAGAGCGTCAGTACGCTTACCGCGAAGGACGGTCCACGACCTCGTTAGCCCGGGAAGTGGTCCGGTGCGTGTTGGTTGCTCGTGAGCGCAGACAGCAGATAGCTGTGCTATGGTGCGACTTATCGAAGGCTTTTGACGTGGCGGATCACGAAACCCTTGCTTTAAAACTTAGACACTATGGCATAGTCGGAAAATCCCATGCAGTGTTGGTGAACATGATGCAAGCGGTCCCGCTTGCAAGTGGTAGATGCTGGGGATGGCCGTGAAAGATCAGACCCGCTGTCGGCCACGATGGGTGTAGCACAGGGATCGTCGGTCTCAAACATATTATTCTCCCTCCTGTTGTATGATTTATCTGATGCTGTGAATAGTGCCGAAATCTTCATGTATGCTGATGATGTGGCAGCTATTGTAACAGCACCAGACATAGACAGGTTGGAGGAAGGTTTGAATCGTACTGTGACTCATCTGAATACCTGGTTTGGTGACAACGGTCTGGCCTTAAGCTTAAAAAAGACACATTTTATACACTTTTGTTTATCAGGACACGCAACAAGGCCGCTAAATGTAAAATTGAATGGCGCTGTAATAGAACAGGTGAAGAGCACCACCTTCTTAGGTTTCGAGATCGACAGGAGTATGACGTGGGAGTTACACATTGCCAATCTCTGCGGCAGATTAAGTAGTGCGTGTTTCGCGCTCAGGCGGGTATCACGAGTGGTGTCCCCGGAGGTGTCTTGCTCCTGCTATTTCGCCACGGTGCACTCCAGGCTGCAGTACGGCGCAGAGCTGTACGCACGCGCAGCCGACTGGAAGCGTGCGTTCCGAGCGCAAAAACGGGCCGTGCGTGCAATCGTGGGCGTGACGCGATGCACTTCCGTGAAACCGCATTTTAAAGAGCTCGGCATCCTCACACTACCTGCCATATTGATCTTACAGGTCGCAGTATATGTTAGGAAGAACCTCGAACTTTATAGTAAGCGTGGTGAAAGGCATTCGTGCCAAATACGCAATGCCGACAAATTGGATAGTGTCTCCCACTCCCTTTCCAAATCAAGTAAACTGACTTATGTTATGGGTCCTGAAGCATACAATAAACTACCAGATGTTGTGATAGCAGCACCGAGCTTGAGCAGCTTCAAGGGTAAGCTCAAACGCTGGCTTATCGAGCAAACGTTTTACAGTTACGAAGATTTTTTAAAGACCGACGGTAAAATTATAATTTAATATAATTTAATTGGTAACATTTTGATATGCCATTTGACATTTTTGTATTATTATTTATTATGATAATTTAATTGGCAATATTTTAATATACTATTTGACATTATTAATTATTATGACATTGTATGCTTAATTTTTTTTTTAAATGTTTTTTTCTTTTTATGACCTTGTCTTATTATTATTATTTAATTATTGTGTGTTTACAATTTTATTATAATTCGTATAATTACTATTATACAATTTAATATGTCTGACTTGTAAATGTATATTTATCAATAAAACACTTTGACTTTGACTTTGTATGCCGCTCTTTCTGTACTCTGCCGAAAAGTGGTAGGCTGCGCGACCACAGCTCTTACCCGTAGAGGGAGACCAAGGGTGTTCAGACGCGGGAGCATCTGGATTGGATGGTTATCGTGGTAGTCACGGCGTATCCTAGGTTCAGTTGTGTCAGTCACGGGGATGCAACCGATAGAAGGGCCGAAAGACGGCCAAGCCGCGGCAGGCTTAGTGAGATGAAAGGAGGGCTGTTTGACTTTTTCAGGACTCAACTCTGCGTGTTTCCGATTTGTGTTCAGTTTTTGGCTAAAAATGTCGAAAACATCAGCGCAAGCAAAACTTTTAAATGCGGTCGAAACTGAACTAACCCGCGACTAAGGCTGTGGTAGTAGTTGCGAGAACGAGTCACAATGGTAAGGTTCTGACGTCACCTGCAGCTATGAGTCTTGATATGCATTATCTAACACCACCTTGCCCTTTTCTGACGGACTGCTACTACCTCGAAATATTGCATGGTTGACGTTGGAAACTCTTCAAGAGCTTAGACTCTTTTATTGTAATAAGAACATCTAGGCTGTGGAAGACGTTGCCTAAGTGTTTTTTTCCCCTGATGGATACAATATTGATGTCTTCAAATGAAGAGTGAATCTGTCTTCTGGGTAGGCATGCTCCATCGCATACCGCATCGTCACATTCTGTATTAGGCAACATGGCGGTCGAAGTTTAACCTATAACAGTTTACAATATAGATTTTCATATATCTTGCTCGACAAAGTCCAATTATATCCAAAGTGCAAATATCAATAAGTGATTGTGACCTTTCAAAATGCAGAGGTAAGTAATAGTGAGAAGATTCCCTAGGGATTAAAATGATTTTATCGAATCGTGAACAAACTGTAGAGATCAAAATTGATGGAAAACACCTCAGGTCTGACCCACAATCAATTGACGTGGGTATACCACAGGGATCATCAATAGGTAACATTTTATTTCTCATTTTTGTGAATGACATAAGTTGTTTGGATCGTGAAGGTGACATTATCCAATATGCTGATGATACGACAGTTATTTTATCAGATGATAATTTGGAGAACTTGATTAATAAAATCGAAGGAACTCTCTGCAAACTAGATAAATGGTTTAGAATAAATGGACTCCAGATAAAGATGGACAAGTAGTCAAAGTAGATCACAATCGGACAAGTAGTTTTGGAGAAAAAATGCGACATTTATTTGCCCATTAATGTTTACTGCAGCGCTCCCTAGTGAGTTATCACCGTAATACTTATCTAAGAACATGCACTATTTAACCCTTAACCTTAACATCACTGAGAATTGCATCAAAATCTGACTTTTAGTTTTGGAGAAAAATGCCAACATTGATTTGCCCAAGATCGTTTACTGCTGCGCTGAGTGGTGAGTTGTTGACGTAATATACACCAATCAAACCTTAAGCCAACACGGAAAACTGCTTCAAAATCGAACTTTTAATTTTGGATACAAATGGCAACATTGATTTGCACATTTTTTTTACTGCAGCTCCTGATGATTGATTGTCACCGTTATATTTATCTAAAAACAGGCACTAATCGAACTTAAACCTATCACTGAATACTACATCAAAATCGGACTAATAGTGTTGGAGAAAAATGGCAATATGTGTTTGCACAAACATCGCCAAAACCCTAAACGCATATCTTTTGTCCGTCTCGTTCGTCTTCGTTCTATCCCGTAAAAATATAAAGTCCACACTTTTTCATAATCCACCACAATTTTATTGTAAACGAAAGCATAATTATAATTAACACGGGTTTTTTGTTCAAAACTTGTTCGTATCGTTTTAGGGCGTATTTTTATCCTTATAGCTGCGCATCGCTATCTAACCCAAGGCTTGACAAGCTGGCCTGCTCGTCTCGTCACTCTTTATTTAAAAAAAAAATCATTTCGTTTAAATCTATGGAACGGTTACAGAGATACATACCAGGTTTGTGACTAAAACTTTCACATTAATAAAATATTACTGTGATTGTATTGATATTTTGTAGTAGGTAGTGAAACGGGTTGTTCTCGAGTAGTTAATAAGTGTGTTGAGATACTAATACTGATCCAATGAAAATATCTAACACTAGCGGCCCGCTCCGGCTTCGGTCGAATAATAACCTAGATATCAACTGCAGCGCCGTAGCCTATGTTACTCGGGAATAATGTAGCTTTCCAAAGGTGAAAGAATTTTTGAAATCGGTTCAGTAGTTTCGGAGCCTATTCATTACAAACAAACAAACAAACAAACAAATATTTCCTCTTTATAATATTAGTATAGATAAGTATACATATAATATTGAGACAAGTTTCCTGTTTTGAGTTCTTCGAATAAAAACAAAAACATAGCTGTATTTTATACATTATGAAGTCAGTCGCGGCTCAGCCAACAAAGCAATAACACGCTGTTAATTGTAGGTTATTAAAATAAGGTTTTGTTTGTTTTTGTCGTGTTGTATTCAAAATGGTGAGTACTATCAAAATTATGTTTTTAACATGCATTAGTATAATTTTATTTAACAGTCGAATCAAATATTTCTAAAATTTGTTCGATATGCTTTGTTAAATATTGTGAAGTTTTTAATAGGTACTTAATAGTATTGAGAGAACTGAGTAGAACTGAGAGTAGTGCTGCCTAAGTGGATAAGTAGGTCTATCATTGTAGTAATCTATACTAATATTATAAAGCTGAAGAGTTTGTTTGTTTGTTTGTATGTTTGTTTGAACGCAAGGATCTCTGGAACTACTGGTCCGAATTGAACGATTCTTTCTTTGTAGGATAGTCCATTTATCGAGGAAGGCTATAGGCTATTATATTATAGCATTACGCTACTATCAACAGGAGCCGAGTAGGAATGAATAATGTAACAAAAACGGGAAAAAATATTGCTTTTTAAGAGCTTTCATTGCGTGACAGTATATGTCATATTTTAAAAATTGCGTCATTAGAACCTAAAGTAACCGAATTTGTTCAAAATTTGAATTGGTACGATCGATTTTCGATAGATGGCGTAGCAACGCGCGCGCGTTCAGCTAGTTATTTATAAGTTTTAACATTATAATTTAAATTATATTTTATAAAAATGTATCTAGATGAGGTTTCATCGAGGCTTTATTAACAGAAGTAAATAACACTGAAAACTAATCTGCTTGAATGAATTTAAAAATGAAATGCAGCTTAATTTAAATAACTGTTACAATGCAAATTACAAAATTAATATTAAGCATGCCGGCACTAGCCAAAGCTTGGTTAGTTTACAATAGTTATAACTCATTAGTGACCAAACAATACAAATAGACCTTATTGTTGCTGGTGACGTGAATGCATGGTCCCACTGGTAGGGAAGCACATCTCAAAATGAGAGAGGAGAAACTGTCAGCTCTTTCTTCAATGAAATGGACTTGTACATTCTCAACTCCGGCGATACACCAACCTTCGAGATCGTCAGGGAAGGCAAACTCTGCACAAGCGTAGTAGATGTTACAACGTGCAGCGAGTCTTTTCTGGGAAAAATCGAGGGATGGGAGGTTGACAAAAGTATTACAACATCGGACCACAACGCAATCACCTTCACTTTGCGTCTAGTTAAGGCTCTCGAACAACAGAAGCCAATAACAACACGCAAATATAACACCAAGAAGGCAAAGTGGCCAAACTTTATGTCACAGCTAAAATCTTCCCTTAAAGAAAGAAACATCTCGCCGGAGTCAGTCGAGAAATGTGAAAGTCCACTAGAACTTGAGTCGATGATTACGAGCTACACAACTAGTATACATGAAGCTTGCGAATACACCATTCCACTGGTAAGCTCGCCGAAAGGTAATCCAACACCCCCATGGTATACTAAAACGCTCGAAAATCTGAAGAAAGAAGTTCTCAGAAGAAAGAGAAGGATTAGGAATGCCGCCCCTGACAGAGTTGAACTTGTAGTCGAACAGTACCAAATTGCTCGGCAAGACTACAAGGAAAAAGTCAAACAAGCTCAGACGGAAAGCTGGAAGGAGTTCTGCACGAATCAGGAGAAATTTCTTTCTCTAGTATGTGGGACAAGATCTACAGAGTGATGAGAAAAACTTCGACAAGACAGGAAGAAATTCTTCTAAGAGACACCGAAGGTAACACTCTATCCCCGCAACTATCAGCAGAACTACTTGCCAAAACTTTCTATCCCGACGACTCTGAGAGCACCGACCAACCGTGTCATACAGAGCTACGGGAGCAAACGATGGAAACGCCTATGGACTTACCGGAAAATGACCCACCATTCACATCAGCGGAACTGGAATCAGTATTGAGAACTCTGAATCCGAAAAAAGCCCCCGGTACAGACGGGCTAACCGCTGATATTTGCGCAGCAGCCATACGTTGCGAATGGGAGGTTTTCTTGGCGATAGCAAACAAATGCTTGTCGCTGAAACACTTCCCCAAGCAATGGAAAGAAGCGCACGTGGTCATATTACGCAAACCCGGTAAGACAGATTACACACAACCAAAATCGTACCGCCCCATAGGTCTTCTGTCCGTTCCCGGAAAAATCGTCGAAAAGCTTCTGGCAAACCGACTCCAATGGTATCTCCTCCCAACCATCAGTAGGAAACAGTACGGTTTTATGCCCCAAAGAGGCACCGAGGATGCCCTCTATGACCTGGTAGAGCACATCAAGAAAGTAGTAGAAAGTAAAGACACCGTACTCCTAATCTCCCTGGATATAGAGGGTGCTTTCGACAATGCATGGTGGCCCGCCCTCAAAAATCAATTAGCGAAGAAGAGGTGCCCAACAAACCTCTACGACATGGTAAACTCTTACCTCAGCGACCGTAAAATCAAGGTCAATTATGCAAGAGCAGTCTATGAGAAGGAAACAACCAAGGGATGCGTCCAAGGATCCATCTGTGGACCAACCTTTTGGAATGTGATCCTAGACTCGTTACTGCGAATGCTGGAAGCCGAGGGAGTATACTGTCAAGCATTCGCGGACGACGTTGTTCTCGTATTTACAGGCAGCCCGACCATTATCGAACAACAAGCGGGCAGGGCGCTGAGCATGACAGTGGAATGGGGTAAAATCAACAAACTCAACTTTTCAGCGCATAAAACCAACGCAATGCTTTTCACAAAAAAGTTGAAGTATGAACCTCCAAACATAGTCATGTCTGGCGTCCAGCTCGAGCTAGTCGAGGAAGTCAAACTGCTGGGCCTACTGATCGACCGACGGCTCAACTTTAAAGCACATGTGACCGCCCAATGTAAAAAAGTGGCGAACATTTATAGACAGCTAGCATGTGCAGCGAAGGTGACCTGGGGATTAAATGGCGAAATAACGAGAACTATCTACGTCGCGGTGGTGGAACCTATCATCATGTATGCCTCAAGTGTATGGGCGCAAGCGGCAGACTTCGAGGAAAACAAGTCTCACTTGAACGCGATCCAAAGAGGTTTTGCCCAGAAAATCTGTAAGTCGTACCGTACTGTTTCTTTGAAATCAGCACTTGCGCTTTCCGGTCTGCTCCCCCTAGATCTGAGGATACAGGAAGCAGCAAATTTGTACAGAGTAAAAAAAAACCTCTCCCAAGACTACCTCCCACCAGAAGTGGAACTCGAACGGAACGTGAACTGCCTGGACCAACCCCATCCGTCCACGCAGGTATCCGTAAAGTACGAGCTCCTAGAAGACACCTCCAATCTTCCAGAAGGGCCTCAAATCTATACTGATGGCAGTAAGATTAAAGGTAAAGTTGGAGCGGCTCTAACATGGTGGGAGAATGGCAGAGAGGTGAAGAACTCGACATTCAAGCTCCACTCCGAATGCACAGTCTTTCAATCGGAACTTTATGCTCTTTACCGGGCAACTCAAATGGTGTTAGAGAGTAAGGACCCAGAAGTCAATGTTCTGAGTGACTCCCGATCTTCACTCGAACTGCTTTGTAACCCAAAAACGAGTCACCCCGTGGTAAAGTGCATAAAGGAAAACATTGGAAGGATAAATGCTGAGGGGAAATCTCTTCGTCTTTTCTGGGTGAGAGCGCATGTTGGCACCGTCGGCAACGAAAGAGCCGACGAACTGGCCAAATCGGCTGCGCTCACCTTGTCGCCCAGTGACTATGAGGGAATCCCCTTGTCCTACGTCAAACGGAAAATCCGCGAAGAATCGGTCAAGAAATGGCAGGATCGATATGAGACCTCGGACACCGGAAAAGTCACCCAGATGTTCCTCCCCGATATAGAAAACGCATATCGGGTGATGAGGACTACGAAACTGACTCCCTTCCAGGTACAAGCGTTGACGGGACACGGAGGAATAGCAGAATACCTGTACAAATTTAAGCTCAAGAGCAGTCCTGCATGCGAGTGTGACCCCGACCAACCCGAAACGGTCTGGCACGTGCTTGTCGATTGTCCCCGATTCATGGCCGCAAGACATAAGCTCGAATCTATGATCGACAGAAGGCTGGTTGTCTCGGATCTCCACAACATCTTAGCCGATCCAGATGACAGAACACGGCTCCTGTCCTTCATGGAGAGCTCATTCCGCATAGCGGCCAAGAGAAACTCTACTAATTCAAATACGCGCCCCCTTTCGCCACCACACCCTACCCCGCTGTCCGTGGACGCCACGTGAAATGCAGTTCCCGCCCAACATAACTCCTCGAAGAGCATCTCCGTCAAACAACTACTGGAGAACGCAGACCGAGGAGAGGCAGGGATCCGTATCCGCGGAGTGGCTTTCTTCATGGACAGCAACAAAGAAAGATTCGGAGTAAGCTTTTGCTTCGCCTGGGAACGGGAACGAGCCCGTTTGTCGCCTGGATTGTCTTGCCTGCTTAATGGGAGTACCGCAAAAGTAACAATGAAGCGGAAAACCTAAGACGCTATGCCGGTGTGTGAGGTAGACGGCCACCGATTTCGGTTGGTGCGATCGAAAAACAAAACGATTGCACTAATAGAGTACTCGGAAGGCCGGACGCCTTTCACACAGGCAAGTGCGCTGCTCGCACATCTGAGCAGAAACGCGGGTGAGACACCCCGGGTGATAAGCGTGGATGCGATGGCAATCGAATATTCAAGAGCGAGAGTCGCAGACTGGCTGGGTTGCATTGAAGCCTCTAAACATCATGAGGTTGTCGTTTACGAAGATAGGGGAGAAAATCTGAGCTTCCTCAGAGCCCCTTCGCACGACCAAACAAATGCAACTGACAGCTGGGGACATCCAGTTCCTAGTTCGACTGTCCAAACCGGCTCCGAAAGAGCACAGCAGAGGGCAGCCGCGGAAAAGGCCGCAGCCAATCAAAGCGGCAGCCGAGGAACGAACGCGGCTTTCGTGACTGCCTTCAACGCAGCGGCAAGGAGCATACTCCGAATCTCATCCCATTCACCACACCCCTTAACGACAAAGACCCCCAAAGCAGCTTCACAGCAACAAATAAGCCGAACGAGAGCCGATATGGGTCAGGTTGAACCGCCCCGCTATGTCACGGCTTCGGAGCCGCGGAGCCATGCATGTAACGCCTTCATCGAATTCATAGCCACACTAAGAGCGACAAGACAAGTCAACCTTAAGACCTGCGAAAACATCATGCAGTCCTACAGGCTAGGAAGTCAAAGCCTCTTAGAGGCGAAACTCGAGAAGGCCGAAGCAGCTATTTACAATAATGTCACTTCCCGGGTCATCAAGGGAACCATGACAGGACAGTATATGGCAGCTTACAGTGCAGAAAATGGCTTCGTGACATTGAACGAGATAGAGACAGAGCGCGCGGGAGTGCCTGTTTATGCGACACCACAAAACGACCCAATTGTAGTTACTGCCCGATGCACCAAGATTATGCTGGACGATAAGATCCTAGAGATGGCCAAGACCATCGAAAGGAACTCAAACGTCAATGCTGGTTGGGAAAACTGGGAGGTAGCGAGAATACAGTGGGTCAACGGAGTTCCAGGATGTGGAAAGACAACATGGGTGATTAGACACTTTGATGTGGACAAGGACGCCATCATCACCACGACAACTGAGGCAGCAAAAGATCTAAGAGAAAAGCTATCGCACCGTATCGGAAACCTGGTTAAAACCAGAGTGCGAACCATGGCTTCTGCTCTGGTAAATGGTTTCGGAAGAGAAAGTTTCAGTCGCCTCATGGTAGACGAAGCTCTCATGAACCATTTTGGAGCCATTGTGATGGCTTCAAGGCTGTCTGGTGCTGGTGAAATTGTCCTCATCGGAGACGTCAATCAGTTGTCTTACATCGACAGGGAAAATCTCTTCGAAATGAGGTATCACCGCCCGAACCTGGTAACAAAGATCAGCCAGGAGTTGCTCTGCACACATCGAAACCCAATGGACGTCGCCTATGCGCTGAGGGAAATATACTCCGGTATGTACTCCTCAGCGCCCCGTATAAAGTACCTAGAGCAGAGAAGATATAAGGGAGCGCAAATACCCAACACCCTACCAAACACCCTCTTTTTAGTTCACACTCAAGAGGAGAAAGAGACCCTGACAAACCAGGGTTATGGGTCAGGCACCGGGTCACGCATCCTTACCATCCATGAAGCTCAAGGACTAACATACGAGTCGGTAATCGCAATCAAAACCAAGGCAAACATGAAGCTGCACGAGAGCGTGCCCCATGCGGTTGTTGCAATCTCACGGCACACGGGGACCTTCATTTACTACGCTGACGACACCGACGACGCCATCGGTCGGTTCGTGCGGCGAGCGTTGGCTGCATCACCGAAGACCATCCGAGAGTTCAACCTACAGATGGCCATCAGGGACAGAAATGCAGCCGTAGTGGAGGCTCTGGGCCGGGAGGAGGCGGCTTAGGCAAATGGCAAGGCAAAGACTCAATATGGAGTCGATTACTAGTAGAGATGGGCCGAGTACTCGGTTAAAGTGTTACTCGGCGCATCTCTAATTACTAGCGGTAGGATCCCAACCGATAGTGATCGGCTCTACAGACGAGCTCTAGAATTAAGTTTGAAATGTGCCCAACTCCCCCCTTTTTTTTCCTTTTCTTCTCCTACTCCAAGAAATCTGTAAAAAAAAAATTGTATTGACAAAGATCACGGACCCCGGAGTCTGTGGAGTAGATATTTAAATAATAAAAAAAAAAAAAAAAAAAAAACAATACAAATTAATATTTAAATATACTATGATTTATATAAATAATTATAACGCTAAAAATACAAAATTATTAAACATTTGGATCATAATAACTAACTATTAAGACAATAACTAACAAACTGATAAGATCCAAGATTCCTAAAGCTTCTGGCGCGCCCACGTAAACTACTACTGTATTTCGAAGTTAAATAAATAAATATTGGTGGACAATTCACACACAACACCATCTGACCCGAAACTAAGCAAAGATTGTATGATGGTGGCCAGATAACTGATATAATACTTATATAGTTTTAAATACATACTTATTTTAACAAAGACACACCCAGACACAGTGCAGTTCAAATGTATTCATCACACAAATATTTGCACTGGGTGGGAATCAAACCCACGACCCTCGGCTTCGCAGGCAGAGCTACTACCAACTAAGCCACGAGGTCAGTCAGTTTTGTATGTAATGTCGCTAAGTTAAAAACGGAGAAAGGATTCATCCTGAGGAAACTGATTCTAATACGTGATGTCATAAATGAACACATTTTTTGCGCTTACATTGCAAACGCTGGCTGAACCCTAAGAATTGGATCAATATAATGTAACGCAGTATTTATTTATTTATTTATAAAGAATTGCCGACATGTGCTAACAGCGTAGCCAATACGCACAAACGGCCATAATACACATACATTACAAAAAATATTGTTAAACACAACAATATACACAATAAAAAAAAATGGATATAACAGAGATGCAACACAAAAGTACAATAATTACATTAATTAACATAAGTAACGAAATTGATACATATATCTAATACACGCTTAAATTTGTCAGAAAATATATCTAGTTCCGGCCTTTGAGCGAGCAGAACGTTGAGAAAATTATTGTACCCCTCAATGATGTTTACAAATAATCCACAATCATTATGACCTCTAAGTATGCGATGGTATACGTATATCTCGCAGGGATGACACACGATTACCATTTTTATCAGCATTGCACCCGTGTAAAGTCGGGGCGGGGGGGGAGTAAGGGGAGTACGGAACCAACATCATATCCGACCCAAATGTCAACCTCACCTGCACGCGCTGGTGGTTCGTATGAATAACTGGCGGCGGCGACTCTCGGGTCGCCGTGGTGCTCCCTGCTAGACAACTGACGGGGCTCTGGCGACCGAGTCATGGCGGTATAACCATACGCCCAGTCGGGCAACCGGGTGGAAGAGGCTACAGCGGCCTGGCGTCCAAATAACGCCTGAAAAAGTCTGGTGCAAAAGGCAACGGGATACCATTGCACTATTCATCCCACGAGAGTTATGAGAAGGTCCATTATGAATGATAGTTTGCGTAGTGACCCGCGTAGCGACCGGCGCCTTCGGTTGTCCGGGAATCAGGGTGTGAAATGTGCTACCGGCCATGGGACAGTAGGCGACCAGGCATCCCATGGAAACTATGCTCCTGGAAGGACGAAGATCCAACTAAGAAATGTCACTAAGCTTGGAACATGGAATGTGAGAGGCCTCAATGATGAGGGCAAACTCCATGTCTTGGAGCATGAGCTCGTGCGGTGCAGCTCTGACATCACGGGTATAAGTGAGACGCACTGGAAGGAAAGTGGACATCGCAACACAGAGAAACACACCATCTACTTCTCTGGAAATGAAAACTCCAGCTTTTCAGGCGTCGCTATTGCTATTCCCAAGCGATGGAACAAGTCGGTCTTGGGCTATAATCCTATTAGTGAGAGAATAATGTCGATCAAAATGAGCGCAACACCAACCCCACTCAACATCTTCCAAGTATACGCTCCAACAAGCGCCGCCTCGGATGAAGTGATCGAAGATTTTTACAGTCAACTAGAAGCCAGCTTAGCTGCTATACCAAAAAGAGAACTGTTAATCGTTCTAGGCGATTTTAACGCTAAGTTGGGATCCACGTCTGGGGATTCGGATCTGCGGCACATTGTGGGGCTTTATGGTCTCGGTACTAGAAACGAAAGAGGCGAACGCCTCATACAATTTGCAGCCGATAATAATCTGACTATAATGAACACAGTCTTTAAACAACACCCGAGAAGACTCTATACTTGGACATCCCCCGGTGGAAATTATCGAAACCAAATAGATTACATAATGATCAGGGCTAGGTGGAGAAGTTCGATCACCAATGCACATACGCTACCAGGAGCTGACTGCCACTCTGATCATCAACTCCTAGTGTGTAATCTAAGAATCAAGCTTCGCAACACCATTAACAAGAAGACAGCTAGCCGTATGGAAATAACCAACAGAGAAAGTTTTACCAAAGCTTTACGAGACTCCCAACATAATTGGAGAGGTGATCAAGACGATGGCCATCCAAATACACTCTGGCAGAATGCCAAAACCTATATCAACGAGTTGGTACAGATTTCACAACCAAAACCTCCTACAGTAAAGCGTCAACACTGGATGTCCATGAGTACGTGGCATATGATTGAACACCGTCGAACATTGAAGGCTGGTGGCACAAGCGTGCAAGAACTGAACGATCTCACTTCAAAAATACAAGCCGCTTGTCGTAGAGACCGGAATGCAGCCCTGAATGACATTTGCACAGAACTAGAGAAACACTCACAAAAATGCGAAACCAAAGATCTTCACATGAAGATAAGATTTATCACTCGCCAATACAAACCAAGAACCTGGGCTATTGAGAATAAGGAAGGCGTAACAATTACGGAGATCAAAGAAATTGTTAACACGTGGAAGGATTACTGTGGATCGCTGTTTGTTGACGCTCACTCGTCGCGGAGTCCTACAACATCTTCTCAACCCGCGGAATGGGAACCTAGTTTATTGAAAGACGAAGTAAGAGCTGCAATCAATCACTTGAAGCCCAATAAAGCTGTGGGTGTAGATGAAATACCCATTGAGATCATAAAGGCAATGGAGGATACAGGAGTAGAAATATTACACACCATCTGTTGTAAAATATGGTATACCGGCGATTGGCCAAAGGACTGGTCTCGCTCCCTTTTCATACCGCTGCACAAAAAGGGCTCCACCAAAAAGTGCAATAATTACAGATTGATCTCTCTCATCTCCCACGCTAGCAAAGTGCTACTACATGTGATAAACAAGCGGCTGCAGTCGTTTCTGTCCCGCGAAATAGCACCCGAACAAGCTGGTTTTGTTAAAGGAAGAGGAACGAGAGAACAAATTCTTATTCTACGTCAAATAATAGAGAAATCTCGTGAATTTAACAATCCCCTCTTCGTATGCTTCGTAGATTTCCGGAAAGCATTTGACACTCTACAATGGCAGAAATTGTGGGAAATTGTCTCGTTTATGGGTGTACCAGAACATCTAACGTACCTCATAAGAAGACTGTACGAGGATGGCACAGCGGCTGTTCGTGTGGATGGAATTGACTCGAGCTCTTTCAAAACTGAGGCTGGCGTGAGACAGGGATGCATTCTATCTCCACAACTCTTCAATATTTACACCGAGTACATCATGCGAATTATTTTGGAAGGCTGGGACAAAGGTGTTTCTGTAGGGGGACGGAAAATCTGCAATTTAAGATATGCTGATGATACCACTCTTTTGACAACATCCAAAGAAGATATGGAACATCTCTTGAACTGCCTGGAGACAACCAGCATTAGCCACGGCCTCGCTATCAATCGTGATAAGACCAAAATGATGATAGTGGACAGAGCAAATGACAACCAGCCTACCGTCAAAAGCATAGCCAACTGTGATGTGGTCCAGAGCTATATCTACTTGGGCTCCAACATAACCAACACTGGAAGCTGTGAAGACGAGATACGAAGACGATGTGGTGTAACGCGATCTGCCGTCGAAAACCTCACAAAAATCTGGAAAGACCGCAGAATTACCAAAGCCACCAAGGTACGGCTGATGAGAAGTCTTGTCTTCCCAATTTTTCTCTACGGAGCAGAGGCGTGGACACTGAGGCTAAAAGAAAGGAAGAAAATCGATGCACTAGAGATGTGGTGTTGGAGACGTATGCTGAGGATTCCGTGGACTGCTCACCGCACCAATTTATCGATCCTAAAAGAGCTTCACAATGAAAGATTATCGTCGATTGTGCAAATACGAATACTGAAATTCTTTGGACACATAACCCGGAATGAAAACTCAATGGAGCGTCTCGTAGTGCAGGGCAGAATGGAAGGAAAGAGACCCCGCGGGCGCTCTCCAACCAGATGGACAGACCTCATCAAATCGATCACTCAATCCACCATGACCGACTGTTCCCACAATGCCTCTAATAGAGCCAAATGGAGACACATTGCAAGAGCCGTTATTCAACAGGACCCACACATAACCACGACCACTCTGTCAAGAGTGCCCGACTGAGAAGAGAAAGTCGGGGCGGGTCGCTAGTAAATTATATGAAAATATAATTTTGAGTGAATTTTGAGTGGCAAGTAAGATATGCATCTGATATTAGACAACACGCCTGCCCTTAACTGCAGGTTCACGCAGCTTCCTACCTATATTATAATTATGAACTTGTGTGGTAATTATCGAATCGAAAATTTTATACAGAGAATTCATACAAATTTAATTTTGATACAGTTTAATCCTATGTAAGCATATATATTTTTTTAATAAAGAATGACGAGACGAGCATGACATGTGCCTGATGGTAAGCAACATGCCTGCCACATAACAGCATAGTGACACGCAGCTATTAGAACATGAAGAGTCCAAATCATTACCTAGCACTGCACTGCGCTCGTCACCCAGAGATCTAAGTTATTATATCTCTAAGCCCTGTAATTTCTCTGGAAACATTGCCCTTCAAACCGGAACACAGTAATGTTTGCACATTACTGCTTGGCGGTAGAATAATTGACAAAGGTGTGGTACTTCCCCAGACGTGGCATATTGGGTAAACGGGTAACTCACGTGTAATATGATCGGTCATCATCATCATCATCAACAGCCCACTAAACGTTCCCACTGCTGGGACTCGGGGCCTTCTCTCGCAAGGAGAGAGTAAAGGCCATAATCCACCACGCTGGCCCAGTGCGGGTTGGTGGATGACACATGACTTCGAAAGATTCTAGGTACATATCGGTTTCCTCACGATGTTTTCCTTCACCGTTTTAAGTTAGCGGCATTACGCACATGACTTCGAAAAGACAGTGGTGCGTGTGGGGTTTGAACCCGGGGTCTCCGGATCGGCAGTCGCCATTCTCCCGACTAGACCAGCCGTAACTTACTAGACCAGCCGTAACTTTAATATGATCGGTCAATCAGTGCCAAACGAGCAGCCATCGCACGCGTACACTCTCCTTGGAAAAGGCCACCGGACGCGGTCGAAACTCGAACCGGATTGACCGATCATGTTACATGTGAGTTACCCGTTTACCCAATAAATATGTGTAACAACCACGTTAGTTTAATTCTAGTATAACAAATTAATTATTTTAATTATGTGTTAACAACCAAAATCCTGTTATAACTATAACGAGCTGCATCATCTCAACACAACAAATATACATATAAATTAAAAACATTATCCGATGTTTCAGATGGTCTTGGCCGTATTTCTTGCGGCTTTGGTTTCCCGTGTTACATCACAACTCCTAAACTCGCCCTGTCCATCGGTTCTGGAGTACGGAGCGCTACGGAGCGACTACTGGTTCGCCAAAGTCACGTTCCCGCCAGATCAACAGCGATGGTCCACCATTGACATCGTGCTGGATCGAAAAGCACGAGACTTGGAGGTAAGATAAACATACACATGTAACGACATGTCATCGTCATTTTTTCGTCTTATCGTCATTTTTTATTATCAAGCACATTTAAACACATCGTGATACGACGGCTCCAAAGGTGGATCCAGGGGGAGTCATGGGAGTCATGCCCCTTGGGCTGGGTCCAGTACCTAGGTGGACCACTAATTAAAACGCAAGCATGCACTTGTGGCACGGTCTTTTGTAACTTGACCACTATGTGACACTCCCCCTCCCCATGCTCCAAAGCTAAATCCACCCTTGGGCGGCACATCGTGTATCTCTTACCTATCTTTTACCTACTATCTTACACAAGCTAGCATCGTTCAATGATTCACGATTTAGATACAGATTCAGATACACTTAAATTTATTATGCTACTATAAGGAGTCTGAATATATTTTAACTATTTTGGATTTAAACTTGACGCCCATCTTTCTTGGCGTTAAGCACAGTCTAACTACCTTTAAAATAACGATTCACTCTCGGCTCGAAAACATCAAGCTTCAGAAAACCCCACCGAAGTAACGCACTTCAAATTCTAAATATTCGGTATCGTCACAAAAGTGGAGTTAAACTTTCTCGTTACCATCTTTGAAATGTTAATGCCTACGCTCGAGTTACAAGTCTCGAGGTCTACTCGAGATTTCTCTCTCTGCCACACGATGGACTTGGCACCCGCACGGTGAATCCATGGAATGCTAAAAAGTTCGTCTCATAAAACGATGTTGCTTTTTCGAGGGATATAATATCGAAGATAAAGATGACAATTTGTCTCTTTGAATCGGATATATTAAAACTTGGTTTTTCCTGCCATGTTCGTGCACAACCGGTCTCAGCTGGGTTCATCGTTTACGAATTTACACAGAACGTCATTGGTTTTTCTGTGGCGCGTTCTCCTTCCTAATCTTGACCTCTAATCAAATAAATTGATTTGAGTTATTTTTGAATGCCAACTTAATAACGACGATGCTTCTTTTTACAAACTAGCAGTGCTTCTTGGTTTTACCCACTTATTTCCCAGTATAAATAGTAGCCCGTGTGTTTTTTGAGACTATAGTCGAAATGTTTTCCAAATTTCAGCCAGATCTATTCGGCTATACGTTACAACGTGATTGAGCAACAAACATCGAAACATTGACATGTTTAATATTAAGTAAGATAGTAGGACTAGCTGTGACAGGAGTTGTAGCTACCGGCGGCTTAGCAGCTTTTCACGGTAATTTATTTAGGGATATGATTCAGACATTTCATTTTCATTATCTTTTATTGTTGAAATATAAAATATGTAAATGTATTAATGGTTTTGAAATATGAACATAAACAAAAAAATACTCTCTGATACTTCCATGACTTAAATGGCATCGTATGAAATTTGGTCGAGTGTTTGATTTTAATTTTAAATTTAATGCTGGTTTTGTTTTTTTTTTTCGGTGAAATTCTATTATTATTTTAAAATATTTGTTTATGTTTTTTTTATTTACTTTTCCAGACTCTGTTAGGCCTGGTGACGAGCCAAGACATTCATTATTGAAATCAGGTCTTCGGTTTGAGAGCTATTATGCCACATACACACACACAGACAGACAGACATCGACGTCAATCTTACAATACCCCGCTTTTGGTCGGGGGTACACGAACAAGGGAGACACCGTGAAGAAACTGGACGTCTACTCTGTTTCTACGAAAACGCGCAAAACAAAACTCGCGACTTTCCTGCTCTCGTTCTACTTCGTTTCGTCCTATAGAACATTGTTTGACGTTTAAATATTCTAAGCATACTCTAATTAGAGTAGGCTTAGAACATTTAAACGGACAAAACGACGGATCGAAGTAGAATCGGAGTTTGAAAATAGCGAGTTTATTTCGAAATTACGTTTTCGTTGAATTAGAGTAGACGTCCAGTTTCTTCACGGTGTCTCCCTTGTTCGTGTACCCCCGACCAAAAGCGGGGTATTGTAAGTTTGACGTCGATGTCTGTCTGTCTGTGTGTGTGTATGTGGCATCGTAGCTCTCAAACGCGAAACCTTATTTCAATGCAATCGTTTTCATTTGAAAACCAATTTCCTTGCAGTGGTTCTTAGCCATGTTTTCTTAATATCGATTCAAGATGATCCGCCTCCACAAAGTGACGGATAAAATATTTTTTCATAACTTCCTTCAATATGATAATAAATGAAATACAAATTAAATAACAAATTAATAAAAAAAAAAAACAAATTTCAAAAACAAAGTAGTCGGGAGTAAATCACAATCGCATGTTTGTGTGGTACAGCTATCAAACCTTCAAAGAGCCATAACCATTTCGTCTACCTTTGTTAAATTGAAGGAAACATGTTTTTAACTGCTAAAATGTTTTATGTCTTACAGGTGGTCTGCCAATCAATGCCCTACCACCCTACCAGAAGAGCCAAATTATGAATCAGACAATGATGTGAGTTACCTTAATATTGATGACATTACTTACAACTATGTATTGTCTGTAATACATAGCTGTAATAAATAAAGTAAATCAATTTAGAGCGACTAGGTCAAAGTAGAACTGTAATTGTGGCATAGAAATTACTATGCAACACGTACTAGTAGATGAATCTTGCCTAGACTGTAGAATAATGGGTCTGTGGTATGCGAAAATCAATTCAGAAACAACCTTAGTTTCAAAATAGTATTTTGAGAAGTTGACAGGAGAAGGGAGACTGCGCTAAAAGTATTGCTGATTTTTGTCTAACTGTAATTTTTAATCATACCTAAATCTAACAGTGTGGTAGCCGCTTGCTTACCTAGCGGCGACATGCATTTACAATTTTGGCGGGAAAACAGGTTGGTGTCAGGTTACCTATGTGCGTTTGTTTACCTTTCGGTATATCAAGTGCTGCTTTACTTGTGCCTGTTTTAAGCCTATTATTCTCAGGAACGTTTCAAGACACTTCTGACGGTATCGTTTGCTGACGATACCGTTTACACGTTTTATACATATAATTGATGTATTGATGTGTTTGCAATGTTAAATAACATTTTTTTACATACAATTACTACTTACAATACAATTACTTTCAACACAAAAATAAGTTTTTTTTTTTAATTTTACGATATTTCTATGTAAACGAACTTTAACTTTAACTTGGTTTATCTTAAAATAAAGAAAGGTTCACGCTGACACCATTAAAATCAGATTTATGGAAATCGCTTCCCAAATAAAATACCAAAAAGAACCACCAAAAACCTGACCGCAAAGTAAATTTTGTTGGTTTTTGTCATTCGCTGTAATATAGTTACCTCGTAACCTACGTTACATACCAGTAGCAACATTTTAATTTTGTACTAGCAGTGCCCCGTGGTTTTACCCGTTTAGTTTTTGAATCTACTCATTTATTAGGGTTCCGTAAAACGTAAAAACGGAACCCTTATAGATTCGTCATGTCTGTCTGTCTGTCTGTCTGTCTGTCTGTCTGTCTGTCCGTCCGTATGTCACAGCCACTTTTTGCCGAAACTATGAGAACTACACTGTTGAAACTTGGTAAGTAGATGTATTCTGTGAACCGCATTAAGATTTTAACAGAAAAATTAAAAAAAAAGAAATATTAGGGTTGCCCCCCATACTGAGAACTGAAACTCAAAAAATTTTTTTTCATCAAACCTACACGTGTGGGGTGTCTATCGATAGGTCTTCAAAAATGATGTTGAGGTTTCTAAAATCATTTTCGTCTCCACTGAATATTTTGCGCGAGAGACACTTCCAAAGTGGTAAAATGTGTGTCCCCCCCCCCCCTCTAACTTCTAAAGTAAGAGAATGAAAAATCTAAAAAAAATATATGATGTACATTACTATATAAACTACCAACGAAAATTAGTTTGAACTCGATCCGATGAGTAGTTTTTTTTTAGTACGTCATAAATACACTATTATTGAAACTTCGATCAAAGTTACAACGAACTACAAGAACTATGTGTACTATGTATATAATGTTACTTGCTGCAACGGAACCCTTCATGGGCGAGTCCAACTCGCACTTGGCCACTTTATTTTAATAAAAATTACGAGTATCTATCTATGAGTTCATTCAAGACCATTATCTATGTTCTAAATTACAACCAAATCTCTTAAGTGGTTTTTGCGTCAAAAAATAACATTTAATTTAACATGTTATTATCATTATTTCAGCAAGTGCAATGTGGTATAATGAAGGTAAACCAGCCAGTATCGCTGTCTGGGGGTGATATTCTGGAAGGCCAGTGGCCGTGGCAGGCTGCGATCTACAAGATTCGGGTACGTTTACAAAACTGTACAATAGATTTCTTTTTAGAGTTCCGTAATTTCTATAACAATAAATACTAAAAATAAAATAAATATTTCATGACGGCTCCCACACAACAAACTTGATTTTTTTTCGTTTCTTCTGAGCGTTTCTTGCTCGATTAGTCTGTTCCGAACACACTAGATGGCGCCACTACTAAAATAAAACGCGCTATCGACGTCGTCGTTAGAATCATAAGGTCAAAACTCTTTGGTGAAGGCCTGTCTGTGGAAACTGTGATAATCTATGTATACGGAATTCGGAATACACCCAAAGAGGTTTTCACCGTTTATTTGCTAATGGTACGAAATTCTTCGTGCGGGAGTCTCAAACCGACCTACACTACCCCGTTTTACGCGTACTCGTAGATATTTGGTTTTTCATTTCCCTACTCTGCACTGTCGGTCGGTCGTGTGTATTCTTCGTCGAATTGTTTTACGTGTGCAGTTCACATCAACATATATTTTATTGAGTCATCCAGAAACAAAAAATAAATACCGACTATACAAACTTTATACAAATTTCAAGTAAATAAATGGAACCCCGACTTTTCAAATCCCGACCCCGGGTAATTCGACTTACACGACTATCGCCTACACCTATCGCGTAAGCCCGAGGTATTACTGTATGTATTCTTTGTATTTATATTTCAAATACAAAAATATCTTTATGCAGTAATAATTATTTACTATTTTCAATTATACTGTTTACTTGCAGCGCCTCGCAGTTTGAAATGAAATGAAGTAGTAGGCGTAGTTTCCGTTTTGGGTTATTTTTTCCGGGATAAAAAATGTGTCCTTTCAGACTATTTAATGTCCCAGATACAGACCTATCTATGTTGAAAATTTAAGCCCGATCCATTTCAATCAATTTTTTTTACTTTTATAAGTTTATACTTGACTGCCATCTCACCTGATGTTAAGCGACGATGAGGTCTACGATGGAGCGATGTTTACTCTCGATTTGAAGACACAAATATTGTAAACATCGGGGATAACCCACTCAGGCAACGTATTCCACAGCCTAGACGTTCTTACCACAGAAGTAGAGTCAAATCTCTTCGTTCGTGTCTTTGGAACATCAACCATGAAACGATGTCGCTTTATTTCAAAGGAACACTTGGTAACGTCACTTACAATTATTAAGTTATAGATAATTATTCTGTGTACATAATAAAATAATGTTATGTCTTTTCAATTAGATGCAGCTGTAATAAGGCTGCGTTTTGAGAAAATACATAATTATCCGAATAATTAATAGAAACATACAGGTAGTAGGTGTAATTATAAAAGATTACATTAATTTGCAGAGTATTATTTAACCTTATTCAATAGTTAAAATTTCGACATATTCCTTTTCCAAACATTATTGTTTTTTATAAAATCATCTACAGTGTAATATGCTTTGCCCATTTGATTAAGCACCTTTTTTTCAACCCTAGATTAAATCCGTTCAGATGTCACGACGTGATTGAGCAACGAACATCCAAACATTATAATGGTAACCTTAAATTAACTAGTAGTTTTAATTTGAAACTATTTGAAATGAGACTACTTTTTTCAAAAAAAAATTGCTACAGAATATCGTCGAAACCACAAGAATCGTCATTGATGGCTGCTTGTAGGATCTTTTCTTGAAGCAAGGCTTCAACGAAAAAGTCTTTATTACGCCTTTTTAGTATAATTCAGGCCTGCGGCTAAACAACTGAACGAATGAGGACAGTAGGCTTAAGTCGTTTGGTACCATACATAGGTGCAATCTGGTTCCAGGGCGCAAACAGCCAATACAACTGCGGCGGGACGCTGGTGTCCCATCGGCACGTGATCACAGGTGCCCACTGCCTCACCGTCCCAAACAGCAAACCCACGACAACGCTAGATGTGAAAGCAATGATGGTATACCTTGGCGCACGCAATCTAGCTTCATTGGACGACGGCGTGCAGATTAAATTTGTAAGAAATTTCTTTATATTTCGTAAGGCCGCATCACTATAAGCTTATATTCTACAATTTCTACAACTAGCTTAATAAAATATTGCCTACATCATTTTTTTTTGGGTGTCGGACACAGTGCATTTGGACTTCTCATATTCAATTAGTACGAGTATACTGAGATTCGGTGATTTTTATATGACGCACATTTTGTTCGTCCCGCCATTCTGTATAATAAAAGTATGTGTATACTAAGTTAGTTACATATCTTCTCTTTTTTACTCCTGCTCGTAAAAATTCACCATTGGTGTTAAAGTAGTGACCGTATGCAAATTGTAAGAAAATACTTTTTATTTAGCACGCATTTTTCAACTAGGCAAAGAACAATTTCCATTATTTGCTGTGATTCTGGTACACATCTTTTGCTTGTTTAATCTTCAAATGTAGCTATATTTCTTTCAGGTGGAAAAGATTATCATTCATCCAGAATATGATTCAGGGACCATGAAAAATGACTTGGGAATGTTGAAATTTCGAGAACCAGTGCAATACAGCAACTGGGTACAGCCCGCGTGCCTTTGGCCACGCCTAATTACTCATCTTAACATAATCATTGGAAAATTCGGTATTGTAAGTGTGTTAATCTTAATATTAGACTACAGGCCCGTGTATAAAATTGATGGGTCATTTGAAACTAAAGAAGACCAATGGAGAAAAATATAAGGCTACAAAATAATAAGATTTGGCACTATGCCGTCACTTGCAAGCTGTCCAACTGAATGAAGTTGAAAAAGGGTGGTTGCAACCCTCGATTATTTCTCCTTGTCGCATGACTTTTGTACAGCATTGCGGAATAATGAATAAGCAGAGGTATAGAAACTGTATGGAATTAATGCCGTACATAATCAAATGACCAAATTTACTCTATAAATCGTCAGAAAATCATGAACTTTTCCGACAAACTAATAATTAAAAAAATAACATTATAATTTTTATATTTTCAATACCTCTTCTAATCTATTATTCTGCAACGCCGTATAAAAATCATGCGACAAGGAGAAATTATCAAGGGTTGCAACCCCCCCCCCCCCCCCCCTTTTTCAACAGCACTCAGTCAGCTTCCAAGTGACGGCATAGTGCTGAATCTTATTACTTTATACCCTTCTATAATCCTATATACATAGGTGTCCTGGTGGTTCATTTGACCAATAAATTTTGTTCACGGGCCTGAAGTCTATATATTTAGTATTTACATAAATTAAGCGTTCTCATCGTGTCTCTCGCGACGTCGTCACGTTGTTTGTCCAAGATGGACTTTGAACATACTTTACCGATTTTAATAAAATTCGGAAACCGTGTGCAGTTTGAACCTACTTGAAAGACTGAATATTTATTATTTCGGTTAATGGTTTTTTTGACCATCAAAATATCCGAAATAAACCGGAATGGACCACAAACAAAATCTATAAATTAGGAAGTCTTGTTGGCCTAGTTGACGAAGTCGTAGTAGTCAAATAGTCGTAGTAGTCGTAATAGTCAAAAATAGTAGACATTCGATTCCACACAGACATACCGAACACCGCCAGCACTTTTGACTATTTTTAGAAGTTCAGATTTTGTTAGAGAAAGCCCCGAAGTTCAACAACAATAACTCTAGTATTAAAAGCCCGACTGTATTAGGTATCTAAGAACACTTAGGTGATAGAGACGAATCTAACGATAGCTTAATTGTCAAAATTCATTCAGCTGCGTAGAAGATACGTGGGAGTAAAGAAATTTAGAAACATACAAGATACGCGTGAAAAAGATAGCCTTCTTTCAGTAGGGTAAAAAGACAAAGTGGGCTATTAACGCTACCCATCATAGCATTCCAAACATAACCTGCTACTAAAACACGCTAATACTGAGCTCGATTGCTAGGTCGTTGTGTACTTTTTCATTCATTACTTTTCACATTCCCCGTGTCCTGTTTCTATATTTGTTATAGTGTGGTACTCTACCTCAATAAAATACCAAATATTGTTGAATTTTTTGACATGGTATAATTTTTCAAGTTATCGCTTATTGCTTTCACAGTTCTATTCTGTAGCGACTTTGTTTGTTGTCAGGTGGTAGGCTGGGACGACATCGGTTCTGGTAACCTGCGGCTATCTCGGATGAAAATCGTCAGTCAATCGGACTGCCTCTGGTCCAACCCTGACTTTGTTAAAGTGACCTCTAAATACACTTTTTGTGCTGGACTAGCAAATGGTGAGTTTAATACAGAAAGTGTAATAGTCATTTATATCAAAGAAGAAACAAAACAGCATAGCAGTTGCATATCCGTTGCTGTATGCTGCTGTATGTGTATGTTGCTGTATGGCGAAAACCAGAGTGAAGAGATCAATGACCACTACGGAAAGACCAAAAAATTTTTTTATCAAAGAACTGAGCAAAATAGAATTTAGTTAATTTAACTTTTGTGTCTGCGTGTTTTTTATGTATCACAAATATGTATTTTTTGCAATAACATAAGTATTATAATTATTAATCACCTATCTTTAGCCGGCGGCGGTTAGAGGCGCAAGACCGTGGATTGGGCTGAATGGCGTATTGTATATAGGTGGACGAATACATGCTGATGATGCACCGCTACTTAGAAGCGCGTCACGAGAGCCAAATGTGGGTGAACTGAAACCCACCGCAAGGCGGGCCCGCAAAAGTAGTGGGAAAGGGGTCAGGTTCGTTGGTGTGAGTGAAAGAAGTGATCGCGCGATCCTGACTCCTAGCCATATTTAGGAGAAATTTGTGTGGGTTTTAGTCGGTAGAGGTAGAAAGTTTGTCTGTCCATGGTGCCCAGCCGGACACATCTGCCGTATACCTTTACAGCGGACTGTGAATAAAGGTATTTCCCCCACAAAGAAAAAAAGAATGTCCAATTACCCTCCAAAAAGTTCCCGTATAGACATTGAGGTGGGGGACATGGGTGGACCAGGCCACAGCGCAGTCGCTGGTCACCCACGGTGAAGCTAATAGAAATCTCGCGATGGGGCTGTGCGTCTAGATTTCACTTCCGAGATATGTTTATTCTGATGGCAACCTTTTCATTTATGTTTAGATACCAAGACGATCTCCTGCGTCGGTAGTTCAGGAAGTGGCTTGATGTTCGCTATCAGCGACGTGTGGCACCTTCGCGGGCTGGTCTCTGTAAAGCTGAATGACGGAAGCGGCAAAACTGAGTGCGACCGACGACACTACACCGTGTTCACCGATATCGCTCAGTTTTTGCCCTGGATTAATAATAATATAGAACCATATTAAATAGCTATTTTAATTTTATTACAGGTCAACGTCCCACCTTTACTTGAGTGTGTCTCGAGTATCCTTTCCTAATATCCCGAAGTGATCTTAGTTTGTCTACATTACCGCCGAGAACCGTATGTTATAAATTTATCCTAAGACTTTCAAAGCGCGAGGCCACAATTACAACTTTGGCCTGAGACCGAATATTGAAGCCTTTATGAACTTTTATAGCAAAGAGTGTATAGTAATAGACTCCAGGTTCGTGTAAAAAGTATGGGTGATTTGAAGCACCAGGTGACTTAGGTGGAAAGATTGAAGGGTATAAAATAATAAGATTCAGTACTTTCCCGTCACTTGTAAGCGTATTCCGCTTTTATTCCGCAACGCCGTACCTAAATCATGTGACAAGGAGAAAAGATTAAGGGTTGCAACACTCTCTCTTCACCTGCACTCAGTTTGACAGCTTACAAATAACGGCGTAGTGTTGAATCTTTCTAGTTTATACCCTTCTATCTTTCGACAAAGGTGGTTTAAATGACCCATCAATTTTGTACACAACTTTGTATTTTGTATCAATTTTATCTGTATTTTATAAACTATACGCCTCGCCTGCCTATAACAGTACAATGTCATGAAGCCATTTGAGATGAGCTCAAATCACTGCACAACGCTAGTCACCCGCAAGTTTACCCTGTTTTCTGCTATGCTTTGGTTTGTGATGTCATCGGCCAATTTGATAACGCCGATAAAAGCAGACAACTATATCTACTTTCCGTTCCGCTGCATGCGGAAAGAGATGTAGTTGTCTGCAGAAGTAGGAGAGTTAAGCAGTACTTAGACCTGCCAAAGGCAAAGCTGTGGTTCTTCCCCAGGACTTTAACAAAGAATCCTATCAATACAAGACTTCGCGGTACCTTCTACTGCTTATGATTTCGCTTTTTCGTTGACCTTTCGTAAAATTAAGGTAAGCAATAACGACTACACTGTATTTAATTTGAAGGTACACCCTTTTTTAGAGTTAGCACTAAAGTTAGCACTAATCTCTATGTGTAATAAGTTCTATGTATAATAAGTATGTATTTAAAACTATATAAGTATTATATCAGCTATCTGGCCGCCATCATACAAGCTTTGCTTAGTTTGGGGTCAGATGGTGTTGTGTGTGAATTGTCCACCAATATTTATTTATTATTTATATTTAATCATTTTTGATTACTTTTTTTTTTAACTTCTATAGCCGCTTGATACACTTTGTTAACTATATTACACCAAATGACAAAAAAATACAAAATTAACTTTGCGGTCGGGTTTTTGGCGGGAAAAATTTTTTTTCGTGGTTTTATTTGGGAAGGTATACCGATAAATTTGTGTTTAATGGCGTCTACTTGAGTTGGTATTTATTTTGATATAATTGACACTAAAATTATAGTTCATTTACATAGAAAACTCGTAAAATTAAAAAAAAACAAAAAAAAAATTTTGGCGGGAAAATGGTCCCGAAGTACCTATTGAAAAAATTCAAAAAAAAAAGTTGTGCCATCGAATGCAGTTATTTTTGGTTTTTCGAGTTTGTTATTTTGTATACAACACATTTAAGCCATAAAACCACTGTATCCTTTATAAATTACTAGCTGACCCCGCAAACGTTGTTTTGCCATTTAAATAAAGGTATGAAAAATAGCTAGTAGCCGATTCTCAGACCTACTGAATATGCATATAAATGTTGGTTAAAATCAGTAAAGCCGTTTCGGAGGAGTAAGGAAACAAACACTGTGACACGAGAATTTTATATATAAGATTAATATAATAGCTGATCGACTACTTGAGAAATCGCAAAAAAAAATCTCAAGTGGCAAAAATGTTAGTTTACATTTTAAGTAAATTAATTATAAACAAACGATACCGCTAGAAGCGTCTTGAAACGCTCTTGAGAATAATGGGCTTAAACACGTACACGTAACGCGGCACTTCATATGCCGAAGCGTAAACAAACGCACTTAGGTAACCTGACACCCGTTTTCCCGCCAAAATTGTAAAATCGATTTGTCAAAAGTGTATCAAGCGGATAGGTTTACACTTGACCGCCATCTCGCCTGATGTTAAGCGACGATGCGGTCTACGATGGTAAGTTATGGCTGCTCTAGTCGGGAGAACGGCGACTACCGATCCGGAGACCTTGGGCATAGAATAGATAATATAAATAGAACGGACACTCCCCACCCCACGCCAATTTCAAGCTTCCTTCCCCTCAAGTTCGCAAGAAGCACTTAACGAAGGGTTGTATCGGACGATAATTTTCTACGCCGATAAAAGCAGTTATAAGCAATATCTGATTTCCGTTCCGCTGCATGCGGAAAGAGATGTAGTTGTCTGCAGAAGTAGGAGAGTTAAGCAGTAGACCTGCCGGAGGTATAACGGGATGGAGTTATGTGCCTTAAACTGAAACACAGTGATGTTTTACATTACTACTTAGCGATAAAATAACGGGCAAAGCTGTGGTTCTTCCCCAGGACTTTAACAAAGAAACCTATTAATACAAGACTTCGCGGTACCTTCTACTGCTTATGATTTCGCTTTTTCTTTGACCTTTCTTAAAATTAAGGTAAGCAATAACGACTACACTATATTTAATTTGAAGGTACACCCCTATTTGATTTAGAGTTAGCACTAATCATTTTTGATTACGTAAGCTATGGCTGCTCTAGTCGGGAGAACGGCGACTACCGATCCGGAGACCTTGGGCAAAGAATAGATAATATAGATAGAACGGACACTCCCCACCCCCCGCCAATTTCAAGCTTCCTCCCCCTCAAGTTCGCAAGAAGCACTTGCACTTAACGAAGGGTTGTATCGGACGATAATTTTCTACGAGAATACGACCATAACGCTGTGTTATTTTTAACAAAATGGTCCAAATTTTTCGTCTGATATACGAAACAAGAATAAGAGATTTTCATAAACTAGCTAAGATTTTTATAACTTACATAGCAGTAAGAACGGATCTATAATGGTGAATTATTGTAGCCGAACAATCGCTTACAACAGATTCTGTATCAATCTTGGCCGCCGATGCTGTAGACAACGGTTGAAGGCCCTCTAATATACGGCAGGTGAGACCAGTCTCAACTCCATTGGCGTTGCATAAAATCCCACTTCATACACAAATTGAATGTAAGGTAAGGTAAGAATGTCATGTAATTCTATAGACAGACAATCGAACGATTGCAGCGTAGGGATGACAGGAAGCCCGTTGCTTTACAAGGCCTAACCTACCAACTGATGCTCCTTCTAAAGAGTTGATGAAACTAAGTTGCCGACGGGTTGACCCGAGGGAAAAGTATATCAGAATAGCAATTACTACGACCAGCTCTAATTTCAGCATCTCTGAAGTTCAACCAAAATTGTGATGGATTATGTCACCAAAAATCACTCGGACAAAACAGCAGTGTTTCATAATGCGCGGGTATTTTTCCTCCACCGTATCGGACTCTTCACATTAGAGAACACCACTGCGTGATGAACATCAAGTCTGCGAAAAGTACGCGCCAAGCGCAGCTGCAGCACCAATAATAATCATAGTTTATTTATAACATTTGTAACACGTCCGTTCGTTTGTTACAATATAATAAAATTAATAATTATCATACGTTGTATGTTGGTATTAACAGTATCCATTTTACCCATCCAGTCAATCAAACAATGTAAATGTCAATTTAAGTAAATAATATCCCACCAAAAACATTCTGTAAAAAGCTAGCCAAGTCTCGATGAAGCTGCATATTTATCTCTAAAAAGTAATGAAATCTAGACAAAGCCGTGCCAAGTCTAAGGTTCCTTACTGCGATTTCTTTATTATTATAGTTAATGTTGTGTGAATTGGCCGTTGAAGGGTACATAAGGGTACAAAACCAGGTGCTCCATGACACCATTGCACCAATCTGTCGCCAGAACCGCTACCATTGACGCTGGAAAATGGCCACTTGGAAACTTTTGTCTTACTATTTTCCCTAAATTGTATGTATCCTATATGGTGTGAACAATAAAGAATTTCAATAATACTTATGTGTACGCGAGCCTTAAATGTACAGTTTAAAAAAAATATTTCCAGTCTAGACGGACTTCTATTCATTGATAGAAGTCTGTCTGTACGTCTATTTTATGTTAGATTGGTGGTCGATTTGACGCTCTAAAAAAAATAGAGCAGAAGTCAGCATTCGATGCTGAATGCAGGTGTTGCTGTTGAATGCATGCATGTGTTGTTGTTGATAAACAACAGCCTATTAAGAGACACTAGCGTCCAATTACCAATACCAGTATAGGTTATAATCTCGCTTAACAAACATAAGTAGTTACAACAGATACAACATAACGTGTAAACAAAATTGACTTATATCCACTAACGGACTAATGTTTAAAGAATGTTCAACGGCCAAGTCACACAACATTAACTATAATAATAAAGAAATCGCAGTAAGGAACCTTAGACTTGGCACGGCTTTGTCTAGATTTCATTACTTTTTAGAGATAAATATGCAGCTTTATCGAGACTTGGCTAGCTTTTTACAAAATGTTTTTGGTGGGGTTTCACTTTTTTTCGTAGAAACGTGGACTTATTGATTTATTATATTAGATGTATTATTTGACATAAATTCTTTTTTTCCGGTTCTGATTCTTGTACAGTAGCAACAGTTTTTCGTATTGCCCATTCGCGTTCATTATTTAAGTGGACTCTCCATAATAGGCAAAAAACTTTAGAAGATCGGAAGAAGACTGCAAATAAATAAAAGCCAGTCTAGCCTTATCCAGAGTTTTCCTTTAATTTTATCCTTTAATTTTATTTGTATGCGTATTAAAAGCAGAAGGAGAGGCATTCGCCCAGTAGTGGGAAGCAATAGGCTAGATTAAATTAGAAGATGTGTCCCACTATGCTGGATTTTTGCAATGACAGTCGATTTTTTTAGTATCAATAGTAGAATGGGGCATTACTATATCTCTTATACAGCTAAGACAAGCTGAGGGTTCTTCAACAGATACTTCAGACCTCCGATTTTTGACATCAAATGAAGAGGCAAACAAAGTTGAATATTTTTTTGTAAAGGGATGTTTTCAAATAACCAGGTATACCACCAGGTACTCCAGATTTTCGATATTCCTAGTTTTTATAGTTTTTCCTTTATGTGGCCATTAAACCCTAAGTCTGTACCAAATTTCAGCTCTCTGAGTTTATGGGAAGTACTAATTCTATTTTGATGATCATGAGTGAGTGAATGAGTGTCGTAAATGCGAAACTTTGCTTTCGCTTAACTTCGGAACTAAATGACGTATAGGCTTGAAATTTTGGATTTTAAGTACGTGATTATAGTTTACTTGATGACGAAAATTTCAGCGTTCTGGTCTTATCCAGAGATTCTCAAATAGGGGCCTGAAAATGCGGCGAAACAAGATGGAGTACAAAAGATTTTATTGGTGGCGTCACACGTTTTTGCCTGTGTGTTTGCCGTTCCAGTTAAGTTTTGGGGGGGGGGGTTCATGTCCCCTGTGAACCCTCCATCGGACCGCGCCTGCGCGCACCGCTGCCGAGTTCTCGCAGCACAATCGGGCCGAACCCTCATTGGTCTGCCCCACCTATTTTAAGTCCTAGTAGACGTGGATACGGGCTTGCCTCCTCCACATTTACTTATACAACGTGTGGCGGAAAGGTCCAACAATATTTTAACAGGTCATTCCAACACTGATGTAGACTTTATCTCCGAAGCTCTCTTTCCCCTCAGCACGTTGGATCACGAGATAATACGAGTCAAAGTTTGATGTAAAATTTACCAGCTTCAACCCTAATGCACGTACAGCTGACACGTTTGTCAGCTGTTGATCTAATTGCCTGTCAAAGACTAAATTTTGTGCAGAAAAGGGTTTTTTTGCTTACTTCGGAACTGAGAATGGAATAAACATAAGTTAAATTATTAATTAATTAATTATAGGTAATGGCTAGAACTGTTTGACGGTTGGAGTCCATTCAGGCAGTCTACAACTACGATATCTATTTCACACGAATAAAACAAAAATAAATCAGCTTCATTAGAAGTTCCATGCAGCCTCGACTACTTACATCTTATACCTACGTCTCTCGTCGCTCATCACCATACCGACCATTTTTATGAATGAACAAGAACAAAATATTTAAAAAAATGATTTACCCCTTATTACCTCGTACCGGATTTGTAAACTGTACAACTTTCTACTAGTCATGCTCTGTCATTTGGTTGGTACCCATATTGAGGGAGTAGTAAAAATATAAATGTATTTCGCCATTTTGTGATGGCGGTCATCTTGGATTTGTAATTTGTCATAGTGTATATACTCTACTAGTCAAGTCCTTTCATTTGACAGCCTTATTGAGGGAGTTTGTGAAGAAATGTTTTGTCTGCCATTTTGTGGAGGTGGCCATCTTGAATCGATATTAACCAAACATAGCTAAGACCGCATTGAAATCGGTCCGTGCGATTGAGCTCTACGCTACGGTGCCACAGACAGACTCACAGGCATACAGACAGACATCGACATCAAACTTATAACTCTCTTTTTTTTTTGGCCGGGGCTTAAAAATACCTTTGGTATTTTTAATTGATTCTAATAGTAGGATTACATTCAACAAGATGTAAGAAGTCAACTATCAGTACCTTGATACATTTCGTAGAATTTCAAACTAATGTTCACTTCTTAATTTTTTGGTTTGATCGTATGCCGCCGGCCAATAGGAGAACACGCCAGTCGAAGCGCTGCGGATTTTTCGCCTTTCGGCATGACGCGCCGCTCGGGCTTAGAAATCGTCAAGAATTAATTTTTTGAAGTTTGGGGTTCCGTCATATTTTTTTTAATGTTTGGTTTTACCTTGACAAAGAAAACATACGTAAGGCTGAGCACGGGAAATCGTTAGTTCGGTTTTCGGCTTGGTCGATATTTGAATAATACATTCGATTGTCTTCTATGGGTCTTATTTCTTATGGGTATTTAGTTTTCCTTGTGAGTTCACAAGGACAAGTGGAGCTACGATTGTGAGGAGTTTTTACTTGGCTTTTACAAAGATAGATAAAGGAAATCGCACATAGGATACCTAACTACCTAGGATTGGTATCATCACACATCGGTACAAGTAGTACCTAATAATAGTAGTAGTAGTAGGACACTTTGCAGAGTCCGTCTGGGAAAGTACCACACATTTGGCAGTTATTTTACCGCCAGTATTGTATTGTATACCATAGTATTGTGCAAGCATAACTGTGTTCCGGTTTGAAGGGCAATGTTTCCAGTGCAATTGCAGAGCATTGAGATATAGGATCTTAAACCTATGCGGTACGAGCGCGGTGCAGTGCTGGATAATGTTTCCATAGAAATTACAGAGCTTAGAGATATAACAACTTAGATCTCTGGGGGACGAGCGCAGTGCAGTACTAGGTAATGATTTGCACTGTTCATTTTTTTTTATAAAGTGATGAGACGAGCATGTCATGTGCCTGATGGTAAGCAACACGCACGCCCCATATCAGCACAGTGACACGCAGCTATTGGAACAAGAAAAGTCCAAATCATTACCTAGCACTGCACTTTGCTTGTCACCCAGAGATCTAAGGTGATATATCTCTAAGCCCAGTAATTTCTGTGGAAACATTTCCCTTCAAACAATTACAAATACAAATTATTTATTGATAATGAAAAATTACAAGTCAGAATGAAAACATAATATTATACACACACAATATTGTGTACTTATGCATGAAAAAAAAAATATATCACAATTAATTACTACGATTTCTCTAACAATTTATCATAATAAAAACTCAACATATAGGTATAAGTGTTTACACATCTGGTAGTTTTAGAAGATCATCCAGGGAGTAAAACAGGTGCCCATGTAGCCAAGCTTTTAGTTTTCGTTTAAACGCCGCGGCGGAAGGTGCGTCCAGTACATCCGTCGGCAAGCGGTTGTAAATCGCAGGCCCTCCAACGTAGACCGACCTCTCAGACTTATTCAACTTGTGAGGTGGAGTAACAAGCTGGTGTTGTTTTTTATTGCTCTTCAAATTTACGTTCGGGTTCATACCGGGTTCATACATTTTTATGGACGAATATGCATGTTTGGAGAATATGTTCGCAGGGAAGAGACAAAATGTGAAGTTCTTTAAAAAACTCGGTGTAAAAAAGGTGTGGTACTTTCCCAGGCAGACTTTGCCAAGAGTCCTACCACTACAACATGTTCCAATAGCTGCGTGTCACTGTGCTGTTATGTGGCAGGCGTGTTGTTTACCATCAGGGACAAGTCCGGCTCGTCTCGTCACTCTTTAAAAAAAATTGGATTCGTGTTCCAATAGCTGCGTGCGTGTTGTTAACAACAACACGCAGATCAGGCATGTTGCTTACCATCAGGCACAATATGTCCTGCTCGTCTCGTCGTCGAATGAAGAGTATAATTGTAAAAAATAAGGTATGCGCGATTTTATGCGACCTTTTACGTGCCTTGGGGTTTTTAAAGTGCGGAACCCTAATCGTCCAATTTGAAATTTTTAGAAATATTCATTCATTTAATTTATTTCAGATATTACAATCCATATTGTTGATGATTCACAAAGTCAAAAAATTACGTAATAACATTATTAACAATTAAATACATTAATACACAAAACACACATGAAATAATAATAAAAATCCAACCAAAATTCAACTTATTAATTAAAGTAATTTAACACATCCTAAAAACAATTTGGTTTGAGTCCAGAATGCCCAACATGCAAACTAGTCCAGTGCTGCATTATTGGGCAGTCCAGATCCATCCGTGAGGCGAACAACTGCAGGTAACTGTTGTGGCTGCCGCGGACACGACGTATCAGGGATGCGACCCGCTTGCGCATAATGGATGAATAACCGTCTAAGTGTGCATTAGCAAACATCCCTGACGCACTGCAAAAGCGCGGCAGCCCCATCAGTGCCCTGAAAGCATTGTTGTAGAGAACGCGCAAGGTCCTGTAGGACTTTTTGTTGTAGTTAACCCATAAGCCGCACGTATAAAAGGACTGACAAAATGCTCTAAATAGCGTAATTTTTACCTCTGAAGTGCATCGTGCAAAACTACGGGCCAACATATTAGCTCGAACTGACAAAGCCCTACGCTCTCTCTCGATATCCACATCATCTTCGAGCACCTCAGTCACCCAATGACCCAGGTATTTAAACTGAGAGACACGCGCGAGAGTGCTATTATTCAAAGTGACCGGTGGAACTGTTGAGTAAGTTTTAGATCCCGCTTTGAAAACCATATACTCGCTTTTACTGGCGTTGTATGTGAGACCGTCAGTCCCCGCATATCGCTCGCAGATAGCTATCAGTCTCCTGAGGGCACTGACTGAGGGGCTCAACAAGACCATGTCGTCCGCATAACTGATATTGTTTATAATTACTCCATCAATAGAGCAGCCGACACGGGTATTGCTGAGCTCCTGAATCAGACGGTCCACGTACAAGTTAAAAAGCGTTGGTGAAGAAAGCCCGCCTTGCCTTACACCACATTCCAACCTGTACTCATCCGACAACGACCCCGCCCACCTAACACAATTGCTTTGATTGCTATACCAATATTTTAGGAGTGATATGAACTCAGTAGGAACGTCAGTATCCTCCGACAATTTGCGCCATAGCCTATCGTATTTGACTAAATCAAAAGCTTTTGACAAGTCTAAAAAGCAGGCGTACACAAGTGTACCTCTATCCGTGTAATACTGGACGGTATTCTTGAGAGTCAGTATCGCGGTTTCAGTTGATAGCCCTGGTCTGAACCCGAACTGGCCGTCATGAAGCGTCAAATTATCTCGCAACTGGCTTTCAATCACACCGTCCAACAGTTTGGCAATAATTGTCGCCAAAGAAATGGGCCTATAGTTTCTTATACTAGCTGCGTCACCAGTCCGGTTTTTAACAATTGGAACAATCACAGTCCTCATCATGGCTTCAGGCATGTAAGAATGTCCAATAAAAAAAGTGAACAACATCGCGAGGACTCTCGGCAAATGAACACCAGCGTGTTGCAAAAAAATGTTCTATGCTCAAGGAGTCATGACCAGGAGTTTTTCGTCGCTTCGTGTTCCTCAACATTTCTCTTACCCTTTTCGCTGTGACTCGAAAAATAGGTTGTCCACCACCAAATACTCTTGACTCACACTCAGGGTTCGCGATATCAGGTGCCAAGGGAGAAACAACTCTGAAATAGTCCCGAAACAGGTAAGCAATCTCCGTTGTGTCACCTACGCCCTCGACGCTTATCGGCACACTCGGCTTAGGATTCAATTTACTGGTCTCTTTCCAAAATTTTCCAAAATCTTTGGCTGCATGCTGAGTCGCGAGAATATCCATCTTTATTTGCGTCTCGTGGTTTTTACACCACTTGAGCCTGCTTTTAAATATTTTTTTCGCGACTCCTGCATTTGCTCAAATATCTGACCAGATTTTGGCTTCCCATGTACACACCAACACTGAAACCGAAGCCGAGCGTCCCAGTGCGCCTCTCTACAGTGCTTGTTCCAACCTGTGACAAAACGTTTTTTCTTAAAACCTTTAGTGCTACTTTTAGAACTTTCTGACGCCGCTTGTCTGAGGGTATTTACTAAATTATTATACATAGTATCAATTATTCGTCTATGCTCAGGATCGTTACAAGTCACATCACTGCACTTACGAAATTCCTCAGGAAATTCAAGATGACGCAGCTTCTCAGAACAAATCCACTGATATTGATCAACCTGCAATTTATCCCTCTCTCCCCAGATAACGCTATCCGGCACGGGGCAATGCAACTTTATTTTCGGCATGACAATGTCTAGCTTAGAGTAGCTTTTGTTGTGATCACGTGATCCAACCATGATGTGGTCCCATGTGCATTGCTTAAAAAAGTATATGAAGCAGAATTCAACCCTAAGTATTCTATGTCCGCGCATGACCAACATTGTTCATCACAAAAATTCAAAAGTTCCTCGCCGAACAACGTCCCCGGATGCGCATTAAAATCCCCCATAATATAGACCGACTCAACGTCACAACTCTCTATGAGAGCATTAATTTCACCAAGACAATTTGTAAATAACTCTAAATGTTCCGGTTTATTTGTAGGCATATAAACCGAAAACACCAAAAATTCCCGCACGTCGAGTGTTACCCTAACCACAGATCAGAAAATAGTTACTTCGTAACAGATGCATCACTGCCATACAAAAGTGCAAATACCTACACGATAATAACCTAAACTGTCGTATACTACTTACCTACTATTATTTGCAAGCAAAAATACACCTTAACACACCCACGTAGAGTTGTAAATACCGTGACTTGTCGTCTGCTTACGTCACTGACCAAACGTGCTAGGGTTGTAAGAAATGGTGGTGGAAGGTGGTAGTAGTGGTAGGACTCTTGGCAGAGTCCGCCTGGGGAAGGACCACACCTTTGCCAGTTATTTTACCGCGAAGCAGTAATGTGCAAACATTACTGTGTTTTTTTTAAACAAAGAGTGGCAGGACATGTGCCTGATGGTAAGCAACATGCCTGCCATATGCACAGTGACACGCAGCTATTGGAACATGAAGAGTCCAAATCATTACCTAGCATTGCACTGTGCTCGTCACCCAGAGGTCTAAGATGTTATATCTCTAAGCCCTCTAATTTCACTAGAAACATTGCTCTTCAAATCGGAACACATTAATGTTTGCACATTACAGCTTGGCGGTAGAAGAACTGACAAAGGTGTGATACTTCCCCAGGCGGACTCTGCTAAGAGTCCTACCACTACAGTATTCCATTAGACAAGCCCATTCATTTGATATAGAGGTAGGTTGTGAAGAAATATTTAATTCTCCGTTTTGTGGAGGGGGCCATTTTGAATCTATATTAACCAAACATAGCTACCACCGCACAAAAATAAACCTTTTTAAAAAAATCGACGTCAAACTTATAACACCCTTTTTTGGTTGGGGGTTAAAAAATGATTCACAATTAGCTGAGCTATCACGAAACATACTTACATCCAATAAGAATTAAGGCCAGAACCACCTCCTTCTTTGAATCCGGTTAAAAATTCTGTCGGTTTTTTAGGTAGGTATGTTTTATAGTCAATTAATACTGGAGTATATTTTAGTTCTACAATGTAGGTAGTTGTAAGTTGTTTTCATACCGTCGAATAAATGAACAAATTAGTATCATTCAGTATGTACATGAATATTCAAAAAAGTATGTCTTCATAAATTATATTAAACTTAATGAGACAAAATAAAGATGGGATAAAAAGGTATTTTAGACAAAATAATTTGTATGCATAATCTCTACTGTATCTATTCTAAACAGATATTATACAATACACATATTACACACTACTGTTTCTTTATTCTGTGCGATTGAAAACTACCAAAATTTGGCTCAAAAATAAATATTAACAATAAAAACAATTCCCTTGCTTCCTCTTTCGGCAATTTGAAATAAGATAAATTACTACTACATTTTAGTGTCTTCTGTCTTGCTATTGCAGCCATTCACAATATTACAATAATGCCGCGACATTATTTATGCGCGCACTCGGTGTTCGTTCGCACGTCAACTCGGGCAACCGGCCGGCGGCCTTGTGATTTTAGTACACCCGGGAGGACCCGAACGAGTAGGTATAAAGCTCGCGCCGTTTAGCCAGTGATGAGGGTGTGCCCTAACTGCGGCAATACGCACATTATTACATTCGATTACATACACCGATTGAAACAGTTCTTTTCGCCACAAGATACTAGCCCTCCGTACGGTCGACCCTGCAATAGCTTTGTGGTGTCAACGGATGGTTTTCCAGTATATGCAAACCCTGGATCAATCTTAGTATTAAAATTAACGTGGTTGTTACACATATTGATTAGGTAAACGGGTAACTCACGTGTAATGAGGTCGGTCAATCCGACTCGAGTTTCGGCCGCGCCCGGCGGCCTTTTTCAAGGAGAGTGTACGCGCCCGATGGCCAAACGGGACGCCATGTACACATTTAAAACCCCTTTCTTCAATCGGTCAACTCTCCATATTATATATAGGATATAAGGCTATAACCGGAAGGCGTGGCTATGAACATGGCCATCTAGAAATACTGACACATTTTTAAAAGGCCACATGGAATGGCTGAGGCATTTCCAGATGGCCAATGGCTATGGTCCCGAGTTTACCCGAAGATTTCTTATCATTCCCGAGCGTGACGCTAGAATTAAATTGACAGCCCACGAAAAATCTGTCTCTTTGGCGCGCCAAAAGAAGTTTTGACTTCAAAATATATTGTACCTATATGTTTTTTCAAAATAGTAATTATTTAACATCTAAATGTTATATTTACTATATTATTTTGTACTACACAAGTAGTTGAAATGATCTATTAGTTACTATTTTGGTAGTCAATAATATTTAATTATTTAACTTGGCAACTCGGCATACTTCAATTCGATTACAATAAAATTGATTCCTTCATAGCATTCTGAAATGTTTTGCCGTTTGAAATAACATTCTTTACCTCTATCTTCCATACGTGAAAAGAAAATTGCGCGCAAAGCATTAAAAAAAAGTACACCAAGGAGGTTCCGAGTATAAGTTTTTAACAAATTAAAAATAAATGTATGATGAATTCGGCACCAAGGAGGTAGAAATAAAAAGGTTAAATTATGTTTTGAATTCAAAACCTCAGTACACACGATGTTCGAAATTCAAATTTACTTTATCCTCTAAAAACGACTTTTGCACCCTGATATCGAGGAGCAAAAGTACTCTTTTCAAGCTTGTGGGATGAAAATATATTTTAATTGTTTTCTAAAAGATCAAAAATAATAATTTAGTGTATGTTGTGCTTGGTAAAATAGCATAAATTATTTATTTTAGATGCTGAACATTACTGAACTGAAGCAGGTTCATCTACAAAGAGCAGGTTCATCTACAAAGCAGCCCCTACTAGAAAACATCAATATGTTGAACACTGACATACATGCAGTGGACTGGTTACTACTACTGAACATGAAGCAGGTCCATCAACGAAGGCTGATATAAAGCCAGTGACTACTATACGAGAAAATTATGAGGTTGGTTTATCGAAGTTATATAAAAATAAAGCTGAAATCAGAAAAAATAACACTTGTGTTAGAATTTGGTGTCGGCATCATTATGTCTACATTTTACTAATTCAATACTACTGTGTCTTATTACAAGCTTCTACCCATGACTTTTATTTGTAGTTTAGAAGGATGAGCAGGACATGAGTCTGATGGTGAGCAACACGCTTTAGTTACACAGCTACATAAAGAGTCTAAACCACTACCTAGTACTGCTCTGCTCTCGTTACTTAGAGATTTAAGATGTTTTATCTCTATGCCCTGTAATTTCTTTGGAAATGTTGCTCTTCAAACCCTTGTTTTGCAACACTAACAAATAAATTTACTAGTTTCGAATATTTAATGATAAAATATATATAATCATGAGGAAAATAAAACTTTCAGATGCTGAGATGAACTGAACTGAAGATGGGAAACAAGCACTCCTCAAAAAAATTACAAAATAGAGTGTGCTTCTACGAGTATTATGAAAATATTGTTATAATATTTAATTTATTAATGGGTAGTGGTGTACATGTTCTGATTACATTTTGAAGTCTCAAGATTGTATTTTCCAAATACCTAATTGAAATACATAAATGTATTAAACCTCAACACACATGTTTTTTTCTACACCACGTCAAGCCATGAATTTATATAAGACAAGAAAAAGAAAAGGTAGGTTATAAACCACATGGAACTACAGCCTAACTAATGTAAACAAAACTTACTTGCAAGTAGTAAGCAATTACGTTTTGTTTAGATTAGTTGGGCTGTAGTTCCATGTGCTTTATAATCTACCTTTTTAGCTATAACATTTTAAATTTTGCCGCCTACGCAAATAGTAGATTTTAAAATTTCCCGCCTTGCGCACTGAAAGGAGTTTGAAGGGGGCTACAAATAGATGGAGCCACTTTTCTACGAGGTATGGAGTTGACATTCTTCTCCGTGAGTAATATTATGTTCTGTGGTCACGGCCAGGGGGGTGACACTAGCTTCCGATTCCAGCATTATGGCGCTAGTGTTGCCGTAGCCATTTTGAAAGCCATCTTGAAGCTGCCGTCATTTTCGAGATATTATTCAATGTCAGTGTATTAGTGACAAACATTACCGTTACGAACTGTGTTTCTAACCGATACGATTTAATACGATTTAAATTGTATTTCTAAGATCATTTTGGCTCATGTGCTATGTACGATTGCAAAGTCGAAATCGTACGCAAAATATACGATCTTTTGAATGGAATCTTACGAAACAAACAATCGCCATAAATTCATTTTTTTTTTGTGTAAAAACTAAAACAAGTTGGTCGCACAACAAAAGAGTTGATCAAACTGAACTTCTTTAATGTAGGGTTGCTTTATGAATGCATACCATAATTGCGAATATCTCTATGTAGTTCCTATAAAGATATATAGCGTATTAATGTTAACATGATCTATATATTATACAGTTAAATTGTGGAATTAACCTGTCAATTTGGGTATGCAACCAGTTGAAGTTGTTTTAATCAAGTTTCGGAATAAACCTAACAGTTTTCTAATCTAAAAAAGTTTGATATACGAACTATATTATCTTAATGCCATAATGTTTCATCCTATATAAAATGAGGCATAGTAACATATATATTGCGACAGGATGAGCAGAACATGGATGGTAAGCCATAACAACCTAGCGCCACGCAGCGCTTGGACATGATTTGTACTCTTTAAGTCTAAATCATTACCTAACACTGCGATGCGCTCAACACCCAGAGATAGTTTAGTAGTGGTAGGATTCTTTGCAGAGTCCCCTTGGGGAACTACCACCTTTGCCAGTCATTCTACGGCCAAGCAGTAATGTGCAACAATCACTGTGTTCCGGTTTGAAGGTCAGTGTTTCCAAAGAAATTATCATGGATCACCTTATATCTCTGGGTGACGAGCACAATGCAGTGCTAGGTATTGATTGGGGCTCTTTGTTCCGTTTTTAGTGTTCCAGTAGCTGTGTATCAGTGTTCTGTTGTGCTTGCATCAGGCACTTTGCTCGTCTTGTTGCTCTAAAATTTACAAAGAAACATTGCAATCTTCAATCCGGAACATGGTGTTAATTGACGACAAATACAGTTGAAAATTATAATTCAAGTCCATTTTAATCGATTTACGATAGTTTATTGAAATTACATGGTACACTATTATTTTTGGAAAATACTTTCGCTTGTGGCCAACTTTATTTTTCAGATAATCGTAATTATCTGAAAAGTAATGTTGGCAACACTGGTTTTGAATCAAAAGTTTTATTTGCCTTTCGAAATTGTATAATTATATTGTTTTACGTTATATTTCGTGTTCTCGTCGTTCTGTTAGCTTAAATTCAGTTACAAACGTTAAGAAAACCTACTATGGCGTAATCAGCCATGACTGTTCAACACGGAATTGCGAGTGTTGTTATATGGACTGTGAATTAACCAGCCGCACGCTTCGTCGTAAAGACATTCTAAAAAACGACAACTTGAGGAAATTGTGATTCTCAATTCCCGTGAACGTCGAGTTCAGTGGCCTAACAAAAGAACAATTAGTGAATAAACGAGTTTGCTAACTATCTATCGATCTATAACCTACAAATACACATCATATTGCGACATATAAATATGTCACCCGACTTGTCTATTCATAATAATACTATTTTCTTATTATGTACTGAGAAAGAAATAAAATAATATAGACGAAATTGTTGTTTTTTTTGTTCTGTTTTTTCATAAAAATTAATAAAATGTTATAATAGAACCTATTTGTCGGTGTTTTCGTAAGCACATCACTAATAATCGATATCGAAAATATGTATTTTCAGCTATTCGTGAGACGTCACTATTGCGATTGCGACGCTAGCGCTTTTATGCTGGTATCGGAACTAAGGGTCACAATACCGAAGTGTCCTATCTGTAGCATATTATAGTGATCTGTGGTCACGGCTCAGCCAACAAGGCAAAAACACGCTGTTGTAGGTTATTAAATAAGGTTTTTGTTTGTTTTTGTCGTGTTGTGTTCAAAATGGTGAGTTCTATCAAAATATTGTTTTTAACATGCATTAGTATAATTTTATTTAACAGTCGAATGAAATATTTCTAAAATTCGTTCGATAGGCTTTGTTAAATATTCTGAAGTTTTTAATACTGAATAGTATTGGTAGAATGGTAGTGTGTATATTAATAGGTACTAAAGCAACAAATAGAATGTAAGCATAGCTGGGCACCGTTAATCAAATAGTTAACTTCGTTAATCGTTAATCCGTTACAAAAAAAGTTAACTTCGTTAAACGTTAAAGCGTTACATTTCGTAAGAATTAACGGAAGTTAACGTTAATCGTTAATCCGTTAATATGCGTATTGGATTTTTATATAGTTGCGTTAGTGAACTTATAAAACCTGTTGGTTTAGGTTCTGGAAGTTAACAGGTTAGAAAAAAACCAAATACTTGTAGAGTTTAATTTTATTATTGAAGTGAAAACTTCTTTAGGCGCGCCGAGACAGATTTTTCGTGGGCTGTGAATTGAATTCTAGCGTCACGCTCGGGATAGCGCACATGATAAGAAATCTTCCGGTAAACTCGGGACCATGGCTATTGGCCATCTAGAAATGCGTCAGCCAATGGGAAATGCTAAAAAGGGCGTGGCCTGGCCATCATGGCATGGCCATCTAGAAATGCATCAGCCAATAGGAAATGCTGCTGTTTTTCTAGATGGCCATGCCATGATGACCAGGCCACGCCCTCCAGTTACACCCGTGTAGTTTCCAAGGTAAGCTATCAAATTCTGAGTTATAAGTTTTCACTTCTATCGGCAGTTTCTATGACTGCCAATTTTTTTTATTTAATTTAATTTAATGTGTAATTTAATCGTCGGGCATAATGCGCATAGGTATCTATTTCCCCTCATGAACATTAACATGTCGAAGTTCTCGTCTGAAAGCGAGGCTCGCTTTGGTGTTAAAATGTCTTTACCCGTGGATAGCAAACTTGAACATCTGCTATTCACGGGTAAAGAGCAGCGTTTGAAGGCTGTTTTCCAAATTTCAACCCAATCCTTTCCCATTTGCAGACGTTCTGACGTGATGAAACAACAAACATTAGAAATTACAACATCCAAAAATTGCCATTTATAATATTAGTAAGATGTTAAACACTAGAATTTTCATTGTATACCTCCATTTCTTCATTCTTATACATTGATTTGTTCATTTTATTTAAATTTTCTTTGGTTAGTTGAAATGAACTAAAACCGATTTTATTAAAAGAAAGTTACAATACAGATAAACGATCGAAAAAATATGATTGAATTTATCGGGGAGTTCCCCACTAGCTATGGGTAATCCATAGCTAGCATATAATCTACTTGTTTTACTAGGGATGTGTGAAATATTCAACTAAATTGTAAACGTCAGTCAAATTCGAGTATGTCTATGCTCAAATTGTCAGCCAAAAAGAACTCGAGATTATCGGATATATGACTTAAGATAACAAAATTATATTTGTTTTCATAAAACGTCAACCGATCATGCCACAGGCTAAAATGACGCCTCAATCCTGACAAAATTGCAGATCCCGCCACATATGGTCACACTGCGCCCAGCACTTTTCGTTTCATACTTGTCTGAACCTGTTTTTTGCGCCGCGCCGAGGTGCCGTGCGGTAAATAGTAAGCATTGGATTAACGATTAACGGACTTCTGCATAATTAACGGAAGTTAACATGTCCGTTAACAGTTTTAAAAGTTAACTTAAAAGTTAATCCGTTAATCAAAATGTTAACTTCGTTAATTAACGATTAACGGATTAACGAGTTAATGCCCAGCTATGAATGTAAGCTGAGAGTAGTGTTGCCTACTAAGTCAATCATTGTAGTCTTTATTTATAAGTTTAATATTATAATTTAAATTACATTTAAAAAAAATGTATCTATATTTGGTTTTATCGGTTCACTAATGTTTCACAAACATTTTTTGACAAAACATCACTTTAAAACCAACTAATAGTATAATATTCATTGCAAAAACTTTACAATATATGGTGATGTCGGAAAGACACACCTGCGCTGGTTCACTTTTATTTGAATTATTAAATTTTAGTGGATTGTAACTTTCGCGAATTTAAAATTGGTATCTGCGAGGGATATCTCTGTCTAGCTGGAAATGGAAAGAAAGGTGGGAAATAGGAAGACACTGACCGTGCACCAGCTCGCGACGTATAGGAACCTTGTCCCGACGTCTCGTTCTTAAGTCCAGGGGAAACCTTTACAGACACTTCACAAATATATAGTTAAAGTTTTTGCTATAGTTAAATTATTTATTTTTTACGTAAGACTGCATCCCGAGCGCACGATTGGATATTTTACTTGCGAGTGTTGCTTTTTAAAATGCGGCGGTTACGACTGAATGAAGCATAATCGGTCAGTCAATCTTCTTTCTTCATAGGTGCGTTGCTTGAGCGGTGTGGGACGAAGACAAAGGGTAGGATGTGACAGGAATGAACAGAGATATCCACTCGAGCGGCATTTTTTAATTTACTAAGTATTTTATTTTAATTAGCGGCGCGAACATCCTCCCGGCCTTGATGATACGTAGTATTATCAAAAGTAAAGAAATAAAATTTAAATTAAGTACAAACTATAACTAAACTTATGTTATTTGCATTATATTATTTATTGAGATATGATGATGCTGAATTATTGAGAAGGTATAGGGCAAAGTTTTACAATAGCCCGTTTAAAGGTGCTAGTAGCGATTAACCAAAGCAACGCGAACTCTACTTTATCTGAATTATGTCTATCGGCCATGCGCTCTATATGCGCTCGAAAAAACAAAAACGTGCACGTTACATTACATTATTAGGGTGCGCGCCCACCGGAGCGGAGGAGCGGTTAGCGTTTGGAGCGGTGCGATCTAATATTTTGACCTGACCTTTACAAACATCAATGAAATCCTTATAAGATGGAATAGGTTTTTCTCTTTCAAACGCTTGAGCAGTAGACGCATCTATTTTACGTGTTGCCGTACTGCCGTCCGCAAGCTTAAATGCCGTTATCTAACATCGGGTCGATTTGGACTTTTAAATGGCACTACAATCAGAAAAAAATTATCTATCGATCTGTGTAACCCGTAATTCTCTAGGTATGTTAGTTTTTAAGATACCAAAACTAAAAATGCCGTTAAGCCATTTTATTTTGTATGGTTCCAACGCTAAAACGCAGTTAAATAACAATACTTACCTAAAAAGCCGCTAAGGTATTTTAACGTTACCTTTGGCTAAAATTTTCTTTGATTTTCCATTACTTAATTGCCGTTAACTGACTTTTGTACGCTATAGTGCCGTTAAAGCACTTAAATGTTTTTAAACAAAGTTTCATTTATAATTTATATTGTATTTGTCCAACGCTATAAAGCCGTTATGCTTGAATACAACACAAAAATGCAGTTAAACATACTTAACGGCTTTTTAGACTAGTTAATACGTATGCAATTTTGTAAACTTAAAACAGAAAGTTACCTGTAAGCTACCTTAACTATGTGATAAAAATTATTTATTTTTTACAATACTAGACTAAAATGCGGCTATGCCACATTACTTAACTAAAATGCCGTTACAAGTTCTTGCGTATGCAGTACGATAGTACGTGAAGGAAATCAAGTGCAGATGAATAAGATGCTTTCGTTCCCTCCAACTTGTTACGATGGCTTAAAACACATTTAGATGAGTCAAACTAGATCTTGTATAGAAAAAATCGGAAATGATCCTTATGTTAAATCTTGTTCCGACTCTTCCAGTGTCATTGATACATTTTGGGACGTATAAATTATGTTACAGTACTCGTCTTTCTTTAGATTTTAATGAAATCACAAATCTATTTAATGAAACTTTATCAGGTTTTAATAGACTTACAAGGAAAGCAGAGTAATTCTCTACAAAATCATCAAAACAAACATTCAGTTTAAAGAGTTAACATAAAATTTTACAGCCAGGTGATGATAGCACCATACCGTATCTGTTGAAGTTTTAAACTCCACAATCAAGTTTACAGTGTGATTTCAATTCAGATGACCTGCACGTTATAATGATTTTAAGATAGCTGATTCAAGTGAAAATTTTAGTAACTATTTTCAAGAAATCCATTAAGCATAAGTTTAAACGTAACCATAAGTCTGACTTTAAGAACCACAACATCATTAATAAATACCTACAGAAAACTAGCTTAAAAACGGTACCATTTAACGTTGTATTAAAAACATTGTCAATGCCATTATACAGAATACAGAAAAACTAACCGAAGGCTGGTTGGAAAAGCGTAGAAGCTCAATTAATGAACCTCAAAAAACTGTCAGTATTTCCATCTCTCTGTCAAACGCGGAGACACATGATAGAAATTGGTGAATATCAGAACCTATCTACTTTAATGTTTATGCAACGACCACAAAGCAGTTGACAGTTTGGAAAATAAAAGTTATAACTGAATCGAAGAGAAAGATCTAATGTAAACAATTGGGTTGTTAACAGTGCAATGCAGTTGCAGTGCGCAAAATAAAATTGACTATTATGTTCACTTCTTCTCAGAGTCATTTATTTACTAAATGCATTTATTTACTAAAGCAAAATCATCTGCATATAACAAATTACGCTTTATTATTTCAAATCTGAACACAGTTTCATGAGTTGCGAACAAGAAGATCATAAAGTAAAGTAAGAAATGCAATAAAGGTAAGTTATATGATTTTGACCATTTTGATGAGACAGTATGAGTTAGCAACTCAAAAGTAAATATGAAGTTTATAGCACCAAACAATTTCGCCATTGTGCCAAATAACGCTTCAGAAAGAAGAATTCAAATTAAGCCCCTGAGTTAATCTCAAAAATATGTCGCACATGTGGATTTACTCTGATTTTGAGTTTTATTGTGATAGCTTGTAGGTACAAAAATTATTGCCAGAAAGATTATTTATATTATTTTGCTTTCTTCAATGGCAAATACTTAAAATACCAGAAATTATAAAACTTTGTTTCAAATCAAAAGCAAAATGCAGAAATACTAAGCGGAAGATTAATTTAGTTCAATTCATAGAGCAACATAGCGCCAACACATAAGCTATTGTTTTGGAAGAACTTGTCGACCGACGACAAAGAATGATAATGCTAGTAAAGCAATATTTAGACTCAAGAAAAATATTTGAGTCTTAGGTATTATTAATTATTTTGTAGGAATATATATCCAAAAGTTTAAGTAATTGTGACAAAAATAAAACAAAAACAATTGATCTCTATTGTAGATTTTTGAAAATCTGTTGTAAGTAAGGGCAATAAAAGTAGTATTTTAATTTTAAATGTAAAATTTTGTAATTTTGCCTTGTTATTTTAAATTTTAACTCCTGAGAAATTGTATTTTTAGATACTTAGGCTTGTATTCGAAAAAGATTAACAAAAAATGCTGTTTGTTGTTTTTTAATGCCAATAAAAATCTAGTTTTTAAAGTCATTTTTTGTTTACTTATTTCACATAAATCATCACTTTTATTGTATTTTCTTAAATATCTTGTGAGTCATGCTTAGCTTAATTGCAGTTAAAGGTAAAGGTTTTGCATTTAATCGCATTTTAGTGTTGTAAAATGCTCTGAAATAACCGATTAAAACAAATTTATGAAGTTTACTAGTTTTAAATGCGGTTAAATGACTTTAACCGCATTGTAATCTTGGATGTTTCATGATATAACGGCATTTTAGTTTTGGAATGATTTCAAATTCTGTAGTCAAGTACCATCCAATGAAATTAAAGAAAATATCAAGCTAAAATGCCGTTAAACTATACATAACGGCATTTTAGTGGTGATTTTGAAAAGATTTTAAGACAAAATTACAAGACTAGAATGCAAAAACGCTTATAACTCTTATTTTGCACACCTTAATATCTTGAAAATACTATGATTTCAAAGTGTTTTTGCAGCTCTATATAAAGGTATCAAAATTATGGAAATACGTATTTCACTTATCAAATGGCATAATTTTTAAATTTAGAAACAGTTTTCCCGCGATATCTCGAAACTACATTTTGGTACTTAACGGCATTGTAGTTTGCGGACGGCAGCGTAGTAAGCATAATGTAATCTTTTAAATCTGTAATTTTTAACTGTTCCAAAGCGGATAGAGTCGCATCAAATGTTTCAACAAACGTATTTAATGAAGCGGAATTATTAACTGCGGGTCTAATATTAAAGATAATAGACATGTAATGACACCCTAATGACCTTATGTCTTGGTACTTTTGTACTAAACTTTCCCAAATGGATAGGTAGTTATCACCTGAAGGAATAACGCCTGCGATTATTTTCAAAGCGGACCCAGTTAGTTTACCGGTTAAATATTGCATTATCTGAGCATTAGATAAAGATTAATTTAAATGTATATTGGCTTTAAACTCTTTAAAGGATTCATAAAACACGGGCCAATTTTCAATTTTCCCGTCAAAAGAAGGAATTTGTATCGGCGGAAGTTTGATAGGTGTGAACGTGCCTTTATTTTCCCTGGCCGCTTCTACCGCGATGCGGGAAGGAGGCGAGTTCTCGAGTACTTGGGAACGCACTCTTTGTAGGTATGCGAGTGTAAATATCTTCAAACGCATTTAAAGATTTATAATCAGGCACGAATAATTAGTCCCCTTATAACCTAGCTCATCAACTAAGCTTAGATTCTAAATAAAATCATTTCGGATAACAGACAATGTTTCTGAATCTGCCATTAATGTTTCCGTGGAACGAATATTTGCGGTAGCTATATTTATATTTCTAGCTACATCGTAAAGATTAGTTAATCGCGCGAATATCGCATTATTTTTAGCTTTCAAAGTTGAAATCTTAGCTGCCATTCTGAGCGATTGAACAAAATGCAAGCAAAATTATTATTATAAATATGTATCTAGGTAAACAATTATCAAAGCGAGGCGGTATGTTGTTGTAACTACACAAAGAACTGTAGGTTTACTGATACGAGTGAATGCGAGTATGTAGGTATACTTATTCAAAAGGTAAGCAAAATGCGGTTAATATAAGGATGTAGGTATACACAAAGAATTACTGTAGCCTACGTAATAGGATGATTACAAAATGTTGGTTCGTGGATTGGGGAATCGAACCCACGACCTCGGTTCTGCGGGCGGGCTTGGTGATAGCTGGAGCAACGAGGGTAATCAATGTCTTTGCCTTTATAAAACTTTATGTACAAAATTATATCAAACTAGCGGCCCGTTCCGGCTTTGCTCGGAGCCTATGACACTCAGCAATAATGTGGCTTTCTATTGGTGAAATAATTTTTTTAATCGGTTCAGTAGATCCCGAGATTACCCCTTACAATTTAACAAACACACAAACTTTACTTCTTTATAATATTAGTATAGATTATCAAACATCTAATATTTCACAATAATTGTATGATTTAAAATATAATAAAGATATCTGTTTGAATATACTATACACAATACAGATTATTATACGTGTTTTGCTAATAATTCTAAACTTCGTGTGAAATAAAACTTAAAAAGAAATCACATTCATGATTTACTTAATAAACGTTACCAGTGTGCCACCAACTTTATTTATTCTAGCATATTGTTTTCTGACTGCACACTGATAATAACCGATAAGAAGGCCGGTTCAACTTTTTTTACCAACTTGTTTCAACTGTACCCTACTTTCATTGAGGAAAAATATATGACAAGTAACCAAACAGATGAAACGTGTATAAAATACACTATCTACGTGGTAAGTTATAAGAATATCTTTAGAAACTACTTTTGTAATAGGTTATTTTAGTACCAAACCATAAAGTACAAAAATAAAAATTAATGAGATCGAACATAAAACCTAGTGAATAAATTAATGCGCGGGACAGTAAATTTTTACACTGTATTAGCGGGCAGGTATTAAAAAACCTTACTTAATGTTTCTAGGTACTATTAGCGAGTAAGAACCAATTATAAGATTAATGGGACCTAGGTAAGTATGGCTTATGCCTAGATAGGTAAGTTTATTCGAATCAAAATGGTATAATAGCGATGCGGTATGAATATTTTATGTATTACTAACACGATTGGCGTGAGGTAAAAAGATAATAATCGACCAAGAAGTACGTCGATATTATGCGGGCTGGCATAGGGATGCGTCCGTGTAAAATACTAAAAGGCGGGTAATAATTCCCCGTTTAAGTTTCAAGTTTAGTTATATTGTAAGAATTTTAGCAAGAATTATTTATGAATGCGGGTTGACAATACGTAAAATCAAAGTAAGTAGGTAATACGGCTCGAAGTGACCAGAACTGGTGATGTCGGAAGGACACACCTGCGCTGGTTCACTTTTATTTGAATTATTTAATTTTAGTGGATTGTAAATTTCGCGGGCTTAAAATTGGTATCTGCGAGGGATATCTCTGTCTAGCTGGAAATAATAATAATAATAATAAATATTGGTGGACAATTCACACACAACACCATCTGACCCCAAACTAAGCAAAGCTTGTATGATGGCAGCCAGATAGCTGATATAATACTTATATAGTTTTAAATACATACTTATTATACATAGAAACACCCAGACACCGTGCAAACATTTGAATTCATCACACAAATATTTGCACTGGGTGGGGATCGAACCCACGACCCTCGGCTTCGCTTCGGCTTCGGAAATGGTAAGAAAGGTGGGAATTAGGAAGACACTGACCGTGCACCAGCTCGCGACGTGTAGGAACCTTGTCCCGACGTCTCGTTCTTAAGTCCAGGGGAAACCTTCACAGACACTTCACAAATATATAGGTAGTTAAGTTAATTAAGTTAAGTTTTTGCTATAGTTAAATTATTTATTTTTTACGTAAGACGGCATCCCGTGCGCACGATTGGATATTTTACTTGCGAGTGTTGCTTTTTAAAATGCGGCGGTTACGACCGAATGAAGCATAATCGGTCAGTCAATCTTCTTTCTTCATAGGTGCGTTGCTTGAGTGGTGTGGGACAAAGACAAAGGATAGGATGTGACAGGAATGAACAGAGATATCCACTCGAGCGGCATTTTGTAATGTACTAAGTATTTAATTTTAATTAGCGGCGCGAACAATATACAAATGTTTCATTTTAAAAACAACGTTTTGTATAATATTTAAAGGCGCAGGAGGCCCTCATCAGTAAACATAACTTCATACGGCGTGTGGATTACAAAGTTAAATTTAAATATTTTAAAATTATAACGATTCGTCGTACACACGGTGCGCTTGCCGCCTAAAATTGAAAAGTCCTCTTTCAAAATGGCCGCCCCGCTACCATAGACACGACGCTTCGCTAGTGAAGTCGAAAATCGTCACTTCTCGGTGTTACCATATTTGAGACGCGCCGACACGGCCAATCTGACATACGACCGTCCTCGGGCGTTAATGATTTTCTGAAATGAATATTGTCCAATCAATAGGACACCCGCTCGTTCATCCTGGTACCATATTTTTTTGTCGTCAAAACTGTAAAGCACATTGTCACCGTCATCAGATATAAAGTCATTCATGTCAACCACATGTCATGGGACCACACTAGAAAGCTCGACAAAGTTCAGATGTCGCACACTAATGTCCATTCAATCAAATTTACATCTGTACCGGACGAGTGCATCCCTTCAACCAATCCATACGGATATGGCCCGGACGACACTGACCGGCCAGGATCGACTTCACACCATCTGAACCGGACGAGTGCATCCCTTCAACCAATCCCTACAGATATGGCCCGGACGACACTGTCCGAACAGGATCGACTTCACACCATCTGTACCGGACGAGTGCATCCCTTCAACCAATTCATACGGATATGGCCCGGACGACACTGTCCGATCAGGATCGACTTCACATCATCTGTACCGGTCGAGTGCATCCCTTCAACCAATCCATACGGATATGGCCCGGACGACACTGTCCGACCAGGATCGACTTCACACCATCTGTACCGGACGAGTGCATCCCTTCAACCAATCCATACGGATATGGCCCGGACGACACTGTCCGATCAGGATCGACTTCACACCATCTGTACCGGTCGAGTGCATCCCTTCAACCAATCCATACGGATATGGCCCGGACGACACTGTCCGACCAGGATCGACTTCACACCATCTGTACCGGACGAGTGCATCCCTTCAACCAATCCATACGGATATGGCCCGGACGATACTGTCCGACCAGGATCGACTTCACACCATCTGAACCGGACGAGTGCATCCCTTCAACCAATCCACACGGATATGGCCCGGACGACACTGTCCGCCCAGGATCGACTTCACATCTGGACCGACCGAGTACATCCCTTCAGCTAACCCTTGCAAGTGTAGCCCGGATGACACTGTCGACCAGGATAGACTACTAGAACTCAACATCTGAACTGGGTCGTGAATCTGGCCAATCACCAAGCAATCCAGGATAGACACAGCTTAACCAACATAAATTTCAATCTCATTCTGTACTTCTCATATCTCAGGGTCAGAGTGTGCACTAAAAGTATCTGATTCAGCAGTAATAGTACTAGATCTGGCGGACATAGTATCCGAACACGCGGTCAAAGTGTCATTATCATTGGTTTAAGTAAATCATCTCTATGAGTTGCATTCTCTTTATTTTTTATTTTTTTTTGACGCCGACTCGGTCTCCTTCAAGATTAGCGGTGATTTCAACCAAGGTTTTGATGTCCAAGAGGTACTGAGCGCAATTCATTAGCATGCTTTAACATGCAATGAGAACTATCTAATTGAATATTGACGTAATAATAAAGGGTCCTTTGAATTTCCCGTCTCTTTGGTTTGATTTTTGTAATCAAAATCGCCTTTTAAAAATGTTTTTTTTTAAAATGTTTTTAATGTAATTGTTGAATATCGGATTAACTTGCGTTTTAGATGTTCGCTGATGAATTAACTTGCACCAAATCAAGATGTTAACATTCTTGTTGATCATGGACGTCTCATTTTGTTCTAGACACACCTATTGGTTGTACACGAATCCCTAACCTCAGTTCTGTAGGAGAATGTTTTGTTACAGCTGATGCGGCCTATTGTGTAGGTAAGAGTTGAATGTTACCTAATTCATCGCGTCCTTTTTCAAAGTTAAAGTCAAAAACAAGGTTCTTCATTCACAAATGCACAATTTACGCGTCAATTTCAAAAAGAACTAAAAAGAGCTTACAGTTACAAAGAGTATACAGTTTTTATTCCGAATCCTATCGACAATAGTTACCCAACTTTTTAGTATTCTCATCATCGTCTCCATTTATGCGTTAGCCCTATTAGACCTTGTTGTAATAAAGTAAAGTTATATCTTATGTTGTGCACAGAAATTTTAAAATCAGAACTTTAATAGCAACGACTTCGGTCCACAATGATTCGTAAGCGCTCCAAAAAGGCAGACTGCCTTTTGTAACGAGTAAATCGCAAGCTTACCATCAAGAGATAAGCATGTTCTAGCAGAACATTTTTTTTTTGTCAAACCGTCAACAATCACTTAACAATATTCATTGCGATTGCTCTTCCCGCTTATTTTACTCGAAAATCAATGTGTAAGTTGAGCCATGGCACCGCTACATTTAGAATTGTATAAAGTTGAACGGGTTACGCTACTTACGGACGGGTTGATGGTTTGCGAATAATACAAAATTCAATGAACTTACACGTGCATTTCGACATCTCTGCATAATTAAATGTTCCCACTGCTGGGACCCGGGACCCTCTCCCGCAAGGCGAGTCAAGGTCAAAATCCACCACGCCCAGCGCGAGCTGGCAGATAACACACGACTACGGAAGACTCCAGGTGCACGTCGGTCTCCTCACGATGTCCCTCGTGGACGATCCCTCACCGCTTCAATCAGCGGAATCACGCAGACGAGCTCGAAAAGACAGCGGCGCGCGCGGTCCCGAACCCGGGATCTCCGGATCGGCTGCCGCCGCTCCCCCAACCACACAACCAGTACCTATTTCTCATAGAGCTTATCTAAGGTTTTGTCCTTAAATCAATGTCGTATTTCATTATGAATGTGATTAAGTACGGTCCAAATTAGGGTACCCAGGAAACTGCCTGGTTTCGAACGATTTTTCTGTATATGATGCCGTCCCTGACATTATATGTTTGAGCTACATATTCAGGAAAATAATTATTATTAATATACTTTAAGAAAAGGTCTCGTATATTACTGTCTCGATTTTGTTTCAATCCTGATGAAGTTTAACGTAACTTTCTTTGTGAGTGAACCTTTAATTCAAGAAGATAATTTCGCGAGATGCTGGTTACGTGTGTTTGTTCATTTTCACGTATTGTTTTTATTTGAACGATTTTGAAGAATCGCACTGCTTAAAAACTTTAAAATGCCGACGACTACTACTATCGTCTTCAGCTTGTAAGAGTGATTCGTGACTCGATCTCCGACGAACAATGGCTATAGAATATTCGATAACATGAAGTACTTACGTAATTTACTTTTTGCAAAAGTATCACTTCAGGTTCGGTAGAACTGACCTCTGTGTACAGCTCTGCCAATAGAGTCGGATTAAAAATAGTTAGCACCGATTCTGACGTGACAATCCACAGTAGGTATTATGTCGTTTCGTATTACTTCGTGTTTTTGAGCTCTTAGTGGATATAACTCTCTCCCACAATTCGTATTAATTTTAGAAAAACAGGTATTAAACTGTAAGTACACAAAATTACTTTCATGCTTCCATGCTGCGACAAACATTGTCGTTGTAAATTTTAATACAAAGCCTTTGCTCAAAAATATCCCGGACTATTACGAACTATTACCTAAATTAACTGGAATCTTTTAATTCACGACATACGTATTGATTTGAGTCGCGCAGCATATAACTGCACCGCTATTTAAATAACAAAGACTTTTACGCGTCGTACAGTTATCGATCAGAAAAGAGATTGATTGACTCACCAAACGACGACTTCAAGGTGGCCTTAGAAAGGCGGTGTTCTTAATGTTGAACTTCGTTGATCTACCACTGCTCTTCTTGACTGTAAAAAAATAGTCACTACGTACCCGGCGTGAGCGCATACATAGCTGGTCACATTGGTAGTTTCCTCCGTAGTAGTAAGCAATGGAGAACATGTATCTTACTTCAGGCCAATTTCTACACTTTTTCTCCTATATTGGGCTATATGATGACCGGTGGGTCATCCGTTAATCCATATTAGTGCCACTTATGAGTAAATCATTTCAATGAATGTGCTCGTTTTACATTCTTGTCCTTCGCCATCCAGACGTCGTTTATGTAGGTAGTATCCTCCGCAGATAATTCGAAATAGAACGAGTTCGACTCGTTGCGGTTCATGTGTGCAAATTACGGCAAATTCAACACAGCGCAAATATAAAATTATAATAGTCTCTTCAGTCATCATACGCCTTTGATTTCTTTTTGGACGATAATCCATAACAGCAGAGCGAAGTCCGTTGCTGTTTCCGTAGATTCAACGCGCAAACGTAGCATTTGGTCGAAGTAATTCACGAGTAAATTCACTCCTTCAAGGCGTTTACTTTGCACAATCACTTTACACCAATTATTGGCATCCAAACCTTGTTCCGCTGCTTGGAACTCAGGGAAGTAATGCTTTCATGCTACCCAAAAGTTTCTCAGCGGTTGTGGGTGAATTTTGGTTGGTTCACTTCGATTTACAATTTGTTCTATCCCACTTCTGATAAAGGCGCAGGATGCCCTCATCAGTAAACATAACTTCATACGGCGTGTGGGTTACAAAGTTAAATTTAAATATTTTAAAATTATAACGATTCGTCGTACACACGGTGCGCTTGCCGCCTAAAATTGAAAAGTCCTCTTCCAAAATGGCCGCCCCGCTACCATAAACACGACGCTTCGCTAGTGACGTCGAAAATCGTCACTTCTCGGTGTTACCATATTTGAGACGCGCCGACATATTTATTTCAAAAATGTCTTACATGAATGTTGTCACCTGTATTTGTTTGTAGTATAATTCACTATAGTATTATTTTTAATACTGGGATTTGAGTCTAAATATGTGTCATATAAAAGAACGAGTATCTGATTATTTAAAGGAATGGGTATGACTGATAAAATTTAGTGTAGAGGGCGCCGGTGGGATACCATTCACTTCTACCCGCCATCTCAAAAGAGTTTTAGAGGGGTTGGCGCTATAAATAGATGGAGATAAGCCGTTGAAGAGCATTCCTTTTTAAATTTTATATGAAAAAGATCTATCAGTTGTCGATATAAACTCTTACATTTATTTCATTGGTTTACTTTTACTCAATTGATAACATGAACAAATGTTTTATTTTACAAACCATCATTTTATAACTATTTATACGGCAAATGTTACATTTAAACAATGCATCGAATGATATTTTGTTATTTGTACACTTTTTGTTTCGTATACCATTCATTTAACAAATTTATCATTTACTAAAATCCAATTGTACAACGAATATTTTGAATGTAAGTATAAGCCCCAATTTCAAGTGTAAATCAAGATGAGAATGTCCAATAGTTCGGATATATATTTATATATAACTAGCGGCCCGTTCCGGCTTCGCTCGGACATAACCTAGACACTGTCTGCAGCGCCATCTGCCGGGCTTATTTGTGAATTTAAACCATCTTCGAATACACACACAAAAAAAAACATTCAAAGCGGTCCCGTCGTTTAGGAGTTCACTGTCAAATGATTAAATTACTAAAATAACTCTAAAAAAACAGGGGTTGGTGATAAAATGGTAAAAATTTAGAGTTGTATGTATTTTTTAACGCCACATTATAAAAAAATAAAAACAAAAAAAAAATTTTTAGTTTTGATTTAAAGGCGTGTTTTGATGGCGATTCTTTTATTTGTTCCGGGATACGGTTATACACGTCCGGAGCCATCACGTGCACCAGCTTGGATTCCTTCGCGAGTCGGCGCGGTGGCGCGCACAAGAGATGCGAGTGTCGCTCGGAGCGCAGCCGCGGGTACTCGTCCAGGTGATCCCAGGCGTACAGCGCCGCCTGCAGGATCACCAGACTCGGGACGGTCAGGATTCTCAGGTCGCGGAACAAGGGCAACGCCGACTCGTCCTCCGTCACTCTCGCTATTGCTCGTACAGCTCTCTTTTGCATCCTGAAGGCACGTTCCCAATCAGCCGATTGTCCCCAGAACTCTACGCCGTATTGCAAAAGAGAGTGCACCGATGTAAAATAGCAGCTTCGGACCATGTCGCGAGGTAACACCGCCGATAGACGCCAGAGTGCAAAGCTCGCACGCCCGACCTTTTGACAAAGCGTGTCAATATGGCTTACCCAAGTGAGCGTGCTGTCGATCCGAAAACCCAGGAAAGTCGTCATCAGTACCCGCTCAATTTTTTTATCCCCGATCCAAACGTCGAGCGGATCCTGTTTGTGTCCCGACAGGTCAAATTGCATAACGTGCGTTTTATTTATATTTAGCACCAAGCTTTCTTCCCCATGGGTTGTCAGTTCTGTGAGCAATGTGGCCTGCCCATTGCTACTTCAGCTTGCTTACTCTTTGAGCTATGTCGGCCACTTTCGTTCTTTTGCGAATATCCTCAATACGGATTCTGTCGCGCAAAGAGACTCTGATCATATCTCTCTCCGTAGCTCGCTGTGCGACTTTAAGCTTTGTTATGAAGCCCACAGTTAGGGATCACGTCTCAGTTCCATAATCCATCACATACAACACGCACTGATTAAAGACTTTCGTCTTTAGGCATTAGGGTATTTTGGACTCGAAGATGTGCCGAAGTTTCCCGAAAAGGTTAAGGTATTGTACTCGCTGTGAGAGTACACTGATAACTCTAGACTACGTTATACTTCCTACTATGTGTATATGGTTCTGATGTTCTCTAGCTTAATAGCTCGACTTTTATTTCAGGATTCATTGTACGCTTTTTAGCGTACCTAAGTTTAAAAAATGTAACCGAAACCAATACTGCGGATAGCAATTGCCTGGTTGTAGTCTGTGAGCCGGACACAGTTTTGGTTGCAGTCTATAGATCCCCATCATTTCATTGTCTGGAAGGATTTATTAACAGTCTGGGAGAGCTCCTGGAGTCTTTATCGGTTTATGGGACGATAATAGTTATAGGAGATATTAACATTAATATAATACCGGAAGTGAAAAACAAATTCAGAGAGATGTACTTGGACACAACGGCTTTTTATGGGTTATTACCAGCACATTACCTACCCACAAGAGGGGATAATTGTTTAGACCATGTACTCTTTAAGTCCAAAACCAATGATGCCACCGCACTCGTTCTTGAGGCAACAATAACCGATCATGCGCCAGTTCTATTCCACTTGAACTGCTCAGTGCTCTCTAGTAAATTATATAACCCAGTAAAAACTCGGCTAGACATACATGCAATAACATCTGACCTAACTAACACTGATTTTGCACCGTTACTAGCCTGTGACGGTGCCGAAGCGGCCACCAACTTGCTTATAAGTACTATCACAGGTGTCATTCAAAAGCATACAAAATTAATCAAGTCATCACGTACAACTTTTATGATAAAGCCCTGGATGACCCCTGGTGCACTTAGGTGCATAAGAAACCGTGACAAACTGCACAAGCGGACGAGGGATAGTCCAGATAATTTGGTACTCAAAGTCACATACAGACGATATCGTAATTTCTGCACTAGCTTATTGCGTAAGCTTAGATGCAACTACGAACGAAAGAGCTGGAAAAAGCCAAACGAGATCCCAAAGCTACATGGAAGATTGTAAAAAACCTAGCTAACTTACGTACTGGCCCCTCAACTGCAACTGACTTGCTGGGAATTGCAGATAATCATCAAGACTCCGTAAATCAGGTTAATAGTCATTTTGTGGCTGTCGGTAGGCGACTGGCGGAAAAAATTACTACTACATTTAAAGATGGTAATAAAGGTTTGTCATCATCACCACCATGTCTTTCAGCCAGTTTAAGCGGAGATTCTATGGTATTGCTTCCCACGGATTTCAAAGAGGTAGATACTCTTATTTTGGGTCTGCGTAGTGATTGTGCGACTGGATGGGACAATATTCCAGTAAAAGTACTGAAGTGCGCCCGACAATCTCTTGTTCCGCCGATTACGCACGTGTTCAACCTGTGTATGTCCACGGGTGTCTTTCCAAGTGGCTTTAAGACGGCAATAGTCCACCCCATTTTCAAGAGCGGTGCAAAATCAGAAATTAATAATTATAGGCCTATTTCTGTTCTATCCAATCTGTCTAAGTTGCTGGAAAAAATTCTGAACAAAAGACTTGTGAACTATCTGGAGGCTCGTAATCTGATAGCGGACAACCAGTACGGATTTCGTCGAGGGAAAAGTACCGAGGACGCAGTGCTCGAAATTACAAACTGTCTGGTCAGAAGTCTGGAATCTAGAGACAAGACTATTTGTATACTCCTAGATCTTTCTAAGGCTTTCGATACTGTATCCATCTCCCTCCTGTTGGCAAAGCTGGAAAACATGGGAATACGCGGCTTGGCTCACACAATTTTTACGGATTACTTGAGAAATAGAACACAGTTAGTTAAAATCGACAACATTCTTAGCTCTCAGCAAAAAATAACATGTGGCGTGCCGCAGGGTAGTGTGCTAGGGCCTACTTTCTTCACTTGCTATGTGAATAACATTTGCATGCTAAACATTCCAGACTGTAAAATTTTAATGTATGCCGACGATACCGCTCTGGTGGTCCGTGGGAGTACCTGGGAGGACGCACAAGATAATGCAGAAAAAGCCCTTGAGACGGTGATGTATAGCTTGTTAGAAAACATACTTACCTTGAACATAGATAAGACCTTGTACATCGCATTCGCACCAAGTTCAAATGTGCGGCCACAAATCGGATCTCTTAGGATTAGAGCTCACACTTGTGGTCAAAGGTGCGAAGACTGTAGTTGCCGGGAAGTAACACGTGCCTCACATGCCAAATACCTGGGAGTAACGATAGACGATACCCTAAGTTGGAGTTTCCATTTGCATAATTTAATCGCCCGTACTAGAAAGCTCATGTTTGTCTTTAAAAGGCTGAGAGCGGCGGCATCACTGGAACTTTTGAAGACGGTGTATTATGCTCTTGCACAATCGATATTGTCGTACTGTATTACGGCATGGGGAGGTACCTATACTACTAATATGCTCTCTCTGGAAAGGGCACAGAGAGCGGTCTTAAAAGTGATGATCGGCAAACCGCGTAGGTATTCTACTACACAGCTGTATACTGATTGTGCTGTTCTCACGGTCAGACAGCTTTACATAAAGCAGGTGCTGCTCCGGAGGCACGCAACACTCCCATATTATCCGTCTAGCAAACGCAGGAACTACACAGTGTGTCCTATAACTCGCACACGGACAGCCCTTGCCAACCGGCATTATGATGCGGTTAGTTCTCGATTATACAACCAAGTGAACAAATTGTTGAACATTTACAGCCTGAGTTCAATAAACTGCAGGGTTGTGTTAGAGAAATGGCTGATGAGTTTAACCTACAATGATACTGAAAAACTACTCACTATCACCTCATAACATGAACTCATACTCTAAAAAGAACATGCCATCTGTATCACACACACACCCTCACCCTCACATACACAAATACACCCTCACACACCTTCCCGCGCACACACACACCCTCTCTCTCACACACACACACGCACACGCACACACACATACATCCCTAGGATCCCTACACACGCATTCCTATTTAATTCTAATTTAGTTTCAGTTGTTGACACTACTCTGGTTCTGCCTTTATTTAGATTTAGATTGTAGTTTTTATTTTAATTTTGATTTTTATACTGATTTTAATTGTGATTTTGACTTTGATTTTTATTTTAACTTTAATATTAAGGTTTGACTTTAAATTTTAATGATGATATTTTATTTTGATTCTAATGTTCTAATATTTTTATTTTAATGTTAATTTTTATTTATTTTTTCCAATGTTGATTTTATTACAATGGTTACTTACAATAATATTTTTCAAATTATGTTCCTATTTACCTAATTCTAATTTAGATTCAGTTATTGACACTACTTTGGTTTTGGCCTTATTTAGATTTTGATTCTAGTTTGTTAAGTTTTTATTCTGATTTTAATACTAATTTTGATTGTGTTTTTGACTTTGATATTAATATTGAATTATAAATTTAATTTGTTTGTGTAATGTTTATATTATTATGTATGACTTTTGATTTCTATTTTATATTTTGATTTTAATCTGAACTCCCATTATTATAATTTTTCTCAGCTAGTTAGCGTAAGTTAATGATTAAATTTCTCATGTGTGTTTTTTCTTTAATGTATGTACGTAGATTGATGTAAGAACGAATAGAACTAATACCCAAAATGCAGGTGTGCTATAGGTACACCTAGTTTGGGAAATTAGAAATATAATTGTAGAATGTACAGATTTTATTGAAATAAACAATTTTTGATTTTTGGTTTTGATTTGATTTAATATGCATCATCTTTAGATTTTTCTGTTCCTGCGCTATCTGCGCTAATCCAAGTCTGGTGGTAGAGGACATTTGAGGTCTGCTACTGTAGATCCTTCTAAAAAGCACTTTTAAAGGTTTCTAATAAAATATGTGATATCATAAATAAACACATTTTTTTGCTTACATTGCAAACGCTGGCTGCACCCTACGACATTGATCAAAATAATGTAACGCAGTATTGTAACCCCTTAAAAATGTCTACAAATAATCCACAATCATGACCTCTAAATATGCGATGGTATATTTCTATCTCTTAGGGATAACACACAATTACCATTTTTATCAGCATTGCACCCGTGTAAGGCCGGGGCGTGTCGTTAGTAAATTATATAAAAAATATAATTTTGAGTGAATTTTGACTGGCAAGGAAGATATGCATCTGATATTAGACAACACGTCTGCGTAACAACGACATTAGTCTAATTCTAGTATAACAAATATAATTAATATAGTTATATTTTAAAAACCAAAAAACTGCCGGTTATAACTATAACGAGCTGCATCATTTCAACACAACAAATGTACAGATAAATTAAAAACATGATCCGATGTTTCAGATGGTCTTGGCCGTATTTCTTGCGGCTTTTGTTTCCCGTGTTACATCACAACTCCTCAACTCGCCTTGTCCATCGGTTCTGGAGTACGGTGAGCTACTGAGCGACAAATGGTTCGCCAAAGTCACGTTGCCGCCAGATCGGCAGCGATGGTCTACTATTGATATCGTGCTGGATCGAAAAGCACGAGACTTGGAGGTAAGATAAACATACACATCTTATCATCATTTTTTATTATCAAGCACATTTAAACACATCGTGATACGACGGCTCCAAAGGCAGATCCAGGGGGAGTCATGCGGACTCCCCCTGACTCCCCCTGGATGACTCCCTCAGTCCTAGGTGGACCACTAATTAAAACGCAAGCTTGCACTTGTGGCATGGTCTTTTGTAACTTGACCACTATGTGACACTCCCCCTCCCTTTGCGCCAAAGCTAAATCTACCCTTGGACGGCTCATCATGCATCTCTATCTTTTATTATCTTATACAAGCTAACATCGTTCAATGATTCACGATTTAGATACAGTTTCAGATACACTTAAGTTTATTGTACTACCATAAGGAGTCGGAAGATATTTTAACTATTTTGTATTTAAACTTGACGCCCATCTTTCTTGGTGTTAAGCACAGTCTAATTACCTTTAAAATAATGATTCACCCTCGGCTCGAAAACATCAAGCTTCGGAAAACCCCACCGAAATAATGCACTTCACATTCTAAATATTAGCTATCATCACAAAAGTGGAGTTAAACTTTCTCGTTACATTCTTTGAAATGTTAACCATGAAACGATGTCGCTTTTTCGAGGAACATAAGATAAAGATGACAATTTGTCTCTTTGAATTGAAAGAGCCGGTTTTCAGGGCGCGGTTGCCAACCGCGCCCGCAAGCGGGCGCGGCAGATTTGTATGTAAAATTGAATTCAAAACTCACGACGCGGCTTACGGCCGCGGCGGCTGCGGCAGCGGCAGCCGCGCGGCGCCCGCGTGGCTGCGTGCGGTTCTTGCGCAGTAGCTTTCCGCAGTAGAAACCGCGAAAACCTGCGGTCTCGTGACTATTAAAAGAAAACCGTCGCGCGGTTTGAACTTGGGCCGAAATATTAAAACTTGGTTTTTCCCGCCATGTTCGTGTACAACCGGTCTTACCTGGGTTCACCGTTTACGAATTTACGCAGAACGTATTTCCCGTTATTTTCCCGGGATAAATAGTAACCCGTGTGTTTTTTGAGACAATAGTCTAAATGTTTTCCAAATTTCAGCCCGATCTATTCGGCTACATACGTTACGACGTGATTGAGCAACAAACATCGAAACATTGACATGTGTAATATTAAGTAAGATAGTAGGACTAGCTGTGACCAGGGTTGTACCTACCGGCGGCTTAGCAGCTCTTCACGGTAATTTATTTAGGTATACATAATATGATTCAGATATTACATTATCATAAACTTTTAATGTTGAAACGTATCTATTTTGCATTTTTTTCGGAGAAAATCTATTATTATTTTCAAAAATTTGTTTACGTTTTTTTTTTTTAAATTCACTTTTCCAGTCTCTGTTAGGCCTGGTGACGACCCAAGACAATCTGGAGTTCCGAATCACAAACCTGGAATCCAATCAGAACTTTGGTGATTCCTTCAAGATTTTCGTGACATACGACGAGAGTGCGGGCAGCCCTCTGGTGCTTCAGATAAAACTAGACCAGCAGGAAATATGCGACGTCAGCTACAAACAGTAACGCCCCCTTACTATTTATTATTAACATAATTAAGTAGCTTAATAAATTTTCCCATTGCTGGAACTCCGAGTCTTCTTTCGCAAGGAGAAGTCGAGACCATTCATCACTTTGGCCCAGCTCTACTGGATTCGCGGATTACACATGACCTCGAAAGATAATGGGAATATGCCAGTTTCTTCACGATGTCTCCCTTGTTCGTGTACCCCCGACCAAGAGCGGGGTATTGTAAATTTGACGTCGATGTCTGTCTGTCTGTGTGTATGTACCACATACACAGTGTGTGTGTATGTGGTATCGTAGCTCTCAAACGCAAGACCTGATTTCAATGCAATCGTTTTCATTTGAAAACCAATTTCCTTGAAGTGGTTCTTAGCCATGTTTTATTATTATCGATTCAAGATGGCCGCCTCTACAAAATGGCGGATAAAATATTTATTTCATAACCTCCCTCAATATGAGTATCAAATGAAAAGGCTTGCTGAGTAGAATATTGTAACAAATTTCAAAAACAAAATACTCGGGAGTAAATCATAATTGCATGCTTGTGTGGTACAGCTATCAAATCTTCAAAGGGCCATAACCATTTCGTCTATATTTGTTAAATTGATGGAAACATATTTTTTTTGGGAAACTGATAAAATGCTTTGTCTCTTACAGGTGGTCTGCCGATCAATCCACTACCACCCCACCAGAAGACCAAAATTCTGAATCGGACACTGATGTGAGTTACCTTAATATTAATGTGGCATAACTTACAATCTAATCAATCAATCTAGCAGTGTGGTGGCTACCACACTGTTAGATTGAGGTATGAGGCTTGCTTATCTAGCGGCGACTCGCGTCTACAATTTTGGCAGGAAAACGGGTGTCAGGTTACCTAAGTGCGTTTATTTACGCTTCGGCATGTGAAGTGCTGCTTTACTTGTACCTGTTTTAAGCCCATTATTCTCAAGAGCGTTTCAAGACGCTTCTGGCGGTATCGTTTGTTTATAATAGTTGTGTTTGAAATGTATTATAAGATTTTTTTTACTTACAATTACTACTCACAATACAATTATAACGGATAAAATAAAAATGATAACGGATGTTTGGCCGCCATAGGAAATAGCGCCACTACTCCATTTCAGAAAAAACAAAAAAAAAACATTGAAAAGCCATAACTCAGCTCCGATATGACTTACAGCTAATCTGATTGCACAAATACCATTGTGGTAAGCTAGTGCTTCAAAAAAGTGACAACAGATCTTTGGCCGCTAACGGAAATGGCGTCACTAGTCTTTATAAAAATACCCAAGAAAAACTTTGAAAGGCCATAACTCAGCTCCGATATTTTTACAGCAAATCTGATTGCACAGATAGCATCAGGGTATTTTATTGTTACAAGAAAGTGATAACGGATATTTGACCGCTAAAAAAAACGACGCCACTTGTCCATACAAAAGTACCCAAACCCCTTTTGTTGGTTTTTGTCATTCGGTGTAATATAGTTGTATATGTATAGCCTCGTAACCTACGTTACATACCAGTAGCAAAATTTTGTACTAGCAGCATCCCGTGGTTTCACCCGCTTAGTTTCTGATCCTGCTAATTTCCTGGTATAAAAATTACGAGTATCTATCTATGTGTTCATTCAAGACCATTAGCTATAATCTAAATTACAACCAAATCTCTTAAGTGGTATTTGCGTAAAAAAGTAACATTTAATTCAACATGCTATTATCATTATTTCAGCAAATGCAAGGTGGTATGGTGAAGGTAAACCAGCGAGCATCGCTGTCTGCGGGTGATATTCTGGAAGGCCAGTGGCCGTTGCAGGCTGCGATCTATAAGATTCGGGTACGTTTAAGAAACTACAATAGATTTCTAGTTACACATTAATACCCCGACATACACTACCCCGTTGTACTCGGGTTTTTCATTTGCCCACTCCGCACTGTCAGTGTTCGGTTCGGTGACAAGGTCGGGTGTATTCCTCGTCAAATTGTTTCACGTGTGCAGTTCACATCAATATATCTTTTAGTCGTCCAAAAAAGAAAAAAATAAATCCCGACTACACAGACTTCATACATATTTATAGTAAAACAATTTAACCCCTACTTACGCGAACTCGACTTACACGACTATCTCTTTGTCCCAACTATCGCGTAAGGCCGAGTTATTACTGTATTTATATAACAAATAATTACAAAGATAAAAGAATACAGTATTCATTATTAATATTTTTAAATATATAGTTTACAATAAAGTTATTATACAGGGTTACTGGTAATCAGCCTGCTTCCGTTTAAGGGCATGTTCTGTATATTTAAACAAACAACCTTTGTTCTACAACTTTCGTTAAAACTCAATAGATAACCCAATAAAAAATTGTGTTTGTTGCTCATTTTTGTATTGTTTAGCGACTTTTTAGTGTTTATTAACTTTGGCACATCATTTTTTGCGCGTCAAAGAGCGTGCGCGCTCTTGTTACGAATTGTTACGAAGAGTTTGATGCTTTTAGACCGTGCAAATACATTTTTTATTTATTTTGTAAAATAAAAAAAATCAATTTTAAAAAAAATGTAGAACAAAAGTGGACGTATTGAATGTACCTAACATCAAAGGATGCAGGCTGATTACCAGTAACCCTGTATATAGTGCGTAGTGTCCGTTCCCGTTATTTATTTTCTGCCGGATAAAAAATGTGTTCTTTTATTCAATTCCAGGTACAGACTGATATATGTTCCAAATTTCAGGCCAATCCATTCAGACGTCACGACGTGATTGAGCAACAGACATCCAAACATTGACATTTATAATATTAGTAGGATTATAAACTAGTAGCGTACCGCGGTTTACCCGCACAGTTTCCGTTGTTATCCGTGGATAAAAAGTAGTTAGCTAACGTTTTCTTGTAGACCACAATCTGTATTCCAAATTGCAACTAGATCCATTAATATGTTACGACGTGATTGAGCAACAAACATTCAAGCATTGACATTTATAAAATTATTATATAGCAGCGCCCCGCGGTTTTACTCGCGTTGTTCCCGTTCGCTTTATTTTGCCGTGGTTAAAAGTAGCTTAGATGCTCTTCCAGACTATTCTAAAGACAAAAAAAAGAAATACTACTACTCGTAATGATCTAACTGTGTTCCGAATTTAAGGTAAATTCGTTCATATGTTACGATGTGATTGAGCAACAAGCATTCAAACATTAACATTTATAATATGAATAGCATACAAAAATATAATCAACATCAACAGCCCACTAAACGTTTCCACTGCTGGGACTCGGGGCCTTCTCTCGCAAGGAGAGAGTTAAGGCCGTAATCCACCACGCTGGCCCAGTGCGGGTTGGCGGATGACACATAACTTCGAAAGCTTCTAGGTACATGTCGGTTTCCTCACGAGGTTTTCCTTCACCGTTTTAAGTTAACGGGATTACGCACATGACTTCGAAAAGACAGTGGTGCGTGAAAATATAGTCATTACTGTTATATTCTGAATTATTTACATTACTGTGCTATTCTGGTTTGAAAGACAATGTTCCTACATCCAAAACATATACATAATTATAATGATAAATTAACATTGAGTAGTAATGTTACATGAAACTTTTCGAAATGAGACTACTCTTTCCAAAAATATATTGCTACAGTCTGTCGTCAATCCACACGAGTCGTTATCGATGGCTGGTTGTAGGATCAAGTAGCTATCAATTCCAGAGTCCTCCTAGAAAGTTTTTGAACATTTTCGTGTATGTCTCGCTTGCGTCTTTATTGGTTTTTAGCAGGGATGTTACGGAGCTTCGGCTCCGGCTCCTTTAAATCGAAACTTCCGATTATTATTACACCTTCGGTTCCGACTTCGGCTCCGAAACTTTTATATCGGAGGTTTTTATCGGAGGTAAGGTGTATAAATATTTGAGATAATTGTGGTGGAAAGTAAAAAGATATACAAAATCCTAGGCCCTTTAATCAATTGCCCTGCAATATTTATAAAAATCACGTGTTTGACAAAATAATGTTTTGTTTGCCCCAATCAAAATATATCTCTTGCATAAAATATCACTTTTGTTCCTGCCTAGGCCTCCGACTTCGGTTCCGACTCCGATAAAAACTCCGACTCCGACTTCGGTTTCGATAAGACGACCTCCGTTACATCCCTACTTTTTAGTAGTCATAGTATTTATTATTTATAACTATTTATAAATAATAACTTAAAAAAACAGTAGATATACGAAAAGTCTCTCGATATGGGCGAGGATTAATAATTCCATTAATTACAGAAAACTATGACTAACAATAATTTAACATAATATATATATTTTATGTCAGATACTAATATAAAATGCCAGAATAAAATAAATTAGTTATAAATAAATAATAAAATAATAATATAACATGTCACATAAAATAAATTAATAATAATAATCAGATATTGACATGTCAGATAAAAAAGTGGTACTAATAGTAACAATTTAGGAACAAATTCAGAATAACCAAATAAAAATAAGTCAAACTAAAGAGTCCGTCAGTATTTCATCGAACCTATACAATGCCTGTTCGATAAGCCAGTCTTTCAGTTTGCGCTTATATGCTCCTTTGGAGGGCGCATCGCGCACGTCATGTGGCAACCTGTTGTAGATGATTGGTGCTGTGGCGTGAACCAGCTATTAGATAGTTTAATTCCGGCCTGCGGCTATACAACTGTACGTGGGGACATGAGGACAGTAGGCTTAAATCGTTTGGCACCATACAAAGGTGCAATCTGGTTCCAGGGCGCAAACATCCAATACAACTGCAGCGGGACGCTGGTGTCCCATCGGCAGGTGATCACAGGTGCCCACTGCCTCACCGTCCCAAACAGCAAACCCATGAAAACGCTAGATGTGAAAGCAATTATGGTATACCTTGGCGCACGCAAACTAGCTTTGTTGGACGACGGCGTGCAGATTAAATTTGTAAGAAATTTCTTTATAATTAGTAAGGCCGAATCACTAAAAGCTTCTATTCTACGCCTAGCTTAATAAACTGCTATTTCCTACATGTTTTTTTTTGGGTATCGAACACAGTGCATGCGGGCTTCTGATATTCAATTAGTATACTGAGATTCGTTGCTTTTCTTAAGACGCATAATTTGTTTGTCCCGCCATTCTATAGAATAAAAGTCTGTGTGTACTAAGTAGTAGGTATTTAACATATCTTCTCTTTATTCCTCCTGCTCGTAAAAAGTCACATTTGTTGTAAAAGTAGTGACCGTATACACATTGTAAGAATTTACTGTTTGTACAATGTTTTTTTTTGTAACCTCAATGCCTAAAGACAAAAGTCTTCAATCAGTGCGTGTTGCCATTGATGGCTCATGGAACTGAGACGTGGTCCTTAACTGTGGACTTCATAACAAAGCTCAAAGTCACACAGCGAGGTATGGAGAGAGCTATGCTCGGCGTCTCTTTGCGCGTCAGAATCCGTAATGAAGATATTCGCAAAAGAACGAAAGTGGCCGACATAGCTCAAAGAGTAAGCAAGCTGAAGTGTCAATGGACAGGCCACATCGCTCGAAGAACTGACAACCGATGGGGAAGAAAAGTTCTCGAGTGGCAACCACGAACCGGAAGACGCAGTGTTGGACGGCCTCCCACTAGATGGACAGATGTCCTCACAATGGTCGCTGGAAACCGCTGGTTGCAGGTTGCGCGGGACCGTTCGTTGTGGAAATTTAGGGGGGGAGGCCTTTGTTCAGCAGTGGACATCTTGCGGCTGATGATGATGATGATTTTGTAAGTCGCTAAATTAAGTCATCATCATCATCATATCAGCCGAAGGACGTCCACTGCTGAACGAAGGCCTCCCCCAAGGATCCCCACAATGACCGGTCATGCGCCGCCCGCATCCAACGATTCCCGGCGACCTTCACCAGATCGTCGGTCCATCTTGTGGGAGGCCTGCCAACGCTGCGTCCGGTACGTGGTCGCCACTCAAAAACCTTCCTGCCCCAACGGCTGTCAGTTCTGCGAGCTATGTGCCCCGCCCATTGCCACTTAAGTTTGGCACCTCGGTGAGCTATGTCGGTTACTTTGGTTCTCTTGCGGATTTCCTCATTTCTGATTCTATCACGCAGGGAAACTCCGAGCATGGCTCTTTCAATTACCCTTTGGGTAACTTTGAGCTTTTTTACGAGACCCATAGTAAGCAACCATGTCTCTACTCCATATTTCATCACTGGCAACACCCACTGGTCAAAGACTTTCGTCTTGAGACACTGCGGTAGTTTGGATGAGAAGATATTAACGTAACTTTCCGAACGCTGCCCAACCAAGTTGGATTCGACTAGTGATCTCTTTCTCAAAGTTGGATCTACCCAACTGGATCGTTTATCCTAGGTAGACGTATTTGTCAACAACTTTGGGCGTAGAGCCTCCGTCTTTTAAAGAAGTGGGTATAACATGGTTGTTCAATATGATTTTTGTCTTGTCCATGTTCATTTTTAGACCCATTTTTTCGGAATTTGAATGAAGTAAAACTTCAAAATTATCTATTACTTTTTATTCAACACGCATTTCCCTACTAGGCAAATAACCATTTTCTCTCTTTTTGCTATGATCCGGGTACACATCTTTTGCCTATTCTACATTTTTTATATCCATGAAATTCGTCCACTCTTGTATTTCTTGTTTAATCTTCAAATGTAGTTATATTGCTTTCAGGTGGAAAAGATCATCACTCATCCAGAATATGATTCAGGGACCATGAAAAAGGACTTGGGACTATTGCAATTTCGAGAACCAGTGCAATACAGCAACTGGGTACAGCCCGCTTGCCTTTGGCCAAACCTAATTACTAATCTTGACAGAATAATTGAAAAAATCGGTACTGTAAGTGTGTTAATCTTAATATTAGACTACAGGCCTGTGTACAAAATTGATGGGTAATTTGAACCTAAAGAAGACCGATGGAGAAAGATAGAAGGCTACAAAATAATAAGATTCAGCACTATGCCGTCACTTGCAAGCTGTCCAACTGAGTGCAGTTGAAAAGGGGTGGGTGCAACCCTCGATCATTTCTCCTTGTTGCATGATTTTTGTACGGCATTGTGGAATAATGGATTAGAAGAGGTATAGAAACTGTATGAAACTAATGCCTTACATAATCAAATGACCAAATTTACTCTGTAAATCGTCGGAAAATCATAAATTTTTCCGACAAACTAAAAATTTGAAATTTATTATCTTTATAGTTTTAATACCTCTTCTAATCTATTACTCCGCAACGCCGTATAAAAATCATGCGACAAGGAGAAATGATCGAGGGTTGCAACCCACCCTCTTCAACTGCACTCAGTTAGACAGCTTGCAAGTGACGGCATAGTGCCGAATCTTATTACTTTATACCCTTCTATAATCCTACATACATAGGTCTCCTGGTGGTTCAGTTGACCAATAAATTTTGTTCACGGGCCTGTAGTCTATTATATATATTTAGTAATTACGTAAATTACGCGTCCTCGTCGTGTCTCCCGCGACGTCGTCACGATGTTTTTGCAAGATGGACTTCTAACATTCTTTACCGATTTTAATCAAATTTGCAAACCGTGTGCAGTTTGATCCTACTTGAAAGATGGAATGTTAATTATTTCGGTTAATGGTCTTTACATGAATATAAAACCGAAATAAACCGGAACGGACCGCAAGTACAATGTATAAGGGCTCCCGCACAAAACCACGAATTCGCGTCGCATCGGAGATATCTCCGAATTCGCGCATTCCTCCGATCTCACATCATTCTAGTCATAATAGTGTCACCACCATTTTAGTCAGTTCTGAGACAGAAGAAGAGAAAGACAATGACCGATTTAATTAGGTATTATTTTAGACATTTAGTAATAAATTAAATTTATGTAATTTTGGGATTTTGTAACTTGATTTGATTATTTTGATTTTATGACATGACTTTGTAAAGTTTTTTATTTTTTGTGTCTATATAGTTGAATGGTGATTTTAATATAAAGACCGAGTTGTTAAACTAATTTTGTGACTAGACTTTTATATTCAGCAATCTTTTTTATATTTTATAGTCATCAATCATTTAAGAATTGGAAAAATATTTGTATGCCTACCATATCAGACAAAACATGATGACAAGCTACTTTGAAATTTTGTGACCTATTTTATACCATGTATTATGTGTGTCTGTAATTTACACATGTTTTGAACACATAAATTGTATTTTATCTTCAAATGAAGACATGCTCATTTGCTCATTCTAAAACAATAAATAAATACCCTCTTCTATTCTTGACCTATAATACTTGCGAGTAAAATAGTTCCCATCTGCATTTGTAATTGTAATATGTGTATGAAACCAAAAAATTTCATTTTCGTATTTTTTTTTTTTTATTATTTAAAAATATACGAGCCAAAGTTGAGCGTGGATGTCAGGGTAACACCCAAAAGCTCTAGATGATCAGTAACCGGGAGTCTGTTGAAATTGACTCCTTTTTGCGGAGAACAGATATCTACTTTTTCATATCTACTTAACAATAACAGCAGTACAACAATCTTTTTGTGATCTATGTTACGCTTCCAAAAACACGTCCAACACGGCTGACTACCGTTGAAGGCATGGTTACCCTAATCAACGGTTTGCCGCACGAATTCGCATCGGAGCAATTCCTCCATGCCAAGATCCTCCGATGCGGCGTTGCATCGCAGTTTTGTGTAGGAGCGCTAAATTGAGAAGTCTTGTTGGCCTAGTTGACGAAGTCGTAGTAGTCGGATACGGAAAACATCCGCTTTTACATAGCCATACCGAACCCCGCCAGCACCTCTTGACTATTTTTAGAAGTACAGATCGCAAAATTTGTCACCACTAGTTGAAACAGTAAAGGAAAACCATAGACTTAGTACATGTAAACTTTTTAAGGAAAACATTACAAATGTTCGAATTAGGAAAACATTACCCTGGCGGGTTATGGCCTTGATTATCTTTCTGTGAGAGAAAGTCCCGAAATTCAACTATAAAAATACAAAGTGGGTTGTTTACGCTACCCATAATAGCCAACCGTACCTACTGAGCTCGATTGCTAGCTCGTTGTGTTCTTTTTTCATCCATTAAGTACTTTCCACATTCCCCGTGTCTTTTTGTTACAGTGTGGTAATCTACCCTAATTAAATAGTTCTTTTTAATCCTACTAATATTATAAATGTCACTGTATGGATGTTTGGATGTTTGTTGCTCAATCACGTCCTAACGTATGAACAGATCGGGCTGAAATTTGGATCACAGATAGATTATAGTTTGGAAGAACACATAGGCTACTTTTTATCCCGAAAAAAAAAACGGGAACAACGTGAACGGAAACTATGCAGATAACACCGCGGGGCGCTGCTAGTATTTACTATATTATAGAGAGTTAAGTAGTGTATGACTGTATGTCACCATCATAGGACATATTTTATATAACAAGCTGTAATTACTGATCAATATGCGCATTAAACCTTCGTTTAATGCACCGATTAACCAGTCCATATAATGATCTAGCTTTTTCTGATAGGGAATCCGCCAGAATTTCACAGTACCTACCCGTGACAACAGTGTTTATGTTGTATCGAGTCACGTAGTCGACTCAGCCTCGTTCCGGACACACTCTGCTATTACGTGACATACGTCTTCATCAGTGCAGTTAAGTGAGTCGACTTTGCCCATCAGGTGTAGAAATTTGTTGAGTGGAATGTGTCCGGCACGAAGTCTCATCGCAATCATATAGTTGTGCTGCACTAAATATTGTTGGACTTTTTACGGTGTTTAGTTTTTCAAGTTATCGCTTATTACTTTCGCAGTTCTGTTCTGTAGTACCTTTGTTTGTTGCCAGGTGGTAGGCTGGGATGACAGCGGTTCTGGTAACTTGCGGTTGTCTAAGATGAATATCGTCAGTCAATCGGGCCGCCTCTGGTCCAACCCTGACTTTGTTAAAGTGACCTCTAAATACACTTTTTGTGCTGGACTAGCAAATGGTGAGTTTAATACAGAAAATGCAATAGTAATTTAGGTCATAGTAGAAACAAAACAGCATAGCAGCACTTCTACCGCCTAACGAAAAACGCTTTGACGCTTTGATGCTTTGGCATTGCTGTCTCTTTTCTTCTCGCTTGAAATGAAAGAGACGGCAATGCCAAAGCATCAAAGCATCAAAGCGTTTTTCGTTAGGCGGTAGACCCCCAGTTGTATATCCGTTGCTACCACTACGGGAAGACCACAAAAATTATTTATCAAAGAGCTGAGCAAAATAGAATTTAGTTAATTTAATTTTTGTGTCTGCGTGTTTTTTATGTGTCACAAGTATGTATTTACAATAACATAATTATTATAATTATTAATCACCTATCTTCAGCCTTCTGACCTATCTGGCGGTTGGAGACGTAAGACCGTGGATTGGGCTGAATGGGGTATTATAGGAGGACGAATACAGGCTGATAATGCACCGCTACTTTGAAGCGCGTCACGAGAGCCAAATGTGGGTGAACTGACGCCCCCCGCGAGGCGGGCCCGCAAGAGCAGAGGCAAGTGGGTTAAGGTCGTTAGTGTGACTGCGAAAAGTGACCCCGCAACCCGGACTCCTAGCCCATACATATAGGACAAATCGTGACGGACCCACCATACCACTAGCCCTACCCCTGGTGGTAGGGTGGGTCCGAAACCATACCACCATAATGATGTGACAAAGTACTCATATTGTGATTTATCTAAGATGGTTATTTTTTCCGCAACTATTATTATCTATTTGTTGCAAAAATGTAAGTCTTGTGCAATTATTCAAGTTCAATGTTCCTTGCATTATATTTATTATATTGACTTACATTAAATGGGCCGATTTTGGCAATGAACGCAATTTTAAAAGTGTTCCCTAACGCGTGTGACTTTAGAAGCGCAATATTTGGAATAAAGCGCTCAAGTGCGAGTCGGACTCGCACATGAAGGCTTCCGTAGCAGCAAGTAACAAAATAGATAAGTTCTTGTAGTTCGTTGTAACTTTGATCGAAGTTTTAATTATAGTGTATTTATGACGTACTAAAAAGAAATTACTTACCGGATCAAGTTTAAACCAATTTTCGGTGGAAGTTTGCATGGTAATGTACTTACATCATATATTTCTTTTAATTTTGTCATTTTAGAAGTTGCACACATTTTACCACTTTGGAAGTATCTCTCGCGCAAAATATTCAGTATAGAAAAATATATATATTAGAAACCTCAACATCATTTTTGAAGACCTATCCATAAAGACCCACAAATACTTATGGATTTGATGAAAAAAAAATTGAGTTTCAGTTCTAAATAAGGGGCGGGGCACCCTCAAAATTTATTGTTTTCTTTTAGTATTTTTGTATAAAAATCATCTGAATGCGGTTCACAGAATACATCTACTTCCCAAGTTTCAACAGTATAGTCCTTTTGGTTTTGGAAAAAAGTGGCTACGACATACGGACGGACAGACGGACAAGCAAACAGACATGACGAATCTTTAAGGGTTCCGTTTTTACGTTTTACGGAACCCTAAAAAGGCGAAGTCCCTGAAGAATACGCAAAATAAACCTGAAAGAAGAATAGTAGCTCTCACTACCGCCTTACCACTACTACCTCTTGATGAGGTGTTACCAGGATTTCATTATATAAAATCGGAATGTCACAGTTTGAAACAAATGGAAAAGTTTATAAACTACATCGAAACTTTTTGGTTGAAAATACGTTCCCCCTGTAGTATTTAGCACAACCAACATATTAGAATCGTTTCATTAAAAAATAAATAAATTACTGAACAAGAAAACTGCTGAATGTATTACATAAGATTCATGAAACAAAGATACCTAAAAAACGGCGAATAAACCAAATTATTAACGACGATTTTATAATAGGCGTACAAATGCAGTTAGTCAACAAACAAATTACCATTGGTCATGAACACAGAAATCTAAATAATAAGGTTTATTATTTAAATTTCTGTGGTCATGAATTAGACGAATTGCGTAGGTACATTTTTACAGTTTGTTCTTTTAGTTTATTTGCTGTAAATAATAATAAGTCTAAACAAAACGTTTGTTTTAAAAATGTGCCACAACACTATTACTCACAGAAATCTAAATAATAAGGTAATAGAAATGGCATAACTCTCAAATTACTTGCAAAACGCTTGTCGCCACATTTCCCCTACCCCGCGATCACTACTACATGCGCGTAGTATTCAAATAGAGCTCCACTCACACACCAATAGCTGCACATTATCAACCTGGGGTCTGTGATTGCACCACACACATCCATAAACGCTTATCAGTGAACCTACTAATACATTGAAAAATTAACAATTTTTCACATATACGCTAGTGCTTGACAAAAATTAAAACATATCGATATTTCAAAGTACGGTCCAATTTTAACATTCGATAAAGGTTATTATTGATTTCATTAATTAGGTGTATTACACTACAACAAAGTCAATATGCCTACCTATAAAATAAGTGAGTCACATGGGGTATACTATTGTTTCGAAAACTGAACTATGTAATTCTGACACCACATGGGCTTAGGTATAGTTGAAAAACAAAGGTTGTTGTATATTTTGTACATCGAGCAATTCGATCTTCCGCGCAAGCACGGAAGGGAAGTAGCCTTTGCTAAAAATTATTGTTCAAATCTTTCTGTAATTTCTTGCGGGAGGGGAAAGTTGCACACTAGCGTAAAGCCGCACTATTACATACAAAACATACCTGTACCGATCCATTGCCGACCATACTCACACAGCCAAATCACTAACACATAAAAAATAAAGCACCATTCACAAATCTAGCCCCGCCTAGTGTATTCCACGCCACAGTATATTATCAAACTCCATGGTCCACGCGGACTTGTACTTTGACAGAGGGGAAACGCTGTGTATGCCTACTCCCTTCCGTGTTGCTCGCTGATTTTGTATGAAAACTAATAAAGTCTTAAAAATAAAAGCATACAATAGATAAATAAATACTGCCTCAGTTATCTTAATATTAATTTTGCACGGACGAACAATCGCGCGTTATAGCCAGTATGTATATACTTTTGTTAATAATTAATGAATTATGAAGTAATGTTTACCGCGAATTAAAAGATTGTACGTACGGGTGTAATGTTAATTGCGTACAATTTTTTTTATCGATTTATTATGTTACTTTATCGATAAAACTATGTAAAATTTAAAATAAAATTTTCATCGTTTATTTTTGGGAAAGTAAAATTGGACCGTCACAGCACTAACTCACAATCGCTGCCTGCGGTTGTACCATGGAAGATTAGAGGTTACGACGATATCTTTAATTTTACATTACATTGCTGTTTATGCTTGTACCACTTTAGATGTTAATTAATGTATGCAGCAATGGTATGCAAAATGACGATCACACCAAAAATTTATAACTATCATAGTGAATCATTGGGCTCCGTTTATTTTATTAAAAAATACAATTAAAATAAAATAAAATACCTATCAGTGAAATGTAATCTCATTATTGGTATAATTGCAAGTTGTGGAAGAACTTCCACAGTTGTTTATGCTGCATTACACAAGTTTTTAAAGATGATTCACGCCTGCCGGTTCGAACAAGACTAAACTACAATTCGAGCACTGGTGGCCTACAAGTCACCTGTGCGGCGACAATGTCACGCGGTCATGCGACTTCTAGTACCTTATTATTTAGATTTCTGTGCTATTACTTGATGTCATGATGGTGGTATGGTTTCGGACCCACCCTACCACCAGGGGTAGGGCTAGTGGTATGGTGGGTCCGTCACGGGACAAATTTGTGCGGGTTTTAGTCGGTAGAGGTAGAAAGTCTGTCAGTCCATGGTGTCGAGCCGTACACACCTGCCGTATTCCTTTATAGAGGACTGTGCAAAAAGGTATTTTTCCCACAAAAAATAAAAGGAATGTCAAATTATCCTCCAAAGAGTTCCCATATAGACAAGGAGGTGGGGTTCAGTCGCCGTAGCCTGGTCACCCACGGTGAAGTTAATAGAAATCCCGCGATGAGGATGTGCGTCTAGATTTCACTTCCGAGATACGTTTTTATTTTTGTTTTGGTTTTTGAGGCAACCTTTTCATTTATGTTTAGATACCAAGACGATCTCCTGCGTCGGTAGTTCAGGAAACGGCTTGATGATCCGTACCAACGGAAACGGATGGAACCTTCGCGGAGTGGTCTCTGTAGAGCCGAATGACGGAAGCGGTGGCAAAACTAAGTGTGACCGACGACACTTCATCGTGTTCACCGATATCGCTCAGTTTTTACCCTGGATCTAAAATAATATAGAACCGTATTAAAAAGCTATTTTAATTTTATGACAGGTCTACGTTCCACCTTTACTTGAGTGTGTCTCGAGTATCCTTTTCTAATATCCCGAAGTGATCTTAGTTGCTGTACATTACCGCCGAGAACGCTGCGGAACACATCCTGAGACTTTCAAAGCGCGAGGCCACTATCACAACTTTGACCTGAGACCGAATATTGAAGCTTTTATTATTAAGTACCTGGTTGACCGAGCTTTGCTCGGTATTTATTTGTGAAATTATATTTAGGCAGATAAAAATTACGTACTGATGAAATATCACTACATAGTATACAACAAAGTCGCTCCCGCTGTCCTTCTCTCCCCATAAAAATATTTAGATCTTTCAAACCACGCAACGGATTTGATGCATTTTTAATAGGCGCCCTAAGCTTACATAGATACATAAAAACGTTTACAAAAATGCCCGTTGTGGTATATATCTATCTTTAACAGCTAACAGCTTAATATTGCTTAAAGTCGCTTTGTAAATAAGGTAATAAATAATGACGAAGCGATTTAAACCAATATTCAATTGAGTACTTACCATAAATAGGTTCATTGTGCATTTCATATGGATCAATATAGGAGTTATGCACATCATGTAATTTAAATTAATGCTTTCGAGGATATTACAGATTTAGTATGCATTGCAATGGGACATTTTTCAAGCATTGCGCCCGTGCAAAGCCAGAGCGGGTCGCTAGTGAATTTTTTTAAATTTAATCTTGCCGGAATAATATTAAAAAAAATGGACAGGATATTTTTTTCAATAAAGCATCTTCGGGTCTTGCTTAACAGCGCCACCTAGGTATATAGGTATACTGTTGCTGTGTCAGTTATTTTGTATAGAAATATTAAGTTACAAGTATTGTAACTTACATTTATCAAGCACAGATTCGCTGCTGTATGGAGCACTGTTCGAACCTTTGGGATGGATCGGCTAAGTATCAGCTGGAGGCTTTAGAATCGATCGAGAGACGTGCCAAAAATTGGCAACGACACTCTTGTGCGAAAAAGACTTCAAATTCTTGAACATCGCCGAAAAGTTGCTAGCCTATCGGGTTTTTATCGGATACACTTCGGTGAGAGTGCAACTAATTTGCATGACCTTATCCCACATTGTCCTTTTTTCTATCGGAATGCTCGTAGCTTGATAAAACGACATAGTTTCATGGTTGATGTTATAACAACATCATCATCAACATCAACAGCCCACTAAATGTTCCCACTGCTGGGACTCGGGGCCTTCTCTCGCAAGGAGAGAGTTAAGGCCGTAATCCACCACGCTGGCCCAGTGCGGGTTGGCGGATGACACATGACTTCGAAAGATTCTAGGTACATGTCGGTTTCCTCACGATGTTTTCCTTCACCGTTTTAAGTTAGTGGCATTACGCACATGACTTCGAAAAGACAGTGGTGCGTGTCGGGTTTGAACCCGGGGTCTCCGGATCGGCAGCCGCCGTTCTCCCGACTAGACCACCGTAACTTCATATCACGATGTTATAAAGACACGAACAAAGAGATTTGACTCTACTTTTGTGATAAGAACGTCTAGGCGAATAAGTCTGGAATACGTTGCCTCAGTGGGTTTTTCCCGATGGCTACAACTTTTGTGTCTTCAAATCCAGTGTGAATCGTTTTTTTGAAGTGAAAACTTCTTTAGGCGCGCCTAGACAGATTTTTCGTGGGCTGTGTATTGAATTTATTCATCACGCTCGGGTATGATAAGAAAGCTTTGGGGTAAACTCGGGAATATGGCTATTGGCTATCTAGAAATACGTCAGCCAATGATAAATGCTGAAAGGGCGTGGACAGACCATCATGGCATGGCCATCTAGAAACGCATCAGCCAATGGGAAATGATGACGCATTTCTAGATGGTCATGCCATGATGGCGATAAAAATATCAAATTCTGAGTTATAAGTTTCACTTCTATCGGCAGTTCCTATGACTGCCAATTTTTTTTTTAATAAAACCTAGCTAGATCGATTTATCGCCCCCGAAACCATACTAATATTAGATACAACATTTCATCAAAATCGTTGAAGCCGTTTCCGAGATTCAGATTCTATGTACTAAATACATTTAGTTAAGCTTTAGGTTTCACGATTTTGTTCATATCCATTTTTGTAGTGGTAAAAGATAAAAGATAAAAGATAAAAGATAATTTATTTGTTCAAAACATTACGGTAGAAGTCATTTACGGCTAATGGCTACGGTAAGTTACTATGTATATTCTGGTATAGTCGGGAGAACGGCGTCTGCCGATCCGGAGACCTCGGGTTCAAACCCCACACGCACCGCTGTATTTTCGAAGTCATGTGCGTAATACCGCTAACTTAAAACGGTGAAGGAAAACATCGTGAGGAAACCGACATGTACCTAGAATCTTTCGAAGTCATGTGTCATCCGCCAACCCGCACTGGGCCAGCGTGGTGGATTATGGCCTTAACTCTCTCCTTGCGAGAGTAGGCCATCTATTGTTATGTCCAGCAGTCAGTTTGTGCAGGTAAATCCCCAATAGGATTTATTTTTCGTTTTTTTGTTAGAAAATACTTAGCTACAAATTAAATACGACGATATTAAGACGTTGATAAAGAGAGAGCCCTTATATAATAGTTTTTCTCAAAAAAAAAAGCACAAAATAGAGCCTGTCGACAGGATTCGAATCGGGGCCTCCTAATTTCGAAACGTTGTTCAGAGCGGCGAAATTTGTTATCGTATTCTAATGACGTTGTATGAGTTTTTCATTCCCTGAAAAAGCCCCTAAAATGACGTTATCTTTGAATAAAACCTAGGTAGATCGATTTATCGTCCCCAAAACTCCCTGCATACAAAATTTCATGAGAATCGTTCGAGCCGTTTCCGAGATTCAGATTCTATTTTTTTTTTTATAGCATAGAGTGACGAGACGAGCAGGTCATGTGCCTGATGGTAAGCAACATGCCTGCCACATAACAGCACAGTAACACGCAGCTATTGGAACATGATAAGTCCAAATCATTACCTAGCACTGCACTGCGCTCGTCACCCAGAGATCTAAGATATTATGTCTCTAAGCCCAGTAATTTCTCTGGAATCAATGCCCTTCAAACCGGAACACTGTAATGTTTGCACATTACTACTTGGCGGTATAATATTTGGCAAAGGTGTGGTACTTCGCCAGGCGGACTCTGCTAAGAGTCCTACCACTACTAAATTTCGCTCCTGGGACGCGCTGAAAATCTGTAACAGCGCGTCCTCACCTCGGGAGGAGAGTGGGACATCAGGCAGTGCCCGATGGCCCAGGCCCTCCAAGCGGAGACGGGATGCGAGCCCTAGTGGCTCGCCCGCGTGTGTGTTGAATCTTCCTAGGTTACTTATACCCTTCTATCTTTCGACTAGGGTCTACTGGTGGTTCAAATGACCCATCAATTTTGTACTTTAAATTTGAAAAATTTACGTTCTATGGCTATCAACATCACCCATAGAACGTAAATTTTTAAAAATGTTTGTTATTTTATGTACTTTCTAAAAAAACTACTGCACTTATGGACTCAATTTGTCAAAGATGATTATTATACGGTTTCCAGAGAGTGGCATAGAATTCCCTGGATTTTTACGTATGTCAAGATCTGGCTTTGAAATACTACTACAAAAGGTCGCATCATTAATTACCAATAATAGTTTAAAAAACAAAAAAACACGCTTTTAGCACGCACTAAAAATTACAAAAGCATTTCAAATAGCCTGTCCGCCATCTTGGACGTCCGCCATATTGAATTTAAGTCACGTGACTATTTTTTTCGTATTTCTGACAGCAAACCCTTTTTTTTGATACCCATATCATGGGGGTCGATTTCAAACAGCCAGTCCGCCTCCTTGGGGAGGGCGCCATATTGAATTTGGAATGACGTTTCCTAGCTAGTCATGTATTGTCATCAGAGTTGAGTTGAGCGTGCGTAAAATTTTATCCTAATCAAAGACCGGAAAGTGGGTCAAATTAAGATTCAGAGATTAAGAGATTAAATTAAGATTACAAGTGAAGCTATTAAAAACGTGTTAAAAAAGATACGAAATTCAGAAAATCTAGTAAAGTTATCCAATACTTAAGTATTTAACATTACTTTTGTAACGTTTGAAATTGATTGAATGAATCGTATAATTTATGGGGAACCTTACCTGAAATAAATGAATTTTGATTTGGAATTGACGTAGGTCAAGCGAATATTGTCGCGACAAATCCCTATGAATCGCGCCAGTTTACCAAGAGCTCTCAGATGCTACATCGTCTTGGCCAGAATACTTTGCGATGACACGACGTACCCGGCCACACTCATCGCGCCAACACGAATATTTGCCGTAGTCCGCTAATGAAGCCACACTATATCACTAATAGTTATAATTTAATTTATGGCTACGTCACTTCTTGTAAAATTTCTATCGTTTTGCGTTATTTAGGTTCGCGCTACATTTACATTCTCAAGTTTTGTTATTTTTCGTTGTAATTTAAGTGCAATAAAAAGTTTTATCTATCAATCTACAATTATATTTTAAGTTCGGGATTTTGAATTATTATTAGGGTGCACAAGTAAATACAGCTGGGTTGGGTGCGAGAAAGAAAAGAGAAGACCCAGACATAGTAAAAACCTTTCTACAACAAGACGAAAATTACAGTTACAAAGAGCACGCTATGAATTTAGAAATGCAAAGTGAGTGGTTAACCATAATAGGTGAGTTTTGTATCCCATTAGCTCTAAAGTGGCGCACCTTGCTATATGACTGGTCTCCTACCTTATTAAATAAAATTTTATCTAAATGCTTTTCAAATGACCCTCCCTGACCAGAGTAACTTGGTAAGGGGGGGAAAGCCTCTGAAAAATGTTGCTATACTTGTGGTGAGACGATATGTACAGCAAGGCACATATTGGTGGGATGCAAGGTGCTCCTTAATAGGGGTCATTACTCACAGCGCCATGACAGAGTACTTGAAATCATACTTGAAGCCATAAATAAGCCTTTCGGTAGCTAGAGCCCAAAAGGAATTGACGACGAACAAAAGACAAAGCTTTGTAAAAGAGGGCTCAACTTCAAACTCCATGAACAAGCCTCACTCAATCCTGGGTTCAGCACCTGATTGGACTATTTTAATGGACACGTATGAAAAGCCAGTTTTATAGTTAAAATCCCAGAGGATGTGGGTGTTTCTTCATCCAGACCGGACATTTTCCTTTTTTCTAGAGCTACGAAACGCATGGTCCTTGTAGAACTTACCGTACCGTGGGAAACTAATATACCTAAAGACCACGTGATGAAACAAAATAAGTATTACGACCTTCGTAACGATTAACAAAAAATGGCTATGTAGTTAATTTATACGCTGTAGAAGTAGGAGCGAGAGGTATACCAGCAAAATCTCGCTATAATCTGCTGAAAGACCTTGGCTTGTCCAGAAGTGCAGTAAGTTCTATACTAGAACGAGTATCTAAAGCTGCACTAGTAGGATCATATCGCATTTGGCTGGGCATTGAGAGAAATACAAGTAGTGAAGGTGAATGTTGACGTACGTCACAAAGGGGCCCCTTTTAAACCTACGCCCGAGTCACAAGTCTTGGGGTCTACTCGAAATTTCTCTCTCTGCTACACGATGGACCCGGCACCCGCACGGTGAATCCATGGAATGCTAAGAAGTTCGTCTCTCCTTTTTCAATAACGTTTTACCGTCACGTCGGAAGTTTTTCAAAATGTTTTATTTTGCGTTCTATTTTAAACGAGCATAGGTAAAAATTAAAATAAATAAATTACCTCCTAGTGACCTAATATCGTAACACCAGTTTAAAAACCTTCACTTACTAACTACAAACCCATCGCTGAAAACTGAATTAAAATCGGACTTTTAGTTTTGGTGAAAAATGGCAATATGTCTCGTCTCGTCTCGTCCCGTCTCCGTTCCATCTTAAAAATATAAAGTCCACACTTTTTCATAATCCAACACAATTCTATTGTAAATAATAAATAGTCTAGTCAACAGGAGCTTTTTAGTTCAAAACTTTTTCGTATCGTTTTCGGGCGTATTTTCATCCTTACAGCTGCGCATCGCAATCTAACCCAAGGCTTGACAACAGCTAACTTTAATGATACAATAATCCATTTGTCAACGCAGATACACTTATGCTACATTTAATTTCATTTAAATCTATTGAATGGTTACAGAGATACATATCTACGAGCTTTCTGACTAAAACTTTCACATTAATAAAATATTACTACTGTGATTGTATTGATATTTTGTAGTAGTGAAACGGGTTGTTCTCGTGTAGTGTAGTGTGTTGAGATACTAACACTGATCCAATGAAAATATCTAACATAAGTATACATATAATATTGCGCCAAGTTTCCTGTTTTGAGTTCTTCGAATAAAAAAAAAACATAGCTGTATTTTACATTTTACATATGAAGTTAGTCACGGCTCAGCCAACAAGGCAATAACACGCTGTTAATTATTGTAGGTTATTAAAATAAGGTTTTTGTTTGTTTTTGTCGTGTTGTGTTCAAAATGGTGAGTTCTATCAAAATATTGTTTCAACATGCATTAGTATAATTTTATTTAACTGTCGAACCAAATGTTTATGAAATTTGTTCGATATGCTTTGTTAAGTATTGTGAAGTTTTTAATACTTAATAGTATTGGTAGAATGGTAGTGTGTATATTAATAGGTACTATGTAAAGCAACAAATAAAATGTGAACTGAGAGTAGCGCTGCCTACTAAGTAGGTAAGTAGTAAGTAGGTCAATCATTGTAGTATTTATTTATAAGTTATAAAATAATAATTTAAATTACATTTTTTTAAATGTATAAATATTTGGCTTTATCGAGCAGAGCCGTTATTGACAGAACTAAATAACAATGAAAACTATACTAAGCTACATAATAACTAACTATTACATACACTAAGCACACCTGAATTTATCCAGACCCGGATATAAAATATTACATTATTTCCTAATAAATGTCTCACTCAGTCTCCCGCTGTTACCCATAGGACTTAGTTGAGTTTAGGGGATGATTGGCTCCTTAGATTGGTCTGTCTAATTGGAAAAAGCTTTAAAATAGTTGTCTGACGAACATTGTTGCTAATGAAGCATGAGAATCTAAGTGAAGTTAAATTATTATTTTGGAGTTGTTTAGCAAAACGGCTGACGGAAAGTGTCTGGGAGTATTGGGACCTTGTTTTTAAGGATTGCCTACCTACAACATACGTGAAAATCACTTATTAGAAAATACGCGAAGTAAGTAATGTTTGTATGTACCTTCATTACCCCATATCTCAAAATTGGCCGTCTAAGCAAGTTAGCGAGTAAGCATGTGTACTTAGTACTTACTAACTCTACTCAATCGTCCACATTTCGTTCATCAGAAAATAGGTGACGTCTGGGAGCTCTGGGATCTTACTCTATAACGATAATCAAGACGATCAAGCCTACTACTGGTAGGAATCGCGCCTAACATGAAGGCTGGTAATAACCATGCTATGTCCCAGGTTTTGTTTTCAAAGTGGTGACAGCTATAAAACTATTGTTTGAACATTCATTATTATTCACTACGTATCCCAATATTAACAAGTTTAATCTTTTAACAATCAGTAAAAGTCGAATCGAAATTTACGAAAATTATTAGTTCAAACAGAAGTTACTCAGTGCCAAACGGGCAGCCATAGTACACTCTCCTTGAAAAAGGCCGCCGGACGCGGCCGAAACTCGAGTTGAATTGACCGACCTTATTACACGTGAGTTACCCGTTTACCCAATAAATAAGTTATTCAAAACTCATACAAAGAGTACCTACTACGAGTAAATTGGAAATGTTTACAAACGGTAAAGGTATTGTTATTGTACTATTTGTTATAGTATACTGATAACACTAGACAGAGTACGTAACACTTCCTACTATGTGTGTATAGTTTGATATTCTCTAGCTTAGGTCGATTTTTATTTCAGGAATAATTGAACGCTTTTTAGCATACTTAGACAGTTTTAAGATAAGTATTTTAGTTGTTTAGATTTTTCTGTTCCTGCGCCATTTGCAATAATCCAAAGTCTGGTAGGTAGTAGAGAACATTTGAGGACTACTACTAACTATAGATCCTACTAAAAAAAATACTTCCACTTTAAGCCCACTTTTTAAGGTTTCTAAAATCATAAATCAACACATTTTTTTGTTTACACTGCAAACGCTGGCTGAACCCTACGACATGGATCAAAATAATGTAACGCAGTATTGTAACCCCTTAAAAATGTATACAAATAATCCAAAATCATGACCTCTGAGTATGCGATGGTATATGTCTATCTCTTAGGGATAACACACAATTACCATTTTTATCAGCGTTGCACCCGTGTAAGGCCGGGGCGGGTCGTTAGTAAATTATATAAATATAATTTTGAGTGAATTTTGAGTGGCAAGGAAGATATGCATCTGATATTAGACAACACGCCTGCCATTAACTGCACAGTGTCACGCAGCTTCCTACATAATATAATTATGAACTTGTGTGGTAATAATGTAAATATCGAATCGAAAATTATATATTCAGAGAAATCATACAAAATTTAATTTTAACACAGTTTAATTCTATACATATTGGGTAAACGGGTAACTCACGTGTAATATGATCGGTCAATCAGTGCCAAACGGGCAGCCATCGCGCGCGTACACTCTCCTTGGAAAAGACTGCCGGACGCGGCCGAAACTCGAGCCGGATTGACCGATCATATTACACGTGAGATACCCGTTTACCCAATAAATATGTGTAACTACGACGTTTAGTTTAGTTTAATTCTAGTATGACAAATTAATTATTATAATTATGTTTTAAAAACTAGCCGGTTATAACTATAACGAGCTGCATCATTCCAACACAACAAATGTACAGATAAATTAAAAACATTATCCGATGTTTCAGATGTTCTTGGCCGTATTTCTTGCGGCTTTGGTTTGCCGTGTTACATCACAACTCCTCAACTCGCCTTGTCCATCGGTTCTGGAGTACGGAGAGCTACTGAGTGACAAATGGTTCGCCAAAGTCACGTTCCCGCCAGATCGGCAGCGATGGTCCACCATTGACATCGTGCTGGATCGAAAAACACGAGACTTGGGGGTAAGTTAAACATGTAGTTATCTTATCTTGTAGGTTGATTGTCGAGTTGGTGGCATTATTTTTATTATCAAGCACATTTAAGCACATCGTGATACGACGGCTCCAAAGGCGGACCCAGGGGGAGTCATGGGGGTCACGCCCCTTGGGCTGGGTCCAGTACTTAGGTGGACCAGTAATTAAAACGCAAGCATGCACTTGTGGCACGGACTTTTGTAACTTGACCACTATGTGACACTCCCCCTCCCCTTGCTCCAAAGCTAAATCCACCCTTGGACGGCTCATCATGCACCTCTATCTTTTACTATCATACAAGCTAGCACCGTTCAATGATTCACGATTTGGCGATTTAGATACAGTTTCAGATACACTTAAGTTTATTGTGCTACTATAAGGAGTTGGAAAATATTTTAACTATTTTGTATTTAAACCTTACGCCCATCTTTCTTGGTGTTAAGCACAGCCTAATTACCTTTAAAATAATGATTCACCCTCGGCTCGAAAACATCAAGCTTGGGAAAACCCTACCGAAATAACGCACTTCACATTCTAAATATTAAGTATCGTCACAAAAGTGGAGTTAAACTTTCTCGTTACATTCATTGAAATGTTAAACATAAAACGATGTTGCTATTTCGAGGGATATAATATCGAAGATAAATATGACAATATGTCTTTGAATTGGGAATATTAAAACTTGGTTTTTCCCGCCATGTTCGTGTACAACCGGTCTTAGCTGGGTTCACCGTTTACGAATTTAAGCAGAACGTCATTGGTTTTTCTGTGACGCTTTCTCCTTCCTAATCTTGACCTCAGATCACATAAATTGATTTGAGTTATTTTTGAATGCTAACCTAATCATTATGCTTCTTATTACAAACAAGCAGTGCTCCTCGGTTTTACCCGCTTATTTCCGATATTTTCTCGGGATAAATAGTAGCCGGTGTGTTTTTAGGGTTCCGTAAAACGTAAAAACGGAACCCTTATAGATTCGTCATGTCTGTCTGTCTGTCTGTCTGTCTGTCTGTCTGTCTGTCTGTCCGTCCGTATGTCACAGCCACTTTTTGCCGAAACTATGAGAACTACAGTGTGGAAACTTGGTGAGTAGATGTATTCTGTGAACCGCATTAAGATTTTTACAAAATAAATTTAAAAAAATAAAAATTAGGGTTGCTCCTCATACTGAGAACTGAAACTCAAAAAAATTTTTTTCATCTATCCTACACGTGTGGGGTGTCTATCGATAGGTCTTCAAAAATGATGTTGAGGTTTCTAATATAGTTTTTGTCTACACTGAATAGTTTGCGCGAGAGACACTTCCAAAGTGGTAAAATTTGTGTCCCCCCCCCTCTAACTTCTTAAGTAAGAAAATGAAAAATCTAAAAAAAATATATGATGTACATTACCATGAAAACTACCAACGAAAATTTGTTTGAACTCGATCTGATGAGTAGTTTTTTTTTAGTACGTCATAAATACACTATTATTAAAACTTCGATCAAAGTTACAACGAACTACAAGAACTATGTGTACTATGTATATTATGTTACTTGCTGCAACGGAACCCTTCATGGGCGAGTCCAACTCGCACTTGGCTACTTTATTTGAGACTATAAGTGGTCTAAATGTTTTCCAAATTTCAGTCCGATCTATTCGGCTACTTACGTTGCGAAGTGACTGAGCAACAAACATCGAAACATGTATAGTATTAAGTAAGATTATTAAGTATAATATTAAGGACTAGCTGCGACCAGAGTTGTACCTACCAGCAGCCTAGCAGCTCTTCACGGTAATTTATTTAGGTATATATTTATGATTCAGAGATTACATTTTCATAAACTTGTAATATTATGTATAAACGGTTTTCGAAATATGAACATAAATAAAAAAAATAAAAATTGGCAGTCATAGGAACTGCCGATAGAAGTGAAAACTTATAACTGAGAATATGATAGCTTACCTTGGAAACTACACGGGTGTAACCGAAGGGCGTGGCCTCGCCATCATGGCATGGCCATCTAGAAATGCGTGAGCCAATAGGAAATGCTGACGCATTTCTAGATGGCCACGCCATGATGGCGAGGCCACGCCCTTTCAGCATTTTCCATTGGCTGACGCATTTCTAGATGCCCAATCGGCAAGGTCCCGAGTTTACCCGAAGATTTCTTATCATACCCGAGCGTGATGCTAGAATTCAATTTACTCCCCACGAAAAATTTGTCTAGGAGCGCCTAAAGAAGTTTTCACTTCAACAAAAATTTACTCTCTGATACCTCGATGACTTAAATGGCGTCTTATGAAATTTGGTCGAGTGTCTAAATTTAATTTTAAATTGAATGCTGGTTTTGTTATTTTTTCGGAGAAAATCTATTGTTATTTTTTTTTAAATTTTTTACGTTTTTTTTTATTTACTTTTCCAGACTCTGTTAGGCCTGGTGACGACCCAAGACAATCTGGAGTTCCGAATCACAAACCTGGAATCTAATGAGAACTTTAGTGATTCCTTCAAGATTTTCGTGTCATACGACGACAGTGCGGGCAGTCCTCTGGTGCTTCAGATAAAACTAGACCAGGAAGAAATATGCGACGTCAGCTACAAACAGTAACGCCCCCTCACTATTTATTATTAACATAATTAAGCAGCTTACTAAATGTTCCCACTGCTGGAACTCCAAGTCTTCTTTCGCAAGAAGTCAAGGCCATTCATCAATTTGGCCCAGCTCTACTGGGATCGCGGATTACGCATGACCTCGAAGGATAATGGGAAAATGCCGGTTTCCTTACGATGTCTCCCTTGTTTTTTACCCCCGATCAAAAAGAAGGGTATTGTAAGGTTGACGTCGATGTCTGTCTCTCTGTGTGTGTGTGTATGTGGCATAGTAGCTCTCAAACGGAAGACCTGATTGCAACGCAGTCGTTTTTATTTGAAAAACAGTTTCCTTGCAGTGGTTCTTAGCCATGTTTTCTTAATATCGATTCAAGATGGCCACCTCCACAAAATGGCGGATACAATATTTTTTCATAACCTTCCTCAGTATGAGTATCAAATGAAAAGGCTTGCGAAGTAGAATACTGTAACAAATTGCAAAAACAAATTTGTCTGCAGAATATCACAATCGCATGTTTGTGTGGTACCTATAGCTATCAAATCTTCAATGAGCCATAACCATTTCGTCTGCATTTGTTAAATTGATGGAAAAATATTTTATTCGAAAAACTGCTAAAATGCTTTGTCTCTTACAGGTGGTCTGCCAATCAATCCACTACCACCCCACCAGAAGACCAAAATTCTGAATCAGACAATGATGTGAGTTACCTTAATATTAATGACATTACTTTCAACTACGTATTATAATCAACTGCAAGCGACTAGGTCAAGGTAGAAGTGTAATTGAGGCATAGAAATTACTATGCAACACGTACTAGTAGATGAATCTTGCCTAGACTATGGAATAGTGGGTGGTGTGCAAAAACCAATACAGTAACAATCATAGTTTCAAAATAGTTTTGTTAGAAGCTGACAAGAGAAGAGAGATTGCGCTAAAAGTTTTGCTTATTTTTTGTCTAACAGTAATTTTTTAATCATACCTCAATCTTACAGTGTGGTCGCCACTTGTTTCTCTGGCGGCGACTAGCATTTACAATTTTGGCGGGAAAACGGGTGTCATCATCATCATCATCTGCAGCCTGCAGACTTCCAATGCTGGACATAGGCCTTCCCCAATGATTTCCACAATGATCGGTTTTGTCCCGCCTCCATCCACCGACTTCCCGCGACCGAGACAATATCATCGGTCCATCGTGTGGGGGCCGTCCTACACTGCGTTTGCCGTTTCGTGGTCGCCACTCGAGAACCTTTACTCCCCCAGTGGTTATCAGTTCTGCGAGCTATATGGCCTGCCCATTGCCACTTCAACTTGCTAACTTTAAGAGCTATGTCGGTGACCTTGGTTCTTCTGCGGACTTCCTCGTTTCGGATTTTGTCACGCAGAGAAACTCCGAGCATAGCTCTCTCCATTGCCCGTTGCGCAACTTTGAGCTTGCACATCATGTCAATAGTTAGCGACCACGTCTCAGTGCCATATGTCATCACTGGCAACACACACTGATTGTAACCTTTGGTCTTGAGGCTTTGTGGTATTTCTGAAGAGAAGATGTGTCACAATTTCCCGAACGCTGCCCATCCGAGTTGGATTCGTCGGCTGACATCCTTGTCGAAGTTCGACCTGCCTAATTGGATCATCTGACCCAGATAAACATAATGGTCAACAACTTCGATACTATCGTTCCCAACATGGACCGGTATGGGTGCAACATGGGCAAATGGGCATTGGACATGATTTTTGTCTTACCCATGTTAATTTTTAGCCCTACCTGTTGGGATACAGTATTGAGGTCTCTGAGCATTGAGCCAAGGTCATCTAGCGATTCAGCCATAATGACTATATCGTCGGCAAATCGAAGATGGGTGATGTATTCGCCATTAATGTTGATACCATATCCGTTCCAGTTCAAAAGCTTAAAGATATCCTCCAGTGCCGAGGTGTACAGTTTCGGAGAGATAACGTCTCCCTGTCTCACCCCTTTTTGCATTTGGATCGGATTTGTGCGTTGTTCCTGAAGACGGATAGACATGGTGGCTTTATCGTATAAACACTTCAACACTTCGATGTACCGGTCTGTAAACGGGTGTCAAGTTATTTAAATGCGTTTGTTTACGCTTCGGCATATGAAGTGCTGCCTTATTTGTACTGTTTTAAGCCCATTTTTCTCAAGAGCGTTTCAAGACGCTTCTGGCGGTATCGTTTGTTAATAATTGATGTGCTTGAATTGTAAAATAACAATTTTCACACTTGTGTCGGAGTTTTTTCGAGTTCTGAAGTGTTCTAGCGCTATAACATTTTGAATTATAAGGAAGACACAGTGGTTTAATATTTTAAATTAATTGTTTACGATATAAAAAACACGAAAAAATCAAAAAAAATGCATTCGTTAGCATAAATTGTTTTTTTTTAATTTTTCAATACTTACAATTCTTAATACTCGCAATACAATTATTATTACTTTCAACACAAAAATAAGTTTTAATTTTAATTTTACGATATTTCTGTGTAAACGAACTTTAAGTTTAACTTGGTGTATCTCAAAATAAAGAAAGGTTCACGCTGATGCCATTAAAATCAAATTTATGGATATAACTTCCCAAATTAAAGTACCAAAAAAGCCGTCTAAAACCCGACCGCTAAGTAAGCACTAGCAGTTTTGTACTAGCAGCACCCCGTGGTTTCACCCGCTTAGTTTCTGATCCTGCTAATTTCCTGGTATAAAAATTACGAGTATCTATCTATGTGTTCATTCAAGACCATTAGCTATGTTCTAAATTACAACCAAATCTCTTAGACACGGTTTTCACGAAGCAATTGCCAAACGCGCCCGCGCGCGGGCGCGGCAGGTTTGTATGTAAAATTGAATTCAAAACTCACGACGCGGTTTACGGCCGCGGCGGCTACGGCAGCCGCGCGGCGCCCGCGTGGCTGCCGCGGCGGCTACGGCAGCCGCGCGGCGCCCGCGTGGCTGCGCGCAGTTCTTGCGCAGTAGCTTTCTGCAGTAGAAACCGCGAAAACCTGCGGTCTCGTGAGTATTGAAACAAAACCGTCGACCGCCGCGGTGCCGCGCCCGCGCGCGGGCTCTGTTGGAAACCGCTCCGTGAAAATTGGGCCTTCGTCGTTTTTGCGTCAAAAAGTAACATTTAATTTAAAATGTTATTATCATTATTTCAGCAAGTACAATGTGGTATGGTGAAGGTAAACCAGCGAGCATCGCTGTCTGCGGGTGATATTCTGGAAGGCCAGTGGCCGTGGCAGGCTGCAATCTATAAGATTCGGGTACGTTTAAGAAACGACAAATAAATAAATATAAATATGAATATTGGTGGACAATTCACACACAGCACCATCTGACCCCAAACTAAGCAAAGCTTGTATGATGGCGGCCAGATAGCTGATATAATACTTATATAGTTTTAAATACATACTTATTATACATAGAAACACCCAGATACAGTGCAAACATTTGAATTCATCACACAAATATTTGCACTGGGTGGGAATTGAACCCACGACCCTCGGCTTCGCAGGCAGAGCTACTACCAACTAAGCCACGAGGCCAGTCTTAATAGATTTCTACATATACAGTATGCTCCGACTTACACTACCCCGTTGTACGCGAATTCGGAGACACGCGGTTTTAAATTTTTTTTTTTATAGCATAGAGTGACGAGACGAGCAGGTCATGTGCCTGATGGTAAGCAACATGCCTGCCACATAACAGCACAGTGACACGCAGCTATTGGAACATGATAGTCCAAATCATTACCTAGCACTTCACTGCGCTCGTCACCCAGAGATCTAAGATATTATGTCTCTAAGCCCTGTAATTTCTCTGGAATCATTGCCCTTCAAACCGGAACACAGTAATGTTTGCACATTACTGCTTGGCGGTAGAATATTTGGCAAAGGTGTGGTACTTCCCCAGGCGGACTCTGCTAAGAGTCCTACCACTACTGAGTTTCGCCCACTCCGCACTGTCAGTGTTCGGTTCGGTGACAAGGTCCAGTGTATTCTTCGTCGAATTATTTTACATGTGCAGGTCACATCGTATATCTTTAATTAGGTCGTCCAAAAAACAAAAAAAAAATACTGACTACACAAACTTTATACATATTTGAAGTAAAAAAAATTGAACCCCGACTTACGCTAATTCGATTTACACGACTATCGCTTGGTACCCACCTATCGCGTAAGTCCGAGTTATTACTGTATTTACTCTTTGTTTTTATTTTTTAAAATACAAAAATATCGTAATGCAGTAATAATTAATAACTATTTTCAAATAAACAGTTTACTTGCAGCGCCCCGCGGTTTTAGCCGCATAGTTTCCGTTCTCGTTATTTTTTTCGGAATAAAAAAATGTTTTCTTCCAGACTATTCAATGTTCCAGATACGGACCTATCTATGTTCAAAATTTCAGCCCGATCCAATTCAATTTATTTATACGAACCACTATTTCAAAAGAACACTAAACTTGGTAACGTCACTTACAATTAAATTAAAGATAATAAATTATCCTGTGTACATAATAGAATAATACCAAAAAACTATGTCAAATAAAAACTAAACAGCTGTAAAGGGGCCTTGTCAATTAGATGCAGCTGTAAAAAGGCTTTGTTATGACAAAATACAAATTATCCGAATAATTAATACATACAGTAGGTTGTATGTATACTTATAAAAAATTACATTAATTTCCAGTATTATTTAACCTTATTCATTAGTTCCAATTTTGACATTTTCCTGTTCCAAACATTACTATTCTTTATAAAATCATCTACAGTGTAATATGCTTTGCCCATTTGATTAAGTAGCTTTCTATTTCAGTTTCAACCCTAGATTAAATCCGTTCAGATGTCACGACATCCAAACATTATAATGGTAACCTTAAATTGACTAGTAGTTTTAATATCAAACTATTTGACATGAGACTAACTTTTTTCAAAAACAAATTGCTACGGAATATCGTCGAACCACAAGAGTCGTTATCGGTGGCTGCTTTTAGGATCAAGTAGCTATCAATGCCAGAGTTCTCCTAGAAAGTTTTTAAACGTGTTCGTTTAAGCCTCGCTTGCGTCTCTATTACGCCTTTTTAGTATAATTCAGGCCTGCAACTATACAACTTTACGAATTAGGACAGTTGGCTTAAATCGTTTGGTACCATACATAGGTACAATCTGGTTCCAGGGCGCAAACATCCAATACAACTGCGGCGGAACGCTGGTGTCTCATCGGCACGTGATCACGGGTGCCCACTGCCTCACCGTCCCAAGCAGCAAACCCACGACAACGCTAGATGTGAAAGCAATGATGGTATACCTTGGCGCACGCAATCTAGCTTCGTTGGACGACGGCGTGCAGATTAAATTCGTAAGAAATTTCTTTATAATTAGTAAGGCCGAATCACTATAAATTCTACACCTAGCATAGTAAACTGCTATGGCCTACATAATTTGTTTTGGGTATCGAACATAGTGCATGTGGACTTCTCATTCAATTAGTATACTGAGATTTGGTGCTTTTCATAAGACGCATATTTTGTTCGTCCTGCCATTCTGTAGAATAAAAGTACCAGGTCACTCAGACAGTTTTGCGAAAAAAAGTTTTTTGTGTAAGACACTGGCCACTTTGTAATTATTTTGAAAACTTCGATCATTTAAAATTAAAAATACCTCTGTTCGATTTTCAAATTTCCCTCCGTATTTTTTTGAGAGCCTATTCAAATTTTCTTATTGCATTAAAAAATAGATCTGCGTCGAGAACATTTTCATGCTATGATTTTTTACGATTTCAAATGTGGCTTAAAACCTGATGAGTCATTTGATCGACTTCGAATTGATTTTATGGATGAAGGACCTTCAAAAGCAACCAACTACCGCTGCTGGTATAGCGAGTTCAAACGAGGTCGTTTTACTTTTAAACAAAGGAGTGGTCGTCCTACGACGGCTGTCACCGAAGAATATGCGCTGGCAGTAAAAAAAAAACAAGAAAACAGACGCTTTACGTACGAAGAGATCCAGCATACTCTGCAGATTGATTCAGGAAGTATTCAGAAGATTTAATGCAGGCTCGTCACGGCGCGTGTACGACATTGTGACAGGTGACGAATCCTGGATTTATTAATACGATCCAGAAACAAAGCGTCAGTCGACAGTTTGGCTGTTTCAAAATGAACCAACCTAGCCTACGAAAGTGAAGCGATCGAGGAAGGGAAAATGTTGATCGCTAGTTTCTTTACTTTGACGGAGACCTAATTTCAATTCCACTTCGAGACCAAAGCAGCATCAACGCCGAATGATACAGCATAAAATGCCTGACAGACTTTTTTTCTGCAATGAGCAACAAGCGACCGAACACCGGGCTCCGCCGGGTCCTTCTTCACCACGACAACGCGCCCGCGCACTCTGCCATCAAAACGAGGGACTTCCTGAACTCCACATCGGTCAGAGTCTTGGGACACCCTCCTTACAGTCCTGATTTGGCTCCGTGTGACTTCTTTTTATTCCCTAAAATTAAAAATGAGCTCGAAGGGATACAGTTTTCACCACCGGAAGACGCGCTAGCAGCGTTTGAGGAGGCCGTGGAAGAGGTGTCTGCGGAGACGCCTGAAACTTTGTATAGAAGCTGGTGGAGAGTTCTTTGAAAAGATTTAGTAAAAATATTTTTTTCATAAAAGTTCGTTTTTTAGTTACTCAAAACTTTCTGAGTGTCCCACGTATGTGTGTACTAAGTAGTAGCTAGTAAACAATATCTTCTTTTTATTCCTCCTGCTCGTAAAAAGTCACCTTTGGTGTAAAAGTTGTGACCGTATGCAAATTGTAAGAAAATACTTTTTATTCAGCTCACATTTTTCAACTAGGCAAATAATAATTTCTACTACATGCTGTGATCCTGGTACACATCTTTTGCTTGTTCTACATTTTTTACATTTATGAAATTGGTTCTCATTCTTGTTTAATCTTCAAATCTAGCTATGTTTCTTTCAGGTGGAAAAGATCATCATTCATCCAGAATATGATTCAGGGACCATGAAAAAGGACTTGGGACTATTGCAATTTCGAGAACCAGTGCAATACAGCAACTGGGTACAGCCCGCGTGCCTTTGGCCAGACCTAATTACTGATCTTGGCAGAATCATTGGAAAAATTGGTACTGTAAGTGTGTTAATCTTAATATTAGACTACAGGCCCGTGTGCAAAATTGATGGGTCATTTGAACCTAAAGAAGACCATTGGAGAAAGATAGAAGGCTACAAAATAATAAGGTTCAGCACTATGCCGTCACTTGCAAGCTGTTCAACTGAGTTCAGTTTAAAAGGGGTGGTTGCAACCCTCGATCATTTCTCCTTGTCGCATGATTTTTGTACGGCTTTGCGGAATAATGGATTAGAAGAATTAAAAGATTAGGTATTGAAACTATAAAAATATCTCGTGGTGGTGCATTTGACCAATAATTTTGGTTCACGGGCCTGTAGTCTATATATTTAGTATTTACATAAACTACGCGTCCTCGTCGTGTCAATCGCGTCGTCGTCACGTTGTTTGTCCGAGATGGACTTCAAACATACTTTACCGATTTTAATCAAATTTGAAATCCGCCAGCACTTCTGACTATTTTTAGAAGTACAGATGGCAACATTTATCATCACTGGTTTAAACGGTAAAGGAAAACCATAAATTTAGTAAATTATGTAAAGTTTTTGAGGAAAACATTATAAATGTTCAAGAAACCGGCATGTTCCGCGAAAGACATATTTTGAGAACATTCATCATTCGCCAACTAGAACTTGGCCACCCTGGCGGGTTATGGTCTTTATTATCTTTTTGTTAGAGAAAGCCCCGAAGTTCAACAACAATATCTTTAATATTAAAAACTCGACTGTACTAGGTATCTAAGGACACTTAGGTGATAGAGACGAATCTACCGATATCTTAATTGTCAAAATCCATTCAGCCGTATGGAAGATCGGTGGGAATAAAAAAAATTACAAGAAGAACAACATACAAGATACGCGCGAAAAAATAGCCTTCTTTCAGTCGGGTAACAAGATATAGTGGGTTATTAACGCTACCCATCATAGCATATCAAACATAACCTGCTATTAAAACACGATACGAATACTGAGCTCGATTGCTAGCTTGTTGTGTACTTTTTCGTCCATTACTTTTCACATTACCCGTGTCTTGTTTCTATTTTTGTTAAAGTGTGGTACTCCTTAATAAAATGATTGTGCTGTACTAAATATTGTTGAATTTTTTTACATGGTATAGTTTTTCAAGTTATCGTTTATTGCTTTCACAGATCTGTTCTGTAGTAACTTTGTTTGTTACCAGGTGGTAGGCTGGGATGACATCGGCTCTGGTAACCTGCGGTTGTCTCAGATGAATATCGTCAGTCAATCGGACTGCCTCTGGTCCAACCCTGACTTTGTTAAAGTGACCTCTAAATACACTTTTTGTGCTGGACTAGCAAATGGTGAGTTTAATACAGAAAGTGCAATAGTCATTTATGTCATAGTAGAAACAAAACAGCATGACAGTTGTATATCCGTTGCTGTTTGGCGAAGGACAGAGTGAAGAGACCAATGACCACTACGGGAAGACCAAAAAAAATATTTATCAAAGAGCTGAGCAAAATAGAATTTAGTTAATTTAATTTTTGTGTCTGCGTGTTTTTATGTATCACAAGTATGCATTTTTTACAATAACATAAGTACTATAATTATTAATCACCTATCTTCAGCTGGCGGCGGTTGGAGGCGTAAGACCGTGGATTGGGCTGAATGGCGTATTATAGGAGGACGAATACAGGCTGATGATGCACTGCTACTTTGAAGCGCGTCTCGAGAGCCAAATGTGGGTGAACTGACTCCCCTGCGAGGCGGGCCCGCAAAAGCAGAGGCAAGTGGGTCAGGGTCGTTAGTATGAGGGCGAGAAGTGACCCCGCGACCCTGACTCCTAGGCCATACAAGAGAAATCTATGCGGGTGTTAGCCGGTAGAGATACAAAGTCTGTCTGTTCATGGAGTTGAGCCGGAGTTGAGTTGAGCCGCCTGCCGTATGCCTTTACGATGAACTGTGTATCTTCCCCATAAAGAAAAAAAGGAATGTCCAATTACATTCCAAAGAGTTCCCGTATAGACGAGGCTGTGGGCTCAGTAGCCGTGGACTGGTCACCCGCGGTGAATCTAAAAGAAATCTCGCGATGGGGCTGTCCGTCTAGATTTTTCACCTGTGTTTATATTATACAAAATTTTCATTTCTGTTTAGATACCAAGACGATCTCCTGCGTCGGTAGTTCAGGAAACGGCTTGATGATCCGTATCAACGGCGCATGGAACCTTCGCGGGCTGGTCTCTGTAGAGCTGAATGATGGAAGCGGTGGAAAAACTGAGTGCGACCGACGACAATACACCGTGTTCACCGATATCGCTCAGTTTTTGCCCTGGATTAAAAATAATATAGAACCGTATTAAATAGCTATTTTAATTTTATTACAGGTCTACGACGTCCCACCTTTACTTGAGTGTGTCTCGAGTATCCTTTCCTAATATCGTTTCATGGTTGATATTCCTATGACACGAACAATGAGGTTTGACTCTACATTTGTGATAAGAACGTCTAGGCTGTGGAATGAGCTACCAGAGTGGATTTTCCCCGATAGTTATAATCTTGGTGTCTTCAAGTCGAGAGTGAATCGGTTTTTTCTAGGTAAGCACGCTTCATCATAGCTAGGTAAGCCGCATCGTCGCTTAACATCATAGTACAGTCGGGGCAGACATAAAATTAGCCTGAAATAAATTAGCAAATATTGATCCTAGCGTAAAAATGACAAGAATGCAACTTGTGAGAAATTCGAATACGGTTATTTTTGCTCTTAAGTTGAAAATTAACGAGGTATTTCACAAAATCTTTAAAACAAGATGGCGGCGAACACTACCGGGATTAGTTCGACAATCGAGATTTATACTTCCAACCACCCTCTTCGACGTTTAAAAAAAAGAAATCGCTCCCCGGATTTTTTTCTATTTCAATGTCTGCCTCGACTGGAGTATCAGGCGAGATGGCGGTCAAGTGTGAACCTATTCAAGTTAAAAAAAAAATATCCCTAGTTGTTCTACATTACCGCCGAGAATGGTGTATAATACATACTGAGACTTTCAAAGCGCGAGGCCACAATGATAACTTTGGCCTGAGACCGAATATTGAAGCTTTTATTAGTTTTAATAGTAAAAAGTGTATCAAAATAGACAACAGGCTAGTGTAAAAAATATGGGTCATATGAACCACCAGTAGACCTATGTTAAAAGATAGGGTATAAAATAATAAGCTTCAGCACTATGCCGTCACTTGTAAGCTGTCCGTATTCCGCTTGTATTCCGCGACGCCGTACAAAAATCATGCGACAAGGAGAAAATATTATGGGTTGAAACCCTACTCTCTCTTCACCTGCACTCAGTTTGACAACTTACAAATGACGGCATAGTGTTGAATCTTCCTAGGTTATACCCTTCTATCTTTCGAAATAGGTCTACTGGTGGTTCAAATGACCCATCAATTTTGTACTCAACTTGGTATTTTGTATCAATTTTGCCTGTATTCTATAAACTATACACCTCGCCTGCCCATAACAGTACAATGTCAAGCAGCTATTTGAGATGAGCTCAAATCACTGCACAACGCTAGTCACCCGCAAGACTCATCATCATCATCAGCCGCAAGACATCCACTGCTGAACATAGGCCTCTCCCCTAGATTTCCACAACGAACGGTCCCGCGCAACCTGCAACCAGCGGTTTCCAGCGACCTTTGTTAGGTCATCTGTCCATCTAGTGGGAGGCCGTCCAACACTGCGTCTTCCGGTTCGTGGTCGCCACTCGAGAACCTTTCTTCCCCATCGGTTGTCAGTTCTGCGAGCAATGTGGTCTGCCCATTGCACTTCAGCTTGCTTACTCTTTGAGCTATGTCGGCCACTTTCGTTCTTTTGCGAATATCCTCATTACGGATTCTGTCGCGCAAAGAGACTCCGCTTCGAGCATAGCTCTCTCCATAGCTCGCTGTGTGACTTTGAGTTTTGTTATGAGGCCCACAGTTAAGGACCACTTCTCAGTTCCATAAGCCATCACTGGCAACACGCACTGGTTAAAGACTTTTGTCTTTAGGTATTGGGGTATTTTGGACTCAAAGATGTGTCGAAGTTTCTCGAACACTGCCCATCCGAGTTGGATCCTTCGCTGGACCTCTTTGTCGAAGCTGGATCTACCTAATTGGATCTTTTGACCCAGGTAGACGTATTCGTCAACAACTTCGAGTGTGGTATTCCCAACATTAACCGGTATAGGTGAGACATGAACATTTGACATGACCTTCGTCTTGTCCATATTCATCCTCAAACCTACCTGCTGGGATACTCTACAGAGGTCCCTGAGCATAACACCGAGGTCCTCCAGCGACTCCGCCACAATGACTATATCGTCGGCAAACCGAAGGTGAGTGATGCATTCGCCGTTGATATTGATGCCGTATCCGTTCCAGTCTAGTAGCTTGAAATCATCTTCCAGCGCGGCAGTGAACAGTTTCGGAGATATAACATCTCCCTGTCTCACGCCTTTCTGTAGATGGATGTGTTTTTTGCACTGGTCCTGTAATCGGACAGCCCGCAAGACTAACGCCAAACTATCCTGTTTTCTGCTATGCTTTGATTTGTGATGTCATCGGCACATTTGATAACGCCAATGAAAGCAGACAACTACATCTGCTTTCCGTTCCGCTGCATACGAAAAGAGATGTAGTTGTCTGCAGAAAGCAGGAAAGTTAATTAGTAAACCTGCCGGAGGTATAACGGGATGTAATTATGTGCCTCAAACCGAAACACAGTGATGTTTTTACATTACTACTTAGTGATAGAATAACGGGCAAAGGTGTGGTTCTTCCACAGGACTTCTGCAAAGAATCCTATCAATACAAGACTTCGTGGTACCTTCTACTGCTTATGATTGCGCTATTTCTTTATCTTTTCTTAAACTTTCAGAGTAAGCAATAACGACTACACTCTATTTAATTAAAGGTACACCCCTATTTAGAGTTAGCACTACTAATTTTTTATCAAACATTATTTTAATCAATAATGAAATGAAAACGTAAGTTATGGCTGGTCTAGTCGGGAGAACGGCGACTACCGATCCGGAGACCCGGGGTTCAAAACCACGCGCACCACTGTAATTTCGAAGTCATGTGCGTAATGCCGCTAACTTAAAAAAGAGAAGGAAAATTTCACCGGAAGAAACCTATCTGGGCCATCGTAGTGTATTATGGCCTTGAATCTCTTTTTGTGAGCGAACGCCCTGAGTCCCAGCAGTGGGAACATTTTGTGTTTATGCATTATGCAAGTTTGGTTAGTCTACTCGTATCTAAAGGTTTGATTAGCAGTTTAATTTTGACTACAATTATCACTCGAACAGTTACTAGCATAAATAGATGTTAAGTAGACTGTACTGATTAATAGGTCAAATCCTCCTAGTATTATAATTTGTCAAAGTTTGGATGATTTTTGCTCAATCACGTCGTAACGTATGAACGGATCGGACTGAAATTTGGAATACAGTTACATTATAGTAAGGAAAACACGTAGGTTCTTATTATTTTTCCATGATAAAAAGTGGTCTAGGCATGTGTTATTCCAGACTATAACTAACCGTGTTTCGAGTTCTGCTATTATGATGAGTTTGAGCAACAACCACCCAATCATCCAAAATTTGGCACCCAACTAATATTATCCTATTATAATCTATGGATACAAATATATATACATACATATTAGGGTGTCCCTTATATATGGCAAAAAAAAAATATTTTTGAATTTCGAAACTACTTTTTTTATAAATGCTAAAATGTACTTAAATATGAAATTTCATATTTGTAGCATGATTGCAACCCGACCGAGCTCTAAAGTTGAATAAAGTAGCCAAGTGCGAGTTGGACTCGCCCATGAAGGGTTACGTTGCAGCAAGTAACATAATATACATAGTACACATAGTTCTTGTAGTTCGTTGTAACTTTGGTCGAAGTTTTAATAATAGTGTATTTATGACGTACTAAAAAAACTACTTATCAGATCGAGTTCAAACTAATTTTCGTTGGTAGTTTTCATGGTAATGTACATCATATATTTTTTTTTTGTTTTTTCATTCTCTTACTTTGGAAGTTAGAAGGGGGGGGACACACATTTTACCACTTTGGAAGCGTCTCTCGCGCAAATTATTCAGTGTAGACAAAAATTATATTAGAAACCTCAACATCATTTTTGAAGACCTATCGATAGACACCCCACACGTGTAGGTTTGATGAAAAAAAAATTTTTGAGTTTCAGTTCTCAGTATGGGGGGCACCCCTATTTTTTTTTTTTTTTTAACTTTTATAAAAATCTTAATGCGGTTCACAGAATACATCTACTTACCAAGTTTCAACAGTGTAGTTCTCATAGTTTCGGCAAAAAGTGGCTGTGACATACGGACGGACAGACAGACAGACAGACAGACAGACAGACAGACATGACGAATCTATAAGGGTTCCGTTTTACGTTTTACGGAACCCTAATAAAAAATGGTGTTTTGGCCTGACATTTTCGTTTGATCCAAAACTAATTAAAATGCAACAAATAAAGTAAATATGAATTAGAATAAAATAAGATCAACATAAACTTTTATTTAAATACAAATTATAATTAAAAAAATATTTTAATTAATTAGAGTAACTTCTCTTTAGTGTAGTTTTTTTACAGTCTGGATACAGATTTCTATGTTCCTGAACGGAACGCAACAAAAACTGTTTTTTGCTCTTCTTCAGCTGTGATAAGTCCATTAAAATCTTGCATTAATTTAACAGCTCTTTCAGCAGTGTCATTTACGACCTTCAAACGACTTATTCATCTTCTAGCTTCCAAAAAAGTAGGATTGTCACCCCAAGAAGATATATCCTCCCGAAGAAAACTGTCGTCGATCTGCAGTCGAGATAGAAATTGTTTGCTTCTTTGAGTCACAAAATCATCCAGCGTCATATCTGACAGAAAGAAAAAACAGTTTAAAAAAGCAAAAACTAAGCCACGAAACTTTGAAAAAAGAAACAAGAAAATATTAAGCTTACTAAAGAAATTTTGCGTAATTTCTTACTTTGATGGGATATAGCGTTTGGTGGAATCTGAACTTTCATCTCTGTTTAAATTATTAATCATTTTTTTTTTGGTTTTGAAATCAACTTCTTCATCAAAGTGTGATAACATGACTGTTTCTTCACACAAATACCATAAATGATGAAGAAACTTGCTTATGGATGCTTTGGAACTTGTCGCGTCTACTTTTTCATATTCTTTTAGAGCTTTCAAACAGCATAAGTCTTGGTTAGGTGCTTTAATTGCCACTGTACATTCGAGCCAAGGTTTAGTATACAAGGTGGCGATAAATAAGCAAACATCTTGTAGAGCATTTTTGTCCTTTGCAGTAATTTTAAGTTGCGATTGAAGCAAACATATGTTTATAGAATAGATCGCTCTCGCCATCCATTGCGCTTGATGCAAAGGTCCAGGGGGCCTGAGTTTTAATTTATTCTCTGTATCTCCTCCTAAGAACACAACGCATAGCTCCGCCAATTCGCGGTAATCGTCTATAATAAAAGGTTTTTTCAGTTCCAGTTTAGGAGTTATGAAACTTTTCGTGCCTCTTTTAGGACTTTTTTCAGGGCAAGGAATCTGAGTACTAAGTCCAGAGTTCGAAATCCCTTCCGATCTGTTCCTCATCCGAATTCTCCAAACATTCCAAGCTATCTATCGAAGAAGTATATGCCACAGCCAATAACTCTCTTTGTTTTACCTTTCTTTCCTCTTCTTCCAATCGTCTTTGCCTAACTCTTTCTTCTTTCTCCGCCAATTTTTGTCAATTCTACCTAAACATCCCGGTCGACCTGCCTCTCCTTAAAAAATCTTTGTCTTCCTCTATCTTCATTCTGTCGAAGGCATCAGCATGTGCAATATCAAATAAGTTATCAAGGTATTTTACAAAAATATTTTTACGGTTCTTGAACGTCACCTGAGTTTTCTTACGGTTTTTTTGCAGCTCCCTCCAAACATGATATAAATCAACAAGTTTCTTCACGCAGTTAGGAAATGCCTTCGTAGGAATTCTGGACTTTTTCCTAAAATATAATGCACTCTCTTATAACAAGATTCGCACTTTCACTAACAGTCAGCTTGACTTCACGTATATTGTACGATAAAACGGTGAGAACTTGTCAATTAGATGGTAATTTTGCACCATTTATCTGGTGGCTTGGCAGTTCGATAAGGTAAATATTTTGTTTATCACTTCGTAATTCTACAGACATCTTCACACAATAAACAACAACGCACTAATAATGTTAGAAATCACGTATGAAATGACAATTGAAACTCGCAGTATTAGGTCGCAGCGCTGCACCCGCGCAACTTGTATAGTATGGCCAACTTAAAAACACAAGTCGGCACTAAATAAAGAGTGTTTTATTATTATTGTTCTTGTCGCATCATCATTTTACCAAGTACAAACGTCCAGTACCCTTTCCGCTGATGACTGATCATATGATCACTGCTGTAGAGTGTTTAACAGTCTGAACGATACAGCCAGAATGCAATTATTCTCCGCAACAACGACGCACAAACAAAGCCTTATTCTGCAAAATTTCGAATGTGCTTCCATCACCGAGGTCTGTGCTGTTAAAAATGAAAGAAATACTTGGAAATTCTGTACTAATTAGCTTCTTTCTATTATAAACAATATCTAACGCCTCAATCGTGATGAAATTGTGGTATTATACTGATTTACATAAAGTTACATCTAATTTGCGCCACTGTTTGAACCAATTCAACCGATTTGTTTTCAATGCTGCTGTTAAATTGGGCTCCTTGGTGACCAGCAGGCTTTCAAATCTAATTTATTCAACATTCTTAGAACAGTATGCTCATAAGCATTGACGTTAGCATCTTGGAGTTGCGATTGTACCAAAATTGTGGTAGCAAAACCGTTTCCCATACAAGTTTTTCTTTAAAATATTTGAAAAAAAAACTGTTTTGTGCCCCATTTTTCCTTCGATTCGGACTCGAATCATCCCCAGAATCAACTTTTTTCTTCATACGTCGTACGCGTCTAATAATTTGCCCAGGGACTGTAAGTGCGTTAGTTTACGCTTCGGCATTGATGAAGTGCCGCATTACTTGTACCTGTTTGAGCCCATTATTCTCAAGAGCGTTTCAAAACGCTTGTGGCGGTATCGTTTGTTTAAGTTAATGTGCTTGAAATGTAAACTAACAATTTTGACACTTGTGTCGGAATTTTTTCGAGTTCTCAAGTGTTCTAGAGCTATAACATTTTAAATTACACAGTAATTTTATATGTTGAAATAATGGTACATGCAATAACAAATACGAAATAAAGTAGCCAAGTGCGAGTTGGACTCGCCCATGAAGGGTTCCGTTGCAGCAAGTAACATAATATACATAGTACACATAGTTCTTGTAGTTCGTTGTAACTTTGGTCGAAGTTTTAATAATAGTGTATTTATGACGTACTAAAAAAAAACTACTTATCAGATCGAGTTCAAACTAATTTTCGTTGGTAGTTTTTATGGTAATGTACATCATATATTTTTTTTAGTTTTTTCATTCTCTTACTTTAGAAGTTAGAGGGGGGGGGGACACACATTTTACCACTTTGGAAGTGTCTCTCGCGCAAATTATTTAGTGTAGACGAAAATGATTTTAGAAACCTCAATATCATTTTTGAAGACCTATCGATAGACACCCCACACGTGTAGGTTTGATGAAAAAAAAATTGTTGAGTTTCAGTTCTCAGTATGGGGGGCACCCCTAATTTTTGTTTTTTTTTTAAACTTTTGTAAAAATCTTAATGCGGTTCACAGAATACATCTACTTACCACGTTTCAACAGCGTAGTTCTCATAGTTTCGGCAAAAAGTGGCTGTGACATACGGACGGACAGACAGACAGACAGACAGACAGACAGACAGACAGACAGACAGACATGACGAATCTATAAGGGTTCCGTTTTTACGTTTTACGGAACCCTAAAAACAAAAAAACTGCACTAGATAGCATAAATTCGTTTTTAGGGTTCCGTAAAACGTAAAAACGGAACCCTTATAGATTCGTCATGTCTGTCTGTCTGTCTGTCTGTCTGTCTGTCTGTCTGTCCGTCCGTATGTCACAGCCACTTTTTGCCGAAACTATGAGAACTACACTATTGAAACTTGGTAAGTAGATGTATTCTGTGAACCGCATTAAGATTTTAACAAAAAAATTAAAAAAAAAGAAAAATTAGGGTTGCCCCCCATACTGAGAACTGAAACTCAAAAATTTTTTTTTCATCAAACCTACACGTGTGGGGTGTCTATCGATAGGTCTTCCAAAATGATGTTGAGGTTTCTAAAATCATTTTCGTATACACTTAATAGTTTGCGCGAGACACACTTCCAAAGTGGTAAAATGTGTGTCCCCCCCCCTCTAACTTCTAAAGTAAGGGAATGAAAAATCTAAAAAAAATATATGATGTACATTACCATGTAAACTACCAACGAAAATTAGTTTGAACTCGATCTGATGGGTAGTTTTTTTTTAGTACGTCATAAATACACTATTAATGAAACTTCGATCAAAGTTACAACGAACTACAAGAACTATGTGTACTATGTATATTATGTTACTTGCTGCAACGGAACCCTTCATGGGCGAGTCCAACTCGCACTTGGCCACTTTATTTTTTTTAATACTTCTGAAGTATTTTCCTGCCAACATTTTTTTCTTGTTTTTTTTTTTAATTTTACGATTTTTTTATAAAAACAAACTTTAATTGTACCATGTTTTTTTATAGTTTAGAGTGACGAGACTAGCAGGACATATGCCTGATGGTAAGCAACACGCCTGTCACATAACAGCACAGTGATACCCAGCTATTGGAACATGAAAGTCCAGCACTGCACTGCGCTCGTCATCCAGAGATCTCAGATATTATGTCTCTAAGCCCTGTAATTTCTCTGGAAACATTGCCCTTCAAACCGGAACACAGTAATGTTTGCACATTATTAATTATTATAATGTTTATCTCAAAATAAAGACCGGTTCAAGCAGACGCCATCAAAACAAAATTAATGGATACACCTTCCTAAATAAAAATACCAAAAAAAAACCCGACCGCAAAGTTAATTCTGTAGATTTTCGCCATTCGGTGTAATATAGTTACCAAAGCGTTAGTTATCAAGCGGTTATATAGCTCTCGTTTCAAATGACCTATCAATTTTCAACATCAAAACGGGACACGGGCCTGTAGCCTAGTAGTTATGTGTGATATGACCCAACACTGACTTAATGAAAATATCTAATAGTCTGTATAGATATACATAATTATGTACGTCTCATCATCATAATTGAATCTTAAGCTAAGTTTCCTGTTTCGAGTTATTTGAATAAAAAAAACGTAGCGCTATTTATATTATATGGTGGCAGTCACGACTTAGCCAACAAGGCAATAACACGCTGTCAATTTGTAGTGATTAAAATAAGGTGTTTGTTTATATTTCTGTAGTGTTGCATTCAAAATGGTAAGTTTTGTCAAACTAAGGTTTTCAACATGCGTGATTAAATGGGTAACTCCACGATTACGAATTTTATTTAAGAGTGCGCCTAAAGCCAGGAAAAAATCAGATTTCACCCGCGCGACGTGTTTCTTAATGTGATGTACATAAAGTCGAGAACAGCATGACACAGTTTGGAGGAAAAATCAATATTTAATCAGGAGTCCATTTTTGACCAAGTTTTATTTAATTACTCAATAACTAAACATAAATTTAAGAAAGTGTTCGGCTACTTTACTAGAACGTACAAATAGAAATTTTATTACCAAAAAATAATGTGGGGTCATCGCTGATAATTTCGAGTACTCGAATTAAAACGGGGTTTTCGGTGTCATTTTTATTTTTTTATTGTAAAAAACTCTGATCTATTTTCAAAATTCTATTCGGTTATTGTGCTTCTTCTTCATTGTACCCACACGTCAATATTTGTTTTGTCATAGTTTTTAGTTTCTTAACTTCAGTGAGCGGCGTCGAAAATGTCCTTATTTCGTTTTCTGGCTTTAGGCGCCCCCTTAACAGTCTAACTATATATTATGAAAATCAGTTTGATGAAGGTATTTCATAGAATAAAATGGGTATGTCTGGTTTGGTCGTACTGAGTCTTTATTTAAGTTATGACCGCTCGAGTCGGGGAGTCAATGTTTGTCGACTGCCGACAAACATTGATATTTTTATTGTTAGTAGGATGAATTAATTGTATTAAAATGATCAATTGTTTAAGTTTCTGAGATATAGGTCAAAAATGTTTTTTAAAGATGGCGCTTGAAGCTCATCCTGAATCTGTCAACATTTTATGGTTTTATGCTCAGTAAGTGATCCTAAACCAAATAAAAAAAGAAATTTGAATCTAAAATGTGTTGTTTTTTTTATAAGTTTTTTTTTCTATAAAGAGTGACGAGACGAGCTGGACATGTGCCTGATGGTAAGCAACATGCCTGCCACATAACCACACAGTGACACGAAGCTATTGGAACATGAAGAGTCCAAATCATTACCTAGCACTGCACTGCGCTCGTCGCCCAGAAATCTAAGTAAAGTAACAATAACGTCATTGAGTAATATTAACAACATTACAGCCGTGTCATACTATTTTATACATGAGAATTATCTAAAATGATTATAAGTAGAGATGTCACGAATATTCGGCAACTATTTGGCAATCGGCCTATTCGGTATAGCCAGGGCCGGATTTAGGGGAGGGCAAACGGGGTATATGGCCCGGGGCCTCCACAACAGACACTCTGGAATCAAATTTCGACAGAAAACATTTTTTACGTTAACTTTAAACCATTTGTAGTCCGGGTTTTTGCTTGAGAAATCTTATTCTAGGGGGGGGGGTGTATTTTAACGTCCCCAACGAAGCTCCTCCCCGGGGCCTCCACACCTCTATATCCGGCCCTACTTTTTTTGTACAATGCGTAATATTTGGTGAGTCTCTCTCTCTCTCTCTCTCTCTCTCTGTGGTCGCTCCCTCATGACTGAGGATCGTGGTCATCGCTAAATGTAGATGTTCTACACCTAGGTTTTGTTATCTGCTTCCACCGAAGCCGACGTCTGCTTATCGCGTCTCTGACGACCGTGCAATATTTGGTTGATGAAGAACCTCTCACGTGATCGCTCCATCTCGTTGGGGATTTACCCCGGGCTCGCTTACTCTCCGTATTTCCTATTATGATCATCTTTTCAAAGCTGTCATCTCCCCTTTTCATTGCGTGTCCGAAATAGGACAAAATGCGCTACTGGCAGATCGTAGACAATAGGGTTTGGACTCGAAGCTGTGAAAGGACCGAAACATTGGTGCGTTTGGCTGTCCAGGGTATCCTCAACATCCGCCTCCAGCACCACATCTCGGATTCATCGATCCTTTGCGTTTTTTAGAATCGTATTGTCCATGTTTCCACAACGTACAGGAATATTGGGAACACTAGAGCGCGCACTAGCCGCGTTTAGGTGGTGACGATTATACCTCTTTTCTACCAGATGACATTCAGTCGAGTCATCGCGTCCTTACCAATATACGAAATCATTATAAAAGACACGTCATAATACCCGAGCTATACATATTTATAACCAAATTATATTTGAGTAAATAACATTATTTACTAGTGATAAGTTGCGATGACGATGAATAAAAAAAGTCTTTTAACTTTTATTGGTAGACCTTTGTTTTTCGACCCTTTTGATTGCAAATGAAACCAGCTTCGGAAAATAGCCTCTCAGTCCCAAGAAAACAAAAATAAACTTAAATAAATTTCAAAAGGTTTGGGTATAATCTTTCGTTTTCTGGCCACCATAGTTAGTAGTGGTAAGACTCTTGGCAGAGTCTGCCTGGGGAAGTACCACACCTTTGCCGGTTATTCTACCGCCAAGCAGTAATTGTGCAAACATTACTGTGTTCCAGTTTGCAGGGAAATGTTTCCAGAGAAATTACAGGGCTTAGAGATATAACATCTTAGATATCTGGGGGACGAGCGCAGTGCAGTGCTAGGTAATGATTTGGACTCTTCATGTTGCAATAGCTGCGTGTCACTGTGCTGTTATGTGGCACGCATGTTGCTTACCTTCAGGCTTATGTCCTGCTCGTTTCGTCACTCATTATATCAAAATAAAAAAAACCGTACGTAAAATAAATGTCAGCCTTCCAATCTAGGCGAATTGCTTTTTAATAAAAATTCAACAAATTTGTCAGAACATTATACTCCACGACCTCCACAATAACCATTTCGCAAATAATTTGTAGTAACTTCCTCAAAGCAATTCCAGAAACTGTCATATATTTCATTAGTCTTATCAATTTCATACAAATTAATATTTTCTTACGAAATGGAGAAGAATCGTCATCGGTACTACTAGACGTACAGACGTGACATCATAATATACGTTAAGTTAAAAAACTCTAAAAATGAATACAATATTTAATACATTTCTAAAAATTCACAAAATATTTAATAGCTATTGATCTGTGCGGTAAAATAACCATTAGACAGAAAATTATGTGCAGATAACCTGTACAAAGCATCGTAACCGGTTTAATTCTAGTAAACGCACAGCGAATTTTTATGTTTTTAGGGTTCCGTAAAACGTAAAAACGGTACCCTTATAGATTCGTCATGTCTGTCTGTCTGTCTGTCTGTCTGTCTGTCCGTCCGTATGTCACAGCCACTTTTTGCCGAAACTATGAGAACTACACTGTTGAAACTTGGTAAGTAGATGTACTCTGTGAACCGATTTTTACAAAAAAAAATAAAAAAAAGAAAAATTTGGGTTGCCCCCCATACTGAAAACTGAAACTCAAAAATTTTTTTTCATCAAACCTACACGTGTGGGGTGTCTATCGATAGGTCTTCAAAAATGATGTTGATGTTTCTAAAATCATTTTCGTCTACACTGAATAATTTGCGCGAGACACACTTCCAAAGTGGTAATATGTGTGCCCCCCCCCCCATCTAACTTCTAAAGTAAGAGAGTGAAAAATCTAAAAAAAATATGTGATGTACATTACCATGTAAACTACCAACGAAAATTGGTTTGAACTCCATCTGTTGAGTAGTTGTTTTTAGTACGTCATAAATACACTATTATTGAAACTTCGATCAAAGTTACAACGAACCACAAGAACTATGTTTGTGTACTATGTATATTATGTTACTTGCTGCAACGGAACCCTTCATGGGCGAGTCCAACTCGCACTTGGCCGCTTTATTTTATAATCCAAAAACCTGATGTTAACAAAAATCAAATTAACGAATTTGTTATCGTATTGGTCATCTACTTGGACTGATATAGTAGTAGTGTAGTGGTAGGACTCTCAGCAGAGTCTGCCTGGGGAAGTACCACACCTTTGCCAGTTATTCTACCGCCAAGCAGTAATGTGCAAACTTTACTGTGTTCCGGTTTAAAGGGCAATGTTTCCAGAGAAATTACATGGCTTAGAGATATAATATCTTAGATCTCTGGGTGACGAGCGCAGTGCAGTGCTAGGTACTTAATGATTTGGATTCTTCGTGGTTCAATAGCTGCGTGTCACTGTGTTGTTATGTGGCAGGCATGTTGCTTACCAGTAGGCACATGACCTGCACGTCTCGTCACTCTTTATTAAAAAGTACCTGGGTGACCGAGCTTTGCTCGGTTTAAATACGAAATATACTTAGATACCTACAAATAAAAGATTCTAAGAAATAGATTTTCTTAAAAAAAAGAATTGAAAAAATAAGAGAACCCGTCTGGATTCGAACCCGGAGCTACTAATTCGTGATTCTATGAGCGCCCGACTTCCGTCTGAGCTAATTATGCTGCCGCGTCACGCGGCGAAATTTACCTTCGCATTCTAATGTCTAATGTGACAGTTTATCATTGTCTAAAAACGCGCATAATATGCGTTTTTTTTTAATGAAACCTAGTTAGATCGATTTATCGTCCCCAAAATCCCCTGCATACATAATTTCATGAAAATCCGTCGAGCCGTTTCCGAGATTCAGATTCTATATATATATACATATTTATATAGGTACCAGAATTGCTCGTTTAAAGGTATAAGATAAGATAAAAACATAAAACCTATCCAGTTAAAATTGTGACTATCATCATCAAACACATTGAATTATATTCTCATTTTAAATTAAATTAACCGCTGTTTCAGAGGATCTTGGCTGTATTTCTTGCGGCTTTTGTTTCTCGTGCAACATCACAAATCCTCGAGTCGCCATGTCCATCGGTTCTGCGGTACGGTGATATCCTGAGTGACAGGTGGTTCGCCAGCGTAACGTTCCCGCCTTATCAGCAACGCTGGTCCACGGTTGATATCGTATTCGATAGGCAACCAGGATTCTTAGGGGTAAGTTAAAGAGATAATAAGAGAGAGCTAAGAGGTAGAGATTATTTTTGCTTTTGTTTTAGTTGTGTTAATAAGATTCGAGAGTATTTCGCTTCAGACTGCAACTGTCGATTTGAATGCATTTTTTGATCGCTTACTTGATTTCGATGGCTTTCATGGAACATTTTTGTTCAATCAACACGGGTTTTTTTGCTAACTGAAATGTTTATGGTTATTTAATTTTGTTATTTTCCTACAGTCTTGGCGAGGCCAGATAACGACCCAAGACAACCTGGAGTTTCGAATTACAAATACGGAATCCGATGGGGGCCAAGCTGATTCCATCCAGATCTTCGTGACGTATGACAATAGTACGGGCAGCCCTCAGGTGCTTCAAATAAGACTTGACCAGCAGGAAATCATTTGCGACATCAACAGCAAACAGTAACGCACTATTTATTATTATTTTACCATAATCATCAGATCAAGTTTAACCCAGCCTTCTTTTGGGAAAGCCAAACAGTATTGCTAATTTTCTCTGGAAACATTGTGACAACTTTTTGTCTGTAACGAAAGTTAAAACTAAGTTGACCCAAGTGAAGGATAAAATTCCTGAACTGTACAATTTTAGTTGCCAATTTTATGGGGAGCCCACAAAATTTACTTTTTAAAACAATCATATTCTATCTTGCTTTGGCTGTCAACAGGGTGATCCCTTTGGCCCTGCGACCTTCGCCTTGGCCATTCACCCTATCATTCAACATCTCCAGTCCAAACTAAACGTTACTTGGACAACGGAACTTTGGGGGGCGATGTGAATACTGTTCTAACTAATTTACTAAAACTCAGAGACGATTTTCGTCTGATTGGTTTGGAACTAAAGGCTCCCACACAAAACTTCAATGCGATGCGATGCGGCGCCACATCGGAGCAATTCGCCATCGCAAGTTCCTCCGATGCGGCGTCCCATCGCATCGCATTGAAGTTTTGTGTGGGAGCCCTTAATTTTTCAAAATTCGAACTCTTAATTTACGACACAAATATCCAGATAAAGATATAATAAATAATACGTAAATTTAATGATCTGGCCCCCAACATCAAATCAGTTGACAAATGTTCCCGGCGCCTCCTGGGTTCACCGATATTAGATGAGTCGTTACCACTTTTTGTCGAGGAAAAAATTTAAAATTTCACGAGAGCCTCCGATAGGCTACTTAAAGTTAACGCCCATATGGCGTTTACAATTATTCGGCAATGTCTCTTTGTTCCGAAATTTATGTACGCTTTACGATGTAGTCCACTGTGGAAACATGGTGAGCTCCTTTGGAGCTTAGACAATGTCGCAAAGGAATCTCTAATATCGGTGTTAAATGTGGACTTGAGTGGGCGGGCGTGTTCACACGCCTCACTACCCATAAGGTTGGGAGGCTTAGGGCTCCGCCAAATTTCAAGAGCCATTTAACCGGCATTCTTGTCCTCAGTTCATAGTACTCAAAATCTAATAGAGAAAAATCTCGCACCCGCATTAGGCCATTCGGGTGTAGTAGTAGTAGCTAATTTGTGCGAGGCTAAGAATGCTTGAAGACTGGCTTGTACAAACAACGATTTCCCCAGATGTCTGTCATCACAGACAGTCGCACCTCATCTTCAAAAGCCTTTCCGAGCGCTTGGTCGACGCGACACGTGACCAAAATGCTGCGTTTATTTTGCACAACGCATAAGCATTGCCATTCAGCGTGGTAATGCCGCCAGCATGCTGGGTACGCTTCCGATTGATAGTGGGCTTGAACATCTTGACTATCTGTAGACCTTCATTGGTCTATGGATAATTCAGGTGTGCTTAGTGTAAGTAGTTAGGTATGTAGCGTAGTGTAGTTCTATTGTATTTTAGTTGTGTTAATAAACGCTCTGCCCACTTTAACAAAAAAAAATAGGAATCAAACCCGTATGATATTTATCTAACACACGCTTACACTCAGCTATCGAATTTCTGGAAACAAATTTATTGGAAACTTGCTAAAATGCTATGTCCCTTTCAGGTTTGCCAATCAACCTCCCGCAAGCGCACTAGAAGGGCAAAGCTATGACCAACAGGTGAGTTTCTAAAATAACTACATTTTAAATACAACTACATCAACTTTTAATTAGCCGGTGACGGGGCGTTGTTCTCGAGGTGAGCCCAGGAACGGGCAAGGCAAAGAGAATGTAATACCCCGTTTACATGATTCCAGTCCAGCGACCGAATCCAGCGCTGGATTGCTTACTGGAATAATGGAGACTGGCACTGGAATGCATCAATCCAGTGCCAGTGCATTCCAGTGCCAATGCATTCCAGTGCCGGTTTACAATCCAGTGCCGGTTTGCAATCCAGCGCTGGATTCGGTCGCTGGACTGGAATAATGTAGGACAAGGTGCGGCCGGTTCGTGGAAGAAAGAGTATTTCCACCGTTTGCGGCAAAGGAACCTCGTGGAGGTTTTGGTAGAGGTGTCACTCTGGTGTCAAGTCTGACGTAACACGACTGTCCATTTTAAAGTGCTATCAGGGTGTTTTGGCTCATGACTAAAATGGGGAACTAACGCTGCCACCAACCACAAAAGATTGAAAATACCCAATTTCTAAATTCCCCAAAAATTTAAAGCAAAATCAATTCCCAATTTCCTACAAATTCTCCTCATAACTAAAAACGAAATATAATATTATGTGTTGAAGTGAAAAGTTCTGTTGGCGCACCACACAGAGATTTTTCGTGAGCTGTGAATGAAGCTCAAAAAAATTACAGAAGAATATAGAAGAACAGACGGGAATTTCCATGAACCTTTTATAATTCCATTTTGCTCCGGGAGTGAAGAATGGAGCCACGAGGATGATTCTCTATGTGAAGATGATGAGGACTTTTATAATTTTCAACCTCGCGAAAAAATTCATGGTGAAGATAATTACAGCGAAAAGATTTGAAGAATTGTTTCTGTTTTTAGCGTTTATTTATATTTATTTTTGTGCAATTATTGTAGTTCCAAATATTTTGTCGCAATAGAGTTTATTTATACTCCCCCAAACCAAAGGAGATTTTGTTGTCGGGTAACCCTGATCGACACCCACGCTCCCCTGACAACGTCATCCAAAATCCAAAAAAGCATTGTACAATTATAGGTCAAATGAAAGGCCAAATGGTATAAATTTCTTCGCCATTTCCTTCACGTAAAAAAGGCAAAAACTTGTCAAATTTACAAGGTCTATAAAATGCTAAGAAAAAGGAATGTGTTAGGAAATTTTGATGTTTCTGGAGTGGATGATGATGGAGATGGAGTGGGAATAAATGCGATAAAGTCTAAGGATAAAATTTATTAAGCTTACGTTAATTTCTATGCTTATTAAAAATGATGTTAGCATTAAAAATTGATTTAAGTGATTTATGCTGCGTATTTTTTCCTCTTAGCTAGCACAATGTGGTGCGGTGAAGATCGACCGACATCTATCACCGCATGTAGTCAAAACTTTGGAAGGCCAGTGGCCGTGGCAGACTGCGATCTACAAGAATCGGGTAAGTTTACGAAGCTCTACAATAGATATATACACTTCATTAATCACAAAAAATATTGTAAGTAGTAATATATTTACGATTTCTATGTTCCTGTTTGTACGACGATATTTTCACTACTATTCTAATTTAATAAAAATATTTCTTATGCCTGAGGTTTCAACGTTTTTATTTCTGTCACCCTGTAGTATTAACGGAGCATTAGCTAGCCAGTTCAATAAATGTTGTAAAAAACGATACGGCTGAATACCGTTTAGTCTGCTAGTTAAACGATCCCAATCAGTAAAGAGGCTAGGTTGTTTATTGGGCGGCTAGTTGGCTGAGAGGGTATCCGTTCTTTTGAAAAACTTTTTTTCACAAATCTACACCACTGAGAACCAACGTTCGACAAACTCACGGGTCGTCAAATGGTTAATACACAAAAAAATATTTAACAAATTGGTTATATCTCAAAGTGTTTATTTGACAAACTTTCATTCTATAACGTATTATTTGACCATCGATTCTTTTAATATTTTAGTTAACTAACAAATGTTTAAAAACAAAACCAACACTTGACACATTTTTATTTTTCAAAGTGTTCTTGACAAACAATTTAATTTATATTTCAATTACTTAACAACTTAAAAATAAAAACACTTCATTTAACACATTTTTTTTTAATTCATTGGACCGGTCAGGTGTCTTAGGACCCAGAGCACCCCGACTCCACCTAGTCTTGTCGCTTCTACCCCTTGAGTGTATATAAAAAGTGCGGGAGCCAGAAGCACAAGGGAAGTCCGTAGTGGAGCGCAGGCCGAGTATGGAGAAGCGACACTCAGGGCTGACCGCAGAGCTTCTGGCGGGAGCCCACCCGGAGTCAAATGTCAGTGATAGATCCTAATCGAACCGGTTAGGTCAAAAGTCTGTGACAGGACCTATTCAGAACGGTTAACTCACATGGACAATTTATTGGGTGCTTTTAAGATTATGTATTTAACATCAAAACGGAAGATATTAATTTTCTCGAAAATTACAGGTTTCCTTACTTCTATCTTTTTGCATCCCTTCCCCCCGCTGCCGCAAGGTACTAAAGCATTACCCATAATAACGAATCTTGGAAAAGACGATGACGAAATTATTGATGATGTTACTTTATAATAGGAATACTCATCTAGATAGATTTTGGTTCCACCTCTAATCAACCTAAATAATACAAAAATTATGCTCGTCGCTCATTATACCTGGAATACAATAGAACGCTATACACGAACGATTCGCGATAACTTGTCAGTGCAATAATGGTTCAAGAAAATATTTTTGTTGGTAGTTTCATAAAATTAATTTAACGATATTGTATATAAATATATATCCGCATTATTGGACATTCTCATCTTGATTTACTCTTGAAATTGGGACTTATACTTTCAAAATGTTTGTTGTAAAATTGCATTTTGGTAAATATTAAATTTGTAAAATGAAACAAAAACATGAATGTACAAATAACAAAATATCATCCAATGCATTGTCTAAATGTAACGTTTGCCGTATAAATAGTTATAAAATGATGGTATGTAAAATAAAACATTTGTTCATGTAAGACATATTTTTTGAAATAAATTTCAAACAAAAAATTGTTTTTAAAATGAAACATTTTTATATTGTGAAGTTTTTGCAATGAATATTATACGATTAGTTGGTTTTAAAGTGATGTTTTGTCAAAAAATGTTTGTGAAACATTAGTGAACCGGCTGAGAGAGCTATACTATAATGATTGCTACATTCTGTCCCCAGGGCGACACCATCAAATACAACTGCGGCGGGACGCTGGTGTCCCATCGTCACGTGATCTCGGTTGGCCACTGCGTCACCGTCCCGGCGGCTGTCCCCACCGAAACGCAAGATGTTAAAATATTTATGGTTTTCGTGGGCGCGTACAATCTAGCCGCTTCGTTGGACGGCGTGCAGATTAAATTCGTAAGAATTATTCTTTTTTTAAACAGTGCCACAATGGGGTCGTTCATGAATTACATAGGCTATAGGGGGACGAGGAGGTTTGTGTGTTGACTATTTTCGATGACATGGGGGGTACGGCTATATGGTGCTTACGTCAGCAATAGTTATTAATTTTTTTACACAGATGGCACATATTATCTAGACTTGAAAACGGAACGCATTTTCGGAGGAATGGGTAGCACCAATGTTTACGTAAGTATTGGATGGTAAGTAATAGTTTTGCTTACTTTTGATGACAAGGGGGGAGGGGGGGTCAATAGTTGCAATAAATCTGCTTACGTAATACTTGAACGGCCCCAATGAACAAATTAAAATACTATTAAAAAATGGGCTAGTGCGAGTCGGACTCCCGCGCAAACTGTTCATCAGTAGGTACCTACTATAATTATTATAAATATCAATGTTTTGATGTTTATGCTTTTGGATTGTTGACGAATTTTCGGAGAACGTCAGAACGGACCGGGTTGAAATTCGAAACATAGATTGAAGTCTGGAATAGCACACAGGCTACTCTTTATCACGTTTAAATAGCTCGGAAGTCATACTACATAACCCCACTGAATTTGGGCTCGTTTGATTTGTGTTGATGAATACTTTGATGCTATATGGTCACCAGGGCCTGATTATAAAGCTATATATTTAAATTAAATATTTATTTTGTAATAATAATTTGTTTGTTAATATAATTATTTAGTCATTGGTACCTAAGATTGTTTTTAAAACAACCCTAATTATTTAAATAAGTTGGTTTCAGTTACAAACATTGAGTTAAATTATTTTTTTAGGTGGAAAAGATCATCATTCATCCAGAATATTATTCAAAAACCCTGAAGAACGACTTGGCAATATTGCAATTTCGAGAACCGGTGCAATACAGCAGTTGGATACAGCCCGCGTGTCTGTGGCCAGACCTGATTTCTGATCTTGACAGAATCGTTGGAAAAAGCGGAACTGTAAGTGTGGTTACTAGAAAATATAAAATAAAAAGCCTTGATAAGGAATGCCGTGATGGCCAGGTATGAGAACATGTGAATTTACGTAATCGTAAGTTCAAACCACTATTGTACGTACTGTTTTAAGTATTTGTGCAGATAAAAAGTTAGCCATCATCACTGGTTTTAACGATGAAAGAATACTTTGCCAATTAGTACTTGTCGACCATAGTGGCGTTGACTACCTTATATCCATTTAAGAGAGAGCGCTAATTCCTAGCAATAGAAATTTGTATTGCATATATGAATGTATTGTACTACTGGCCCCTGAGCTGTATTGCTAGCTTGTTTTGTCCTATTTTCGCCTACTGCTTTCAATTTTTCATCTCGGCGCAGGATGTCTTACTTCGTATTTGTTTATGCAAGATCTTCAATCCAGAACTCATCTACACCAACTAAAATGTTTTACTAAATATTGTTGGATTTTTTGTGGTTTCAGTTTTCAAACTTTCTCTTCGATAGGTCTGTAGTAAGTAGGTACCATTGTTTGTTGGCAGGTGGCAAGCTGGGATTTTGTCAGTTCTAACAATCTGCGGCTATATCAGTTGACTATTGTTAGTCAAACGGACTGTCTCCGGGCTAACCCTGACTTTTCTAGACTGACTTCTAAATACACTTTATGTGCTGAAATAACAAAAGGTGAGTTTAATTTTGCTGTATTGGCAATAGACATTAATTAACATAGAAACCATATAACATCATTCAGTTTACCGCAGAAAATTTGCGCATCATACTTCTACATATACAAAAAAAAGTGGCCAAGTTTGAGTTGGACTTGCCCATAAAGAGTTCCGTTGCAGCAAGTAACATAATATACATAGTACACATAGTTCTTGTAGTTCGTTGTAACTTTGATCGAAGTTTTAATAATAGTGTAATTTAATAGATCGGGTTCAAACCAATTTTCGTTGGTAGTTTGCATGGTAATGTACATCATATATTTTTTTCAGTTTTTTATTCTCTTACTTTAGAAGTTAGAGTGGGGGGACACACATTTTACCACTTTGGAAGTGTCTCTCGCGCAAATTATTCAGTGTAGACAAAAATTATATTAGAAACCTCAACATAATTTTTAAAGTCCTATCGATAGACACCTCACACGTATAGGTTTGATGAGTATGGGGGGCAACCCTAGTTATCTTTTTTTAATTTTTTTTTGTAAAAATCTTAATGCGGTTCACAGAATACATCTACTTACCAAGTTTCAACAATGTAGTTCTCATAGTTTCGGCAAAAAGTGTCTGTGACATACGGACGGACAGACAGACAGACATGACGAATCTATAAGGGTTCCGTTTTTACGTTTTACGGAACCCTAAAAATGAATGTTTGTCTTTTATAGAATCGTAAACTATGCATTCGATCACGTGATAATCTTGGCAAAGTTGTTGTGCATGAGCCAAAGAAGGTTTCTGAGTTGGTACGATCAATTTTCGACAGATGGCATCGCAACGTGTACAGAGTAGAACTATTAATAAAAAAAAAGTATATCTACTGTTATTTCGAAAGTTTGTATGGATGGATGAATGTTTGTTATTTTTTCACACAAAAACTACTGAAGGAATCAAGATGAAATTTAGTAAATAAATAAATAGAATGTTAAATTAGCCGTATAAATGTAAAAATTGAATATTATAAACAATACATACTTTGGTGGACATTTCACACATAACACCATCTAGCCCCAAACTAAGCAAAACTTGTACTATGAGCCAAATAGCTGATAAAATACTTCATCATCATCATCAGCCGCAAGACGTCTACTGCTGAACATATGCCTCCCCCCTAGATTTCCACAACAAACGGTCCAGCGCTACCAGCGGTTTCCAGCGACCTTTGTGAGGTCATCTGTCCATCTAGTGGGAGGCCGTCCAACACTGCGTCTTCTGGTTCGTGGTCGTCAATCGAGAACTTTTCTTCCCCATCGGTTGTCAGTTCTGCGAGCAATGTGGCCTGCCCATTGCCACTTCAGCTTGCTTACTCTTTGAGCCATGTCGGCCACTTTCGTTCGTTTGCTAATATCCTCATTACGGATTCTGTCGCGCAAAGAGACCCCGAAGATAGCTCTCTACATAGCTCGCCGTGCGATTTTGAGCGTTGTTATGACGCCTACAGTTAAGGACCACGTCTCAGTTCCATAAGCCATCACTGGCAACACGCACTGGTTAAAAACATTCGTCATTAAGCGTTGCGGTATTTTGGACTCAAACATGTGCCGAAGTTTCCCGAACGCTGTCCAACCGAGTTAGATCCTTCGCTGGACCTCTTTATCGAAGTTGGATCTGCCTAATTGGATAATTTGACCCAGGTAGACGTATTCGTCTATCCGATTGCCGTAAATGGAACCACTCTAGAGATTGTTCGAAGATATGTTGTTTACCTAGGAGAGGCACTTGAACTGGGTAAAAATAGCTTTGAGAGTGAAGCCATGAAGAAAATTCAGCTGGGTTGGGCAGCGTTCGGAAAACTTCGTCGAGTATTCTCGTCACCCATCCCACAATGTCTGAAGACAAAAGTGTATAATCAGTGCGTCCTACCAGTCATGACCTACGGTGCTGAAACGTGGACACTAACAGTAAAGAAGTAAAGCAGTCCGGAAATTCAAAGTCGCTTAGCGAGCTATGTAAATAGCTTGGAGTTTCTCTGAGGGATTGTATTCGTAATTAAGTCATCCGTCAGAGAACCAAAGTCACCGACATAGCTCAGCGCATCAGCAAGCTGAAGTGGCAGTGGGCTGGTCATATCTGTCGCAGAACCGATAACCGTTGGGGTAGACGAGTTCTGGAGTGGAGACCGCGAATCGGCAAACGTAGTGTAGGACGCCCTGAGGCTAGGTGGAGTGACGATTTACGGAAGGCAGCTGGTGGCGCTTGGAAACGTAAAGCCGAGAATCGGGCTGAGTGGCGTATCATTGGAGAGGCCTATGTCCAGCTGTAGACGAATGTTGGCTGATTATGATGATGATGATGATGAGACGTATTCGTCAACAACATCGGAGATATAACATCTCCTTGTCTCACGCCTTTCTATTTGCTGCATATGTTATGTGCACCGGTCCTGTATCGGATAGACATTGTGGCTTTACTGTAAATAGACTTCAACACTTCGATATAGCGATAGTCGATGCGGCATCGCTGGAGAAAATGAAGCACTGCCCAGGTCTCGATGGAATCAAAGACTTTCTCATAGTCTGCATACGCTATACATAGTGGCCGATTATACGCCTCGGTTATCTGTGTAATCTGCCGAAGCGTATGGATTTGGCCTTTTCGGAAACCGGCTTGTTCGGGTGGCTGGAAGTCGTCAAACCTGCGTGCGAGACGATTCGTGATTACCCTCGAAAACAACTTATAAACGTGGCTCAGAAGTGAGATGGGTCTGTAATTCTTCAACAAGGTGTTGTCACCTTTTTTGAAGAAGAGCACCACCACACTTCTGCTCCACGCTTCTGGCGTATTACCGTCAAGTATGACGGAGTCGAACAGCTTCTGGAGGACTTTAAGTACCGGTTTTCCACCCGCTCTCAGAAGCTCAGTCGTGATTCCGTCGTCGGCTCGTCGCCAGGTGCCTTGTTGTTTGAGGGCCATTCAAATATCATTCAGGCTGACTTTCGGGATATCTTCGGTAAAACTCTGGGCTCTTTTGCCATTCGATCGGCCGGATGTGCTAAAATACTTAAATATTGTTACGGGATGTGGGTACTGGGATTGGAAGGAAACCACAGAATCAACTGTCAATTTGTTTATTGCCTTTAACGCGCACTTCTAGGTACACTCTCACTGAAGCACGGACGATCCACTGACGGGGCGCCACAATCGTATGCCCATACGACTATTCTCGACTCGTTATGCACCACAGTTCTCTTCTCTAGTACGGTTCACTAGTTCTTCACCTCACTTCTTCCTTCCTTTCCTTAGAGCACTCGAAACCAAAACTGGCGTGGGAAGCGATCGGAGCCGCTTATACACCCCTAATTTTGATCGTCTTATTTTAATTCATAATTGTTTCGAACTAGGATTCTTCCAATTATGAATTTACAGACAGTATATTTTCTTTCTCGGCTCTTTTTCAAGCATGTAGGTAGGTACCTAGTCGGAACCCTCGAGGATTTATTCGCCGAATAATAACTGCACAAATAATATCTCCCCGCTCAGGTTTGAACACGGTGCCGAACGAACGCCAGTCCGATGTTCCTCCGTCGCGCCATTTGTCATTTACGCAAACCGGCGAAAAACCTCTACACGTTATTAAAGAAAATGACATGACGAAAGATACCTACGTCATTCTCGTTACACTACCCCCTCCTAAGACATGCTCGTCTCGAGCATCGTTAGAGCCGTGGTATTGTGCTAATCTATCCACGTGTACAACTTTTGCAGGACTTCTTGGTGACTTCCGTATTCTGAAAGTGATATAATTCAGCTTTGTAATAACTCGATAGCTCCCTCCCAGCTTGGTTGAAGTTTTGGTGATTTACCTTGTCGCCGTAGAGGATTATGAAGCCAGACTAAAGCATTTTCTTCGAAACCTCTTGCGTTAGCATTCCTGTCATATCGTGTTTTCATACGATGACTGGCTTGAAGGTTGGCTTCTCGCATAAATATACAAACTATCATAAAATTACCATTAAACATTAATTTGTGATTAGTGTTAACATCCTTTCAATTAATTTGATCAGAAGTTACGACGTGGTCGAGCAACAAACATCCAAACATTTACATTAATAATAATATATTAGTGAGATTTTGATGCCAATCTTTTTATTGCTGCTTAGATAACAACACGATTACCTGCGTCGGTAGTTCGGGAAATGGTTTGATGCTCCGTATCAACGGCGCGTGGCATTTCCGCGCGATCATCTCCTTGGCGCTGCGGTCCCGAGACTCTCACGAAGCCAGCTGCGACCCTGGACACAAGATCGTGTTAACCGATGTCGCTCAGTACCTACCCTGGATCAAAGATAACATAGAACCGTATGAAATATAATTGTTAAATGGCTATACCTAATTGTTTTATTACACAACTATTCCTCACGCTAACTCGTAGATTCTTAAAATACTGTACAAATATGTGAAAGCAAGAAATAAATAGATATCAAGACACCGTTATTTTACATGAAAAAAATCACGGAAGTTATATAATTTATGGTAACTTAATTCATTGAAACATGAGTGTACACATAAATTACAGAACGTTTTATTTCTGTAATATGTGAGTGCACATATCTATACTAATTATTTACATGGCAATTCATTGTCAAGGCCAAGCGACCGCCCCACTGTGGCACCAGCCTCATTTTTTTAACATTTATTGGTTTACACTTGATCGCCATCTTGCCTGATGTTAACCGACGATGCGGTCTAAGATGGAACATGCTTACCTAGAAGAAACCGATTCACTCTCGATTTGAAGACACCAAGATTATAACCAACCGGAAAATCCCACATCATATTACCTACGAAAACAAAGGAGACGGCCCATTTTCCATGGGCATTTGCCCCACAGAAAAAGTGCAAGAGACTTGACCAAAATTGGATCATTGTATAGGATTTTTAATATAATATATTGAGGAACCGTTTATGTTTTTATCCTCCATAGCGGGGTTTAAAAGATATCAACTAAAACATTGAAAAAAAATAACGCCGCAAGTAGGTAATCAAGAACGTGATTATGTACTTACTACTAAAAGAAGGTAGTAAATTCGACGTACTTTGCGACGTAGGTACTGTCACAGTAAAGAACAGTAAAACATCTTCATACAAACGTGCCGCTCTCGGCTTAAATGTGTGCGTGCGCGCCGCGCGCCGTGTCGGCACGCGATTTCACGCACACGCTAGCATAATATATGGCGCGCTATGGCGGCGACAGTAGGGGCCGTGCAGCGCGACTGTGATCACGTCCGTAAGTTACATGACCGCTCGCGTTCGTCAACTCTCGCCGGCCACTTACCATAATATTAATAATTATAACGAGTATCATGACTTCAAAAAGGGGAAAAAGATATTGTGGTGTTTTCGGGTGCCTCAATAACGATTTCGCAAACCCGGATTTATCATTCTTCATGGTTCCTACTGAAACAGAAATGTAAGTACCTACTTATACTTAAAGATTATTAGAAAATGTGGTAGGTATTGTATTATTGTTTATTTCACAGTTTATTTGCTTTATTAATAGCGTAGCCGAGTCAACGAGCAGGGCATGTGCCTGATGTTAAGCAACATGCCTGCCACATAGCAGCACAGTGACACGCAGCTATTGGAACATAAAGAGTCCAAATCATTACCTAGCACTGCACTGCGGTCGTCACCCAGAGATCTAAGATGTTAAATCTCTAAGCCCTGTGATTTTTCTGGAAACATTCCCCTTCAAACCGGAACACAGTAATATCTGTACACATGGACGAAAATCTAAGGTTTTGTATCTCTAAGCCCCGTAATTTCTCTGGAATCATTGCCCTTCAATCCGGAACACAGTAATGTCTGTACATTACTGCTTGGCGGTAGAATAACTGGCAAAGGTGTGGTGCTTCCCCAGGTAGACTCTGCCAAGAGTCCTGCCACTACAAAAATGATTAAGTTACTTATTTATTTGAATAGAGTACCTATAGATGGAAATTTAAACAAACGCAAAGCGGCTCTGACCAAAAGATGGATCGTCACATGTATGGCAGCATTAGCAATGTACTTTATGCTTTGAACAATTAGGTTGCTTTTCCTAAAAATTGCAAATGCAAAGGCGGCTTTGAACAAAGAAAAAGCCGAACATTAGTTTCGCCTTTCGGCATCGCCAATATCATTCACAAACATACTTTAGATACTGTGCAATAAGGTCTATTTTACTTTTTGTTTAGTTCATTTGACGATGATTTTACAAAGGATTCCGAATCTTTTTTGAATTTATAGCGAGTCACGCGACCAATAGTAGAAACTATTTTCTCATCTGTTGCAATTGTGAGTGCTTTACATACCTAGTCAGGTTTGTTTGTACATTAAGCATATGGTAAGTAAATAAAGGCAATTTATGGCAGGTGCGCAAGTAAATACAGCTGGGTTGGGTGCGAGAAAGAAAAGGGAAGACCGAGACATGGTAAAAACCTTTCTACAACAAGACGAAAATGATAGTTACAAAGTGCACGCCATGAATTTAGAAATGCAAAGTGAGTGACCATAGGCTAACCATAGGTGAGTTTTGTATCTGATTCTGATTCTGACCCGGCACCCGCACGGTGAATCCATGGAATGCTAAGAAGTTCGTCTCTCTAATAAATGTTACGTGAATAAAGGCTTTTTATTTTTACTAAATGTATAAATTGGTAAAATATTCAATCATAATATTTATGCTTTTTGTTGCATAAATTTAGATCAAGTGCTGCTTGTTCGAAAATATTAACTAAAAGTAAAAGTGACAACCCTGGGGATGAACGCAAGAGTAGGCTAAAAACTCGGCGGGCGGCCTTAGATAACCTACTGTTATGTATTTACTGTGGTACTGTGCTCAGAATAATGTCGACTCAACACAGAGAAGGACCGGAGATTCGGCCAAACCACAAAAAATTACAAAACCTTTGGAAAAATAAAGAAATTCCATGTGTTGTGTGAGTTTCGAACGAATTTTTACTGTACGTAAACTTCAACTGAACTAAAATGAGAAAAACATGACTTTGACTATAGTCTGTACACATAAGTACAAATGAAATGAGTGTTCACCGTAGTACTTATTTATTGGGTACTGACCCGAAGACATAACACAAACTAAACCTTAACAGGGTTATTTAAATTCACATAAACTTCGCTAGCGTGTTTTAACGCCGTACAACGCCATCTAGTTTGGTTTTATGGAACTACAGTAGCTTACTACAAAATTACTTATACATAGTCATTAAGGTACTTTTTAATCACTAATTTGCAATCCCCGCTTGGCAGGTTAGTATTGAATGTACAGTTTGATTTATTTAATTATATGTTATTTTAATTAAATAACTTGTTTAGGTCTCCGGGGCTAATTAAGTACCTAAACTTGAAACGACTTGGGGCAGAAATGAGCCGTCTCCTTTAGCAATCACTTCAGTTGCTATTCTTCAGTTACGTGTCGATTGGGGTCAAGGTCAGTTAATCTATGTGTAGCTTATGTGTGGTGAAAATACTAGTGAAACGTTACGGATGTAGTGTTTTTTTTGGGAGCAAAAAAAACACCGTGTTTATCGGCAAATCGGACACTGCAGAAATTTTAAAACGAAGTAAGATGCCAGAGCGGTATTTTGCATTCGCTAAATAGCTGATTCCAACTATTTGATATTGTCAAAAATATATTATTTTAAACTAGTTCCTAGTGTGTAAAGATAAACCAATTAAATTGGATGTAATTTTGGCGGTCTGTAGCAAGCAGTAAAGTATGAAGGAAAAGTTGTCAATAATAACTTAAAAATTAAACGGAGTAAGTATTTCTATCAAGCTTGATAAATATGGATAAATTTCGTAGTAGTAAGATTTTTCTACATAATTCAAATTTGACAAAGTAGGTAGTTTTGTATAACGGGCGTGCGTACGCGGTCATCGTATGAACCAGGCGAAGAGTGGCGGCAGGCAGGCCCGAGCAGAGTGAGACGCAAATATCTGTGCAAAAATTATATCGATGCTTTATTTTTATCCAACTGAAAAAAGGGTTATGTTTTTCGCGCGTATCTTGTATGTCTTTAAATTTCTTTATTCCGAACGTATCTTACAAACGGCTGGATGGGTTTGTACAATTAAGATAGGTGAGATTCGTCTCAATTATCCAAGTGTTCTTATGTAGTATATTGATTCACTTAATGTGTTTTACAGTCGGGATTTTAAAATTAAAGTTAGTAATTAATAGTGACGTTGTAGTCTTTTTGTTATGGTTTAACAACATGACCATAAAATTTTAGACAAGATTTTTGTAAATTTCAGCTAGTTACAGAATCGTTAAAATTAAGTTTAAGTATAAACTTATTGCACAGTCACTACGTGTACGTCGTCTACATAGCGTGTCAAAAAAAATCTAATGCAAAAAAAATACAGTAGGTTTTTATGTATAATAGATTGAAGTATAATTTTGCAAAGAATAAAAACAAGTTTATTTCCTGAAATTACTGTGAAATAGATAATTATTATGATGGTGCCGGCGTGTAATTTTTATTTAGTTAAGCGCCACTTATTTGACTCTATGGTGTAACACTGGTAACTTGTGTTGTTTTCTAATTGGCTAGAGTAACATGTGTGTTGCTTTGTGATTGGCTAGAGGGAATTCGAACTTTGTCCGCGGATGGTGCAGGTGTAAGTGCGCAGCGGAGCTCGGGGGAGCTCACTTTTACTCGGACTTTTGAGTTGAACGGTTGTAGCCTACGTTACCAAAGAGCACGCCTAGTTTCTATATTTAAATATAAACACTAAGGCATACTTACATTCATCATCATCAGCCGCAAGACGTCCACTGCTGAACAAAGGCCTCCCCCCTAGATTTCCACAACGAACGGTCCCGCTAAACCTGCAACCAGCAATTTCCAGCGACCTTTGTGAGAGCATCTGCCCATCTAGTGGGAGGCCGTCCAACTCTGCGTCTTCCGGTTCGTGGTCGCCACTCGAGAACCTATCTTCCCCATCGGTTGTCAGTTCTTCGAGCGATGTGGCCTGTCCATTACCACTTCAGCTTGTTTACTCTTTGAGCTATGTCGGTAACTTTCGTTCTTTTGCGAACATCTTCATTACGGATTCTGTCGCGCAAACAGACTCCGAGCATAGCTCTCTCCATAGCTCGCAATGTGACTTTGAGCTTTGTTATGAGGCCCACAGTTAAGGACCACGTCTCAGTTCCATAAGCCATCACTGGCAACACGCACTGGTTAAAGACTTTTGTCTTTAGGTATTGGGGTATTTTGGACTCAAAGATGTGTCGAAGTTTACCGAACACTGCCCATCCGAGTTGGATTCTTCGCTGGACCTCTTTGTCGAAGCTGGATCTACCTAATTGGATCTTTTGACCCAGGTAGACGTATTCGTCAACAACTTCGAGTGTGGTATTCCCAACAATAACCGGTACAGGTTAGACGTGAACATTTGACATGACCTTCGTCTTGTCCATGTTCATCCTCAAACCAACCTGTTAAGATACTCTACTGAGGTCCCTGAGCATAGCACCGAAGTCATCCAGCGACTCGGCCACAATGACTATGTCATCGGCAATGCATTCGCCGTTGATATTGATGCCATGTCCGTTCCAGTCCAGTAGCTTGAAAACGTCTTCCAGCGCGGCAGTGAACAGTTTCGGAGATATAACATTTCCTTGTCTCACACCTTTCTATAGCTGGATATGTTTTATGCATATACTATATGTTGCGAACACTTTCGAGCCTTTGTTCCGCTTGATTGCTTTTTTAATACTCGAAGTATTGAAGCAGCGCATGTCGCGTCGCACACAAGTAGAGATCCATCTATTGAGCCGTCTGCCGTCATGTCGACTGAAGACTGCAACCGCATATCTCGCCTAACTGCCATGAGATTTAGAGTATAATCGGAGAGCTTTTGGGTTATATTTTGGCGTCGGCTCTTATAAAATTTCCTGCCAACTGCATGAACAGTTTCCACAAGCCTGTCGTTTATTTCGTCCGCCGTTACGCATTCATCTAAAGGTCAGTACTCACATACGGTATTACTCGATCGAGCTAAGCTGTCGAGTAAAACCCATGGCACGGGCTATCGTCCACACATTGAACATTGATCTATCGAGTGAGGCGCGCCGTTCAGTATTCACCAAAGCGTTCGAGCTAAAGGATGTCTGTGCAACAAACTAGACGGAGGCTGTATTTAGCAAGTCTCACAGTGCTTTATAAGAAAATCAAAGAAAATGAAAAGAAAAAACGTAAAAGAGGTACTGGGTTAAACTCGCAAATCCATTTCTCTTAAAAACACGCTCCAGGCTTTGAAACGATTTTAAAGTTCGAATTGAAAGTTATCGGGATCTTTGATTTGTGCATAGTTTAGTTTGTAGTAGAACAAGTTGTCGGATTCGAGGGTCATCCTGTCTTCCCCCTGTCTACGGACTTCGGATAACCCTATGATATCCCAGCGCAACTTGTTCACTTCTTCTTCTAGCTCGACAATATTTTCGTCAGCCCTCAGCGTCCGTGCGTTAAACGTTGCCAGGTCGAGTCGTTGGGTTTGGTGGCGGGGCGTCTACCGGGGATACTTCACACCCCATGCTCCACCGGAACCAAGGCTGCCACCAGCGTCTGGAATAGCGAAGCCGCCGGGGACTAGGGGCCGTTTTTTGTTTGTGTTATTCATAGGGGGGGTATTTGCCATAGTCACCACACTTGGCAGGCGGGTTGGTGACCGCGGAGCCAGCCCTTTGCACCGTTGCAATGACGCCGCTGCCTGTCACCGGTCTGGTCAATTTAGTTTTATTGGTTCGGTCGTCAGAGCCTCGTTAGTTGGCAGCAAGGTGTACCACGCGCAGGAGAGGTTGACATTTGGGGAAGCTAGATGTTTAGCGTTTCCCTCTTACACCCCTTAGATCCTTACACATATTTAAATTGCTGTTGTGCAATTTCATTGATTTTAAATTAAAATTGTACGAGTTATTCTCATTCTCCTCACCAGTTTCCACCCACGCCAAAGAACACTTTTTGATGCTGACAGACCTGTTGTTCCGACAGACACGTATTTAAACAGTAACTAGAATATAATAGCAAGCTTAATTTAAAAAAAACTTTAAAAAAACACAAGTTTTGAGCTTAACGTTTTACCTTCAGAAGAATCTTTGCCTGGAAGAATGGGACACCAGACATTCTGGCTACTAAGCTTACGTGTGTATGTGTGCGTTATATGAGCGTAAGTTACGTGTGAGTACAAAGTGTTGATCTTAATGTTAAGTCTAATATCTCTATCTTGAAGACAACATGGAATATAAATGGATTAACCCCAAACAAAAACGAAGCAGAAATACTAATGACTCAACATAACATGGATCTATTGTTAATAACTGAAGCACATTGTACCTCTTCTTCAAATATTAAATTTAAAAATTATGAGTGTTACATAACTCTTTACCCAGACGGCACAGGACATACTGGTACTGCAATTATTATCAGGAAATCGGTAAAACACCACCTAATGCCTGAATACAGAACCAGCCACATCCAAGCTGCCACAATAGCCGTAGCGGATAGAAGTGGCTGCATCAATATAGCTTCTGTTTATTGCCCACCTAAACATAAGATAACTGAAGAGATACATACAGATTTCTTCAAGACTCTTGGTAATCGATTTATTGCTGGTGGTGATTGGAACTCGAAACATACACACTGGGGCTCTAGAATAACTACAACGAGAGGAAAATGGCTAAAGCTTAGTACATCTGCAAACAACTAAACAACCGCTTCTACTGGTGAGCCCACTTACTGGCCGACAGATTCCACTAAAATCCCTGATCTGCTTGACTTTTTCATCATGAAAGGTCTCTCTACTCACTATTTTAAGTGTGAATCCTGTTACGATAGCTCATCAGATCACACTCCAGTACTACTTACTACTAGTTCGCAGATCATAGAACACGAAGCCCCAGAAAGACTTCATAACAAAAAACAGATTGGGATTCATTTACGGAATACATGGAAGACAGTATTAGGCTTGAAGTTGCTCTTAAGACACCAGAGGATATTGAACATGCGACTTAACATTTTACGAATCTCATACAGGACGCCTGCTGGAGAAGTACACCTTTATTAGAGTATAATACCAAAATACAAAACTATCCTCTAGAAATAAAGAAAGCAGTCCTAGGAAGACGTAGACTACGCCGTGTGTGGCAGCTCAGTAGGTAGACTCCAATCTAATAAAACAAACTTCAACAGACAGGGAACACAATTGAGAAAGATGATAACGCGATGGCAAAACAACACTATTGAGGCCCAATTGGAGTCGAATCCACTTGTACACACACAAAAATCATTCAAATCGGTCCTGCCGCCCGCCGTTTAGGAGGAGTTCACTGTCAAATGATTAAATTATTAAAATGGCTATTAAAAAATAGAGGTTGGTGATAAAAGGGTAAACATTTAGGGTTGTATGTATGTTTTAATGCTACATTATAAAAAAAATTAACATAAAAAAAATCTCCGAAAATTCAAAAAAAAATTTTAGGGGTGAACAACCCTTATCATTTAGGGGTATGAAAAATAGATAGTAGCCGATTCTCAGACCTACTGAATATGCATATCAAATTTGGTAAAAATCAGTAAAGCCGTTTCGGAGGAGTAAGGTAACTAACATTGTGACACGAGAATCCTTATCCTTACTAATATTATAAATGCGAAAGTAACTCTGTCTGTCTGTCTGTCTGTTACCATTTACCGTCTAAACCAGTGAACTGATTTTAATGAAATTTGGTAGACAGTGGTAAATGAAGCTGACGCTGTTAGGTGAAAGGGTCGATCGGGTGAACATGGAACCGCCGAGTGTACCCGAGCGAGAAAGATACAATCAGCTGATCTTCACTGCTGTGTCACTGTGTTTTCTATTTTGATTTGTATATTATGAAAAAAAAATGTATAACTAGTTTCTCACACGGGTAAATTGGCGATAAAACAATCAAACCCAAAGCCGCATCTCAACCTAAAGCCTCAGCTTTAAAATATGCCGATAATAGGTGGAGATTTGATTGCTATGGTATCCCTAAATATTAGTTGTCAAATAGCTCTGCGTTTGGAAAACTGCAATTTTAGCCCGTTATTGTATCGTTCTTCTTCACAACCACGATTGATTTTCAAGAACCAGCCACGGCCAGCACTTTTAATCACTTTCGGCATAATAAAAGCTATTAATTACTTTGGAAATTAATAAATACATCAATCGTAAACAAACTTTTGTCAACTGACGTAAACAAGAAGTTGACGGCCTGTCAATTAGTTCCATATTTTGCTACGCGCAGAGTTATATTGCGAGCAAAACTATCTTTGTTGCGAGCACTCTAGTATAGTGCTTCTCGTTCTTTCAATTTCAATTCAATTTTCAATTCAATACTCAAAAGGTAATATTGCCATAAAGAAAATATTCCACTGGATAATAGTGCTGCGAATAGTGCTGCGATAGTTTTACGGATTCAGCCCGTGTTCTATCCATCCTAAAATTACATTTAAAAAAGAGATTTCGTGTTACAAATAAAATATATCATATAAAATACCTATGTACTTAAATAAATAATCAAAAACAGGGCAATAAAACGTTTATTTCAAATTGTACTTTACATTCAATATTATATTAATATACTTTGCCTGTCAAATTTATCCTATAGTAGCAGCTCGCCCAGGCTTCGCACGAGTAACTCGGAACTTCGGTACAAAATGTACCTTTTTCAACGTTAGAAGCCCTTGTTTTAGTAGAGGTACTACTATTAGATGTTGTGGTAATTCAGGATAACTGATTTATTTTGTACTTCTTGAAAAATATTGCTTTATTATTCACACAATGTTTTATCCTATTCTTCAGAGTGGCACATCTGCGATATGATAATTAATTTTGATTAATAAAACAATCAAAATCATTATTAGAAATGTAGTGATAAATTCAAGTTGCATAATAAGAATTGCAAAAGGGTTAAATCAGAGGTGAAAATTTGTATGAATAATCTTTTTTTTTGAGCTTAGTACTTCATATCTACTCACACAATGGACCTACTTTTTACTAAAAGCATCATTCAATCTCATTAGAACGGGACGGGATCTGTACAGGATAGTGTGAGTTAATGGGAGTTTGATGCAATTCCCACTCCAGAAAACAAGAGTTGCAATGTCAGTGGGAGAAGGAACAGAAATTGAAGCGTAGAGATTGGTAACGGAGAAAAAAATTGGCAGTCACACAGACTGACGATAGACCATCCAAACCGGCTCCGAAAGAGCACAGCAGAGGGCAGCCACGGAAAAAGCCGCAGCCAATCAAAGCGGCAGCCGAGGCACCAACACGACCTTCGTGACTGCCTTCAATGCAGCAGCAAGGAGCATACTCCGAATCTCATCCCACTCATCACCCCCCTTGACGTCAAGGACCCCCAACGCAGCTTCACAGCAACAAACGAGCCGAACGAGAGCCGACATGGGACAGTTTGAACCGCCCCGCTATGTCATGGCTTCGGAGCCGCGGAGTCATGCACGTAACGCCTTCATCGAATTCCTGGCCACACTGAGAGCGACAAGACAAGTCAACCTCAAGACCTGCGAAAACATCATGCAGTACTATAGGCTAGGAAGTGAAAGCCTCTTAAAGGCGAAACTCGAGGAGGCCGAAGCAGCCATTTACAATAATGTCACATCCCGGGTCATCAAGGGAACCATGACAGGAAAGTATATGGCAGCTTACAGTTTAGAAAATGGCTTCGTGACACTGAACGAGAAAGAGACAGAGCGCGCGGGAATGCCAGTTTATGCGACACCACCAAACGACCCAATCGTAGTTACTGCCCGATGCACCAAGATTATGCTGGACGATAGGATCCTTGAGATGGCCAAAACCATCGAAGGGAACTCAAACGTCAAAGCGGGTTGGGAAAACTGGGAGGTACCACGAATACAGTGGGTCAACGGAGTTTCAGGATGTGGAAAGACAACATGGGTGATTAGACACTTTGATGTGGACAAGGACGCCATTATCACTACAACAACTGAGGCAGCAAAAGATCTAAGAGAAAAGCTATCGCACCGTATCGGAAACCTGGTCAAAACCAGAGTGCGAACCATGGCTTCTGCTCTGGTAAATGGTTTCGGAAGAGAAAGTTTCAGTCGCCTTATGGTGGACGAAGCTCTCATGATCCCTTTTGGAGCCATTGTGATGGCTTCAAGGCTGTCTGATGTTGGTGAAATTGTTTTCATCGGAGACGTCAATCAGTTGCCTTATATCGACAGGGAAAATCTCTTCGAAATGAGGTATAACCGCCCAAACCTGGTAACAAAGATCAGCCAGGAGTTGCTCTGCACACATCGCAATCCGATGGATGTCGCATATGCGCTGAGGGAAATATACTCAGGTATGTACTCCTCAGCACCCCGTATAAAGTCCCTAGAGCAGAAAAGGTACAAGGGAGCGCAAATACCCAACACCCTACCAAACACCCTCTTCTTAGTTCACACTCAAGAGGAGAAAGAGGCCCTGACAAACCAGGGTTATGGGTCAGGCACAGGGTCACGTATCCTCACCATCCATGAAGCTCAGGGGCTGACATATGAGTCGGTAATCGCAATAAAAACCAAGGCAAACATGAAGCTGCACGAGAGCGTGCCCCATGCAGTTGTTGCAATCTCACGGCACACGGGGACCTTCACGTACTACGCTGACGACACCGACGACGCCATCGGTCGGTTCGTGCGGCGAGAATTGGCTGGATCACCGAAGACCATCCGAGAGTTCAACCTACAGATGGCCATCAGGGACAGAAATGCAGCCGTAGTGGAGGCTCTCGGCCGGGAGGAGGCGGTTTAGGCAAATGGCAATAAGGCAAAGAATCGATGTCGAGTCGATTACTAGCGGAATCCCAACCGGTAGTGATCGGCTCAACAGACGAGCACTAACTAGTATTAGGTTTAAAATGTTCCCAACTCCCACCTTATTTTCCTCTTCTTCTGATTATCCAAGAAATATGTAAAAAAAATAAGATTTGAAATGTCAAAAGTCACGGACCCCGGAGTCTGTGGAGAATTTTGTATAAAAAAAAAAAATAAAAAAAAAAAAAAGACTGACGATAGAACTGAAAAATTATAACTCAGTACTTGACAAATTTTTGGTTGATGAAGAACCTCTCACGTGATTGCTCCATCTAGTTGGGGATCTACCTCGGGCTCGCTTACCCTATTTCCAACTATGATCAGCTTTTCAAGGTTGTCATCTCCTTTTCTCATTGCGTGCCCGAAATAGGACAAAATGCGCTACTGGCAGATTGTAGACAATAGGATTTGGACTCAAAGCTGTGAAAGGACCGAAACATTGGTGCGCTTGGCTGTCCAGGGTATCCTCAACATCCGCCTCCAGCACCACATCTCGAATTCATCGATCCTTAGCCTTTTTTGGAAGTTTTTGGAAGTTACGGTGGTCTAGTAAGTTACGGTGGTCTAGTCGGGAGAATGGCGGCTGCCGATCCGGAGACCCCGGGTTCAAACCCCACACGCACCACTGTCTTTTCGAAGTCATGTGCGTAATGCCGCTAACTTAAAACGGTGAAGGAAAACATCGTGAGGAAACCGACATGTACCTAGAATCTTTCGAAGTCATGTGTCTTTCGCCAACCCGCACTGGGCCAGCGTGGTGAAGGGCGTCAGTGGCGACACTTGCGGCGCCGGCCGACCCCGACATCGAGGAGGAAGACTCGGCGAGTAGTAATGTATCTGACCAGGTAAGAGGGCAACTGAGGAGTGCTTTGGAAGACGCGATCTTCCAATGTCGACTCGCACCAAACTCTAGGCCGCGCTTACCACGTTTACCCATCCATAAACGGAATTTAGCTTTGATGGGAGCCCTGAATACTTTGCTAGTGCCCTACCTGAGTACTAGCAAAGATTTGACTGATACCCATTCTATTCTCTACTGTGGTGCTATCGCGGCGTGTCGCGTTGCACGTGTCAAGTTTCCAGACACTGACCGTACAACGCGAACCGCCGGAGATGCACCCGCATGGCAAATGCGAATAGAACGGCGTATCAGCACATTCAGGACTCTTATAGCAAAGCTAATCTGCTTCAGTCAGGGGAACAGTCGTCCCCGAGTCATGCGTTTCGTGACACAGGCATTCGCTGGGACTGGTATCAGTCCCCAGCACTACCTAGCCAATGTTACGGAACGCATTGACTATCTGAAGCAGAAAGTTTATGCGTGGGCAAACCGTATTCGCCGCTATAGAGAGCGTGTGAGTCGATATCGGCAAAATCGCGACTTCCAAAGTGATCAAAGGAAGGTGTATAGAAACTGGGAGGGAACTAGTCGACGTGAGAGCGATGGGCAGCTACCGGATGCCAGCGCCACGAAAAACTTCTGGCGCAGCATCTGGTCGGTGCCTGTCGAGCACACAGAGGGAACTTGGATGCGTGTTGTCGAGCGTGCGTGTGAGTCCATCGAAACCATGGAGTCTATTTCAATAGACTTCGAAGACGTTGGTTGTGCTATCCGGACGGCTCAGAACTGGAAAAGTCCTGGGCCGGACGGATTGCACAACTTCTGGATTAAGTGGTTTCGATGCTCACATGAGCGGTTGGCAACACAATTCCAAGAAGCCCTCGAGACGGGTTCTCTTCCCAGTTTCATGACCACCGGAGTCACCTTCCTGCTCCATAAGTCTGGTAGTACCACGGAACCAAAGAACTACAGACCCATCACGTGCTTGCCTACCATCTATAAGCTGCTTACATCCATTCTGAGAGCAAAAATTCACGCGCATATTGTCGCAAATAACGTTTTGGCCTCCTCTCAGAATGGATGTAAGACTGGGTCCCGTGGTACTAAGGAGCTACTCCTCATTGACACGACCATTTGCCAACAAGTCAAACGAAACAAGGGAGCCCTCTCCGCTGCTTGGATTGACTATAAGAAGGCCTATGACGCGGTGCCCCATTCGTGGCTAGAAAGAGTTTTAGAGTTGTACAAAATAAACCCAACTCTAAAATTTTTTCTAAGCAAATGCATGGGACATTGGGTCACAGTCCTTCGTCAACCAGGTAGCGTAGAGAGCTCGTTTGTTTCGGAGGACTTGATAAAGATTGAAAGGGGAATATTTCAGGGAGACAGTCTGAGTTCCCTATGGTGGTGCCTAAGTCTGAATCCTCTCAGCACTCTGCTGAAAGATTCAGAGTTAGGCTATCGTCTTCGTAGAGGAGGTGAGGTTATATCTCATTTGCTGTACATGGACGACCTCAAACTTTTTGCACCGAAACGCCAAGACTTGTTGGAGCTATTAAAAACCACAGAGGTTTTTAGTAACGCCATCAAGATGGAGTTCGGTGTCGACAAGTGTGCGGTCATGCATGTACAGCGAGGGAAAGTAGTAAATTCAGAGAATTTACAACTTTCCGAGACTATAACTCTCAGATCCCTCTCCGAAGACGAGACCTACAAATATCTCGGTATGTCACAGTCGTTGGGTATATCAGCAGATGACATTAAGAAATCGGTGAAGGAGCGCTTCTTCTGCCGGCTGACAAAAGTACTTAAAAGTCTTTTGTCAGGCGGTAACAAGGCGCGAGCCTTCAACGGTTGGGTAATGCCTCTGCTGATATACTCCTTTGGCATACTGAGATGGACTCAGACTGAGCTCGACGCCCTGGATAGAAAGGTCCGTCAACTGCTCACAACATACCGCATGCTACACCCGCGCTCGTCTGTTATGAGACTGTATATCCCGCGGAAATGGGGGGGTCGAGGCTTTTTAAATGCCAAGAACCTTCACAACCGCGAGGTATGCAGTCTCAGGGATTATTTCCGCAACAGCGAGTCCGGGATGCATCGCGATGTTGTGGCAGTTGACAGGAGCCTCACGCCTCTTTCAATGGCAAACGAGAACTGGCGCAAACCATCGGTGCTCAGCACTGATGATCGCAAGGAAGTATGGAAGAGCAAGGAGCTGCACGGGCGATTCTATCGGGCCCTGACGGGACCCGATGTGAATCTGCTCGCGTCGGTGAACTGGCTGCGCTTCGGGGACCTCTTCGGAGAAACCGAGGGCTTTGCCTGTGCAATTGCAGACGAAGTTATCAAGACGAACAACTACCGGAAATACATAATGAAGGACGGTACGGTCGACATTTGTCGGGCATGCCGCCGTCCAGGTGAATCTCTTCGTCATGTTATTTCCGGTTGTTCGCATCTTGCTAACGGCGAGTACTTGCACAGGCATAACCTAGTAGCCAGGATCATCCATCAGCAACTTGCTCTTCGATATGACCTTGTTGAGTGCGAGGTGCCGTACTATAAGTACGCACCTCTGCCAGTTCTCGAGAATGGTCGTGCGTTGCTCTACTGGGACCGCTCTATCATCACGGACAGGACTATTGTCGCCAATAAGCCTGATATCGTGCTGGTAGACCGGTCTCAGCGCCGGGCTATGATCGTCGATATCACCATACCACATGACGAGAACCTCGTGAAAGCTGAGAAGGACAAGCTTAGCAAGTACCTTGACTTGGCTCACGAGGTTACCGCCATGTGGAGTGTTGATTCCACGATCATAGTCCCAATAGTCGTTTCGGCAAACGGCCTTATAGCGAAAAGTCTCGACCAACATCTCAAGAGACTTTCGCTAGACGGTTGGATTAAGGGTCAGATGCAGAAGGCGGTCATCCTTGACACAGCGCGCATCGTCAGGAGGTTTCTCACTCTGCAGCCCTAACCACCGGTTGCTTGGGCCTTGCCCCGCTGCTGGCGGCACCCTAGTTTTTAAGTTTTTTATAATGTATATATTTTTTATTTATATTGTAAAAAACTTAGAGATTAAGAAGACGATTAAATGAGTGGATAATAATAATAAGCCGCTGTCTCTGCAAGTCATTCCTTTTATACCGAGTTGAATTTTATTGAGTTTTATCCTTTTATTTTAGTTTTATACCCACTATTTACGAAGAACTCGCAAGGAAAACCCGAAGCAATACAGAACTTATTTAAAAATAACCGTATAAAACCTAATTTTCCATAAAAATAACCAACATGCATTTTGACAATAGGCTGTCAACCAAAAATCCACAAAAACATTTACATAATAGCCAAACAACTCAAGAAATGGATAAAATACAATGATTACAAGGTCAAGAGGAAGACATGGAGCGGAACCACCAAACGCACGTTCGTCACCAGTTCGTGTCCCGTCGCCGTCGAGTTCGTCAGAGGATGAAGTTTTTGTGACTCCCCCCGACACGAGCGCCTCGACGAGCGACGAGGACGCGCCGCGGACCCCGCCGTCCACAAGATCAGGACGTCGTGGCCGTCCGCCGCTGCCGGCACGCTTGGGGCCTGTGAGGCATTCTGCCTCGCGCCCGGCCCCCGCTACCGGTGGTGTAGTGCGTCGCATGCGATGGACTCAGCAAATGAATGAGAACTGCATGCGCGCCTATTACAGGGCTACAGAGGGAGGAACTCACCTGACCGCGTACTGTGCCAGGATGCTGCTTCTGTTTCAGGCCCTCGAACCGACCGTCGCCGTGTCCGCACAACGACTGTCCGATCAAGTGAGAGCAATCTGGCGGTGCAAACTGCTGGATGCCTCGGCACTTGATCGGCTACGCCTGGAGGAACAACATACTCGCCCAGCTTCTGCCTCGTCCCGGGATCCGCCCGCCGCGTCGTCGACCCGGACACTGGCCTCGGTGCCAGCGTCAGTGGCGACACTTGTGGCGCCGGTCGACCCCGACAACGAGGAGGAAGACTCAGCGAGTAGTAATGTATCCGACCAGGTAACAGAGCAACTAAGGAGCACTCTGGAAGACGTAATCTTCCGATATAGATTCACACCAAATGGGAGCCTTGAATACTTTGCTAGTTCCGTACCTAGGAACTAGCAAAGATTTGACTGATACCCATTCTATTCTATACTGCGGTGCTATTACGGCGTGTCGCGTTGCACGCGTTAAGTTTCCAGACACTAACCGTACAACGCGAACCGTTGGAAATATACCTGCATGGCAAGTACGAATAGAACGGCGTATCAGCATATTCAGGGCTCTTATTGCAAAGCTAATCTGCTTCAGTCAGGGGAACAGTCGTCCCCGAGTCATGCGTTTCGTAACACAGGCATTTGCTGGGACGGGTATCAGTCCCCAGCACTATCTAGCCAATGTTACGGAACGTATTGACTATCTGAAGCAGAAAGTTTATGCGTGGGCAAACCGTATTCGCCGCTACAGAGAGCGTGTGAATCGATATCGACAAAATCGCGACTTCCAGAGTGATCAAAGGAAGGTGTACCGACGCTGGGAAGAGAATAGTCCACGTGTGAACGATGGGCAACTACCGGATGCCAACGCTATGAAAAACTTCTGGCGCGGCATCTGGTCGGTGTCTGTCGAGCACACGGAGGGAGCTTGGATGCGTGTTATCGAACGTGCATGTGAACATATCGAACCCATGGAGTCTGTTTCGGTAGACTCTATGGACGTTAGTTGTGCCATCCGGACGGCTCAGAACTGGAAAAGTCCTGGGCCGGACGGATTGCACAACTTTTGGATAAAGTGGTTTCGATGCTCACATGAACGTTTGGCAACACAATTCCAAGAAGCCCTCGAGACAGGTTCTCTTCCTAGTTTCTTGACCACCGGAGTCACCTTCCTGCTCCATAAGTCTGGTAGTACCACGGAACCAAAGAACTACAGACCCATTACGTGCTTACCTACCATCTATAAGCTGCTTACATCCATTCTGAGAGCAAAAATTTACACGCATATTGTCGCGAATAACGTTTTGGCCTCCTCTCAGAATGGATGTAAGATTGGGTCCCGTGGTACTAAGGAGCTGCTCCTTATTGACACGACCATTTGCCACCAAGTCAAACGAAACAAAGGCGCCCTCTCCACTGCCTGGATTGACTATAAGAAGGCCTATGATGCAATGCCCCATTCGTGGTTGGAAAAGGTTTTAGGGTTATACAAAATAGATCCAACCTTAAAATCTTTTCTACGCAAATGCATGGGACAGTGGGTCACAGTCCTTCGTCAACCAGGTAGCGTAGACAGCTCGTTTGTTTCGGAGGACTTGATAAAGATTGAAAGGGGAATATTTCAGGGAGACAGTCTGAGTTCCCTATGGTGGTGCCTAAGTCTGAATCCTCTCAGCACTCTGCTGAAAGATTCAGAGTTAGGCTATCGTCTTCGTAGAGGAGGTGAGGTTATATCTCATTTGCTGTACATGGACGACCTCAAACTTTTTGCACCGAAACGCCAAGACTTGTTGGAGCTATTAAAAACCACAGAGGTTTTTAGTAACGCCATCAAGATGGAGTTCGGTGTCGACAAGTGTGCGGTCATGCATGTACAGCGAGGGAAAGTAGTAAGCTCAGAGAATTTACAACTTTCCGAGACTATAACTCTCAGATCCCTCTCCGAAGACGAGACCTACAAATATCTCGGTATGTCACAGTCGTTGGGTATATTAGCAGATGACATTAAGAAATCGGTGAAGGAGCGCTTCTTTTGCCGGCTGACAAAAGTACTTAAAAGTCTTTTGTCAGGCGGTAACAAGGCCCGAGCCTTCAACGGTTGGGTAATGCCTCTGCTGATGTACTCCTTTGGCATACTGAGATGGACTCAGACTGAGCTCGACGCCCTGGATAGAAAGGTCCGTCAACTGCTCACAACACACCGCATGCTACACCCGCGCTCGTCTGTTATGAGACTGTATATCCCGCGGAAATGGGGGGGTCGAGGCTTTTTAAATGCCAAGAACCTTCACAACCGCGAGGTATGCAGTCTCAGGGATTATTTCCGCAACAGCGAGTCCGGGATGCATCGCGATGTTGTGGCAGTTGACAGGAGCCTCACGCCTCTTTCAATGGCAAACGAGAACTGGCGCAAACCATCGGTGCTCAGCACTGATGATCGCAAGGAAGTGTGGAAGAGCAAGGAGCTGCACGGGCGATTCTATCGGGCCCTGACGGGACCTGATGTGAATCTGCTCGCGTCGGTGAACTGGCTGCGCTTCGGGGACCTCTTTGGAGAAACCGAGGGTTTTGCCTGTGCAATTGCGGACGAAGTTATCAAGACGAACAACTACCGGAAATACATAATGAAGGACGGTACGGTCGACATTTGTCGGGCATGCCGCCGTCCAGGCGAATCGCTACGTCATGTTATTTCCGGTTGTTCGCATCTTGCTAACGGCGAGTACTTGCACAGACATAACCTAGTAGCCAGGATCATCCACCAGCAACTTGCTCTTCGACACGATCTTGTCGAGTCCGAGGTGCCGTACTATAAGTACGCACCTCTGCCAGTTCTCGAAAATGGTCGTGCGTTGCTCTACTGGGACCGCTCTATCATCACGGACAGGACTATTGTCGCCAATAAGCCTGATATCGTGCTGATAGACCGGTCTCAGCGCAGGGCTATGATCGTCGATATCACCATACCACATGACGAGAACCTCGTGAAAGCCGAGAAGGACAAGCTGAGCAAGTACCTTGACTTGGCGCACGAGGTTACCGCCATGTGGGATGTTGATTCGACGATCATAGTCCCAATAGTCGTGTCGGCAAACGGCCTTATAGCGAAAAGTCTCGACCAACACCTTAAGAGACTTTCGCTAGACGGTTGGATTAAGGGTCAGATGCAGAAGGCGGTCATCCTCGACACAGCGCGCATCGTCAGGAGGTTCCTCACTCTGCAGCCCTAACCACCGGTAGCTTGGGCCCTGCCCCGCTGCTGGCGGCTATCTAGATTTAAGTTTTTATAATGTTTGTTTTATAATTTTTTTTTTTTTATGTTATTTTATATAAATATTGTAAAAACTTAGATTTAAGAAAAGAAATAAATACGATAATAATAAAAAAAAAAAAAAAAAAAAAAAAAAAAACCGCTGTCACTACTGCACGTCTTTTTTCGACCGTATTTAATTTTATTACGTTTCTTCCATTCTCCTTAGTTTTATAGTTCATATTTTTGAAAATCTAATACGAAAAACCTCGAAGAAATATACGAAAAACATAAAGAATAGTTTAAACCTAATTTTCCTCAATAAAATAGAAAATGCATTTTGACAATAGTCTGTCAATCAAGATCCATCATAAACACTACAATGTAAACAAATATTAAGAAATGGAATGTGAAAATAATGATTACACGGTTAAGAAGACGGAATGAAGCGGAAACACGTAGCGCACAACCAACACCAGACCGTGTCCCGTCACCGCCAAGCCTGTCGTCGGAGGATGAAGCTTTCTTGACTCCCCGCGACACGAGTGCTAGTTCGAGTGACGAGGACGCGGTGCGGACCCCGCCGCCCAGAAGAGCAGGACGTCGTGGCCGTCCGCCGCTGCCGGCATGCTTGGGGCCTGTGAGGCAATCTGCCTCGCGCCCGGCCTCCGCTACCGGTGGTGTAGTGCGTCGCATGCGATGGACTCAACAAATGAATGAGAACTGCATGCGCGCCTACTACAGGGCTACAGAGGGAGGAACCCACCTGACCGCGTACTGTGCCAGGATGCTGCTTCTGTTTCAGGCCCTTGAACCAACCGTCGTCGCCGTGTCTGCTCAACGACTGTCTGATCAAGTGAGAGCAATCCGGCGGTGCAAACTGCTGGATGACTCGGCACTTGATCGGCTACGCCTGGAAGAACAACATACTCGCCCAGCTTCTGCCTCGTCGCGGGATCCGCCCGCCGCGTCGTCGACCCTGACACTGGCCTCAGTGCCACCGTCAGAGGTGACACTTGCGGCACCGGTCGACCCCGACTACGAGGAGGAAGACTCAGCGAGTAGTAATGTATCTGACCAGGTAAGAGGGCAACTGAGGAGTGCTTTGGAAGACGCGATCTTCCAATATCGACTCACACCAAACTCTAGGCCGCGCTTACCACGTTTGCCCACTCATAAACGGAATTTGGCTTTGATGGGAGCCCTGAATACTTTGCTGGTGCCCTATTTGGGTACTAGCAAAGATTTGACTGATACCCATTCTATTCTGTACTGCGGTGCTATCGCGGCGTGTCGCGTTGCACGTGTCAAGTTTCCAGACACTGACCGTACAACGCGAACCGCCAGAGATGCACCCGCATGGCAAATGCGAATAGAACGGCGTATCAGCACATTCAGGACTCTTATAGCAAAGCTAATCTGCTTCAGTCAGGGGAACAGTCGTCCCCGAGTCATGCGTTTCGTGACACAGGCATTCGCTGGGACTGGTATCAGTCCCCAGCACTATCTAGCCAATGTTACGGAACGCATTGACTATCTGAAGCAGAAAGTTTATGCGTGGGCAAACCGTATTCGCCGCTACAGAGAGCGCGTGAATCGATATCGGCAAAATCGCGACTTCCAAAGTGATCAAAGGAAGGTGTACCGAAACTGGGAAGGAACTAGTCGACATGTGAACGATGGGCAGCTACCGGATGCCAACGCTATGAAAAACTTCTGGCGCAGCATCTGGTCGGTGCCTGTCGAGCACACGGAGGGAGCTTGGATGCGTGTTGTTGAACGTGCGTGTGAGTCTATCGAAACCATGGAGTCTATTACAATAGACTTCGAAGACGTTAGTTGTGCTATCCGGACGACTCAGAACTGGAAAAGTCCTGGGCCGGACGGATTGCACAACTTCTGGATTAAGTGGTTTCGATGCTAACATGAGCGCTTGGCAACACAATTCCAAGAAGCCCTCGAGACGGGTTCTCTTCCCAGTTTCATGACCACCGGAGTCACCTTCCTGCTCCATAAGTCTGGTAGTACCACGGAACCAAAGAACTACAGACCCATCACGTGCTTGCCTACCATCTATAAGCTGCTTACATCCATTCTGAGAGCAAAAATTAACGCGCATATTGTCGCAAATAACGTTTTGGCCTCCTCTCAGAATGGATGTAAGATTGGGTCCCGTGGTACTAAGGAGCTGCTCCTCATTGACACGACCATTTGCCAACAAGTCAAACGAGACAAAGGAGCCCTCTCCGCTGCTTGGATTGACTATAAGAAGGCCTATGACGCGGTGCCCCATTCGTGGCTAGAAAGAGTTTTAGAGTTGTACAAAATAAATCCAACTCTAAAATTTTTTCTAAGCAAATGCATGGGACAGTGGGTCACAGTCCTTCGTCAACCAGGTAGCGTAGACAGCTCGTTTGTTTCGGAGGACTTGATAAAGATTGAAAGGGGAATATTTCAGGGAGACAGTCTGAGTTCCCTATGGTGGTGCCTAAGTCTGAATCCTCTCAGCACTCTGCTGAAAGATTCAGAGTTAGGCTATCGTCTTCGTAGGGGAGGTGAGGTTATATCTCATTTGCTGTACATGGACGACCTCAAACTTTTTGCACCGAAACGCCAAGACTTGTTGGAGCTATTAAAAACCACAGAGGTTTTTAGTAACGCCATCAAGATGGAGTTCGGTGTCGACAAGTGTGCGATCATGCATGTACAGCGAGGGAAAGTAGTAAATTCAGAGAATTTACAACTTTCCGAGACTATAACTCTCAGAACCCTCTCCGAAGACGAGACCTACAAATATCTCGGTATGTCACAGTCGTTGGGTATATCAGCAGATGACATTAAGAAATCGGTGAAGGAGCGTTTCTTTTGCCGGCTGACAAAAGTACTTAAAAGTCTTTTGTCAGGCGGTAACAAGGCGCGAGCCTTCAACGGTTGGGTAATGCCTCTGCTGATATACTCCTTTGGCATACTGAGATGGACTCAGACTGAGCTCGATGCCCTGGATAGAAGGGTCCGTCAACTGCTCACAACACACCGCATGCTACACCCGCGCTCGTCTGTTATGAGACTGTACATCCCGCGGAAATGGGGGGGTCGAGGCTTTTTAAATGCCAAGAACCTCCACAACCGCGAGGTATGCAGTCTCAGGGATTACTTCCGAAACAGCGAGTCCGGGATGCATCGCGATGTTGTGGCAGTTGACAGGAGCCTCACGCCTCTTTCAATGGCAAACGAGAACTGGCGCAAACCATCGGTGCTCAGCACTGATGATCGCAAGGAAGTATGGAAGAGCAAGGAGCTGCACGGGCGATTCTATCGGGCCCTGATGGGACCCGATGTGAATCTGCTCGCGTCGGTGAACTGGCTGCGCTTCGGGGACCTCTTCGGAGAAACCGAGGGTTTTGCCTGTGCAATTGCGGACGAAGTTATCAAGACGAACAATTACCGGAAATACATAATGAAGGACGGTACGGTCGACATTTATCGGGCATGCCGCCGTCCAGGCGAATCGCTTCGTCATGTTATTTCCGGTTGTTCGCATCTTGCTAATGGCGAGTACTTGCACATACATAACCTAGTAGCCAGGATCATCCACCAGCAACTTGCTCTTCGGTACTGCCTTGTCGAGTCCGAGGTGCCGTACTATAAGTACGCACCTCTGCCAGTTCTCGAAAATGGTCGTGCGTTACTCTACTGGGACCGCTCTATCATCACGGACAGGACTATTGTCGCCAATAAGCCTGATATCGTGCTGGTAGACCGGTTTCAACGCCGGGCTATGATCATCGATATCACCGTTCCACATGACGAGAACCTCGTGAAAGCCGAGAAGGACAAGCTTAGCAAGTACCTTGACTTGGCTCACGAGGTTACCGCTATGTGGGATGTTGATTCGACGATCATAGTCCCAATAGTCGTGTCAGCAAACGGCCTTGTAGCGAAAAGTCTCGACCAACATCTCAAGAGACTTTCGCTAGACGGTTGGATCAAGGGTCAGATGCAGAAGGCGGTCATCCTCGACACAGCACGCATCGTCAGGAGGTTCCTCAGTCTGCAGCCCTAACCACCGGTAGCTTGGGCCCTGCCCCGCTGCTGGCGGCAAACTAGGTTTAGGTTTTTATAATGTTTTTATGTTGTTTTATATATAAATATTGTAAAAACTTAGGCTTAAGAAAGGAAATAAATACGTACATAATAATAAAGCCTTTTATTCGAACTACAGTTATACAATGTTGTTGTTTCTTACAAAACATTTACAAATCATTTAACAATATAAATTATTCATAAATTTGGTGCTTTTTTACTTTCTGTAAGTCCGTTTGCCAGTTGGCAAAGGCCTCCTCCAACCTACTCCATTCTGATCTCTCCCTGGCTACTCTACTCCATGTTTGGCCTGCAACCTGCTTGATGTCATCGTCCCATCTTTTTTGTTGTCTGCCTCTATTTCTTTTTCCTTCTCTTGGGTACCAATGTGTTATGATTTTGCTCCATTTGTCATTTCCTCTGACCATGTGTCCTGACCACTTCCATTTCAGCCTTTTTATTTTTAGGGTTACATCCTGTATTTTGGTTTTGTTCCTAATTTTGATATGTCTTATTCTGTCCTTTCTTTTAACTCCTACCATGCTTCTCTCCATTGCTCGTTGGCAAATAGCAATTCTATTGGTTGTGTTTTTTGTTAGGGCCCAGGTTTGACTTCCATACATTAAAATTGGTAGAATGCAAACATTGAATAGCTTGCTCTTTGTTGCTACATGAAGGTTTTTGTCTTTCATTATTCCCTTCATACCCCAATACCTTTTCCAACTGTTTGCTACTCTTCTGTCGATTTCTTTATTTATATTGTCTTTGGGTGATATCAACTGTCCAAGGTATATATATTCTTCAACATAGCTAATTTCTGACTCACCTACATTTATGTTTATTTTATTTCCGTTAGTCATTACTTTAGTTTTTTCGGGATTTAGTTGTAACCCTACTTTTTCACTCTCTGATGCTAGTTCGTTTAGCATTATATTTAGGTCTCCTGGCGATTTTGCGAATAACACAATATCATCGGCGAATCTTAAGTGTGTTAGTGTGCGGCCGTTTATATTTAACCCAAAATTTTCCCATTCAAGCCTTCTGAAGATCATTTCCAAAACAGCGGAGAATAGTTTTGGAGAGAGAGGATCTCCTTGTCTTACTCCTTTTTGTATCTCAAACGAATTTCCTTTCTTTTCTAGCTGAATGCACGCTGAGCTGTTCTTGTAAACATTTCTAATCAATTTTATATATTTTTCTTCTATCCCTTGTTCTCTTAACGCCTGCCAGTTGTGTGTGTGTATTAATGAGTCGAATGCCTTGCTATAATCGACAAATGCTAGGTAGTATTTGAGTTGATATTCCGCATATTTTTCAATGATTTGCCTTACCGCATGGATATGATCAAGTACTGAGTAGTCTCTTCTAAAACCCGCCTGTTCTATTGGCTGTTGCTCGTCGAGTTTTTGCTCTACTCGTTTGAGTATGATTTTCGAAAATATTTTATACAGGTTTGACATTAAACTTATGGGCCGGTAGTTTCTGATATCGTACTGATCACCTTTTTTGTACAGAAGAATGATGTAGGATTTTGTCCATTGCTGGGGAATCGTTTCTGTATCGATGATTTCATTGAAGATTTCTTTAAGAATAGGTGTTATTGTCTGTTTCGCTTCCTTTAGTACTTCATTGCTTATTCCGTCGGGTCCCGGAGCTTTATTGTCTCTTTGGGTTTCCATAGCGAATTCTATTTCTTCTTGTATGATGCTGGGTACTGGTGAGATTTCTAACAAATCTATTTCTTTTTCCACTGTAGTATTCTCATAGAGTTTCTTATAGCAAGAAGTAGCAATTCCCAATATTCCTTGCCTTCGGTGTTCCTTCAAACTATTATTATCTTTCATCTGTACAATCCAATCTTTTTTGTTATTTAACTCCTTATAAGCTTTTTTTATTCCTCCTGTCTGTAAAATGTGTCTCTCTATTGTTTCCATTCTTTTCTGAGTTCTATCGTTTCTAATACTTTCTTTTATTTCTTTGCTGATTTTGGTTATTTGTTTTCTATTATCGTTAGCGTTTTTTCCATTTATGAGTTCAGCTCTTTGTTTAAAAAGGTTAATGGTTTTAGTGGTCATCACATTATTAGGTAGGCTTTTTTTATGCAAAGTGCCTTGTTGAGTAGCTGCTCTAATTGTTTCTTCTAACCAGTTGTATTTTTCTTGTATCTCCATGTCCGTTGTTTCTTTATTGTAATCCATAGATTTTGTCCTAATTAAGTTTGCTATTTGGGCTGCTTGATATTTGTTAGGTTTCATGCTGATCACATTGTTTCTTGGTCTTGGGGTTTTTGGCGGGGTTGTCATCAGTTCTGCCCGGATAATTCGATGGTTGGTATTGAAGTTGAAATTGCTTATGACTTTCATGTTCGAGAAATATTTGCTTTTATTTGTCATTATAAAATCTATTTGGTTTCTGGTTATCCCATCTGGTGATATCCAGGTCCACATCTTACTTTCTTTCTTCTTGAACATTGTGTTTAAGATTCTCAAGCCATTCTCCTGTGCAAAATTGACCAACCTTGCTCCGTTTCTACTTCTAGCTTTTTTCCCATATGCAAATGGTCCTAGGACCATGTCTTCTTCCGGTTGTCGCTCTCCAATTTGGCCATTGAAATCTCCTAACACAACAAGATTTTTGTAAGCATATTCTTCTATTGTTTTATTTAGCTCTAGGTAGAATGAGTCCATTGAATTTGTATCAGACTGTTCCGTGGGTGAGTATATTTGTATAAAGGACCATGGATCTTTGTATTCCGGTAGCTTAAGATTCATCACGGCAATGCGTTCTGATATTCCTATAAAGCTCTCCACATACTTTGTGAGGTGGTTTTTCATAATGAAACCGACCCCATATTGACCTGGGGTTGTTCCCACATGATATAGAATGAAGTCTGGATAGGAAATAATTCTTTCGCCCATTCGCCTTACCTCACTAAGTCCAACGATGTCCCATTTTATCTGTTTTAAAGCATATGTCAATTCTGTAAGATTTTCCTCGTTTTTCAGTGTAAGTACATTGAGAGCTGCTACATATATTTTTGATCTTGTGTGACTTTTTTCACAATTGTTTTCTTGTGTTGTTGGAGGGTTGTGGTCTCTTTCCCCCACGAGGACCAGTCGGCTTGGGGGAGATTGTGTTAATTCTTTAGTTTGGTTTTCATAATTTGGTTTATTTATCCGTTTGCCGGTTGCTAATTGCTATTGATTTTTTTGTGTAAGAACATCAGTGAGAGAGCTGGATCGAATTCTCATTAAGTCAAACGCGTTTGTTCTATTAGATTTAGTAGAGCTTATCGTTTGTTGCTTTTTGGGTTTATTGGTTGACGTCAACTGTGGTGAAGTTGATATTTCTCTTTTCCTTTTGTCGGAGTTTGTTTTTTTTACGACCAATTTATCATATTTTAGAAAAGCAATATTTCCTTTTTTCTTCTCTTCAAGTATTTGTGGTAGCAAAGCTTTTCTTTTTTCTATGACTTTCTTAGAATAGTCTTCCGAAATATAGATATCCTTTAAACTTCTTTTATTTTTTATAATTTGGTCTTTTTTCCGACCGTTTGTTAGTGATAATAGCACAGGTCTATTTTTGTTCTCGCTTTTATTTTTTCCTAGACGGTGTAGTCTGTTCACTTCACTTTCTTCCACAAATACATTTAAGTCTCTTTTGAAGATTCCCTTGACGGTTTGAAATAGCTCTGATGTAGATTGTTCTCTCTCATCTAGACCATAAATAACTAAATTGTTACTTTTCTTCTCTTTTTTTAACCCTTGGTGTACGAGGTGACTAAAAAGCCCTTCGCATACGAGGTGGGGTATGACATACCCCACCTACAAAAGATGTCATAAAACAAGAATGTTTCAATTATTTGAGCGTTTCATTTATGAAATAATATTTATACATTGTAATCAACAGGTTTAAGTAACAAATCGAAGTAATTCTTTATTTATATAAATTTTATCAATAAAAGAATAGAAACGTAACTATTTCGAGTTTTAAGAATAAAATATATCTGACTTTGTCAGTTGAGACATTCTCTCTATAAATTGATATTTGTATCAATGAATGTTATTATAGAACACTAAACAAATAATAAAAGACAAAAAAACCGTCAACTATGCTACCTATTTTTATAAAAATGCGCCAAACTTGGTGGAGTGGATGACGCCTATGCGCACTTAACACACAAGTTACTAGCACACAACAGTCACCGGACCAAAGTAATGGTGACAATCGACGTGGCAATGCCGTATCTCAAACTACTCGGAAAACGTACTCCCGCGGTCTCATAGTTTTCAAATAATTTCGAATTTTTCAGGACTGGGGTATGTCAAACCCCACCTAGTACACCGAGGGTTAAATATTCAATCTCATTCTCCAGCTTACCTATTTTTTGTTTTCATTTTTCATTTTCTTCAAGCATAGGTGTTAGTTTTTCATCTATCCTATCCATTATATTCTTCGTAAGAGATTCTTTGAGATCATTTGTCTGTTTCTCCATTTCGATCTTCATTTTATCGAATAATAATTGAAATTGTTCATCCATATTATCAAATGAAGTTGTGTGCAAAGAAACGTAAAACTGAATCGGTAGAAAGTATTTTTTGTAACGGTAACACTCAGGTTAGTTGTCTTCTGTTAGTTATGTAGTCACGTCTGACAAGTTTTTTTTTCCAAGTAGATGTTGAATGTCAATGTCATTTGTCAAAAAGACATTGGATGGCAATTAGATGATGTTATATTCTAAATTTCTAACCTCAATTATTGTGGATGAAAAATTTGAGTTTCACTTTCACTGTGTAGAACTTGACAATATCCAAAGATTCTTTTTTCTGTCTTCTGATGTTGTTTTGTTGATGATTGTAGCACAGCAGTTCTTGAAGTGTAACTTTAAATATTTTAACTAAGTGTTTTATTTACGACGAAGAACTCGGACTTGTTGACACTTCAACGACCGGAAACGGAAAAAAATACGTTAAGTTAAAAAACTCTAAAAAAATCACAAAATATTTAATAGCTATTGAACTGTGCGGTAAAATTAACATGAGACAGAAATTTATGTGCAGATAACCTGTACAAAGCATCGTAACCGGTTTAATTCTAGTAAACGCACAGCGAATTTTTATAAACGAATTTGTTATCATATTGTTGGTCATCTACTTGGACTGATATAAAACCTATTCAGTTAAAATTGTGACTATCATCATCAAACACATTTAATAATATTCTCTTTTTAAATTAAATTAACCGCTGTTTCAGATAATCTTGGCTGTATTTCTTGCGGCTTTAGTTTGTCATGCAACATCACAAATCCTCGAGTCGCCATGTCCATCGGTTTTGCAGTACGGTGATATCCTGAGTGATAGGTGGTTCGCCAGCGTAACGTTCCCGCCTTATCAACAAAGCTGGTCCACGGTTGATATCGTATTCGATAGGCAACCAGGATTCTTAGGGGTAAGTTAAAGAGATAATAAGAGAGAGCTAAAAGGTAGAGGTGGTTTTTGCTTTTGTTTTAACATCAACATCAACAACAGCCCACTAGCCCACAGGCCTTCTCTCGCAAGGAGAGAGTTAAGGTCATAATCCACCACGCTGGCCCAGTTCGGATTGGTGACAATGATGACACATGACTTCGAAAGATTCTAGGTACATGTCGGTTTCCTCACGATGTTTTCCTTCACTGTATCTGGGTGTTTCTATGTATAATAAGTATGTATTTACAACTAAATAAGTATTATTTATCAGCTATTTGGCCGTCATATTACAAGCTTTGCTTAGTTTGGGTCAGATGGTGTTGTGTGTCAATTGTCCACCGTTTTAAGTTTGTGGCATTACGCACATGACTTCGAAAAGATACTGGTGCGTGTAGGTTTTGAACCCGGGGTCTCCGGTTCGGCAGTCGCCGTTCTCCCAACTAGACCAGCCGTAACCTTGACCAGCCGGCTAGCCGCAGCTTTTGTTTGACTAACAATAATTAACGAAGATACAGTGCTTAAAAGATTCGAGTGACGTAACTTCATTGTAAATATTTGTAACTGCGGAGTATTTCGCTTCAGACTGCAACTGTCGATTTGAATGCATTTTTTGATCCTTACTTGATTTCGATGGCTTTCATGGAACATTTTTGTTCAATCAACACGGGTTTTTTTGCTAACTGAAATGTTTATGGTTATTTAATTTTGTTATTTTCCTACAGTCTTGGCGAGGCCAGATAACGACCCAAGACAACCTGGAGTTTCGAATAAATAAATAAATAAATAAATAAATATTGGTGGACAATTCACACACAACACCATCTGACCCCAAACTAAGCAAAGCTTGTGTGATGGCGGCCAGATAGCTGATATAATACTTATATAGTTTTAAATACATACTTATTATACATAGAAACACCCAGACACAGTGCAAACATTTGAATTCATCACACAAATATTTGCACTGGGTGGGGATCGAACCCACGGCCCTCGGCTTCGCAGGCAGAGCTACTAACCACTTAGCCACAAGGCCAGTCAACACACAGTCAAATAACAAACACGGAATCCGATGGGGGCCAAGCTGATTCCATCCAGATCTTCGTGACGTATGACAATAGTACGGGCTGCCCTCAGGTGCTTCAAATAAAGACTTGACCAGCAGGAAATCATTTGCGACATCAACAGCAAACAGTAACGCACTATTTATTATTATTTTACCATAATCATCAGATCAAGTTTAACCCAGCCTTTTTTTGGGAAAGCCAAACAGCATTGCTAATTTTCTCTGGAAACATTATAACTACTTTTTGTCTGTAACGAAAGTTAAAACTAAGTTGACCCAAGTGAAGGATAAAATTCCTGAACTGTACAATTTTCTTTGGCAATGTTATGGGGAGCCCACAAAATTTACTTATTAAAACAATCATATTCTGTCTTGCGTTGCCTGTCAACAGGGTGATCCCTTCGGTCCTGCGACCTTCGCCTTGGCCATTCACCCTATCATTCAACATCTCCAGTCCAAACTAAAAGTTACTTGGACAACGGAACTTTGGGGGCGATGTGAATACTGTTCTAACTAATTTACAAAAACTCATAGACGGTTTTCGTCTGATTGGTTTGGAACTAAAGGCTCCCACACAAAACTACAATGCGATGCGATGCGGCGCCGCATCGGAGCAATTTGCCATCGCAAGTTCCTCCGATGCGGCGTCCCATCGCATCGCATTAAAGTTTTGTGTGGGAGCCCTAAATTTTAAAAAATTCGAACTCTTCGTTTACGACACAAATGTCCAGATAAAGATTTTATAAAACATAAATATAATGATCTGGCCCCCAACATCAAATCAGTTGACAAATGTTCCCGGCGCCTCCTGGGTTCACCGATATTAGATGAGTCGTTACCACTTTTTGTCGAGAAAAAAATTCAAAATTTCAAATCAAATCAAATCAAAACATTTATTTGGCTTGTGGTCCTGGGTCACAAATAGATGATGCAATGATAATAGGGATCTCCAGTTCCCGCTTTGTCAGCATGCAAGCTGTTAATTTTTTGTAGTCAAATAGGATATAATAATAAAATATATGAGTAATAATTTGACACCGACATTAAATTCGAAATTAAGAATTAGGTAATACAATTAAAAACATATTTACTCATAGTACAGGAATAATAAAATTATCAAACACTGTTATGTCAGGAAAACCAAATTGAGAAGTCAGAGAAATCCAGTAATATCATAATCGAAATTGCATTATAAGTCATGTCAATCAAAATCTTAAAACAATAGATAATGTATCCCTCATAGAGACATGTCAATCTCACAACAACTTCATGTTCAACTCAAATATTCCGGTCTGTCAAAAAATCATTCAGGGAATAATATGCCTTTGATATTAAGAATTGATTTAGTCTGTGTTTTTAAAACTTAGATAGTCAGTCCATTTACGGATTGATTGAGGAATTTTATTGTAGATTATAGGTGCCATACAGAACACACTTTTTAACATAAGAGTGGTCTTTACCTTCCTTGTAAATTTAACATTGTCTTCCTTTCTGCTACCTTGTTCATATTTAGGAAAAAGTTGCGGGTTTTTTTAACAAATAAAGCCACCTCCCTAATGTAGATGCAGGGGAAGGTCAATAATTCCATTTGTATAAACTTATTTTTGCATGTTTGTCTACGTTGCAACCTACATATAGCTCTGATACACCTTTTTTGAGCTCTGAAAACTGTTAATTTATTTGTAGCGTTTCCCCAGAATAGCACTCCATATCTCAATATAGAGGCAACATGACCATGGTACGCTGTCAGTAGAGTGTCCCTGTTTGCAATTTTACCCAGCTTGTACAGAGCATGTGAAAATTGATTGATGCGTGATTTCACGAGAGCCTCCGATAGGCTACTCAAAGTTAACGCCCATATGGCGTTTACAATTATTCGGCAATGTCTCTTTGTTCCGAAATTTATGTACGCTTTACGATGTAGTCCCCTGTGGAAACATGATGAGCTCCTTTGGAGCTTAGACAATGTCGCAAAGGAATCTCTAATATCGGTGTTAAATGTGGACTTGAGGAGGCACGCGTGGTCACAAGCCTCATTACCCATAAAGTTGGGAGGCTTAGGGGTCCGCCAAATTTCAAGAGTAGCTTAACCAGCATTCTTGTCTTCAGTTCATAGTACTCAAAATCTAATAGAGAAAATTCTCGCATCCGCATTAGGCCATTCGGGCGTAGTAGTAATAGCTAATTTGTGCGAGGCTAAGAATGCTTGAAGGTTGGCTTGTCCAAACAACGATTTCCCCCGATGTCTGTCATCAGAGACAGTCTCACCTCATCTTCAAAAGCCTTTCCGAGCGCTTGGTCGACGCGACGCGTGACCAAAATGCTGCGTTTATTTTGCCCAACGCATAAGTATTGCCATTAAGCGTGGTAATGCCGCCAGCATGCTGGGTACGCTTCCGATTGATAGTAGGCTTGAACATCTTGATTATCTGTAGGCCTTTATTGGTCTATGGATAATTCAGGTGTGCTTAGTGTAAGTAGTTAGGTATGCAGCGTAGTGTAGTTCTATTGTATTTTAGTTGTGTTAATAAAGGCTCTGCCCACTTTAACAAAAAAAAGTAGGAATCAACCCTATATGATATCTATCTAACACACGCTCATACTCAGCTATCGAATTTCTGGAAACAAATTTATTGGAAACTTGCTAAAATGCTATGTCCCTTTCAGGTTTGCCAATCAACCTCCCGCAAGCGCACTAGAAGGGCAAAGCTATGACCAACAGGTGAGTTTCTAAAATAACTACATTTTAAATACAACTACATCAACTTTTAACTAGCCGGTGACGGGGCGTTGTTCTCGAGGTGAGTCCAGGAACGGGCAAGGTGCGTCGGGTTCGTGGAAGAAAGAGCATTTCCACCGTTTGCGGCAAAGGAACCTCGTGGAGGTTTTAGTCGGTAGAGGTGTCACTCTGGGGTCAAGTTTGACGTAACGCGACTGTCCATTTTAAAGTGATATCAGGGTGTTTTGGCTCATGACTAAAATGGGGAACTAACGCTGCCGCCAACCACAAAAGATTTCAAATACCCAATTTCCGAATTCCCCAAAATTTTAACGAAAAATCAATGCCCAATTGTGTCTGGGTGTTTCTATGTAAAATAAGTATGTATTTACAACAGTAACTATATAAGTATTATATCAGCTATTTGGCCGCCATATTACAAGCTTCGCTTAGTTTGGGGTCAGATGGTGTTGTGTGTGAATTGTCCACCAATATTTATTTATTTATTGAATTTCCTACAAATTCTCCTTATAAGGAAAAACTAAATATAATAATATGTGTTTGAAGTAAAAACTTCTGTTGGCGCACCACACACAGATTTTTCGTGAGATGTGAATGAAGTTCAAAAAAATGAAAGAAGAATATAGAAGAACAGACGGGTATTTGGATGAAACTTTTATAATTCCATTTTGCTCCGGGAGTGTAAAATGCAGCGACGAGGATGATTCTCTATGTGAAAATTATGAGGACTTTTATAGTTTTCAACCTCACGTCAAAATTCAAGGCCAAATGGTATAAATTTCCTCGCCATTTCCTCCAAGTAAACTCGGTAAAAACTTGTCATGTTTACAAGGTATATGAAATGCTAAGAAAAAGGAAGTTTTGATATTTCTGATGTGGAGTGAGAATAAAAGCGATAAAGTACAAGGATAAAATTAAGCTTACGTGAATTTCTATGCTTATTAAATTGTGATGTTAGAGCATTAAGAAATGATTAAAGTGATTTATGCTGCGTATTTTTTCTTCTTAGCTAGCCCAATGTGGTGCGGTGAAGATCGACCGACATCTATCACCACATGTAGTCAAAACTTTGGAAGGCCAGTGGCCGTGGCAGACTGCGATCTACAAGAATCAGGTAAGTTTACGAAGTTCTACAATAGATATTCACTTCATTGATCACAACACTAAAATACCGCAAGTACCTAGTATATTTACAATTTCTATGTTCCAGTTTGTACGGAGATATTTTCACTATTATTTTAATGGAATAAAAATATCTCTTATGCCAGAGGTTTTAACGTTTTTATTTCTGTCACCCTATCGTATGAACGGAGCATTACCTAGCCAGTTTATTAAAAGTTGTAATAAACGATACGGCTGAATACCGTTCAGTCTGCTAGTTAAACGATACCAATCAGTAAAGAGGCCAAGTTGTTTATTGGGCGGCTAGTTGGCTGAGAGAGCTATACTACAACAATGATAGCTACATTCTGTCCCCAGGTTGACACCATCAGATACTACTGCGGCGGGACGTTGGTGTCCCATCGTCACGTGATCTCGGTTGGCCACTGCGTCACCGTGCCGGCGGCTGTCCCCACCGAAACGCTAGATGTTAAAATATTTATGGTTTTCGTGGGCGCGTACAATCTAGCCGCTTCGTTGAACGGCGTGCAGATTAAATTTGTAAGTTTTTTTGTTTAAACAGTGTGACAATGGGGTCGTTCAAAAATTACGTAGGCACTATAGGGCGACGCGCACGTTTGTGTGTAGACTATTTTTGATGACATGGCAGGTCTACATGGTGCTTACGTCAGCAATAGTTATTTATTTTTTACACAGATGGCACAGTTTATCTAGACTTGAAAACGGAACGCATTTTCGAAGGAATGGGTAGCACCAATGTTTACGTAAGTATGGGATGGTGGCTTTACTTACTTTTGATGACAAGGGGGGAGGGGGGGGTCAATAGTTGCAATAAATCTGCTGACGTAACTTGAACGGCTCCAATGAACAAATTAAACTACTATTAAAAAATCGGCCTAGTGCGAGTCGGACTCCCGCGCAAACCGTTCATCAGCACCTACTATAATTATTACAATTGTCAATGTTTTGATGTTAATACGATTGGATTAGATTGTTGACGAATTTTCGTAGAACGTAATTCGAAACAGAAAAGTCTGGACTAGCACACAGGCTACTCTTTATCACGTTTAAATAACTCGGAAGTCATACTACATAACCCCACTGAATTTGGGCTCGTTTGATTTGTGTTGATGAATACTTTGATGCTATATGGTCACCAAAGCCTGATTATAAAGCTATATCTATTTATATAAAAATCAGTGCCACTTTTCGTTGTTAGCGAACTCCTGCTAAACGGCTGGATCGATTTTAATAAAAAAAATTGTATACGTTTGGGTAGGGCACTGGATGTTTTAGATTCACAAAGTTGGTGTCTAGGTTATTATTCGAGCGAAGCTGGAACGGGCTACTAGTATATGTATAGTTATTTATTAATTAGTACCTAAGATTGTTTTTAAAAACAACCCCTACTTATTTAAATAAATTGAGTTGAGTTAACACATTGAGTTAAATTATTTTTTTAGGTGGAAAAGATCATCATTCATCCAGAATATTATTCAAAAACCCTGAATAACGACTTGGCAATATTGCAATTTCGAGAACCGGTGCAATACAGCAGTTGGATACAGCCCGCGTGTCTGTGGCCAGACCTGATTTCTGATCTTGACAGAATCGTTGGAAAAAGCGGAACTGTAAGTTTGGTTCATAGAAAATATAAAATAAAAAGCCTTGATAAGGAACGCCGTGGTGGCCAAGTATGAGAACATGTGAATTTACGTAATCGTAAGTTCAAATCTCAACTGCACGTTTTAAGTATTTGTGCAGAAAAAAATTTTGCCATCATCACTGGTTTTAACGATGAAAGAATACTTTGCGAGAAAACCGGCACATTTCAAGAAGAAAATATTTAGGAATCTTTGGTCCTCCGCCAATTAGTACTTGTCAACCATAGTAGCGTTGACTACTTTATATCCATTTGAAAGAAAGCGCTTAGTCCTAGCAATAAAAAAAAAGTGCTAGCAATAGAAATGTGTGTTGCATATATGAATGTATTGTACTACTGGCCTCTGAGCTGTATTGCTAGCTTGTTTTGTCCTATTTTCGCCTACATATCTCGGCACAGAATGTCTTACTTCGTATTTGTTTATGCAAGATCTTCAATCTAGAACTCATCTACACCAACTAAAAATGTATTAAATATTGTTGAATTTTTTGTGGTTTCAGTTTTAAATTTTTCTCTTCGATAGGTCTGTAGTACCATTGTTTGTTGTCAGGTGTCAAGCTGGGATTTTGCCAGTTCTAACAATCTGCGGCTATATCAGTTGACTATTGTTAGTCAAACGGACTGTCTCCGGGCTAACCCAGAATTTTCTAGACTGACTTCTAAATACATGTTATGTGCTGAAATAACAAAAGGTGAGTTTAATTTTGCTGTGATGGCAATAGACATTAATAAACATGGTAGAAACCATATAACATCATTCAGTTTACCGCAGAAAATTTGCGCATCCTACTTCTACATATACAAAAAAAGTGGCCAAGTGCGAGTTGGACTCGCCCATGAAGGGTTCCGTTGCAGCAAGTAACATAATATACATATTACATATCGACGGTAAAAACCAAACCTGCTGTAACCCACAAAATGCAAAATGTTCACCAGAGCCAAAAAACTTTTGAGATTTTACAAAAAAATTCATAACTCAAAAATTATTATTCCTATAAATGTATTTTTTTGAAAAAAAATGCATTATTTAATTGTTTATTAAATAAAATAACTAAAACTAACCAAAAGTTTGTTTTTGTTTATGTTTTTGTGGGTTACAGCAATGTCACTTTTTTTTCTGTTACGTAAAAATGCTGTAAATGAAGAAGACAAATGTATGGACTGCTCCAAAAGAAACATTTTACATTTAAGCAATATCGTCTTAATAACGTAGGCACTTATTTAGTTTTGAAAAATTGTGTCGTAAATAACATTCGTATTAATGCCTCGGTACACTTAATTGTCGTTACTATCAGAAATTATGAGAGGTCAGTAAAATAAAAACGATGTAAGTATGGGATGATATAAATTTGACATTATTTTAATACGTTTAGGAACAATCATCACTACTAAATCAAGATTTTTTTTCAATTTAAAACAATCAAAAAACACTTTGGAGCACAAAAAGCACAAAATCGGAAATTGAGAACTTTAGGTAACCTATCTTCTGCTTGAGGCCTTCGGATCGACCGTGATGCTGAACCATGATGATAATGTTAGGCAGTAGGTACACCTGCTCATCACATTATCACGCGGCTATTGGAACATTAAAAATCCAAATCATTACCTAGAATTGTGCTGCAGTCGGCTGCGTCCTGCAGAAATCGTTCCGTCCTAAAATATGGTTTTTCTAAATATCCTATAATAGTAGAAATATTGTCGTTCAAATCAGAACACAGCGATGTTTGCGTATTACTACTTGCCAGTAGATCAATTGGCCAAAATATGCTACTTTTCCAGTGGAGAAGTAGAGTAAATAAATATGGGCAGATATTTAAAACACAACACCATCTGACCCCAAACTTATTAAAAATTGTATTAAAGTATCAAAAAAGCTGATATAATACCTAAACAAGATTATTGGTTCATGTTAAGGGCTTATTCCTGTTTTCCCCCTTAGAGATTCCCCCTTAGGGGGGAAAACTGAACCCTAATGTAAAGAAAGTCTATAAATTCCCCCTTTCATTTTGGTTTATTCCACTTTCCCCCCCATTGTAATTGACAAAAAAACGAAGGTAAAAAAGCCAGTATAATTATTGATCTGTCTTTATTTTTTATAAATACATTCGACACAATCATATTCATAAACAATATTAGTAGTGCCAATAACAATCAAAAATGTTAACAAATCAAAGTATCTAGGAAGATTTTTAATGATGAGTATCTTCTTCCAGCCTTTATTTTTTATAAATACACTCAACACATATTCATAAACAATATCAGTAGTGCCAATAACAAAAAATGTTAACAAATCAAAGTATCTAGATTTTTAACGATGAGTCCTCTTATAATATTAATAACAAACTATCTTAATTTTTCTAAAAAATGTCCAACTGTAATGTTTCCGCTGATTAATTCCATTTCTGTCTCGTGAATAAAGGCATCTGACTCGATACTTGCTTTTGTTCTATTCTTAATTTGAACATTTTTCGACAGTTTGTTGGCAAGAACTTCATTTACTGACGCATCTTCAAACAAGACATTCAAAAGCTGTGTGAGATTAGGTTTTTTTTTGAGACTAATCCATTTTTTTTTTTATGCCACGCTTCTAAGAGGTTGGTGGTCCTGTGACGTTGTCCAAAGGCGCACCAGATTTTTATAAAATTCTCATCCTTTAGCCATTGTTGTAACATATATTGGCGAAAATTTTTGCTGTTATCATCATCTGGGCTTTGGCTGGCAACATAATACCAACCATTTATAATTTCGTCTTCAGGCAAAAAAGGTAGGACAGCGGATAATGCCACTTGTCTTTTCTGGACCTTTGATTTCGTTAAATTTAATGCACGTCCTTTCTTCCAAATTGCTTGACAAAAATGAAAATAACATCCCTTCGCAGCAACGTTTGGAAATACAGTTCCAATTGCGTTCATTACTGCGATTTCAAAGTCACATTTGTATAACTCCGGTTGCCATTCTGTTATTTGAGCTTTTATAACTGTAAAAAGCATTGTATACGATTTCTCGGTTTTCTCACTCATTATTGCGTATATCAAGGGCACAATATTCGTACTGTCACCTGTGCTACCTAACTCCTGTGCTGTTCCAGGAAAAGGTCCACGAGATATAATACCAATAATACATACTATTCAATTAGTTATTTTTAAGCTATTGCATAGCTTTTATCGCGGGCTTTGAGCGCGGCGACCGAATCAAGAAATTCCGTAACGCCTGAGATTCGCCTAAAGTGGTTTCAGTTCGGCAGACTTCGGCACGGTGTTTGATTCCAGTTTTTAAGAAGGGGGATTTATAGACCTATCATTTTAGATTCCAGTTTCCCCCCCTAAGGGGGATTAAGAAGGGGGATTTGTAAACCTATCATTTTATATTCCAGTTTCCCCCCCTAAGGGGGAATCTCTAAGGGGGAAAACAGGAATAAGCCATGTTAAGTACACAAAATATTCAGTCTTCTTCAAAAATGGTGTCAAAACCCTTTTGAAGAACTATCGACCAATATCCCTTCTGAGTTGTTATCACATGTTGCTTTATTCGAAGACTCCACAAGTTTCAACCACCAGAATAGGCCGGATTTCACAGCGGATATAGCACCATGGACCACATTGACTTCGTGCGGCAAATCATACAGAAGAACAATGAGTACAATCAGCGCCTTTGTTTGGCGTTTTCGGCCTATTAGAAGGGATTCGACTCGGAGGAAACCCGGTCTGTCCTGGAATCCTTACAGCGATGTCAAATTAACTGGCGATATATCGAGATGATAATATGTTTGACGCCGCTACTATGACCATTCAAGTTCAAAACTTGCAGATGAATGATTCACCTGCGACGAGAAGTGAGACAAGGGAACGTAATCTCCCCAAAATTGTTCTCAAACGCATTGAAGGATATCTAGGACACTGGGTTGGACTGGATGTGGCATCAATATAAACGGTGAATACACCTCTCACCTACAATTCGCAGACGACATTGCTATGATGGCCGAAACGCTGGAAATACAAAAGATGCTGAATAGCTTAGCTGAATTTTCCCAAAGCATCGGTGTCCAAATATTAGATAAAACCAATGTTATGGTGAACGAGCTCCTAACTATGGGATCGATTGCCATAGCCAGGGAACGCTTTTACTTGGAAACCCATTTCAAATGTGAGTCAATGAAGAGGATTCAGCTAGGCTGTGCAGTGTTTGGGAAACTCTCTCTTCTCGTCACCCATCCCACAAAGCCAGAAGACGAAAGTTTTCAATCAGTGCGTTCTACCGGTCATGATCTACAGTGCTGGAACGTAGAAACTGATACTTAAGACCGTCCAAAGTCCATTAAGGTCGCACAGTATGCTATGGAACGAGCTGTGCTCGGTGTCTCTCTGAGGGTTCATATTCGAAATGAAGTCATTCGTCATCCGTTATTGACAAAGCTCAACGTCTTAGCAAACTGAAGAGGCAGTGGGCTAGTCATATCTGTAGGAGGACCGATAACCGTTGGGGTAGACAAGTTCTAAAGTGGAAACCGTGATTAGGTAAACGTAGTGTAGGAGGTCCTGAAACACAATGGAGTGACGGCATACGTAAGGCTGCAGGCAGTGGTTGGAGAAGAAAAGCCGACAACAAGGCTGAGTGACGTACCATGGGAGATGCCTATGTCTAGCAGTAGACTAGAATGCGCTGATGATGATGATGTAGGAATTGAGTTTTAACAAAAGTTGTAAAACAAGTATTGTTTGTTTAAATACACAGAATCTTAAATGGATCCAGGCTGATTAGCAGCACCCTTGTAAAGTTAAAAATACATACTCATTATACATAGAAATATCCTGACACAAAACAACTCAGGATAAAAAGTATCCCATGTTTCAGAAGCTCAGCAATTTAGGCATGAAGAGGTGATAGATAATTTAAATTACTTTTCACATTAATTATTTCTTTTTCTTTTCTATTTCAAATTATATCTCTAAATTAGTTGAAATGATTTAATATAAAATAAAAAACATTGATGAGGCATTCATATTCATCGTCAAATCACTTACGTTTATAAATTGAATCTAGTTCGGTAGTAAAGCACAACAACAGCACACTCGTCACGCCTTCCCAAGTGTCACACAGTAACGTACATAACTGAACGACGTGGTGATCCGCGGTGCAACCGGCGCAAACGTATTTTACAATGGCGGTAAATGAGCAAAATCTGCAGATGGCTATCGTGTTGAAAATAGCTTAAATAACAAAGTCCGGTAAATTGTAGTGAGCTTAAGTTGGCGTGATTAGTGATTGTCTATAACACCACATGTATTTAAAATGTAGTAAATTAAACTTACCCACGTTTGATTATATAATAGACTAGCTGTTACCCGCGACTTCGTCCGCGCGAAATAAATACTAAGGTAACTCAGGCAGTATACCCAGACATATTTACGGTTACTAAAAACGGCTTATAATAAAACAACTGTATACTATTTTATCAAAATCGGTTCAGTTTTTTAGATCTGAAAGCGTAGAGACATTCTGCACCCATTTCAACTCTAATTTCACCCCCGTACAGTTCTTAATTACAAAATTGCAAGAACAAACATTCGTTTGCTGCGTGTCTAGTATCTATAAGTATTCAGAGTTTCATGGTTTTATCTTCAACGGTTGGGAAATTTCATTTTGACATTCATCCCCCATTTCCACCCCAATTTCACCCCCGTGCAGTTTGAAATTACGAAATTGATAGAATAAACATTTGTTTGGTTCGAGTCAAGTGCCTATAGATATACCTACAGAGTTTCATGGTTTTATATTCAACGGTTGGGAACTTCCATATTGACATTCATCCCCAATTTCAACCCCAATTTCACCCCCGTACAGTTCAAAATGACAAAATTGATAGAACAAACATTTAATTGCTTCGCGTCAAGTGTCTAGGTACAAAATTTGATAACTTTGAAAACGACGAATTTTCATACAACCGTTCATCCCTTGTTTCACCCTCTTAGGGGTTGAATTTCGCAAAACCCCGTCTTAGCGAGCGTCTACGTGCTAAAAGGAACCTCCATGCAAAATTTCAGATTCCTAGCATTTGTAGTTTCTGAGATTCTTTGATGAGTGACCTTTCGCTTTTATATATATAGATGTAGTAAATACCATGCGTTACTTAATTGTTATGAGCAATTTTGCTGTAACCCACAGTCCTCAACATTTCATGACGCTGTTATTACAATGCACACATAATTTGCAAAAGGGAAATTGTTGTAAATAGCAAATGAAAGAAAAAGGCCGTTTTTGTGTTGTTTACAGCAAGAGAAATGTTGTCATTTTTGAAAAATTGAAAAAATTTCAATGCTGTACAAAAATTTCTAGAGGTCGTAAAGCCACGGGAGTGGGACCATTCGACGCAGTATTTTTTTCTGATCCTAAATCTGCAAAAAAAAATTTTTGCCCATGGTGTGGTTTACAGCAGGTTTGGTTTTTACCGTCGATATAGTTCTTGTAGTTTGTTGTAACTTTGATCGAAGTTTCAATAATAGTGTATTTATGACGTACTAAAAAAAAACTACTCATCAGATCGAGTTCAAACCAATTTTCGTTGGTAGTTTATATGGTAATGTACATCATATTTTATATTTTTTTAGATTTTTCATTCTCTTAGAAGTAGAGGGGGGGGGGACACAGATTTTCCCACTTTGGAAATGTCTCTCGCGCAAATTATTCAGTGTAGACGAAAATGATTTTAGAAACCTCAACATCATTTTTGAAGACCTATCGATAGACACTAAACACGTGTAGGTTTGATGAAAAAAAAATTTTTGGGTTTCAGTTCTCAGTATGGGGGGCAACCCTAATTTTTATATTTTTATATTTTTTTTTTCAAATCTTAATGCGGTTCACAGAATACATCTATTTACCAAGTTTCAACAGTGTAGTTCTCATAGTTTCGGCAAAAAGTGGCTGTGACATACGGACGGACGGACAGACAGACAGACAGACAGACATGACGAATTTATAAGGGTTCCGTTTTTACGTTTTACGGAACCCTAAAAATGAATGTTTGTCTTTTATAAAATCGTAAAATATGCATTCGATCACGTGATGATCTTGGCAAAGTTGTTGTGCATGAGTCAAAGAAGGTTTCTGAGTTGGTACGATCAATTTTCGACAGGTGGCATCGCAACGTGTGCAGAGTAGAACTATTAATATAAATAAAGTGGCCAAGTGCGAGTTGGACTCGCCCATGAAGGGTTCCGTTGCAGCAAGTAACATAATATACATAGTAGGTACACATAGTTCTTGTAGTTCGTTGTTACTTTGATCGAAGTTTTAATAATAGTGAATTTATGACGTACTAAAAAAAAACTGCTCATCAGATCAAGTTCAAACCAATTTTCGTTGGTAGTTTGCATGGTAATGTGAATCATATATTTTTTTTAGTTTTTTCATTCTCTTACTTTAGAAGTTAGAGGGGGGGGGACACATTTTTCCACTTTGGAAGTGTCTCTTGCGCAAATTATTCAGTGTAGACAAAAATTATATTAGAAACCTCAACATCATTTTCGAAGACCTATGGATAGATACCCCACACGTGTAGGTTTGAAGAAAAAAAAATGTTGAATTTCAGTTCTCAGTATGGGGGGCAACCCAAATTTTTATTTGTTTTTTTTTTTTTTTGTAAAAATTTTAATGCGGTTCACAAAATACATCTACTTACCAAGTTTCAATAGTGTAGTTCTCATAGTTTCGGCAAAAAGTGGCAGTGACATACGGACGGACAGACAGACAGATCGACAGACAGACAGACATGACGAATCTATAAGGGTTCCGTTTTACGGAACCCTAAAAAGTATACCTACTATTAATTCGAAAGTTTGTGTGGATGGATGAATGTTTATTTTTTCACGCAAAAACTACTGAAAGAATCAAGCCAAAATTTAGTAAATAAATTAATAGAATGTTATTTTAGCCGTATAAATGTAAAAATTGAATATTAAAAACAATACATATTTTGGTGGACATTGCACACATAACACCATCTAGCCCCAAACTAAGCAAAACTTGTACTGTGAGCCAAATAGCTGATAAAATACTTCATCATCATCATCAGCCGCAAGACGTCGACTGCTGAACATATGCCTCCCCCCTAGATTTCCACAACAAACGGTCCTGCGCTACCTGCAACCAGCGGTTTCCAGCGACCTTTGTGAGGTCATCTGTCCATCTAATGGGAGGCCGTCCAACACTGCGTCTTCTGGTTTGTGATCGTCAATCGAGAACTTTTCTTCCCCATCGGTTGTCAGTTCTGCGAGCAATGTGGCCTGCCCATTGTCACTTCAGCTTGTTTACTCTTTGAGCTATGTCGGCTACTTTCGTTCTTTTGCTAATATCCTCATTACGGATTCTGTCGCGCAAAGAGACCTCGAGCATAGCTCTCTACATAGCTCGTTGTGCGGTTTTGAGATTTGAGTTCCATAAGCCATCACTGGCAACACGCACTGGTTAAAAACATTCGTCTTTAAGCGTTGCGGTATTTTGGACTCAAATATGTGCCGAAGTTTCCCGAACGCTGCCCAACCGAGTTAGATCCTTCGCTGGACCTCTTTATCGAAGCTGGATCTGCCTAATTGGATAATTTGACCCAGGTAGACGTATTTGTCTATCCGAGTGCCGTGACTGGAACCACTCTAGAGATTGTTCGAAGATATGTTTACCTAGGACGCTCGAACTGGGTAAAACTCGCTTTGAGAGTGAAGCCATGAGGAAAATTCAGCTGGGTTGGGCAGCGTTCGGAAAACTTCGTCGGGTCTTCTCGTCACCGGGATGGGTCAATCTCTTTTGTCTGAAGACAAAAGTGTATAATCAGTGCGTCCTACCAGTCATGACCTACGGTGCTGTGGACGTACGTACGTGGACACTAACAGTAAAAGCAGTCCGGAAATTCAAAGTCGCTCAGCGAGCTATGGAAAGAGCTATGCTTGGAGTTTCTCTAAGGGATTGTATTCATAATGAAGTCATCCGTCAGAGAACCAAAGTCACCGACATAGCTCAGCGCATCAGCAAGCTGAAGTGGCAGTGGGCCGGTCATATCTGTCACAGAACTGATAACCGTTGGGGTAGACGAGTTCTGGAGTGGAGACCGCGAATCGGGTAACGTAGTGTAGGACGCCCTGAGGCTAGGTGGAGTGACGATTTATGGAAAGCAGGTGGTGGCGGTTGGAAACGTAAAGCCGAAGATCGGGCTGAGTGGCGTATCATTGAAGAGGCCTATGTCCAGCTGTGGACGAATGTTCGCTGATTATGATGATGATTATAATGAGACGTATTCGTCAACAACATCGGAGATTTAACATCTCCTTGTCTCACGCCTTTCTGTAGCTGCATATGTTTTATGCACCGGTCCTGTATCGGACAGACATTGTGGCTTTGCTGTAAATAGACTTCAACACTTCGATATAGCGATAGTCGATGCGGCATCGCTGGAGAAACTGAAGCACTGCCCAGGTTTCGATGGAATCAAAGATTCTGCATACTCTATACCTATGTATAGAGTATGCAGAATCTTTGATTCCATGGCCGATTATACGCCTCGGTTATGTGTGTAATCTGTCGAAGGGTATGGATTTGGTCTATGGTACTATATCCTTTTAGGATACCGGCTTGTTCGGGTGGCTGGAAGTCGTCAAACCTGCGAGCGAGACTATTTGTGACTACCGTCGAAAACTACTTTTAAACGTGGCTCAGTGAGATGGGTCTGTAGTTCTTCAACCAGGTGTTATCACCTTTTTTGAAGAAGAGCACAACCACACTTCTGCTCCACTATCTGGCGTAGTACCGTCAAGTATAACGGAGTCGAACAGCTTCTGGACGACTTTAAGTACCGGTTTTCCACCCGCTCTCAGAAGCTCAGTCGTGATTCTCCGTCATCGGCTCGTCGCCAGGTGTCTTGTTGTTTTTAAGTTGTTTGAGGGCCATCCAAATATCATACAGGCTGACTTCCGGGATATCTTCGGAAAACTCTGGGCTCTTTTGCCATTCGAACGACCGGGTGTGCTAAAATATTTTAAAATAAGATAAGATCAATTTTATTAGCATAAACGCAAATTTAAAATGACAAATTTAGTAAAAATGAGGAATACATTTATAAATTGGATCGGAAATTTAGTGCAAAGTTGACAAAAAAAAACGTCTCTTTTACTGGTCTATAAGTTTCTGCGGTTTTTCGTTTTTTTTAATTTTTCTGTTTAAATCTTAATGCGGTTCACAGAATACATCTACTTACCAAGTTTCAACAGTGTAGTTTTCATAGTTTCGGCAAAAAGTGGCTGTGACACACGGACGGACAGACAGACAGACAGACTTGACGAATCTATAAGGGTTCCGTTTTTGCGTTTTACGGAACCCTAAAAAGATGAATGAAACTGGTTAAGCCGTTGTCAACTTATAGCGTCACCAAAAAAGAAAAGATTAATTTTAGTATACCTACGACTATAGATAAATATTTCTTGGTTTATACAGTAACAAAAATCTTATTATGAAATATATACTTATATTATAAATAAATCTTGAACAAAAACTGAATTTAAATTCCTTACTTCCATTTAGTCAATATACAAACTATCATAAAATTACCATTAAACATTAATTTGTGATTAGTGTTAACATCCCTTCAGTTAATTTGTTCAGAAGTTACGACGTGGTTGAGCAACAAACATCCAAACACTAACATTTATAATATAAGTGGGGTTTTGATGTCAATCTTTTTATTGCTGCTTAGATAACAACACGATTACCTGCATCGGTAGATCGGGAAATGGTTTGATGCGCCGTATCAACGGTGCGTGGCATCTCCGCGCGATTATCTCCTTGGCGCTGCGGTCCCCAGACTCTCACGAAGCCAGCTGCTACCCTGGACACAAGATCGTGTTAACCGATGTCGCTCAGTACCTACCATGGGTCAAAGAAAACATAGAACCGTTTGAAATATAATTGTTAAATGGCTATACCTAATTGTTTTATTACACGACTATTCCTCACACTAACTCAACTCGTAGATTCTTTAAATACTGTACCTACAAATATGTGTAAGCAAGAAATAAATATAAATAAAGACATATTTTTACATGAAAAAAAATCACGGATATAATATAATTTATGGTAACTGAATTCATTGACACATGAGTGTACACACAGATGACAGAACGTTTTATTTCTGTAATCTGTGAGTGCACATACCAATACTATTTATCGTCGTTACTCTTCAGTCGGATGGCGGTAGGTGATGAGGCCGAGCATTTGGCCCGCCGCGGGAGACTAAGGGTGTCTAGACGTGAAGATGTCTGGTACCCACTGTTGGTCGCCGAGGTAACCACGGCGTGCATTGTCCCGCGGCGGGTTCGCAGAAGAGCGCGAGAGCATCCCTGTGTTTGCGCGGTTTGCGGCAAAGGTGAAATGCTGCGGAGGTTTTAGCCGGTAGGGGCACCACTCATGGTATCGAATCCGACACAAATCGACTATTCCCGTCAAGCGGAATGGTATGTTAATGCATTACCTCCACATAAAATCCATTTGCCTTTTAATTTCAAAATTATCCCGTTAAGTAGTCGTATGCTGTAACTATTACAGGGGCAAAATTTTAAGCTCATAGAAATCGAATCGCGCCAAGACTGTTTTTCATACGTGCGACTACTTAGGTATCTGTAGCGTTATCAAGATAATCAGATTATAGATATAACAATCTTGTTCTTCTACCGCAAGAATTAAAAAACTTAAAATATTGTATATACAGAATTACTTTAAAATACCTGTATTTTAAAGTAATTCTGTTTTATTTTAAACAAACTTGTTTAATTGTATTTTAAACAAACTTTCAACAAAAAATTAGCTTGAGTTTCATCCAAAAAAAAGATCGTAGTGATCTGTTTTTTGGATATGAAATACAACGCCGTGTTTAATGGTGAATCGTACACTACATACGTCTTAAAACGAAGTGAAGTGCCAAGGGTGTGTGTGTATCATGGTGGTGAAAATTATTTGGAACAAATACTAAATAACTGTAAGTACAAATAGTTTAGTAAATTAGTGATTGTTGTAAGTAGTTGTTTGCAACTTTTTGCATATTTATGTCAAAAACACGTAATTTTTTTAACCCTATCTAGGGTGTAAAGATTTAACAAACTAAATTTAATGTAATTGTGCCGGTCCAGGCCCATGAAATTACAAAGGAAAAGTATAACATAATTTTAAATAATTAAAAATAGGTAGTTTTGCAAGGCAGGGCCGGGTGAAAAGCCGTCGCAGGTAGGCCAGAACAGAGTAAGAGAGATGCTAATACTGCCGTGCAGGCTCTAAAACGCAGTATGAGCAAAAACACAGTTTTTAATAAACAGCGAAAAACTTTTTGATTCGTATTTTTCTATGTTACAAGGTTTTATGATGTATGTTTTAATAGCCATTGGGCGCACTAGATATCAAAGAGTGACTTTACGAAAGAAAATCTTATACCTTTAAACGAGCAATTCTTGTACCTATATAAATATGTATATATAAGTAGGCGGGCCGAGTCTCGCCATCATCATCAGTAATCGCATTCTTCTGCTGTGGGCGTAGCCGGTGGGTAGTGTTGGATGAAAACTCGCGAACTCGCAAACACAATAGGATTTATTAAGTTCAGGTAACAAAGTAGGTTGGCCTATTATTGTTTCTTGGCAGCGTGACGTCAGCCGTGCCGACGTTATTCCATTTCAAGGATAATTAACACCACTCAACTTCACTTAAGTCAAAGTTTAGAGACGAACTTCTTGGCTTCACCTGGACTCACCGTGCGGGTGCCGGGTCCATCATGTGGCAGAGAGAAAAACCTCAAGTAGACCCCAAGACTTGTGACTCGGGCTGTAGGTTTAAGGGGCGCCCCTTCGTGTACACGAACACTCACCTTCACTACTCGCATCTTTCTCCCTGCCCAGCCGTATGCGTGCTGTAATTAGCATAGATTCCTTGAGTTTCCAATAGCTTAGGTGTTCACTCTCCGTGCGCAGGCAAGCGACTGTCCGCTCCGCTCCCGTTCCGAGCGTAGGCAGCGATGACGTAATGTTGTTTGCGCCGACACGGCCAGACTGACATGCGCACGTCCTCGTGCGCCTCTCACCTCTCCTTTGACTCATGTTCAATTAATCTGTAAAGAAAGAAATAAAACCACTAGGATCACCATTTACTATGCTCGTCCTATCCTGACATAGAAGACCTAATTTTACACATGTACGCGTACGCCAATACAACATCCTTCATTTGACCTCATGCAAATGAAACCAGCTAGAGGTGTTCCTTCGACCAAGACTCGTCATCTCATATGACGACATGGACCGGACGACCTCGCAGCTTCCCCTGATACAAACGTACACTGTGTGTGCTATTTGACCTCGTGCAAATAACACTCGACCGAGGTGTCCCTTCGACCGAATCATCATCTCATATGATGACTTGGACCGGACGGCCTCGTGGCTCTACTAGATAATCATCTCATATGAAATACTCGACCGAGGTGTCCCTTCGACCAAATCATCATCTCATATGATGACTTGGACCGGACGGCCTCGGGCTCGACTAGATTACCATCTCATATGGTAACTGCGAATATAGTCAAAGACCAGTGTAACATAGCCATCTATAATTTGATATGCATCCTGACTTACTTACATTTATGAAATCTTCACAATCTGACGCTGAAAGGGTCGCAGTGTCTGAACAACAGAATGATATGGTGTCACAATCATCTTCTGATAATACCGCTCTATCCGTCTGACCTTGACCCGCCGTCCCGGCCACCTCTTCGTTATCATTTGCTACTGTAGTAGATACTTCTTTTAAACCGTCAAGACCTCTGGGCACTATGCGCAAATTATCGTGTGCGAATTTGTAGGTACGCTTCGAGTTTAAAGATTTCAACGTGTAACGATCACCGTTCAATACTTCAACTACTTTAAAAGCTTTAAACTTCGGATCTAATTTCGGTCACTCGGTCCATAGTACAATTTATCGCTAATTGAACGTCACCCTAAAGAGTCTTGCAACGATAGAAGTTACATCCGATTGAAATAAACTATTATCATGCATGTGTTATCAAATTTACACAATGAATTTTAGTAAATATGAGTTGCATCGATGTCATGTTTTCTGCCTAACCCCGATTTAAAACTTCACAGCCTAACATGACGTCACTTTCGAAATAATTGTCCAGCAAACTAAGTAAATAATCTTTAGAGGATGATCGTTAACCACTTATGAGTAGGTACCTTCAGAGTTACGAGATAGTTGATAACCAACAAAAATAATGCAGTGTTTCTATCTGATCGTATGAACTGACGTATTTTTCAAACTACCTTCAGATACCATTTTAGGTAACCTACAAAATCTCGAAATATTTACCGACTCACATTTATCAAATTGGTCATTTTGTGCGTATAGGCACAGTAAAGAACAGTAAAACATCTTCATACAAACGTGCCGCTCTCGGCTTGAATGTGTGCGTGCGCGCCGCGCGCCGTGTCGGCACGCGATTTCACGCACACGCTAGCATAATATATGGCGCGCTATGGCGGCGACAGTAGGGGCCGTGCAGCGCGACTGTGAGCACGTCCGTAAGTTACATGACCGCTCGCGTTCGTCAACTCTCGCCGGCCACTTACCATAATATTAATAATTATATCGAGTATCATGACTTCAAAAAGGGGAAAAAGATATTGTGGTGTTTTCGGGTGCCTCAATAACGATTTCGCAAACCCGGATTTATCATTCTTCATGGTTCCTACTGAAACAGAAATGTAAGTACCTACTTATACTTAAATCTTATTAGAAAATGTGGTAGGTATTGTATTATTGTTTATTTCACAGTTTATTTGCTTTATTAATAGCGTAGCCGAGTCAACGAGCAGGGCATGTGCCTGATGTTAAGCAACATGCCTGCCACATAGCAGCACAGTGACACGCAGCTATTGGAAGGAACATGAAGAGTCCAAATCATTACCTAGCACTGCACTGCGGTCGTCACCCAGAGATCTAAGATGTTAAATCTCTAAGCCCTGTGATTTTTCTGGAAACATTCCCCTTCAAACCGGAACACAGTAATATCTGTACACATGGACGAAAATCTAAGATTTTGTATCTCTAAGCCCCGTAATTTCTCTGGAATCATTGCCCTTCAATCCGGAACACAGTAATGTCTGTACATTACTGCTTGGCGGTAGAATAACTGGCAAAGGTGTGGTACTTCCCCAGGTAGACTCTGCCAAGAGTCCTGCCACTACAAAAATGATTAAGTTACTTATTTATTTGAATAGAGTACCTATAGATGGAAATATTAAACAAACGCAAAGCGGCTCTGACCAAAAGATGGATCGTCACATGTATGGCAGCATTAGCAATGTACTTTATGCTTTGAACAATTAGGTTGCTTTTCCTAAAAATTGCAAATGCAAAGGCGGCTTTGAACAAAGAAAAAGCCGAACATTAGTTTCGCCTTTCGGCATCGCCAATATCATTCACAAACATACTTTAGATACTGTGCAATAAGGTCTATTTTACTTTTTGTTTAGTTCATTTGACGATAATTTTACAAAGGATTCCGAATCTTTTTTGAATTTTCAAGCGAGTCACGCGACCAATAGTAGAAACAATTTTCTCACACACTATTTTCTCAGACTTGGTAAAAACCTTTCTACAACAAGACGAAAATGATAGTTACAAAGTGCACGCCATGAATTTAGAAATGCAAAGTGAGTGACCATAGGTTAACCATAGGTTAACCATAGGTGAGTTTTGTATCTGATTCTGATTCTGACCCGGCACCCGCACGGTGAATCCATGGAATGCTAAGAAGTTCGTCTCTCTAATAAATGTTACGTGAATAAAGGCTTTTTATTTTTACTAAATGTATAAATTTGTAAAATATTCAATCATAATATGCTTTTTGTTGCATACATTTAGATCAAGTGCTGCTTGTTCGAAAATATTAACTAAAAGTAAAAGTGACAACCCTGGGGATGAACGCAAGAGTAGGCTAAAAACTCGGCGGGTGGCCTTAGATAACCTACTGTTATGTATTTACTGTGGTATAGGTACCCGCTGTCAAAATAGATTACGATTGCTCCAACTAGCAAGTGATTATAACGCACTATACCAACGAGTGAAAACTAATTCATTTTCTTCAATAGTAAAATTTTCTTAAAATAAAACCAGTCAGATTTCTAAAGTAAATAGGTAGCTGTGATGATAAACTTGATGAAACTGCTTTATGAACTCAACTTGGCATAGGGTGTGTGCTATTACAGCGATTCATCATCATCATCATCATCATCATCAACAGCCCACTAAACGTTCCCACTGCTGGGACTCGATTACAGAGATTGCAATCTTTAAATTAAAACTGAATGAATAGGCACTAATGACAACTAGAAACGAACACACCTGATTGACATCTGAGGCTCCTCGCTGAGTGTAGACTTCCGACTCGTCAACTTGATCTCGGTGCCGGCCGGCAGGCAGCACCTCGACAGACCCGCTATCCATCAGCAAGCACGTTGGATTTGCCAGCCAACAGGCAAGCACTCGGGCGCGCCAGCCCAGCAGCCAGGCGGATCACGAAGACAGACCAACCGGCAGGCAGGAACGTCTACTTTTGGCTTGATCTTCGGTTGAGATGAATTCTTCCGTATTCCATCTGTTCTCCTCTCATAGTAGCTTCATTGATACATCGACTTGTGGGTTGTGAACCTTCGATGCGGTAATTTCATCTTCATTTACGTTTTTCCAAGAATTAGTCAACAAAGTGATTAATCGGCAAATGCGGGTAGTTTTCGATATCACTTGGGTTTTCGCGATTCATTTGAATAACAGCACCCACTTTCGCTTCGGTCGAAATGTAAAAGCACCTTGTTTCCACGTAATTCCTTTGTAGGGCAATCTCAGTTAACCACGATGATGCTTCACCTCGAAACGCCTTGCTTGTGGTCGATTGCCACTGGGTCGATTTTCTTCTTTGTTCTCATCCATCACGAATCCCGCTTCCGATGTAGGCGGGCCGAGTCTCGCCATCATCATCAGTAATCGCATTCTTCTGCTGTGGGCGTAGCCGGTGGGTAGTGTTGGATGAAAACTCGCGAACTCGCAAACACAATAGGATTTATTAAGTTCAGGTAACAAAGTAGGTTGGCCTATTATTGCTTCTTGGCAGCGTGACGTCAGCCGTGCCGACGTTATTCCATTTCAAAGATAATTAACACCACTCAACTTCACTTAAGTCAAAGTTTAGAGACGAACTTCTTGGCTTCACCTGGACTCACCGTGCGGGTGCCGGGTCCATCGTGTGGCAGAGAGAAAAACCTCAAGTAGACCCCAAGACTTGTGACTCGGGCTGTAGGTTTAAGGGGCGCCCCTTCGTGTACACGAACACTCACCTTCACTACTCGCATCTTTCTCCCTGCCCAGCCGTATGCGTGCTGTAATTAGCATAGATTCCTTGAGTTTCCAATAGCTTAGGTGTTCACTCTCCGTGCGCAGGCAAGCGACTGTCCGCTCCGCTCCCGTTCCGAGCGTAGGCAGCGATGACGTAATGTTGTTTGCGCCGACATATATATAGAATCTGAATCTCGGAAACGGCTCGACGGATTTTCATGAAATTATGTATGCAGGGGATTTCGGGGACGATAAATCGATCTAACTAGGTCTTATTTAAAAAAAAACGCATATTATGCGCGTTTTTAGACAATGAAAAACTGTTACATTAGACATTAGAATGTGAAGGTAAATTTCGCCGCGTGACGCGACAGCATAATTAGCTCAGACGGGAAGTCGGGCGCTCATAGCGGTCACGAATTAGTAGCTCCGGGTTCGAATCCAGACGGGTTCTCTTATTTTTTCAATTCGTTTTTTTTAAGAAAATCTATTTCTTGGAGTATTTATGTAGGTATCTAAGTATATTCAGTATTTAAACCGAGCAAAGCTCGGTCACCCAGGTACTACTTACTTATATTATTATATGATACATACAAATGATTTTGAAAAAAAGATTCTAAAAAATGAGTGGTTACGTCACTTCAAAATTACTGAAGAAGTACGCATAGTCAGATTAAAATGCAGTATCTTATTTGTTTTACTGCATTTTGTTATGTGTGTTTCAATAAAATGTAGGTGCAGTATGAAAATAATGGAAGTGTTGATTCTGATAGACATTTTCTCTCAGTCTCTTTTTAACTCAATAAAATTAGTAGCCTAATTACTGCTACTGTTATCACCTGTATTTGTTTTGTAGTATATTTCAGTATAGTATTATATTTAATACTGGGATTTGAGTCTAAATATGTGTCATTTAAAAGATCAAGTATCTGATTATTTAAAGAAATGGGTATGACTGATAAAATTTAGTGTAGAGGGCGCCGGTGGGATACCATTCACTTCTACCCGCCATCTCAAAAGAGTTTTAGAGGGGTTGGTGCTATAAGTAGATGGAGCTAAGCCGTTGGAGAGCATTCCTTTTTGAAATCTTATATGAGGAAGATCGAACAGTTGTCAATATAAATTCTTACATTTATTTAATTGGTTTACTTTTACTCAATTGATAACATCAGAAGTGCTATGAACACCTCGCCTAGATATCACAACGGTGATAAGAAAGAAACGGAAAAGCAAACGTCGCCACAACGCGAGCTCGGCCAGCTCAAGCACCAACTCTGCTAAAGGAACCAACAGGAAAGTCAAACGCACTCGACGTGCGTCACCCGCAGTTAGTCAAAATGTTATTCTTTGATCAGTGGTTTTAGTAGTGCGTAATGTACACGTAAGTAAGCAACAGTTTAATATATTACGACTTACTTTGTGGAAATGAATTTAAAAAATTGTTTAAACGTTGTTATCTAATCCTTGTTGTTATGCATTACATTTCAAATGAAGATTTTGCGAATCACCAACCAGTTAAAACTTTTAATTATTATCTCGTAAGGGGTACTATCGTGTGAGAGTAAAATAGCCTTCAATTCCGGGAACTGCTATCAGAACATTTCGTAGAATGAATTACCTTCGGTTTTTTAAAGTTTGTAGATACTGTTTTAGCAAAATTTTAAATAAGAGGGTAGCTATTATATGGAAGAGTTGTTGCGAGGCAAAGAAACCATAGAAAAAATGTAAATCAGTTAGATATTGGTTTAAATATCTTACAAGGAAACTGTTTGAAAAAGGTCATGCATTTTAAATCATAAAACAGTAATAGAAAGTGTTACATCTTTGATTTGAGTTGGGTTACCGTAGTTGGGTTACAAAGTGGTTATATTCAGTGCAGTTATCAGATACCCTTATGGTTGAAATTAGAAAGGTTTAGTCAGACGATGCCGAGCTATGTACGTTACCAATTAATTGTTTGGTATATTTTATGGCAAAAAGAAGAAATTGCTTTGTTAAATAAAATTAGACCCTTTAATTCACTATAAATACCACTTGGGAGCGTTTATAAAAACTATTTAGAAGGCTATATATGAGGAAAATATGAAATCTTGGATACGATAAGTGGACTTGGAGATGTAATTGAAAGTCAAACCCGAGCAGTGCAACGGATCACGGATGTTGTCAGGTATTATATTTGATGAAATTGTTGCTGATGAGTTAACATTTGAAAAAAACGTAGTGAAGTGCAAAGGCTCCATTGACAAAGTAAACGTTAGTGTGAAACCGTAATACCTTGGACATAAACTGACGTACCTAGTGTCAGCCTAAGGGCGTAACTGCTAGAGAAAGCATTAAGAGTGAAAATAATGCCGCGCATCTAGAGTTACCAGGCGGTCGGCAGCTAGGGAAAGGTTTACGTTTGAGATTTATGGAGAACTAGCAGCGCCCTGCGGTGTTACCCGCGAAGTTCCCGTTCCCGTTGTTCCCGTTGTTTTTCCGGGATAAAAAGTATGTCTATGTGTTCTTCCAGACTATAACCTATCTGTGTTTTAAATTTCAGCCCGATCCGTTCATACGTTAGTACGTGATTGAGCAACAAACAGACATTGGGAACTTTCACATTGACATTCATCCCCCATTTCAACTCAATTTCACCCCGTACAGTTTGAAATTACAAATTTGATAGAACAAACATTTAATTTCTTCATGTCAAGTGTCTAGATACAAAATTTGAAAACTTTAAAAATGTCGTATTTTCATACAACCGTTCATCCCTTGCTTCACCCCCTTAAAGGTTGAATTTCGCAAAACCCCGTCTTAGCGAGCGTCTACGTGCTAAAAGGGACCTCCATGCAAAATTTCAGACTCCTAGCATTTGTAGTTTCCGAGATACCTTGATGAGTGACCTTTCGCTTTTATATATATAGAAGAAGAAGATATGGATGTTTGTTGCTCAATCACGTCCTAATGTCCGAGCAGATCAGGCTGAAACTTGGAACATGTATAAATAATATCGGGAAGAACACATAAGCTACTTTTAAAAAAAATGACAGAAACAGGAACTACGCGGGATAATGCTAGAATTATATATATTTTTTTGTAGTATGGAGTGATGAGACGAGCTGGGCATGTGCCTGATGGTACGCAACATGCCTGTATATGTGACACGCAGCTATTGGAATATGAAGCATCCAAATATGTACATATATACCTACATAGCTCTGCACTGCGCTCATCACCTTGAGTTACGAGATCTTTTATTTCTATGCTCTGTAATTTCACTTATTATTTTTAATCTTTCTACATAGCTCTCGTGGTAGTTCGGATGACCCATCAATTATGTACACGGGCCTGTAGTCTAGTAGTTATGTGTGATATAACCCAACACTGACTTAATGAAAATAATTATCTAATAGTCTATATGTACGTCTGATCATCATAATTGAATCTTAAGCTAAGTTTCCTGTTTCGAGTTATTTGAATTAAAAAAACGTAGCGGTATTTATATTATATGGTGGCAGTCACGACTTAGCCAACAAGGCAATAACACGCTGTCAATTTGTGATGATAAGGTATAATAAGGTGTTTGTTTATATTTCTGTAGTGTTGCATTCAAAATGGTAAGTTTTGTTAAACTATGGTTTACAGCGTGATTAAATGGGTAACTCCACGATTACGCATTTTATTTATCAGTCTAACTATATGTTATGAAAATTAGTTCGATGTAGGTATTTCATAGAATAAAATGTCTGGTTTGGTCGTACTGAGCCTATATTGAAAACATGGCCGCTTTAGTCGGGGAGTCAATGTTTGTCGACTGCCGACAAGCACTGACATTTTTAATACATATTAGTAGGATGAATTAATTGTATTAAAATCGACAATTGTTTTATTTTTGGTGGGTTATTAGGCTATGAAATCTCTGTATTTGTAAGAAAATTGAAGCTCATCCTGAATCTGTCAGCATTTTGTGGTTTTATGCTCAGTAAGTGATCCTAACCCAAATAAAAAAATAAATTTGGATCGAAATTTTATGGCAAAGTTGACCAAAAAATCGTCTATTTTTACTGGTCCATAATAGTTCGAGATCCCAGAGCTCCCAAACGTCACCTATTTTCTGATGAATGAAATGTGGACGATTGAGTAGAGTTAGTAAGTACTAAGAACACATGCTTACTCGCTAACTTGCTTAGACGGCCAATTTTGAGATATGGGGCAATAAAGGTACATAAAAACACTGGTACATTACTTTACTTATTTTCTGACAACTGATTTTTACGTATGTTAGTCCGGTCAAATTAGACCAAAAAAGAATAGTAAAGTTAGTTACCTTAATTCCCACCAAGCTGAAACTCGGTAAGATTGTTTAAAATATAATTAAAAACAAAATTTGAAAGTTCCCCATCTTTTCCCTGTGAGCAAAAAGTTTTATTCAAGGTCAAAGGTAAAAAAAATGAGTTTATCGCGATTTTCAGCAAAACGGTAAGTTTTATCATAAAAATACCTTAGACAAAAGTTGTAAGCCATAAAATTATCTACAAAAAATTGTTGCATACTTTTTTTCTACGAGCCACCGTTTCTGAGATATAACGATTCAAAAAGTTGTAATCATCATAATAATATGCATGAGTACGTTCGTGAGGAAGCACCTATATATTGAAACCTCACTCGTGGTCCCTGGGTGGTTTTAATCAGGTGACAAATTACCGGTGGTAGGCTTCGGCCGTGGTTGGTGACCACCCACTAGACTAAGTCACGACGCCAAGCAGCCTAGTGTTCCGACGTGTTGTCTAGTGACACCATTAGGGGAAAACGGGTTAGATCAGTTGCTGCACAACTGCAAGACCGGTCTGTCACACACCAATACTGTTCATCGGGAAGCTAGTCATGGAGGGTAGCGGGATCCGAGGCGTGGTTGCCGCGACCGACCGCAGATAGTAGGGGGCCCAAGTAGTGTGCTAGCCTCTCATGGAAGGCGGCTCGCCATCTAGCAAAAAATCCCGGGATGCGCTATCCTGCCGGTTGGCGACCGGATGACAACGCCAGGTAGACATCTCCGGGGGGACTCGGGCGTCCCCGCAGTCTCCAGGCTAGCTCCCCACTGATGTATTCGTGTTGTGTGTTGTGACCAATGGCCAGTAGTGTGCGGCCTCGTTCTTCTGCCGTTTTTCCCACCGATCACCTCTCAAAACAAATATGAAACAAGTCAATTACAGAATCAAGTTTAAAGATCGGCTGCACGCCTTGTCGGTTAAAGTGCACCTCACTAATATTCGGGGTCTGCACTCCAATCTCTCAGCAGTCCACCATCACCTCGAGACTGAGCAGCCGACACTCTTGTTTCTTACGGAGACGCAGATAGGTTGTCCGTCGGATGTGGCGTACCTAACGTATCCAGGCCCAGATGGCATTCCTGCTCTACTAGAGCAGGAATGCCATCTGGGCCACTGAAGGCTTGTGCGCCTGAGTTGTCACCGATATTGACACGCCTATTTAGACTCTCTCTCCAAACTGGGCTAGTACCGAATTCTTGGAAGCTTGCCAATGTGCAATGTGCCCAAAAAGGGTAGTGTCAACTACAGGCCCATCTCGGTCACGTCCATACTCTGCAAGACTATGGAACGTGTCTTAAACCACAGGCTCCTAACGTACCTAGAATCGAACGACCTCCTCAGTGACCAGCAATACGGGTTTCGCTGAAACCGGTCCACCGGGGATATTCTAGCGTACGTCACTCACATCTGGAGTGAAGCTATTGAGAACCAGGGGAAGCACTTGCAGTCTCCCTGGATATCTCGAAGGCTTATGACAGGGTTTGGCACGATGGCCTTACAAGGAAGCTTTTTCGTTATGGTTTGTCTACTGGGTTCATTGCGTGGATATCGGACTTCTTGAGGAATCGATCCATACGAGTCGCTATTGATGGCTGCTCGTCGGATCAAATGGCTATCAATACCGGAGTCCCTCAAGGGTCGGTACTCTCAGCGACGCTCTTTCTGCTACATATCAACGATGTTGAAGCCCGGTATCTTTGGGTACGCAGATGATAGCACCATTGTAGAGAGTTACATATCTAGCGCGAGAGCCACTGCTGGGCATCAAACTCAGGTACTGATAGAGAGTCGGATCGAACGTTTGAGCTTGACCCTTGAGGCGTTGTCCAAATGGGGCGATGCCAATCTGGTCAAGTTCAACGAGAGTAAGACGCAGGCGTGTCTGTTCTCCGCTAAAAGGAGTCCTTTCCAACTGACTCCAACTTTTAGAGGTGTATCCGTGCCGGTGTCTGACCGTCTTGAGATTTTGGGTGTTACTTTGACCTCTACGCTGAACTTTGGCTCGTATATCGAGTTCAAGGCTAAACTGGCTGCCAAAAAACTTGGTTTCCTCTCAAAAGTGCGAAGGTACTACAAGTCTTAACAGTTGCTTACATTATATCAAGCACAGATTCGCTCCTGTATGGAGTACTGTTCGCACTTTTGGGATGGATCCTCTTGTGCGAAAAAGACTTCAAAGTCTTGCACATCGCCGAAAAATTGCTAGTCTATCGGTTTTTTATCGGATACACTTCGGAGAGTGTGCAACTGATTTGCATGGTCTGATACCACTTTGTCCTTTTTTCTATCGGAATGCTCGTAGCTCGAAAAACCGACATCGTTTCATGGTTGATGTTCCAAAGACACGAACGAAGAGATTTGGCTCTATTTTTGTGATAAGAACGTCTAGGCTGTGGAATACGTTGCTTGAGTGGTTTTTCCCCGATGGTTACAATCTTTGTGTCTTCAAATCGAGAGTGAATCGATTTTTTTCTAGGTAAACACGCTCCATCGTAGACCGCATCGTCGCTTAACATCAGGTGAGATGGCGGTCAAGTGTAAACCTATAGAAGTTAAAAAAAAAATCATCATAGGTGGCGAGGAAACGTGTGCAAATTATGACGATTACAACTTTTACAACTTTTTGAATCGTTATATCTCAAAAACGGAGGCTCGTAGAAAAAAAAGTGCTAACATTTTTTTGTAGATAATTTTATGATCTACAATTTTTGTCTGTGGTATTTTTATGATAAAACTTACCGTTTTGCTGAAAATCGCGATAAACTTATTTCTTTTACCTTTGACCTTGAATAAAACTTTTTGCTCACAGGGGAAAGATGGGGAACTTTCAAATTTTGTTTTTAATGATATTTTAAACAATCTTACCGATTTTCAGCTTGGTGGGAATTTAGGTAACTTCGAATGTCTAAATTTTCCGAACTATGTTATAAGCAATGTCCTTACAAATAAGGCCCCAATACTCCCAGACACTTTCCGTCGGCCGTTTTCCTTAACAGACGTTTTAAAACTCCCAAAATATGTGGCACTGGACAATGTGGCACCGTACAGGTCAAACGAATAGGCCGATTTCGATGCGGTTTTCTTTATTTGAAGGTTGATTTCCGTGCGAGTGTTTTTAGCTATGTTTGGTTGATATCGATTAAAAATGGCCGCCTCCACAAAATGACGGAAAAAATATTTCTTCACAGCTTACCTTAATATGGGTGTCAAATGAAAGGATTTGACTAGTAGAACACTATGCACTATGACAAAATAAATTTCAAAGCCAAGTTGGCTGCTACCGCAAAGTGATGAAATTTATTTCTTTTTTCACAACTCCCTCAATATGGGTATCAAAGGAAAAGGCCTTCAAGACATTCTACCAGTCTTCCTTTCCGTATTTTATTAAATAAAGAGTGAAGAGACGAACTGGACATGTGTCTGATGGTAAGCAACATGCCTGCTACATAAGACTGGCCTCGTGGCTTAGTTGGTAGTAGCTCTGCCTGCGAAGCCGAGGGTCGTGGGTTCGATTCCCACCCAGTGCAAATATTTGTGTGATGAATTCAAATGTTTGCACTGTGTCTGGGTGTTTATATATATAATAAGTATGTATTTAAAAAACTATACAAGTATTATAGCAGCTATCTGGCCGCCATCATACAAGCTTTGCTTAGTTTGGGGTCAGATGGTGTTGTGTGAGAATTGTCCACCAGGGGTGCGTGGCTCGGGAAAACCTCCACGTGGTGCACCCTGGGCATCACACAACAACTTGCTTCGGTGGCATCTTGTTGTGTGATGGCGAATCCCGGCCGGGGCTGGGAACTTCTACACGCGCTCCTCACCCCCCTTGAGCAGTGCGTGTAGAGGTTGGGGAGGGGGACTGGAAGACTTGGGAAAGTTACTCGGCTGATATATCGACCAAGTAAAAATCCTAAGTCTTCCAGATGAGGGTCCTCCACGAGCACTCTGATTAGCAGAGTGCACAGTGGAAGAACAAGGGCCGCGATGCGGCCGTGCGGCCGTCCGTGGCTATCCGTAGCCGCGGTGGTGAGGGCAGACCTCTCGCTGCCGATCATCTTCGCCATGAGAGGTGAGATGAAACCCCCTCGACAGTGAGAGGTCGTGTGAGAGGCTGAAGTGGACATGGGGGCGCACCTAGGGAGTCGCCAACTCTGGGCTCGCACCCCGTCTCTACAGGAAAGCCTGGGGCGTTGGATGTTTAGGGCCGTCCGACGCCCCACCTAGGGATAGGCCTTCGAGAAGGTTTATAACAACACAGTGACACGCAGCTATTGGAACATGAAGAGTCCAAATCATTACCTAGCACTGCACTGCGCTCGTCACCCAGAAATCTAAGTAAAGTAACAATAACGTCATTGAGTAATATGAACAACATTAGAGCTGCGTCTATTTTATACATGAGAATTTTCTAAAATGATAATAAGTAGAGATTTCACGAATATTCGGCAACTATTTGGCAATCGGCCTATTCGGTACAGCCAGGGCCGGATTTAGAGGAGGGCAAACGGGGTATACGGGGGGCCTCCACAAACGGGGGGCCTCCACAACAGACACTCTGGAATCAAATTTCAACATTATAACACATTTGCTCATAATGGGGCTCCTATTGCACCAATTTCTATATCGTAATGTATCTCATTACGCACTTGTGCGGTAATGTATAATGTAAAACGCACGGTTTCAAAATGTTCCGTCCACAGACTAGGTAGAGAGATATGCTCCGTCTAAAACGAACGGTACCTTTTTAAATCTTAGTAAAGAGTTTTTATGTCAGAAAAGTGTGGTCAACATTTTATGAATAAAATTAACTTTGAGAGGTAAAATATAATAAAAAATTATTTAATTCGTTAATTTAATTCATTTTGACCATAAATTACAACAATTTTTCTATAACAAAACACAAAAATATTAATTTACATTCTTACTAATAGCATACCGACCGGCTGGTTCTGTGCCGTTGCTTAAAAAAAAGGCACCGATGCGCGCGTATTGCTAATCGGTGATGAAGTAAATACTATGCCGCGCCTTTTTTTTCGCTGTATTGTTTTTATTTGAAAATGTCGTCAGAGTTTTATTTATTTCCTCGCAAATATGTTATAAAACGTCGTATGACATACGTGCGCTTTGATAATAGGCTAGTTTACTATATTTTAAAACTAGGTTAATAATATATTATAGCTTAATGTTTATATTATTCCGAAACATTCATATTTTTCAAAAAAACTTACATTTACAATATGTATTTTGCATTTCAAAAAATCAAACAGATTTCTGCACAAAAACGCTCAAGACTGTCATGGCGTCTCGCGTGACGTCACGCCGTGGCAAACTTATATGTTTGTGTAAGGACGTTGTCAATATTTTTAATTTAAAATGAATCCCTCGTTTTACAAGAACTGCATAGTACCCCAGTGTACAAGCACAAGTATAAATACACCAAATAAATTACTCATCTATGTTCCAAACAATCCACAAATACGAAAAAAGTGGCAAACGCTTGCGCGGAGGAATGATGCCCACTAAACCAAGAACGTATTTATGTGAAGCGCATTTTGATGTAAGTATTTGACACAGTATAATCTTAGTAATGTAAATGTAAAAAAAAACTGATAATTTTCCTCAAGAATAGAGGTAAAACAATAACAAACTAGTTGAGTAAAGCGGCTGAAGAACTAGTATCCATGACCAAGAATAAATTAAATAAAAAATAAAATGATATTAGTTCTATAAAAATGTCAACAACATTAGTAATGTCAAGTAATGTTTAGCACGGCGTGACGTCACATTTTCTGATTGGCGTTCACTGTCACGTGACCCAATGCCTATTTGTTAAGATTTTCTTTTGGAAAAATATTAATAATCTTTTCTTATTTTGATAAACTGTTATTACCGAATCTAGTTTACCCCATACCTGCCTACCCCCATATCGGCCCTATAAAAACGGTCGCGCACTGGGGCTCGCTCTCATTCCCTGCATAGCCCTCAGACGTGCTGGTTCTCATTGAGTCACTAAGTGTCTTAGCATCGCAACTATTTTCTGATCTGTGGTCTTACTTTTACTTGTAATCGAAGTAGCATAAATCGCGTTCGGTTTAGTAATATATTTCCGTAGATTTGTGTGATCACTATTTTTTAAAAAGTTAACTAACTTAGGTTCGATAATATCAGAAGTGGGATAGGATCCTCTGGGTTCTATCCCACCCGCCCACTGTCTTGTATATATGATCGAAGTAAAAGTAAGGTTAGAATCGAAATAGAAAAATGGCAGATTTGGAATGTCGTCTCATTAGCTACGGCAATCTCGATGGAAGGTGCGGAGAACCGGCTTTTATCTCCGCTTTGAGGAGCACTCTGGAAGTGATCTTATTTAGGCTTTCAGTGTTGGACGAGCGATCTGCGGCAGAGCCTCCTTGAGGCGTTGCTGCGGCAGAGCCTCCTTGAGGCGTTGCTGCGGCGGAGCCTCCTTGAGGCGTCTCTGCGGCGGAGCCTCCTTGGGGCGTCTCTGCGGCGGAGCCTCCTTGGGGCGTCTCTGCGGCGGAGCCTCCCTGACGCGTCTCTGCGGCAGAGCTTCCTTGTGGCGTCGATGCGGCAGAGCCTCCATGAGGCATCGCTGTGGCCGAGCCTCCTTGAGGTGTCGCTGCGGCAGTTCCTGGCGCTCGGGAACAGGCCGGGCTAGCACAGGTTCAGCTGGCCGCAGCACCACCACACGGCGAGGCTTCAAGCCTTGCCCCCGCAGATGTTACGAGGCGTCTCATTTACGCGCCTAAAGCAGTACCTTCGGTGAGATCTATCCATTACTATGTCTCAAGTTTTGATCCAAAATAACGTCAGTGTCTAGTGTGATTAAGTGAGTCTCGCGCGATCGGAAAACCTGTGTGACTACAAAAAGCACCCTGCTCGTGTGGAATTATCCCCAAAAGGCGAATTACTGTCTTGGTTACGTGAATCGACTGGTATCAACTGTACTTGATAGTTTCAAATTTGAACTTAAAACGCTTTTCTTAGTGAAAGTAATTTTTTCTAGTGCCAGTGCTTCAAATAACCACTTCAATAACCGCTCACGGCTAGAGTGAACGTTTCATCATTCCGTGGTTACAAGTGTGCATTTCAAGAAAACTGTTATAATCTCAATCAACCAGGATATGAGGATAGATTCTGACAAAAAGTGAGTAAAATTTGAAGGTAGTTGATGAAAGTTTGGGTTGTCCAGTTATCGACAAACCTATTGCAATAAGATGAGGGTAGATCCAAAAGAAACTGTTCTCGTCAATGACGCAAACAAAACTTACTCTCATGTCAATTAAAGCCGAAACCTGTTCTTTTTGCTAGGAGCCAATTCACAATAGTTTTGCTTTGCGAAATGTAAACAACGTGAAGTTTTTCTGTGATAACGTCAGTAATCCAGAAACATAGTCACTACGTGGCGTAACTGTCAATGTCCTAATCGATAACTGGTGGTTCGTACATTCCTTTAGTATTAACGTCTGGTTTTGAACATTTTGACGATGAACGAAAACTGATATTTAGCGTTTAGATGAGGTAAGGTGGCCAAATGATGAATTAAAGTGGTGAAAAAAAACTCTTGGCATAAAACAGGGTCAGGTGCGGCCGAGACTTGATAAGAGTCAAAGTCTTGCTGAATCTCCAGATCCTAAAGCACTTAAAGGAGGTACGGTGGAACTGAGATAGGATTCACGAGTGTTCTCTTCACAGAATCACGAAGCTAGCGTCTGCGATAGCTTCTTGCTTCGTGCCCAATGCAGTTTATCGGAAGTAGTGTCTAAGTCTCCTCTCGCATGTTTGAGTTATTCGTAAGTCTACATGCGTCTGTTAAATTTGATGTCTATTCATTTATCTCGTCTGTTCATTGTGGTTTAATGCATATATGGGAATGACTGCAGCATGCCTTTATATGTATTTCACCGTTACAACTGATTGGAGTTTGAAACTTAAAGATTTCTTAAAACTTTCAAGAAGAAGTATCGTGAATGAGATTTGATAGCTCCAAGTTTTTGCTTGACTTCACACTCTGATTACTATCTTTCTCTTTAAAACTGAAACCTTTGTTTCATGAAATGCGGTGACACTGAGAATAACGAGGAGTCTACTGCAGCTTGTGTGCCACTGTTGAATGCCGGTGACCCGCTGCCAGCCTGCATCATCTGCCGCGGGCGACTTCGTGTTCGTCAACGAGACGGCACAGTCGACGGGCAAAGACTCCGGGATGCGCGGCCTTTACGAGGTCCTGCGCACGCTTCCACCGCACACCACCGCTACGAGCTACAGGCGGGCAGGCGAGCAGCAGGCGGCGGCCCAACATGGTGCTGGGGCGCGGCGAGTGGACCCCGGACACGTGCAGCGCTGTTCTTAGAGATCATTTGCGGTTTGAGGTGGGCACTATGTGCTTTACTTCCCGTTTCAAAGGTTTGAGGTGGGCACTATGTGCTTTACTTCCCTTTTCAAAGAGATTGAGGTGGGCCCACTGGGCTTTACTTCCCTTTGTTAGAGCAGTATGGATAGAGGTGGATTCGGCCGAATTGTACTTCCCTACTGTGTAGTTGTGTTATGTCGGTGATATTCATTTGTTCTGTATCGTTGAATATTACGATGATAACGTACTGCTATGTTAACCGTTTCATATACGAGTTAACATAACCTGGGTGTTGTGCGTGTGCCTTAAATTGCGCAGTTTAAGTCATTTGTACAAAACCCGCTTTTCTTTTTATTCTACTCTACGCTACTCTACTCTACGCTACTCTACTCTACGCTACTCTACTCTACACTACACTACTCTACACTACTCTACTCTATACTTTTTAGAACATGGTGCTTTAAGTACGTTTTTATATTGCAGAGGGTGAACTCGTGGCTGGGAGTGATATGCCTCCGTTGGGAGATGAAGCGGTCGAGGACGCCTCGCCGTCAGGAACGGCCGTATTACCGAATCTAGTTTACCCCATACCTGCCCAACTAACATTAGGCGCTAATATAAGAGTTAGAACAGATATATAAAAGCGCTAAACAGAACCTAAGGTGATGAATGAGTTCTATCACATAAGAGTTATAGCTTGCTATAACTCTGCTATACCCCCGGATTGGGCACACATTCTTATAGCCTTAGGTTCCACTATAGCGATATAGTGGTTGCAGAATGATTTTAAGAGTTATAGTAGAGCAATTATGGAGGTACAGCAGCGCTAGCTGAGAGAGGGAGCGCTGTAAGGGTGGTATTTAAGTGACTAGTGACTCCTCAAGAGTTATGGTAGAGCTATATGCTGCTAACTAACGCTTTGAGTGCTATAAAGGTAGCATATATGTGATTATAAAATCCGTAAGGGGTACTGAAGATCTATGACGAATCTTACTAACTGCTTGAGCTTTTAGAGGGTGGTAATAAGGTAAATTGTAACATCTTGAGTTCCAGTATAGATCTACAATAGGAAATTATAGCGCCTAGGATATACTTTTTTTTCCATTCTTCTTAGAGCCAGCTGCGTGTGGTGGGTTTTTTTATTACGTTGCTAAACGAATTATATATGAACGACATTAAAAGAACCATACATTTTGTGTTTACGAAAATAAATGGCGGACTTGTGTGCTAAAATGTTTTATTGTTAGTGGAAGCTGAAGGTGAATTTTCATTGCGAAGGTAAGTTTACTGTGAATATGTGTACATATTATTGGCAAATAATTGAAGGGCCCACTCTTTATTGCGTATTTATCTAACAAAAATGTTCTAATTTACATGGAACTAGACATTTTTTTACTAAATATGTAATAAAAAAAATCCTATTGACTTGAAATTGCCGTAGGTTTGGTATTAGAAGCGCTAGAAAAATAAATACCTTTATTGTACTAAGTTTTCGTTTAGTATGCTTTACTGTTTTTGAGTAACTCAATAATCTAAAGATGGTGGGCGCATGAAATTGGGGATCCGCGGAGTCATTTCCCAAAACCACTACACACAGATCTCACAGATTAATGAGTGCCAATTTTTTTTTATTAAGTATTAGAGTTTTTAAATTTAATTCTGTTAACTAAACAATTATATTTCTATTTCAGAACGACATGAAAAATAGCAAGAACGTTAGAGAAAAGAAAATATACCCACTGGATTGTTCCGTCTACATGTGAATTTAATAACATTGTGAAATAGCCTAAAAGAAACATTTCAAAACTTGTTAAATTCGATGATTACTTGACTAAAATTGGTGACAAATAAAGTGCCAAAATGAGACGAAACAATATTCCAACTTATGAGGACGCTGAACGGGAATTGGATGAAGCAGTCATTGAATTCATCTTCAAATAAATTACAAAGTCCAGCCATCAAGCTTTAATACACTTGTGGAACGTCAGATAACCAAATTCTAAGTAAACCTGCAAATACCTACAGTGTCTCTGCTGAAAACTAAGAGTACTAAATAGTAAATATTCAAGAAAATAGACATTTATGAAGAATATTCGATATTTGTGCGTTTGTGTGTTAAGACATATTTATTATTTACCAAGACAAACTAAAATATAGTTGTTAACTAGAAGATATTTCTTGCTGTAACCCTAGATAATAAGGTGTTGTACTTAATATATGTATATGTAAACAAACTGTGATAAATAATAGAAAAACATTTTTCATCCCACCAGCTCGGAAAGAGTACTTTTGCTCCTCGATATCAGGGCGCAAAAGTCGTTTTTACCCTCTAGAGGTTAAAGTAAATTTGAATTTAGAACATCGTGTGTACTGAGGTTTTGAATTCAAAACATAATTTAACCTATTTATTTCTACCTCCTTGGTGCCGAATTCATCATACATTTATTTTTAATTTGTTAAAAACTCATACTCAGAACCTCTTTGGTGTACTTTTTTTTAAATGCTTTGCGCGCAATTTTCTTTTCACGTATGGAGGATAGAGGTAAAGAATGTTATTTCAAATGGCAAAACATTTTGAAATGCTATGAATGAATCAATTGTAATCGAATTGAAGTATGCCGAGTTGCCGAGTTAAATAATTAAATATTATTAACTACTAAAATAGTAACTAATAGATAATTTCAACTACTTGTGCAGTACAAAATAATGTAGTAAATATAACATCAAATAAATAATTACTATTTTGAGAAAACATGTAGGTACAATATATTTTGAAGTCAAAACTTCTTTTGGCGCACCAAAGACAGATTTTTCGTGGGCTGTCAATTTAATTCTAGCCTCACACTCGGGAATGATAAGAAATCTTCGGGTAAATTCGGGACCATAGCCAATGGCCATCTAGAAATGCCTCAGCCTTTCCCATTGGCCATTTAAAAATGTGTCAGCATTTCTAGATGGCCATGCTCATAGCCACGCCCACCGGTTTCACACGCGTAGTTTCCAAAGTAAAAATCAAATTCTGAGTTATAAGTTACCACTTCTATCGGCAGTGCCTATGACTGCCAATATTTTTCTTTCATGCATTCTGAATAGTACGTTTATTAATTTCCTTTAAAATGTACCCTGATGCAAATTTAGCGCTACTATTGTTTAATGCATTTGGGCGGACACTTTATCATGTACACATGAAACTCCTTACCTCAATCGGTCAACTCTCCATATTTTCACGTCATATTGTTATTGTTAAAACCATGGCTAAATAAACTTAAGTTTAAAACTTATAAAATTGAAAACAAGTGCAAACCCGAAATACCATAATAATAAGTGATTCTAGCGACCAAGAAGTTTATTTAATGCCAACAGAATCGACTGAAACTGAAAATGCGCAAAGCGTTTAGTAATTTCCTCGCTAGGGGGGGATGAAAAATTACGTGTTACACTCGAGTGCAAAGATTTTTCACCTTGTGCCCTTTTGATTCCCTTGCTACGCTCAGGATTCTAATTTTTGAATCCCTCGCTACGCTCGTGATTCAACTTTAGAATCCTTCGCTTGCTCGGTCATCAAAATTGAGCACGCGGTTAAAAAGCCACTTTGCACTCTTGTACAACAAATAACTATTTTTTAATATTAGGCATTTTGAAACGTCACTATCAAATAGCAACTATTCTTATTTTCTATTAAAAGATGTATGTATTGTTAACGAGTATAGATAAAAATGCTAAACATCAAACTTTAAATAATAACTAACTTACATAATATACTTATTTATAGCAGATAAGTGTATCAATTTTTGGTAAAAAAATAATGTTTTACTTGTTTTGAAATAAAATATCAAAAAATGTTATTTTATGTATTATATTCTTAAAATATATTTCAAAGGTTCAGAAGTTCCGTCATGCAAATATTCGCTATCGTCATCTAGTTTTTTATTAATAATTATGTTTTTGGATGTTTGTAAAAGAACTCGAGGATATTTTAGTAGAATGTTGCCAAAACTGTTAATTATGACCAAAAGTTGAGACCAAAAGCAAAATTGATCTTTTATCTTTTATAGCTGTTTGTGCAATATTTTTTCATACGCGCATGCCCTCAATTAGAAATATTAAAATAAAGATTCTTAATAAATTAATTCGGGTTTTCATCGTCATCACTACTCAATGAAAAGTAACATTAGTCCTCTTTGGAAGTATGAAAACTCGCAGTTACGATATCACTTTTATTACATACGGAACCCTCATCTTTAATCACGACTCCCACTTTACCTACGGTTTTTAGAGGAGTTATGTTGCGACGCCATTTTTAATGCTAATTTGATTGCACACGTGACCAATTAGGGGTACTAAAGTGATAACGATCTCCATAATTCAATCTTAGATAACATGGAGGCTATACTTGACACTACAAGTTCTATTAATAGGGAAAAATATCCCTATTATTCAGCCTTAAGTTATATAAAGGAGTTTTGTATCACTTTAAGAGTTTGGTGTTGTAATAGATTTAATGAACACCATTGTAGAGCTAATAGCATTAATTGCACCCTTTGTGCAACTATCGGCGCTCCAAAAGAGTTGGTGGCAGCTTGCTTAGAACTTTAGGAGCTAATTTGGATGTTAACTTCTTATATAGATCTTATGGTTGCAAAATTAGCTCAAAGCTATATCACAGAAGCTTAAGTCTGTATTATAGGGATAACGATCGCTGCTCTATGCGTCTAACCTCCGTTGATTGCTCTTATAAAGTCGTTTAATCACTATAAGCGTAACATTTTCTTACTAACACTTATTTATCACCAAAAACTATAATTGCAACTACTACTCTACCTTCATAACACTTTAGGTTCTAGAGTAAGCTATATTTGCAGCCAAAATGTTTGTTGGGTGCCTACCCCCATATCGGCCCTATAAAAACGGTCGCGCACTGGGGCTCGCTCTCATTCCCTGCATAGCCCTCAGACGTGCTGGTTCTCATTGAGTCACTAAGTGTCTTAGCATCGCAACTATTTTCTGATCTGTGGTCTTACTTTTACTTGTAATCGAAGTAGCATAAATCGCGTTCGGTTTAGTAATATATTTCCGTAGATTTGTGTGATCACTATTTTTTAAAAAGTTAACTAACTTAGGTTCGATAATACTGTTTTATTTTTTAAAATCTGTGTATCTTAATCAATAGCAAGAACATGGAATCCATCCGATTAATTCTTAGTGGAAACAAGCCTATTACAGCCTCTGCTAATTATAGCTCTCGCCTTCGGCTCGAGCTAGCAATAAAGCCTCGACTGTAATTATCAACTTAGCGCACTTATATCATAATGTACTATTACGCTAACTTTAAACCATTTCTAGTCCGGGCTTTTGCTTGAGAAATCTTAACCTAGGGGGGGGGGCGGGGCCTCCACACCTCTAAATCCAGCCCTGGGTATAACCACTTTTTTGTACAAAGCGTAATACCTGGTTAGTCTATCTTTCTCTCTCTCGCTCTGTGGTCGCTCTCTCATGACTGAGGATCGTAGTCATCGCTGGATGTGGATGCTCTACACCTAGATTTTGTTGTCTTCCACCGGTGTCTGCTCATCGCGTCTCTGATGACCGTGCAAAATTTGGTTGATGAAGAGCCTCTCACTTGATCGCTTCATCTATTTGGGGATCTAACCCGGGCTCGCTTACCCTCCGTATTTCCTATTATGATCAGCTTTTCAAAGCTGTCATCTCCCCTTTTCATTGCGTGTCCGAAATAGGACAAAATGCACTGCTGGCAGATCGTAGACAATAGGGTTTGAACTCGAATGTGTGAAAGGACCGAAACATTGGTGCGCTTGGCTGTCCAGGGTATCCTCAACATCCGCCTCCAGCACCACATCTCGAATTCTTCGATCCTTTACAATTTTTGGGATCGTATTGTCCATGTTTCCATAACGTACAAGAATATTGGGAACACTAGTGCCCGCACTAGTTGCGTTTCGGTGGTGACGATTGTAGTTCTTTTCTACTAGATGACATTCAGTCGAGTCATCGCGTCCTTAGCAATATACGAAATCATTATAAAAGACACGTCATAATACCCAAGCTATACGTATTTATAACCAAATTATATTTGAGTAAATAACATTATTTATTAGTGATAAGTTGCGATGAATAAAAAAAGTTAGTTTTTCGACCCTTTTGATTGCAAATGAAACCAGCTTCGGAAAGTAGCCTCTCACTTCCATGAAAACAAAAATAAACTTAAGCAAATTTCAAAAGGTTTGGGTATAATCTTTCGTTTGCTGGCCACCATAGTTAGTAGTGGTAAGACTCTTGGCAGAGTTCGCCTGGGGAAGTACCACACCTTTGCCGGTTATTCTACCGCCAAGCAGTAATGTGCAAACATTACTGTGTTCCGGTTTGCAGGGCAATGTTTCCAGAGAAATTACAGGGCTTAGAGATATAACATCTTAGATCTCTGGGGGACGAGCGCAGTGCAGTGCTAGGTAATGATTTGGACTCTTCATGTTCCAATAGCTGCATGTCACTGTGCTGTTATGTGGCACGCATGTTGCTTACCATCAGGCACATGACCTGCTTGTCTCGTCACTCATTATATAAAAATAAAAAAAAACATACGTGAAGATCAGCCTTCCAATCTAGGTGAATTGCTTTCTAATAAATATCCAACTAATTTGTCGCAACACTATACTCCACGACCTCCACAGTTACCAAAATTGACTTCCTCAAAGAAAATCCATAAACTGTCATGTATTTCATTAGTCTTATCAATTTTATTTTCTTACGAAATGGAGAACAATCGTCATCGGTGCTATTACACGTACAGACGTGACATCATATACGTTAATATAAAGAACTCTAAAAATTAACAAAATATTTAATAGCTATTGAACTGTGCGGTAAAATTACCATTAAACAGAAAATTATGTGCAGATAACCTGTACAAAGCATCGTAACCGGTTTAATTCTAGTAAACGCACAGCGAATTTTTTTATGTTTTTTTATAATCCAAAAACCTGCTGTTAAAAACTGTGACGCAGCGTGCCATCAACTAAACGTCAATTTAATCTAACCGGCCCGATTAGGGTCTATCACTGAAGTTTTACTCCGGGTGGGCTCCGAATGGCCAGAAGCTCCCGCATTTTTAAATACACTCTAGGGGTAGTAGCGACAAGACTACGTAGAGTCGGGGTGCCCCGAGTCGGATCTGGGTCTTAAGTAACATAACCAGTCCGATTAGGTTACTTAAAGAAATCACAATTGAGGTTACATAAAGACATCACGATTGAGACTTTTCTTAATAATTTACGTTAAGACAAAGTACTAAATATTCTGTAACGACGCTTCATCAATCATCAATCATCAACAGCCCACTAAACGTTCCCACTGCTGGGACTCGGGGCCTTCTCTCGCAAGGAGAGAGTTAAGGCCATAATCCACCACGCTGGCCCAGTGCGGGTTGGCGGATGACACATGAATTCGAAAGATTCTAGATACATGTCGGTTTCCTCACGATGTTTTCCTTCACCGTTTTTAAGTTAGCGGCAACGACGCTTATGTGATGTTATTTCTTATTGTCAGTTTCGTAATAACTAATATTTTCTTTTGTTTCCGGTTAGTTTTTGTACATACTTTTCAAATATATTGATTGTTTTTCAATTTAGACTTGGTTGTTTGTGTTGCTGAATATTTGGTGTGATGGTTAGTCATACGATGTAATCGATAATTGTCTGTCACACCAGATAGTATGACACAGAGGAAAAAAAATCTTCTGTGTCACACTGGTGTGACAAAATGGTGTGACAGGGAAGCATACCCCATGGGGTAATGAAGGTACATACAAACATTACTTACTTCACGTATTTTCTAATAAGTGATTTTCACGTATGTTGTAGGCAATATCCTTAAAAACATGATCTCAACATTTATAGGTTTACACTTGACCACCATCTCGCCTGATGTTAAGCGACGATGCGGTCTAAGATAGAGCGTGCTTACCTTGAAGAAACCGATTCATTCTCGATTTGAAGACACCAAGATTATAACCATCGGTAAAAACCCACTCAGGCAACTCATTCCACAGTCGAGACGTTCTTATCACAAAAGTAGAGTCAAACCTCTTTGTTCGTGTCTTTGGAACATCAACCATGAAACGATGCCGCTTTTTCGAGTTACGAGAAGTCCGATAGAAAAAAGGGCTAGGTGGTATTAGATCTTGCAGATCAGATGCACACTCTCCGAAGTGTATCCGATAATAAACCGACAAGCTAGCAATTTTTCGGCGATGTTCAAGAGTTTGCAGTCTTTATCGCACAAGAGAATTATTGCCTATGAGCCTTTTAGCACGCCTCTCGATCGATTCCAGAGCCTCAAGCTAATACTTAGCTTACAAGAGCGAATCTGTGCTTTATATAACAAAAGCAATTGTTCAGACTTGAAGTACTTTCGCACCTTTGAGAGGACACCTAGTTTTTTGGCAGCTAATTTAGCCTTAGACTCGATATACGAGCCAAAGTTGAGTGTAGATGTCAAGGTAACACCCAAAAGCTCAAGATGATCAGTAACCGGCACGGAAACACCTCGAAAAGTAGGAGTCTGTAGAAATTGACTCCTTTTTGCGGAGAACAGACACGTCTGCGTCTTTCCCTCATTAAGCTTGGCCAGATTGGTTTCGCCCCATTCAGAGACTGCCTCAAGGGCCAAGTTCAGACGCTCGACCATACTCTCTCTCTCTCAATACCTTAGTTTGTTGACCGCTGGCTCTCGCGCTAGATATGTAACTCTCTACAACGGTGCTGTCATCTGCGTACCCAAAGATACCGGGCTTCAGCAGATCGTTGATATGTAGCAGAAAAAGCGTTGCAGAGAGTACCGACCCTTGAGGGACTCCGGCATTGATACCCATTTGGTCCGAGGAGCAGCCATCAATAACAACTCGTATGGACCGATCTCTCAAGAAGTCCGATATCCACGCAATAAAACCTGGAGACAAACCATAACTAGAAAGCTTGGTAATAAGGCCATCATGCCAAACCCTGTCAAAAGCCTTCGAGATATCCAGGGAGACTGCAAGTGCTTTCCCGTGTTTCTCAATAGCTTCACTCCAGATGTGAGTGACATACGCCAGAATATCCCCAGTACGACCGGTTTCGGCGAAACCCGTATTGCCGGTCACTGAGGAGGTCGTTAGATTCTAAGTATGCCAGGAGCCTGCGGTGTAAGACACGTTCCATATTCTTGCAGAGTATGGACGTGACCGAGGTGGGCCTGTGGTTGGCAGGGTCAGCACGACTACCTTTTCTGGGCACAGGTTGCACGTTAGCAAGCTTCCACGATTTCGGTACTTGCCCAGTTTGGAGAGTCTAAACAGGCGCGTTAGTATAGGAGACAACTCAGGTGCACAAGCCTTCAACACTAGGGCAGGAATTCCGTCCAGGCCACTGGCTTTATTCATGTCCAGATTGCGTAGCACTTTACGAACCTCCATTTGGCGAATATGCATTTCCGACATCAAAGTCGGACTGCCAGGTGTAGTAGGAGGTGTCGCACTACCAGCATCTAGACGCGAAGATTCCGCAAACTGAGATGCAAACAAGTTTGCCTTCTCCATTGCGGTGTGAGCCAGCGTCCCATCAGGTTTCAGCATTGGAGGCAGTGAAGAGCGGCAGAAGTTCGATTCGACCGATTTAGCTAGGGGCTAGGGACCAAAACGCCGTGCTACTCGCAGGATACGAAGCTAGTTTGTTCCCTATTCGACTAATGTGATCAAACCGAGCCCTCTGAAGAATCCTTTTGCATGCCTTAGCAGCCCTGTTAAACGCTTTCTTTTTGCGGTGTGTATGTATCCCTTGCCTTACGCTGTCGAGCATCAACCCAGGCTAGGTAGGCCTCATGTTTAGATGCTTCAGCACTTTTACATTGAGAACTGAACCATGGGCGAGCTTTGCTGGATAATGAAACGTCAGAGTATGGAATCAAATATTCCATAGCCGTACGTATTACATCAGTCAAAGCATCCGCGCAGGCTGACGGGTCACCAGAAGAGAAGCACAGTGGCTGCCGTTGGTAAGATGCAAAGAAAGAGCGCATTTCGTCCCAATCTGCTGACTTGTATTTCCATAGCCGCCGGTTGCCTCTGGGGCTGAGATCGGGCGGATGGTAAACGGATACTGATTTCACCAGACAGTGGTCGGAGCTGCCTAACGGTGAAAATACCGCCGCGGAGTATCGGTCTGGATCAGTTGTCAGCAGAAGGTCTAAGCAATAGGGAGTATGCGACTCAACGTCTGGTACCCGTGTCGCCTCTTGGACCAGCTGGGTTAGGTCTAACAACAAAGCAAGCTTTCTCTTTTCCAGCCCAGCATGGTCAGTGTCCCGGTATGGGTACAGCCAATCCTTATGGTGGCCGTTGAAATCCCCCAGTAACACTAATTGGGCTGATGGGTACTTCTGCTGAGCCGCGTCTGCTGCCTCACTTAAATAATCGGTGAGCCGGGTTGTCTCCTGATCTCCACTGTGTGACCGATAGACACAGGCATAGACAATTTTGTCGATGCCTGTGTCTATCAGCGCCCATAGAACAGAGAACCTGGTGTCCTCAAGATTACGGAGACGCCGACAGCAGATATCGTCACGGGCGTACAGGCACACTCCAGCACGTGGCTTGAAGTTGTGCTCCAAGGTATACCCTGGATAGGTTGGGTACGCCACGTCCGACGGACATCCTATCTGCGTCTTGGTAAGAAACAAGAGTGACGGCTGCTCAGTCTCGAGGTGATGGTGGACTGGGGTGATATTAGAGTGCAGACCTCAAATATTAGTGAGGTGCACTTTGAGATACAAGGAGTGCAGCCGCTGTTTCACTTTGTTTCTGTTTTTACTTGTCATATGTTTTTTTTTGAGAGTGATTGTCGGTGGGAAAACGGAAGTAGAACGAGGCTGCACACTGCCAACCAACGGTCGCAGCACATAACACAAATACACCAATGGGAAACTAGTCTGGAGGGAAATGAAAAGGAAACCCCTTTCATTTAGAAACTGAGCAACGGACATGTTTAGTAACGGTGATGAGCAGTTACCCAAATGTTGATTAAACTCCGGCTTCCTCCTCATTACCAGAGTAATTCCGGTCGGTAATTCATCGCTCTTGACGCTAAACGATATTTAAAATAAAGAATTAGATAATTATACGATTTTAAACGTCAAATTAAACACGAACCGCCGGCGCCGTTTTCCAAATGTTTAGGTGCATAAATCTATCGCGAGCCAAAAGCCTGCCGAACACAGACAATTTACATTATTTGTAGATACATCTGTCCGTTTAGACATTTTCTCTAGCGCATCCCGGGATTTTTCGCTAGATGGCGGGGCAGCCTTTCATGAGTGGCTAGCTCACTACTTGGGCCCCCAACTATCTGCGGTCGGTCGCGGCAAAACGTGCCTCGGATCCCGCTACCCTCCATGACTAGCTTCCCGATGTAAAGTATTGGTGTGCAACTATCCGGTCTTGCAGTTATGCAGCAACTGTTCTGACCCGTTTTCCCTAACGGCGTCACCAGACTACATGCCGGAACACGGCTAGGCCGCTTGGCGGCACGACTCAGTCTGGCGGGTGGTCATCAGCCACGGCCAAAGCCTACCACCGGTATTTTTGTCACCCGAGTAGCACCACCCAGGGACCACGTGTGGGGGGTTTCTGTGTACAGGTGCTTCCCCACGGACGGAGGTGACACGGTCCCCGAACGTGGACTGGACTTATCTGGACGACGTAGTCATAGCTTCTTAAATTAGTCGAGTGAACTTTTTACTTGACTAGAAGTTAGTTAGTTGACGTGAAATGATAATAATTGAAGTCGGTTTTGTTCTTTCGGATATTATTTCAATCCAAATACTAAACTAAATTTAGTATTCAACAAACTTCGGTGACCAAAGCAGAACGTTGTTTTTCTGAAATTGAATAAAATGTTATCTTACTACTAAGTATTATTATGTTTATTATGTAAAGGTTTTATTTGGTTGAAATTTGAAACACATATAGTTTATAGTCTCATATACTACCTATCATCTCAGAAAAAGCATGGGGTCTAACAGGCCTAACGAAATAAATATTAACGACAGAACGACATTACCAATTAGATTGACATTTGAAACACACATGGCTTAGAGTCTAAAATATCACATGGGCTAATAACTCTATCACCTACTTAGGATATCATCCTGTAAAAATGTATAAGTGGGTAAGTATCAGATCACGCACATCAGCTACAGACTCTTTTTAATGTATCCTATAAAAATCCTACAAACTTAACACAGCGGCTATGTTCGATACTCCACAACCTTACTACGAGTGTGTTTGATGTTGCTAAAAATATAAAATATGAAGTTGCTTAACTCGAATAAATATATTTTTGTGTGGAAAAACAAATTCACTTGGTTTGTGTGATGGCCACCCATCCAAATATTTATACGTAAGTACTAATAAGGTCGCAAGATCAACGTACGCGAACGAAGTAGCGGGTTCAGCTAGTACAATATAAATCAATAACTTTAACTTAACTCATACCTACATCTAACTAAATCTATAACAAAACTAAAAATATATAAACGCAACCAAGAAATACTTTATAGTTTACTAAGCAACATAGATAATGAAAATCAACTTAAGCGAACATATGACGTAAATACTATCTTCCTAAGTTCATTTTTAAATTTATACATTTTGTTATGAAATACATCAATAGGCTAGTTTACTAAATTTTAAAACTAGGTTAATAATATAGCTTAATGTTTATATTATTCCGAAACATTCATATTTTTCAAAAAAACTTACATTTACAATATGTATTTTGTATTTCAAAAAATCAAACAGATTTCTGCACAAAAACGCTCAAGACTGTCATGGCGTCTCGAATGACGTCACGCCGTGGCAAACTTGTATGTTTGTGTAAGGACGTTGTCAATGTTTTTAATTTAAAATGAATCCCTCGTATTACAAGAACTGCATAGTACCCCAGTGTACAAGCACAAGTTTAAATACACCAAATAAATTACTCATCTATGTTCCAAACGATCCACAAATACGAAAAAAGTGGCAAACGCTTGCGCGGAGGAATGATGCCCACTAAACCAAGAATGTATTTATGTGAAGAGCATTTTGATGTAAGTATTTGACACAGTATAATCTTAGTAATGTAAATGTAAAAAAAAACTGATAATTTTCCTCAAGAATAGTGGTAAAACAATAACAAACTAGTTGAGTAAAGCGGCTGAAGAACTAGTATCCATGACCAAGAATGAATTAAATAAAAAATAAAATGATATTAGTTCTATGAAAATGTCAACAACATTAGTAATGTCAAGTGATGTTTAGCACGGCGTGACGTCACATTTTCTGATTGGCGTTCACTGTCACGTGACCCAATGCCTATTTTTTAAGATTTTCTTTTGTAAAAATATTAATAATCTTTGCTTATTTTGATAAACTGTTTTATTTTTTAAAATCTGTATATCTTAATCAATAGTAAGAACATTTAATCCATCCGATTAATTCTTAGTGGAAACATGCCTATTGTGTCGTGGTATTTTTTATGAATTTCGTTATATTGGCGACACATTTTAATGTACATTTTGGTGATTTTTTTTCATTTCTATGTAACTATCGATACATAGTATGAAACAAACTTTCTTCCCGCTGTTTGCATTAAATTAAATTAAAGTAAATTTTGTCGTAAAATGGGGTGATTAGGGACAATTTCGAACTTCATTGAGTATTTTGAGGTACTGTTTCTAAGATACGAATTTATTTCAGGACATCTATGAATGAGTCTTGGTAGCATCTTCGTTATTAAATATACAAATATGTAATAATCTCAAAGATTTAAGAAAAAAATGCAAAAATTATGATATCCCCATTCACCTTCAATCTGGGGTGAATAGGGATGAGAATGGGGTTATTAGGGAAATTCGCTAGGGCTGGTACGATAGAAATATTAATATACTAGCGGCCCGTTCCGGCTTCGCTCGGATATTGTCATTTAAAGACTATTAATCGAAATAAAAACTATCCTATCTCTCAAGTTGGACCAGACTGCTCACGGTGTGCCAATTTAATTTAAAATCGGTTAAGTAGTTTAGGAATCCATCGCGGACAAACATCGTGACAGGAGATTTATATATATTAAGAAGATTAATTAAATGTTACTCTTACTTGTGTTCATATCAGTTTGTCTTGTTACTTCTTGAGTCAGTATATTTTCAGTTTAATTTCTTAAATATATAAAAATTACACACCAAATGTGCTCATAAAAAAGGACATTGAAATGAAATTTCATTTACTGCGAGTTAGATGGGTACTATACTTAATACTACTACTATAGTGTAGGTATGTATTACTCTACTAGTCAAGCTTTTTCCTTTGATACCCATGTTGAGGTAGTAGTGAATAAAAAAATATAATTCGCCATTTTGTGGTGGCGGCCATCTTGTATTTGAAATTAATCCTACTGTATAGTATTTTACTAGTAAAGCCCTTTCATTTGATACCCATATTGAAGGAGGTGCAAAAATATTTTGTCCGCCATTTTGTGGAGACGGCCATCTTGAATAAATATTGCCCAAAAATAGTTAACCACCACAAGGAAACTAATAAAACCACATCCAAATCAGTCTATCCGTTTTAGCTCTACGGTGCCACAGACAGAAAGACACACACACACAGACACTTTAAACTATCAATAAAATGTATAACTTAAAAAACACTTACAAATGTTGCTTAAATCTTTACCACTCAAAATATTGCAGACCCGAGCCAATGAAAATTCATTTTATTACGTATTTATTTGTGCAAGTAAATCCAAACAAAAACAAAAGGTAAATTATTATAATTATACTTAGCCATATTTGCATTAGTGAAAACCCTACAAAGCTATCCCTATTTATACTTAAGTCGTCCCTATTCAACTACTTAGCGTCCCTTTTAACCTTCTCATGGTTCCTTTTCAGGCAGAAGTCGTCCATATTCACCCCAAAAAAACAGATTTTTCAATAAGTTTCAAGATTTATCAAAAACATAAAAATTAAGCAACAATTGAGACTTATCTTGATTGTATACAAAAGTTTAAGAATTAAATAATTTTTCTACTTGAAAGTCACATCTTCATATACAAAGAAACAACTTAATTCAACAAAGTTTTTGTACCTGTTAGTAGCTATCACCATGAATGGTTATTTTCAAGTAATGTTTTTGACAGTTTGCAGCTAACTTTATGCTTCTTTAGTGTTACCATAAGAACTTCAAATAATCTACTACAATTTACTAAAAAAAAGGTAGGATATTATTGCGTGATACCAATTTTATCAAACATTGAAAATGAATCCTGGTTTTTTCCCTATTCACCTCTTGTTCCCTAATCACCCCCATTTTACGGTACCTATGTTTGTGTACGATTCTGTTGTGTGAGCTAATTCCATACCAAATTTTATAAAAATCACTTCAGCCGTGTCAGGTACGCAACATGCCTGTGCATAACAACACAGTGACACGCTATTGGAATATTAAGCATCCAAATGTGTATATACCTACCTAGCTCTACACTGCGCTCATCACCTTGAGTTTCAAGATCTTTTATTTCTATGCTCTGTAATTTCACTTATTATTTTATATATTTTTACTTGGTTCACTTTCGGCGACTCATTTTTACAATTTTGGCGGGAAATGGGTGTCAGGTTACTTAAATGCGTTTGTTTACGCTTCGGCATATGAAGTGCTGCATTACTTGTACCTGTTCAAGCCCAGTATTCTCAAGAGCGTTTCAAGACGCTTCTGGCGGTATCATTTGTTTAAATTAATGTGCTTGAAATGTAAACTAACCATTTTGCCACTTGTGTCGGAATTTTTTCGAGTTCTCAAGTATACTAGAGCTATAACATTTTAAATCAAAGTACTTTATTCATAAATGTACAATTTACACGTCAATTAATAAAAAAATAAAAACAATTAAACATTTTAAATTAAATTAAAGCAAGCGGTTATATAACTCTCGTGGTGGTTCAGGTGACCCATCAATTTTCAACTTCAAAACAGGAGACGGGCCTGTAGCCTAGTAGTCATGTGTGATATGACTCAACACTGAGTTAATGAAAATATCGAATAGTCTATATGTATGTCTCATCATCATAATTTAATCTTAAGCTAAGTTTCCTGTTTCGAGTTATTTGAATAAAAAAAAACGTAGCGGTATTTATATTATATGGTGGCAGTCACGACTTAGCCAACAAGGCAATAATACGTTGTCAATTTGTGGTGATTTAAAATAAGGTGTTTGTTTATATTTCTGTAGTGTTGCATTCAAAATGGTAAGTTTTGTTAAACTAAGGTTTTCAACATGCGTGATTAAATGGGTAACTCCACGATTACGAATTTTATTTAACAGTCTAACTATATATTATGAAAATCAGTTTGATGTAGGTATTTCATAGAATAAAATGGGTATGTCTGGTTTGGTCTTACTGAGTCTTTATTTAAATTATGACCGCTCGAGTCGGGGAGTCAATGTTTGTCGACTGCCAACAAACATTGATATTTTTATTGTTAGTAGGATGAATTAATTGTATTAAAATGAACAATTGTTTATTTTTTTGGTGAGTTATTAGACTATGAAATCGTTGTATTTGTAAAAAAATGGTATTTTCTACAATAACGATATCAATAGTTTTTGCAGTAAAGTGCATAGTTTCTGAGATATAGGTCAAAAATGTTTTTTCAAGATGGCGCTTGAAACTCATCCTGAATTTGTCAACATTTTATGGTTTTATGCTCTTATGTTTTATGTACCACACCTTTGCCGGTTATTCTACCGCCAAGCAGTAATGTGCAAACATTACTGTGTTCCGGTTAGCAGGGCAATGTTTCCAGAGAAATTACAGGGCTTAGAGATATAACATCTTAGATCTCTGGGGGACGAGCGCAGTGCAGTGCTAGGTAATGATATGGACTTTTCATGTTCCAATAGCTGCGTGTCACTGTGCTGTTATGTGACACGCATGTTGCTTACCATCAGGCAAATGTCCTGCTCGTCTCGTCACTCATTATATAAAAATTTTAAAAAACCATTCGTAAATGTCAGCCTTCCAATCTAGGCGAATAGCTTTCTAATAAAAATTCAACAAATTTGACAGAACATTATACTCCACGACTTCCACAATTACCATTTCGCAAATAATTTGTAGTGGCTTTCCCAAAGCAATTCCAGAAACTGACATGTATTTCATTAGTCTTATCAATTTCATACAAATTTATTATTTTCTTACGAAATGGAGAAGAATCGTCATCGGTACTACTAGACGTACAGACGTGACATCATATACGTTAAGTTCAAAAACTCTAAAAATGAATAAAATATTTAATAGCTATTGATCTGTGCCTATTCTATGTCTGTGCGGTAAAATTACCATTAGACAGAAAATTATGTGCAGATAACCTGTACAAAGCATCGTAACCGGTTTAATTCTAGTAAACGCACAGCGAATTTTTATGTTTTTAGGGTTCCGTAAATTGTAAAAACGGTACCCTTATAGATTCGTCACGACTGTCTGTCTGTCTGTCTGTCTGTCCGTCCGTATGTCACAGCCACTTTTTGCCGAAACTATGAGAACTGCACTGTTGAAACTTGGTAAGTAGATGTATTCTGTGAACCGCATTAAGATTTGTACAAAAAAAAAAGAAAAATTTGGGTTGCCCCCCATGCTGAGAACTGAAACTCAAATATTTTTTTTCATCAAACCTTCACGTGTGGGATGTCTATCGATAGGTCTTCAAAAATGATGTTGAGGTTTCTACAATCATTTTCGTCTACACTGAATAATTTGCGCGAGACACACTTCCAAAGTGGTAAAATATGTGTTCCCTAACTTCTAAAGTAAGAAAATGAAAAATCTAAAAAAAATATGTGATGTACATTACCATGTAAACTACCAACGAAAATTGGTTTGAACGCGATCTGATGAGTAGTTTTTTTTAGTACGTCATAAATACACTATTATTGACTGGCCTCGTGGCTTAGTGGGTAGTAGCTCTGCCTGCGAAGCCGAGGGTCGTGGGTTCGATTCCCACCCAGTGCAAATATTTGTGTGATGAATTCAAATGTTTGCACTGTGTCTGGGTGTTTCTATGTATAATAAGTATGTATTTAAAATTATATAAGTATTATATCAGCTATCTGGCCGCCATAGTACAAGCTTTGCTTAGTTTGGGGTCAGATGGTGTTGTGTGTGATGTCCACCAATATTTATTTATTTATTTATTTATTATTGAAACTTCGATCAAAGTTATAACGCACCACAAGAACTATGTGTACTATGTATATTATGTTACTTGCTGCAACGGAACCCTTCATGGGCGAGTCCAACTCGCACTTGGCCTCTTTATTTTATAATCCAAAAACCTGATGTTAAAAAAAATCAACTAAACGAATTTGTTATCGTATTGGTCATCTACTTGGACTGATATAGTAGTAGTGTAGTGGCAGGACTCTCAGCAGAGTCTGCCTGGGGAAATACCACACCTTTGCCAGTTATTCTACCGCCAAGCAGTAATGTGCAAACTTTACTGTGTTCCGGTTTAAAGGGCAATGTTTCCAGAGAAATTACATGGCTTAGAGATATAATATCTTAGATCTCTGGGTGACGAGCGCAATGCAGTGCTAGGTACTTAATGATTTGGATTCTTTGTGTTCCAATAGCTGCGTGTCACTGTATTGTTATGTGGCAGGCATGTTACTTACCATTAGGCACATGACCTGCACGTCTCGTCACTCTTTATTAAAAATAATAACATAAAACCTATCCAGTTAAAATTGTGACTATCATCATCAAACACATTTAATAATATTCTCTTTTTAAATTAAATTAACCGCTGTTTCAGAGAATCTTGGCTGTATTTCTTGCGGCTTTAGTTTGTCGTGCAACATCACAAATCCTCGAGTCGCCATGTCCATCGGTTCTGCAGTACGGTGATATCCTGAGTGACAGGTGGTTCGCCAGCGTAACGTTCCCGCCTTATCAGCAACGCTGGTCCACGGTTGATATCGTATTCGATAGGCAACCAGGATTCTTAGGGGTAAGTTAAAGAGATAATAAGAGAGAGCTAAAAGATAGAGGTGATTTTTGCTTTTGTTTTAACATCAACATCAACAACAGCCCACTAGCCCACAGGCCTTCTCTCGCAAGGAGAGAGTTAAGGCCATAATCCACCACGCTGGCCCAGTTCGGATTGGTGACAATAATGACACATGAGTTCGAAAGATTCTAGGTACATGTCGGTTTCCTCACGATGTTTTCCTTCACTGTATCTGGGTGTTTCTATGTATAATAAGTATGTATTTACAACTAAATAAGTATTATATCAGCTATTTGGCCGTCATAGTACAAGCTTTGCTTAGTTTGGGTCAGATGGTGTTGTGTGTCAACTGTCCACCGTTTTAAGTTTGTGGCATTACGCACATGACTTCGAAAAGATAGTGGTGCGTGTAGGTTTTGAACCCGGGGTCTCCGGTTCGGCAGTCACCGTTCTCCCAACTAGACCAGCCGGCTAGCCGCAGCTTTTGTTTGACTAACAATAATTAACGAAGATACAGTGCTTAAAAGATTCGAGTAACGTCACTTCATTGTAAATTTTTGTAACTGCGGAGTATTTCGCTTCAGACTGCAACTGTCGATTTGAATGCATTTTTTGATAGCTTACTTGATTTCAATGGCTTTCATGGAACATTTTTGTTCAATCAACACGGGTTTTTTTGCTAACTGAAATGTTTATGGTTATTTAATTTTGTTATTTTCCTACAGTCTTGGCGAGGCCAGATAACGACCCAAGACAACCTGGAGTTTCGAATTACAAATACGGAATCCGATGGGGGCCAAGCTGATTCCATCCAGATCTTCGTGACGTATGACAATAGTACGGGCTGCCCTCAGGTGCTTCAAATAAGACTTGACCAGCAGGAAATCATTTGCGACATCAACAGCAAACAGTAACGCACTATTTATTATTATTTTACCATAATCATCAGATCAAGTTTAACCCAGCCTTCTTTTGGGAAAGCCAAACAGCATTGCTAATTTTCTCTGGAAACATTGTAACAACTTTTTGTCTGTAACGAAAGTTAAAACTAAGTTGACCCAAGTGAAGGATAAAATTCCTGAACTGTACAATTTTCTTTGGCAATGTTATGGGGAGCCCACAAAATTTACTTATTAAAACAATCATATTCTGTCTTGCGTTGGCTGTCAACAGGGTGATCCCTTCGGTCCTGCGACCTTCGCCTTGGCCATTTACCCTATCATTCAACATCTTCAGTCCAAACTAAAAGTTACTTGGACAACGGAACTTTGGGGGCGATGTGAATACTGTTCTAACTAATTTACAAAAACTCATAGACGGTTTTCGTCTGATTGGTTTGGAACTAAAGGCTCCCACACAAAACTACAATGCGATGCGATGCGATGCGGCGCCGCATCGGAGCAATTTGCCATCGCAAGTTCCTCCGATGCGGCGTCCCATCGCATCGCATTAAAGTTTTGTGTGGGAGCCCTAAATTTTAACAACATCAAATCAGTTGACAAATGTTCCCGGCGCTTCCTGGGTTCACCGATATTAGATGAGTCGTTACCACTTTTTGTCGAGGAAAAAATTCAAAATTTCACGAGAGCCTCCGATAGGCTGAAAATTAACGCCCATATGGCGTTTACAATTATTCGGCAATGTCTCTTTGTTCCGAAATTTATGTACGCTTTACGATGTAGTCCACTGTGGAAACATGGTGAGCTCCTTTGGAGCTTAGACAATGTCGCAAAGGAATCTCTAATATCGGTGTTATATGTGGACTTGAGTGGGCGGGCGTGGTCACAAGCCTCACTACCCATAAGGTTGGGAGGCTTAGGGGTCCGCCAAATTTCAAGTGTAGCTTAACCGGCATTCTTGTCTTCAGTTCATTGTACTCAAAATCTAATAGAGAAAATTCTCGCACCCGCATTAAGCCATTCGGGTGTAGTAGTAGTAGCTAATTATTTGTGCGAGGCTAAGAATGCTTGAAGACTGGCTTGTCCAAACAACGATTTTCCCCGATGTCTGTCATCAGAGACAGTCTCACCTCATCTTCAAAAGCCTTTCCGAGTGCTTGGTCGACGCGACGCGTGACCAAAATGCTGCGTTTATTTTGCCCTACGCATAAACATTGCCATTCAGCGTGGTAATGCCGCCAGCATGCTGGGTACGCTTCCGATTGATAGTGGGCTTAAACATCTTGACTATCTGTAGACCTTCATTGGTCTATGGATAATTCAGGTGTGCTTAGTGTAAGTAGTTACGTATGTAGCGTAGTGTAGTTCTCATTGTATTTTAGTTGTGTTAATAAAGGCTCTGCCCACTTTAACAAAAAAAGTAGGAATCAAACCCGTATGATATTTATCTAACACACGCTCACACTCAGCTATCAAATTTCTGGAAACAAATTTATTGGAAACTTGCTAAAATGCTATGCCCCTTTCAGGTTTACCAATCAACCTCCCGCAAGCGCACTAGAAGGGCAAAGCTATGACCAACAGGTGAGTTTCTAAAATAACTACATTTTAAATACAACTACATCATTTTTTAAGTAGCCGGTGACGGGGCGTTGTGCTCGAGGTGAGCCCAGGAATGGGCAAAGTGCGGCGGGTTCGTGGAAGAAAGAGCATTTCCACCGTTTGCGGCAAAGGAACCTCGTGGAGGTTTTAGTCTGTAGAGGTGTCACTCTGGGGTCAAGTCTGACGTAACACGACTGTCCATTTTAAAGTGGTATCAGGGTGTTTTGGCTCATGACTAAAATGGGGAACTAACGCTGCCGCCAAGCACAAAAGATTCCAAATACCCAATTTCTAAATTCCCCAAAATTTTAAATTTTAAAAACTAATAAAAATTTTGAAAATCAATGCCCAATTTCCTACAAATTCGCCTCATAAGGAAAAACGAAATGTAATATTATGTGTTGAAGTGAAAACTTCTGTTGGCGCACCACACAGAGATTTTTCGTGAGCTGTGAATGAAGCTCAAAAAATGAAAGAAGAATTTAGAAGAACAGACGGGAATTTGCATGAACCTTTTATAATTCCATTTTGTTCCAGGAGTGAAGAATGGAGTGTCGAGGATGATTCTCTATGTGAAGATGATGAGGACTTTTATAATTTTCAAGCTCGCGACTAAATTGATGGAGAACAATATTTAAAAAAAAAAAATATTACAGGGAAAAGATTAAATAAATAAATATTGGAGGACAATTCACACACAACACCATCTGACCCCAAACTAAGCAAAGCTTGTATGATGGCGGCCAGATAGCTGATATAATACTTATATAGTTTTAAATACATACTTATTATACATAGAAACAACCAGACACAGTGCAAACATTTGAATTCATCACACAAATATTTGCACTGGGTGGGAATCGAACCAAAGATTAAAATAATTGTTTTTGTTTTGCATATATTATGTATATATTATATTTATTTTTGTGCAGTTATTGTAGTTCCAAATATTTTTGTCGTGATAGAGTTTATTTAAACTCCCCCAAACCAAAGGAGATTTTGTTGTCGGGTAACCCTGATCGACACCCACGCCCCTCCGCCAACGTCATCCAAAATCTGAATAAGCCTTGTACAATTATAGGTCAATTGAAAGGCCAAATTGTATAAATTTCCTCACCATTTCCTCGTCTGGAGGAGCCTCGTATGCTTATTAAAATATGATATTAGAGCATTAAGAATTGATTTAAGTGATTAATGCTGTGTATTTTTTCCTCTTAGCTTGCCCAATGTGGTGCGGTGAAGATCGACCGACACCTATCACCGCATGTACTCAAAACTTTGGAAGGCCAGTGGCCGTGGCAGACTGCCATCTACAAGAATCGGGTAAGTTAACGAAGCTCTACGATAGATATACACTTCATTAATCACAAAAAATATTGTAAGTAGTAATATATTTACGATTTCTATATTCCTGTTTGTAATATATAAAAAATATTTAACTTGGTCATATCTCAAAGTGTTTATTTGACAAACTTTCATTCTGTAACGTATTATTTGACCATCGATTCTTTTAATATTTTAGTTAACTAACAAATGTTTAAAAACAAAACCAACACTTGACACATTTTTATTTTACAAAGTGTTGTTTGACAAACAATTAAATTTATATTTTAATTACTTAACAACTTAAAAATAAAAACACTTCATTTAACGCAATTTTTTTTTAATTCATCGGACCGGTCAGGTGTCTTAGGACCCAGAGCACCTCGACTCCACCTAGTCGTGTCGATACTACCCCTAGAGTGTACATAAAAAGTGCGGGAGCCAGATAGAAGCACAAGGGATGTCCTTAGTAGAGCGCAGGCCGAGTATGGAGAAGCGACACTCGGGGCTGACCGCAGAGCTTCTGGCGGGAGCCCATCCTGAGTCAAATCTCAGTGATAGATCCTAATCGGACCGGTTAGGTCAAAAGTCTGTGACAGGACCTATTCAGAACGGTTAACTCACATGGACAATTATGGGTGCTTTTTAGATTATGTATTTAACATCAAAACGGAAGATATTAATTTTTTCGAAAATAACAGGTTTCCTTACTTCTTTCTTTAGGGGTATCTTTTTGCATCCCTTCCCCGCGCTGCCGCAGGGTACTAAAGCATTACCCATAATAACGAATCTTGGAAATGACGATGACGAAATTATTGATGATGTTACTTTATTATAGGAATACCTATCTAGATAGATTTTGATTCCACCTCTAATCAACCTAAATAATACAAAAATTGGCTTGTCGCTCATTATGCCTGGAATACAAAAGAACGCAATGCACGAACGAGTCGCGATAACTTGGCAGTGCAATAATGGTTCAAGAAAATATTTTTGTTGGTAGTTTCATAAAATTAATTTAACGATATTGTATATGTTGGAATCGAATCGCAATCGAGTTACAATCGAGTCGTGTCCGGGACGCAAGCGCCACCTGTCGGCGTTCGATGAGTCAACATTTCCCCGGCCGAGTGGAGCGCCCGGGACTTCTTGTGCGGCGGTCGGCTAGAGCGGTTGAGCCATCGCGCGTTCTACGATACGTACTTTGTTAAACTACCTGTGATACCTACTTTGTTACCTGTACTTAATAAATCCTATTGTGTTTGCGAGTTTTCATCCAACACTACCCATCGGCTACGCCCACAGCAGAAGAATGCGATTACTGATGATGATGAGACTCTGTCCGCCGACATCAGAAGTTGGATTCGTGATGGATGAGAACAAAGAAATAAATCGTGATATTTTGAAAAAAAAACGTGAAAGGTCATGGTTAGTGATGCAGATTTATGTTTCTCGGAAAATCAACCCAGTGGCGATCGACCACAAGCAAGGCGTTTCGAGGTGAAGCATCATCGTGGTTAACTGAGATTGCCCTACAAAGGAATTACGTGGAAACAAAGTGCTATTTACATTTCGACCGAAACGAAAGTGGATATGAAACCAATATTCAAATGAATCGCGAAAACCCAAGTGATACCCAAAACTACCCTCATTTGTGCGCCGCGATTAACCACTTTGTTGACTAATTATTGAAAACACGTAAATGAAGATGAAATTCACTCGCGCGCCGAACGTCACGCCGGCTGCACGTACTATTCGTTTGTGTATCTGTGCTTTTTAAAACAAATTCTATCGTTGTTATTGTGTGTGTTCTCGTGTATGGGCGAGGCCGTTAGGCCTTCGTCCGCGTCAACCAGCATGAGCGAAGATGAGGTACGATCTGATTGCACAATTATTGACGACAAAGCACTGAGCAACAAGCCGCCGCCCGCGGTTATAATTCCTACCCACATTCGCACTAATGCATCGAAACGTCACCACGAGACGGAGAGCGATGAAAGCGGCCGCCCGGCCGGGCCTGGCGTTGTAGATAAGGATGGTTTTATAGCCGCTGGGAAGAAAACAAAACGAGCACAAAAAAATATTATCAATGATTTGAACAGAAATGATGTTTGCTTATCTTCTTATGAGATGCTGCCTAAGCAAATAGGATTAGCCAGAATGTTAAAAAGTGAAGGCATCACGAATGCTACAAAAATAAAATATAAAAATGCTTACAAAACAATTATTAGCTTTGATAAAAGAGAAGACGCCCTACAATTAGTGAATAATAAAAAAATGATGGAAATTGGATACCGTTGCTACCTTACAACGGAAGTAGATTTGAGTTAAGGAGTCGTAAAATTATGTAGAAGAAGATGTAACAGACGAAGAGTTAAAGAAAAACTTTAACGCAGATTGCCAAATAGTTTCCGTGAAAAGATTAAAACGACTTTCTGATAAAGGTGAGTGGATCGATAGTGAAACCGTGAGGTTTGGATTTAAAAGTCCCACTCTGCCTGCATATATATATGGATATGATTGCAGATTCAAAGTTGAACCGTATACTTTTCCAGTTTCTCAGTGTGGTTCTTGTTGGCGTTACGGACATACTACTCGAACATGCCCTAATGGTAAAACTATATGCCCAAAATGCGGAGGGCGACACAGTAACTGTGAATCAGTTCAGTTTATCTGTGTAAACTGTAAAGGTCATCATATTGCTTTCAGCAAGTTATGCCCTGTCTTTCTCAAGGAAAAGAAAATTAGAGATATTATGTCTAAATATAACATGACATATAAAGTGGCTTTATCAATGTACTTGGAACATAAGCCCTATCAAGCTGAGAATGGTGAAAACTATACGCACTACGATAAATATCCGCAGACGACAGAGAACGTAGGTATGTCATATAGCACTGCACTACGACGACAGTCTACACAGATACCAAGAAAAGAAATTGAAAGCAACAGCAAAGAAGAAAACGAAGAAGTCGCGTCTGTGGAATATAAGAAAAAGAAGAAAAATAACAAAAAGCAGAGATTTGATATCAATTGGGAAGAAGAAAATAAGAAAAACTTGGCCAGCACAAGAATACCAGTAGGACAGAGAGAAGTACCCGAACATAACAGAAAAAAGAAGAATAACTTTAGGCGGCTTTTACATAGTTTAAAAGAAATAGTTTTAGCAGACAGTAGCTTTGAAGAGAAGGTCCAAAAAGTGTTAAAATTAATATTTGAAGAAATAGTATCATTTGTTGTTCAGAAAGTTGACAGCGGCGATGTATTCAATAAACTATTGGGCCTTCTCAATTATGGATAGTTGTACACGGAGGTACAAATGAAAGAAGTGGTCAACTGTAGTACTCTTTATTTGGGTACTGAACCGAAGACAAACTATGAACCAAGCCTCAACAGGCTTATCTAAAATCACAAAGATTTCGTTAGCGTGTTTTAAAGACGTACAACGCCATCTAGTTTTACTTTAAGGAACTACAGTTCCCTCATACAAAATTACTTATACATACCGCCCACCAAGGACGAATTTAATTTGTCCTTAACATAAGACAAAAATGAACTTAAATTTTAACAAACTGGCAACCGCCCACCGTGAAATTATACAATATTACTAAATCCTACACCTATTTTTATTATATAATCAATCGGCCAGTGGCAATACGCACAATTTGGAAATTGGCCGTTTGATCTCACAATTATTTTTGTGCGCAGCGATACAACCCGAGTGAAATTATCTATCCCCTTATGTTTAGCAACCACTCAGCCAAGAAGCCTTCTACATGAAACTTGTATTAGAAACCTTAACAAATGTATGATCCGGGGTGGTGATCAGAGGTTCACCAACCAGAAAATGTCCTGGTGTTAGAGCATATATACTGTATCCGATTCAGTATACAGCTGCGCCAAAGGTCTCGAGTTTAAACAGGCCTCGATTTCCACTAAAACTGTAGACAACTCCTCGTATATTAAGATTGTGTCCCCGATGATTCTTTGCGAATGACATTTTGTCGATTTGACTCACTAGCCGTTATTGAGAAATCGACGGCGATAAACTACAACTCTTATTAACCTCGTGAACGATGAGTACCGATTACAAAAAATGGATCTCTGCCACTGCAAGGTGAGTTTTTATCTCTTCCAATTGAGTCTCAATGTTTACAGGTTTGTTGTAATGAACTTTGCTTTGTAAGAAGCCTGGACCGCTGAACCACGTTGTATTGCTAAGTAGCTCCTTTGGAGTTATGCCTCTGGAGGCGCTATCAGCCAGATTCAAACTGTGACCACTGTTGAATCCGTCCATTCCCGATGTGACCTTTCTATTTTCAGAATATTTGCTACTTCCACTGGCAGTCTAGAGGCTAGGACTGTTCCACACAACTCCAGCCGAGACTTGTTTAATAGGTGCTACCTTGGTCTTGGCCGTACCTAAAGAAACATGAACGTTGCCTACTCTGTCGATTCTTCTGAAATATACCGACGCTGCATACGCTACCTTCAAGGCCTTGCAAAATCCATGTAGTTCCGGATCCATGTAGATAACGGAATCGTCACTGTTTGTGCCAAGCCATCGACATAATATATTATGTGTATTTGTGACAAAACGGATAATTCTTCCCGGTAAGTATTCCATTCATCTTACCTTTCCTGTAACCTCGCAATCCCAATCTATACCAGATATTCACCGCTTTTGAATTATTATCTTTGCTACTATATCGCATGGCGCCGCCCACCCTGACGGGTCACATAACCGTGCAATATGAAATATTACTTTTCTTTTAGTTACAGGTCCTGGTTCCGGCGGCTGTATCACCGAGAATCGGAATTCATCGGTTCTTCGATTCCAGGTAGGTCCTAGAAGTTTTACTTCTTCGTCCGTTTTTAGTTTCAATTCCTCGTGAATATCTCTCTTGCTCTCTGTTTTCTCCTTAATTGCTTGCAATAACCCTTTGCTATTACTCATCCATTTTTGAAGCTCAAGTCCTCCCTTTTTTAGTAAACCGTTCATTTCTTGATTTATAGTAATTCTTTCTTTCACAGAATTGTATCCGGTAAGTATTATTAACCTTTTAGATGCAGCACGGTACTTGATGCCTTCGTCGTGTGCTGTCTGTTGCAGGCTCTTCACGGCCAAGTACGGAGCTGCAGCCATCCCGAAAGTCACTCTCAGCGATCGATAGTCTTCAGCCTTTGCATCCGTATCATTCTTCCACAACATCTGATAATCCGTATCACTTTCAGCGACTTTAACCTGGCAGAACATTGTAATCACATCAGCCGCTATGGACATAGGATGTTGTTTCCAACGCTTCAGAAGGTGTCTAAGCTCTGTTTGTAGTGTGGATCCTAACATTAATGTGTCATTTAAGGAGATTCCATTTGTAAATTTACGTGATGCATCGTATACAAGCCTGACCCTTGTGGTATCTTTGTCGTTCCCGACAACCGCGTGATGAGGTAAATGGACCGCCACAGAGTCATTCCGTTTTGTTTCAGGAATCTTCTCCATGAATCTCAAGTGTAAGTATTCTTCTATTACCTTTTTAAATTTGTCCTTTAAGCGCACCTTTGTCTTAAAGCGCACTCTTAATCCGTTCAGTCTTTTTTCAGCTACCGTTCTAGAATCACCTTCAATACATCCAGGTCTCTCGGTCTTGAATGGGTGTCTGACTATGTACCTTACCTCCGAGTCTCGCTGGATTGTTTCTACATACAATTCTTCGCAACGAGTTCCTTTTCCATACAATAATTTTTTGATTGACTCTGGCTCAGCTTCAATTTCCCGAAACTTGTTTAACATCTCGTCATCTTTAACACACAGATGCATCGCCACTACCTTCGCTGATGTAGCCTGAAAATCTTCGCATGTTCCAGATAAAATCCATCCTAGAGATGTCGCTTGAGCCAAAGGATATCCTTGCGGACCTTTCCTTATTCCCTCTTGAATGACTTGGCCGTATATGTCCGCACCTAATAAAATATCAATTTTGTTGGGTATGTGGTATTGTGGATCCGCCAGACACATATCCTGGTCTATCCAGTCTAGTTTGTCTACCTTACAGTTAGGAAGCGATGTAGTGATCGTTTTCAGTACATAAGCTTGCACCTTTATAAGGACATTGCTGTCGATCCTAGACTGAATTCTCAGTTCTACCATGTACTTGGATACAGTAGTTTTATTGCCTTCCAATCCTGATATTATTCCCCTGACTGGATATTTTTTAATTCCCAAACGTTGAACCGTCGCTTCCGAAACAAAAGAGGCCTGTGAGCCTTGATCCAATAATGCTCGTATATAATACCTTTGTCCTCTTTGTGATTCTGCACAAACGACGGCCGTTGCCAAAAGTATCTGCTTCTTTACTGATACCTGACCAAAACACGAGACCACTGGCGCAGTTGTAACCAATCCCGAGGGATCCGCTGATGTACCAGCGGATGAACCTTCTAAACCTACCCCGGGTGTTGAGGCACCAGTGTGTGCATAATATAACCTACCATCACCGAAACCGTTGGGATGGAGTACAGAATGATGCTTGCCCTTGCATACCATACAAGTCGTTTTAGTCGGACAGAACCTAGCCGAGTGGTTGCTGCCCAAACAGTTAAAACATAATCGTTTGTTGATGACAAACTCGCGTCGCTTATCGACGTCTTCTTTTGTGAATTTTTTACATGAATAAATCTTATGGTCTTCTGTACAGAATTCACATGAGATATTTGCTACATGTAAGACCTTATGCCGTTGTGGCTTATTAAAAGTGAAAGTTGAAGGTCGGGACTTGATGTCTGGTTCAATAGATTCGAGTGCCCTAAATCTGCTTTCCAGAAATTCTCGAAATTTAGCAAATTTAGGAAACTCATTCGCGTTCCCGTCTGCTACCTTCAACTCCCACTGCTTCCGAGTTTCTACATCCAGTTTGTTTGACACAATGTATATGACTATTATGTCCCATGAATCGATATCAATTCCAACATTTTTAAGTGCGTGCAAACAATCTGAAGTAGTATCAACCAAATCTTTTAATAAAACTGAGGACTCTTTAGTGGCACCTTTCTGGTTAATCAAACGTTTTAAAATGCAATTTGCCAAATAGTTTTTATTATTATACCTGGCCTCTAATTGACTCCAGCATTCCTGATAGTTGTCTGCTGTGATAGGCAGTTGCCGTACCAGTTGTTCGGCCTCACCGGTCAGTTGCCCTTTGAGGTAGTGTAGGCGCTGCACATTGTCTAATGAAGTGTTAGAGTGGACCAGTGAAACAAACATGTCTCGAAATGTAATCCACTCTTCATATTTTCCCGAAAAGGTTGGTATAGTTATTTTTGGTAGGTTTACGGGTGTGCCTGCACTACCTTTCCCGGTGCCCTGGCCCATAGACAACGAAGTCGACCTCGGTATATACCGCAACATCTCTGATTTACAAATAACGTACGACTCCTCAGTTTTTTCGTACATATCGGATCTGGCATACGTGCTTGTTTCAAATTCTGACCAATCATCTACGCTGTCGATTAAGTCTTGATGAGTCCTTTGAAACCTATTCCATAGCTTCTCTAACAGGTCTAATCTAGTTTGAACATAATGATCTGCGGCTAAACGCTCTTTAGAAGATTTTTTGAAATTAACGAGCGCTTTTTCTATTTTATTTTGAGCATCTATTTGTAAATTTATATATTTCTGCATGATTCTAACAAGGTTCCAAACCAAATAATGCTAAAATTACTAAGTTGAAACTATCCGTGAATATTTTACAAGTGTTTGGGACAATTTGCTCTAACAAAGAATCGGGCATGGATTCCCCGTCCTAACCAATTTAGCCAAATTATTCTAAGTCCCAAATTTATATAATACTAAATACCAAATTTATAGATGTTCACTTATAGAAAATAAAGTACTCACTCACTGCCAACCCACTCACTCTCGGGTGTTTACGGGCTCTCCCCGCGCCGTTACCGTCCGGCTCCTGTTGCCGACGTCTGCGGGGCTCCCCTCCCGCGCCGCGATGCCGACGTCTGCGGGGCTCTCCTCCCGCGCTGCGATGCCGACGTCTGCGGGGCTCCTCCCCCGCGCTGCGGACGTCTGCGGGGCTCCTCCCCCGCGCTGCGGACGTCTGCGGGGCTCCTCCCCCGCGCTGCGGACGTCTGCGGGGCTCCTCCCCCGCGCTGCGGACGTCTGCGGGGCTCCTCCCCCGCGCTGCGGACGTCTGCGGAGCTCCTCCCCCGCGCTGCGGACGTCTGCGGGGCTCCTCCCCCGCGCTGCGGGCTCCTCCCCCGCGCTGCGGGCTCCTCCCCCGCGCTGCGGTGTCTGCGGGCTCCTCCCCCGCGCTGCGGACGTCTGCGGGGCTCCTCCCCCGCGCTGCGGTGTCTGCGGGCTCCTCCCCCGCGTTGCGGACGTCTGCGGGGCTCCTCCCCCGCGCTGCGGTGTCTGCGGGGCTCCTCCCTCACGCTGCGGACGTCTGCGGGGCTCCTCCCCCGCGCTGCGGTGTCGACGTCCGGTGCTGAAGTCTCCTCCTGGACTCCTAGCCGGCTCCCTGCACCGTCTGCAGAGCTCCCTCCTCCTGGACTCCTAGCTGGCTCCCTGCACCGTCTGCAGAGCTCCTTCCTCCTGGACTCCTAGCTGGCTCCCTGCGCCGTCTGCAGAGCTTCCGCCTCCTGGACTCCTGGCTGCCTGCGCCGTCCTTGCTGGCAGCCCTCCACAGATCGCTGACCTTCCCTCTTCGGCTCCGATGGTCGAAGCGTAGCCCGTAGCCGTGGACTACTGCGTCAGCTGATCCGGCTCGAAGGACCAATTTGTACACGGAGGTACAAATGAAAGAAGTGGTCAACTGTAGTACTCTTTATTTGGGTACTGAACCGAAGACAAACTATGAACCAAGCCTCAACAGGCTTATCTAAAATCACAAAGATTTCGTTAGCGTGTTTTAAAGACGTACAACGCCATCTAGTTTTACTTTAAGGAACTACAGTTCCCTCATACAAAATTACTTATACAATAGTAATAATCATCATTTAAATCGTGCATTAACGGCTACGGGCACTGGGGGTTCCTTTGCGCAATTTATAAATATTGCGCAATGGAATTCACAAAGTCTGATGCCGAAAAGATATGATTTCGAGTTATTGTTGTGTCAGGAGAAAATTGGAATCGCTGTACTGAGTGAGACATGGCTTTCTGATCAAGCTTCATTGCGTGTTAGTAATTACAATATTTACAGATGTGATAGGGCCGATGGTTACGGAGGTGTGGCTATTTACGTACATAAATCCATAAAATCTCATCCACTCTCTATTTGAAACTTTAGTGGTAACATGGACTTAATAAGCGTTAAGATACTAAATTGTAAATTTTTAGATAATGTTGTAGCTATTTATTGTCCACAGACATCAAGGATCGTCCAGAGTGACTGGGATTCTTTATTTTCACTATTTAGCTCTAAAACAATAATAGCAGGAGACTTCAACGGTCATCATACAAACTGGTCATATAAAGATGATAGTAGGGGTAAACAAATTTTTGATGCCTCTATAGATAACGGTTTTGTGTCACTCAATAATGGAGAACCTACAAGGGTTAAGCTAGTCAGTGGCAGGTTGCAACAATCATCCCCTGACATTACATTTGTATCAACTGATTTAGCAGCATTAATGACATGGAAAGTAACACGTGAAAACTTAAACAGTGATCACTTGATTATTAAAATTATTTTGCAGTACCGGGATACGCGCAAATTTGTTTCTAGTCGTAATTTCAAACTAGCTAACTGGCAAAATTACCAAAACGTTTTAAACGATAGATATAAGCATTTTCCCGTGGTTTCAGATACTAATATTCAACCTATTTACGACTCTTTCGTTAGTGAAATTAATGACGCTGCCGATAAAAGTATCCCGAATATTAAAAATTGCATGGATCCTACACAGACATTTCGACCTAAACCTTATTGGAATCCAAAGATCCAAAGACAAGCTATTGCAGAACGCAGGCTAGCTTTAAAGATGTTTAGACGAAACCCTACACCTGCGATGCTTGACGAGCTAACCAAAAAAACCTCTGCTGCCCAATTAATACACAGACAGTATAAATTTTCCTATTGGAAACAACTACTCACAGAAGTGGACGGGAAAGTTAACACTTCTGACATGTGGAACAGAATGCGGTGGGCCAAAAGTTTCAAAAGACAAAACTGCCAAATTACAAGTGAAAAACAAAAAGAAATGTTAAGATCTTTGGCTCCCGACTTTGTAACTTCACCGCAACCAACATTAAACAGTAATACGTTACTAAATGATAATTTCTCTCTATCTGAGTTAGAGCATTGCTTAAAAAAGAAAGACACAGCACCTGGTGATGATAAAATCACATACTCTATGATTTTTAACCTACCCTTAGAAGGCAAAAACATTCTACTAATAAAATATGTATAACGTAATTTATAAAACAGGATCTGTTCCGAGTCAATGGCGGAAAATTAAAATCGTTCCTGTGCCCAAACCTACGGCTAACAATAATGCCGAAACTAAGTTTAGGCCTATTTCCCTGATCTCATGTGTGTGTAAAATATTTCACTCAATGATGTGTAAGCGTTTAGAATGGTTTGTCGAAAGTAAAAATATTATTCCACATTATACTTCAGGTTTCAGAAAAAATCAGTCATGTTTGGACAGTTTAGCACGCCTTGTATCGTATATACAGACAGGGTGTACCACTCGCACAACCACTCTTGCAATTTTTTTTAGATATCGAAAATGCTTACAATAATGTATTAATTGATAAGCTTGTAGAAATATTGGACAAACTAGGAGTAGGTTATCAAATGTGTCAATACATATTTAATTTTTTAAGTGTTCGGATTCTTAAAATAAATCAAGAACAAAGTGAAGATGATGGTATGAGATGGACTAGCAGAGGTTTAGCCCAGGGAGACCCATTTGCCCCTCTCTTATTTAATATTGTTACTCATAGAATAGGAAAAGATTTAAAAAATGTAAATATACTTCAGTACGCCGATGACATTGTATTATATTCTCAAAATAAAGATATAGGAGTAAATGAAGTGACCTTACAAACTGCTCTAAATAAAATTAATCAAGAATTAGAAATATTAGGACTGCAAATATCTCATACAAAGACCAATGTTTGTCAGTTTAAAAGAGGGCGATGTAGAGAAGCTAGTCAACCTAAAATTTATCTTAATGGACACAATATAGCATCAGTAGATTACGTAAAGTACTTGGGCATGTGGATTGATAAAACTTTAACATGGAAAATACATATAGACGAAACTGTTAAAAAGGTAACAAAGACTGTGAACTTATTGAAAACTTTAGCGGGTCAATCCTGGGGTCTACATCCTAAATACCTACGACAATTATATATTGCTTTAGTACGTAGTAAAATTGATTTTGGGTGTTTTTTATATGACACGGCAGCTAAAACCAATTTATATAAACTACAAAAGGTTCAAAATGTTGCCATGCGTGTGATTGGCGGATTTGTAAGATCAACACCCATACATGTAATGGAATATGAGCTCTGTATTCATCCATTACACTTGCGGAGACAGTACTTAGCAACAAAATACTGCCTAAAAGCACAGTGTTCTTCTTTCTCTACAGTTAATACATTAAAAGAACTTTCAAATTGCACTGAAACAGAATACTGGTGTAGGAAAAAGAAACCTCTTCTAGCCGAAGTATTTTCTAAAACAAAGTTTGAAAAAATAAAGGTACAGAATCCTCTTAACATATTTCGTTTTGATACTTGGCCACCAAAGTTAACTATTGATTTTATTTGCACTGATGTAGAAGGAATAGATAATGCTAAAAGTATGTACGATACAAATATACTGAAGATTAATACATTAAACTTGATAAATGTTCAATACGCGGAATGGTATAAACTTTACACAGACGGATCAAAAACACGAAACGGAATTGGCGCAGCTTATATTGATTTACGACAGAACATTAGTTCAGGTTACAAAATTGTGTCAAAGTATAACTCTATTATGTCTGTGGAACTATTCGCAATTTCAGAGGCAGTGTCGTACGCAAGCAGTCTTAATTCTAAGTAAGTGGTAATATTCTCCGACAGCAAAAGTGCATTATTCCATATTGCTCGGTGTGCCTTTAATTCTAAAGGTGCCATGATAGCATATGATATTGTACGAAAAATATTATCACTCAGGTTGAAAAATGTTGATATACGGCTGCAATGGATCCCATCACATGTTGGTGTCCAAGGTAATGACGAAGCCGATAAAAGAGCAAAAGAAGCTATACTTACTGGGTCAGAAATATATGTTATGCCAGAAATCTCAGAAATCCTCTGTACCTATAGAAATAAAAATTTTGAAAAGTGGAAGATACACTATGACTCAATTTCAAGTCAGAAAGGAATCTGGTATAACACTTTTATAAAAGAACCGCCTAAAATACCATGGTTTACCAATTGTCGAATGAAGAGACAATGGATAGTGATGGCCCACAGACTTCGCTCTGGACATATACCCCTAAATAAATTTAAGTATCTCATGAGGTTAGTAGAATCTAGCTCCTGCGACATATGTGGACAGGTCGAAGATGTACATCATATTCTAGTAGAGTGTTTACGAACGCAGTCCGTACGGTCAGCCATTCTCACTCAGTACGGTGTGAATTTACTTGATATTGGGATAATTCAAAGTGTCCTATGTGCACCTGAGAGTGAAATTGCAAGGACACTGCTTAAACTAATGTGCGATATTTATGTGTAGAAAATTATTGTGTTTTCACGGGGCTGACATTGTCGTTGTGCGACATAAGCCTCTAAAAATAAAGAAATAAAGATTAAAAAAAAAAAAAAAAAAAAGATGAAATTACCGCATCAAAGGTTCACAGCCCACACGTCGATGTATCAATGAAGCTACTGTGATAGGAGAGTACCCAGTCATACGGAAGAATTCATCTCGACCGAAGACCAAGCCAAAACTAGGCGTTCCGGCCTGCTGGTTGGTCTGTCTTCGTGCTCCGCCTAGCTGCTGGGCTAGCACGCCCGAGTGCTTGCCTGTTGGCCGGCACACCCGAGTGCTTGCCTGTTGGCTGGCAAATCCAACGTGCTTGCTACTGGACAGCAGATCTATCGAAATGCTACCTGCCAGCCTACACCGAGATCAAGTTGATGAGTCGAAGTCTATGCTCAGCGAGTAGCCTCAGATGTCAGTCAGGCTGTGTGAGAGCAATGCGATTCCTAGTCGGCTGGATAGCCGGGGCTCTAGATGTCTTACTCAAGAGTTTAGAGTTTTATGTGATCTAAATTAAAACCGTGCTTGGTTGTACTGAGTAAATTTGAGGTTTGATAAACGACTGTGGTATGTGGCTCTGGCTGTTGTATAGTGAATTTTGTGTCTCCTGTTAGGTTTGGTTAAAAAGGTAAAATAGTCGACTTTTTTACTTTGTCCGTAAACTGTAAAGTGTAGTCTGGAAAGACCATCGTGTGTAGTCAGCGAGTGATACACACAGGAGATCCATGCGATGAATTACGTCGGCTAGTGAGCCGCGGTGGACATCTAGGTGTAGGATGTGCGAGCAATGTGATTGTTCGTCGGCTAGTGAGCCGTGGCGTTAGAGGTTTTACTAGAGTGCTTCTGTGAATTTGTCGAGTCACGGTAATGTAGAATTCGGAACTTGAACGACTACGGTACTCGACCTTGGTAACTGATTGTTGTATTATCCCTGTATTTGATTGCGTCAAAGTTTGACAGAACTAAGAATTGTAAGGTTTTAAGATTTCCTTTGATTCTGCGATAAGTTGAAGATCAGGGTCAGGACTGACCGAGTGGAACAAATTTCTGTCTTGAATTATTTATTCGCAGGACAACCACCACACGTGGACGTGTGGAAGCAGGATGGCCGTGTCGGAATCGAATCGCAATCGAGTCACAATCGAGTCGTGTCCGGGACGCAAGCGCTACCTGTCGTCGTTCGATGAGTCAACATTCCCCCGGCCGAGCGGAGCGCACGGGACTTCTTGTGCGGCGGTCGGCCAGAGCGGTTGAGCTTGAACCATCGCGCGTTCTACGATACGTACTTTGTTAAACTACTTGTGATACCTACTTTGTTACCTGTACTTAATAAATCCTATTGTGTTTGCGAGTTTTCATCCAACACTACCCATCGGCTACGCCCACAGCAGAAGAATGCGATTACTGATGATGATGGCGAGACTCTGTCCGCCGACATATATAAATATATATCCGCATTATTGGACATTCTCATCTTAATTTACTCTTGAAATTGGGACTTATACTTTCAAAATATTTGTTGTAAAATTGCATTTTGGTAAATATTAAATTTGTAAAATGAAACAAAAAGTGTACAAATAACAAAATATCATCCGATCCATTGTCTAAATGTAACGTTTGCCGTACAAATAGTTATAAAATGATGGTATGTAAAAGAAAACATTTGTTCATGTAAGACATATTTTTTGAAATAAATATCAAACAAAAAATTGTTTTTAAAATGAAACATTTTTATATTGTGAAGTTTTTGCAATGAATGTTATACGATTAGTTGGTTTTAAAGTGATGTTTTGTCAAAAAAATTTTGTGAAACATTAGTGCACCGGCTGATAGAGCTATACTACAATGATTGCTACATTCTGTCCCCAGGGCGACACCATCAAATACTTCTGCGGCGGGACGCTGGTGTCCCATCGTCACGTGATCTCGGTTGGCCACTGCGTCACCGTCCCGTTGACTGTACCCACCAAAACGCAAGATGTTAAAATATTTATGGTTTTCGTGGGCGCGTACAATTTAGCCGCTTCGTTGGACGGCGTGCAGATTAAATTCGTAAGAATCATTATTTTTTTTAAACAGTCCCAAAAACAACCGCCCCAATGAACAAATTAAAATACTATTAAAAATGGGCTAGTGCGAGTCGGACTCCCGCGCAAACAGTTCATCAGTACCTACTATAATTATTATAGAAGTCAATGTTTTGATGTTTATGCTTTTGGATTGTTGACGAATTTTCGGAGAACGTCAGAACGGACCGGGTTGAAATTCGAAACATAGATTGAAGTCTGGAATAGCACACAGGCTACTCTTTATCACGTTTAAATAACTCGGAAGTCATACTACATAACCCCACTGAATTTGGGCTCGTTTAATTTGTGTTGATGAATACTTTGATGCTCTATGGTCACCAGGGCCTGATTATAGAGCTATATATATAAATTTTTATTTATTTATTAGTACTTATGATTGTTTTTAAAAACAGCCCTACTTATTTAAATAAGTTGGTTTCAGTTACAACATTAAGTTAAATAATTTTTTTAGGTGGAAAATATCATCATTCATCCAGAATATAACTCAAAAACCCTGAAGAACGACTTGGCAATATTGCAATTTCGAGAACCGGTGCAATACAGCAGTTGGATACAGCCCGCGTGTCTGTGGCCAGACCTGATTTCTGATCTTGACAGAATCGTTGGAAAAAGCGGAACTGTAAGTTTGGTTCATAGAAAATATAAAATAAAAAGCCTTGATAAGGAACGCCGTGGTGGCCAAGTATGAGAACATGTGAATTTACGTAATCGTAAGTTCAAATCTCAACTGCACGTTTTAAGTATTTGTGCAGAAAAAAAGTTAGTCATCACTGGTTTTAACAATGAAAGAATACTTTGCGAGAAAACCGGCACATTTCAAGAAGAAAATATTTTGAGAACTTGGGTCGTCCGCCAATTAGAACTTGTTGACAACAGTGCCGTTGACTACATTATATCCATTTGAGAGAAAGCGCTATGTCCGAACAATAGAAATTTGTATTTCATATATGAGTATTCTACTACTGGCCCCTGAGCTGTATTGCTAGCTTGTTTTGTCCTATTTTCGCCTACTGCTTTCAAATTTTCATCTCGGCGCAGGATGTCTTACAACATCTTTGTTTAAGCAAGATCTTCAATCCAGAACTCATCTACACCAACTAAAAATGTTTTACTTAATATTTTTGAATTTTGTGTGGTTTCAGTTTTCAAACTTTCTCTTCGATAGGTCTATAGTATTGTCCATTGTTTGTTGTCAGGTGGCAAGCTGGGGTTACGTTAGTTCTAACAATCTGCGACTATATCAGTTGACTGTTGTTAGTCAAACGGACTGTCTCCGGGCTAACCCTAACTTTTCTAGACTGACTTCTAAATACACTTTATGTGCTGAAATAACAAAAGGTGAGTTTAATAACGCTGAAATGGCAATAGACATAAAATAAGATGAGACGAGATGAGAGATATGAGATATTTTTATTGGCATAAATAGAATACATACATTACTATTGTTTTAATAATATAAGTTACATTTGTGGCCTCGTCAGATTTACAAATAATAACTTCATTCATGTGTACTGTGAGTACTCCTGAAATACTTACATCAAGCGACTTATTAATCACATAAATTATTTTGAAATACATAAATTAATTTTTGATTGTCATGTTATTTAATACATAAATTCCAAAAATTTGGAATAATCACTTTGGTTGTAAAACCTGTATAAGGGTTTTCGGTGGAAAAAATATGTAACATAACATAAAAAAATATTTAACATAAATAATTATCAGCGTAATTTTCGTCAATGGATGTTTTATACAATAATAATTATAATCAAGTTGTTAAAATGTAAACCTAAGAAAATGAATAAATGAGTGAATTATAATCATAGAGATACTCATTTTTCGTTAATAAAACAAACTACTATTTTATACTCATCGTAGTTGTTTTTCAAATATTCTGCTACTATATACAAGGTTTTCTTTCTTACATTTTGATAGAACGCATTGTCTGAGGCACAATCTTTTATACAATTTGGCTGTTTATTATAGAGTTACTGACCTATCACAATAGGATTTTTGTAGACAAGTGCAACCTATGCTTCACATGTAACAAATTATTTTTATGTCGATAGTTTAAATGTGTGTAATCACCACGAGTCTGATAAAGATGAAGATTTGATCGAACATATTTTATTACTTCATAAATGTATACCGATACTGAAGTCAAAACCCCCAGACTCTTAAAAAGTCCTCGGCATGATTCTTTATATTTTGCTTGTTCTAAAACCCTAATGGCACGTTTTTGCATTTTTAGGATGCGCTCATTATCAGTAGAATTACCCCATAATATAATACCGTACGTCATAACTGAATGTATTTACGCGTAATAAACTTCCTTCAGGTAGCATTTTGTTGCCATTGGTCGCAATTGAATTAATGCGTAAATCCCTCGAGATATCTTATTACTGGTAGTATGTGTATGCGTTTTCCAAGTTAGAGCAGAATCTATCTCGAATCCAAGAAGTTTAACTAAAGTACTGGTTTTCAACGACTTTGCATCATCTATTTGAGGAAAAGTTACTATTGGTTGTTTTGGAGATACTGTATTAAATACCATAATGTTAGTTTTCTCCACTCAACATTTTCATATTCCATGCAATTTTAATCAATTCTTCAATATTATTACTAGAAAGAATGACTGTAGTGTCATCGGCATTCTGAATTAATTCTCCGTGTAATTCTAAATAAGCCGAACCATTTAAAATAAGAGAAACATTGTATTTCCAAAAGAGGAACCTTGAGGCACGCCAATATTTATTTTTTGTGGTGCACATCTAACTGATTTTCCATTTGATTTAATTTCTATTATTTGCTGACGATCGGTCAAAAACGATTCTATCAATTTCACAAATATACTTTTCATTCCGTATACTTTTAGTTTCTTTATTAAAAGTTCGTGATTAATCGAGTTGAAAGCTTTCGATAAATCTATGAAAATAGCTGCAACTTTCAATCTTTCATCAAGGGATGTTACAATTTTATTTGTAAAAACATGTGCAGCAGTTGTAGTTGATTTACCCTTTCTATAGGCGTATTGAGTATCTGTCAATGCATTATGTTTATCTAAGTGTGACATAATTTCTCTAGATATTAATGATTCTATTAGCTTTGAAAGTGTGGGTACAATTGCTATTGGTCTGTAGTTATTTAAGAATAAGAATAATAAGAATAAGAATATTTATTGTAAGCAAATGAATTATTACAATCGCACTTAACGTTAAATAGTACATACAAGAACATAGGTAAAAACAAAAATTATATATAAACATTAAGTTGACGAGCTTCAGATCTCCAAACTAAGCTTGTAGCTTGTACTTCAGAGGTCTGTACTCTCCCTAGATAAGCTTTGATATCGGTTTTATTCCTAGAGAATGTGCTAAATCTATTTGACTATTTACATCAATTTACGATATGCAAATACAACAATCAAGGAAAGCAAAAATAATAAAAAAAATATGAAAATAATAAAATAAACGAGGGTGTGTGTGTAAGTGAGGGTGTGTGTGTGTGTAAGGGTGGGTGGCGTGTGAAAGTGAGGGTGTGTATGTGTAAGTGAATGTGTGAGAGGGTGTATGCGCGTGAGTTAATTATGTGTTTGGATGATGTTTTACTCTAACTTAGTTTTATGACTGAGAATAGATTCTCAGTTTCGCAGTATGTTAACTTTAGTAGTAAATTGGTTACAGTTTTTTTAAGTTCATGTAAATGAAGTGTGTGTAGTTCCTTGATTTCTGATAGTTTGTTGTACAAATAGTTACTGACAAAGGGGGAAAATCTTTGCCTGAAGTAAGTTTTGCATCGGGGTACTGCAAACACTATGACTCTACGCCGTTTTGTAAGGTTATGGTCGAGGTTCTGCTCATTAGTAGGATGAGAGTGCTTGTGTTGTCTTAAAATAATACGGAGTATGAATAGCTGTCTCACTGTAAGTACGCCTGTAACCCTGTAGAGCTCTGTAGTAGGATACCTGAAAGGTAAAAAGTGGCTGACCTTTAAAATAGCTCGTTGAGCTTTCTCTAAAGTAGCTAAGTGAGTTTTTGCGGCACTTCCCCAAGCCTCGATGCAGTAAATCAGAAGAGACTGACAGAGAGTCAGGTACACATTTTTTAAAAGTTTTTTGTCTGCCACGTGCCGAATATTTTTAAAAACTGCGATTAGTTTACGAACTCTGCCAGATAGTGCACTTATGTGTGGTTGGAAACTAAGATTATTGTCGACAATGACACCTAAATACCGGATCCTGCTTACTCGTTCCAATTTATTACACCTACAATTATTTTCTGAACACAGAAGATATTCAAAAGAGTGGGCGATCAAGCTTAAATGTGTGGTGGTAGAGTGTGATTTCTTATGGAAAAGGCCATTATATTAGTTTTATCTGCATTGAGGCTTAATGTGTGTTTATGCAACAATAAGTTTAACTTATTGAACCCAATTTGAGCAAGGTAAAAAACCTCATCCCATATTTTTCCATTAAATATAACAGCTGTATTGTTAGCGAACGTAAATATTTTTCCATTGATTAGTGACATATTGCAGAGTTCATTTATGTAACCTAGAAACAGAGTAGGCCCAACGATACTGCCCTGTGGCACACCATAGCTTATGGTTTCTGGGGTACTAAGGGTATCTCCAATTTTGACACATTGAGTTCGGTTGGAAAGATAGTCGCTGAATAGCTGTAGCTGCAAACCGCGAATGCCAAGGGCTTCTAACTTTTTAATAAGAATATCCGCCGGAATCGTGTCAAACGCTTTTGCGATATCTAAGAAGATGGCAAGAAACTTATCCCCAGAATCCAACACTTCAGACACATGGCTAGTCAGCTCAGTAACTGCATCACAGGTCGACCTATTCTTACGAAACCCAAACTGCCGATCAGATAATAGTTTACACTCTTCTAAATATTTTGTTAGTCTGGTATTCATTATACGCTCGAGTATTTTAGAAAACACTGGCAGTATTGATATTGGCCGGTAATTGCTAATGACGTCTTTAGGACCACTTTTATGTATTGGTATGATAAGAGCAGTTTTGAAAGCTTTCGGAAATCGACCCGAGTTCAGAGACAGGTTGCAAATGTGAGTTAGTAATCCAGCAAAAATAGTTTTATTTTCTTTTATTATCTTTGAAGATATATGGTCTAAGCCTGCTGTGTTTGTCGATTTTAGTGTATTCATTATAGCTATAACCTCATCAAGATCTGTGTCCATCAACTAAAAGGAATGTAAAGGCGGAGTTGAAGCAGGATTACAAGCCATGCTGACAAATTCTGCATTGTATAGGTTATGGTTTTCGTGTAACTTAAGAGGTAACGTTTTACCCACGTTCACAAAATAATTATTGAACTTGTTGGATGCATCTAGAGTATTATATGAGATGGAACAGAGTTCGTTTGAGTGATTTTTAGCAGGTTTACGATTTCCTATTTTGTTTAATGCATCCCATATCTGTTTAACGTTCTTTGCTGATTCAATTTCAGAACGTTGAAATTGAGTTTTTAGCCTTCGTAAGAGTTGTGTGAGGAAATTTCGATACCTGGTGTAGATAACTTTTGCTATCGAATCTCCCGGGTTATTTCTAACTTTTGAGTGCAACCTGTCTCTGTTCCTCATGCAACGTATTAAACCAGGTGTAATCCATGGTTTAATTTGAATTTTACGCTTAGATTTTTTTATAACTGAAGTGTTTGCCACGATTGCATCTGATACTATTTTTATGAGAGTGTTTGTTGCAGTATCACAATCGTTAGTGTCTAGTATGGGATTGAAATCTGTTTTCAGTAATTGGGCATTAAGCTCAGAATGGTTAATTATTTTGAAATTGCTACTTTTTAATTTAGTTGTAGTATTCTTCACGACCAATGAAAAGAGTAACGTGTAATGATCAGTTATAGAGCCGCGTACCACTAGGGTTTTAGAAGAGAGCCTGGTTTTTAGCAAAACCTGGTCGAGACAGCTGTTACCACATGTTGGAAAGGAATGTGCTGGCAGTAGTCCGTGTGTTGCCAACATATTAAGATATTTGTCGACTTGTCTATCAGTAGATTCTTTTAAGATATTAAGATTTATACCTCCCATGATTAATATTGATTGAAAATGATCTAGTGAGATTAGGACATTGTCCAAAGAATCAATGAACTTATTAACGTTTTTGAATTCAGGTGGACGATATATGGCTATAACGGCAATATTTTGTTCCAATGAATGAATGAATGAATGAAAATTCTTTATTGTTCACAACTTAAAAATAACACATAAATATTTGAAAACAGTAAATTTTGTGAAACAGCTGGCGGCCTTATCGCTGAAAGCGATTTCTTCCAGGCAACCTTGGGGTGGAGAAAATTATAGAAAAACTAAAAGCGTGGTGCGCAACAAAGACTATTACTACGAGATAAACGTACATTCTAATAACATTACACACAAATACTTAAGCTACACAATATTATAATACACTAATAAATAAAAACTAATCATATATATACATAATAAACATACATACTAACTGACAAGATGATAAATATCTAAATACAAGACAAATAACTAGACGGTAACAGAAACAAAGAATACTAAATAATCTAATATTTGAAGTGATCACGCAAGCGAAAAAGTAAAATCATTATTACAAGTTTACGAATAAGCTATTTTCCAAACATTGAGACAGATGAAAAAATGAAAAACTTACAATTATAGAGGTTGCAGCCTTGACAAGTATAATTCCTTTACGTGATCCTTAAAGACAGGCAACGACTGCAATTTCCTAATACAGACTGGCAGATCATTCCATAACTGAACAGCCTGAAAGGCAAAGGACTTGCCATAAAACGTTTCAGAACGTGCAGAAGGGGCCATCAGGGTCAGGTTGGTTTTTGATCTTAGTGGAAGAGAATGACAATCCTGTAGTAAAGTAAACCGCTCCTTAAGGTAACACGGTGTGCATGGGTTAAATAAAATGTTGTACAGAAGAGAAAGAATATGTGCATTGCGACGTTGGCGAATCGGTAACCACTTGAGTTTAGCGCGAAACTGGGAAACGTGATCATATTTGCGTAATCCAAATATGAATCTAATGCAATAATTTTGAAGGCGCTCAAGTTTATTACAACAACACAATGTTACAACAACACAGTTTGCTTCTGCGAAATGCGGTTCAACTATTTGCATGTTGTAGCCATTTCTTGCGTAAACGACTAGACCATCGTTTTGATTGAATAAATGGGTAGAAGATGCAGAAGTATAGTCTTCCAGCTGTGGTAGGTATCTATTGCGTGATAGCCAGCACTCACTGAAGATCAGTATATCAGGAACAACAGCGAGTCTTTGTAGATGAGCAGCGAAGTAATCGAAGTTGCAAGAAATGCTTCTGATATTCTGACCAATAATTTCAGGGTGCGACTACTGCCTGCAATGAGAGATGCACACTCTTCTGGTTCACAGACTACCGAAACAGACGGAGCCATTTCATCTAAATTTTTAGACAATTCGTGAATTGTGTTGTCGATAACTATACGATGAATGAAACTAAGTGGCCTGGATGAATGTACCTGATTTCCGTCAAAGAAATCTCGTTCAAATATTGTTGAAAGACTAATAGGGAATATGGGAGGATGCTAGAGTATTTAACTATTTTTAATTTATAGTTTTGTAGTTTTTTGAAATGTGAGTGATTGAGTTTAATGTTTTGTGTGAATTTGTTTAGGTGTGACTGAGCTTTGTATGAATATTTTTGTACATTTTCATTTATACCGTGTGTGTTTGTTGTGTTATAATATGTGTGTGATAGTGAGTTTTGTTTAAAATAATTTAAAAGATACTGGCTAAGAGATAAAGCTAACATAAAATTAGATGATAAAATAATATAAAGCATTTTCGTGTGAAAAATACATGATATTGGAGTAGCTAGTCATTTGTCCAGAAGTTTATCAAGGTCTTCCTTAGTGCCAATGTGAATATGCGGTGATCCCTCCATTTTGCGTAAATAAATACGACCGGATGAAGTCCAGCAAAACTTATAACCATGGGTTTTCGAGAAATCTCGAGCTAAGTAAAGCAGCTTTCGTTCCTTTTGAGTGAGGTACTCCGAAATGTATACTGGTGTTTTTGTTCCTTCTACGTTTATGTCATTAGTGTTTAGCCGATTGCCACCGTGCGCCTTGTTATAGTGTTTGTATGAATTTATAAAGTTTTCGCATTTTGGAATGGTTGTGAAATCTTCTACAATTGGCTTGACTGCGGCTTTCGAGTTTATTCTGAAGATGTTTATTATTTCCGTATCCTGAAGAGGCGTCTTGAGAAAGAGGGCAGCATTTTTCACGATATTTATGAGGTCTTTTTTAGTTTCATTGCTGTTAATTGGGATGTTTCTTAACTCGATGCTGGTGCTACGAGTATTACGGTCCATTTTTTCCAGCGACCATTGCTATTGGTCTGTAGTTATTTACTTTTGTTTTGTCTCCTTTTCCCTCATATAGAGGGCATAGGCGGCAAATTTTTAATGCTTCTGGATACATTCCTGATTTTAACATCATATTGACCAAATATGTGAGATGATCCATAATTTGGTACAGATAATAACCGGATATATCAGAAATGTATTTGGTGTTCGAAAGCTTAATTTTAGCTTTGGCTAGTTTTTGTAACTCCTCTGGTTTTAAATGTGAAAATGTATAATCAGGCAATCCTTTCACAAATTGGTTTAAAAATGCTAGTGCTTCGTCTATATTAGGTGGATGTTTTTTATTTAGTTCATTGCCAACAGAAAGAAAGTAGTTATTTACAAAATCAGGAATTTCTTAGTATGGTACCTGAGTGTTCGTTGCAGTGTCTATAATATCCCAATCACATTATTTGATATTTTTATTCGTGTCTGCTTTGATAATGTTCCTTCTTCTAGACATTTTTAGCGTTATATATTCTTTGTTCAATATATTTTCGTTTTTCTTCTACTAAACAAATTTCCCTTTCTGTCAGCTATTTTAATTATTAACCTTATGAGCGTCAATCTTTGTAGGCTTAATTCCTACTAATTGTGCATCATGGTCAACAACACGTTCTATAGCAGCAGATATACCCTTTACGTTTATGCTACCCTTGTCTATGTTAGTGATTATACAATCAACAGAAGTCTCGCTGGAGTTTTCAATTCTCGTTGGAAAATCTACAATGTTCCTAAACGCAAATGTCTCTAATATATCTAGTAATGCACGCTTGTCAGGAGAGTTGGTCAAAAAGTCAACATTCCAATCTCCTGCCACGACAACATTGGCATACGCTTTTTCATTTAACAATTGAAACAGTTTATATATAAACACTTTCAAAAATTGCAAAATTTCCTTTACCTACACATTGCAATGATGACAAGGCTTTCAATTTTTCTCTTTATTTTTATTTCTACTGCGGCTAGTTCGCAGTGGTATTCTACTGTTAAGTTATCTATTTCTAAGATAGGTTTTGTCTTAAGTGTATTAATTGTAAATATTGAGATACCACCATGAATACGAGATTTTCTAAAATAACAATTAGAGTGGTGGTATCCCTGTAAGGCAGTGCAATCTACATTATTCTTGTTTAGCCATGTCTCCGATAGTATTAATACATCTGGTTTATATATCGCAGTAAAACTATGGAGTGACAACACTTTATTTTGGAGGCTTCTACAATTTTGATGTATTACTGTTCAATAGCGCAGGGAAGCGCCGGCAATAGTACGTTTCACGTCACTCCGGTTTAAAAAATCAAAAATATCAGTTAAAACGCAAAATCTACCATAAAACCAGCAGCAATTACAAGATAAAGGCAAAGGACACGAGGTACGCTACTTGAATGAGACGTTAAGTAGGAATCCTTCACAATCACAACATCGTAAAAGGTAAACAAGATCAGCTATTTCAAACAGTTAGCAACCTTTGATCCTTGAGCGAGCGCAATTCTGATCCACTCGATACGCAAGCGATCTCTGTATCGTTTGCTCGCTCACTCTGCAGTCGCTGCGCTATCTGTTTCGTTCACACTTTTCTCTATTGTTCCACAACTGTATAGAACTAAAGCAACAAGAAACCACTACCTTCGCTATGGATAAATATATTACGGTTAACAGTAACAAAGGAGAAGAGACGTTTTTTGCGGCATGTACTCAAAAAATTTCTACGTCTACATTTTTGAAATGCGAGAATTGTGAAGCGTACTGCCATCCGATTTGCGTTAATAAGCCATCTTCTGAAGTTGCTAAATTACGGCGTTGGAAATGTCCGACGTGCCGAGCTGCAGAGCCTAAAAGCTGTAACCAGAACTCGCCATTGCTTGCGCGCAACCGCGTCGATATCCCGTCGGTGAATGTGAATGGCTCGAGTGCGCGAACGCATAAGCGGCCGGCGCCCGGATCCCCTGATGTAACGGCAGCGGGAGGAGGCGATGAGTCAGCGCTCGATATCGCCAAGGAATTGCGTTTTCTTAGAATCGATATGGCTGAAATAAAATCGTGCCTTACGATTCTCACAGACGGCATGTCAGCGTGCAAGGCAAGATTGGACAATTTCGATTCCAGAATACGAATACTCGAAGATAACAACAAGTTTGTTACGACGTTACGCGAAGAAATAGAGGATTTGAAAGGCCAACTAAATCGCCAGATGCAAATGACGCTAGACAAAGAATTGGAAGTTGTAGGAGTGACCGAGTCACCGACGGAGAATCTTGAGCATATAGTTAAAGTTGTCGCTACGAAAATGGGAGTAAATTTGCCCGACTCCGAGATTGACTTCGTAACTAGGGTTGGCCAAAGAATCATAACTACTAGTAAAGACTCTCCCGCTTTTCCTAGGCCAATTGTATTGAGGTTCACGAGCAAAATAAAAAAAAAACAAAGTACTGAAAGCAGTTACGGCCCAGCGACATGGACTGAAATCATCAGATTTGGATTTGGCTGGTTCTAGTCGAATCATTTACGTAAATGAACATCGCACTAAATATAACAGATTGTTATTTTAGAAGCTAGACAGCGATCAAAAGACTCGGGATACCGCTACTGCTGGATTAGTAACGGAAAGGTGTATTTGCGTAAGAAGGAGGGAATCCCGCCGGTATTTATCACTACCTATTCTGACCTGGACCGGGGTTTACCTGTTCCAAACTTCTTTCTTAACATCTTTAGCGTTATCTATTCTTTGTTCAATATATTTTCGTTTTTCTTCTACTAAACAAATTTCCCTTTCTTTCAGCTTTTTATTTATTATATTTAAATTCACAATTTCAGGATACTGCTTCTTAAATTCATACAAGTCGTTGATGTCATTGTATAGTTTCTTAACATTTTCAGTTATCCATGGCACGGTCTTTTGATGATTATGTTCAATTTTAGTTATCGAAAAAAATACATGAAATTTCCATTTTAATTTAGTTAGAAAAATATCACAAATATCATACTCGTAAAATATCATACATCGCTACCAAATATTACCGGGCCATTATGAAATTGTTCTGGATTCATTGCATATTTCTGCGCGCTGACGCGACACTTTAATATGAACACGAACTTATTAACCTACTTCATAAACTTTGACAATGGCTAACTGGGACGTGTATAGTGAAATAGAAGGAACGCTCGAAGTAGAGTGCCGCACTATCGATGTGCCGGAACTATGCGGTGATCACGTTGCATCATACAATCTTAAGGTCCTGTCTTTTAATATCAGAAGCCTAAATCGGAATTTTACTGAAATACTTCCAATGCTTAAAGGCTAGATATGGAAATAGATGTACTAGTTTTCTCAGAGTGCTGGTTGCAAGAGCATAGTCACATCCCACAGTTGCCAGGTTACGACGTGTACCACACCACAAAATTTATTAATAAGTGTGGCGGGGTAGTCATGTACATGAAAGACAGTTGGCTAGTCTCGGTCACGGAACCGGAGTTTGAGGACGCAAACTGTCTTGTAGCAAATGTGTCAAATACACTAAAAGTCATTGGCGTTTATAGATCTCCAGCGGTTAATAATTTGAAAGGTTTTAATTATTCCCTAGAAAATATTCTGTTCAAAACTAAAAATGCCAACAATGTTCTATTTACCGGCGATGTTAATATAAATGTACTGGATGAACGTCCTAACGATGATAATGCGGAATATTAGAGCATTATGGCTGAACATAAATTCCTTCCGTCAATAACGCAAGTGACCAGAAGGAGATAAAAGACATGTCTTGATCATGCTTTAATAAAAACTAAAAGCAATGCTATTGGCCTAATTTGCAAGAGTTCAATCACTGACCATGACTTACTGTTAGTAGGAATAAATGTAAATGTAAAGAAAGATAAAGATAAAAAAGAAATATAACAAAAATCAAATATCACGACGTTGCCAAGGACTTAGGGAATACAAATTGGAATCAGATTTTAGGGGAAGACAATGTTGACAATGCTGTTTTAAAGTTTAATGAAACAATCATAGATTGCGTAAAGAACCATACCAAAACAAGTACTGTAAGCAGAACCAAATACAATCTCAAACCTAGAGATAAATTACACCTAAGACTAAGGAGATAGCCACAAAATGATGTATTAAAAACCACATATACCCGTTACAAAAACTTCTGTAACAATCTGTTAAACAAATTTAGAATAGAACACGACAGTGGGCAACTGATCAAGCATCAAGGTAAAACAAAAAAGTTATGGGATTCGATAAAAAATATCTGCGATATTCCACATAACACATGGGTAAACATTACACATTCATTCCACACAAATTCGACAAAACATTCCACATGGGCAAAGTCAATTGACCAAACTCATAGGCAATGATACTCTTGTGCGAAAAAGACTTCAAAAGCAGGTGAGATGGCGGTCAAGTGTAAAACTATTCAAGTTAAAAAAAAAAAAAACTGAAGACCGACAGTGGTAACGTAGTCTCGTCAAAGCCTGAGATTTTGGAGGAGATTGAGAGGTTTTGGGGACCGAGTCACCTTCGTCCGTGGGGAAGCACCTAGATATTGAAACCTCACACGTGGTCCCTGGGTGGTGCTAATCAGGTGACAAATTACCGGTGGTAGGCTTCGGCCGTGGTTGGTGACCACCCACTAGACTAAGTCACGACGCCAAGCGGCCTAGCCGTGTTCCGTCGTGTTGTCTAGTGTCACCATTAAGGGAAAACGGGTCAGAACAGTTGCTGCACAACTGCAAGACCGGTCTGTCACACACCAATACTGTACATCGGGAAGCTAGTCATGGAGGGTAGCGGGATCCGAGGCACGGTTTGCCGCACCGACCGCAGATAGTTGGGGGCCCAAGTAGTGAGCTAGCCACTCATGAAAGGCTGCCCCGCCATCTAGCGAAAAATCCCGGGATGCGCTATCCTGCCGGTTGGCGACCGGATGACAAGGCCAGATAGACATCCCCGGGGGGGCTCGGGCGTCCCCGCAGTCTCCAGGCTAGCTCCCCACTGGTGTATTCGTGTTGTGTGTTGTGACCAATGGTCAGTAGTGTATGGCCTCGTTCTACTGCCGTTTTCCCACCGATTTCCTCTCCAAATAAACAATGAATAAAGTCAAAAAAAGAAACAAGGTTAAAGAGCGGCTGCACGCCTTGTCAGTCAAAGTGCACCTCACTAATATTCGAGGTCTGCACTCAAATCTCACTGCAGTCCACCATCACCTCGAGACTGAGCAGCCGACACTCTTGTTTCTTACGGAGACGCAGATAGGTTGTCCGTCGGACGTGGCGTACCTAACGTATCCAGGCTATACCCTGGAGCACAAATTCCGGCCTCGTGCTGGAGTATGCCTGTACGCCCGTGACGACATCTGCTGTCGGCGTCTCCGTAACCTTGAGGACACTAGATATTCTGTTCTTTGGACACTAATGGACACAGGCATAGACAAAATTATCTACGCCTGTGTGTATCGGTCGCACAGCGGAGATCTGGAGACGACTAGGCTCACGGAGTATTTAAGTGAGGCGGCGGACGCGGCTCAACAGAAGTACCCTTCGGCCCAATTAGTGTTACTGGGGGATTTCAACGGCCATCATAAGGAATGGCTGTACCCATACCGGGACACTGACCACGCTGGGCAGGAAATGAGAAAGCTAGCTTTATCGTTAGACCTAACCCAGCTGGTCCAAGAGGCCACAAGAGTACCCGACGTTGAGTCGCATACACCTTATTGCTTAGACCTTCTGCTGACAACTGATCCAGACCGTTATTCGGTGGCGGTATCGTCGCCGTTAGGCAGCTCCGACCACTGTCTGGTGAAATCTGTATCTGTCTACCATCCGCCTGATCCCAGCCCTAGAGGCAACCGGCGGTTGTGGCGATACAAGTCAGCAGATTGGGATGAGATGCGCTCTTTCTTTGCGTCTTACCCATGGCAGTCATTGTGCTTCGCTTCCGGTGATCCCTCAGTCTGCGCGGATGCTGTGACTAATGCAATACGAACGGCTATGGAATATTTCATTCCATACTCCGACATCTCATTATCCAGCAAAGCTCGCCCTTGGTTTGGTTCTCATTGTAAAAGTGCTGAAGCATTTAAACATGAGGCCTACCTAGCCTGGGTTGATGCTCGACAGCGTAAGACAAGGGACATACACCAGAAGAAGAAGGCGTTCAACAAGGCTGCTAAGGCATGCAAAAAGGTTCTTCAGAGGGCTCGGTTTGACCACATTAGTCGAATAGGGAACAAACTAGCTTCGTACCCAGCGGGCAGTAAAGCGTTTTGGTCCCTAGCTAAATCGGTCGAATCGAACTTCTGCCGCTCCTCATTACCTCCAATGCTGAAACCTGATGGGACACTGGCTCACACTGCAACGGAGAAAGCAAACTTGTTTGCAACTCAGTTTGCGGAATCTTCGCGTCTAGATGCTGGTAGCGCGACACCTCCTACTCCACCTGGCTGTTCGACTTTTATGTCAGAGATACGCATTCGCCAAAAGGAGGTTCGCAAAGTGCTACGCAATCTGGACGTGAATAAAGCCAGTGGCCCAGATGGTATTCCTGCTCTAGTATTGAAGGCTTGTGCGCCTGAGTTGTCACCGATATTGACACGCCTATTTAGACTCTCTCTTCAAACTGGGCTAGTACCGAAGTCTTGGAAGCTTGCCAATGTGCAACCTGTGCCCAAAAAAGGTAGTCGTGCTGACCCTGTCAACTACAGGCCCATCTCAGTCACGTCCATACTCTGTAAGACTATGGAACGTGTCTTAAACCACAGGCTCCTGACGTACCTAGAATCGAACGACCTCCTCAGTGACCAGCAATACGGGTTTCGCCGAAACCGGTCCACCGGGGATATTCTAGCGTACGTCACTCACATCTGGAGTGAAGCTATTGAGAAACACGGGGAAGCACTTGCAGTCTCCCTGGATATCTCGAAGGCTTTCGACAGGGTTTGGCATGATGGCCTTATAAGCAAGCTTTCTAGTTATGGTTTGTCTTCTGGGTTCATTGCTTGGATATCGGACTTCTTGAGGGATCGATCCATACGAGTCGTCATTGATGGCTGCTCGTCGGATCAAATGGGTATCAATGCCGGAGTCCCACAAGGGTCGGTACTCTCTGCGACGCTCTTCCTGCTACATATCAACGATCTGTTGAAGCCCGGTATCTATGGGTACGCAGATGATAGCACCGTTGTAGAGAGTTACATATCTAGCGCGAGAGCCACTGGGCAGCAAACTCAGGTACTGAGAGAGAGTCTGATCGAGCGTTTGGGCTTGACCCTTGATGCGGTGTCCAAATGGGGCGATGCCAATCTGGTCAAGTTCAACGAGAGTAAGACGCAGGCGTGTCTGTTCTCCGCTAAAAGGAGTCCTTTCCAACTGACTCCAACTTTTAGAGGTGTATCCGTGCCGGTCTCTGACCGTCTTGAACTTTTGGGCGTTACTTTGACCTCTACGCTCAACTTTGGCTCGTTTATCGAGTCCAAGGCTAAACTTGCTGCCAAAAAACTTGGTGTCCTCTCAAAGGTGCGAAGGTACTTCAAGTCTGAACAGTTGCTTACACTATATCAAGCACAGATTCGCTCCTGTATGGAGTACTGTTCGCACCTTTGGGATGGATCGGCTAAGTATCAGCTTGAGGCTCTGGAATCGATCGAGAGACGTGCCAAAAGGCTCATAGGCAACGACACTCTTGTGCGAAAAAGACTTCAAAGTCTTGAACATCGCCGAAAAATTGCTAGCCTATCGGTTTTTTATCGGATACACTTCGGAGAGTGTGCGACTGATTTGCATGATCTGATACCACCTTGTCCTTTTTTCTATCGGAATGCTCGTAGCTCGAAAAAGCGACATCGTTTCATGGTTGATGTTCCAAAGACACGAACGAAGAGATTCGACTCTACTTTTGTGATAAGAACGTCTAAGCTGTGGAATACGTTACCTGAGTGGGTTTTCCCCGATGGTTACAATCTTTGTGTCTTCAAATCGAGAGTGAATCGGTTTTATCTAGGTAAACACGCTCCATCGTAGACCGCATCGTCGCTTAACATCAGGCGAGATGGCGGTCAAGTGTAAACCTATAGAAGTTAAAAAAAAAAAAAAAAAGAGGTTCTATGAACAGCTTTACACCTCTACGCAAGCACAACCTGTCGTTAGCATGGCAATAGACCCCAGAGCCAAGCTGACCCGACACTTTACCGAAGACATCCCGGAAGTCAGCCTGTATGAGATTAGGATGGCCCTCAAACAACTTAAGAACAACAAGGCACCTGGCGATGACGGAATTACGACTGAGCTTCTGAGAGCGGGTGGAAAACCAGTACTTAAAGTCCTCCAGAGGCTGTTCGACTCCGTCATACTTGACGGTAATACGCCAGAAGCGTAGAGCAGAAGTGTGGTGGTGCTATTCTTCAAAAAAGGTGACAACACCTTGTTGAATAACTACAGACCAATCTCACTTCTGAGCCACGTTTAAAAGTTGTTTTCGAGGGTAATCACGAATCGTCTCGGACGCAGGTTTGACGACTTCCAGCCACCCGAACAAGCCGGTTTCCGAAAAGGCTATAGTACCGTAGACCACATCCATACGCTTTGGCAGATTATACAGAAAACCGAGGAGTATAATCGGCCACTATATATAGCGTATGTGGACTATGAGAAAGCCTTCGATTCCATCGAGACCTGGGCAGTGCTTCAGTCTCTTCAGCGATGTCGCATCGACTATCGCTATATCGAAGTGTTGAAGCGTATCTACAGCAAAGCCACAATGTCTGTCCGATTACAGGACCAGTGCACAAAACATATCCAGCTACAGAAAGGCGTGAGACAGGGAGATGTTATATCTCCCAAACTGTTCACTGCCGCGCTGGAAGATGTTTTCAAGCTTCTGGACTGGAACGGATACGGCATCAATATCAACGGCGAATGCATCACTCACCTTCGGTTTGCCGACGACATAGTCATTGTGGCAGAGTCGCTGGAGGACCTCGGTGCTATGCTCAGGGACCTCAGTAGAGTATCCCAGTAGGTAGGTTTGAGGATGAATATGGACAAGACGAAGGTCAAGTCAAGTGTTCATGTCTCACCTGTACCGGTTAATGTTGGGAATACCACACTCGGAAGTTGTTGACGAATACGTCTACCTGGGTCAAAATGTCCATTAGGTAGATCCAACTTCGACAAAGAGGTCCAGCGAAGAATCCAACTCGAATGGGCAGCGTTCGGGAAACTTCGGCACATCTTTGAGTCCAAAATACCCCAATGCCTAAAGACAAAAGTCTTTAACCAATGCGTGTTGCCAGTGATGGCTTATGGAACTGAGACGTGGTCCTTAACTGTGGGCCTCATAACAAAGCTCAAAGTCACACAGCGAGCTATGGAGAGAGCTATGCTCGGAGTCTCTTTGCGTGACAGAATCCGTAATGAGGATATTCCCAAAAGAACGAAAGTGGCCGACATAGCTCAAAGAGTAAGCAAGCTAAAGTGGCAATGGGCAGGCCACATCGCTCGCAGAACTGACAACCGATAGGGAAGAAAGGTTCTCGAGTGGCGACCACAAACCGGAAGACGCAGTGTTGGCCGGCCTTCCACTAGATGGACAGATGATCTAACAAAGGTCGCTGGAAACCGCTGGTTGCAGGTTGCGAGGAACCATTCGTTGTGGAAATCTAGGGGGGAGGCCTATGTTCAGCAGTGGACGTCTTGCGGCTGATGATGATGATGATGATGATTCCACATAACAAGAAAGATGCTCAGGAGTTGCTAAATGGAACTGCCAATAATCGACAAGCCTTAAACCAGTGTAATACACATTTTGCCAACACAGGAGCAAGGCTCGCTTTTAACATTTTACAACAACCAAAAACATCTCATGAATCTCTATGTCAACAAATTCAGATGAAGAGTTTCCTTTCAAATGCTTTATTTTTGGCTCCTACTGATCACACTGAAATGCTTGATTTTTTACAAAATCTGAAACCTGATAGCGCTCCAGGTGTCAATGATGATATTACACCACTTTTATTGAAGTTTGGAAAACAAGACCTCATTGAGCATCTTGTTTACATAAGTAATCTTAGTATGGCAACTGGCACGTTTCCCAGTGGCTGGACAACAGCAGTGGTCGTACCGGTGTACAAGAAAGGAGACAAAAAAGAGCCAGGTAGTTATATGCCGATTTCATTACTTAGTATAGTATCTAAAATAGTTGAAAAGCTAGTAAATAAACGGTTAACTAACTTTATGGAGAAATATAAAATCTTAGATGAGCGTCAATTCGGTTTAAGGCCAGGAAAGTCTACCGAAGATGCTGTCCAGCGCTTGACGGAAATGGTGGTGGTGTGGTGAAAGCGCACTTGGACAGAGGACAGAGATGCATATCTATTTTTCTCGATCTCGCACGTGCTTTCGACTGCCTATCCCCAAATCTACTGCTTAAAAAACTTGAATTGCATAGAATCAGGGGCAGTGCACTAAGCTGGTTCACAAGTTATTTGAAAAACCATAAGCAATATCTTAAAGTTGGCAATCAAAAAAGCGACGAAGCAACTATCTCTTACGGAATTCCACAAGGAAGCGTACTATCGCCTACCCTATTTACGATCTACATGCATGACCTTATAAGACTTAATCTACCTAACATGGAGATAGTCTGCTAGCAGACTATACTGTCACCATCTTCCATGGGAGTGACTGGGTCTCAGCTTTGCGAGTGCCAGAATCTGGAATGGAGGAGCTGTCCCGGTGGTTTGATGCCAATCTTCTTACTCTAAATTTAACCAAAACTAGTTCTATCGCTTTCAACATTACCCAAGCTACCGACTCAGAACTCTCATATTTACAAATTCACAACAACTGTGCATCGCGAGGCTACAATCACGCCATGTTCCCTAACCCCTGCTGCAGCTGTAATAAAATAACTAGAGTACATCATATTAAATATTTAGGTATTATAATTGATCAGCACTTGTCTTTCAAGGACCACATCACATATACAGCTAAAAAGCAAGAAAACTTATCTACGTAATGAAAGTGTTGAGACCACACACAAAGGCGATCTGCCGGGAAAGGGATGAATCCTGCAGTCATTGCGGAAAAACCCATTCCTGGACTCAATGCAAGGCAAGAAAAGAAGACCTACCACCCAAATGCAAAAACTGCGCGGTTGCTCATCCCAACAGCCCCAACAGAGAACTCGCTCACAACGCCTTTAGTAGCGAGTGCCCTGAAAGGGTAAAATGGGATGGCATAGCGCGGTCCCGAATATCTTATTGCTAAGGGCACTCATGAGGAACGAGGCTCAGTCTCCCAAAGAGTAGGCAAACCAGGTTTGCGCTTCATCCAAGCAAACCTGCAGCGCTCCCAGAATGCAACGACAGAACTCCTGAAAGTTGCGAGAGAAAGGGGAGTTTCAGTTGCCCTTGTTCAAGAACCCTACGTGGGAAATAAAGGCGCGATGAAACAATATCCTGAAACAATGTAGGTACGCTTTGAAGAGCCTTGATAATCATGTTCTGCACAATCGATATAAGAATTATGAAATTCTTTAGGAACTCTTTTAATAAATCTTAGAATATAAATCACTACGCGGTAATTTATTCCATGACGAAACTCGAGTGGCGAGTTCGTATAGTATGTGAGAGGTCGGAACTGTATCGATAGTTGTCATCGCATTCAGTTTAGCTTCCGGAGCGTCTCTGACATCAAATGGCTGGATAGGTCATTTACTTTTAGGTAAACGAGCAAATTTAGGACCAGCAAACCACAAAGGGTGTATTATAAGCTGTGCAGGCTTCAAACCGCGAGACAAACAATCAGCGGGGTTGTCTTTGCCCGGAATGTGAAAGAAATTGCTGGGATCTATCTTTTCCTGAATTTGCGTAACCCTATTTGCAACAAAGGTTTGCCATCGGCAGGGTAATGCATGTATCCAAGCCAGAGCTACCCTACTATCAGTAAAAGCGTATACGGAACATGACAACCTGTACGTATCCATCACCACCCGCAGTAACTTAGCCAGAATTAAGGCAGCACAGAGCTCCAATCGAGCGATCGTTATCGTCATTTTTGATGGAGCTACTCTGGACTTGGCACACACCAGATTAATGACAAAGTATCCAAGCTTAGGAAATAAGACGTGCAAGTACACTACGCCGCCATATGCGTTTTCTGACGCATCTGCAAAACCTAATAGAGTAACAACGCAGTCATCGGCGACGCCAACGTGCCGCGGTAGTTTAATATTACGCAATAATGGCAATCCTGCTTCAAAATTTTGCCATAAGCGGACCACGTGCTCAGGGGGTTTGTCATCCCAATCGATATTATCTTGTCATAATGATTTAACTATGAGTTTAGCGAGTAATGTCACAGGAGCTACGAACCCCATTAAATCCCATAATCTGGCAATAACAGATAGGATAGTTCTCTTTGTGCATTCACGTGGCTGCTCGGTAACATGAAACGTGAAAACGTCTTCTATCGGTACCCACTGCATACCTAATATTTTCAGCTGACTGTCCATGTCAAAATCGACCGCTTCAGAAACGCGACGATCTGTTGGGATCCTTAATTAATTTTTGCGAATTGCTAGAGAATTTGACCAATTCGAAACCGCCCGCGGCAAACATTTTCATAAGCTGATCGGATAGCTCGGCTCCATCCTCAACCGACAAGCAACTAGTTGCGAGATCGTCCATATAAATATGACGCTCGGCTACGCTTGCGGCAATTGGAAAACGCTCCCGTTCATCGCTAGCCAGCTGTCGCACAGTGCGAATTGCCAAAAATGGACTGCAGCATAGCCCGAAAGGAACACGTGTCATTTCGTAGGTTTGAATTTCATCGGCGGGATCGAATCGGTACAGTAGTCGCTGATAAGGCCAGTCCCGTTCATTCATTAAAATACGCAGATACATTTGTCTAATGTCCGCGCTTATCGCTATAGCCAATAGTCTAAATTGTAATAATATTTTAAATAAATCATTTTGCAAATTCGGCCCTGTATATAAGATATCATTTAAAGATAGCCCGGAAGTAGTTTGATTACTAGCGTTCCAAACTACACGGAGTTTAGTTGTAGATTTATCGGTACGAACGACTTCGTGATGTGGAATTATGTATTGGTTACATTTATTTAATTTTACAATGGAACTTTCTATAGGTCGTAGATAATCTTTATTTAAATATTCTTTGAATACATTATCGTATTCGTGGGATTTTGCAATAGTTTTCGCTCGAGGGCTAAGTACCTTCTCTCCGCAGACTTAGTGGAATCACCCAGAATAGAGCAATCTTTTTGGAACGGTAACGACACTATGTACCTCCCTTGAGGCTCGCGTCGAGTAGTTTCCCTATAAAATCTTTCGCATTCCTGTTCTTCAGGTGTCGAAGGGCACGACATGCTTGGAACTTCCTCTAACTCGAAAAAACGACTCATCCGATTATTTAATGAATCGTCGGTCGTACAATAAGAACGTACTACATTCTCGGCAGAATTAATCATCATCATCGGCGCATTGCCAGAAACTAAAAATCCCAGAATAGTTTCAATTGCTACGGGCTCTTCCGGAGCGCGCGAAATCGTTCTTGGTCGCAATATGCGGGCAAAAAGATCAGACCCGAGTATTAAATCGACGGGAGAAGGATGGCCGAAACGACTATCTGCTAGAGGTATTTTGTCTAAATAGTCTAGTTGAGCGGTGTCAATAGACGCAAGCGGCAATGAATCCGTAATACGATTAACCGCTAATGGCTGTAAAGTTAATGAAACATCATCGTTATGACGCAAATGAAGTGTGATGCAAGTCACTCCTTCAATTGGGTTAGTAACGTCACCGGCACCCGATACACACTTATGTTGGCTAGGGTAGATCGGTAATTTTAAACGTCTACAACAATCGGTTGTAATGAAGTCCTGTTGAGATGCGCTGTCCACTATCGCACGAACTACATTAACTTCACCCCTATCGTTAACCACATGACATTGTGCGGTGCCTATTAAAACAGACGTCGCGGTCTTAGTATTCCGATCAGTAGGTATTGAGGTACAGAAACCCATAGTGCACAGCGAGACCGGACGGTCGGCGTGTACCCTAGAAGTAGTATGTGGAAGTTCGCCCGGTGACGTCACGCTCTGACTTGATTCACCGGCGGAGGCAGTTAGCGCGGTAATATTCGAATTACCCGGAAACGTATTTTTTATTGACTCGGTAGGGTACCTATTTAATGAGGTATCACCATAACCGAAATGTAATAGGCTATGATGACTACGAGAACAAGTATTGCACCTGCTTGTAGATTTACAATCGTTTACCTGATGCTTATTATTCAAACAATTAACGCAAGCATTTGTACGTTTGATGAGATGAAAGCGGTCGCGAGGAGACATCGCTAAGAATCATGCACACCGCCATAATTGAGTATGGTCAGGTTTATTGCACGAAACACATTTAGTATTATCGTCTACATTTACAAACGTTTTAACGTGGCTATTATTATTGGTTCACTAATGTTTCACAAACATTTTTTGACAAAACATCACTTTAAAACCAACGAATCGTATAATATTCATTGCAAAAACTTTACAATACAAAATGTTTCATTTTACAAACAACATTTCGCATGATATTTATTTCAAAAATACCTTACATCAGCAAATGTTTTATTTTACAAACCATCATTTTATAACCAATTGCATGGCAAACGTTTCACTTAGACAATGTATCGAATGACATTTTGTTTATTGTCCATTTTTCATTTCATAAATTACTCTTTTTACAAATTTAGCATTTACCAAAATATAATTTATAACAAATATTTTAAAAGTACCCGATACATTGTTCATGTAAATTATCAATTCTGATTTGGTTCTGTCATTTACTTTAGACTACCGCTCCGATTAGGGTCTATCACTGAGATTTGACTCCGGGTGGGCTCCCGCCAGAAGCTCTGCGGTCAGCCCTGAGTGTCGCTTCTCCATACTCGGCCTGCGCTCCACTACGGAGGTCGCCGGCTCGCTTCGCTCGCCACCTCCCCCCTTCGCTGCGCTTGGCCTCGCATGGCTTGCTCCACTCAGGACCTCCCTTAAGCTTCTGGCTCCCGCATTTTTATATACACTCTAGGGTTAGTAGCAACAAGACTAGGTGGAGTCGGGGTGCTCCGAGTTGGATTTGGGTCCTAAGTAACCTAATCATACCGGTGTGGTTACTTAGATAATCAAAAATTACAATCTAGTTTTTATGCAATTTAATAAATGTTTGTTTTATAAATTGAGTTGTTTCCCAAACAACAAATTATAAAATGAAAATTTGTCAAACGTTGGTTTTGTTTTTAAGCATTTGGTAGTTAACAAAAATATTAAAAGAATTATTTGTCAAATAATACGTTATAGAATGAATGTTTGTCAAATAATTAGTTTGAGATATAACCAATTTGTTAAATATTTTTTTGTATAATAATCATTTCACTACCCGTGAGTTTGTCTAACGTTGGTTATCACATGTCGGTTTGTGAAAAAAAGTTTATTAAAAGAACGGATACCATTATTATTACTAGATCGCAACCTTGTGTTATTATTCGACGATGTCGATTTACGCGGCGTCGTAACCGGGACATACACAGAATGCGCTCGCTGCATTATATGTGTGTAGTTTCGAACGTATTCAATGAACTCCGAACACGTAGGCATTTTACTACTATCACTCACAGACATCTCAGACGATTTGACCGTTCCCATAGTTATTTTCTTGCAAGCGATGTGGATAAAAATCAAATCATCCAAATTAGAAACATTTACTTAATTGTTTTAATGAGGAAACAATACCCGAGAATTTGTCAATAAATTCTTCTAAATTAGTGGGTGATGAACAATCGACCGAGGGTAGACTAATCAATTTATCCAGATATTATGTCGCAATTAATAACCGTTTATCGTTGTATTTATTAATTAACGCATTCCAAATAATAGGGTAGTTCTCTGCAGACGGCACTAAATCCCTGCAAATTGACAAAGCCTGCCCACATAATTACACACTACGTATTGCACTCTTTCGCCATCGGTTAAATCGGTATTTTCGTGAATGACCGTTCGAAATGTTTCATAAAAAACAGGCCAATTCTCATGATCACCATTGAAAGAACACATCTCTAATCTAGGTAATTTATAATTTCTACCTTGCGCTTTATTATCGCAATTATTAAATGATGTATTTTGTTCTTTCGTCAATTGTTTGACACGGTATTTAATTTGAGATTATAATTGTTCGAACAACATTAATTCCTTATACGACGGTGACGGTGCGTCCGTTATTGAAGATAAATAATATATTTTTTTTTTTGAGGGTCCGAACGTAATCTGCATGTATAGCGTCAATTGTGAACGAACTTGCTAGGAAATCTTCAATACTATTAGAATCTGATAATTTTATCACCCTCATTTTGTCGTATAATGACTGAACGTGCTCGAACAATACACATAATTTGTCCTGTAATCTGTCCAATTCCCTATCAATATCTTTCGGTTTTTGCCTTGAAGTCATGTTGACTAAATGAAATGGCGATTACTTTTTTACAAATTAATTATAAAAATAGCCGTAATTTTTCACAAATTAATCACAAAATTAGACGTAATTTGCTACGCATCCGCGCCGAAGTGACCAAAATATATGAATGCGCTGGTTCAAGCTTTGTTTAGTTTCACAATATAAAATCAAGAATTACACATCAAATTAGGCAACCAAAATGAAGGGTGGGACTTACGTGATAATGGCTTCGGTGACTAAATGACGCCACCTTTTATATAATTATTTAGAATGAAGGGAGGAAGATTAAGATTAGAGGGTAGGAAAAAGGAACGGATATGTTGCCTGTATAATTCCCACAATAATGGCCAAAACAAAAACATATACTTTTATTATTAACAAATTTTGACAAAAACTTAATTTAAATTGCTTTGTTCCATTTAGTCAATATACAAATTATCATCAAATTACCATTAAACATTAATTTGTGATTAGTGTTAACATCCTTTTAATTAATTTGATCAGAAGTTACGACGTGGTTGAGCAACAAACATTCAAACATTTACATTAATAATATTATATTATTGGGATTTTGATGCCAATCTTTTTATTGCTGCTTAGATAACAACACGATTACCTGCTTCGGTAGTTCGGGAAATGGCTTGATGCTCCGTATCAACGGCGCGTGGCATCTTCGCGCGATGATCTCCTTGGCGCTGCGGTCCCCAGACTCTCACGAAGCTAGCTGCGACCCTGGACACAAGATCGTGTTAACCGATGTCGCTCAGTACCTACCCTGGATCAAAGATAACATAGAACCGTATGAAATATAATTATTAAATGGCTAAACCTAATTGTTTTATTACACGACTATTCCTCACACTAACTCGTAGATTCTTAAAATACTGTACAAATATGTGTAAGCAAGAATTAAATAGATATCAAGACACCGTTATTTCAACACGAAAAAAAAATCACGGAGATTATATAATTTACTAGCAGTGCCCCGCGGTTTTACCCGCGTAGTTCCCGTTCCCGTCGTTCCCGTTATTTTCCCGGAATAAAAAGTAGCCTATGTGTTCTTCCAGACTATAATCTAACTGTATTCCAAATTTCAGCCCGATCCGTTTATACGTTACGGCGTGATAGAGCAACAAATATCCAAACATCCATACTTTCACATTTATAATATTAGTGGGATGGTAACTGAATTCATTGTCACACGAGTGTACACTGTACACACATATTACAGAACGGTTTATTTCTGTAATCTGTGAGTGCACATATCAATACTATTTGTAACATATTTACTCGTAAAGGGTCTCTTATTGCAGCAATTTCTGTATCGTAATGTATCTTATTACGTACTTGTGCGATAATGTAATGTAAAACGCACGGTTTCAAAATGATCCGTCTAAAACGAACGGTACCTTTTTAAATCTTACTAAAGAGTTTTTATCTCAGAAAAGTTGTAAACATTTTATGAATAAAATTAACTACGAGAGATAAAATATAATGAGAATTATTTAATTTGTTAATGTACTTAATTTTGACCATAACATACACCAATTTATCTATAACAAAACCCAATAATATTAATTTACTTTATTACCTACTAATGTCGTAATGTCATACTGGCTGGATCTGTGCCCTTGCTTTAAAAAAAAATCGTTGATGCGCGCACATTGTTAATCTGTGAATAAAAAATACGTCAGCCAATGGAAAATGCTGTAAGGGCGTAGCCCAACCATCATGGCATAGCCATCTAGAAATGCGTGAGCCAATGGGAAATGCTGACGCATTTCTAGATGGCCATGCCATGATGGATCAAATTCCGAGTAATAAGTTTTCCCTTCTATCGGTAGTTCCTATGACTGCCAATTTATTAATTTGAAAATGTCATCAGAATTTTGATTTATTTCCTCGCAAATATGTTATAAAACGTCGTATGACATACGTGCGCTTTGATAATTACAGGCTCTACTAATTATAGCTCTCGCCTATGGCTCGAGCTAGCAATATCGTCTCGGCTGTAATTATCAACTTAGCGCACTTATATCATAATGTACTATTATTTACATGTCAATAATTGACTTAGTAGACGCACGTAGTTTAGCCGATAAGACTCAAACCACATTATATTATTGAGAGTCGTGCCAAAAAGCTCATAGGCAATGACACTCTTGTGCGTAAAAGACTTCAAAGTCTTGAGCACCGTCGCAAAATTGCTAGCTTATCGGTTTTTTATCGGATACACTTCGGAGAGTGTGCAACTGATCTGCATGATCCAATATCACCTTGCCCTTTCTTCTATCAGAATTCTCGTATTTCAAAAAAGCGACATCGTTTTTGGTCGATGTTTCAAAAACACGAACGAAGAGATTTGACTCCACGTTTGTGATAAGAACGTCTAGCTTGTGGAATGCGTTGCCTGAGTGGGTTATTCTCGATAGTTACAATTTTGGTGTATTCAAATCGAGAGTGAATCGGTTTCTTCTAGGTAAGCACGTTCCATCGTAGATCGCATCGTCGCTTAACATCAGGCGAGATGGTGGTCAAGTGCGAACCCAAAATAAAATGAGTTGTTAATACCAAAGAGGTCCTATAGGTTAGTTCTTTCTATCAGCAATAAAGATCCGAGAGCAGATGAAGATTAGGTACATTTTTGAATTATGAGTACCAAGCCACATAAAGACGGGTATTTTTCTACAAACAACTGTTATAACCCAGATGACTTGGATCATCTATACTAATATTATAAAGAGGAAAGATTTGTTTGTTTGTTTGTTTGTTTGTTTGTAATGAATAGGCTCCGAAACTACTGGACCGATTTCAAAAATTCTTTCACCTTTGGAAAGCTACATTATTCCTGAGTAACATAGGCTATATTATATAAAAAAAATATTAGGGATCCTTACTAAAACTCCAATAATGTAACATAAGGTGTAAAAAAATGACCTGAAAAATTCCTTACGTCGCGTGCGCTGCGAAAACTATTGATGATAAGATAAGATAAGATATTTTTTATTGGCATAAATTGAATACATACATTACTATTGTTATAATAATATAAGTTACATTTATGGCCTCGTCAGATTTACAATTAATAACTTCATTAATTTGTACTGTGAGTACTCTTGAAATACTCACATCAAGAGACTTATTAATCACATCAATTATTTTGAAATACATACATTAATTTTTGATCGTCATGTTATTTAATACATAAATTCCATACATTTGGAATAATCACTTCGGTTATAAAAGCTGTATAAGGGCTTTCGGTGGAAAAAATATTTAACATAAAAAAAAATATATTTAACATAAATTACCAGCGTAATCTTCGTCAATGGTTGTTTTATACAATAATAATTATAATCAAATTGTTAAAATGCAAACCTAAGAAAATGAATAAATGAATGAATTATAATCATAGATACTCATTTTTCGTTAATAAAACAAACTACTATTTTATAGTCATCGTATTTGTTTTTCATATATTCTGCTACTTTATACAAGGTTTTCGACAGAAGCAGATTTCTTACATTTTGATAGAACGCATTGTCTGATGCACAATCTTTTATACAATTTGGCAGTTTATTATAGAGTTGCTGACCTATCACAATAGGATTTTTTATAGACAAGTGCAACCTATGCTTCACATGTAACAAATTATTTTTGTGTCGAAAGTTTAAATGTGTATAATCACCACGAGTCTGATAAAGATGAAGATTTGATCGAACATATTTTATTACTTCATAAATGTATACCGATACTGAAGTCAAAATCCCCAGACTCTTAAAAAGTTCTCGGCATGATTCTCTATATTTTGCTTGTACTAAAACCCTTATGGCACGTTTTTGCATTTTCAGGATGCGCTCATTATCAGTAGAATTACCCCATAATATAATACCGTACGTCATAACTGAATGTATATACGCGTAATAAACTTCCTTCAGGTAGCATTTTGTTGCCATTGGTCGCAATTGAATTAATGCGTAAATCCCTCGAGACATCTTATTACTGGTAGTATTTATATGCGTTTTCCAAGTTAAAGCAGAATCTATCTCGAATCCAAGAAGTTTAACCAAAGTAGTGGTTTTCAGCCACTTTGCATCATCTATTTGAGGAATAGTTACTATTGGTTGTTTTGGAGATACTGCATTAAATACCATAATGTTAGTTTTCTCCGAATTCAAGTTAACTCCATTCATATTAAACCAATTACTCAACATTTTCATATTCCATGCAATTTTTTCAATCAAATCTTCCATATTATTATTAGAAACAATGACTGTAGTGTCATCGGCATACTGAATTAATTCTCCATGTAATTCTAAATAAGCCAAATCATTTAAAAATAAGAGAAACATTGTATTTCCAAAAGAAGAACCTTGAGGCACGCCAATATTTAGTTTTTGTGGTGCAGATCTAACTGATTTTCCATTTGATTTAATTTCTACTATTTGCTGACGATCGGTCAAAAACGATTCTATCAATTTCACGAATTTACCTTTCATTCCGTATACTTTTAGTTTGTTTATTAAAAGTTCGTGATTAACCGAGTCGAAAGCTTTCGATAAATCTATGAAAATAGCTGCAACTTTCAATCTTTCATCAAGGGATGTTATAACTTTATTTATAAAAACATGTGCAGCAGTTGTAGTTGATTTACCCTTTCTATAGGCGTATTGAGTATCTGACAATGCATTATGTTTATCTAAGTGTGACATAATTTCTCTAGATATTAATGATTCTATTAGCTTTGAAAGTGTGGGTACAATTGCTATTGGTCTGTAGTTATTTACTTTTCTTTTGTCTCCTTTTCCCTTATATAGAGGGCATAGGCGGCAAATTTTTAATGCTTCTGGATACATTCCTGATTTTAACATGTTATTGACCAAAAATGTGAGATGATCCAGTAATGGTTGCATAATTTGGTACAGAAAATAGCCGGATATATCAGAAATGTCTTTGGTGTTCGAAAGCTTAATTTTACCTTTGGCTAGTTTTAGTAACTCCTCTGGTTTTATATGTGAAAATTCATAATTAGGCAATTCTTTCACAGATTGCTTTAAAAATGCTAGTGCTTTATCTATATTAGGTGGATGTTTTTTATTTAGCTCATTGCCAACAGAAATGAAGTAGTTATTTACAAAATCAGGAATTTCTTCGTATGGTACCTGAGTGTTCGTTGCAGTGTCTATAATATCCCAATCACATTCTTTGATATTTTTATTCGTGTCTTCTTTGATAATGTTCCAAACTTCTTTCTTAACATTTTTAGCATTAGATATTCTTTGTTCGACATATTTTCGTTTTTCTTCTACTAAACAACTTTCCCTTTCTTTCAACTTTTTATTTATTATATTTAAATTCACAATTTCAGGATACTGCTTCTTAAATTCATACAAGTCGTTAATGTCATTGTATAGTTTCTTAACTTTTTCAGTTATCCATGGCACTGTCTTTTGATGATTATGTTTAATTTTAGTTATCGGAAAAAATACATCAAAGTTCCATTTTAATTTAGATAGAAAAATATCAAACGTATTGTTATTATAATCATTAAAAATAGTATCCCAATCATATGACAGCATAGAATTGCAGAAGTCTTCAATTTTTTCTGGCTTAAAAAAACGCCTCTCTACATAAGTAATCTTATGAGCGTCAATCTTTGTAGGCTTAATTTCTACTAATTGTGCATCATGATCAACACGTTCTATAGCGGCAGATATACCCTTTACGTTTATGCTACCCTTGTCTATGTTAGTTATTATACAATCAACAGAAGTCTCGCTAGAGCTTTCAATTCTCGTTGGAAAATCCACAATGTTCCTAAACGCAAATGTATCTAATATATCTAGTAATGCACGCTTGTCAGGAGAGTTGGTCAAAAAGTCAACATTCCAATCTCCTGCCACGACAACATTAGCATACGCTTTTTCATTTAACAATTGAAACAGTTTATCTATAACACTTTCAAAAATTGCAAAATTTCCTTTACCTGTTCTATACATTGCAATGATGACAAGGCTTTCAATTTTTCTCTTTATTTTTATTTCTACTGCGGCTAGTTCGCAGTGGTATTCTACTGTTAAGTTATCTATTTCTAAGATAGGTTTTGTCTTAAGTGTATTAATTGTAAATATTGAGACACCACCATGAATACGAGATTTTCTAAAATAACAATTAGAGTGGTGGTATCCCTGTAAGGCAATGCAATCTACATTATTCTTGTTTAGCCATGTCTCCGATAGTATTAATACATCTGGTTTATATATCGCAGTAAAACTATGGAGTGACAACATTTTATTTTGGAGGCTTCTACAATTTTGATGTATTACTGTTATTTCATTCTGGATACACTCCGGCACTAGGTTTGAAGTTTTAAATGGTCTGATGTTTCTAAAAAACATGTTTTATTAGTTTCTGACGAGACTGCATTTGTAGCTGTACATTTTAATTCTACCTCATCATTAGGCGTTAATACAATTAAATTATTGTACCTATTCTTTTCATATGTTAAATTCTGAACAATTTGATTTTGCAAAAAATTCATAAAATTATAAGTTAATTTGTTAGAAAATGTCATACACTTACGATTAAAGACATTTATGTCAATAAGTGACATGTAAGACGTCCGACTTACAATTTTATAAATCTCTTTGTTAAGAAAATAAATTGTATTATTAAAAGTATTGCTATTCACTGCATGACCATGAATGTATGGTATTGTAGACAACTGTAATTTAAAATTCTTAGTTTTACATTTTGTTTTTAATTTTTTTATAATATCTAAACTGTAGTTAATAGGATTGGAAACAATTATAATAATGGTATCACCGTTTGAAAGGCTATTAGTCATTGATTCAAAATCACTTATTATAGTCGCAAGTTCAGCTCCTGGTTTGCATATCGATGTTATTGATATGTTTTCTGATGAATTACGTAGCATATATTCGGCCAAACCCTTGCCAAAATTATCACAAAATATTAATATTTTTGTTTCTTTTTCTGAGATTTCTGCGTTCATTACATTTGTTGGTTTTTGTGCAATACCTTTTCTAAATTCATTGCTTACACTTTTATTATGAAAACGGTTTTGTTTCTTTGTCGTTTTAGCTGAAGTAAGATCAGAGTGTACGGCATTTTCATCTAGATCAACAGGTTCTTTCAAGGATTTTTCGCTTCTCTTACATTTTTCAGAATCCTGTATTTCTATGGTCACTTGACCACCACTTTCAATTCTTAGTTGTATTATCTCATTCTGCAATGTTAATATTTGTTTCCTTAAATTATTCAATTCTTCTGTTAATTGAATCACTATTTTGTCATGTTCTTCCTGTGCGTTACGTTGCAACTGTCCAAACAAAGCAGCATTCGTTTCGTGCATGCGTATTATCGTAAGGGATTCTTCGTATGCACAGATATCTGTAGATTTTTCTTCGAATAAATTGATTATCTCTTGTTTCTCTAATACGGCCTTGTCGAGTTCTATTTCTTTTTCAGATAGCTGCTCTTTTAAACTAGAGTTTTGAGCCATGAGGTTCTTATAATCCTCAGAAAACTCATCGTGTTCCTTCATTAACTTTATGTTGAGATCCTGTGATTTTTTTAACTCGAAAGTAATTTCTTTAATTCTATTTTCAGCTTCTTTCAGTGTCTGATTCCTTGTTTTAGTCGTCATGGTTAACTTTAAGTGGTACAATTAGTCAACTATTATGTTATTAGCTTATTATGTATATATTTCAAATTTATCACTAATAAATTAATTAATGGGTTAAGCACTGTTAAACAACAGCAATTAGGCTATTCTTAATCGTATTTTCCAATTGAAACAAAAAATATAAAAATAGTGTGCAAAAATATTTATATCAGTTGGAGATTCGATCCAGGGTTAGTGTCCCTTCAGTCAGCAGTATTCATTTCATTCAAGCACAAACAAATCTATGTACAAAAATGTTTGCGTTAGTCAAGATTCGATCCGGGGTTAGCTCCCTCAACGAGTAGAGTTCTTAACCATTTAGCCACAGGTTCTTACTTTTATAGTGTCGAAAATTGTATTCTATTACTTGAGAGTCACAATAATATTATATTTTCTAAAATCACCCTCTATTTTTGGTTATTAATTATATACTATAATGTCAGTTGCATGTCGCAATGATTCATGTAGATGGTACCGTTAGGTTATTCACTTATTCTTGTTAATTCCAACTTGCCTGTGGCTTTCGTATTATCTCCACTATTATTGGCAGTAACTGTGTATTTCATTCGTAAATCACACTGCAATCGCATAAGTACACCACTTATTTGTGTAATTACACTTCTTTTGTAAAATTCAAAACATTTTAATAAACTCAAGTAGATGTTTACATCACGAAGGGTGGAAGGGGGAGTAGATATTTTAATTTAAAAATGTTTAAAAAAAATAATAATATGAAAACTGATAAAACTGATTGCAACGTACAAAACAAAGGTTCAAATACAGGCCTTAAGATCAGGATCGAACCCGGTACGCAGCGATTACACCCAAGACGTTAGCGATCGAGCTAAACGTCGCTTGGAGGGAGCGTCTAAATTAGCGCTTAGTTGCAGATAGAACAAAATCATTTACTACGACTTTGCAGAACTCATTATTATCTACAAAAAGTGTCGCGACAGTGTCTAAATATTATAGTTATGTCACAGTAAGCAGTTTTTTATTCTAAAATATTAATTTATATATGCCGCCTCTTGAAAAGGCTCTTCATTTGTACCTTGGTATTAATCCTCATCAAAATAAATCTTAATAAATATAAATCTCCTGTCACGATGTTTGTCCGGGATGGATTTCTAAACTACTTAACCGATTTTAAATTAAATTAGCACACCGTGAGCAGTCTGGTCCAACTTGAGAGATAGGATAGTTTTTGTTTCGATTAATAGTCTTTAAATGACAATATCCGAGCGCAGCCGGAATGGGCCGCTAGTTTTTTATAAATCGAATTTCAAAGAATCAAGTCTATATATATAATAACAATGGTGCCTCAGACCACTTGAATCGTTTCAGTTAAATTACCGTCATAGAACTAGTATATTATTTGTTCAGCTAAAACAACTCAAACTATGTGATTAGTTTCTGCAAATGATGTACGATCCCTAGGCTGGTTCAATGAAAATACTAAGATATTGATTAAATGTAATTTATTGCTAATAATATTTATTGAATGCTAAGTGCTAATTTTGAGTGCTAATGAGTACGCGACGCGGTGGTCAATTACGAACTGATGATTAATTACTTGATTTGTGTAGAGGTGGAAATATGATGACTTAACAAATAAAATGAGGTGAATGAGGTGAGTGTACGATGCATAGCTCGTACATGCTCGTACATTGCCACGGGCAAAGAAGAGGAAGTTTATTACATTATGATTATTATTCACTAATTTATTCTTCTTCTTAATTTATGAGTTTTTTACAATACAGGGTGTTTGGTCTAGGGTTAGACAAACCGAATGGGTGTGTGCGGTGACCTATTTAGAAAATACAAGTTGGCCAAAAAAAATCCCAGACGCCCACATTTTTTTTGGTTGGTATTTATGTTTTTTTTTTATTTTTACCGAAATTAAACCTCTTAAACCCCACAACTTAAAAAAAAAGTGTTTCAGATCGGATCTTTTTATTTGAATTTGGTCTCGGATACATTCTCGGGCTGTATAAGGCAAAATTAGAAGCAAATAAGGGCTAAATAATTTGTTCAGAGCTCATAGAGTGTAAACATGAAAGAAAATTTGCCTAAAAGGTCCACTTTGACTCGATCTAATAAAAAAAATAAAAATATCCATGGAATTCAAATACATTTAAAAACATCTCTAGTTATTCCTTATTACAACGGTATCGTACATTAGTACAAAATCTATCACTTTGTGAAAAAAACCTTATGTAATGAAAAATTTACTTTGACTAACGTATTTTTCGTACCTAATAAATACGAAGTAAAGAACTTGTTAACGGTCAAGACAATGCAAATTATTTCTAAAGAAGGTTTATAAAAGTAGCACTCAAGGTCAGATAAGGCAGGCTTTTGTTAAGTTCGTCTGTCTCTTTCTATCGAAGAATGCTATACAATTACAAACACCACTGAGATTGCAATCCCTGCGGGCACGGCAGGGATTGCTTTGTTTAGTTTAGTCGAGATTTGGCTGCCCTTGCAGTGAATCGTGTCCGAGTTATTGTGATCCATTTCATTATTATTATTTGTGAATTGTTAATTTTGTTTTGAGTTTTGTTAAGTTTGTTCTGGAGTGTTTTTGGACTGTATGATTTTTATCTAGTAATTACCATGGCTGGATTCAGCTACGAAGAATACGCTGACATTGTTTTTGAGTATGGCCGTGCCAATGGAAATGGTCGAGCAGCAAAAAGAAATTACGAACAGTTGTATCCTGAACGACGTGTGCCACATCACAGCACGTTTGCAAACACTTTTCGAAGACTACGAGAAACTGGAACGCTAAATTTTAGAGAACCTACGTCTAGTGGGATGCGGCATGGTGCAGCTATAGACGAAAACATTTTGGAAGCATTTGACGCAGATCCTACTGTCAGCATACGAAAAGTGGCTAGTAACTTGGGAGTATCCAACTGGAAAGTGTGGTCAGTGGTGAAAGCAGATAACAGATATGCTTTTCACTACACTCCAGTGCAAGGTAAGAATGTAGCTATGACTTTTTAATCACAGGTGTTCCATAACTTAAATGACTTAATGCAGTTTTAAACAATAATTCTGGGTTTTCAGGTTTGGTAGAAGGGGACGAAGAGAAAAGAATGCAGTTCTGCCGTTTTCTTCTGCATACTGATGTAGAAGATCAGCAATTTTTAAAAAGTATCTTGTGGACCGACGAGTCAAAGTTTACAAGGGAGGGAATATTTAATCAGCATAACTTGCACAATTGGCAACCCAAAGGACAAAATCCACGCAAGACCCGGGAAACATCACACCAAACCCGATTTTCGGTAAACGTCTGGGCTGGTGTGATTGGCAGCCACCTGATTGGACCCCATTATTTGCCAGACATTCTTAACGGGGATAACTACCTAGAGTTCCTCCAAAACGACCTGGTTGAACTGGTTTGTGACTTGCCGATATACGAAGAATACCGCCCCATGATTTTTCAGCAAGATGGCTGCCCGGCGCACTACTCGTCGTCTGTACGCGAGTACCTGGACAATGTGTTCCCCAACACGTGGATCGGAAGACGTGGCCCCATCGAGTGGCCCGCACGTTCCCCAGACCTTACACCACTTGATTTCTTTGTCTGGGGACGTGCCAAAGAATTGGTGTACGAAGTCCAAATAAGCACCAAAGAACAACTTATTGAGCGAATCGACGCAGCTTTTGCGAAGATGAAAGAGGAGATGAGGTTAAAAACTACGACTGTAGAAATCCGACGAAGATGTCGGGCATGCATAGCGAATAGGGGAGCTGTTTTTGAACAAAACTTGTAATTATTGAAAAATAAAATTGATTATTTTTCCCATCATTGTTTTTGTTTCATTTTCCCTTACATAAGATTTTTTCACAAAGTGAATGAGTTTTGTACTAATGTAGGATACCGTTGTATTAAGGAATAACTAGAGATGTTTTTAAAAGTATTTGAACTCCATGGATATTTATTTTTATTTTATTAGATTGAGTCAAAGTTTACCTTTTAGGCAAATTTTCTTTCATTTTTACACTCTATGAGCTCTGAACGAATTATTTAGTCCTTATTTGCTTCTTATTTTGCCTTCTACAGCCCGAGAATGTATCCGAGACCAAATTCAAATAAAAAGACCCCATCTGAAACAGTTTTTTTTTAAGTTGTGGGGTTTAATAGGTTTAATTTCGGTAAAAATAAAAAAAACACATAAATACCAACCAAAAAAAATGTGGGCGTCTGGGATTTTTTTTGGCCAACTTGTATTTTCTAAATAGGTCACCGAACACACCCATTCGGTTTGTCTAACCCTAGACCAAACACCCTGTATATATAGAAAAATAAACATTATAAAAAACTTAAAAACTAAGGTGCCGCCAGCAGCGGGGCAGGGCCCAAGCTACCGGTGGTTAAGGCTGCAGAGAGAGCAACCTCCTGACGATGCGCGCTGTGTCAAGGATGACCGCCTTCTGCATCTGACCCTTGATTCAACCGTCTAGCGAAAGTCTCTTAAGATGTTGGTCGAGACTTTTCGCTATGAGGCCGTTTGCCGACACGACTATTGGGACTATGATCGTCGCATCAACATCCCACATGGCGGTAACCTCGTGAGCCAAGTCAAGGTACTTGCTCAGCTTGTCCTTCTCGGCTTTCACGAGGTTCACGTCATGTGGTATGGTAATATCGACAATCACAGCCTGGCGCTGAGACCGATCTATCAGCACAATATCAGGCTTATTGGCGACAATAGTCCTGTCCGTGATGATAGAGCGGTCCCAGTAGAGTAACGCACGACCATTCTCGAGAACTGGCAGAGGTGCGTACTTATAGTACGGCACCTCGGACTCGACAAGGCAGTATCGAAAAGCAAGTTGCTGGTGGATGATCCTGGCTACTAGGTTGTGTCTGTGCAAGTACTCGCCGTTAGCAAAATGCGAACAACCGGAAATAACATGACGGAGAGATTCGCCTGGACGGCGGCATGCCCGACAAATGTCGACCGTACCGTCCTTCATTATGTATTTCCGGTAATTGTTCGTCTTGATAACTTCGTCCGCAATTGCACAGGCAAAACCCTCGGTTTCTCCGAAGAGGTCCCCGAAGCGCAGCCAGTTCACCGAAGCGAGCAGATTCACATCGGGTCCCGTTAGAGCCCGATGGAATCGCCCGTGCAGCTCCTTGCTCTTCCAAACTTCCTTGCGATCATCAGTGCTGAGCACCGATGGTTTGCGCCAGTTCTCGTTTGCCAATGAAAGAGGCGTGAAGCTCCTATCAACTGCCACAACATCGCGATGCATCTCGGACTCGCTGTTGCGGAAATAATCCCTGAGACTGCATATCTCGCGATTGTGAAGGTTCTTGGCATTTAAAAAGCCTCGACCCCCCCATTTCCGCGGGATATACAATCTCATAACAGACGAGCGCGGGTGTAGCATGCGGTGTGTTGTGAGCAGTTGACGGACCTTTCTATCCAGGGCGTCGAGCTCAGTCTGAGTCCATCTCAGTATGCCAAAGGAGTGTATCAGCAGAGGCATTACCCAACCGTTAAAAGCTCGCGCCTTGTTACCGACTGACAAAAGACTTTTAAGTACTTTTGTCAGCCGGCAAAAGAAGCGCTTTTCACCGATTTCTTAATGTCATCTGCTGCGACATACCCAACGACTGTGACATACCGAGATATTTGTAGGTCTCGTCTTCGGAGAGGGATCTGAGAGTTATAGTCTTGGAAAGTTGTAAATTCTCTGAATTTACTACTTTCCCTCGCTGTACATGCATGACCGCACACTTGTCGACACCGAACTCCATCTTGATGGCGTTACTAAAAATCTCTGTGGTTTTTAATAACTCCAACAAGTCTTGGCGTTTCGGTGCAAAATGTTTGAGGTCGTCCATGTACAGCAAATGAGATATAACCTCACCTCCTCTACGAAGACGATTACCTAACTCTGAATCTTTCAGCAGAATGCTGAGAGGATTCAGACTTAGGCACCACCATAGGGAACTCAGACTGTCTCCCTGAAATATTCCCCTTTCAATCTTTATCAAGTCCTCCGAAACAAACGAGCTGTCTACGCTACCTGGTTGACGAAGGACTGTGACCCACTGTCCCATGCATTTGCTTAGAAAAAATTTTCGAGTTGGATTTATTTTGTACAACTCTAAAACTCTTTCTAGCCACGAATGGGGCACCGCGTCGTAGGCCTTCTTATAGTCAATCCAAGCAGCGGAGAGGGCTCCCTTGTTTCATTTGACTTGTTGGCAAAGCTCCTTATTACCACGGGACCCAATCTTACATCCATTCTGAGAGGAGGCCAAAACGTTATTTGCGACAATATGCGCGTTAATTTTTGCTCTCAGAATGGATGTAAGCAGCTTATAGATGGTAGGCAAGCACGTGATGGGTCTGTAGTTCTTTGGTTCCGTGGTACTTCCAGACTTATGGAGCAGGAAGGTGACTCCGGTGGTCATGAAACTGGGAAGAGAACCCGTCTCGAGGGCTTCTTGGAATTGTGTTGCCAAACGCTCATGTGAGCATCGAAACCACTTAATCCAGAAGTTGTGTAATCCGTCCGACCCAGGACTTTTCCAGTTCTGAGCCGTCCGGATAGCACAACCAATGTCTTCGAAGTCTATTGAAACAGACTCCATGGTTTCGATAGACTCACACGCACGCTCGACAACACGCATCCAAGTTCCCTCTGTGTGCTCGACAGGCACCGACCAGATGCTGCGCCAGAAGTTTTTCGTAGCGCTGGCATCCGGTAGCTGCCCATCGCTTACACGTCGACTAGTTCCCTCCCAGTTTCTATACACCTTCCTTTGATCACTTTGGAAGTCGCGATTTTGCCGATATCGACTCACACGCTCTCTGTAGCGGCGAATACGGTTTGCCCACGCATAAACTTTCTGCTTCAGATAGTCAATGCGTTCCGTAACATTGGCTAGGTAGTGCTGGGGACTGATACCAGTCCCAGCGAATGCCTGTGTTACGAAACGCATGACTCGGGGACGACTGTTCCCCTGACTGAAGCAGATTAGCTTTGCTATAAGAGTCCTGAATGTGCTGATACGCCGTTCTATTCGCATTTGCCATGCGGGTGCATCTACGGCGGTTCGCGTTGTACGGTCAGTGTCTGGAAACTTGACACGTGCAACGCGACACGCCGCAATAGCACCACAGTAGAGAATAGAATGGGTATCAGTCAAATCTTTGCTAGTACCCAGGTAGGGCACTAGCAAAGTATTCAGGGTTCCCATCAAAGCTAAATTCCGTTTATGGGTGAGTAAACGTGGTAAGCGCGGCCTAGAGTTTGGTGTGAATCGATATTGGAAGATCGCGTCTTCCAAAACACTCCTCAGTTGCCCTCTTACCTGGTCAGATACATTACTACTCGCTGAGTCTTCCTCCTCGATGTCGGGGATGGCCTGCGCCGCAAGTGTCGCCACTGACGCTGGCACTGAGGCTAGTGTCAGGGTCGACGACGCGGCGGGTGGATTCCGAGACGAGGCAGAAGCTGGGCGAGTATGTTGTTCCTCCAGACGTAGCCGATCAAGTGCCGAGTCATCCAGCAGCTTGCACCTCCGGATAGCTCGAACTTGATCCGACAATCGTTGTGACGATGTGACGGTCGGTTCGAGGGCCTGAAACAGAAGCAGCATCCTGGCACAGTACGCGGTCAGGTGGGTTCCTCCCTCTGTAGCCCTATAATAGGCGCGCATGCAGTTCTCATTCATTGGTTGAGTCCATCGCATGCGACGCACTACACCACCGGTAGCGAGGGATGGCGCGAGGCAGGTTGCCTCACAGGCCCCAAGCGTGCAGGCAGCGGCGGACGGCCACGGCGTCCTGATGTTGTGGGCGGCGGGGTCCGCGTCGTGTCCTCGTCACTCGAAGCACTAGAGTCGCGGGGAGTCAAAAATGCTTCATCCGCCGACGACGACGAACCTGGTGACGGGACACGAACTGGTGATGGGCATGCGTTGTGTTCCGCTTCATTCCGTCTTCTCGAACGTGTTATCATTGTTAATTTCCTTTATTTCGGTCCATTTTGCGTTATTTGTTTACATTTTGATAGATCATTATTGACCACAGACTAGGTAGAGAGATACTCTCAGACGGACATGTCGGGAACAAGGCACATTGGTATATGGTTACTAGACTAAATGTACTTAATCTGTGCTGAAAATGATGTGCGGCCATTTTTTTATTATTTTTATTAAACAAACTGCATCAACACAAAGATGTATTTTGCCAACTCGTGCATTCGCGCCAGTAGTACTAGGCTAACATCATACATTATTTATTTTTTTACGCCTTAAAGGTTTCTATGAGAAAAATATAGCACATATTGAATTGATACATTTATTTCTTCTGGAATAATTTCATTTAAAAAATATTTCGAGCCGTACCAATAAACTGTCTGTTAGTTCATTTTAACTACGATAGTTCGAGTCCAATGTTAGAGCCAGAACTCGTCTTGATTTAGTTACACAACAGTAAAGTTTTCTTAGCAAACGAATCACCACTTCACAGAATATAAGTCACATTTGGAGTGTTTTTCTTTCCAATGTGGAAACGTATGTAACAGACGTATTTTCCGAAGTAATTGCAATCTGGTAACAATACACTTATTAAAAATATTAGTAATATAGGTAAGGTGCGAAAAGTACATCTTCAGCTAATAATGAATAGAAATACACGAAAATAAATAACAATTATGATCAACAAACAAATTTAATGTCAAAATGATCACAGACTACGTAGGAAGCTATTTAATTTTATGATAAAAACCAATAAAAACAATACCAAAAGTGGTCAAAAAAGAGATGTCCGATAATATGGTAATTAAATCGTAAAATCGAAACTCACTAAGCGGAATATTCGAGAAAAAAAATGGCAGTCATAGGAACTGCCGATAGAAGTGAAAACTTATAAGTAACTCAGAATTTGAAGCCTACTTTGGAAACTACACGGGTGTACCGGATGGCGTGGCCTGACCATCATGGCATGGCCATCTAGAAATGCGTTAACATTTTCCATTGACTCACGCATTTCTAGATGGTCATGCCGTGATGGTTACATGGTTAGGCCACGCCCTTTCAGCATTTCCCATTGGCTGACGCATTTCTAGATGGCCAATGGGCGTGGCCCCGAGTTTATCCGAAGATTTCTTATCATACCCGAGCGCGACGCCAGTGACGCTAGAATTCAATTCACACCCCACGAAAAATCTGTCTAAAAGCGCGCCTGCGCGCCAAAAGAAGTTTTCACTTCGAGATATTTGGGAGGTGTCAAGGGACATTCTGATGGAACGAAGTTGTACAAAATATTGCAACTCTTTACTGTTTCTGTTGCCCTGGTACTGGTACCTAGGGGCAAACGCAACTCTTTTATATTTCTGTTGTCCTGGTATCTGGAGATAAACGCTGGGCTGTTGGAGGTAGGTAATCGAAACTCTTTACTGTTTCTGTTGCCCTGGTACCTACCTGGCCGTTTTTACCGAGTTTACCCGAAGATTTCATATCCGATCCGATCCATTATCATATTCAAGCGTGACGATTGATGAATCCATTTCACAGCCCACGAAAATTCTGTCTATAGCGCGCCTAAAGAAGTTTTCACTTCAAAAATAGTTTTTATCTGATATCGTGCCCAAAACATAGAAGTGAAATTATTCAGGCCTTACTAACTATCACAATTGGACTCCCCCGGACGACCTCAAGCGTATCGGACGTGCACAGTACACACAGAATAATACGTGAGATACAATTAAAAGAAATTGAATAGGTGGAGAAGTTTAATTAACAGTGCAGTGACTGCAGTGTCATATATTGGAAGACGCGTACTTGCAGGAACTGTGGACCGTTGAAAATCGGGATACATTGGAAGAAAATACAACCTAATTCCCGAACTGATTCTACACCTGATTTCTCACTGAACGCAATAACGTCACAGCGTTATTGCGACAATTCAGCGATTTTAAAATCAAGAGGATATCGGTGTATAGAGGACTACAAACCCTACAGAGTTTCGTATTTGTCTCACTGGAAGTCGTGAAGTTTCAAGGACGAAGTGGTACCATAGGTACCAAACCACATACTTATTCCCGGACTCAAAAATTTGGGAAGAAACACAACCTGGACTGAATGTCGGAAGCCGCGTTTTGAAAAAAGACGTCTCTTTCAACAAGATTGAGCAAGGCAACACCGAGGACTTACAAGGTTTCTTTTTGTATAAATTAATATTGTTTGCATTCACTCCTCGCACGTAGAATTAATATCATTCATACCCACAAATATTTTTTAAAATTGATATATGTATTAGGCATTTTAATTAATAATTAATTAATCGCTTGTTCAAATCTTTATGTAAGTAAATGATTTTATGTTCCTATCTAAACAGTTCAAATAGCTTTACACACTTTTGTTTTGTCTACACTGCTGTTGGCGACGTAACGCACGTAGTTTTAGAATTATCGACAAATTAACTATTATTGACTGACGCGTGATAAACTAGATGGCGCTGATGGTTACTAAAACACGCTCGCGATTTGGACCGGAATAAAATAAGTTACAATATTTTCTTGTCCCAGCCATACTCGAACCGAGTGGGCTTGCGCGTGACGATGGCAAAAGACCTGACGGAATGACTGCTGTGCCTTGGAAGTTGGGTCGGCCCCTAGTGTGGGACGCAACTTGCGTCGATACTCTGGCATCATCACATCTTCCAGAGACGCATTGTAAGGCTGGTGCAGCGGCTAATTCAGCTGAGCGACTCAAACGGCGCAAATATGCAACCCTCGGAAGAGGTTACATATTTGAGCCCTTTGGGGTTGAGACATTGGGTCCGTGGGGGCCGGGAGCTCACCTTGTTTTCAAAAGCCTTTCTGAGCGCCTGGTCGGCGCGACGCGTGACCAAAATGCTGGCGTTTATTTGGCCTAACGCATAAGCATTGCCATTCAGCGTGGTAATGCCGCCAGCATGCTGGGTACGCTTCCGATTGGTAGTGGGCTTGAACATCTTGATTTTCTGTAGACCTTCATTGGTCTATGGATAATTCAGGTGTGCTTAGTGTAAGTAGTTGTTAGGTATGTAGCGTAGTGTAGTTCTCATTGTATTTTAGTTTTGTTAATAAAGGTTCTGCCCTAACCAAATTAAACCTTTACATAATATACATATAATACTTAGTAGTAAGATAACATTTTATTCAATTTTAGAAAAACAACGGTCCTCTTTGGTCACCAAAGCTTGTTGAACACTATATTTAGCACAGTATTTGGATTTAAATAATATCCGAAAGAACAAAAATTGCCTTCAATTATTATCACGTCAGCTAAAACTAACTTCTAGTCAAGTAAAAAGTTCACTCGACTAATTTAAGAAGCTATGACTACGTCATCCAGATAAACAGATACTGGTGGACAATTCACACACAAAACTTTGGCTTTTCCCAATGCCCCAGCCATACGCAAACCAAAGTGGTCTTACGCGTGACGATGGCAAAAGACCTGACGGCATGAGTTTTGTGCCTTGGAAGTTAAGTCGGATTTAGTGTGGGACGCACCTTGCGTCGATACTCTGGCACCATCACATCTTCCAGAGACACATAGTAGGGCTAGTGCAGCGGCTAATTCAGCTGAGCGTCTCAAACGGTGGAAATATGCCACCCTCGGTAGTGGTTTTATATTTAAGCCTTTTGGGGTTGAGTGCCTGTGAAGGCCGGGAGCTCACCTCATCTTCAAAAGCCTTTCCAAGCGCTTGGCCGACGCAACGCGTGACCAAAATGCTGGCGTTTATTTGGCCTAACGCATAAACATTGCTCTTCAGCGTGGTACTGCCACCAGCATGCTGGGCACGCTTTCGGAAGCGTGCCCAGCATGCTGGTGGCAGTGGTGGTAGTGGGCTTTAACATCTTGTCATCCAGTTTTTGTTAATAGTCAAAAAACCGCCTCCCTGTTTTCCATATAATATATGTGCATGGTAAAAACGGTACACTATTACTGAGACTTCGCTGTTCGTCCGTTCGTGCGTCCGTCTGTCACCAGCACAGAACAAATACTCACGGAGAAGAATGTCAACTCCATACTTTGTAGAAAAGTGGCTCCATCTATTTGTAGCCCCCTTCAAACTTCTTTCAGCGCGCTAGGCGGGAAATTTTAAAATGTACCATTTGCGTAGGCGGGAAAATTAAAAATGTTATAGGTAAAAAGGTAGATTATAAACCACATGGAACTACAGCCCAACTAATATAAACAAAACTTACTTGCTTACTACTTGCAAGTAAGATTTGGTTCCATGTGGTTTATAACCTACCTTTTCTTTTTCTTATCTTATATAAATTCATGGCTTGATGTGGTGTAGAAAAAAACACGTGTGTTGATGTTTACTACATTTATTTCAATTAGGTATTTGGAAAATACAATCTTGAGACTTTAAATATTATAACAATATTTTTATAATACTTGTAGAAGCACATTCTTCCACACATTTTGTAAATTTTTTTGAGGAGTACTTGAGTGATTGTTTCCCATCTTCAGTTCAGTTCATCTCAGCATCTGAAAGTTTTATTTTCCTCATGATTATATATGTCGGAGATGGAGACGGATTGCTATCCGAATGGCGGTCGTCGTCGTCCGAGATGTTGTATTTTCTATCAGTCAGTGCGCACGTCCGGCGCGGGCGATGTTCCGAGAGCAAGTGAAATAGTAGTCTTGACAAACGATCACACGCGCTACTGACAGATACGTTGACATTGACTTGACAACTGACAAGCTATAACACGTCAATCACATTGTGCCGTATTGCCATTCTAATAAAATAAGTGGCGTCGTATATCCGGGTAAATCGACTACCCCTAACACGGCCATTCTGCTCTTCAACGCGCTCTCGCGTTGATTTATCGACGTCAAGTCCAGCCTAGACGCCACAGCGCATAGCACGCAAGTAAAGCGTTTACAAACAGCTTTCAACCTCCCACAAAACAAAGCGTAAAAGCTTTCAGCACGTCACAGCGCATAGCACGCAAGTAAAGCGTTTACAAACAGCTTTCAACCTCTCACAAAACAAAGCGTAAAAGCTTTCAGCACGTCACAGCGCATAGCACGCAAGTAAAACGTTTACAAACAGCTTTCAACCTCCCACAAAACAAAGCGTAAAAGCTTTCAGCACGTCACAGCGCATATCACGCAAGTAAAGCGTTTACAAACAGCTTTCAACCTCACACAAAACAAAGCGTAAAAGCTTTCAGCAAGTCACAGCTCTGGCATATAGCAAAGTGTTGGGGCTTTCAGCATTGCTCAGAGGCAGCATTTAAAACACGGTGTAAAGCGTTGCAGCTTTCAGCATCAACCCTGGGTCAAAGCAGATGAGCCCAACCTTACTGCAAAGCGTGATGGCTTTCAGCAGGACATCAGGACAAAGCGATAAGGCTTTCAATCCATCCTTCAATAAAGCGTAGTAGCTTTCCGTTTAAATAAAACATTTTAGCAACCAGCACTGAACATAAGTCTTCTATTAACACAGGTTTACGTTCAACAAAACAATGTAATGATCGTTTCAACTCAAACAATGATCATGATTCAATACAGTAATTCAATCCAAATTACTAATTTCACCAAATTAGAATACCAAATTAATCAATACAATTTGTTCCATAATTAAATAAAACTATCCAATTCAATTCAGGATCAAGACATTCTAACAATTCAGGTAAACTAGCTGGATATTTACGTAATCGTTCATGGCACACATATTGGGCCCGTCCCCCAGATAATGGTTCAACCAAGTAACGCTCATTCGGATAGACGAGACGTTAGTAATTTTGCATGGGCCTTTAAACTTTGCACTTAACTTATTAATTATTAGGGGATTTTTCTGAACTAGAACTACGAGTAGATCACCAACTGCGGAAGGATGAATAGCGGCTTTATTAGCATCGTAACGAATTTTATCTTTTGTCGCCTGCTCGTCCATCCTACTCTTATCCGTTTCTTTTATCGGGATGTATCGCAAAATAGTTTAATCTGGGCGGTGTCTTATTACAGCCAAACAACAACTGGAATGGAGTTTTACCCGTACTTTACGATACAGTACAATTCAAGGCCAGTTGGACTTCACCGATAACAGATTTCCAGGATCTGTTTTCATGATTCTCAGCGACTGTAAAACAATTAATTAGAACAGACATTAGACGCTCTACCTGCCCGTTGGCACGGCTCACACCACTGGCGATTTCGTGAAACTCAATACACCATTCCTTACAAAGTTTTTGAAAATCTTATCCTGTGAAAGAAGTGCCCTGATCAGAGATAATACGCTTGGGTGTCCCGAATACGTGAACAAAATTTCTAAGGGCCTCACAAGCAGATCAAGAAGTCAGATCTTTTACAGCAGTTAAGTGACAGAACTTGGTGAAAGCGTCGACTATAACAATCACATATTCCTTGGAAATCCTACCACCATTCAATTTACCACTCGTATCAATGTGAATAGTGTGAAATGGCTCTGCAACCTTCTCTATGGGATGTAACGCAGATTGCTTTTTACCAGAGAGATTCTTGTTAATTTAGCACGGTAAACAGTGGTCAACATACGTTCTTACAGGTGAAGTCATGTTCGGAAACCAAAAACACTCTTATTTTGGACAAGGTCTTGTCCCAGCCTAGGTGTTTTAATTCGTCGTGAAACTTTTGAATTAATTGCCAACGAACATTTTTTTTTTTTTTTTTTTACCGTCGACTTGAAAATTTCTATACAACAAAATTAGGTGTAAGACGATCTAAGATTGGCGTCGATAGTATCGTTTTCTATAGAGTCTATAATTTTCTTAATGTCGGGATCTAACCTTTGTTCAGCCTGCAACCATTCATCACTTACACGCGAAACATTCGCTTGCTTACAGTTAGTGGGGTTACGACTCAAGTAGTCTACGTGCGGGATCCTTTCACCCTTTCGATACTCTATTTCGAAGTCGAAGGTCTGCATGTACGCCCACCACCTATGTACGCGAGGTAAAAGTTCCAGTTTGTGACGTGATGCCTTTAAAGCGTTGCAATCTGTAACGACTTTAAATTCCCTACCAAGTAAATAGTGTCGAAAATGTTTCAGCCCCCTAAATACTGCTAGTTTCTAGCTCATAGCTATGGTATCTACTCTCTGCATCCGTCGTCCTTTGACTGAAATAATCGACAACTTTCAACTGATTGTCGACCTTTTGAAATAAAATTACACCATATCCAATCGAGCTCGCTTCTGTGTGTAGTTCGATCGGTTTGCTAGGATCAAATATTGTCAATACGGGTGCGGAAGTCAGATAGCCTATCAAGTGCGACAAAACTAGTAGGGGTATTTTTAAGTAAATCTGTGCGTACCTGGACGTCCGTGATGCCGGAGATCACCACTTCAATTTTATTGGACTCACCCCAACCAGTATCCAGCCGGCCTATCAGCACCACCTTGTTGGTAGAATACTCGATGTACGTCGCCGCCTAGTCGCTCGTGTACTCCACCATGTCGCGAAACAAATTGTAGAACCTCCTGGTCGAGATAAACTGTTGAGTAAGTTACTCCTTCAATTCTTCCCAAGTTTTGCACAACGGGTAAGAACGTGCAGCTCATTTCTTAGCACGTCCCTGCAGACGAGTAAAGGCAGCATTCCTGGTTTCATAATCCGTCCACGAGTTGTTCTTCATATGGTGTTCGATCTCGTCGCACCACTGGGCCGCAGTAAACTGACAATCGTCTGGATCAAATTGCGGCAAATAAATCTCGCTCGCCTTCAGCTTCCTAGAATCGCCAACACTCGTAGGTTTGTGATTGGAATTCTGGAAGCCCGCCATCATATTTTGGAAAAACACAGCCCACGTTTCAGGTGAAGTTGCGCCATGTGCTTCGTTTCTTGAAGTCGATGGACCCGTCGCACTATTTTCTTGAGCTTCAAGTTCCGACCGAAAATATTCTTGATTTTGAGTAGCAGGCATTGCGGTAGACACGTGGGATGATTTTGGAATCGATCCCACCGCTGCTGTCGGAGATGGAGACGGATTGCTATCCGAATGGCGGTCGTCGTCGTCCGAGATGTTGTATTTTCTATCAGTCAGTGCGCACGTCCGGCGCGGGCGATGTTCCGAGAGCAAGTGAAATAGTAGTCTTGACAAACGATCACACGCGCTACTGACAGATACGTTGACATTGACTTGACAACTGACAAGCTATAACACGTCAATCACATTGTGCCGTATTGCCATTCTAATAAAATAAGTGGCGTCGTATATCCGGGTAAATCGACTACCCCTAACATATATTTCATCATTAAATATTCGAAACTAACAAATTTATTTGTTAGTGTTGCAAAGCAAGGGTTTTAAGAGCAATATTTCCAAAAAAATTACAGGGCATAGAGATAAAACATCTTAAATCTCTAAGTAACGAGAGCAGAGCAGTACTAGGTAGTGATTTAGACTCTTTATGTAGCTGTGTAACTGAGTGTGTAGCTGTGTAACTAAAGCGTGTTGCTCACCATCAGACTCATGTCCTGCTCATCCTTCTAAACTACAAATAAAAGTCATGGGTAGAAGCTTGTAATAAGACACAGTAGTATTGAATTAGTAAAATGTAGACATAATGATGCCGACACCAAATTCTAACACAACTACAATGTTATTTTTTCTGATTTCAGCTTTATTTTTAGATAACTTCGATATGCCAACCTCATAATTTTCTCATATAGGTAGTAGTCACTGGCTTTATGTCAGCCTTTGTTGATGAACCTGCGTCATGTTCAGTAGTCGTATAACCACAGCATGTATGTCAGTATTCAAAATGTTGATGATTTCTAGTAGGAGCTGCTTTGTAGATGAACCTGCTTCAGCTCAGTTCTGTTCAGCATCTAAAATTAAATAATTTATACTATTTTACCAAGCACAACATACACTAAATTATAATTTTTTATCTTTTAGAAAACAATTAAAATATATTTACCTCATCATAGCTTTCATCGGGTGTAGCAAATTTTATAAGCTGTTTTCCACCAGAAATTAAAGAAGATGGCTTGAAGTGATGGGTATGATGGATCCTTCTTGTACATCTATTCTTGTTTTGAAACCCATTCTTAATTAGGATAGCAATACTTAGCCCACAACCAGCAACTGAAAGCATAATTTACAAATATGTTTTAGTTTCCGCCGGGCGCCCATAGGTCGTCAAATTTATGATAATATCATAACAATATTCGCGATTTGGCGAACAACGTAAGTATTTACCGTAAAAAAATCCTTTTTCCAGGTTTAGGAAAACGATGTAGCGTGATGGTAGAATCACCAGCAGGCGATCTGCCACACTTAGCACATTTTCGTTGGCTCTCTTTCATGACGAAATACAGCGGAAATATATGGATACAATGTAAATAAACTGGATTTTAGCAAAAAAAACAAGAATAAAGCACGTAAACAAAACACGACGCCATTTTCTTGTGGTCGTTTTAGACTTTTAGAGATACCTACGTAATGACACCACGAAAATGTTTGACTCGATACTTATTTTTATTGTTATTTTACTAATCGAGTTATCAAGAGAAATTGAGAAAAGAGAGGCGTTCCGTCGGTAGATGTAATTTTTGGTACAAGTAGGTACAAGTCGCAGTTAATGTTGCAGTCCTATGAAATCGTAGGACGACGGACATACAATTAATGGTTTCAACATCTAGTTTTTATCGACAAATGGTACTAATTTTATGAGAATTATTTATTGGTTCAAAATCGATATTTTTGTAAATTAACAATAACAACAAATCGTATATCGTAAATTAAAATCGTAATTTTTCACTGGTTACTTATCTCTAAAATGAAACGTTAGAAAGAGACGCGCGTATATATTGCCACTACTCGTTTGGTGCCCCCACGTGTATGTACTTTTGTCTAACACGGCCCTAAGAGAGTCGACCACCGTCTCGTGCGCTCGGCTCGGCCGGGGGAATGTTGACTCATCGAACGCCGACAGGCGGCGCTTGGGTCCCGGACACGACTCGATTGTAACTCGATTGCGACTCGATTCCGACATAGATATATAATAGAAAGCACAAACTGGAAAGCATTGGCACTGGATTGATGCTTTCCAGTGCCTGTTTCCATTTTTCCAGTAAGCAATCCAGCGCTGGATTCGATCGCTGGAATAATGGAAACCGGCACTGGAAAGCATCAATCCAGTGCCAATGCATTCCAGTGCCGGTTTACATTTTTCCAGTAAGCAATCCAGCGCTGGATTCGGTCGCTGGACTGGAATAATGTAAACCGGGTATTATTATACGAAAAATCCTTTTCCAGTAACTTCAGATCTGCATGAAACTGTGAATGCCGAACGTTTTTACCGATCACTATTCGTTATCGACAACCAAAATAAATAGAACCACAGCATACCTCGCCGCTAGCGATTCTAGGGGTCAATTAGATAGGTGGTGTGTAAACCAGTAAGTGGCTCGATACACAAGACGCAATTTATTTCCAATTTCAAGGAGCTCAGGGCACATTCATGGTTTATATCGATGGCTGACCTAGTATCTACCGCCCATATAGTCTTGACCGACATCACACCATGCCACTGTAAATGTTAGTTTGTGTGTAAATAAAGCATGATCTGATTAGGGTATTTGAAACTTCAGGTAATGTGCTACGTATTTTAGTTCATTCGAATTTGTTCAGCCGTTACGTGGGAACAAACACGCACTTTTCAATCAATTTCGCAATTAAAAACTATCCCCGAAAATTATTAAATCCCCGAATTGCTTCCGGTGCATTGGTGTCTTAACGCTCACCGCGTTCCCACGCTGAATAGCTATGGCCATCCATTGCTTCAGAGCTGGAACAGGAGTCATCCGTAGTTTCCACAACCCTACATCCTAACTCCGAAAGGAACTGTGTTTTTTTGTGAATATTGACGTACTAGCGCCCCGTTCCGGCTTCGCTCGGATCATAACCTAGAACACTGTCTGCAGCGCCATCTGCCGGGCGTATTTGTGAATCTAAACCATCCTCAAATCTACTTGTTCACACACAAAAAAAAAATCATTGAAATCGGTCGGACAAATTATTAAATTATTAAAATGGCTATTAAAAAATAGGGGTTGGTGATAAACGGGTAAAAATTTAGGATTGTTTGTATTTTTTTACGCCACATTATAAAAAAATAAAAACAAAAATGTTTGTTCGAAAATTTAAAAAAAAATTGGGGTGAACAACCCTTATCACTTAGGGGTATGAAAAATAGTTAGTAGCCGATTCTCAGACCTACTGAATATGCATATAAAATTTGGTACAAATCAGTAAAGCCGTTTCGGAGGAGTAAGGTAACTAACACTGTGACACGAATTTTATATATAAGACTTGTTCCGGCTTCGCTCAGATATCGTCATATAAGGACTATTAATCGAAAAAAAAACTATCCTATCTCTCAAGTTGGACCAGACTGCTCACGGTGTGCCAATTTAATTTAAAATCGGTTAAGTAGTTTAGGAATCCATCGCGGACAAACATCGTGACAGGAGATTTATATATATTATATATATTAAGAAGATTTATATGTGAAACGGGTTGTTTACTCGTACTTACATATTATGCTATTATTCTAACCTCTAATGCTGACTAAAGATACCTATCTAGTAATACGTACTTCTGGTCATTTTAATAGAATCTTAAGCAAAGTTTCTTGTATCGAGTTCTTTGAATAAAAAAAACGTAGCGGTATTTATTTACGGTGCCAGTCACGGCTTAGCCTACAACGCAATAACACGCTGTTAATTTTAGATCATTAGACTAAGGTTTTTGTTAATGTTTCTGTCGTGTTGTGTTCAAAATGGTGAGTTTTATCAAATTATTATTCTCAACGTGTACGAACATATATGTAACTTTACAAATTTAATTTAGCAGTCTTATTTTCTTAAGTAAATTTACATAACTTTTGGTATGAAAATGTATTTGATGTAGACATTTCATATAATAATAGATAGGTATGTGTATTACAATTGTCTATGAAAATGTAGCTATGCTATAATATAAGTACTACTAACTTAAGACACTAAGCGCATCCGAGTTTTCCATACATCGATTAAGGTTCACATATGTACAAATAGTACGGATAGAGAGTTAGGACAAACGCTGTACACCGAAAGCACGGGTCTGATCGTCTGGCCTTGTCGCTCTTGTGGAAGTGTCATATCTTTGTCGCGGCAAATCAGTATGTCGCCATAGCTAAAATACACCTCATCTGCTTACGATTGGTACAAAGGAACCGTGCGGAAGAACCTGATCTATTTACTTATTCTTTATCTAAGGTTTAGAAATTACCAAGATTATCAAGCCCACTAGGTATTTACCTGTAGTTATTTAGGTATACTTTGCCTGTAGCTTGTAGGCAGGGTTGACAACCACAGTATGAGTAATATTTTGGCCTAATAGGTTATTTGATACAACGTATACATAAGTACATAGATTAGGGTCGACAAATGCTTTGAGAAGGAACTGTTTTTTTTTATCAGGCAAAGCATTTATTTACATTTTAAACTGTTTTTTTTTCTCAACGAAAGCCAACTTCAATTATTTAAAGTTAAATTCAGACACTCGACCAAATTTCATAAGAATATATCACTAAATCGTCTAAATATGTGAAAGTTAACTTTAGTTTTTTGTTCAAATTTCTAAAACCACTACACTCGTTTCGATAAAATTTATATGGAACGACCTCTACCTGAGCTATGATCTACCAAACAAAAAAAAAATTCATCAAAATCAATTCACAATTGGCTGCGCTATCGCGTAACATGCCTAAAAAAACAACATACACCCGAATTCATAAGCTCCTCCTTTTTAGACGTCGGTTAAAAATGGAAATACAATGAGAACTATACTAAGAGTATACTATAAATCTAAAAAACAACTTCACATTAAGTACATTTCAAGTATTATCCACAGACCAATAATTAAGGTTTAAGGATAATAAACCGACTTCAAATAAATAAATAAATAATTTTGATATTTCTTATTTTGTTTGGTAGATCATCCAGGTTCAAAGGTCCCACATAAATTTTATCGTAATCGGTGTAGCTGTTTTTGAAATTTGAATTAAAAACAACTACAATTTATTGTGGAAGTACGTAGTAGTTTAGCTCACTTTTTACGCAGTCGGGTTTTCTGAGTTTTCAGATAATTTTTTTATCTTACGAAATGGAGAAAACTCGTCGTCGGTACTACTATAATATATAGTACTGTGTACTACTATAGACGTACACACGGAGAACATGACTTGTCTGTTCTGATCCGTTTTTGGGTAATAAATGACACACTGGTGTCTCAAGGGGCTCGTAATATTATTGTGTAAAACATCCACCAACATTAATTTCTTTGCTTATTATAGATTACAGTATACCAACGGTTAATAATGTGGAATATAACTTTTGATTGGTATAATAAACCGCTGTTTCAGATTGTATTGGCTGTATTTCTTGCTTCTTTGGTTTCTCGTGCAACAGCACAAAACCTCGAGTCGCCATGTTCATCGGTTCTGCGGTACGGTGATATCCTGAGTGATAAGTGGTTTGCCAAAATAACTCTCCCGCCTGGTCGGCAACGCTGGTCCACGGTTGACATCGTGTTCGATCGGCAACCAGGGCTCTTGGGGGTAAGTAGAAGAAATGTGGTGGTTGGCTAAAAAAACTAAAAAAAATTCGATAAGGTTTATTTATAATGGTGAAGAAAATTAATTAAATTTTGCTTTAGTAATTCTCGCCCCCACCAGCGATGCGCTGGTACTTTGGATATCTATGAGATTTCGTGGCAGCGTAGCGGGGCGGATGAATCTAAATTGGAGGGGAAAAAACTATAGGAGTCAAAAGAGTGTGGAACTCTGGGGGCTTGGCTAGTCCCCAAGAGTCACGAAAACGATCCTACCTCGAGAATCCGGTGTCCTCCGGGCGATAGAGCCGTGTTTCTTCTCCTCCAATGTGGGGCTGTCTTCGGCAGCAGCTATGGCTGGTGCGGTGCTAGATAAACTTAACTTTTTTCAAAGGGCGCGGAGCGAATTATTGACTGGTGCAAAGTGGCAGTAATTTCAGAACAGTTGTTAGATCTATGTTTTTCTGGAAAGTTCGCGCCCTTGCCGCGACGTCGGTCGTGTATTTATTGCTTCGCGGAGGGGAATCACCTGAGAGTAGGCAGTGGCGTGAATTCTCAAGCAAGGTATCCCCTAAGTGACTCAGAAAAAAAAACAGTAAACGTAAGTTCTTTGTTTCAAAAAAATACGAAGATACGAGAAGCGCTTACAAGTTTCGAGTGAGTTCATTGTATTGTATTTTTACGAAAACGTGATGTTGATGATGTTCAATTTCCTAATCCAGATGTTTGATGTTCTGTATCTTTGGCGATTATAATAATAATAATCTGATAAAACAAAGAATACGTGTCTCATAAATATGTTTTCTTTAACTTCCTAATGGACTAAATAAATGGAAAAAGTGATATATTTTTAACCCAGTCATCAGTCCAATTTAAGATTGAGTGTTCAAATCACTGTCAAGCATTGCACTGCGCTCATCACCTTAAGGTACAAGATAATTTACATTTTTGTAAAGCTTGTCTGATCTGGATTCGTTTTTTGACCGTTTCTTTGATTTAAATGGTTTAGTGGAACATTTTTTGCATTAGCTGCCAAATTACCATACGTTTTCACTGTTTTTGCCTCTAAACCACCACGGGTCCTCAACACGGATTTTTTCGTTATCGAAATGTTTATGGTTGTTTAATTTTGTTATTTTCTTACAGTCTTGGCGAGGCCAGGTAACGACCCAAGACAACCTGGAGTTTCGAATAACAAACACGGAATCCGATGGGGGTCAAGCTGATTACATCCACATCTTCGTGACGTATGACAATAGTACGGGCACCCCTCAGGTTCTCCAGCTAAGACTAGACCAGCAGGAAATATGCAACATCAATTACAAACAGTAACGCACTAATTATAACTTTTTTACCATAAATAATCATCAAATCTAGTCCAACCCAGCTTTAATACTAAAACGTTGAAACCGTGGTAATCTTGGTGGAATTTGACGTTTTTTCTAATACGAGTAGATAAGAACGTCCTATGTTGGAATCGTGAAGTCGTAGTTTTGAATCCCGACTATACCTATTAACTTTCCATAATTGATCCTACAATAATCTCTTTTTATACAAAAAAATTAACCGACTTCGAAACAAAAAGGCAATCAAAAGCGAAAAACCGTGGGAAACTAATATACCTAAAGACCACGCGATGAAACAAAATAAGTATTACGACCTTCAAAACGAATTAACAAAAAAATGGCTATGTAGTTAATTTATATGCTGTAGAAGTAGGAGCGAGAGGTACCTATACCAGCAAAATCTCTCTATAACCTGCTTAAAGACCTTGGCTTGTCCAGAAGTGCAGTAAGTTCTATACTAGAACGAGTATCTAAAGTTGCACTAGTAGGATCATATCGGATTTGGCTGGGCAGGGAGAGAAATACGAGTAGTGAAGCTGAGTGTTGAAGTACGTCACCAAAAGGGGCCCCTTTTAAACCTACGCCCGAGTCACAAGTCTTGGGGTCTATTCGAGATTTCTCTCTCTGCCACACGATGTACCCGGCACCCGCACGGTGAATCCATGGAATGCTAAGAAGTTCGTCTCAAGTTGGACCAGACTTCTCACGGTGTGCCAATTTAATTTATTTAGGAATCCATCGTGGACAAACATCGTGACAGGAGATTTATATATATTAAGATAGGTATAATATGTCAGGCGTAACCCACGACGCGTCACGTTTGTTATTTGGTGTTCGTTTTATCGGGAAACAAGAATACTTATTTGCTAAAATATTGATCAGTGCCACCACAAATGTTTGAGCGGTTTTTTTTCTGTCACTTACCTCGGACCAATCTATACTATCAATAGACATAACAAAGTTTGCCCGGTTATTCTGCGAGAAATCACGTGTGAGGCGAGTGAGCTGTGCTGGCGTTGAGTGAGCAAATTTCACCGGTGACAGTGATCTGACCGAAGCGTGTTTATTGAGTATGCGGAAGAAAGTTGTTAAAAATAAGGTTAACCGCTGTTTGTGACTTTTCTGTTATACGAGTAGGGAAGTCCAAAATCGAACTCACATCATGGGAGTTGAGTAAGCCGAACAGCTTTTTAAAGTCAGAGCTAGTGTTGTATAAAATATTCATGTTTATGTCACCGAAAGGCATGAATGTTTTATCAGTTTCACTGAGCTTATCGAGCAAACGTTCCAGACTACTTAAGAAACCTCTGACATGAGCTAGGCCTGTGCGATAAATGCAAATGATAGTAATGTCAAAGTCTAAAACGTCGATGGAGGAGATTTCGTAAAATCTTTCTTCTGACAATGTTGATAACTCAACATATTTGGCACACTTTAGTGCTTCATTTACAAAGATACAGAATCCGCCATGGATAGCATTATTTCTACAAAAAATTGACACTAACTTGTAGTCTTTTAAGTGTATACAATATACATTGTAGATTCGGGGCGGTAAGCCAATGTTCTGTTAACGCAAGAACATTGTTCTTAAGATCAGTTTCTAAGAGAACTTCTAATCGTTGAGTCTTATCATTTAGCGAGTTCATGTTTTGGTAGCATATTGTCAACTGTCTCGGAGGTAAGCACTGAGCGTGAATACTGAGTTTTGTACTACGGCTGCCAGCTGTCGTCACAGGGGAGCGGGTGGCGGAGCGGCAGTGTTGCGTCCGCCGCCCCGCACCCCGCGGCCGCGGTCGCTCCGGTGCTGCTCGCGTTGTCAGCGGCGTATGGGGACTGGCGAACTGCCCGCCGGTCGCCGCGTCGAAACCAAGGACTAACTTCGATTCTAATCAGCTTTCATGAAAAACTCATATTTGCTTGTTAGTACGGTCATGGCAAACGATGCGTAGTGTGTATGCTTCAAGAGAATTTTCTCGACTCGGCGCACGGAAGTGTCTGGAGTCGTTGTCGATTTCACCAAGCAGACGTGTACTTTTTTCACTAGTTCAATTGCTTCTCGTACCGAGTTCACAGTCTGCCACGATGAATCTCAAGCTGATGATTGTCGCTTGGTCGTTTTTGATTCTAAAATTGATGACGTGTCGTTATCGGTGGACTACTCTGTGGTTGACACCTGGGCGCGTTTACCGCCTTTCCGCGGTGGCGTCGATGCAACAGTAGGAGCTGGTGCTCGTGCGAGATGGCTAGGCTTCGGCACAGTGACGGCCGGTGCGGGCTGGCCCGTCGGTTGTGCAGGGACGCGCGGCGGCGTGAGCTGGCTAGGCGGTGGTGCAGTCACACCCGGTGCGGGCTTGACGGCGGCGACGCGCGCGCCAGGGCGGGGCCTCGCTGCGCTACTGACGCATATTGTATGGGGTCCGGCGGTACAGTAAGTGACATGTTCGCTCGTCTCTCGAACTTCCCTATTTTTTCGAAAAATTGGTTCATTCTGGAGGAATATGTAAGGTCATCTTTCTTTTGTAGCTCAATATGGTCGTCATACAACAGTGTAATGGCCTGTCATAATTGGTACTAACTGAAGCGGATTGCTCCAGTTTCATCTTGTACGCATCGATAAGGGAACTTGACTGTGTGAGTTGTTCCCTGATGGTCGTCATTTCGTACCCCAGTTTCTGAATTTCGAATGTCAGTTCTCGCGTGCCCTCTTTTTTTAGCTCGTCCACGGTCTGAACCCGCGTTTGTTTGCTATGGATCGTTACTTTTCTCTTTGTTTCTTATGGTGTGGATTCATTAGCGTCCTATGGCGAATATTCGTGTTGGCGCGATTAGTGTGGCCGGGTACATAGTGTTATCGCAATGTATTCGGACCAAGACGATGAAGCATCGGAGAGCTCTTGGAAAACTGGCGCGAATCATAGGGATTTGTCGCGGTAATATTCACTTGACTTACGTCAATTCAAAATCAAAATTCATTTATTTCAGGTATAGCACGGTCGGGGCAGACATTGAAATAGAAAAAATTCCGGGGAGCGATTTTTTTTTATGAAACGTCGGGGAGGGTTGTTGTAAGTATAAATCTCGATGCAAAAATGTTACTTTTTTTCCTCCCTTTTGCCATTTCCTCCCCAACCGTTCAATTTTATGCAACTTTACCTATAATCAAAAGTGTAGATCTTTTAATAATGAACAACTTTGTCCTTGCACTTTTTTCAGTAATGACAATACCTTCAGAGTTATGTTACTTTACCGAGCGAAATCCGCGCCACTGCGACACCTCCTCGACACTGCGATAAATCCGCGGCACCTGCGGACTTAGGGCTGAACCCAAATTTCATTGTTTGTTTGTGTCGGTGGGTTTCTTCTACACAAGCTTATGTGGGACAACCACGTCACCTACTCCGATATATGCCAGAAATACACTCAGATACACTCAATCAGACATAGAGGTGAAGCGAGCCGTAGAGGATGCGGATGGTCTGATTTTATCAGTACGGCTAAGAAAATTTTGCCGGACTCTACGGCTTGCTCCACCTCTATGTCTGATTTGATGAGAAAAGTTTTCAGTAGTTAGATGAATCTGGTCTTATTGCTCTCGTTGCCTAAAAACTTCTCTTGAGTTGTGGTGACGGTCATATTGTAGATGAAAATGATATCCGCACATGGCTTCAGCTGGGATCGGCGCAGCCGTTTGGCAGAATTGGTGCCAAAGTTGGAAATACCTTTGGGATAGCCATCGAATACAATTACCACGTCTGTACCGTAGTGTTTTTTATGTATGTTACGTATTTCTGGCATGTGTCGAAGTAGGTAACGTTGTTGTCCCACATAACCCTGTGTAGAAGAAACCCACCGACACAATCCAACAATGAATTTTGGGTTCAGCCCTAAGACCGGAGGTGTCGCGGATTTTTTGCAGTGTCGCGGAGGTGTCGCAGTGGCGCGGATTTCGCTCGGTAAAGTAACATAACTCTGAAGGTATTGTCTTTACAGAAAAAAGTCCAAGGAAAAAGTTGTTTATTATTAAAAGATGTACGTACACTTTTGATTATCGGTAAAGTTTCATAAAATTGAACGGTTGTGGAAGAAATGGCGAAAGGGAGGAAAAAAAGTAAATTTTTTGCCTTTCGGAAGCAATAACTTGAAAAATATTGATGAAAAAAAGAAAAGTTGTGGATGTAAAAGTTAGTAAATTTAATTTAGAAGAGAAGAGGTCTTAACAATTTTTTGCCTAACACTAACAGTTCTCGAGATATCGAATTAAACGCGTTTTCATCGAAATGACCTTGAGCTGACCATGCCAGAATCCCTCAAATTGGAATATAAGCTCAGAATGCACCCCTCTATCGATCCTTTATAGTCCCCAAACTACATAATTTAATGTTTTTTTATTCCATTGTTTTGCCTAATTTCATTGGGTTAGAACAAACGCAAGACGTGCGGCTGTCGTGTCGTTGTCGTTTCGTGGACACAGACTTCATTATTTGTACGCAAGATGCAAGCATTCGTCTTGCATCTGACAATTGTCGAAATCGTGCGGATGTCGTGCAGCTACGTGGAGAATTGGCCTTAATAATCAAAGCACAAAACATCGCGCCAACTCGACACGAATCTTCGCCCGCTAATGTAGACAAGAACATCGCCTTGGCCTCAATACGACGTTTTTGTCGCGCCAACACGTTACGAATATTCGCCTGCTAGTGAAGCCACACCATTACAGACGCCAACCAGAGTAGAGCATCTACGGCAACCTTACCAATATATAGCAAAATTCATAGTGAAAAGGTATTTTTGCAAATAATTTGACAAAAATAAAAATAAACGTTAAAATAAATAATTGCAAATAATTGAACAAAGATAAAAGTAAATGTAAATTATATAAGTATTATATCAGCTATCTGGCCGCCATCACACAAGCTTTGCTTAGTTTGGGGTCAGATGGTATTGTGTGTGAATTGTCCACCAATATTTATTTATTATTTATTTATTCATTTATTAATGTAAAAAAAAATGTGTCACTGGCAAGTCAATGTCAGTCAGTAATACTCAAATCCTGCAATTTTCGTATCGGTTGTGTTCGAATTTGAAAAAGTTTCAAATCACATTTTTTTTTTTCTAGGCCCTTTGAAGACAAAAATCTTTCCATCTTACTTATGCCCGCCATACACGCTACGGTCTGCCGGAGAGGTCTACTTGTGCAGTTATGCCTGCGCAGTCCAACTGAACAGAACTTTTCGATCTTGCTCCGGTCGCCTGCGCAGTCTTCCCACATACAATCCGGCAGTTATGACTGCACAGGTAGACCTCTCCGGCAGACCGTAGCGTGTATGGCGGGCATTATGGACTGACGTTCAACATTTTAAGATACTTTTGATGTATGGACGCTATCATTTTTTCGTCTCTACTATTAAATTATGAAAGTCTGCCATTGTTCTTTATGGAAACTTATTTAGTGGAAACCTGCTAAAATGCTTGGTCTCTTTCAGGTTCACCAATCAACCCCCTGTAACCGCACCAAATGAGCAACACTATGACCAACATGTGAGTTAATAACTACATTTTAATATTAGTTGTGCGGTAATGTAATGTAAAACGCACGGTTTATCAAAATGCTCCGTCTAAAACGAAAAAGTACTTTTTAAAATCTTATCAGAGGTTTTATGTCAGAAAAGTGGTCAACATTTTAGGAATAAAACTAATTTTGGGAGATAAATGATAAAATAACAATTAATTCCTTAACTTAATTAATTATGGCCATAAATTATGACAATCTATCTGTAACAAAACACAAAAATATCAATTTACTTTATTAGTAATACGAACTGGTTTTGTCCCTTTTAAAAAAAAAATGGGCAGTCGTAAGAACTGCCGATAGAAGTGAAAACTTATAACTCAGAATTTGATAGCGTACTTTGGAAACTACGTAAAACCGGAGGGCGTGGCCTGGTTGTCATCATGGTATGACCATCTAGAAATGCGTCAGTACTTCCCATTGGCTCACGCATTTCTAAATGACAAATGACCAATGGCCATGGTCCCAAGTTTACCCGAAGATTTCTTATCATACCCGAGCGTGACGCTAAAATTCAATTCACTCCCCACGAAAACTCTGTCTAGGCGCGCCAAAAGAAGTTTTCACTTCAAAAAGCGCTAACCAAATAGAACGGAAAGAGTGAGCTCACTCTTCCCAACGATGACAAACCTAATTCCGTACGCCTGAAGTTTGAGAGGGCACATCTTATTTATGGTGTACCTATATCGATGGTTATAAAAGTCGTATGACATACGTGCGCTTTGATAATTACAGCCTATGCTTCATTGTAGCTCTCGCCTACGGCTCGAGCTAGCAATATCGCCTCGACTGTATTTTTTATTATATTATATTTTTATGTAACTTACCGCACTTATATCATAATATAGGTACTATTACTAAATTACTAAATTTAATACATTATGATGATAATTTATCCAGGTATTCATGAATATTATTGGGACATATCAATTGTGTCACTATTGTCATTATTATATAGATTGGCCAAGCTTTGGCTAGTGCTTAATTGCCAAATATAAGTTTTGTAATTGGTTATGTAATTAAATACCTATATAAATAAAGCAGATACAAATTATAAAGGTTTGCTTTGTTTAAAACATTTATTAAAATGTAATATTTGGTCACGAAATAAATTTTTATTATAGGCACAAAAAACTTTATGTAATGAACAACTGTAATTTTGCGGAAATTAATAAAATGTATTACTTACTTAGCTTTATATGAAACCGAAATTAATCCATTCGAATCCTTAATTTAATTTTGTAATTAGTGTTTTGATTAATTATATAAATTGGTACACATTATACCGATAGGTTGTTAAGCATTATTGTATATTATTTAGTCATAGCAATTATTATTATTGTCACAATTATAGACTAGCCAAGCTTTGGTTGGTCCTTGCATGCTTAGTTTAAAATAATTGTAATTGATTGTATAAGTAATGGTACATATGATGATAATTTAGTTTTTTTTAAGTCTTAATGTATATTATTTGGTACCGAAATAAATAAATTATTATTATTACAATTACATACAACTTTACATAAGCCAGTGACAGGGCGTTGTCTCTGCGGCGAGTTCAGGAACAAGCCAGGATGTCTACTCTCTTTCTACGAAAACGTAATTTCGAAATAAACTCGAGACTTTCCTACTCCGATTTTACTTCGATCTGTCGTTTCGTCCGTTTAAATCTTCTAAGCCTACTTCTAATCTACTCTAAGTATAGACTTCGTTTCGTCCGATCAAACATTGTTTGACGTTTAAATGTTCTAAGCATACTCTAATTAGAGTAGGCTTAGAAGATTTAAACGGACGAAACGACGGATCAAAGTAGAATCGGAGTAGGAAAGTCTCGAGTTTATTTCGAAATTACGTTTTCGTTGAATTAGAGTAGATGTCCAGGTACGGCGGATTCGTGGAAGAATGCAAAAGTGTCACCTCCATTTGCGACAAAGGAACTTCTTGGAGGTTTTATTCGGTAGGGGCACACTGGTTTCAAGTACAACATAACACGACCGTTCCCTTTAGGTCGAATGGAACGCGTAAATACATTTCATGTAAAAAAAAGTCAATAAAGGTCAATAGGTCAAATGCTCCATGAAATGCGTTGGTACGTTTCTAACGTGGAATGAGATCAAAGCGATAGAATTTCACGTGTACCTACTATGCTTAAAATACGAATGTGGCGTTAGCATTAAGAACTGATTGAAGTTAAATATGCCACGTTTTTTTTCAGCCAGCACAATGTGGTACGTTGAAGATCGACCAACAACTATCACCGCATGTAGTTGAAACTTTGGAAGGCCAGTGGCCGTGGCAGGCAGCGATCTACAAGAATCAGGTACGTTTACAAAACTTTACAATAGATAATAAGTAAACTACACTTTATTGATCACATCACAAAATGTCGTCAAGTATGATCAAAGATTTAGTTTGGTATATGTAAACTCTTTGTGTAGGGTAAGGTATCCCAAGATGGCGCACTTTACCAATAATGGCACATATCACGAAATACAATAATGATATAAGAATTAAAATATTTTTAATTATGAGTAACATTATCATGCTCTATAATTATATAAATAAAGTGGCCAAGTGCGAGTTGGACTCGCCCATGAAGGGTTCCGTTGCAGCAAGTAACATTATATACATAGTACACATAGTTTTTTAGTTTGTTGTAACTTTGATCGAAGTTTTAATAATAATGTATTTATGACGTACTAAATAAAACTACTCATCAGATCGAGTTCAAACCAATTTTCGTTGGTAGTATACATGGTAATGTACATCATATATTTTTTTTAGTTTTTTCATTCTCTTAATTTAGAAGTTAGAGGGGGGGGACACACATTTTATCACTTTGGAAGTGTCTCTCGCGCAAATTATTCAGTGTAGACAAAAACTATATTAGAAACCTCAACATCATTTTTGAAGACCTATCGATAGACATCCCACACGTGTCGGTTTGATAAAAAAAAATTTTTGAGTTTCAGTTCTAAGTATGGGGACCACCCTAATTTTTCTTTTTTTATTTTTTTTTGTAAAAATCTTGAATATGCGGTTCACAGAATACATCTACTTACCAAGTTTCAATAGTGTAGTTCTCATAGTTTCGGCAAAAAGTGCCTGTGACATACGGACGGACAGAGAGACATGACGAATCTATAAGGGTTCCGTTTTTACGTTTTACGGAACCAGAAAAATCAACACTTGAACTTATCCATTACATAGATACATTCCATAAGAAAGGGCGGTCGAGTCTAGAAATCCGCATTTTTTTAATTAGATGCAAAACCACAACAATAATAATTTCTAAAGAGACTTTCGCTAGACGGTTAGGTTAAGGGCCAGATACAGAAGGAAGTCATCCTTGACACAGCGCGCATCGTCCTTAGAAGGCTCGTAGCTGAATCTCACTAGGAAAACCACCGTATCACGTTTGCACACAAACGTGGTTTTGATATATTTTAAACACATTGAAACAATGCAAGTGATTTGTCCCATAGTGACGAACCTAAAATGATGTATTGCATTTAGTTACGTACTCAAAAATGAACCCTATTGCTAAACTCAATAAATCTGTTATTGTCAACTATTCAAAATGTTGTTACGACTTTCTTGGATAACTCAATTTTATCTAATTACAGAAAAAAGTACCGTATCCTGAATGTGAGTAAGTCGCTTATTTTGTACCATTATCAGGACTTTTAGGGCGTATCGAATACATCAGTGCTACGAACTTTCTAAACTCAACCTTAGTAGAATACAATAAGGTGGTAACTATTATCATCTTTCAAAAATGTAAGATGTTTTCACTAGTGCTCACTAGTTCTGCTACTTCATATTAGATGGCACTTTATGTAATTTATGCAACTATGAAAGCTACCTTCTTTAAAATAAGGGATTCGTAAATATAAGCCGGTTGTGCTAATAGTGATAAGACACTGCTGTTACATTTTCACTAAATTATCGATATTACGTTATTCAGTTTACGTACCTATCGTATAATTTAATCATAATATTATGATTAAATTTGTTCATGTACCATCTTAATTTTATTAACTATAGAGTGTAGCGTAACAGAATTTTGTAAAAGAAAGTAATTACTAGGAAGAAACTACAAAAATACTCGGAGGAAACTAAATAAATATCTTAAGTAAATAAAGTAATTATGAAATTGGTCTTGGCAAGTAGCACTAAAATTTGTATTTTAGTCGAATGATATTTTTCTTGAGTGAGGTAAAGATAAATAAATATAGGTGAAACATTTACACACAACACCATCTGACGCTAAACTAAGCTAAGCTTGTAATATGGCGGCCAGATAGCTGTTACACAATGTAAGGAAATAGTTATTTTCTTTGAGGGACGACCTTGTCATTTAAGTTGTTGTCAGTAAAAATTCAAGATATTTTTATAACCATGAATAGAAACTTTTTTCGAGGAGTAGAAGCCGCTGAATTTATGTGGAAATTATCATAACATTTTATGTGGAAACAACTATGATATGAAGTTAAAGGCATGATTACAGGATTTTAGGTTTTTATAAAATGAACCATAGCCAAAATGGGGGTTTAATGTAAGAAATAAACACGCATACACGAATACATATAATTATTTTTGTCGGTATTGCTGTTTCGTCTATGTACCTATTTCCTTTTTTTTATTATAAAATCGCTGTCTAAAAAGTGCTCAGAGCAAATCGTGCTTGTTTTGGAAAGAAACCAATTTTGCCTTCCTGTAGCTTCTATCCATTTCTCCTTAACAACGGGACTTTTAGGAAAACTGAAATGATAAAATGTACTTTTTTCAAATAAAACGTTAAATTATTCAAATACTAAATAATATAGTTTGTTCACACAACTATACAAGTTAGAAATATCGATATTAGCAATTTCAACAGCTTGCGTCCCATCATTCACTGAGTAGCGCTACTCGCATGCATAGAATGATCGAGAATATCACATATAGTTTGAATGAAAATGGACCTTATTTCAATGACTTTAAAGTTGACTTCATTTAAATCATTTCTCTCTTTAAGCTAATATTAATTTATTTTCACAATAAAATCAAAATTAAATAAAATAGGACTTACCGATGGTACGATATGCCTCCTTTGGATAAAGTTTTGGCAGGGCTATCGTTTTTACACTCAATAACTGCACAATATGGCATGACTGCTTACTTTTTATTCAAAATCGCGGATTCAGGAGTACTGCAGTAGTGGCAGAGCACGACTAAGTATTCGGAAGTGGGCGTACTCTCAAAGTATGCGGAGATTGCGCTTACTTAGTACTACGATTGCCCCGCCTACTTGCTACTTCTTCTTGATTTCTGTTCTGTGGTCAGGAGGTTCGTCACTCTGCAGCTCTAACGACCGGTAGCTTGGACCCTGCTCCGCTGCTGGCGGCACTGTAGTTTTTAAGGTTTTTATAATGTTTATTTTATGGTTCACTAATGTTTCACAAACATTTTTTGACAAAACATCACTTTAAAACCAACTAATCGTATAATATTTATTGCAAAAACTTTACAATATACAAATGTTTCATTTTAAAAACAACGTTTTGTATAATATTTATTTCAAAAATATCTTACATGAACAAATGTTTTATTTTACATACCATCATTTATAACTATTTATATGGCAAATGTTACATTTAAACAATGCATCGAATGATATTTTGTTATTGGTACACTTTTTGTTTCATATACCATTCATTTTTCAAATTTATCATTTACCACATTCCAATTTTACAACGAATATTTTGAATGTATAAGCCCCAATTTCAAGAGTAAATCAAGATGAGAATGTCCAATAATGCGGATATAATTATATTTATATATAGTATCGTTAAAATAATTTTATGTAACTGCCAACAAAAATATTTTATTGAACCATCATTGCACTGACAAGTTAACGTGAATCGTTCGTGTATTGCGTTCTTAGTTATCGGTTCTGTTGTATTCCAGGCATAATAAGCGACGAGCAAATTTTTGCATTATTTAGGTTGATTACAGGTGAAACCAAAATCTATCTAGATGGGTATTCCTATAATAAAGTAACTTCATCATTAATTTCGTCATCGTCTTTTTCAAGATTCGCTATTCTGGGTAATGTTCTAGTACCCTGCGGTAGCGGGGAGACGGGATGCAAAAATATACCCCTAAAGAAAGAAGTAAGGAAACCCATAATTTTCGAGAAAATGAATATCCTCCGTTATGAAGTTAAATACATAATCTTAAAAGTACCCAATAAATCATGTGAGTTAACCGTTCTGATTAGCTAAAATATTAAAAGGATCGATTGTCAAATAATACGTTATAGAATGAAAGTTTGTCAAATAAATACTTTGAGATATAACCAATTTGTTAAATATTTTTTTGTGTAATAATCATTTGACGACCCGTGAGTTTGTCGAACGTTGGTTATCAGGTGTAGATTTGTGAAAAAAAGTTTTTCAAAAGAACGGATACCTTATTTTATACATCTATTGTAAAAAAACTTAGAGATTAAGAAGAAAAATAAATAACTGAATAATTTCTAATACCTATAAATATACGAGGTGCAATTGCCATGTCAGCAAGCAGAGTAGGTACTATTTGTAAGTTTAAATATTCAATAGACTGTATGTAATTACGGCAAAATTAATGTCAATGACATAGACATTCATAAATTAAAATAAATATATACATAGTAAAACAATAAAATAGTTAAAACCCCTTTAAAGCATGCTTTCATAGCAAATCAATATTAAACAAAATTGTAATTTTAGATATTATAATACAATTTTGATGTCAATTTATTTATTTATGGTACACAAAACAGGACATTTACAAAATAATACAAAGAAAGAAAACATTATTGTTCTGAGCAGGTAAATATCCCTAAGTATGTGAACACCGAAAGATTTTACAGTTGATTATAAATAATTAAAAAGAAAATGAATAATCGAAATACAAATACAAATGATGTTAAGCATTTTTAGGGTTCCGTAAAACGTAAAAACGGAACCCTTATAGATTTGTCATGTCTGTCTGTCTGTCTGTCTGTCTGTCCGTCCGTATGTCACAGCCACTTTTTGCCGAAACTATGAGAACTACACTGTTGAAACTTGGTACGTAGATGTATTCTGTAAACCGCATTAAGATTTTTACAAAAGTTTTTTAAAAAAACAAAAATTAGGGGTGTCCCCCATACTGAGAACTGAAGCTCAAAAATTTTTTTTTCATCAAACCTACACGTGTGGGGTGTCTATCGATAGGTCTTAAAAAATGATGTTGAGGTTTCTAATATAATTTTTGTCTACAATGAATAACTTGCGCGAGAGACGCTTCCAAAGTGGTAAAATGTGTGCCCCCCCCCCCTCCATCTTCTAAAGTAAGAGAATGAAAAAACTAAAAAAAATATATGATGTACATTACCATGAAAACTACCAACGAAAATTAGTTTGAACTCGATCTGATGAGTAGTTTTTTTTAGTACGTCATAAATACACTATTATTAAAACTTCGATCAAAGTTACAACGAACTACAAGAACTATGTGTACTATGTATATCGACGGTAGAAAGCGGAAATGTTGTATCTCAAAAATTGGGCTAAATAACTTAAAACTATATCGTTGATAAGAAAAAAAAGCCACGTCGAATGGTCTATGTCTCGTCTTTCTACGATGAAAAAAAATAGTGATACGCCATGGACGTTTTTCTAGTTTTTCTGCTGTTTACATGACAAATTGCTGTAAAAAGAGGATAAATAGCTATTTTTGAAAATAAAATAGATACGACAATAAGTCCAGTTTAAAAAATAGTTACAACATTATTTTTCTATTACGGACGTAGATTTTTAAAGAGATACAGCATTTCAGCCGCCCAAAAATTTTACGTTGCCAAAGATACATCAATATGTTCAGAACTGGTGTGAGTTTATCGAACAGTTACTACATTTCAAACATTTAATTAATAGCGAATATCTTACTTACAACGTAAGATTAGAGTATAGTTTTGTGTACAGTGATCGATACGCCACTCTAACCAGACCCGCCCCTTTCCCCCAACCCGACGTATTCCCTGACTACGCCATTCCGATCGCGCGACAGTTATGCGTGGACGCCGATATCGAGAAAGCGTGTTTGTGTTATTGAAAAAAAAAAACTTTAAAGTTTGATTTAAACACGTAAAGGCTTAAAAATAAAGCCCTAGGAGTTCGGGTAAGTATTATAATGAGATTGATAGATGCTGATACATTATTAATCAATGAAGCATTTCCGTCAGAAGAATCAAGCTGTTCGTTCAGTGATAACGACACATCCGATGATTCAGCATCAAGCAAGACAAAAAAAATGAGGAACAAGAAAAAACGAGCCAAGAAACTGAAAAAAAATGACAAAGAAATGAGCACGAAACAAGCGAACAGGTAAAAAAATCAATATAGTCAAGGAAATACAATTACAAGAAAACGTATTAACACCAAAGCCTAAACCAAAGAAATCTATTATAAAAGAAAACAAATTTAAAAGAACTCGTGGTCAGAGTTACACTACTGAAAAAGGAGATGAAGTTGCATCTAAATGTATAAATACTAACCCCTGCAAAGAAGTTATTTGTAAACGAAACTGTGGAGATATTCCAGATTATCTTAGATCTCTGGGTGACGAGCGCAGTGCAGTGCTAGGTAATGATTTGAAGTACCATGTTCCAATAGCTGCGTATTACTGTGCTGTTATGTGGCCGGCATGTTGCTTACCATCAGGCACATGACCTGTTCGTCTCGTCACTCTATGCTATAAAAAAAAAAAAGATACAAGACGTCAACAATAATTTACTTTTTATTGGAATCTTGGTAGTTCTCAACGCCAAAGAGATTAGACATCTAAAAGCGCTATAAAAAATAATGTAACTCAACATACTACAGATATAGGTGACTCATCCAGAAGAAGTGCTACATATGAATATTATATAAACGAAGGAGATGGAAGGAGACAGGTATGCCAAAAGTTTTTAATAAACACGCTAGATATATCGCAAAGTTTTATACTAAATACCCTTGATAACACAATCGAAGGGTTTGCAAAAAAAGATGAAAGAGGAAAAAACGGCGGTGGTAACAGAACTGCTGAAAACATAATAAACCATGCCAAAGAGTTTATGACATCCTTGCCTTTAGTACTATCTCATTATTGTAGAAAGGATTCCAACAAGCTTTATTTACCAGATACTTTTAAAACTTATATCGCATTTATGATAAAAACTGTAACGAAGAAGTCGTGAAGAGTATGTCTTTCAAAGTTTTCTCAAATTGGTTAAACGAAAATTACAATGTTGGATTTCATGTGCCTAAGAAGGATAAATGTATGGTGTGTATGACGCAGACCTATGATGTAAAGAATAGTGATGAGATGTCTAAATATGATATCACATACGAGAAAAAGAAGAATCATATAAAAGATTCCAATGTCATCAAAAACTTAATGCTGTGGATCCCAGTGTAATTTGCGCAAGCTTTGATATGCAAAAAGTCCATAATACGCCACATGGTGAAAACATGGCATTATAGTACTCCAGAAAAATTTCTGTGAACAATCTTACAATTTATGAAATGAAAGTAACTCAGACAGGATATTTATTGTAATATATGGACAGAAGTTGATGCCCATCGTGGAGCTAATGAGATTTCAACATGCTTGTACAACCTTCAATATGTGGACGCACGTGGAAACGTAAATACAGTATTGTTATACTCTGCTGCTACGGCCAGAACAAAAATAAAACTATGTTGAGCATGTTGAGATATTGTTTGTCTATTGCTGTCAACTTGGAGATAATCAAAATAATAATTTATTTCTAATAAAAATAACTCATTCACGGTCACACATTCATGCCAGTTGATAGCATGCATGCAACCATAGAGCGCGCTGTAAAAAAAACTACCGTGTGTGTACCTTTCAATGGCCTACTATCGTAGAGTTAGCACGTAAAAAACCAACACCATATCGAGTGCGTATTTTGGAGGACCAAGACTTTTTGGGATTTGAAGAAGTTTTGAGCAAAGCTTTAAAAAAAAATCAAAAATTCCAAATTTCTAAGTTATGCATTGCAACATTTAAAAAGTCAATACCCGATTTTATGTTCATAAAAAGTTCTATGCTCTCAGATGCTGAAACTACTTCAGTGCCCTTGAGTAGTTTGAACAACAATACTCAACCAAAACATAATTTTGGTTGAGTTGTTTTTTACAACTACTCAACTAAACTCCCTGTTTCAATCCAAAAATACAACGACCTCAAAAAGTTAGTCGACAAACAAATTATTTTTAAATGCTATTCTCATGAATATTTGCAATTAAAACGCGACAAAAAAATAAAGGATACTTTGGAGGAAACTGATGAAGAAGAGGTAGTATAGCAGACTGCTTATTGTCATTACGTTATTGAAATTGTAATAAAAACATTTAATGCAAAATACAGTATTTTATTTTTGAAACATCCATATTGCTAATTGCATTTAAAACATTTTGTTTTTATAAACGAATTTATTTAAAACCTTATACATCAAAATAGCCTCGTTTCGTGTAGTTCATATTTGTGCTACAGCAGATCCGTAGTCTGAAAACTTGTATCTATTTTAATTCGTCATACATTTCACTTTACAGATACAGCACTTCCGCTGCTCGATATTAAAACATCAATTGCTGTAGTTACAGCATGATTTTCTACTAGTTAGTAGAAAATCAACGAAGTAGTAACTTTAGAACATTCCAATGAACTGTCAAATAACGTTTTGATTGATAGAAATAATATGTTTCAAAGTTCAACTTTCTATGTTTATTAATTTAGGAGTTATGATTTTTTGAAAAAGTTTTTTGGCTCTGGTGTAAAACTAGATATTTAGAGATACAACAAAATCGCTTTCTTCCGTCGATATTATGTTACTTGCTGGAACGGAACCCTTCATGGGCGAGTCCAACTCGCACTTGGCTACTTTATTATAAGCTATCTAATACACAAAATACACGAGTGAAATATCATGTTTCGTTCTTCAAACGAAGTGTGTAAGTTGGAGGAAATAACATAAATGAAGAAAATTTTGAATGAATGAATTACACAAATAGGTATATACCAGATATAAAGCTACAGTTATTATTGCAAAAAAAATACCTGATTGAAAAACAGAAAACATCAATTACCGCAGTTAAATTATCATAGGATAGCCAAAATATTTCTTCGAAACTTAAATAGGTTACTATTGAAAATATCAATATTACTATGGTGACTGGACGAAACCTCATTGTATTGACGACACATACGGACAATAGGATTATAGAATGATGTGTTATTCTTGTAGACCTGCAGAGTGAATATTATGGAGTTAGGATTGCGTGACCTTGGTTTCGCATTTAGGTAAGTTAAGGAACGAGAGAAGAGATGGAGAATTTATGTGACCATGAATTATCTTAAACAAAGTTATGAAGTCATAATATTTACGTCTATTTTCTAAAGATAACAAGTTAAATTTAGATAACCTATCGCCATAAGATGCAAGTTTACGCTTCAGCCCATGTCTGCAGCACAACATTTTAAGACACTTTCTTTGAACCTTCTCGATGTGGTCTGTGTGAACTTTGAAAAATGGAGACCAAACACATGAATTATATTCTAGTATACTTCGAACAAGTGTATAATAGAGATACAAAAACCTTTGTGGATTTTTTAAATTCCTTGTCGTTATCAGCAAAAATTCCAACAATTGGTTACATCTCTTGGTTATGTAATCGTTATTAGCAAATAAAATTAAGAAAAAACAAAAGTAACAATACTTTTTCAAAACCTCAATGAATTTAGATAATCTATAAACATTGTCAACGCCTACATATATAAATAGATCTTCCGTACTGTAGATTTTGAAAAAACATGAAAAAACCTGTACCTATATAAAATGTTTAAATAAAATAAGTATAAGCCTGTATGTAGGTATAAATAAAATAAGCTATGGTTCAAGATACCATAATATCAACAAGAATTCATCAAAATCGGTTTAGCCGTTCCGATATTTACATTAATTACAATACAGATCCAACCGTGTTTTACTTTTTTTTTAATTTGGTCAAAAATCATCTATCAATTATAGTACTCACCTTCATGGACAAAACGCCACAAAAGTGACGTATTTGACGATAATATCCCTTTTTTTTTTAATTCTGGCGAAGTTTAGGTGTTAAGTTTGCAAATTTGCGTTTGGCTCCCTAAACTCGACAACGACGTTTTTGCTTTGTGATATTGGTGAGTAATGTTGGAACAGTTTTCTGTGATATCGTCGTACACTTTCACAAATCAATATAAATATTTTTCTCACACTATGAACCTTAGGTATTTTCATATTTTGTAAGCTTCAGTTGTAGAATACCTGAAGGGTAGATGCAACAAAACTTTAATCAAAGCGCGATAGGCTCGCTCAACGGGTATGATGGTGCTCTTTTCTGCAGATTAAAACTAACGAATTCAATATTTATTTATTGTTAATGTTATATGTTATACTCCAAGTAGTTTGGTTTTTGCTGTTGCGGTAGGGAGAGGTAAATGTCGATAATATTGTACGATAAATTATGTTAATGTCGATTGATTCAGGTATATAATATATATACTAATATAATATGATTACTTTGTTTCTTGGAATGTTTCAAAAGTGAAATTTTTTGAACATGAATAATTCAAGTCACTGCCAAGCATTGCACAGTGCTCGTCACTCAGAGATAAAAAAGACATGCCTCTTCCATTTTTTATAGTGTAGTATGACAAGACGAATGGTGTGTACATTTGTGTCTCATGGTAAGCAACATGCCTGCCTATAACAGCTCAGTGGCCTACAACAACTCAGTGATACGTAGCAATTGAAACATGAAACGTTCAAAGTTGGATCTCTTAGCCCAGTAATTTCTCTGAAAAAACATTACGCAAATCGGAAGACAGTCATGTTTGCAAACGACTGCTTGGTGGCAGAATAACTAGCATAGGTGTAGCACTTCTCAGGCGGAATCTACATAGAGTATCTATCACTATTAAAATGGTGTGTTAGTATTATTTCCAAACTTCGTATGTCTGTCGGGCGCGTGGGGATCGGCGAAAAGACGTTTTTATTGGATATAAATGTTTATGCAAGTTTTTGTAAAATCCCATAGGCTATGTGTGAGCCGGGAATAAATTATTAAAAATATTTTTATTTATTACTTATATGTACTATTTATAAATGCTAAATACATTACATAAGACGACAACTTATCTATTAAATCAGGTTTTGCCGATAACTTCCGTGTCGTGATTTTATCGATAGCTGTTGTTGATAATTGTAGTTCAAAGAAAATCCCTAGTTGTTTTATGACTCATCGGCATTGGATTTCAAGTGGTGCTTTAAAAAATAAATAAATAATTATAATTGCAAAAGTTGATATTATTAAATTTTGTGATCTATACTAATACTAATATACTAATACTAATTAATATTATAAAGCTGAAGAGTTTGTTTATTTGATTGTTTGTTTGTTTGAACGCAAGGATCTCGGGAGCTACTGGTCCGAATTGAAAGGTTTTTTCTCTGTTGGATAGCCCATTTATCGAGGAAGGCTATAGGCTATTTAACATTACGCTACTATCAACAGGAACGAAGCATGAATGAAATATGTAACAAAAACGGGAAATAATTTTGCTTTTTGAGAGTTTTCGTTGCGTGACAGCATGTGTCATTCGTCAAAGGTTCGTGAAAGGTTGCGTCATTAGAACCTAAGGTAACCGAATTTGTTCAAAATTTGAATTGGTACGATGAATTTTAGATAGATGGCGTAGCAACGAGCGCGCGATTCAGCTAGTAAACAATACAGCTGAATATATTCTCAGGCCGCTAGTTACGACTCTATTTTCTAAAGAGGCTAGGCTGTCGGTTGTGCGGCAAATTAAGCTAGTTGCCAGCTAGAGCTACAAAAATATTATAAATGTAAAAGTATGGATGTTTGGATGTTTGTTGCTCAATCACGTCCTAACGTATGAACGGATCGGGCTAAAATTTGGAACACAGATAGATTATAGTTTGCAAGAACACATATGCTACTTTTTTCCGGAAAAACAACGGGAACAACGGGAACCCGGAACTACGCGGGTAACACCGCGGGGCATTGCTAGTGTTATATATGGCTACATTTTATCTCCAGGGAGGGGAAATCCAATACAACTGCGGCGGGACGCTGGTGTCCCATCGTCACGTGATCACGGCTGCCCACTCCGTCACAGTCACGAACCCCGCCGCAACGTCAGATGTCAAAATACTTATGGTTTACATGGGCGCATACAATCTAGCGGCGTCGTTGGACGGCGTGCAGATTAAATTGGTGAGAATAATTCTTAGTAATGAGCAGAGCCTCCATTAACAAACTATAATTATTCACACACCGTTCATTTCTACCATTCTACGAGTACTAATATAATAAATGTCATTCTTTGGACGTGCTTTTGATTTGGAGTAACTGTAAAACCATCGAGCCTTGCTAGTAATAGATATTCTCAAAAAGGTATTAATTTTATTTATTTATTTTGTGTCTGTCCCAATGATGGGCCTGAACAAAACAGAAAGACCAAAGACAGAAACAAATGGAAGGATTGTAGTGACCCTCCCAGTCTTGTGTTAATGGCTCCCAGTCTTTTGAATAGTTATCAAGATCGTCCCGCTAGCGTTTCTTAGGCCTGTCACATCGTCTTTTACGATCGGGCTTCCACTGAGTAGTGATTTTGGCCCAATGAGAATCTGACAATTCGCAATTTTTTGGGTCACTCTGATCGCCTGTTTGAGTCCTTGAGTCCTGGAACGCAGTATGGTATTCCTTATACGATCGGCTAGCTTTACGCCGAGAATACTGCGTTCCATAGCCCGTTGGCAAACTGCAAGACTGAACTTTTGATCGTTATTCAAAGACCAAATTTGCGCTCCGTACATTAGAATGGTGAGAATGTCCATGGGCTTACGTTTGAGGATAAGTGGAGTGTCTCCCTTTAAAGGGTCTTTCATGGACCAATAGCTTCTCCAGGCATTTTCAGTGCGACGGATAACCTACGCATTTTGTGTAGCCTGGAAGGACACTAATTGGCCCAAATAGGTAGACGTAGCTATGAACATTATTCATTCTCCGTACATTCGATTAATATCTTGCGCTTTAAACTGTTGGTCATTATCTTGGTCTTTGAGATGTTTCACATATTTCTTGACACTGACTATTGAAACATGAAGAGTCCAAATCATTACCTAGCACTACACTGCGCTCGTCACCCAGACTTCTAAGATGTTATATCTCTAAGCCTATAATTTCTCTGGAGACATTGCCCTTCAAACCGGAACACAGTAATGTTTGTTTGTACATTATACTGCTTGGCCGTAGAATAACTGGCAAAGGTGTGGTACTTCCCCAGGCGGACTCTGCCAAGAGCCCTACCACTAAGGATTTGTTTTGACAGGAACTTTGGATAGTAATCAAGGTTTGATGATGAAGCTGGAATATAGATAGCCTTTTAAGTTTTTTTTAATAACAAGTAATAGATAGATAGATAGAAAACTCTTTATTGTGATACAACAAATCAAAATAATTACAGTGACAAACTTAAGAACTAGCATCACAAGTGGCGGCCTTATTGCTGAGAGCAATCTCTTCCAGGCAACTTAAAGTAATAAAAGCTTGGTTTAAAAAAGTTTTTTTTTATGGAGCTTGTTTCAGACATAAAATGTCAATTGTATTTTTTTAGGTGGAAAAGATTATTGTTCATCCAGAATACCGTTCAGGAACCCTGAGGAAGGAGTTGGCGATATTGCAATTTCGAGGACCGGTGCAATACAGCAACTGGGTACAGCCTGCATGCCTGTGGCCAGACTTAATTTCTGATCTTGACAAAATCGTTGGAAAAAGCGGCTCTGTAAGTGTGATTAATAGAATAATAAAATTAAAAATAGTCCGGTCAATTTAGACATTCGAAGTTACCTAAATTCCCACCAAGCTGAAAATCGGTAAGATTGTTTAAAATATCATTAAAAACAAAATTTTAAAGTTCCCCATCTTTCCCCTGTGAGGAAAAAAAATATTCAAGGTCAAAGGTAAAAAAAATGAGTTTATCGCGGTTTTCAGCATAACGGTATGTTTTATCATAAAAAATACCTCAGAAAAAATAGTAGATCATAAAATTATCTACAAAAAATGTAGTAATACCTTTTTTTCTACGAGTCACCGTTTTTGAGATATAACGATTCACAATGTTGTAATCGTCATAATATGCACACGTTTCCGTTGTCAAGAAAGCGAATGCCGTTAGTAATAATTTCTTGTTGAGTAGAGTTACTATAGGAAATCACGAATGGAAATGGGCATTTTCACAATATGGGCATAAGAGGGGTATGTTAGAAAAATAGGCGCGTCCTTATAAGAATAATTTGATGAAAAAAAGTATAAATGTCTTGAACGCAACATTGAGTTTGAGAAATACAGATCAAATTGCTAGTACTTAAAATCATAAAAACGGTTATATCTCAAAAACGGTGGTTCGTAGAAAAAAAAGTATTAAAACATTTTTTGTAGATAATTTTATGATCTACAATTTTTATCAGTGGTAGTTTTATGATAAAACTTACCGTTTTGCTGAAAACCGCGATAAACTCATTTTTTTTACCTTTGACCTTGAATAAAAAATTTTCCTTACAGGGGAAAGATGGGGAACTTTCATATTTTGTTTTTAATGATATTTCAAACAATCTTACCGATTTTCAGCTTGGTGGGAATTTAGGTAACTTTACTCTTATTTTTTGGTCTAATTTGACCGGACTAAAAGCCTTGATGTGGAGAAGCCGTGGTGGTTAAGTGAAACCTCTGAATTTACACAATCATAGATTCGAACCTCACCTGTACATTTTAGGTTTCTATCCAGATGAAAAAGTTATAAATTATAAAAAAAACTTAAAACAAACGTTGCGCGAGATAATTTGACTGGCCTCGTGGCTTAGTGGGTAATAGCTCTGCCTGCGAAGCCGAGGGTCGTGGGTTCGATTCCCAACCAGTGCAAATATTTGTTTGAAATGTTTGCTCTGTGTCTGAGTGTTTCTATGTATGATAAGTATGTTTTGAAAATTATAATAAGTATTATATCAGCTATCTTTTCTTTTTTTTTAACTTCAATAGGTTTACACTTGACCGCCATCTCGCCTATCTGGCCGCCATAATACAAGCTTTGCTTAGTTTGGGGTCAGATGGTATTGTGTGTGAATTGTCCACCAATATTTTATTTATTTATTTATAATTAACGTAAACCTTTTAAAAAAAGTCAATAATATCTGTTGGGGGCTGCCATTACTGTTATAAATTTCTTTGTAAGTAAAAATAAGTATCATCGGCTAAAAGGTCCCACTGTACGTGCACGGCCTGCCCATTAAGGTACAATGATACAATTCAATGATACAATTCTTTATTGGCCTGTGGAAACTAGGTTAGGTACAGATTTTGATTTTGCACGCAGTTAAGATCTCTAGCTTCTGCCTTACTTGGCATACAAACCAATGGTATTACAAACAAAATAGAATTAGTTACCTTTTGGTCATTTATCATCACGTCAACATTCAGTTCACAAAAAAACATTGCACCAATTAGTATATATCACAAAACACAAACAATTACCGTAGTCACGTATTAAAATAGTAAACACGAACAATAAACAATAGAGTTAATGTAGGTTATACTTCAAATTTCAAAAATGTTAAACATTAAAAAACAGTGATGTAGTCGATTATAAAATATGTAATCGATTAGAAAGGAAAAACATATACATATACATACAAAAATACATTAGCAAATTAGAAAATAAATCACAATACATGTCAGAAACAACAAACAAAAACAAATACAATGTCAAAATTACGTCCGTTATATGTCAATAAAAATAAAAAAAACTTAGTTATTTGATTATTATTTCTGTACCACAGCATTTTTCAATTAATCTCATTCAGCTCATTATCATTTAAAAACATGTCCACAGAATAGTAAGCTTTTGCTATTAAAAGATTATTCAACATATTTCTAAATATATTTACATTTTGCTTGGATCTAATAGATTTTGGTATCTTATTATAAATAATAGTTGCCATACAAAAAACACTCTTATTTAGAAATGTCGTTCTAGACGGCAGGCAATAGAGATTGCCTTCACGTCTACTACCTGCAGGACACATCTCAAAAAGGTCTAGGTTACATTTGACAAAAGATGCGACTTCAAAAATAAACAGAGATGGTAGCGTAAGCATTTTCAAACGAATGAACTCTCCTCGGCATGAGTCGCGTTTTTTCAGGCCACAAATTGCTCGAACACAACGCTTTTGAGCTCTAAATATTTTCAAACGGTTAGTTGAGTTCCCCCAATACATAACCCCGTACCGTAAGATAGATGTAGCATGTCCATAATATGCTGTGAGTAGCGTTGGTTCATTAGCTACTTTACGAAGTTGGAATAAGGCACACGAAAATTGATTTATTCTTTTACAAATGTTTGTTATATAGGGTTTCCAAGTCAATAGGGTGTAAGGGTGTAAGAATAGCACTAACAAGAACAAAATTTTAATGTACCCCCGACTATCTCGGATTTATAATTTGTATAACATTTTACTAGTCAAGCCCTTTCATTTGTTACCCATATTGAGGGAGGTTGTTATAGAAATATCTAATTTGTCCGCTATTTTGTGGAGGCGGCTTTCTTGAATCGATATTAACTAACATAGCTAAGAACCACCGACGGAAACTAACCTTCAAATAGTAAAACCGCATCGAAATCGGTATATCCGTTTGAGCTCTACGGTGCCACAGACAGACACACTCACAGGCAGACAGACATCGACGTCAAACTTATAGCACCCATGTTTTTGGTCAGGGGTAAAAAACTCCAAATTTTCACTCTACCATGAAACTGCAAAACTAGTTAATTTCATGGCAGCCTGGGGCGGATATTGTTTTTTTGTTAAGTTTTACGTTAATCATTCGCGCTACATATGTATTTTAATTTAGGGATTTTTAAATTATTTTGTACTTTTCCGATTATTTTCTAACCGTCGTGGGTTTTTTCAATATGTTTAAAATTGTGTTTCAACGCCCATTGCTTTCTGTATCCCATCTCGACGTAGGGTTTCCTACACTGTTTTAGTTTAATTGTGATCTTCAATCCAGACTTCATCTACTGCAACTATAAACATTTTATTAATTATTATTGGATTTTTTGTGGATCCAGTTTTAAAACTTTCGCTTTGTTAGGTCTATTGTGCCATTATTTGTTGTCAGGTGGCAAGTTGGGACTTCACACAATCTGACAATCTGCGGCTTTCTCAATTGACTATTGTTAGTCAAACGGACTGTCTCCGGGCTATCCCTGGCTTTTCTAGACTGTTTTCTGAATACACTTTTTGTGCTGAACTAGGAGACGGTAAGTCTAAATTTTAAAAGTAATTAACATAGTAGAAACCAACACTTTCACGTCATAATAGAAACAAAATAACATAGCAGTTGTACATCACTAGCTGGGTGACGAAAACGAGAGTGAAGAGGCCTATACATCTGGAGGATGACTGAAATACATAATATATGGAAGAACTGTACAAAGGAAGAAACGATCAATTAAAAATAGTATTTGAGTTCAAAGTAATTCTAACTTCTTAGTGTGAGTTCCAACCCTCGCTAGCATATCTGAGTAATTATCCAAGCCCAGGTGTACCAATTTGACATTTTCTTTGGCTCAAGAAAAGAAACATCGGAAGCTGACTGACATGTTCTATGAAAAAACTTCTTGTGAGACCAAGAAGTGACATCACACAAACTGGATTTGCTAACAAACTCAAACGCTTAACAAAAACTCAGGGGATCCCAGAGCTGGCGCTTACTTTGTCCAAAACTTGAGTCTAGCTGTCAGCTATCAGCTGCCAGCATTCTGGGTACCCTGCCACGCTGTGGCGATCTCAACGGCGTGTTCTATTATATATGTCTATTTGTAAATGTGTATATTTTATAATTTGGTTTTTATATGTTTGGAAATACTGTGTATAGGTTGTAATAAAAGTAATTTGGTTTTAAATTCCGTTTCTAATTATAGAAATTTAATACAATAGTCTGAAATAACTCAGGCTATTTTTCCAATTTAATACAATAGTCTGAAATAACTCAGGCTATTTTGCCAATTTAATACAATAGTCTGAAATAACTCAGGCTATTTTGCCAATTTAATACAATAGTCTGAAATAACTCAGGCTATTTTGCCAATTTAATACAATAGTCTGAAATAACTCAGGCTATTTTGCCAATTTAATACAATAGTCTGAAATCAATTACAACACAAGTATGTGACGATGGCCGACAGAGACGAATGGAAAGTATAAGTTGAATATGGTCTTCTTACTAATATTACAAATACAAAAGTTCATAAGAACGTATGGGCGTATGTTTGTTACTCTTTCACGCAAAAACTACTAAAGGGATTTGTATGAATTTAGGTGTATACATAGATTTTGGTCTGGAATAACACAAAGGCTATTTTTATCCTGAGAAAATAACGGGATTGGCATCGTAGTCTAGTATCTTCCATAGTTTTTTTTTTTTTTTTTTAATGATTAGTGACGAGACGAGCAGGACATGTGCCTGATGGTAAGCAACATGCCTGCCACATAACAGCACAGTGACACGCAGCTATTGGAACACGAAGAGTCCAAATCATTACCTAGCACTGCACTGCGCTCGTCACCCAGAGATCTAAGATGTTATATCTCTAAGCCCAGTAATTTCTCTGGAAACATTGCCCTTCAAACCGGAACACAATAATGTTTGCACATTACTGCTTGGCGGTAGAATAATTGGCAAAGGTGTGGTACTTCCCCAGCGGACTCTGCCAAGAGTCCTACCACTACAAGTACCTACCACTACTAGTTCCCGATCCTGTTGTTTACCAGTCGTATGTGTTCTGCCAGACTATTGTCTTACTGTGCTCCAAATGTTAACTCAATCTGTTCAGACGTTACGACGTGATTAACCTAATAAAATTTCAAGGCAAAAGGGTTTTGATACCAATCATTTTATTGCTTCTTAGGTACCAAGACGACGTCGTACTGCGTCGGTAGTTCAGGAAATGGCTTGATGTTCCGTATCAACGGCGCGTGGCATCTCCGCGCGATGATCTCCCTAGCGCTGGTGTCCCAAGAAACTCAGGAACCCAGCTGCGACCCTGGAGATAAGTTCATGTTAACCGATGTCGCTCAATACCTACCCTGGATCAAAGATAACGTAGAACCGTATTAAATATAATTGTTAAATGGCTATAATTGTTTTATTACCCTACTGCTCGTCATACTAACTCATAGATTCTTAGATTGTACAAATACTTATGTGTAAACGACAAATAACTAGATAAAAATATGCAATAGACGATGGAGAAAAGCCAGATGTTTAACTACCCTTTATGCATAGCATTCGTAGACTATGAAAAAGCCTTCGATAGTGTCGAGCACAAGGCTGTGTTTGACTCTTTATATCGTTGCTCTGTCGATGTACGCTATGTTGACGTACTCCATAAGCTGTTTTCTTCGGTAACAATGCAAGTTAAACTGCGAGATTTGACCAATCCTTATGCCACCAAAAGAGGGGTGCGACAGGAAAACATTGTGTCTGGCCCACTCTTACATACGGTGCTGAGACATGGACGCTTACACAGGAGGCTATACATAACATCAGAGTAGCAAAGAGAGCCATGGAAAGGTCTTGGGAGACAGAGACGTACTTCTTAGCATTCCATGGATTCACCGTGCGGGTGCCGGGTCCATCGTGTGGCAGAGAGAGAAATCTCGACCCCAAGACTTGTGACTCGGGCGTAGGTTTAAAAGGGGCCCCTTATATTGACATACGTCAACACTCACCTTCACTACTCGTATTTCTCTCCCTGCCCAGCCAAATCCGATATGATCCTACTGGTGCAGCTTTAGATACTCGTTCTAGTATAGAACTTACTGCACTTCTGGATAATCCAAGGTCTTTAAGCAGGTTATATAGAGATTTTGCTGGTATACCTCTCGCTCCTACTTCTACAGCGTATAAATTAACTACATAGCCATTTTTTGTTAATTCGTTTTGAAGGTCGTAATACTTATTTTGTTTCATCGCGTGGTCTTTAGTTATATTAGTTTCCCACGGTACGGTAAGTTCTTACAGGACTATGCGTTTCGTAGCCCTAGAAAAAAGGAAAATGTCCGGTCTGGATGACGAAACACCCACATCCTCTGGGATTTTATAGTGCTTTTCATACGTGTCCATTAAAATAGTCCAATCAGGTGCTGAACCCAGGATTGAGTAAGGCTTGTTCTTGGAGTTTGAAGTTGAACCTTCTTTTACAAAGTTAATGTGTCTTTTGTTTGTCGTCAATCCCTTTTGGGCTCTAGCTACCGAAAGGCTTACGGCTTCACGTATGATTTCAAGTACTCTGTCATGACGCTGTGAGTAATGACCCCTATTAAGGAGCACCTTGCATCCCACCAATATATGCCATGCTGTACATATCGCCTCACCACAAGTATAGCAACATTTTTCAGAGGCTTTTCCCCACCTTACCAAGTTACTCTGGTCAGGAAGGGTCATTTGGAAAGCATTTCGATAAAATTTTAATAAGGCAGGAGACCAGTCATATTGCAAGGTGCGCCACTTTAGAGCTAATGGGATACAAAACTCACCTATGGTTAACCACTCATTTTGCATTTCTAAATTCATAGCGTGCACTTTATAACTGTCATTTTCGTCTTGTTGTAGAAAGGTTTTTACCATGTCTCGGTCTTCCCTTTTCTTTCTCGCACCCAACCCAGCTGTATTTACTTGTGCACCTCAAACTTCAAGATCATATCCGAAATACCGATACCCTACGAAGAACGAACGTTCAGGACGTCACAACTACGATAATGCAGCTAAAGTGGAGTTGGACTGTACACATTGCTCGACGCGCTGATGACCGAGTTGTGAATGAGTGGTGGCCGAAGCAAAGTAGGCGAAGCATTGAAGGTCCAGCTGCAAGATGGGTCGACGATATCATCTTGATCGAACCTGGACTCGATTGGCTCTACCAGTAGTGGGATAAGAAAAGTTGTAGATGATGATCATGTAAAAGATGGAAACGCCAAAATATGATGGAGTAATAAGAGCCCTCGAAAGCAGACTGTATTTGAAAAGCTGTAAAAGAAAAAAAGCTGCAAACAAAAAGAAAGACAATCTAACAAAACTTCGTCTTAAAGAATCGCCCTTCATCTTCACAAGCCCAAATATATACTTACATAAAAGCTAAAAATAAATTAATTTAATTATCGCATTATTATACTGCGGTTGTTCTGTTAACATCTGTTAACATGACCCTTATTTAGCACACAGAAATTATCTAACAACAATTAAAAAAAAAAGAGAAAATAAGAAAAGCTATTCTAAACAATATAGACACATCAAAAAAAATAAGAGAGAAATATTACACAGTGACATATCAGTACACATACACACGCGTATTTGGTTAAAATACTATGAAAAATGTACAATATTGACAATGAATATATCTACATTACTAGATTATTCCATTATAAAATACCAAAAAATGGAAATAAACTTTATACCTATACATACATTCTCTCTCTCTTCGGCAAGATCTCGAAATGCGATTGGACAGGAAGTTGGTGATCTCGGATCTACACGACATTTTAGAAGATTCAGACAGCAGATCACACTTCCTTTCTTTCGCAGAGAAGTCGTTCCAGACGGCGGCCAAACGTAATTCAACTTTGGAAACGGTCCGGGAGCTAGTCCAACAGCCCAATGCACACGCAGCCCAGGTTTTTGCGGGGACGTCGGTTGCGCTGGGCAGTGTTTGTGTTTCTTCTCCTAAATGCGTTACCATTGAACAGCTCTTGGAGAGCGCGAAAGGAGGCAAACCGGGACTCCGAATTGGTGGGGTTGCTCTCTTCATGGATGGTGCTAGAGAAAGATTTGGAATAAGCTTTTGCCACGCCTGGGATCATAAACGCGCTCGCTTATCACCCGGATTAGCACGTCTACTAAACGTAAACACCGCTAAAGTCACCATGAAGCGGAAGACTTACGACTCCATGCCAGTGTGTGAGGTGGAAAGCCACCGATTCTGCTTGGTGCGATCGAACAATAAAACCATTGCATTGTTCGAGTCGGGAGGCGCGGACTCCTTTCGCGCAGGCTGGGTCGTTTCTCTCGTACTTAAGCAAAACCAAGGTAGACACGCCTCGGGTTTTAAGCGTCGATGCGATGAAAGTTGAGTGTTCAATAGCGGAGGTCGAGGACCGGCTCGGTTGCATAAAAGTCTCTGAATACCATGAGGTAATCGTGTACGAGGATCGGGGCGAAAACTTGAGTTTTCTCAAGACCCCAACCAACGACCACACTGCAACAAACAGCCAAAATCTCGTTCCGGGCTCGGTTACTCAATCAGGGTCCGAAAAGTCACAGCAAAAAGCAGCAGCTGAAAAAGACACTGCACTCGCAGAAACATATCGAGTGTGCAGAACTATCTCAGAAGCACTCGTAAGAACACTCAGTGCTGCTGCGCGGGGCTTATCTCAAACACAAGAGAGCTCAGGTTCTCGAATAGCAGCCACTGCAGGACGACTGCAGACTATACGAACGAGAGCTGATAAGGGACAGATCGATTCGCCTCGATATATTACGGCTTCGGGGCCTCGGGATCATGCAATAAATATATTCGTTGAATTCATAGCCACACTAAGAGGTACTCCAGAAGTATATTTCAACACCTGTGATAACATCCTACAGGCGTACAGGCTAGGCAGCGATAAAATACTGCGAGAGAAACTCGAGGAAGCACAGGCTAGGTTGTAGTGGTAGGACTCTTAGCAGAGTCCGCCTGGGGAAGTACCACACCTTTGTCAATTATTTTACCGCCAAGCAGTAATGTGCAAACATTACTGTGTTCCGGTTTGAAGGGCAATGTTTCCAGAGAAATTACAGGGCTTAGAGATATAACAACTTAGATCTCTGGGTGATGAGCGCAGTGCGGTGCTAGGTAATGATTTTGGCTCTTCATGTTCAAATAGCTGCGTGTCACTGTGCTGTTATGTGGCAGGCATGTTGCTTACCATCAGGCACATGTCCTGCTCGTCTCGTCACTCTTTATTTAAAAAAAAAAAAAAAAAAGGCTACCATATACAACAACGTCACCTCCCAGGTAATCAGGGGAACAATGATGGGACAATTCGAGTATATGATGGCTTACAGTGCAGCATGTGGTTTCGTGGCTCTGAACAGGGTATACAGGCGAATAGGAAGACCCAAATACGCGGCACCACCAACAGATCCCATTGTAGTTATCGCCCGATGTACCAAAACAATGCTGGATGACGGGATCCTTGATATGGCTAAAACTATAGCGAGGAATCCGGAAGCCACAGCGAATTGGGGAAGCTGGAAGATACCAAAAATACAATGGATTAACGGTGTTCCGGGGTATGGAAAGACGGCATGGGTTATCAGACAGTTCAGTGTGGACAAGGACGTTATCATCACGACCACATCAGAGGCAGCAAAAGATCTGAGGGAGAAACTTTCTGGACGCATTGGTAACCAGGTGAAAACCAGGGTGCATACTATGGCCTCGGTCCTCGTAAATGGTTTTCAGCCGCCTTTTGGTGGATGAAGCTCTAATTAACCATTTTGGAGCCATCATAATGGCAGTACGGCTGTCCAATGCTGGCGAGCTTGTCCTCATAGGAGACATAAACCAGTTGCCTTATATCGATAGAGAAAATCTCTTTGATATGAGGTAGATTGAGGTAGCCCTAACCTGATAACTGAAGTCTGCCAGGAGTTGTTGTGCACACACCGGTGCCCAATGGATGTCGCGTATGCGCTGAGAGAGATTTACTCCGGAATATATTCCTCAGTTCTATGTTTGAGGTCCCTGGAACAGAGACGGTACACGGGTGCTAACATTTCACGCACTCTCCCGAACACCATCTACTTGGTTCACACCCAGGAAGAGAAGGAAATCCTCATTGACCAGGGCTATGGGGAAGGCGCGGGGTCCTGCGCACTGACAATCCACGAGGCTCAAGGACTAACATATGAGTCAGTAGTAGCCATTAAGACCAAGGCTAAGTTTAAGATACATGAAAGTGTTCCGCACGCAGTTGTGGCTTTGTCTCGGCACACTGGGACCTTTGTCTACTACACCGACGACGTCGAGGATGATGCGATTTGTCGTTTTGTGTTGCGAACGTCGACCGCGCCACCTAGTGCCATCAGAGACTATAACTTCCAGATGGCCATTAAAGATCGAAATGCAGCGGTGATGGAGGCTCTGGGTCGGGGTGAAGCTTTAATTGCAAAATATGTTTAAATAGTTTAGGTTATAAATATGTAGATGCATGGTTTTTTTTTTAGAACTCTGATCTAATATTTAAGTCTTCCTGCATTAGACAAAGGAAAATAACCAAAAAATAAAATAATGTATAAAACGTTAATAAAAACCTAGGAGACCGTGGAGGTGAAATTTTTCAAATAAAAAAACATAAAAAAATACCATACATTTGAATAATAATAGCAGCACAAACAGAGATAGCTATGAGTTAAGGTAATGCTCTTTTATCCTGAGCTTGAAGACTTCAAGCGACTGGGCACGTTTTATTTCCATAGGAAGGTCACAGAACTCACAGAGAGTAGAAACTTGTGTTGTGTTGAGGAATGTCCAGTGTGACTCTGTCTGATGCTCTAAAGTTTCTAATAGTGAGGAGAGAATGGCGAAACTGGAACCGTTCTTGAGAACAGAAAGCCAGGAGAAGGAGGATAGAATAGAATATTGTAAAGAAGAGAAATTATGTGAGTATCCCGGCGACGACGAATCGGCAGCCACTTGAGCTTAGTGCGGAATTCGGAAACATGGTCATACTTGCGCAAGCCTATGCAACATGAACCTTATACAAAAAAATTGTAGACGCTCAAGTTTAGTAAGCTGCTCTTCTGTAAGATCAAGGTAGCAGACATCAGCATAACCTAAAATAGGGAATAAGATTGAGTGTACTAGCGCAATTTTAGTGGCAGTAGTGATCCTGCGGCCGTAAAAATTTTACGGCTAGTTTCTGCAAGTTGGGGACCCCGAGACAGATTCTGTTCAAAGGTTACTCCCAGGTTTTTAACTGTGTCACTAAAAGGGATCTTAACTCCATCGAAAATCACAAGTGGAAGCGAACTCCTATCTATTTGGGTAATGGAACGAGACCTGCCTATTATTATGACTTAGGTCTTCGAAAGATTTACCTTTAGACCAAATTAGACGCTCCAATGTAAGATTCGACGCACATCAACATTAACAGCATCAACAGCTTCCATCTGAATCTAAGTACACATAGTTTAGTATATTAGTGATTGTTGTACATAGTTGTTTACAATTGTTTCCATATTTATGCAAAAACCCCGTTATTTTTTAACCCTATATAGCGTGTAAAGATTAAACTAACTAAATTGAATGTAATTGTGCCGGTCCAGGCCCATTAAATTAAGAAGGAAAAGTACTATATAATTTGATATGATAATAAAAGTGGACAATTACGAGTTGCACTCATCCATGAAGGGTTCTATAGCGGTAATGCTAATTACATAAAAATTCTTGTAGTTCGTTGTAACTTTGATCGATGTTTTAATAGTACTCTATTTATTTACAAAAAAACTGCTTACTAGATGGTGTTCTGACCAATTTTTCTTTCTCACCTTTCTCGCAGTATTCCTTTTTTACAGTTAGATGTATCCTTTCTCATGCTCCATACTACCGCTGTATCAAAGTTCATTCAAATCGGTTCAGTAGTTTAGTTGTGAAATCATAACAGACAGAGAAGCAATACTTTAAATGCTAAAGCTTTGATACTTGGATGTTTGTTGCTTATGCTCGGAACATATGTATAATATCGTCTGGAATAGCACACAAACTACTTTTATCTCTGGAAAATAACAGGAACTGCCCGTCACTTCATTCAAGTAAGTGTAAAAAGGAACTTATTCCTCATAGAACCTTAAAGTTTTTTCAAAAACACGATATGATTGCACCCCAAACTTCCCTGGAGCGGAGTCCTCAGAATTCCGGCAATAAGCTTCACTTCGAAATTGGTCCCTAATGTCGCTTCTCACCACAAAAAAGCGAGGAAGACTTTAATAAGCATTTTTCGGTTACTAAAATTATCACCATCATTAATCATTTTAAGATTGTCGTCGGCTGTACAAATACGAATACTGAAGGTCTTTGGGTACATAACCCGAAATGAAGACTCAATGGACTTGTACTACAGGGCAGAATGGAGGGAAAGAGACCCCGTGATCGCTCTCCAACCAGATGGACAGACCTCATCAAATCTCTCACTCTTTCCACCATGACTGACTGTTCCCAAAATGCCTCCAATAGAGCCAAATGGACGTCTCCATAGCAAGAGCCGTCATTCAACACATAACAACGACCACCCTGTCAAGAGTGCTCAACTGAGAAAAAAATATTTCTGCGGGATGATGACCATTGCTAAACGAAGGCCTCTCCCAAAGATCTGCACAAAGACCAGTCCTGTACCACCCACTCCAGTGATAACCAGTAACATTCACCAGATCATCGGTCTGTCTTATCAGAGGCCTGCCAACACTGCGTTTCTGGTACGTGGTCGCCCCTCGAGAACCTTCCGCCCCAACGGCCGTCACTTCTTCAAGCTAAAAGCCCCGCCCACTACCACTTATGTTTGGCAACTCGATGAGCTAGCATGACTCTTTCCATTGCTCTTTGAGTGCCTTTAAGCCTTCTTATAAGGCCCATAGTAAATGAACAAAAATGATACTACGCGGTATTCCAGACGGTAATTAAAATCTACGTTCTGAATTTCAGTCAAATCATTTCCGTTCTTCTAAAGCAACTTACAAACACACATTTATAATACTAGCAGGATATTTCATAATCGGTCTGTATCAGACATAACTTTATCCTTTGGGATTAGCGACCGTTGATATTATTGAAAATAGGACAGCACTAACTAACAGCACTACTTTGCTCCGCTACAAGACAGTCCAAAGAAGGTATTGGAGGCGTTAAGATGTCTGAGTATATTTTCATATTTATAAAATAAATTCCGTAAAACAAAAGAATAAAAACAATCTAAAAACAGAACTTCATTATAAGTTTTATCGAACAAATATTTCGCAAATGAACTTGAAATATTCAACAAGCGATACTAAACTATAACTTGTTACTTGTTCTACAAATTTGGTCATAACCGTGGTAAAAGTTTTGTACACACAAAGTTATATAAAATTTGTGAAAAATTTTATGTTCAAAATTCAAAACTTGTCTAGCAGTGCACGTTTCACATTATATAGCATTATACGACAAGACCAGTAATAGTATTAACTGGCCAAGTTTCCTGTTTCAAGTTTTTCGAAAAGAAAAAAAAACACTGTGGCATCTTTATTACATATCCAGCTATGACCGAAGCAAGAACGCGTTTTAATTGAAGTGATTAGCATCTGTGTGTTTATTTTCCTACTATACGGATTAAAATGGTGAGTATTTTATGTATTATTTTAATATAATATTTGTAATGAACTTGAAATATCTGGCTTAATAATTCTTAAGCGTCTATTGCGATCTATCTTCTTTGTTGTGCCTTTTAAAAATGAATGTTCGTATCATATCTTCGTAGAAATCAAATTGACAACCAAATAAACATTCCCTCTGTATCCCAAAGTTTTAGTTAATTACAATTTTGTATCTCTCATATATTTTAACATATTTATTTTGGTGTGATAAACCTCCACAGTTTATTTGTGTAATTGAAATAACACAAAAATTAATAGTTTTTAGCAGACGACCTTGAGTAAATCGATACCTCCAAAGAATACTACACCAACTCTAAAGACACAGTAAAAGGTCACAATGTATTTAAATAATTTGTGTCGGGAGTATATACTGCCATAGATTTTTTCATAAATGTATGAAGTTAGAGTAATTTTATAGCAACGAGTAACTAACGTTTTTTTTTTTCCTTTTAATGTTTCTCCCATAAACCTATATAGATAAGCAAGGCTTTAGAAAGAAGCCTTTTATGAATTCAAAATTGCCTGTCAAAACTAGTTCTCAACTTTGCTAAAGGTTGCCATTGTTTCATTTTCTTTGAGAAATTTAATTGATATATAAAAATATGTTTCACCCAATTTTACTCATATTTGTTATTCTAAAAATGCCTCATTGGCGTTGTTTTCCTCTGAGGCATCGTAATTTTTAGAAACAGCTATTCTTAATTCTACACGAAAAACAATAGAAAATGACGTTACTGAAATGATAACTTCATGATGCGTTGAGCTCTTTTTGGGTGAAATAAAGTATGAAACTCGTCGTCACAGTCACCATACGCTTCCCACGAGCTATTCATACCGTGATTTTACGTTCTGGATGTGAAAAGTTATAAGTTTTCACTTCTATCGCCAGTCGCTATAACTGCCACTTTTTATTTTATTTGTAATATAATTAATTATAAGTGATTTCAATGAATACTTGATAACGAAGGTAGTGGTTCATTGATACACAAAGTAAAAAACATTTGTTTCGTTGGAGTGTTTGAACGTATTTAGAAATAAAAACTTCTAGCAGTGTTTGGGTGGAAAAAAGAAGTTCTTATGAGTTCACTCACTTCGCCAATATGCGTAATAGTATTATTTCTGCTGTACAGGTTAATTGACAGGTGATTTTGATTAATGGTGGAATTACTAGTTTTCTGGATCATTTATCATTTAATAATTTTTTTATCATTTAAACTCAATTCTAATCCAGAATGATTAATATTCCTAATCGGGACTAGTTTTGATTGAAAACTATATTTATTTCTGAACCAGCAAACGGACTCGGAGTGATACCTTTTTCACATATTTTGTATGGTTGGTGTTTCCAACTGGTTTTTTTTATTATCGGTTATCGTGTAACTTCATACCCGGTTTACATTATTCCAGTCCAGCGATTGAATCCAGCGCTGGATTGCTTACTGGAAAAAAGGAAACCGGCACTGGAAAGCAACAATTCACTGCTATTTAATTAAAAAAAAATAAGTTGTTAGTTTTCACTTCTATCGGTAGTCCCATTGACTACCAATATTTTTTAGACTACCAACCGGATTTGAAAATTTCGCTTTGATTCTGATAGCCCGATCTGCGAGAAAGTTTAAAGGTGTGGTTGTGTGTAACAACCACGTTAATTTTAATACTAAAATTATCAAGGTGACGAGTTTGTTTGTTTGAACGCACTAATCTCCAGAACTACCGGACCGATTTCAAAAATGTTTTCACAGTTGGATATGCACGTCCTCCCTGAGTACTTATCTATTATATGTACCACAGGCAAAGCCGCGGCGGACCGCTAGTTTGGAGATACGTCTTAAGTGAGCTGTATTGGAGTGTGATCTCTCTCGCGACCAACTTTCGAACTTTGAACTTCTAACCAGTTCATTAAGTATGTCTAATTAGATATGTACCAAAGTTTTTTCTACACCTTTAAACTTTCTCGCAGATCGGGCTATCAGAATCAAAGCGAAATTTTCAAATCCGGTTGGTAGTCTAAAAAATATTGGTAGTCAATGGGACTACCGATAGAAGTGAAAACTAACAACTTATTTTTTTTTAATTAAATAGCAGTGAATTGTTGCTTTCCAGTGCCGGTTTCCTTTTTTCCAGTAAGCAATCCAGCGCTGGATTCAATCGCTGGACTGGAATAATGTAAACCGGGTATGAAGTTACACGATAACCGATAATAAAAAAAACCAGTTGGAAACACCAACCATACAAAATATGTGAAAAAGGTATCACTCCGAGTCCGTTTGCTGGTTCAGAAATAAATATAGTTTTCAATCAAAACTAGTCCCGATTAGGAATATTAATCATTCTGGATTAGAATTGAGTTTAAATGATAAAAAAATTATTAAATGATAAATGATCCAGAAAACTAGTAATTCCACCATTAATCAAAATCACCTGTCAATTAACCTGTACAGCAGAAATAATACTATTACGCATATTGGCGAAGTGAGTGAACTCATAAGAACTTCTTTTTTCCACCCAAACACTGCTAGAAGTTTTTATTTCTAAATACGTTCAAACACTCCAACGAAACAAATGTTTTTTACTTTGTGTATCAATGAACCACTACCTTCGTTATCAAGTATTCATTGAAATCACTTATAATTAATTATATTACAAATAAAAGGAAACCGGCACTGGAAAGCAACAATTCACTGCTATTTAATTTAAAAAAAATAAGTTGTTAGTTTTCACTTCTATCGGTAGTCCCATTGACTACCAATATTTTTTAGACTACCAACCGGATTTGAAAATTTCGCTTTGATTCTGATAGCCCGATCTGCGAGAAAGTTTAAAGGTGTAGAAAAAACTTTGGTACATATCTAATTAGACATACTTAATGAACTGGTTAGAAGTTCAAAGTTCGAAAGTTGGTCGCGAGAGAGATCACACTCCAATACAGCTCACTTAAGACGTATCTCCAAACTAGCGGTCCGCCGCGGCTTTGCCTGTGGTACATATAATAGATAAGTACTCAGGGAGGACGTGCATATCCAACTGTGAAAACATTTTTGAAATCGGTCCGGTAGTTCTGGAGATTAGTGCGTTCAAACAAACAAACTCGTCACCTTGATAATTTTAGTATTAAAATTAACGTGGTTGTTACACATATTGATTAGGTAAACGGGTAACTCACGTGTAATGAGGTCGGTCAATCTGACTCGAGTTTCGGCCGCGTCCGGCGGCCTTTTTCAAGGAGAGTGTACGCGCCCGATGGCGTCCCGTTTGGCACTGACAAATGTGCCAAACGGGACGCCATCGGGCGCGTACACTCTCCTTGAAAAAGTCCGCCGGACGCGGCCGAAACTCGAGTCGGATTGACCGACCTCATTACACGTGAGTTACCCGTTTACCTAATCAATATCACCTTGATAATATTGGTATAAATGTTTTACCACATTGATCTATACTATTACGTTTAAGCTGAAGAGTTTGTTTGTTTGAACGCTATAATCCTTTTGAATTATTGGACACATTCCAAAAATAATCATTTTACCGTTGGATATTCACGTGACCCCTGAGTGATATTGGCTAAATATATATGTACCATTTATGTACCCGGTTTCACTCAAAGCTGGGGTGGACCACTATTAACTTTATAAAACCGTCTACGAGTGCTGTGGAACATATAAACAGCTGAACGGACATTTTTCTTTGGTGTGGTCAGCTATGGTTTGTTTTGGTGTAGTCAGCTATATTTTTGATTTGGTGTGGATAAGGATTAAAATCACTTAAAATCGTTTCGTAAATAAGCTTGTTTAATCTAAGCTATGGAATGCAGTGCCTGAGTGGGGTTTACCCGATGGTTACAATCTTGGTGTCACACCGAGAGTTTCTTATAGGTGAACACGCTCCATCGTAGACCGCTTCGTCGTTTAACATCAGGCGAGATGGTGGTCAAGTGTAAACAAATAAAAGATATACATACAAATGCAAAAGATATACATTAATGTTCAAATTGCAGTGTTAGTTCAATTTACATTTATATTTATAAATACTTTATACAAAGGACACATGAACGAAGTGACTTCGCCTTAATAGAAACAATAAGAAAAGTGCTAATGGACACAATCTTATACTTACTTAATATTATTTAGCAAACTAAGAAAATTACTCATTAGCCTAGACTTTCCAAATAAGGCTAAATTGTAATAAATATGTATATTAGTCACCAAGTTGGCTGGTGAATTATTATTAAATAAAATGAAAAAGTGAAGGAAAAAATGGTTATTCCTAAAAGATAAACATATACCATCGAGAATTTTTTAACCGACTTCAAACAAGGATCAGGTTCTTCATTCGGTTGTACCTATGTTTTTTAATATGTATGTTCCACGATATTGCCGCCAATTGTGAATTGAAACTTTGTTTGGTGGATTCCATTTGACACGAACTCATACAATTTTCCCCTAACTAAAAGAGCTCAACGCGTTCACTTCAACTAGATCTAACATCACTATTTTGACGTCACATGGTTTGCCATTTTCAGATGAAATGAAGTATTAGTATACTTAGATATAAAATATTACAATTTCAAGAATGTTTATATAAGTTACAGGATTTGGGACCCCTTTCCGATCCTCACTCAATCAGATTGATCAATCACACACAATTTTAGTAGTGGTAGGACTCTTGGCAGAGTCCGCCTGGGGAAGTACCACACCTTTGCCAGTTATTCTACCGCCAAGCAGTAAGCGTTACTGTGTTCCAGTTTGAAGGGCAATGTTTCCAGGGAAATTACTGGGCTTAGAGATATAATATCTTAGATCTCTGGGTGACGAGCGCAGTGCAGTGCTAGGTCATGATTTGGACTCATCATGTTCCAATAGCTGCGTGTCGCTGTGCTGTTATGTGGTAGGCTTGTTGCTTACCATCAGGCACATGTCCTGCCCGTCTCGTCTTTCTTTAATTTAAAAAAAGCATTAACCGCCCTCCTTCTTAACGTGGTACGTAATTTAAAGATGGCCGCTGGTTATAACCCACTGTTCTTCCAGGTGGTCCTGGTGGGGTTCCTATTGGCGCTAGCCGTCGGTACGCTAGCCCAGTCCCCCTGTCCAGACGTACTGAGATACGAGGAGAGACAGGGAGACAGGTGGTTCGGACGTATCACCTTCCCACCTGGACAGCAGCGATGGCTGTTCATGACCATCGTGCTTGACAAGAAGGCTGATCTACTGGGGGTGAGTTGAATGATGAGTTGTATGAGGAGAATGTCTGCCAACGTATATCAAGTACAAAAATCTTTGTAACTGCTTGCAGGTAAGATAAGATGATACAAAACATTTTAAAAGTTGACCCAAACAAACTAGCCTCTTCATTTTCCTCTTCTTCTGCTAATCCTTGAAATATGTAAAAATTATATAAAATTTGAAATGACAAAAATCACGGACCCCGGAGTCCGTGGAGTGACAAATTTAAATTTAAATAAAAAAAAAAAAAAAAAAAGCTTCTTCTACAAGAGACATGCAATCTGTCTGGCAAAACAATTTGTTTCATTCTTAATTTATGCAAAGAAAATATAATAAGTAAATATAATGATAGTCAGCTGATTAAAGTCTTCGTCTGGCTTTTATTCGGTTGTGTTATTTATGTCATCTGATTCTTAATCTTCTGTTTGATATTGTACTTTAATTTCACGAAGCAACCCGGACTTTATTTGCGGTAACGATGCTCACAATCACGCTGTGGGTGTGTGCGGGACCGCGAACGCTCTCGGTACCAGCTGAGACGCGGGCGAAGGCATTTGTTTTTACGCACACATACTTGCACTTACGGTATTTGTTTTCACGCATACATACTTACCGTGATTTCATATTTGGTCACCACAAGTAAGACTCACTTTGTCAGATAAAACTAGTACGTGAAAACTATGTGCCACAAAAAAATGTGCAGCGATCACGCACATCACTCTCCTAGAAAAAGACCGCTAGACGCGGTTGAAACTTAACTCGGACTGAACTGACAATATTTGTGGTAATTTCGCATTTTTTTAAATTGCATATTTCTACCGGGTCAGTTTATCGTGCTAATGTTATAAATAAAAAGTTTGTAGTTTAAATGTTTGAATTAAACACAATCACGTCTGATACGCCTGAATCGATCGGGTTAAAATTTGGACTACATATAAATTAGGCTGGAATAAAAGATAACTACTTTTCATCGCAAGAAAGTAAAGAGAATGGGTTTTTGCGGCACAAGTAAAACTGCGTATTATCTATTACTGTTAGTTTGACCATAAACTGTTGTACTGTTAGTGTGATGATAAACCAGCATAGACACGACACGTTTGAAATAGTCAGGCGGGATGGCGGTCAAGTGTAAACCTATTATAGTTAAAATAAAGTAGCCAAGTGCGAGTTGGACTCGCCCATGAAGGGTTCCGTTGCAGCAAGTAACATAATATACATAGTACACATAGTTCTTGTAGTTCGTTGTAACTTTGATCGAAGTTTTAATAATAGTGTATTTATGACGTACTAAAAAAAAACTACTCATCAGATCGAGTTCAAACTAATTTTCGTTGGTAGTTTTCATGGTAATGTACATCATATATTTTTTTTAGATTTTTCATTTTCTTACTTTAGAAGTTAGAGGGGGGGGACACAAATTTTACCACTTTGGAAGTGTCTCTCGCGCAAACTATTCAGTGTAGACAAAAACTATATTAAAAACCTCAACATCATTTTTGAAGACCTATCGATAGACGATCGATAGACGATATCGATAGACACGTGTAGGATAGATGAAAAAAAAAAATTTGAGTTTCAGTTCTCAGTATGAGGGGCAACCCTAATTTTTATTTTTTTTAATTTCTTTTGTAAAAATCTTAATGCGGTTCACAGAATACATCTACTCACCAAGTTTCCACACTGTAGTTCTCATAGTTTCGGCAAAAAGTGGCTGTGACATACGGACGGACAGACAGACAGACAGACAGACATGACGAATCTATAAGGGTTCCGTTTTTACGTTTTACGGAACCCTAAAAAGGCTCTATCAAAGTTTCCCCTTCAGCGAGATTGGCTGATAGCTGCTAACACTACGAGTATCATACCTAAAATAAAAGTAAAACAAATATTTTTATCCTCAATAATTATTTATTAGTTTATTTGTCTGTATTTGATGTCGTATCATTAAGTAGGTAGCAAAAAATATGATACATGGTCACTATCTGATAAATGACTTGAGCGAATTTTATCCAAACCTAAGGTTTTTCTTAATGTCAATCGGGTTGATTGGCGAATATATTATTATCCAAAACATTGCCTGTTAAGCGAGTAGGTACCTATACATAGTACATGCTTGAAGCATATACAACATACTTTATTGTGTTCAACATCAATATCAACAACATCAACAGCCCACTAAACGTTCCCACTGCTGGGACTCGGGCCTTCTCTCGCAAGGAGAGAGTTAAGGCCATAATCCACCACGCTGGCCCAGTGCGGGTTGGCGGATGACACATGACTTCGAAAGATTCTAGGTACATGTCGGTTTCCTCACGATGTTTTCCTTATCCGTTTTAAGTTAGCGGCATTACGCACATGACTTCGAAAAGACAGTGGTGCATGTGGGGTTTGAACCCGGGGTCTCCGGATCGGCAGGCGCCGTTCTCCCGACTAGACCAGCCGTAACTTATTGTTTATTGTGTTCATACTGCATTAATTGACTTCTACAATATTGTGTATTTTAAATTCTTTATCGTTACTCTATCTTATTGATGTTTGTGTCTCTTGTTGATGTTTATGTTTTTCCTTGTTTTACAATTAATTGATTTAGATTTGTTATTATCTAACAGCATGACATAACACGTACCTTGTAAATGCGTCATGTCGGAACAACGTAAAACCACAGTATAAAGAAATATCATCAGTAGTTCATGGCCTTTGATCTTGGGAGAAACGCCAATAATGTCTAGACACTGGTAGGGGTGTCGCGATTTTAAAATTGTGGCACCAAAATAAAATTAAAACATACGGACGACGTCAGCCCTACGCCGCGCTCCTGCAATACTAACATTGTTATGTAGGCAACGCAGGAGCGCGCTTCCTGCTTCTCACCCCGCACGCCCCGCACTATTGCCCCGTCTAGACGGCTTCGTCGAACGACTGTATAATTTAATAGACTGTGGTAAAACTATGTATTTTTCTTCCAGAACTGGTTAGGCGAGGTGACGACGCGAGACAACCTGAAGTACCGGATCATGAACCCTTTGCCTAACATCAGTGTCCAGCGCGATCCTATCAAATTCTTCGTGAAATTCAATGCTAATGGAGGGAGCCCCATAGTGCTCAAGATAAGGCTCGACGAACGGGAGATATGCAGTTACACCAAACCTGTTACGTAAGTTCAATTTTTTTTAATAGTATTGAATGATGGGACAAGCAGGACATGCCTGATGGTAAACAACATGTAACACCACAGTGTGACGCCGCTTTTGGAACATGATGAGTTAAGATCTTACCTAGCTCTGCGCTGCGCTCATCACGCAGAGATATTGATGATTTATCTCCACGTCTTCCTGTATTTTATCTAGAAACATTGCCCTTTAAACTGGAAAACAGTTTGACGGTGGAACTACAAAATAAAAATGTGCCGGAAAGAGTCCTACCACTACAAAAACCAACCATTTTTAATGAGAGCACAGTTTCAGTACTCGAAATGAAAACTGAAAAAACCTTAATTTAGACAAATATAGAATTTATAGTGTGTTTATTTCGAAACTCCTGTACCAAACCGAAGTCATGTTTTACCTATCAATCTAAACACGTTTGATTAAGGAAGTTTTTGCTATCATACGCTCAGGTAGATTAGACTTAATCATCACCGGACTATTGTAGATATTCTAATGATTCGTATCAAATCTACGTTTATAATACGCACTGCAAAACTGGAATACTCTGCCCCATTCTGTGTATCGATAGGTATAACTTGGGTATCTTGAAATTTATAGTAAACGTGTTATTTTTTAGGTACACGTAAACATCCTAAGCTTGATCCAACGTGCTATTAGCAAATCGTGGTTTAAAGTAGATGTTTTTGTACAAAAAAATGAAGCTGATCCATAATAAGCGGACAAGAACTTTATCATGGAGTAGTATGGATATCATTCTCCTCAGAGAAAACTCTAGACAACTTATTCCAAAAATTCTCTAGAAGTCAATCTGTCTCGAAGTGAAAACTTTTTTTGGCACAAACAGATTTTCCGTGGGCTGTGAATTGACCTCAAACGTCACGTTCGTAAATGAAAGAAATCTTCGGGTAAAGTCGGATGCTGGTCTAGATGGCCATGGAAATGGCCACGCGCAGTTCCCCCGCGTAGTGTCCAAAGTGTTCAAGACTGCAAAGTCTTGAACATCGCCGCAAAATTGCTAGCTTATCGGTTTTTTATCGGATACACTTCGGACAGTGTGCGACTGATTTGCACGATCTGATACCACCTTGCCCTTTTTTCTTACGGAATGATCGCAGCTCGAAAAAGCGACATCGTTTCATGGTTGATGTTCCAAAAACAAGAACGAAGAGATTTGACACTGCTTTTGTGATAAGAACGTCAAGACTGTGGAATACGTTGCCTGAGTGGGTTTTTTTATTTTTTTTTTATTTTTTTTATTTAAATTTTACAGCTCCACAGACTCCGGGGTCCGTGACCTTTGTCAATCGTTTTCTTTTTTTGTTACATGAATCTTGGATTGGAGAAGAAAAGGAAATAGGGGAGAGTAGGGAACATTTTCTTGCTAATTCTAGGACTATTTTATTTTCTAAGTCGCCTCCTCCCGGCTCAGCGCTTCCACCACGACTGCATTTCTATCCTTGATGGCCATCTGCAAATTGAACTCTCGGATGGTCTTCGGTGTTGCAGACAACGCTCGCCGAACGAACCGACCGATGGCGTCGTCGGTGTCGTCAGCGTAATATGTGAAGGTCCCCGTGTGCCGTGAGATTGCGACGACCGCATGAGGCACGCTCTCGTGCAGCTTCGTGTTTGCCTTAGTTTTTATTGCGATTACCGACTCGTATGTTAGTCCCTGAGCTTCATGGATGGTAAGGATGCGTGACCCGGTGCCTGAACCATAACCCTGGTTTGTCAGGGTCTCCTTCTCCTCTTGAGTGTGAACTAAAAAGAGGGTGTTTGGTTGGGTGTTGGGTATTTGCGCTCCCTTATACCTTCTCTGCTCTAGGGACTTTATGCGAGGCGCCGAGGAATACATACCCGAGTATATTTCCCTCAGCGCATATGCGACGTCCATTGGGTTTCGATGTGTGCAGAGCAACTCCTGGCTGATCTTTGTTACCAGGTTCGGGCGGTGATACCTCATTTCGAAGAGATTTTCCCTATCGATATAAGGCAGTTGATTGACATCTCCGATGAGGACAATTTCGCCAGCACCAGACAGGCGTGAGACCATTACAATGGCTCCGAAATGGTTCATGAGGGCTTCATCCACCATGAGGCGACTGAAACTCTCTTTTCCGAATCCATTTACGAGAGTAGAAGCCATAGTTCGCACCCTGGTTTTGACCAGGTTTCCAATGCGGTGCGATAGCTTTTCTCTTAGATCTTTTGCTGCCTCAGTTGTTGTGGTGATGATAGCGTCCTTGTCCACGTCGAAGTGTCTAATAACCCATGTTGTCTTTCCACATCCCGGAACACCATTGACCCATTGTATTCTTGGTACCTCCCAATTTGCCCAAGCCGCTGTGACACTTGAGTTCCCTTCGATAATTTTGGCCATCTCTAGGATCTTGTCGTCCAACATAATTTTGGTGCATCGGGCGGTAACTACAATAGGGTCGTTTGGTGGTGTCGCATATACAGGCATTCCCGCGCGCTCTGTCTCTTTCTCGTTCAGTGTCACGAAGCCATTTTCTGCACTGTAGGCTGCCATATACTGTCCTGTCATGGTTCCCTTGATGACCCGGGAAGTAACATTGTTGTAAATGGCTGCTTCGGCCTCCTCGAGTTTCGCCTTTAATAGGCTTTCACTTCCCAGCCTATAGAACTGCATGATGTTTTCGCAGGTCTTGAGGTTGACTTGTCTTGTCGCTCTTAGTGTGGCTGTGAATTCGATAAAGGCGTTACGTGCATGACTCCGCGGCTCCGAGGCCGTGACATAACGGGGCGGTTCCACCAGTCCCATGTCGGCTCTGGTTCGGCTAATTAGTTGCTGTGAAGCTGCTTTGAGGGTCTTTGACGTCAAGGGGTTTGATGATGATGAAGGGGATAAGATTCGGAGTACGCTCCTTGCTGCTGCGTTAAAGGCCGCCACGAAAGTCGTGTTGGTTCCTCGGCTGCTGCTTTGATTGGCTGCGGCTTTTTCCGCCGCCGCCCTCTGCTGTGCTCTTTCGGAGCCGGTTTGGGCGGTCGAACTTGGAACAGGATGTCCCCAGCTGTCAGTTGCATTAGTTAGGTCGTGCGAAGGGACTCTGAGGAAGCTCAGATTTTCTCCTCTATCTTCGTATACGACAACCTCGTGATGTTTAGAGGCCTCAATGCAACCCAGCCGGTCTGCGACCCTCGCTCTTGAGTATTCAATCGCCATCGCATCCACGCTTATCACCCGGGGTGTGTCACCCGCATTTCTGCTCAGATGTGCGAGCAGCGCACTTGCCTGTGTGAAAGGCGTCCGACCTTCCGAGTACTCTATTAGTGCAATCGTTTTGTTTTTCGATCGCACCAACCGAAATCGGTGGCCGTCTACCTCGCACACTGGCATAGCATCGTAGGTTTTCCGCTTCATTGTGACTTTAGCGGTACTCCCATTGAGCAGGCACGACAATCCAGGTGACAAACGGGCGCGTTTCCGTTCCCAGGCGAAGCAAAAGCTTACTCCGAATCTTTCTTTGTTGCTGTCCATGAAGAGAGCCACTCCGCGGATACGAATCCCTGCCTCTCCTCGGTCTGCATTCTCCAGTAGCTGTTGGACGGAGATGCTTTTTGAGGGGTTATCTTGGGCGGGGACTGCATTCCGCGCGGCTTCCACGGACAGCGCGGTAGAATGTGGTGGCGAAGGGGGGCGTGTAGAATGTGGTGGCGAAGGGGGGCGTGAGTGGGTATTTATAGTTAGTTTCAATCTTTGTGTCTTCAAATCGAGAGTGAATCGGTTTTTTTCTAGGTAAACACGCTCCATCGTAGACCGCATCGTCGCTTAACATCAGGCGAGATGGCGGTCAAGTGTAAACCTAGAGTTATCAAATTCTGAGTTATTCGTTTTCACTTCTATCGACAGTCCCTATGACTGCCAACTTTTTTGGGTTCCGTACTCAAAGGGTAAAAACGGAATCCTATTACTGCGACTTAGTTGTCCGTCCGTCCGTCTGTCACCAGGCTGTATGTATCTCAAGAACGGTGATAGCTAGACAGTTGAAATTTAACCATACAACCCATACAACAAACTTGATTTTTTACCGTTTCTTGCTCGGTTAGTCCGTTCTAAGCGAACTAGATGGCGCCACTAGTAAAATAAAACGCGCTATCGATGTCGTCGTTAGAATCATAAGGTAAAATCAAAATTTCAGTGAAGCTTTCTGGACGAAAGCCTGTCGGTGGAAACCGCACTAGTCTATGTATACGGAATTTGGAATAAACCCAAAGAGGCTTTCGCCGTTTATTTGCTTATGGTACGGAACCCTTCGTGCGGGAGCCCCACTCGCATTTGGCCGATTTTATTGAAGTGAAAACTTCTTTAGGCGCGCCTAGACAGATATTTCGTGGGCTGTGAATTGGATTCTAGCGTCACGCTCGGGTATGATAAGAAATCTTCGGGTAAACTCGGGGCCATTTAGAAATGCGTCAGCCAATGGAAATGGTGAAAGGGCGTGGCCTCGGCATCATGCCATGGTCATCTAGAAATGCATCAGCCAATAGGAAATGCTGACGCATTTCTAGATGGCCATGCCATGATGCCCAGGCCACGCCGTCTGGTTACACACGTGTAGTTTGCAAAGTGAGCTATGAAATTCTGAGTTTTAAGTTTTCACTTCTATCGGCAGTTCCTATGACTGCCAATTTTTTTTTTATAATAAGCTGACTGCCCGTCCGCCTGTCTCGCCCAATTTTAAGCAATCGGTGAGCGTCAGGACCTCTGGAACGTGCTTCCCTAGAAAACACCGATTCACTCTCGACTTGAAGACACCAAGATTGTATCCTTTGGAAAAATACATGAATTCCACGGCTCAAATGTTTTTATCACAGAAGTAAAGTCAAGTGTGCGATGACGGTGTGAATGTAGACAATAAAAGAGCAAAGAGTCCTTTACCACTACAAAATATTGACTAGAATATGATAATAAACTTGGAATTGAAATTCATCATTAATGAGTCATTTCATTCGAAGATATATTAACAGACTATTTTCCTCTGAGAAACCAGACCGTCGACTTTAATTTATGAAATAACACTCGCACGCTCAACTAATTTTGTAAAAATTTGAGATCACTACACAGTTTAAAACAAAGTCGCTTTCCGCTGTCTGTCTGTCTCAATGTATGATTAAGTTTTTAGAACTACGCAACGTATTTTCATGCCGTTTTTTATTAGATAGAGTGATTCAAGACGAAGGTTTATGCCAACGCTGGTTAAATCCTACGAGATAGATCAAAATATATCAAAATAAAGTACTACAGTACCGTACACCTTAAAAAATCCGCAAAAAAGCTCACGATAGTATATGTCTATCTCTTATGTCCGCCATACACGCTACGGTCTGCCGAAGAGGTCTACCTGTGTTGCGACCGGAGCAAGATCGAAAATCAATTCTCTTCAGTTGGCCTGCGCAGGCTTCCCACACACATGCGCAGGCATGCCTGCACAGGTAGACCGGAGCACCAGACAGATCGTAGCGTGTATGGCGGGCGTTAGGGATAAGGTGCAATAACTATTGTTTTTAGAAACTTCACTTTTTACAAAAAAAAAAAGTATTTTTTAGTGTTTTTCTTAAATTAATTTAGCAACTCCATTGACTCCGGGGTTCGTGACATTTGTCATTACAGTTATCTTCTTTTTTTCTTCTCTGCACCTCACATAAGCATGAGTTGACGCTTTTTTAATCTTTATACGTTTACACTTAACCGCCATCCCATCTAATGTTAAGTGACGATGCGGTCTACGATCTAAAAGAAACTGATTCACTCTAGATTCGAAGAGACCAACATTGCATATATTAAATGACGCGTCATGTTATTTGTTCTCGTTGGACTGGTAAACTGCTTCACCGATTTTTATCAAATTTGCACACCGTGTATAGTTGTTTGATCCAACTTGAAAAACATGATAGCTTTTATTTCCATTAACAGTATTATCCGAGCGAAGCCGGAATGGGCCACTAGCTAATTATAGGTCCTGATTCAAAGGGTAAAAGGGTTATTGAAACAAAAAAAAAAGTAAATGCGAATCGATTCATGCGTGTTCTTGTAATCGATTAACATCCATAAAAAAAGGATTACAAACCTCTTTCTTGAAGTCGATTGAAAAAAGACAGCGAAATTATTTAGTTTGATTATAAGTTGACTCCAGAATTACCTGCATTATTACATTGCGGGACATACACCTGCATTGCGGCTTATATTATTCCAGTCAAGTGATGCAGCGAGAATCCCGTCCAGTGCCATTAACGTATACACATAGCTGGTAATCAAATAGTTAACTTCGTTAACCGTTAATCCGCTACAAAAAAAGGGTATGGTCCCATCTGGCCCAGTGTCTTGGCCCGGTACCGGGCCAGATAGGAAAAAAAGTTTTAACTGGCCCGGTGAAATATTTACCGGGCCAGATGACACAAATCAAGTAAGTGCCATCGTCCCCGGTAACGGGAGAAAAGAGGATGTGAAATACTAACTACACAATAATTGTATTGTAAATGTGAACTAACTATTCTGAATAGGTTCCGTCACTGAGTTTTGACAACTGGTCCGATTTGGGTCTTTCACTGAGTAGAGATTCCGGGTGGGCTCCCGCCAGAAGCTCTGCGGTCTGTCCTGAGTTTCAGCACCTCCCTTAAGCTTCTGGCATTTTTTATATACACTCTAGGGGTAGTAGCGACAAGATTTGCCATGGAGTCGGGTTACTTCGAGTCGGATCTGGGTCCCAAGTAACCTAATCGGTCCGATTTGGTTACTTAGAAATTTCCCAAATTACGAGGCGTATCCTCTTTTTTCCCGTTACGGGGGACGATGGCACTTGATTTATGTCAACTGCCCGGTGAAATATTTACCGGGCCAGTTAAAACTTTTTTCCCATCTGGCCCGGTACCGGGCCAAGACACCGGGCCAGATGGGACCATACCAAAAAAAGTTACTTTCGTTAAACGTTAAAGCGTTACTTTTCGTAAGAATTAACGCAAGTTAACGTTAATCGTTAATCCGTTAATATCCGTATTGCATTTTTATATCGTTGCGTTAGTGAACTTATAAAACCTGTTGGTTTAGGTTCTGGAACAGGTTAGGAAAAAACCAAATACTTGTATAATTCAAATGTGTAATTTAATCGTCGGGCATAATGTGCATAGGTACCTATTTACCTTCGTGAACACATTAACATGTTGAAGTTTTCGTCTGAAAGCGAGGCTCGTTTTGGTGTTAAAATGTATTTACCCGTAGATACGACCGACCCGAAACCGAACCCGAACTGCAGCGCTTGAAGGCTGTTTTCCAAATTGCATGCCAATCCGTTCAGACGTTCTGCCGTGATGAAACAACAAACATTACAACATCCAAACATTGACATTTCTAATATTAGTAAGATGTTAAACATAGGAATTCTCATTGTATGAAGAAATGTAGTACCATTTCTTCGTCTTTATACAGTGATTTGTTAATTTTATTTAACTTTTCTTTGGTTAGTTGAAGTGAACTACTACCGATTTTATTTATAGAAAGTTACAATGCAGAAAAACGAAATAAATGATCGAAAAAGTATGATTGAATTCATCGGGGATTTCCCCACTAGCTATAGATTACTATAATCTACTGGGTTTACTAGGCATGTGTGAAAAATATTCGACTAAATTGAAAACGTGAGTCAATTTTGACTATGTCTATCCTCAAATTTCCAGCCAAAAAGAACCCGAGGTGGCTATTATCGGAAATATGAGTTACGATAGCAAAATTATTTTCGATGCGCCAATACTCCCAAAAACTGTCAGTTTTCGTATAACGTCAACCAATAATGTCACAGACTAAAATGACGCCTCAATCCTGCCAAAATTGCAGGGACCTACCACTTATAATAAAGTCACACTGCGCTCAGCACTTTTTTAACCGACTTTAAAAAAAAAGTAGGCACCGGCACCGACTTCAGAATTGTTAAATACTTATTTAATCATGTCTGTTCAAATTAATCAAAGTACGCTCTACTTTGTGGTAAAGAGACTTATTTTTTACTTTTTAGTTTACTGTTTGAAGTCGGTTCATTTTTTTGTTAAAATTATTTTATGTCTCATACATGTCCTGAACCTGTTTTTCACGCCGCGCCGCGTTGCCGTGCGGTAAATAGTAAGCATTGGATTAACGATTAACGGACTTCTCCAAAATTAACGAAAGTTAACGTGTCCGTTAACATTTTTTAAAGTTAACTTAAAAGTTAATCCGTTTATCAGAATGTTCACTTCGTTAATTAACGATTAACGGATTTACGAGTTAATGCCCAGCTATGCGTATACTTTATTCCAATTATTTACAAGCGGTTGAAGTGTGAACACTACAGTGACGATGATTTCAAGAAGACATCAGTTTCGTAAATGTATTGGCTCATTCCATGACAAACGCTACTGAAGGTGAAAAAATAAATATCTTCTTTTGGCATTAAATTTTATGAAATTTGACAGAAAACACTCCAAATTATAACGTGCTGTAAAAAAATCTAGAAGAAACGCGTAATTTTTTAATTAATTGGATTTTAAAGTATGTACTCAAGCGAACTGGCTGAGTGACCATAGTGCCTCTAACTTTTGGGAATACGAAATAAAATATAACTGTCGATCTATCAGTGATTTTGCCACGTTGCGATTTCAGGTAATTTATCGTAGTGTTGGAGGACTGCGTAATAGTCCTGAAAAAATATATAGTTATCAGGATATAAGTATGTTTTCTTATTACTTGGGCAATGTAACACCCGAAACGAAAAATCAGGTAATCGTTTTATTTTTATATCTTGCAGATTGATTAGGATAGTGATATTTAGTAAAAGTAAGGGCGTGACTGTAATAATTCAAAATACTAACTAATATCTGAACATGCAATTAACTTGATATATTTTTTTCTTGATTGAAAACTTTTTTTATAAGGCAATATAACTAAGTTTATTGATTGAAGAATACAATTATTATTATTTTCTAAGGGTTTTCAACAGCCCTCTAACGCCACTATCGAAAAAGCAGTCATATTATTTTATTTAAGAAATTTATTGAAATGTCAAACAAAATTGGTAAATGTGAAAAATGAGTTAAACATTTTTTTTTTAACTAAACAGACTATGTTAAATGTATTGTTTAATATGTTTAAAAATGTTTTGTTTATTTTTTTTTTGATTATTACTACAATTTTTAACGAAGTTTGTGATTTAGCACTAACTTTACAGAAGAGTTTTTGTAGTTATTTTATTTGACCCCTCGTTTTTTTTTAAATAAACCTTATGAGTTATTACCACAGAGAATTCGTTGTAATTATCTCTATTTGTCATATTTTTGTTTTGTAGTACCTAGAGACCAATAAAACACCATAAACAATATTAATTTTCGTACTCGTAACACCCGAAACGAAACTGCGGTAACACCCGAAACAAAGTAAAATCGAAAAAAATATTAGGAAAATGTTGTGTGTGAAAACGAATGTGTGATATATCGTTAGAAAATATTATACTTTTGCAGGCCTGAAAGTTTTAGGAATGGTTCCCTAAGAAAATTCGCAGATTTTTCAACAAATGTAAAAATACTCAGAACATGAGGCAAAATCGTGTAACACCCGAACGCCCACTTTTCGACTTATAACGTCGTGTTTAGATATACTATACTAAAACCATTTTATAATTTAGATAAAACAACTAAAAACGTAGAGAATATAACACTTTCATTATTTAAATGTTATTGCGAAATACAAAAAAAAATGACTTTAGTCGTACGAATGTAACACCCGAAACAATGGAATGACCCTATTGTAAATTCGTAATGTAGCACTGGAATAGCACTGGATTGGCCGTCTACATTATTCCAGTTGCACTGGATTAGGATTGGTATTGGTCACACTGAATTCAAAAGTAGACTGCCAATCCAGTTACTGTACCAGAATGCTAAATGGATCCATTGCTTTCCAGTGCCGATTTACATTTTTACAGTAAGCAATCCAGCGCTGGATTCGACCGCTGGACTGGAATATTGTAAGCCGGGCATTAGCCTCCGTAATAAATCGTAATGCAAGCCTAAACAGGACGCTTATACAATACCAAAAATTGATATACTTATAAAAAACTTCGTTCCAACAAAAACCGACTTCAATTTAATAATATGTGGCATTATTTGGCAAAGCTTTTGCATTTGCAATGGCTGCTGCATGGTTAGTGACTGCCGAGACATTTGGTTTCTTGGAAAAGCGTATCCCTAGATAGGATGCCGGATGGCTCAAAACGTCCGATACTTCAGGGCCTCCAAGTAGAGATGGGGTGCGAGCCAGATCGTTGGGCCCGTTCCCAAACTCTGCTTCCTTGCCTTATCCGCTTCAAAACGGTTCCGCCTCGGCTGCCGCGATGTCCACAGTTTTCACCCCGGCCCCTATCCAGTCGCTATGGCGTGTACAGCCCTCTGCTGGCCTTGCCGTCAACTTGAAGCCCTAGCAAGTGGCCCAACCTGAGGGCCACAATCAACGAGGTCTCTTTTGCTATTATGGCTTTGAACTGAGACTCGGCGAGATATATAACTACCAATCGAGTAACGTTCTAAGTCATTCCAGTTCGTTAAATTCCTCCAACGACCCTTGAGGGGGCGAGGTTCGCGCAAAGAAATTTGTTGTATCCCGACCATCAAGTCTACCGCCTATAATAACACTCCTGCTGTCTGCTATGCTTTCATTTGTAACGTCATCTGCCAACTTAGTGACGCCGATGAAATCAGATGCGACGTTTGCAGCGGAATTTAAAGCAGATGTAGTTTTCTGCTTTCATCGGCGTTATCAAATTGACCAATGACATCACATATCAAAGCATAGCAGAAAGCAGGTAGTCCATTGAAAAGTTACATGTGGGGTTGCGTTTTTTAGAGGACGCAAGGTAAGGCCTAAAAAATGTAACATTTCAATGGACTAAGGAGACTTAAGCGGTAGACCTACGAGATTAGCCATCAGATGACAAGATAACACCGAGGTAAGTTGTTTCCTGATGCGCAGGGTGCCCCACGTGAAGCTTCCCGAGCGTTGCACCCCATCCTTTCGGGATATTACACTGGTTTTGCATAACCCTTGTTAGAGGTAGAATGATGTCACTTATATCCTAAGTTAAGTAAGGTTACACAGTTTATTTTATTTGTTTTTTCTTATAGCGTTTATTTACAAGTTCAGGCGAATCAAGAATAACATTTAGAATTTTTTTTGTGAAATCATAGGTCATGCCGTTCGTCTCGTCTCTATTTTAATAACTTGTTTTCATTTTTCCTTATCATACTTGAACATTCTTGGTATCGTTAGATTAAATTTTGTTGCTTCAATATTAAGCTAGTTGATAATCTTTTCAGTTGCATAAATACATATATCGTTCTTAGGAATTGGATTCACTAGATCTATGAATGTGTATTTTTGATTATTTATATTTGTGTTGTTGTATGAAAAGCTCATCTGCATACAATTGTTTTGTTTATTTGGCATGTTTTCGTCTAGTAGTAAATTACAATCTTCATCAAGAATTCAAAATCTACGACATATTACATTAAAATAAACAATTATGCTAAGTATACATGTCCAGCAGTGGACGAACACAGGCTGATGATAATGAATAAACATTGTTCACGTTTGGAGATAAAAAATTCAAATAAATCACAAAACAAAGAGATAATTAGTACATAATGATATAAGTTCACTTATATAGGTAAGTTGATAATTACAGCTGAGGCGATATTGCTAGCTCAATCCGAAGGCGAGAGCTATAATTAGCAGAGGCTGTAATTATCAAAGCGCACGTATGTCATACGACGTTTTATAACATAATTGCGAGGAAATAAATAAAACTCTGAAGACATTTTCAAATAAAAACAATACAGCGAAAAAAAATCATGCGGAATTATTTTTACTTGTTTGCAGATTAGCGATGCGCGCGCATCATTGCTTTTTTTTAAAGCAAAGGCACAGAACCAGCCAGTTTTCCATTAGTAATGAAGTAAATTAATATTTTTGGGTTTTGGTACATACCTATTTTAATTTATGTTAATTGTTTTAATTTATGGTTAAAATTAATTAAATTAACGTATTCAATAATTCTTTAATATATTATTTTACCTCTCAAAGTTAATTTTATTCATAATATATTGACCACTTTTCTGACATAAAAACTCTTTACTAAGATTTAAAAATGTACCGTGCTTTTTTTTTTAAACCGAGCATTGTGAGCTTTTCGAAACCATACGTTTTACATTACGTTACCGCACAAGTACGTAATGAGATACATTACGATACAGAAATTGGAGGAATAGGAGAGCCTTTACGAGCAAATATGTTATAAATTAATTTTATATCACTAGTAGCGCCCCGCGGTTTTACCCACGCAGTTCCAGTTTCCATTACTGTCCGGAAAAATAGCCCAAGATGTGCTATCCCTATCCTATATCTTACTGTGTTCCAAATTTCTGATCCCTTCCGAAGTTCTAACGCGTTTGAGCAACAAACATCACATCATCAACAAATATAATATTTTGATGATGTCTCAAGCGCTGGGCGATATTTGAGCTTCTTCATTTTCAAATTGATATGCTCTTAATGGCCGACGCATTGCTTAAAATTAAACGAAAAAACTTATTCGTCGATTATTATACTTTACTAAAAAAATCTAAGTAGTTTTTGGATCGCTGAAGCATTGAGTAAATTGTAAAAAATATTTAGGTACAATTTCGGACTTAAACGGCGGTCTTAGTTAATTTCCACATTTGTTTTAAATGTAGTGGTAGGACTCTTTGTAGTGTCCGCCTGGGGAAGTACTACCTTTACCAGTTATTCTACCGCCAAGCAGTAATGTGCAAACATTTTTAATGAAACTGTCAAGGCTCTCCTATTCATGAAGAATTAACGATTCACTAAAGCTAAACGAGCGGTTCGCAAATGGCTTAACTCAATGTCGTTAGTTAGTTAGAAGGGGCCTTTTCCGCACTTAGCCTCTCAAAATAGGCCATTGTGCGTGGCTCATATTACCCTTCTAATCCAACCATCCCAGGCTATCCCAGAAGGCAAGCAACCTATTCAGGTTGTTGAAGGCCTCCGGGACTGCTACTGGGGAGTGGACGAATTCTGCCCGTTGATCCGCCACGCTCCTGCATTCCACAATCACATGCTGTGGCGTTTCCTCCTCCTCCAGGCATCCCCTGCATAGAAGGCTATCTGTCACACCTAAATTGAATAGGTGTTTGTTTAGGGGACAGTGGCCAGTCATAGTAGCTATGACTTTACGGATTTTGTCCCTGCTTAATCTGATAAGGTTGCGGGCAAGTTTTTTTGTTGCTACCGGAACAGCATTTTTGGTTTTCCTGCAATCTTCCATGTTTCTCCATTCAATTGAATGTGCTTTTCCAGTATTTTCCTGCAGCCATGTTTTTATTTGGGCCTGAGGTATAGGCATTAAAGGTTCCGGTCGATATATTACTGCCTTCGCTCCTCTTTTGGCCAGTTTGTCTGCTGCGTCATTACCTAGTGAGTCGCTGTGTCTTTTAATCCATTGCAGGGTTACTACAGGGTTACTATTCGTCCCTGCTATGGATTGGAGTGCATCGTGGCATGCCAGTATAAGGACAGCGGTTATAGTGTTGTTTTTTAGGGCTTGAAGTACTGACGCGCTGTCGGAGACAATTTTGATATTCAGGTCCCCAACATCTCTGGCTGCGACCGCCTGTGCCACCCTGGTGATACCGATACATTCGGCTTGCAAGATTGTGTTTAACTTACTTAGTGATGTTGATATTTTTATGTTTAAGTCATTTGAGAAGACACCGGCACCTGTACCTTGTGAGGTTTTGGAGCCGTCAGTGTATATCTTTACTTCTTTGCTACCAGAGCTATCTTTTAATTCTGCATTCAATCTTCTTCTGCAACTAAATGTCGTATGAGGATACTGAACATTTTATCACTCGGATACGTTTAGTATTGTAATTGGTCACCATAATGACCTGGCACAATTTGAGGGCTTCAATCTGTGATTGAAAGTGAACGGACATCCGTTTGCTTATTTCTTCATCGTCTATCTCTCTGTCACTCAGTTACTACGAACTCACACACCACACACACACACCTTCACACACAAACACATCACTGAATCTAGCTCTAGCTGGGATTAGGCCAACAACATTTTTATTAACTTCTACTCTGTTTTTACTTTCGTCCTCTGGCTTCCACAGCACGGGCCATTGAGCCTAGTGTAGGGTCAAATGCCAATTCTGGGAACTTATGTATTTTCTTTTGTAATTATTAAAGTTAAGCTTATTTTTGTAATCTGGTTCAATCCGATCCGAATAATCTTTCCTGATAATAAAGATTTGTATTTGTATTAGCTGTGTTCCGGTTTGAAGGGCAATGGGCATGGCAATTACAGGGCATAAAGATAAAACAAACTATATCTCTGGGTGAGGAGCGCTGTTCAGTGTTGCAGAAAACAATTTGAACTCTTCATGTTCAAACAGCTGCCTGTCACTATGCTGCTGTTATGTGGCAGGCATGTTGCTTACCATCAGGCACATGTCCTGCTCGTCTCGTCACTCTATACCATAAAAAAGAAGGCAGTTTATTTAATTCCTTGTTTTTTTTACAGAGAAGGACCCAATTCTGATCAAACTGCTGGAACCAGGTAAGACATCTAAGTTTTAGAATCGTATTACGGACCAAGTTTTAGAAGTTCTCATTATACTATGTATAGCTGCGCGCGTTGCTACGCCACCTATCGAAAATTGTTCATACCAACTCAGATTTAGAACACATTTGGTTAGCTTAAGTCATAATGACGCAATCTTAAAAGATAGACACATGCTGTCACCGACTTCGTCGCTCGTCAGCCCGCGCAACGAAACTCTCAAAAAGGAATAATTTTCCCGTTTTTGTTTCATTCTTCATTCATGCTCCGCTCCTATTAATAGTAGCGTAATGTTATATAGCCTATAATATAGCCTTTCTTGATAAACAGACTATCCAACAGAGAAATAATCTTTGAATTCGGATTAGTTGTCCCGAGATCCTTTTTGGATGGATGAAATCTTGCGAGGTTATGTCACCGACATAAATAACAGCACTGAACGTTTTGTTTCAGTAATGTGTGCGTAATAGTAGTACATCTGTACCTAAACAGGCGTATTGTAGTGCTTATTAATACTACGTTAAAAGTTTTCACTTCTATTGGTAGTCCCTATGACTGTCAATTTTTATGAGCTTGTTCGACCATATCAATTAGAGGAATATGTTATTTTTTTGTATTTATTTCTATTGCCGTGGAGACCTTGGGTTGTTGGGGGGCAGAGGCTAAAGGGTTCCCCTCAGAACTAGGGTGCAGGCTCAGGGAGAATACGGGTGACTCCCGCTCCGGCGCGTTTCTGGAGCAATGGTTGGACATTGCCATTCAACGTGGGGACGCGGCGAGCGTCATGGGCACTTTTGCGCCTGGGGCAGTTAGGGGTGGGTTATGCGGAGATTAGTTTAATATTATTAAGTATTAGTTTCTGATATTAGAAATCATTATCCTTAAAATTTAATTTGAAATCTACTTTGTATTTATTTATTGCGGTAAAATTTATTTGTCTGTTCATATTTTTCAGAGAAACTAATAACGAGGTATCTGCCACCGAACCAGAAGCGCCAGCTCCAGAGCAACTCGAGGATGTAAGAAGTTTATCCTACTTACTACTAATGTTATACGTGTCTATTGTTTGGATGTTTGTTGCTCGATCACGTCGTAACGTAAAAGCTTTAAAATAGTTGTCTGACGAACATATTTATAAATGGAGTATGAGAATTTAGGTGAAGTTAAGTTGTTATTTTGGAGTCGTTAAGCAAAACGGCGGACGAAAAGTGCCTGGGAGTATTGGGGCCTTGTTTTTCAGGATATTGCCTACAACATACGTGAAAATCGCTGATTAGAAAATACGTGAAGTAATTAATGTTTGTATGTACCGTCATTACCCCATATCTCAAAATTGGCCGTCTAAGCAAGTTAGCGAGTAAGCATGTGCTCTTAGTACGTACTAACTCTACTCAATCGTCCACATTTCATTCATGAGAAAATACGTGACGTCTGGCGGCCCTGGGATCTTACTCTATAAATACTACATAGTATCCACTTATGTTTTTAAAATTATGTAAGTACTGACGGCCAGTTCCGGCGTTGCTTGGATATTGTCATACTAATATTATTGGTCGAAATAAAAACTACCTATCGTCAAATTGGCTCAAGTTGCACACGGTGTTAAAATTTTATTAAAATCGCTGAATCAGTTTAGGAGTCCATCCCAGACTACATTGTTACATTAAATATTTTTAAAGGAAATTTGGAAGGAATTGAGTATAGTCAAAATTAGTTAAAAAAAGTTAGCAAAATAGCGTTCTCCAAAATACGACGCCATAAGGGTGGAAATAGAGCCTTAAATTTTGTATGAAACTTTTAATGTCTTTGGGCATTTCTTCTGAATCTGATTTCGTACGAATTGAGTACGAACAAAATAATAAGTAACATATTTTGAACGTAGTTCGTAGCGTTTTCTAATATTCAACCCCTAAATGGGTAATACGAGTATAAAGGATGGAAGTTTTACGAGTATATAAATGCATTTTTATATATTGGGCTATTAAGGATCACAGTCATATGAATTCGACGGTCATGTGATTTGTGTGTTTTCAAAGTGGGTATATACCATAAGAGACTTACACAACGCGAAAGCGAAGCGGCGGGCAAAAACTAGTTCAAATATAAAGAAGTGAGTACGTATCTACTTATGGTACCCATGCATAAACGGATATCAGCAACAGTTGATTACGATATTTTGTAAAACAACAGCCAATTAAAAAGTTATCTATCCTAATTCTGGTTCTTTAGTGGCCTTTACTAAACCGGTCGATAGACTCATCTCGATAGATGAACGTATTTATCCGGTTTCTCAACAAATAAATGCAATCCTTGAATGAATAGATAATGACATTGGAAGTTCGATCCAGCGAATACGCCAGTCAAGTGCGAGTTGTATTTTAACTCTGAGGGCAAAGCCCGATAATGACACAGTTTAGTCGTACAATTAAAAAATACTCCAATTCGCAGATTTTGTTTAGTAAAGGCCGATTTACATCAGACGAGCGAATGCTCATTCTATCCCCACTGTATCAAATTCATTTGGTGTAAACAAACGTAGAACATTATTTCGTTGTTTTGTTTGTGTTCGCAAAGATTCTATGGAATATTTATTATGGAAAACGCTAAGAACGATCTTTCGTTTACACTAAAAGATCGAGAAAGAATGCTCTTGTTCCAGCTCTAGCTCTATGTTCGTTCAGTTTAAATCGGCCTTTCAAAGACACCTCAAATGTCGACAGGTAAGTCTTCATTCAGTCACAAAAACAGTTGAACTTATTTATAAATCTGTCCCACAAAATGTTTTGAACACAGAGTCTAATGCCCGCCATACACGCTACGGTCTGCCGGAGAGGTCTACCTGTGCAGTTATGCCTGCGCAGTCCAACCGAACAGAATTGATTTTCGATCTTGCTCCGGTCGCCTGTGTCCCACACACACTCCGGTCTACCTGCGCAGGCATAACTGCACTGGTAGACCTCTCCGGCAGACCGTAGCGTGTATGGCGGGCATTAGCACTATGCCGTCACTTGTAAGCTGTCCAACTGAGTACAGTCGAAGCCTGTAGTCTATACGTGATCTAGTGTCATGGTGATTGTTCCTTGAGACAGATTCTGAGCGAAGCCATAACGGACCGCTAGTAAAATTATACAAATAAATAAATTGGTGTAAATATTGGTGGACAATTCACACACAACACTATCTGACCCCAAACTAAGCAAGGCTTGTACTGTGGCGGCCAGATAGCTGATATAATACTTATATACTAGTTGTAAATACATACTTATTATACATATAAAACTAGCAATCCACCCGGCTTCGCCCGCGGTACATGATAATATATAGCCTATATATATATATACACTTAGGGGATCACGGACATTAATGTATTCGATGTCCAACGGTGAAATAATTTTTGAAATCGGTCGAGCAGTTCCTGAATTTAGCGCGTTCAAACAATAACCTCTTTTTCTCCTTTATAATATTAATAATATAGACATAACCGAGCGAAGCCGGAACGGCTAGTAAAATTATATAAAATTATATTTCCCAAGTCGAAGTGAAACTCTGACTGGACGAATACCAAGTTTCAAGCTTGTATGTAATGGTAGGTATATATTACTTGTTTTACCAGCAGAGTCCATAAAAAACTCGCCAAAAAACTAGTTTGTTGAATAAACTGTTTATTAATTTTGTAATAGCACATATTCTGTGATATCTTTGGGACACGCTACCTCTCTTACAAAGAAGGAAGATTGGTCAATCAAGGGCATTGGCATAATCTTATATATTTAAAATTCTCGTGTCACAGTGTTAGTTACCTTACTCCTCCGAAACGGGTTTACTGATATTCACCAAATTTTATATGCATATTCAGTAGGTATGAGAATCGGCTACTATCTATTTTTCATATCATTAAGTGATAAGGGTTGTTCACCCCTTAAAACATTTTTTTAATTTTTGGACAAACAATTTTGTTTTAATTTTTTTATAATGTGGCATTAAAAATACATACAACCCAAAATGTTTACTCTTTTAACACCAACCCTTATTTTTTAATAGCCATTTTAGTAATTTAATAATTTTTCATCCCGCTCGATAACTGATCAATTATTGTCTTTTTTGGAAATGTTTTTCACTCTATTTCGATTAAAATTTCCCGGAGCTTGTGGCAAATCTAAAATTGTTTTATAAAAATAAACATTTATATTTATTATTAATGTTTAGGTTACCAATGTTATATTTTTTTAATTTATATGGCAAAACAACGTTTGTCGGGTCAGCTAGTCGACTACATTATAGTTGAGTGGCCTCGTGGCTTAGTTGGTAGTTAGTCTGCCTGCGAAGCTGTGGGTCGCGGGTTCTTTTCCTACCTAGTGCGGTTAGAGTTTCCAATCTCGCGTAAAGATTCGTGCCGAAAACCCGAAACAAGACCGCGACACGAGACCGCGACAAGAGACCGCGACAGGAGACCGTGACTGGAGATTGCGACCGGAGACCGCGACAGGCACTTAATACTATCGAATAGTATGGGGGCCAGTTTGCGCCGCGACCGCAACACAAATCACGTTCCTCGGTCTCGGCGCGAACTGGCGCCCATACAATCCTATAATGTCAAGTGCCTGTCGCGGTCCCCGCCCGAACCACTACCTTTACGCAATTTTTAAAGATACAATTGTTAACATTTTGGACAACTTCTCACTCTCCTTAAACATTAAGCAACATCCAAGCGATATTTAAATTAATACTTAAAAGTCCACACAAGTTGCAGACTAACTGGGGAGATCCTAATTTCCTAGTGTTACAAAATACCTGCATGACGCAGCGTAACGTTTTAAAAGACATCCAATCCCCACATACATTGCGTTATGTAATACTTGAACGGCCCCTAAGCTAGTAGGCCAGTCAGATAGAAAAGTCGTAAGTTAATGATTTTTCTTCTTCCAGGTGGTACAGTGTGGTACTGTGAAGTTAAACAACCCCGTGACACTAGTGGTGGACGGAGCCCCAACGCAAGAAGGACAGTGGCCCTGGCAGACGGCTCTCTATAAAAGTCTGGTAAGTTATTTTTATTATTCACTCACTCATTGATTTCCTTAAGTTAAAGTTTTTACAATATCAGTTTATAAAAAACACCATAAAGACATTTTAAGAACCTGAACCCAGATAGCCACCAGATGCGGGGCAGGGCCCAAGCTACCGGTGGTTAGGGCTGCAATGAGGAGTGAGAAACCTCCTGACGATGCGCGCTGTGTCGAGAATGACCGGTTTCTGCATCAGTCTGACCTCTGATCTAATCATCTAGCGATATACGAGCCAAACTTGAGCGTAGATGTCAAAGTAAAGTAGACTGGCCTCGTGCTTTAGAAGGTACTCTGCCTGCGAAGTCGAGGGTCGTTGGTTCGATTCCCACTCAGTGCAAATATTTGTGTGCTGAATTCAAATATTTGTACTATGTCTGGGTGTTTATATGTATAATAAGTATGTATTTAAAACTGTATAAGTATTATTTCAGCTATCTGGCTGCCATAGTACAAGCTTTGCTTAGTTTGAGGTCAGATGGTGTTGTGTGTGAATTGTCCACCAATATTTATTTATATAATATAATTTCTGATTTCAGGGTGTGAACTATCAGTACATCTGCGGTGGGACCTTGGTGTCTCACCGACACGTGCTATCGGCTGCCCACTGCGTCGCCGTCAAGAACAAAAAACCAGTGCAGAAGGTCGATGAGAACAACATAGTCATATACCTCGGCATACACGACCTGGTCACTTCTGTCACCGGCGTCCAAGTCAGATTTGTAAGTAATGACTTATAATTACTAGTCCTTTTTTTAAGTGAAAACTTCTTTTGGCGCACCATAGACAGATTTTTCGTGAGCTGTGAATTGAATTCTAGCGTCACGCTCGGGAATGATAAGAAATCTTCGGGTAAACTCGAGACCATGGCCATGCTCATGGCCACGACCTCCGGTTTCACCCGCGTAGTTTCCAAATTGAGCTGTTCAATTCTGAGTTAAAAGTTTTCACTTCTACCAGCAGTTCCTATGACTGCCAATTTTTTTTAAACATTTTGTATGTATGTTACGCGACAGTTCCGCTAATAATTGTGAATTTATTTTTATGGTTATTTCTTAATTAGGTAGAAGATAGATCATGGTTTAGAGGTGGTCCCATATACACTTTATCGGAAGCTTTCGACAGGGTTTGGCATGATGGCCTTAGAAGCAAGCTTTCTAGTTATGGTTTGTCTCCTGGGTTTATTGCGTGGAAATTGGACTTCTTGAGGGATTGATCCATACGAGTCGTCATCATTGATGGCTGCTCGTCGGATCTAATGGCAATCAATTCCGAAGTCCCTCACGGTACGGTACTCTCTGCAACGCTCTTTCTGCTACATATCAACGTTCTGTTGAAGCCCGGTATCTTTGGGTACGCAGATGATAGCACCGTTGTAGAGAGTTACATTTCTAGCGCGAGAGCCAGTGGGCAGCAAACCCAGGTACTGAGGGAGAGTTTGATCGAGCGTTTGAGCTTGACCCCTGAGGCGGTGTCTGAATGGGGCGATGCCAATCTGGTCAAGTTCAACGAGAATAAGACGCAGGCGTGTCTTTTCTCCGGAAAAAGTAGTCCATTCAAACTGGCTCCTACTTTTCGAGATGTATCCGTGCCAGTTTCTGGCCGTCTTGAGCTTTTAGGCGTTACTTTGACATCTACGCTCAACTTTGCCTCGTATATCGAGTCCAAGGCTTAATCAGCTGCCAAAAAACTAGGTGTCCTATCAAAAGTGCGAAGGTACTTCAAGTCTGAACAGTTACTCACGTTATATCAAGCACAGATTCGCTCTTGTATGGAGTACTGTTCGCACCTTTGGGATGGATCGGCTAAGTGTCAGCTGGAGGCCTTGGAATCGGCCGAGAGACGTGCCAAAAGGTTCATAGGCAACGACACTCTTGTGCGGAAAAAACTTCAAAGTCTTGAACAGCGCCGAAAACTTGCTAGCCTGTCGGTTTTTTATCGGATACACTTCGGAGAGTGTGCGACTAATTGGCATGATCTAATACCACCTTGCCCTGTTTTCTATCGGAATGCTCGTAGCTCGAAAAAGTGACATCGTTTCATGAGTGATGTTCCAAAGACACGAACGAAGAGATTTGACTCAATTTTTGTGATAATAACGTCTAGGCTGTGGAATACGTTGCCTGAGTGGATTTTCCTCGATGGTTACAATCTTTGTGTCATCAAATCGAGAGTGAATCGGTTTCTTCTAGGTAAAAAGGCTCCATCGTAGACCGCATCGTCGCTTAACATCAGGCGAGATGACGGTAAAGTGTAAACCTATAAAAGTTTTAAAATATGAACAAAAAGCTAAAATTTACTTTCATACACCTCGATGATGATTTTTTTTCGCGAAAATAAATTATTTATTCCACTGACAATTAACGCTTGTTATTTGTTTCTTTCAGTTAGATAAAATTACTCTTCACCCAGAATACGACCCTAGCACTTCAAAGCAAGACTTGAGCATATTACAGTTGCAAGAAACAGTGGAATACAGCAACTGGGTCCAGCCTGCGTGTCTGTGGCCTGACCTGATCTCCGACATCACTTCCGTCGTTGGCAAGAAGGGTTCGGTAAGTCTGAAGCATAAACAACCCACAAATGTCCCCACTCCTGTGACTCGGGCCTTCTCTCGCAAGGAGAGAGCCAAGTCCATAATCCATCACCCTGGTCCAGTTAAAGTCAAAGTACTTTATTCATAAATGTGCAATTTACACGTCAATAAATAAAAAATAAAAACAAAAGAAAGAGCATACAAATTGTATACATTTTCTAAGTTTGAAATGACTACTTTACTGTATTACTAGCTGACCCCGCAAACGTTGTTTTGCCACATAAATTATTAATACAAATTTAAAAAATCTAACATCGGTATAATCCTAAACTAATAAGAATAAATGTTTATTTTTATAAAACAATTTTAGATTTGCCGTAAGCTCCGGGAAAATTTAATCCAAATAGAGTGAAAAACATTTAGAAAAAATACGATAATTGATCAGTTATCGAGCGGGATGAAAAATGATTAAATTACTAAAATGGCTATAAAAAAATAGGGATTGGTGATAAAAGGGTAAACATTTAGGGTTGTATGTATTTTTTAACGCCATATTATAAAAAAATAAAAACAAAAAAATTGTCCGAAAATTAAAAAAAATATTTGGGGTGAACAACCCTTGTCACTTAGGGGTATGAAAAATAGCTAGTAGCCGATTCTCAGACCTATTGAATATGCATATAAAATTTGGTTAAAATCAGTAAAGCCGTTTCGGAGGAGTAAGGAAACAAACACTGTGGCACGAGAATTTTATATATAAGACTAGCGGCCCGTTCCGGCTTCGCTCGGACATAACCTAGACACTGTCTGCAGCGCCATCTGCCAGGCTTATTTGTGAATTTAATCCATCTTCGAATACACACACAAAAAAAACATTCAAATCGGTCCCGTCGCGTCGTTTAGGAGTTCACTGTCAAATGATTAAATTACTAAAATGGCTATAAAAAACAGGGGTTGGTGATAAAAGGGTAAAAATTTAAGGTTGTATGTATTTTTTAACGCCACATTATAAAAAAATAAAAACAAAAAAAAATTACCAAAAATTAAAAAAAAATTTTTTGGGTTGAACAACCCCTAACATTTAGGGGTATGAAAAATAGCTAGTAGCCGATTCTCAGACCTACTGTATATGCATATAAAATTTGGTAAAAATCAGTAAAGTCGTTTCGGAGGAGTAAGGAAACAAACACTGTGACACGAGAATTTTATATATAAGAAGAAGATAACAATTGTACTTACCCATGTCAAATTTTTGTATACATTTTTATAGGATTTTGTCATCACTTTCTAAAAATTCGGTGTAACTATAAAAAGTTTGATCGATAAGCCAGCACTTTAATTTGTTTTTGTAGCTACTATGCGGAATACTTCATCAGCCGAGAGACTTGTTAGTCTGAGGGAACGATCAGATGCTTGCCGTGCTGATACTAAAATTGTACATACAGTTATTGAATGATACATGGACCTCTAAATATTCTAGGTACATGTCGGTATCCTCACAATATATATATAAGTTGGCGGTATAACGCACATGACTTTGAAAATACAGTAGTGCGCGTTTGAACCCGGGGCTCCGGATTGGCAGTCGCCTTTCTCCCGACAGAACAGCCGTAACTTAAAAAAACCTGTATAACAAAAACCTACATACTAACTGATACTTCAATGCTTGAAATGAAATATATCAATTGTATTTTGTCTTTGATTCCAGGTGGTAGGATGGGGCAACAATGGCTCCGGCCAACTTCAGTTAGTTCGAATGCCTGTGGTGAACCAATTAGACTGCATCAACTCGAAACCAGAGTTCTTCTACAGAGTCACTTCCAAATATACTTTCTGTGCTGGATTTAAAAATGGTGAGTGTTACACTAGAATACCTAATAACTGCAAAATTAGTAAAAAAAATACAGTTTATTAGTATTCTACACCTATAAACGTTGTGGTTCAACGTACATATTATAAGCATTTCCATACAACGTGTTAATGCCTCCAGCATGCAGTATTTCATTCCGACTACCAGTAATATTGGAAGCTGGCAGCAAATTTTGAGGCAAGCTGAAAACTTGTCACATACCCCACGTACATACATACACGGAGGTACAGACGTGGCTGGTGAGCAGCGGGGCAAAATTAATCCCACAATTTAGATCACCTTGGCATGTAGAAAGTCCCACCAAAAATTATTTGTTTCTTTTAGAATCCCTATTTTCCTCAATAATATATACCTTTAAACGAGCAATTCTTGTATATAAATATATATATATATTTATATATATATATATAGAATCTGAATCTCGGAAGCGGCTCGAACGATTTTGATGAAATTATGTATGCAGGGAGTTTCGAGAACGATAAATAGATCGAACTAGGTTTCATTTAAAAAAATGCATATTATGCGCGTTTATAGACAATGGTAAACTGTCACATTAGACATTAGAAAGCGGAGGTAAATTTCGCCGCGTGCCGCGTCTGTATAATAGCTCAGACGGGAAGTCGGGCGGTCATGGCGTTCATGATTTAGTAGCTCCGAGTTTGAATCCATGAGCTCCTCTTCTTATTCAAGTTTTTTTTTTTAGAAACACTATTTCTTGGAGCCTTTTATCTGTAGGTATCTCAATATGTTTAGTATTTAAACCGAGCAAAGCTCGGTCACCCAGGTACTCCGAATTAAAATTTCAAATTGCATCAAATACATTTTTTTATATACATATGTATTTTGCAAAACATTTTTGCACGCGTCTGGCAATGTTAAAACCCCGATTAAATCGTTTGGCTTATTATTGACTTTTGGATTATGAACGCCGACTGCATGCACGCAAAAGTGTCCTGTTATGTCTCGTTACGCTCATTGTCCCGTCATGCTCATTGTATGCTTGCGCCGCATCTATCAATGTTTTGTTATAACGTTTGTTTTGATGTGACGTTTTGTGACAGACAACCATTTTTTACCCGACTGCGCGACGCAAAGGAGTGGTAATGTGTTTAAAAGTCTATGTATGTTTGTATGTTCCTTTGAAGCACTATACAGACCAAACGCCTGAGCCGATTTTTATGATTCACACCAGGGATGTAACGGAGGTGATCTTATCGGAACCGAAGTCGGAGTCGGAGTTTTTAAATTTGATTTATCGGAGTCGGAGTCGGAACCGGAGTCGGAGGTAGGGTCAGAAGTAGTGGTAGGAGAGAGATTTTTATTTTAGGACAAATAAAACATTCATTCAAAAAATTCAATTAATTGAATCCCAAAGTGCCATATAAAGTATGTTAAATGAACAAAAGCTTTCAAACAAATTAAATTAAATACATTGACACCAAAAGTGTGTATATGTACTTCATCAACATAAGTTTTGAAGCTGTCTCAGTCTAAGATATTTCTTAAGAGTGCGCCTAATGCCAGGAAAAAATCTGATTTCACCCGCGCGAGGCCTTTCTTAATATGATATGCATAAAGTCGAGAATAGCATGACACAGTTCGGAGGGGAAATCAATATTAAATCAGGAGTCAATTTTTGACCAAGTTTTATTTAATTACTCAATAATTAAACATACATTTAAAAAGTGTTCGGTCTAATATTTATTCTGTGGTTCGGTTACTTTAATAGAACGTAAAATTAGAAATTGTATTATCAAAAAATAATGTGGGGAATTAAAATAGTTTTTTCAAGTGCCATTTTAATTTTTTTCTGTAAAAAAATCTGACCTATTTTTTAAATTCTTTTCGGTTATTGTGCTTTTTCTTGATTGTACCCACACGTCAATATTTTTTTTTGTTATAGTTTTTAGTTTCTTAACATCAGTGAGCGGCATCGAAAATGTTTTTTTTTTCGTTTTCTGGCACTAGGTTGTAGATTAGGCCCCCTTGTAGATTAAATCGACACCACCAAAAAGGTATTCGCTCGCTACCGAGCCTGGTGGACACGATAATATTGGCGGAAATTTAATATAAGGTGCTGAAATTTTGCGTTTTTCTATGTTGTGCTCATTTAGTATACTTTTCATTACACTCGTGCGCGGGAGATTCTCTGCGTGACATGTTCCTGCGAAACTGTTCGTTACTGTCGGAGCAGGGCGCCCCGCCGCCGCTAAGTTATGCTTCGACCTCCGATTAAAACCTCCGATTCAAAAGTTTCGGAACCGGAGTCGGAACCAGAGGTGTAAAACTAATCGGAACTTCCGACATAACGGAGTCGGAGTCGAAGCTCCGTAACATCCCTGATTCACACGTCAATCGATTCCTCTTAATCTGGCGAGTGACACTAAAGACATGCCATTAGTGTAAGTCCAATATGGCGGATTCAGGACGCCATAATATTGTCCAAATTAAAAAAATGAATATCACCTAAATATTTCAAGAGTGGTATCGTTGAATAGGTATTTAAAAATAATGTTTAGCTTTCTCTCAATGTTTTTCGATTTGACTGACCGTTTAGGATGTATATCGATTTAAAGTTGAGTAACAACCATTCTCACATTTATAGGTTTTTAGGTAGCAGAAAACTTCGTATAACTAACTGTAGGTACGTGTAAATGTGGATGGACATTATATACTAATGTATCTAGTAGGCATCGATATAAATCAATAGATGTGCCCTGAGCACCTTGAAATTGGTAATAAACTGCGTCTCTGTATGTATCGTAAGTGGTTTACAAACAACCAATCTACTTGACCCCTATAATCGCTAGCGGCGAGATTTGCTGTGGTTCTACTTATTTTGGTTGTTGACACCGAATAATGATAGGTAAAAACGTCCGGCGTCCACCGCGTCCTGCAACCGACTAGAACGGAAAGAGTGAGTTCACTCTTCCCAACGTTGGCATGATTGCGTGCGCCGTGAAGTTTGGGATGGGGCCATCTTGGGTTCTACGATCTATGCTAGTAGGTATACTGGACTACCTTTTTTTCGTACGTGCAGGAAATGTATTTACGTATACCCTACTGCGCCGCCCGGGAGACACAGCCGGGTTATGTTGCACTCTATATCATGTATGGATATGGTGCCCCTATCTACTAATAAAAGTTTATTTACCCCATGGGGTTTCAACTCTGCGGCTGATAGTGGGAACTCGGAACCGCTCTCGGATTGCTTCGCCTCCGTCGCCCATCTCCAACTTCAAACGATTTAGTAGGTAGGTACTCAACGTCAATCGAAAACATATACTAACACAAAACTATAAATATGAATTACATGCAGTACATATTATATCAGTAGAAACGAAGACATTGGGTCAACAACCAAAAGATGCATATTATTATGTTGAGCATAATATTAATATTCACAACATTGTTCATAACTAAAAAGTATAAAATAAAAAAATATAATTTAAAAACTCAAAAACCCGACTGCGTAAAAAGTGAACCAAACTACGTACTCGCATACTAAAAAAAACTGAAAAGAATAAAACAAGCATTTAGATTTCTGGTGGTCTAGAATTCTATAATATGTTATTGTATTAATACTATTGAAATATATACAATATTTTCTAATAAAAGAACATTACAACTGAACAGTCGGGATCCATTGAACAATTACATTGTATGTCGAATAATAATATCGAATCCATTGAACAATTAGATTGTATGTCGAATAATAATGGAGCCCGACTCTTCAGTTGTAATGTTATTTTATTAGAAAATGATGTATATATTTCAATAGTATTAATACAATAACATATTATACAATTCTAGACCACCAGATATCTAAATGCTTGTTTTATTATTTTCAGTTTTTTTTAGTATGCGAGTACGTAGTTTGGTTCACTTTTTACGCAGTCGGGTTTTTGAGTTTTTAAATTACATTTTTTTATTTAAATCTCTAAACATTAAACTACAACATAATACAAAAATCTTAGTATTGGTGAAAATAACTTTAACCATTTTTCTTTCACAAATCGACATGATTACCTACGTTCGACAAACTCACGGGTCATGAAATGGTTATTTCAAAAAAAAAATTAGTTACACTCGTATATCAAAATTTGCTGCCAGCTCTTGGAATAAAAGGGCATCATCATCATCAGCACCTTGATCATCTCCATATCGTTGTCGGATTATGAATGATTCAGATGTACTTAGTGTAGATAATTAATTAAGTATATTCTACTTCTACTTTGGTTTGTAATTTAGTTTAGCGATAAAGACTCACGTTCAAGGTCAGATAAGAATGACGGAAAATATCAATTAATTTACAGTTCAACCGTTTTGGATTCTGTTGATTCTATTGATCTATATCTTTGTAGATTTTCAATAATAATTTGATAGAACAAAAGTACGTGTCCCATATTTTGCCATGATTTAGCAAACGGACTAATTAGAATTGTTTATTTTTGACCCAGTTTACATCAGAGTAGGTTACGGCTGGTCTAGTCGGGAGAACGGCGACTGCCGATCCGGAGACCCCGGGTTCAAACAACGCGCACCACTGTCTTTTCGAAGCCATGTGCGTAATGCCGCTAACTTAAAACGGTGAAGGAAAACCGACATATACCTAAATTCTTTTGAAGTCATGTGTCATCCACCAACCCGCACTGGGTCAGCGTGGTGGATTATGCCTTGACTCTCTCCTTGCGAGAGAAGGCCCTAAGTCTCAGTAGTGGGAACATTTAGTGGCCTGTTTATGGTTTATGCATCATCATTGTTTTCAGCTCATGTCAAATTTATGATTTATGCTTCATCCCTCGTTGTCATCTCATGTCAAAACGGCTTGTCTGTCCAGGTTCGTCAACTTGTAACGGCGACAGCGGCGGCGGCATGGTCTTCCCGATCAACGGAGCGTGGCACCTCCGAGGAGTGGTCTCCCTACCGAAGGAAAACGAGGATGTCTGCGACCCTCTACACTATATCGTGTTTACCGACGTCGCCCAGTTCCTGCCTTGGATCCAACAAAACATTGAACCTTATTAAACTGATTTACATTGAAAATCGTTTTTTTGAAGTGAAAACTTATTTAGGCGCGCTATAGACAGAGTTTTCGTGAGCTGTGAAATGGATTCATCAACCGTCACGCTTGGATATGATAATGGATCGGATCGGATATGAAATCTTCGGGTAAACTCGGTAAAAACGGCCAGGTAGGTACCAGGACAACAGAAACAGTAAAGAGTTTCGATTACCTACCTCCAACAGCCCAGCGTTTATCTCCAGATACCAGGACAACAGAAATATAAAATAGTTGCGTTTGCCCCTAGGTACCAGTACCAGGGCAACAGCACGTTTTCACTTCTATCGGCAGTTCCTATGACTACCAATTTTTTTTACTATATTACAACTATTACAAAACAACTGATATTAAGAATTGTTTGTTATCCTACATCTACGAGTTTAACCGCACTTTGTAATACAATTCTTTATTAACCTGTGACACTAGTTCTTTTTACAGTTGTATCAAGGTGCATAATTTGGTCTCACTAGTGCCAACCGTGAATAGCATATACTTTTTTGGTATGAAAACTAACGTGGTTATTACACATTTTAAATAAATACACGGGTAACTCATATTTGATAATATGATCAGTCCAGTCCGACTCAAGTTTCGTAACCTATAAGTCGAAAAAACAATGGTGCGTCTTGGATTAGACCAGCCGTAATAATAGACTACATGACTACGTGAACAAAATGCATGGGTCAAATGAAGCACCACGAGACCTATGTAGGATGATAGAAGGGTATAAAGTAAAAATATTCATCACTATGTCGTCACTTGTAAGCCGTCCAACTGAGTGCAGTTGAAAAGGGGGGGTTACGACTCTCGATCATTTCTCGTTGTCGCATAATTTTTGTACGGCATTGCAAAATAATGGATTAATAGAGGTATTCAAACTGTATGGAACCAATGCCGTACCGTCAAACGACCAAATTTTTTCTGTTAACGTCGGAAAATCATGTTTTTTTTCCGACAAACTAATAATTTTAAAAAAATATTTAATTTTTATAGTCAAGAGGTATCTCTAATATAATCTAATCTATTATTCCGCAACGCCGTACAAAAAAGTGCGACAGATGGAAGCATCTAAGATCGCATGACATTTGAGACCGCCATCTGTCGCACTAACTTTAAGTGTTTTAGCTGTTTCAAATTGTGAATTATTGTTATTTTGTTGTGTTCAACAAAGTGTATCTATAACTTAAAAGTTAAATGCAAACATGGAATTGATAAAAAAAAATAGAGTAATATGAGGAAGCGAGAACTAAAGATGTTAGTCTTTTGGTCATGTTTTATGAGTATGGACAAAATGTTTGTTTATTTATTGATGAGGAGGTGCCACCTAGGGATAGACGAGGAGGTGCCACCTAGGGATAGACGATGCAATGTTTGAACACGTAACATAATGTCAACCCGCACTTAGCCAGAATGTATACCTAGACCCTTGAAGAAAAATACAAATTGCAGTCTCGATGTCTTCAAATGGTGAGTGAATCGGTTTCTTCTAGGTGAACACACTCCATCGTAAACCGTAACGTCGCTTTTTTTTTAAATTTAAATAAAGAATGCCGAGACGAGCAGGACATGTGCCTGATGGTAAGCAACATGCCTGCCACATAACAGCAGAGTCACACGCAGCTATTGGAACATGAAGAGTCCAAATCATTACCTAGCACTGCACTGCGCTCGTCACCCAGAGATCTAAGTTGTTATATCTCTAAGCCCAGTAATTTCTCTGGAAACATTACCCTTCAAACCGGAACACAGTAATGTTTGCATATCACTGCTTGGCGCTTAACATCAGGCGTCATCATTCGTGTCTGCAGCACTGGTGCCACGATGGAACTCCTACTCGTAAATAACGCGATATTTCAAGTTTTCCATTTTGTAAACTGAATGACCGAAAGAACAGTTAGTGTTAAGAAGAATAAGAAGTGTCAAGAAGAGTTAGAACAAACGCTTTACACCGAAAGCACGGGTCTGATCGCTCTTGTCTTGTCGCTCTTGTGGAAGTGTCATACTTTTGTCGCGGCACATCACTCTGTTGCCATAGCTAACTTATACCTCATCAGCTTACGATTGGTATTATTAAATTATTACTTATATTATTTATCTAAGAAAATACTAATAGAGGGGAAAACAAGTGAATTACGGTTTTCAAAACACAAAAGCATGAGTAAAGTTGTACAAATTTGAAATTGGAATTCCTAACCATTGGCCAGTACGACAAAATACAAATTTCATAAATATCTCAGGGCCAATATATTTAATTAAGTTACGGGTAGCTCACGTGTGATATGATCGGTCCTACTCATACGACTATTACGAGTCCTACTAATACGACTATTATAAATGTCAATATTCGGATGTTTGAATATTTCGATTTGTTATGCTTGTTGCTCAATCCCGTCTTAGCGTATAAACCGATCGGGCTGAAATTTGGAACACAAATTATTTCTGGTAGATTATTTCAAGAACACATATGCTACTTTTTATCCCAGGAAAATAACGGTAACGGGAGCTATGCGGGTAAAACCGCGGGGCGGCTAGTTGTTAAATAAAAAGGTCTCGAAAGCTGTGAAAGCATAAAATGTGGTGTTTGGCTACGGCGAGCGAACTAGAGCGAACGTACTTTGAGTGACGTTTTTCAGGACTGGAATAAGGGGAAGGCAGAAGGCAATCTCTTTACGTGGGTAAGTAATAATAAATTCTATCTTTCCTCTAATTAATAAATCCTATTATAAAATGTCAATGATGAGATGTTTCGATAAATGTTTGCTCTATCACGTCTTAACTTATGAACGGATCGTGAAATTTGGAACACAGTTACATTATAGCTTGGAAGAATACATATTATACTATTTTTTATTCCGGGAAACAACGGGAACACAAACTACGTGGGTAAAAACGCGGATCCCTGCTAGATATTAGTGATATACTTACATTTGAAAATATTTGTTGTTCAATCACATCTGGACAAGGTATTCAGTTCCGTTCAGGTGAACGGATCAGGTTTAAATTTTAAATACATTTAGGTAATATTCTGAAATAATACATATGCTACTTTTTATCCCGGAAAAAATAAGTGAACCAGAGCTACGCGGGATAATACGCAGTGCGCTACAAGTGAATTATAAAAGTATTGTGCGTGCAATATAGACGTAGTGAGTGGAAATACCACTTTACTGCTTGAGATTTAGCCAATAATAAACATAGTTTTCCTGTTCCAAGATCTTTAAAAAAAACTTGCAGATGTTTTAGCAAATGATACGTGAGTGTCGAGCGCTATACACGTTTCCAATATTTAAATGTCAAAAGTTCAACGTGTTTTTGTGGTGTGCTAAAGTATATAGTAATAATGGTAAGTACCAATATAGAACTATTTATTTTTGTATCTTTAATATTCAACTAACTAGATACTTCGTACCTTGGTGTACGTTAGGTAAATAAATATTAGAAATTTGTTTTTATATTGTTTCTACTCATCCCATCCCGTTCGAGTTTAATTAGGTAAACCTACCATTATCTTGTCGCAGTTTCATCCAACTAAAATTATAAATACAAAAAATACGGATGGTAAGATGTATGGATGTCTATTGTCCAATCACATTGTAAAATCTGTACAGATTGGTCTCAAACTTATAAATTTTATAACCTGGAATAACACAATGGCTCACTTTTACCATTCGTCCTGAAAATTTTGGAGTTTCTTTAGACATAATCATTTGCTAACACAAAAACTCGTGAGCTAGTAATATCTTAATAGTATGGTTCATAGTATCTTCTATGTAAGTTTCTAATATTTTGAGTGAAACCCCCAAAATGTAAGTTCATTATTTTATCGCAATTTTTTTTTGCACAGAACCCTAAATGTACCTGTTCTGTTTTCCATGAATTAAGTATTTCAATTTATACCCTGTTAACTTAGCTGAAACTTAGCCAACTTCCAGTGTAAATTCCAAACAGAAATAATAGTAGATATCGATCGAGCTAACAAGTAAATTGTAAGTTACCATCATCTCTCATCATGCCTTGTCTAAAAGCGGTTTATTACGTCACTAAAAAAATCAAGTAACATCGAGGCGGAATCTGCGTCACCAGACACGAAGCTAATGATTATTACTTATTTACCACTGTCGTGTATCTATACTAATATAAAAACTGATGAGGTTTTTTCTTTGAACGGGCTAATCTACACTGATATTACAAAGCTGAAGAGGTTTTTAGGGTTCCGTACACAAAGGGTAAAAACGGAACCCTCTATTACTGAGACTTGGCCGTCCGTCCGTCTGTCACCAAACTGTATCTCAAGAACGGTGATAGGCTAGACAGTTGAAATTTTCACAGATGATGTATTTCTATAGCCGCTATAACAACAAATACTAAAATTAAAATAATAATAATAATTATGTAACCCCTTAAATATTATATCTCCCATACAACAAACTTGATTCTTTACCGTTTCGTGCTCGATTAGTCCGTGCCAAGAAAACTAGATAGCACCACTAGTAAAAATAAAACGCGATGTCGAATTCGTCGTCAGAATCAAAAAGGCAAAAATCATAATTTAAACAAATTTTTGCCTGTCTGCGGAAATTGCGATGTATACGGAATTCCAAATAAAGGCAAAGAGGTTTTCGCCGTTTATTTTCTAATGGTACGGAACCCTTCGTGCGGGAGTCCCACTCGCACTTGGCCGGTTTTATTTGTTTAGACGCGATAATCTCAAGAACTACTCGTTCAATTTCAAAAATTATTTCAGCGTTGGATAAGTTCGTGATCTCTGAGTCATATAGGCTATTATGTATTACGTACCAAGGGCGAAGCTAGAACAGACTGGTAGTACAGAGGCAAATGAAGTAACTTAGTTCAATAATTTCGCCTCGGTTCTTCAGTGGTGCGCCTAATGAATGATCTTGAATATATTATTATTACAATTGGATCCGGGAGTTCATTGCCTACGTGCATAAACATGCACTTAGAAACCGGTTTTATTGGAAATTAATTCGAAACGTGTTACCGAGCATACTCTGCGCTTATTTTTTATATTGTACTACCCAGTGGTATACGATATCGAGCCTATGGCACTAATATAGAGCCTATGGCACTCAGGGATCACGTACATATGCAACAGTGAAAGATTTTTTTAAATCGGTCCAGTAGTTCATGAAATTAGCGCGTTCAAACAAAATCCTCGTCAGCTTTACGATATTAGAAAAATCGACGTATTCCAATAATTCACTGAGGCTTAATAGAGCCTTTAGGCTTCCTTTCGACTTAGACCTTCCTTTCCTTAGACCAGTTTCTTTTTAATAATGTCAGAACGTTTTAATAAAGGTAGTAGTTGTTGGTAGGTAGGTAGGTTGTAGTGGTAGGACTCTTAACAGAGTCCGCCTGGGGAAGTACCACACCTTTGCCAGTTATTCTACCGCCAAGCAGTAATGTGGAAACATTACTGTTTTCCGGTTTGAAGGGCAATGTTTCCAGATAAATTACAGGGCTTAGAGATATTATACCTTAGATCTCTGGGTGACAAGCGCAGCGCAGTGCTAGGTAATGATTTGAACTCTTCATGTTCCAATAGCTGCGTGTCACTGTGCTGTTATGTGGCAGGCATGTTGCTTACCATTAGGCACATGTCCTGCTCGTCTCGTCACTCTTTATTTTAAAAAGTTGTATAACGTCAAACGAACTGAAAGGGACAAAGTTGAGTTTAAATCATGTTTAAGACACTATTGATGTATAAAATTCTACACAGACAATAATACATTACATAAAACATAAAAAACAATTAATTGCACAGTGTATTAGACTATTAGAGTAACGAAAGCTGTTTTTGAACTTTCCCAAACTCAAATTGAAAACATTACACAAGACTTTAATTACAAGACGCCAATTACAGTACGATTTAATTACCTCGAAATTTTGACAGTGTTATAAAGTTATAATACCAATCATTTAGATCGCGACTAAAGATTTAGACCTTCATTGGTCTATGGATAATTCAGGTGTGCTTAGAGTAAGTAGTTAGTTAGGTATGTAGCGTAGTGTATTTTAGTTTTGTTAATAAAGGCTCTGCACATTTAATAATTTTTTTTTGAGACTTGTAGATTTGTCCTCTAAAATATGTTCACTATAATGAAAGTGGCCTTAAATCTTTTAGTTGGGTTTTAGTCACGTCAACCATGATACGGTGTCGTCTTTTGATACGGCGATAAGGCGGATACTCTCATAAAGCCCTTTGTTGCAGATTGCTATCGCCATTTTGGCCATTTTTCTGGGGTTGGCCGCTTCTTCAAACCAGGCCATACAGTCACCCTGTCCAGACATTCTGTTCTACGAAGAACAATCTGAGAATGAACCGACCAGGTGGTACGGACAGATCAATTTCCCATCTACGACTCCGAATTGGCTGTTCCTGACTATAGTTCTCAATGAAAAGGCTCAATTACTAGGGGTGAGTACGGTACAAAATCCATTGTGCGACCTCGCTTAAAATAGGATTCAGAATTCGACCGAAAAATAACATGATACAATTTTATCCCAGAACGCAATGGGCGAAGTGACAACGAAAGACAACATAGAGTATATAATCACCAATCCTGGGTTCAAGACCAAGCGCAGACCACTCAGGTTCTTCGTGAAATACGACCCAGAAGACGAGACGCCTCCCAAGGTGCAGCTGATCAAAGTCAACGCACAGGAAATCTGTAATGCCGATAAACCTGTCCCGTAAGTTGCTTTTTAGTATGTTAGTAAACAGGTTTTAAACTATGGTACTTGACCGTCATCTCGCCTGACGGTAAGCGACGATCCGATCTACCATGGAGCGTGCCCATGAATGAGCCTTCTGGCCTTTTGGCATGTCTCTCGATCGATTCCAAAGCCACCAGCTGGTACTTAACTGATCCATCCTAAAATTGCCAACACTACTCCATTAAAGAGCGAACCTGTGCTTGGTGAACCACAAGCAACTGTTCAGATTTGAAGTAATTATGTATTTCTACAACATGCCCTACTTGATATATGTTTTATGTCTCTGAGTCACGTCACTCGTCCTCTTCCACAGTAAACAGGGTGAGAGCGAGAAAGAACGAAGCCCGTCCTTTGTAACGCCTATTCCTACTTCGATACCTCACATATCTTCACCACAGGCCATACAGTCTCCCTGTCCAGATATTCTGGCCTATGAAGAGCAATTTTCCGATGAACCGACCCGATGGTATGGTAAGATCACAGTCCCGCCTACAACCCCGAACTGGCTGTTCATGACTGTGGTTCTCAATGAAAAGGCTCAACTGCTGGGGGTAAGTACACTACTAAGCCTATTATGGAACCTCGTTTAAAAAAAAAGAGTACATACTAGACCTATATGAAATAAACCTTGCCTTCCACGGTTTTCTATATAAGGTGTAAATAGGGTTCCAATTAATTTCACAACCAAGTAAATAGATAAAGAGATATAAAAAAAGTAAACACAAAACAACTCTTTTTGGGTAGATAGGTAACTTTTATTCCACACTTGATTTGATTTAGCATCTTTTTCATTTTTTTTTAATGCAAACCAATTAAACCAGTTAACTGATTATAATTTTAATAAGGAAAAAATATTTGAAAGACATTATGCCTATTAAACGGCAGGAGTAAATTTTATTAGTTCTATATTACAACCATCAACTATTTAGATTAAATGTATGCATACATTATTATTCAATCGTTATTTCCATGGAATGCATGGAAATAACGATTGTTAATTTTCCGTTAATTAACAGATTGTTAATCAGTCCTACTTAAGTTTCGGCCGCGTTTGGCGACCGAAACTATAAATAAAAGTGCACGCTCATTACTGCTGCGCGTTTGGTACAAACTTAAGCCAGACTGTACTGACTACCACTTACGTGACATACCCATGTATTTATTTAAAATGTGTAATAACTACTATAGTTTTCTTAGTAAAACAGATTATTCCATGACTTTACCGTATTTATGTGAAACCCGCTCTTCTACCGCTTTACTAAATCGGCTTTGGCTATGCTATTGCTGCCTCTATGCTTTCAAACAGAAAGAAAAGAGAGAGTAATATCAAAGCTAAGACAGTTTTAATTATGCATTAGACCCGGCGGCCGGTTCCTAAGGTTGGAGTTCGTCCAGTCTACACAACCGTTTGAAGTTTACTTCAATTCGCTGAGTTGTTGAATCTTAGTCAACTAATTTTAACTAATTCAAGTAAACTTTTAAATTAAATTCAGTTGTTTGGTATATCAGAGATAAATAGTAATAAAATAAGAGTATCAAGTAGTCATATTTTTGGTCGTTGAAAAATTTAGTTTTTTTTATTTAATTATTAAAAATGTTAACTAGTAGGTAAGCCTTTTCGAGCGGTTGGTCGACACAATGCGTGACCAAAATGCTGGCATATTTTAGATTTGACGAGTGCCGTTACCAAATTAATAACTTCAAACTTGTGTTTGTTGTAAATTTGACATTTACATTTGTAACTTCGTTTATTGTATGTTTAAAATAATAAAAATGTGAATTATTTCGATATACCAAAAAATAAGTTAACTATGTTTTATCCCAGAACTGGTTGGGCGAAGTGACAACGAAAGACAACATAGAGTATAGAATCACCAATCCTGGGTTCAAGACCAGGCGTAATCCCATCAGGTTCTTCGTGAAACACGACCCAGAGGGCGAGACGCCTCCCAAGGTGCAGCTGATCAAAGTCAACGCACAGGAGATCTGTAATGCCGATAAACCGGTCCCGTAAGTTGCTTCGCATAGGTTATTAAACAAGTTTAAACAAAACATCTGTACCACGGCAAAAGAATTTGGTTCTAATCAATTCTATGTACAGTATCAGTGTTATTTATGTATTTAAATAAACGATTAAATAAATATTGGTGGACATTTCACACACAACACCATCTAGCTCCAAAATAAGCAACGCATGTACCATGGGAGCCAGATAGCTGATATAAAACTTTTATAATTTTACACACATACTTATTATTAATTTTAATTGCTGATATGTGCTTACTGGCGAAATACTACAAATTTGTGTGGATGTGTTTTTGTAGCGGTAGAACTCTTTACAGATGCCGCCTGGCGAAGTATCACACCTTTGCCAGTTATTAACAATACATAGACAATACATTTTTTTTAATAAAGAGTGACGAGACGAGCAGGACATGTGCCTGATGGTAAGTAACATGCCTGGCACATAACAGCACAGTGACACGCAGCTATTGGAACATGAAGAGTCCAAATCATTACCTAACACTGCACTGCGCTCGTCACCCAAAGATCTAAGTTGTTATATATCTAATTATATTTATTATTATTTATTATATAGTTAATTATATCTAATTTCTCTGGAAACATTGCCCTTCAAACCGGATCACAGTAATGTTTGGCCATTACTGCTTGGCGGTAGAATATCTGGCAAAGGTGTGGTACTTCCCCAGGCGGACTCTGCTAAGAGTCCCACCACTACTATAACATATAGAACAACAGGCAAAGTTTTGGTACTTCCTCAGGCGGACTCTGAGAAGAGTCCTACGTAGATCTGTGAGCAACAATTGTCACTGTATGAGACGAAATGTCGAAAATACTTTTTATACGGTTCAGTCAATTAACACAAAGATCTCATCCCAAAATCGCTTGTTTGTGCAGGTCCGTCAAAATATAACGGCGGCAGTAGCAGCAGTATGACGTTCCCGATCAACTGGACGTAGCACTTCCCAGGGGTGAGGGGAGCTCTCTCTAGAGTACGAGGCTATGTGTGATTCTCTACATTTCTACATCATATCGTTTTGCCATCCGACGTCTCCCAGTTCTTACTTTAGATTCGACAATACATATATTGAACTCCATTAAACCCCTTTACGTTAAAAATAATGTTTTTTTTTATGTTAACAGACCAGACGGCACGGTTATAATTACTGTGGTTGTTTAGCTATAGTTGCGCTTTGCAATTTTATTGCGAATCCTATTTTCTGGGACATCTCCCTGGAACAAAACTCTGCAGTCTATCTCAAACCACCGCGCTGTCATTCACACTTTGCTCCGGATGCTTTTTAGAATTCGTGTGCTTAATAAATTTAACACACTTGATACTCTAGTCTTAATCTGTGCAACATTTCTGCAAGTTCATCAATCAGTACAATACAAAATTATTCAAAAATATTTTGATGTCTAAGTATACTACCAAAGCAGGTGTTTAAGTGTTTCTATTTGTCTACTAGATACTAGGCGTGATAAACTGTTCAAACTTGCTTAATGTTTCTAAAACCTGAACTGATCCTGGACTTCATATTTTTACTTATGATAAACCATCCTAAGCATTTACATATCATTATGTGAACAATTTTAAAATACATGAGATGAGTTAAATATCCTATCTAAAATTCGGTTCAGCATTAGCTAACATTTGGTTCTAGACTACAGGCCCGTGAACAAAATTTACGGGTCAAATGAACCACCAGGAGACCTATGTAGGACGATAGAAGGGTATAAAGTAATAAGATTCAGCACTATGCCGTCACTTGTAAGCTGTCCAACTGAGTACAGTTGAAGAGGGGGGTTCCAATCCTCGATCATTTCTTCTTATCGCATGATTTTTGTAAGATGTTGCGAAATAATGGATTAGAAGAGGTATTGAAACTGTATGGAACCAATGCTGTACATAATCAAATGACCAAATTCATTCTGTAAATCGTCGGCACATCACAAGTTTTTCCGACAAACTAATAATTAAAAATCTAAAATTTTTATTTTTTATAGTTTCCATACCTCTTCTTATCTATTATTCCGCAACACCGTACAAAAATCATGCGATAAGGAGAAATGATCGAGGATTGGAACCCCCCCCCCCCCCCCCCCTCTTCAACTGTACTCAGTTGGACAGCTTACAAGTGACGGCATAGTGAATCTTATTACTTTATACCCTTCTATCATCCTACATAGGTATCCTGGTGGATCATTTGACCCGTAAATTTTGCCCACGGGCCTGTAGTCTATTCAAGCACCAAAACAATTTAGTATTGAGCTATTAATTCGGAACAGAGCCGGGGTTGTTGAGTAGAGACAGATTACAAACCATGGAAAACGTTATCTATGTAAACTCAGCAACCTGGTATTGATAAGATCAAGAATGATGAACAAGAAGAATGTTTCAGTCAGATGTAGGAAGATTGGTATAGTTACAACATGCGGTCTTGTGGCTAAAAGGATACTCTTGCGGGCACCCTTAACATGTAAATTGTTTTTAAAATATTATGTTGAAAAGCAGGGTACGTTGCTTACCAAACATCAAGCTTTAACTTACCATTAACTTGTTGCCTGAAAATGAAGGTAAGTAATGTTTATTATAATTGTCAGTGCTTCGTCACAGAAAATGATTATTCCAGAATAATCGTATTAGTACCTCATTTCAAGTTTCCAGTGTTGGAACTCGGAGTGTTACGCCACAAAGAGAGAGTTCAGTCCAGAATTCATGGTAGGGGAGCCCACGATGCTAAATGGGGAGTTACTCGAGCGTCATAGAGACCTATTGGATTGCAAAGCTAAGGTACCTCATAAGAAGATTTAAAAAAAAATACCTTTTCATCAGTGGGGGGCGCCGCTATAGAATTTCAAATGCGAAAAATTAGCTTTATGAGCTAATTAGCTATGAATTTTGTTACTTCGGCTTGTGGAATCCTTAGATATTATAGTTTACGTTATCCTTGAATTATTTTCTTTTAAATAAAATAGCCACGCTTTAGAATATAGAGATGACCTTTTAAAAACTCTGTAGCCCTCTATTTTCTTTGCGTCACTGTAGAATTATCAGATTAGTGGAATATACACTTTTTAGCATGTAATTAACTCGCCCTACCTTAGTCTGACGAGCTCGAGAATTTCTGATGATCAAAAATATTTTTTTCTTAATCGGCCTTATTTATGAGGCTCATATTTGGTTAAGATACTTAGCCGGGGGTACAAGTTCCAACTGTATATTCATCTGCCGCGCTGGAGTAAATCCCGAAATTCCTCTCTTGGGCTCCCCTACTATCACCACGCTGGTGAAGTGTGATTTGGATGACATATTTCAATATCTCCACGACATATACTTTTTCTTGGAATCTTCCACGATGTTTTCTTTTAAAGCCAGTGGCAATGACAAACTTGTATGTCTGCGTATTAAAAGTACTCAGAGGTGTGCAGGTGAGACACCTAACAACCTACGGCCTCACGATTGTAGAATCAGGCATTCTAACTACAAGGCGTTACAGTTTATAGCCGACCAGTATCACTAGATGGCTAAAACAATATCAGAAACTATCACTATCAACCCACTTTTGTCTGCTGCTGGGCTATAAGCTTATAGAAGGTGTTGCAGAAAGGTGCAACAATAATTATGGTAGTTCAGCTACATTAAGTTTTGAATCATGTATGTGAAAATTAGGCATGAAAGCTTAAAATTTTTTTCCATGAAAAAAATATTTTTTTTGGTTGTTATTTCATTTGACATGCCCCTAATGGCCAGATCTTTTGTACAACGTCGCGGCGTCGGTAGCAAGGTCGTTTGTCTGCTGTACATGCTTTAGGGTTGAAGCTGGTGATTTGGTGGGAATTTTACGTCAAACTTTGACTCGAATTATCTCGTGATCTACCGTGCTGAGGGAAAAGAGACCTTGGGTGATGAAGTGTACATCAGTGTTAGAATGGACTGTTAAAATATTGTTGGGGGTAAATCCACCACGTTGTATAACTATGCGTACACTAGCAACAATCTGCGGTTTGGTCAGCGCAGCTCCCGATACTGTTATTTTCCCGGGATAAAAAGTAGCGTGTTTTATCCCAGACATTATCATCATCATGATCATCAACAGCCCACTAAACGTTCCCACTGCTGGGACTCGGGGCCTTCTCGCGCAAGGAGAGAGTTAAGGTCATAATCCACCACGCTGGTCCAGTGCGGGTTGGTGGATGACACATGACTTCGAAAGATTCTAGGTACACCGGTATATCGGTTTCCTCACGATGTTTTCCTTCACCGTTTTAAGTTCGCGGCATTACGCACCTGACTTCGAAAAGACAGTGGTGCGTGTGGGGTTTGAACCCGGGGTCTCCGGATCGGCAGCCGCCGTTCTCGCGTCTATCTTTGTACCAAATTTCACTCAGATCCCTTTTGTCGTGTTTGCTTGAAAGAGTAACAAACATACATACAAACAATCGCATTGATATTAGTAGGACAAAGGGCTGCGCACTCGCACTAATCAAAATGCAAACAGGTCTTAACATAGGGAGAAGTGTCGGTAAATTATCTTATTAAACTTTTAGTCTAGCTCTCAACTGCTTCTCACCGCTTGAACCTCCGTTCCAATTTTAAAAATTACTGACAAAAAATGTTTTAAAATGTGATACGATAATTATATTGAACCAGTTACAGTATTTGCCCGATCGTGTGGGTATTTTTATCTCATTCGATGTTTTTTTGTGTGTAAAATAAAAGGAAACTGAGAGGAGTGACCGCTGTTGGTATAGAGTATAAACAGGATTCCTATGCAACTAGTTATTACAGGGCAGTTTGTAAATCGATTCCAAAGCTCTAGGGTGTGTATTTTGTGCCTTGTGATTCTGAGTTCTTATTGAGTGAAAAAACGAAACATAGGAAAGTTTATCGAAAACTAGTTTAGTAAAAAAAAATATATAAATGTGTTAGATTTCAATTTCATGATAGCAGCTGCTAGAATGTCCAATTTTCAAGTGGAAGAAGTCATAGTTTCAAATCTTGCCTGCGCAAATTTTTTGTGGTAGAATTTTGCTTGGTGCACCAGGGGACCACAGATTTGCGGGCTATTCTACCGCAAAGCTGAAATTTGCAATCGTAACTGTGTTCCGGTTTGAAGAACAATGTTTCTAGAGAAATTATAGGGTATAAAGATGAATCATCTTAAATCTCTCGGGGACGAGTGCAGTGCAGTGTTAGGCAGTAGTGTGGGTTCGGATTCTTCTTCTTAATTTAGCTACGTGGCATTGTACTGTGATGAGCAGGCTTGCTGCTTATCTTTAGGCGCAAACATTGCTCGCACGTCACTGTAGGCTTATTAAAAACTAAATGAAGTATTTTCCCTAGTGCAGAAACTTATACTAGTGCAGTCTATTATACATATACTTATGTCATTATGGATTATTATATATTCAAGGAAGTATTATTCTAATGCTTAATATTATTCCTTTCCTGTTTTCCGCCACCGCTATTATATCGTTTCAAGAAAAATATCTTTCGATAACAAGTAAAGCAGTAGGAATTATTTGTTTATCTGGATCTATATATATCTATCAATCCACACTCAGTCTATTAGCCAATAATTATAGTACATTATGGCTCGTTTTGTGAAAAAAGCGTCGAGTTTCAACAGTGAGAACATAAAATGGACTAAACATCATTATCATCAGTATTTGTCCACTGTTAGACATAGGCCTCTCCCTTAATACACCGCAAAGCCCGACCCTCGGCCACACGTTTTCAACGACGAAAATGTTAGGACTAACCCATGGACGTATAAAAAAAGTCGGACGTAATCTCGCTAAAACAGAAACCGTGTCCATCGAGTCGGACACATAATATGCACGTGTGCGCTGTCACATACGGGCAGACACGCACACATCAGTGGGTCATTACACGCGCTACTCGTGTATATGTGTGCGTGTCAGCCTATCAGTGACCACCTGACAACGCACACGTGCAAATGTGGCCGACTCTAGTGACACAGCTTTTGTATTAGCGAGACTACGTCCGACTTTTTTATTTGTCCATGGGACTAAACATAAACAAAATGAATTTACTTATTTCACGGTGGGCTTGATGATCTTGATTATTATCTTTAGACCTTCATTGATCTATGGGTAGTTCAGATGTGCTTAGTATAGTTAGGTATGCAATGTAGTGTAGTTCTCATTGTAATTTAGCTTTGCTAATAAAGGATCTGCCCGTTAAAATACCTCAAGTAATTTCATTACCAAGCAAGGCTGTTTATTGCTATGCAACTACGAGTGGTACTTACTTTGAGTGACGTTTCTTTAGGAAAAGGGGAAGGAAAGGAAAGACCCTACTTTCTGTTCCTTTGCGATGCAATTATAGGGCAGTATCTCTATGTAGCAAATAAAATTAAATAGATTAAAGGTTTTGTGTGAGTAGGTAGTGGGTAGTTAGTAAGTAGGTTTAACTAATAATAATATGACAATGTTTTCCTGTTTCAAGATCTTTAGAAAAATAAGAAGCAGTATGTTTTAGCAAACGCTATGTGAGTGTCGAGCGTAATACACGTTTCCAATATTTAAATATTACAAGTTCAATGTGATTTTGTGTTGTGTTAAAGTGTATAGTTATTATGGTGAGTACGAATTCTTTTTTTTATTTATTTTAATATAGTCAGTAAGCAACTAACTGATGCTTCGCTCCTTCGTGAGCGTAAGATATCATATAAAAAATTTGCAGGCACAGGGACTGCCGATAGAAGTAAAAACTAATAACTCAGAATTTCATAGGTCACTTTGAAAACTACTCGGGTGAAACCGGAGGGTGTGGCCATGACCAGTCATCTAGATCATCCTAGTTTACCCGAAGATTTCTTTCATTAACGAACGTGACGCTTGAGCTCCAATTCAAAGCCTACGGAAAATCTGTAGGTGGTTCGCGAAAACAAGTTTTCAAAATCTCTATGTGGTGTCCAAAAGAAGTTTTCACTTCAAAAATATTCTTGTTTCTACTCCCATTTCATCGTTCATCATGCGGTTGTTGCAATCTCACGGCACACGGGGACCTTCACGTACTGCGCTGACGACACCGACGACGCCATCGGTCGGTTCGTGCGGCGAGCGTTGGCTGCATCACCGAAGACCATCCGAGAGGTCAACCTACAGATGGCCATCAGGGACAGAAATGCAGCCGTAGTGGAGGCTCTGGGCCGGGAGGAGGCGGCTTAGGCAAATGGCAATAAGGCAAAGAATCGATGTCTAGTCGATTACTTGCGGAATCCCAACCGGTAGTGCTCGGCTCAACAGACAAGCACTAGTATTAGGTTTAAAATGATCCCAATTCCCCCCTTATTTTCCTCTTCGTCTGATTATCCAAGAAATATGTAAAAATAAATAAGATTTTAAATGACAAAAGTCACGGACCCCGGAGTATGTGGAGTGGCAAATTTGAATTAAAAAAAACTCCCATTTCATCCCGTTTGAGTATATCTTTAGTACGCTCAAGATGTTTCAGATACCTTGTTCTTGTGTTAAAAATTCTGTTACGTGACATTGTACTGTTATAGGCAGGCGTGTTACTTATCTTCACACCTTAGATAAAGAGTAATATATGTAAACTCTTTGCTTCACACTAATACAGCTCGTCCCGTCATTAAATACTGTAAAAAAGACACCAATATTATTTATTTGTATGGATTCAACTTTTCATGAATACGTGATCGAGGTACACGTATTTCATATTATACCGAGACACTCATCCAAACAATAATGTATACCTAAAAACCTGACTGAAATAAAACAGGTAAAAGGGTTTGCACCGTTAGACTGATAACTCGAAAGGGACGCTTTTAACTCACCGTAATGAACTACTCATACTTTTACTCTCTCTCTCTCTCTGTGAAAAATTTGAAATTATAAGGTAACAACTTTAATTTGAAAAACCCGATTGCAAATTATATCTATCACCAGATAAAAAAAACATTATGTAAAACATTACATTATTATTATCTAAGGACACTTGGGTGGTTGAGCCAAATCTAACGAAATCTTAATTGTCAAAATCCATCCAGCCGTTTGGAAGATAAATGGGAATAAAGAAATTTACAAACATACAAGATACGCGCGAAAACTATTACCCTTCTGTCAGTCAGGTAAAAAACATAGCCCTTGTTTCAGCCGGGTAAAATAATAAATAAATAAATATTGGTGGACAATTCACACACAACACCATCTGACCCCAAACTAAGCAAAGCTTGTATGATGGCGGCCAAATAGCTGATATAATTACTTATATAGTTTTAAATACATACTTATTATACATAGAAACACCCAGACACAGTGCAAACATTTGAATTCATCACACAAATATTTGCACTAGGTGGGAATCGAACCCACGACCCTCGGCTTCGCAGGCAGAGCTACTACCCACTAGGCCACGAGGCCAGTCAATAGTTGAGTAGTTTGCAAAATTTTGTAATTTAACTAAACCAACCTTGGAATAAGCGTATATTCCGTACAAAATACGAGTAGGTAAATACGCACACATAATTTGGCGCGCGAAGATTTCATTTTCGCGAAGTTAAACAGCTGCTTTGGCTAGTCCAGCAAAGTATTTGGTGTTGATATAACTTTTGACGTATCAGCAAAAAAGCAATGTGGCTTTGCTTTAATTTGGCTGAAAACTCACATTATCTGATCTCGTAATTAATACTAGTGTCGTGAACAACCGTGAACAATGACTGAAAAATCTCTGTTTTGAACTTGGTTTGGACTGGAACTGAATCAGTTGCTGAAGTATCGTTTTTAGTTTCGGTAGAAAGCCTAATTACAATCACATACTAATTTTAAAGTCAGTTCCATTACAAATCCATTTCGTAATCGTAAGTAGATATTCTTGAACCATTTAAGACTGGCAAGTCTTTTGTAATCGATAGCATTGTCGGCTGAAGGACTGGTATCCATGGCCAAGAATAAATTGAAAAAAGGATAACTTTGTCTTTTACAAAAAAAAATGGCAGAAAGTCTGATGCAAAGAGAATTTAAACACTAGTCTGATGAGTGAACACTTTAATTTAAAAGATTTTGAAAGATTTTTTGATTAGAACATTAATTACATTGTACCTACATATTTTATGTGATACAGCCTCTCTATTTAGTTTGTTGGGCTGATCTTAAGTCGACATTCACTGTTAGTATGTCATGACTATATTAACACTATGTACCTTCATTCACTGTAGGTAATTTACTTTCACGTGTGTAAGGCAAAGAGTTAACATAATAACTAATCTACTATGGTGTAAGGTGTATTGTACCCATATTGAAGAAATACATATATTTACTTGAAAACTATTACTGTAAAAAGTTCTGAACGTCCCTATCTGCTTGATGTAATGTTACTGTATACCCCAGTATACACTTTATTATTTTATAATATTTTTGGAACCGTTCTACGCAAGCCCGTTTTTTATCTGTTTCATTTCAATTAGATCGTCGCATTTGTTTTGAAGGGCATTTGGTCAATGTACTATAAAACAAAGAATTCTATTGAATAAAACTTTTTTTTACATACTAGTAGTATCCCGTGGTTCTGCCCGCGTAGTTCACGTTCCCTTGCAATAAAAGTCTATTTCTACTATCTGTTTCTACTTCTATCGGCAGTCATAGGAACTGCCGATAGAAGTGAAAACTTATAACTCAGAATTTGATAGCTTACTTTGGAAACTACATGGGTGTAACCAGAGGGCGTGGCCTGGGCATCATGGCATGGCCATCTAGAAATACGTCAGCATTTCCTATTGGCTGATGCATTTCTAGATGGCCATGGCATGATGCCGAGGCCACGCCCTTACAGCATTTCCCATTGGCTGACGCATTTCTAAATGGCCAATAGCCATGGTCCCGAGTTTACCTGAAGATTTCTTATCATACCCGAGCGTGACGCTAGAATCCAATTCACAGCCCACAAAATATCTGTCTAGGCGTGCCTAAAGAAGTTTTCACTTCAAAAATTGTCTTTTTACTATTTTTCGCACGAAAATAACACGGAAAATGAATCTACGCGGGTAAAACCGCGGCGTGTAACTACTAATGTATTATAATTATTGTAAATAATATTTTTGTCTCGTTTGGAAACGGATCATAACGTCACTAAAAAGTCAGGTAAATCCCAGGTAGACTCCACGTCACCAGCCAGAATACCTGATGATTGGCGATACTGTCGTATTATACAAAGGTAAACAAAATCTGTTGTAAATTAACATACTTAGTTCAACAATTTTGCCATGGTACTTCAATAGTGCTGTTAATGAATGGGCATGAATATATTATTACGAATGACTCTGAGTTCATTGTCTACCTGCATAAACTTGCACTTAGAAACCGGTTTTATGGATTTTTTTATCGGAACGTATATACTGTTATACTCTTTGCCTATTTTGTATTGTTTATATTCGCCATCCCAGACATTCAGTCGAGCCTTACATTAGCCAAAAACCATCTTTAAAGTGAAAAATTCATTTGGCGCACTGCACGTAGATTTTTCTGTAGGCTGATGTCACACTGTGAGCTGGAAGGCTCATGCATCCAACCTTTTTTTAAAAGTCCAATAATTTTAGAATCTTTTGTCGTTTCAACAAATGAACTCAAACTGAAAACATTTAGCTTAAATCAGGCTTGAAACGCTATCCATCATAGACAATACATGGCCATACAACAATACATGAGCCCGTGAACAAAATGAACCACCAGGAGACTTATGTAGGTTAATAAAAGGGTATAAAATAGTAAGATTCAACACTATGCCGTCATTTGTAAGCTGTTCAACTGAGTGCAGTTGAAGAGGAGGTTGCAACCCTCGATCTTTCTTAATATCGCAAGGTTTTTGTACAGCATTACGAAATAATGGATTAGAAGAGGTATTGTAACTGTATGGAACCAATGCCGTACATAATACAAGGGGACCTCCCTGGTGGTTCATTAAACCCGTACATTTTATTCACGGGTCTGTAGTCTATCAGGAAAATGTCACTCAGGAAAATCATTCCGCAGTTTAGGTATTCGAAAACGAAAGTGACATTAAACTTCTTCATCTGGGTCGTAGGAACGTCAACAATGAAACGGTGTCGCCTTGAAAATCACAGTACAACGAAAACTCCACATAAATCTAAATAATATGTACCTTATTATTTATATTTCTACGGAAAGCTCTCATGAATTCCTTACGTTGCAGATTACCGTGGCCATTTTTCTCCTGGGATTGGCCGCGTCTTCCAAACAGGCGATACCGTCTCCCTGTCCAGATGTTCTGTTTTACGAAGAAAAGCCTGCCGACGAACCGAGCAGATGGTACGGTCGGATCACATTCCCGTCTACGACCCCGCGTTGGCTGATCATGACTGTACTTCTTAATAAAAGGGCTGATCTACTAGGAGTGAGTAAATTATATTTATTCCAGAATTAATTATTCCATATACAGTTATTAGACGTCGTAACGTCGGTCGTTCGGTCGGTCGGTCGGTTGGTCGTAACGCGTCGGGTTAAAATTTGGAACACAACAAATTTTAATTAATCTGAAATTATAATTTTAGCAATACAAGGATACATACAATTTAGGAAAAACAGTAAGTCTAGTGAAACAAGGCGGTCTTATTGCTGAATACTGAATACGTAGGTTACTTTTTATAAGACTTCTTAGATTAAAGCATTAGATTAAAGCTTAAAGCATTGATCAAATTAACTAATTAATTTCATCAATGCTTATCAAAATATATACACAACATAAAATGTAAAAAACGGGCCGCTAGTAATTTAATAATATTTTCGCAGAACTGGTTAGGGGAAGTGTCATCACGAGACAACATAGAGTTCCGAATCAACAATCCCCAGTTCAAGACCCAGCGCAAGCCCATGAGGTTCTTCGTGAAACACGAACCAGAGGACGAGACGCCTCCCAAGGTCCAGCTAATCAAACTCGACGGTGAAGAGATCTGTAATGCCGATAAACCGGTCCCGTGAGTTGCTACGTCATAATTTAGTAAGCAAGGTTAGGCAGAACATCAATACTTTGCTGAAAGGGTCAAGTTCTAATAGCTACTGTCATCATCAATCATCAGCAGCCCACTAAACGTTCCCACTGCTGGGACTCGGGGCCTTCTCTCGCAAGGAGAGAGTTAAGGCCATAATCCACCACGCTGGCCCAGTGCGGGTTGGCGGATGACACATGCCTTCGAAAGATTCTAGGTACATGTCGGTTTCCTCACGATGCTTTCCTTCACCGTTTTTAAGTTAGCGGCATTACGCACATGACTTCGAAAAGACAGTGGTGCGTGTGGGGTTTGAACCTGGGGTCTCCGGATCGGCAGCCGCCGTTCTCCCGACTAGACCAGCCGTAACTTTACTTAATAGCTACTGTACTGCGAAGCTAACAGCAGAGTACTGTACTGTATATTTTTGGGATACGTAGCGTTGGCTATGTACCAGCCGGAGCCTCTGAAATCGATCGAGAGGCGTTCCAAAAAGCTAACAGACGAACAAGAGTGTCGTAACTCTTCGAAAATGATTTCAAAGTATCAAGGTTTACACTTGACCTGTTGTTAAGCGACGATGAAGCGACGTTCTACGTTGAAGCGTTTTTTGAAACGATTGTTCTAGATCTAGATGAACAAAACCGATTCACTGTAGAACTTGAAGACACCCAGATTATGTATATCCATAAAGAAATACCAACAGGCAACATTTCAAATTCCAAAGTTTAAATGTTTTATTAGAAAAGTAGAGTTAAATCCCTTTGTTTGAGTATTTATAACATCAACCATGAAAGGACGTCGCTTTTTTGAGCTGTAAGCAGGCTGATGAAAAAAACTCAAAAAAACATAGTACCTTCCTATTAGATCATCCAGATCCGATACGCAAGCTTCTTAATGTATCCGATAAACTTGCAACTTCGCGGCGATGTTCAAGACTTTGAAGTCTTTAGTGAATAGGGGAATTGTTGCTTATGAGCCTTTAATCGATTTAGCCTTTACAGAGATACGTGGGTACAAACATAGGAACCAACACACGTACGAACATACAAACATTCATCTTTATAATACTAGTGTTATCATTGATCAGGGCCTGCAGGGGCATGCATTACTCCCAAAGGAAATTACGAAAAAAATTCTCTAAAAACTGAAACAGAATTTGAAAATCAATTACTTATCAAAATATTTACGAAATATAATGGACAAAGAACTTTCGAGAATTAAGGTGCCCCTTAAACAGAAGTGACAAAAAAGTCTAAGTGTGATGATGTACAACGCATTCCTTTCGACGTAGTACAATGTTCTGTATAACCCTGTTTAGATGATCTTTTGAATACAGGATGCGAAGTACGAAGTCTTCACTAATACTACCTATTGCTAAATATCTGTTTGACTACATTTAATGTCACAAACTACCTACGACTTTATTTCTAAAAAAATCTAATCGCACTTATTTTTTTATGTACAATGAGGCGTTTTTAAAACGTAAGTACCCACCGATTTAGATATAGATGTATATAAATACCTATCAAGGATAGTTCACAATTACACCGACTTGGCATCAGTGTTTCATTTCGTTAAATTACCTAAGAATTCGTGCCAGAAAATAATTCGTGCCACCTATGGTGACGGTGAACTCGTAGGTACCTACGAATCCCGCCGGCACCTCGGGAAATTGTCCCAAGTGCTGATATGATGAAATGATTTATTTGGATACTGTGTTAGTGACTCTTAGACTTCTCTCACAAGAAAAGAGTCAAGATCATAATCCACCACAGTTATTTTAACGCTTATAAGAGTTATAATTGAACAAGCTTTGCTTAGTTTGGTGTCAGATGCCGTTGTGTGTGAAATGCACCCCAATAAATATAAGCGGTATGGCTACGTTATGGTTAATATGCGTTAGTCATCAACTCTGCCTTTGCCTGTGAAACAAAACATTATTAAAAAACCGATGCTCCTAGTACTAATCTTTCACTAATTTACTATGAAATGAAATAGTTAATTTCCCAGACTTTTACATCCATTAATATAAATTTAAAAATAACATATGAGCAAATTAATAATAATAGTAGAATAGATGAATAAATTATGGTATGGGCGTATGATATGCCCTCCACGTTTTATGGAGTGGACTATTCGCCCAGTCCCTGACGGGTAGCCGTCAGGACTACCCGCGTGCGGCTCCGCAGCAGCGCCGGCCAGCCGGGCGCGCGGCCCGCACAGAACATGCCGCTGGCGCTGCACCACCGCGCACGCCGGAACATCGCGCGCCACGCGTCGTTATACTGCACGCGCACCTCGCTCATGACAGCTGCGGTGTAGTTCGTCCACAGCTCCACCGTGTACACGCTGGTGCAGAAGCTAATAAATGGCTGCGCTTTTACGAAGTCTCTACAGCGGGCGAACCGCCTCGACAGCATGTTACCGCGCACCGCTATTAAATTAAATTAAATTAAATATTGGTGGACAATTCACACACAACACCATCTGACCCCAAACTAAGCAGAGCTTGTATGATGGCGGCCAGATAGCTGATATAATACTTATATAGTGTTAAATACATACTTATTATACATAGAAACACCCAGACACAGTGCAAACATTTGAATTCATCACACAAATATTTGCACTGGGTGGGAATCGAACCCACGACCCTCGGCTTCGCAGGCAGGGCTACTACCAACTAAGCCACGAGGCCAGTCAGCTATAGCCCTAGTCAGAGGCTATAGCCCTCCTCTGTCGCTCCATGTCGGCGTGGTCGGACAAATCCGCAGTTATGATGTACCTACCCGAGGTACTTGACCTCATGTACTCGTTCCAGCTTGCTATCGGCGATAGTCAGCGGGGGCAAGTTTTCATTGTAATTTCGGGCTTTAAAAATCATGTAGACTGACTTGTCCGAGTTGTAGTGCATGTTGTGATCTTCGGCGTACTTCCCACACAGTACCAGGAGCTTCCGCTTCGCAGACATAGATGGAACTAGCAAGACCATATCATCCGCATAGGATATATGATTAGTCACAGTACCGTTGATGGAGCATCCGCTTCCGGTTTGCGTGAGCTGTTCCGATAATTTGTCCATGTACAATTTAAAAAGGGGCGGGGACATACTTCCGCCTTGTCTCACGCCACATTTGAGCTGCAACGGTGCAGAATACGCATTGCCCCATCTCACACAATTTTTCTACTGTCGGTACCAATTTTCCAGCACTTGAACGACTTGTTTAGGTACATTATGGTCATATAATTTCTGCCATAGCAATCTATGATTGACCCGATCGAATGCTTTGCTGAGGTCTAGGTAGCAGGCTATAACTGATGTTCCTTTAGATTTATAATAGCCTACAACTTGTTTAAGGACATATACAGCTGTACCAGTGGACACATTGCTATTGAAATCATATTGGCAATCATATGTTTCCATGAAAGGCGCGGCAAGCGTATATAAACTATGTTTTGTTTATTTTTGTTATGTTTTTTTTTATTGGTGTGTCAATAAAGAGTATCTATCTATCTTTCTTTCTGGGCCATGTGCCATGTGTCCTTCGCTGACCCACACTTCGCCAGCGTGGTGTATTATAATGTTAACTCTGTTCTTGTGACAGAAGGCTCCGAGTACCAGTTGTGGAGAGTATAAAGTGGACTACTCATATAATATTCTATAGGCAATAGTGACCACTCGGTAGGCAGTACCTAGAGGCTACTTTGGTAGATAGTAGAGGTCACTTGAGGAGTATTTACTTATGTACGCATGCAAGAAGTTATTTCATCATCATCATCATCATCAGCCCGAGTTCGTCCACTGCTGGACATAGGCCTCTCCTATAATACGCCACTCAGCCCGATCCTCAGCCTTACTTCTCCAACCACCACCAGCTGCCTTTCGAATATCGTTACTCCTAGTAGTTAGTTCTCTAGTTCTTTACTTGTATACTTTTTCCCTTATACGTTGCGCTAAGGAGTCTAACTTTAACCTAGAATATATAATATCTTCAAAGCAAGAAGTATTAACCTGAGGTTAATTACAATATTTAGTAAAAAAATTGGTTAACAAACTTCAGGGTGGCGAATTTTCGGAGCAGTGTTCGCGCGCGTCGTAAAAATTTACTTTCATCAGCGATATAAATCAAAAGATGTGCCCTGAGCATCTTGAAATTGCAAACATGAAACCTTACGCATGAAACGTAATTCCCATGGATTTATTTATGCTTCTTGAATTATTATTAGAATACTTTCAAACGGCACAGGAAGGCATATTTTATGTGCATGTAAGTATATAATTATCAAAACCAGTGATAGGTAGAACGTCCGGCGTTCACCTCTTCCCGACGATGACATAATTCCGTGCGCCTGAAGTTTGGGAGGGCACATCCATTGATTTATATCGATGACTTCCATAATTTTTCCTTAACGCGCCAAACACAGACTACAGAATCTGTGACGCCAAAAGAGGTATAACTTTTTTTTTATCAAATAAATTACTTGAAAATGCTTATGCTTGCGTATTTTGTTTTTTTTTTCAGTTCACGAACCACAGAGGCTCCACAAACAAGCTCCGTCACTTCCGTCACCATAGAAGTGCCACAGCAATCCTCTGGAAGTCCAGTCAATAATCCACAGGGGTAATTTATTTCAGTTTCACTTACCACCGCTCTTGATCTTTGATAATTAGTGCCACTGTCGTATCAACAATGACAAACGAAGACCTTTGTATTTATGTAAGTAGTTCAACTATTTCGTCAAGAGACACTCCTGTCGTGGTATTGACTTTTGTAAAAGCCCAGAGGGTCTACCGCCTAACTAAATCTGCTTTGGCTTTGCTATTGCTGTCTCTATCATTTTAAAAGAAAAGAAAAGAGAGCAAATGTCAAAGCTAAGACAGTAAAGTTATAGTTAGACGGAAGACTCTCAGGTGCCTGGTCACATTACCATAGCATATGCAACAGTGTTAATGCGTGTATGGATAATATTTTCTTTGGCACTTTCGGAAACGTCTAGATCTTATTAATTACTATGTAACTATGAGTATATGTTTACACTTCACAATCTAGTATAAAAAATATTTTATTACTATGTCTTTGTGCATAGGTATTCTTCCGGCTCAACCGATGTTACATTTTAGATGTTATTGGTCGTATGAGAACAGCAGGTCTACTACGAAAACAAACTCCGAATGATCGGGTCCGACCGACAGCTGAATCGGATTGTAGCCTGCCACGAAAAACAGTCAGATCGATACATCTCGGTCAGAAGTTATCGACTTAGGTCGGATGAGGCTCGAATCGAGCGAAACAGCCGATCCTATCAACCGACAGATTGTCTTTCGAGGTAGGAAAAGTCCATAAGTTTAGCCGATATATCGTTTATCGGACTTCGTAGTAGGCCTGCAGGTGGTAAAATAGATCTCACCTTCATGCCCTCATTCCCTCATTCATTTTATAATCGGAATTTTATTAATATTCTTTGAACAATGTCCATTTAACTTAACCGTTGGCGTCGCTCATTCAAAAGATTTCCAAAACTCTTTTAATGTTGTATATGTACGTGATCACTGAGTACTATAGGCTATATTATATACATATACCACGGGCGAAGCCGGGCGAACCGCTAGCGGTTATTACATGGTGGTGGCCCGTGGTGGTTACATATATGAAGTGTCCCGTAAAATTTGTACCAGGTGCGTAACTTTTAGTGGCTAAACTCTAGTCAGTCAGCAAAAAATCTACTCATAAAAAAAACATTATAGAATACAATGTACTATTTAAGCACACTTGAATTGAATGATTGCGACGAATCTAACGATATCCTAATTGTTAAAATCCATCCAGCCGTTTGGAAGATACGTGGGAATAAAGAAATTTACAAACATACAAGATACGCGCGAAAAACATATTCCTTTACGGTTTGCATTACGCCTACCCATAACATCATAGCACCACGAAAATAAAAACATCTTTCGCGCAGAGACCGCGACACGAGACCGCGACAGGCACTTGACACTATGGAATTGTATGGGCGTCAGTTCGCGCCGAGACCGCGACCGCGACCTGTCTCGGTCTCCTGTCGCGGTCTCGGCGCGAACTGGCACCCATACAATTCTATAGTGTCAAGTGCTTGTCGCGGTCTCCGGTCGCGGTCTCGTGTCGCGTTCTCGCGTCGCGGTCTCAGCGCGAACTTGTACCTTAAGATGCTATTTATAAGTGAAAGCAGGGTATGCTTGCGGTGTCATTTTCTTTTTGAAATGAAAACTTTTGGCGCACCTCGGACATATTTTTCGTGGACTGTGAATTGAATTTTAGCGTCACGCTCGGGAATGATAAGAAATCTTCGGGTAAAATCGGGACCATGGCCATTGGCCACCTAGAAAAGCGTCAGAATTTCTAGATGGCCATGCTCGTGGCCACGCCCTCCGGTTTCACCTGCGTAATTACCAAAGTAAGCTATCAAATTCGGAGTTATATGTTTTCACTGCTATCGACAGTTCCTATGATTGCCAATTCTTTTTTTTTACGAAACCCTAGTTATTTTCCTCAAGTTAGAGTAACTTGTGATTTACCTTAGACGATCAGCGTTCTATTAGTAAAAGTCGAGTTATAATCAATCCAGCCATTCCGTAGATTAGCTGGAACAAACAGACAGACAACAAATTTAAAAAATGGTTGTCTGTAAAGTCGATTTACTGACGATAGTTGAACCTGACAACGTCTTAAGAAAATACTGATTGTGTTAAGCGCCATCTAGGTAAAACATTCTGAAGCTTTTTGAAAAGCTGTTCAAAGCGCCATCTCTGGGTACATCATTGTACTAGCACAAGTTCTTAACTTCATATCGTCGCTTTTCTAAAACATGGACAGACTCCTTGAACGTAATACACATTTCACTCACTAGATGGTGCGAAAAGTAATAAGGCGAGGTAACGGTGGTAAATATTATCTATTCTATGGCGGTAACGTTACATGACGTCATGTTTTGCGGGCGTGCAGCCGGCTTCATCGAATTATAGGACGTTATCACGTCAAAAAAAGTTTTTACGTATACCGTTGTAGTTACCGTACTACTATTATTTGATTTTTTACATATAACCGAACATTTGTAGGTACCGCATATATTTTCATTTGAACTTACGACCACTTATTTGCGACCACAAATTACGTGAGGTCTTTTTTTAAATTTTCTGTAATGGTGAGATGTCGTGAGATTTTATTCAACCCCCTCCCCCATCCCCCAATCTCACGTGAGATTTTTCAAGGTGTGGGATTACGTAAACACGTTAGATTGTTTTATTCTTTGTGTTCTATTTGAGTATTCATTCATTTTTTTGTTTCTCGACCCACAAAATGGGTTTCAAAGTCTGAACATATGAAACAAATAAAAATACTCAATAATTAGTTTATTATGAAGCCTGAGATAATAGGAGATATATCAATTAGTACATTGTCGTTTACAGACACATACAATATGGTTTCGTTGTTGAGTAGGTAATTAGAAATATATTTTTTTTGTGTGACATCGCGACGCCGACGGCTTCGATTCAGCCCGAGGGGCGTTCGTATTACGATTACGTTTAAGATTAAATCTCAAGCATGTACAATCTGGATTAAATGGACCAAAATAGTAAGTATATATTTTTTTGTTTCAAGGAAAATAAATTGCGTGATATTTGCCGAGACACCCCCTCTCGCCAACGTAAGATTAGATGAGATTTGACTCGACCTCCTCCCCCCCTTAAACACCTCACGTAATTTATGGACGCCCCCTTTTAGTTGAAAAGGTGTTTATATGTATAGACTAATACAGATGTATAGATGAGACATTAGACTACGGTTACACACACTACTAAAGTCATGGAGTAAAATATTACCTGTGATAATGTACCTAACACAATCTACCACCGCCATCTAGCACGGTTTTAGTACAACGTAGGCACGTTATTAAAACATTTTATTTCTTCTGAAAATTATCAAATAATAATCATTTATCAAATGTCAAAAAATATTTCATTCTAACAGAGTACTCGTACTTACATAAAAAAAAAAAACCTTTTTTTTTTGTTTATTTGTTGCGAGTATTTCGACTAGGACAAAACCTTTTTACAGCTGCATCTCATCAACGATCACTTTACTCATAAATACTACTTTTAACTGATTTAATCATACATATCAGACATTATTGGAACGAAATTCCTACCGGTAGGCTTGTAGGGGATTTTGCTAGGTTAGGTTAGGGGGGTTTGAAGGGCAATGTTTCCAGAGAAATTACAGGGCTTAGAAATATAACAACTTAGATCTCTGGGTGACGAGCGCAGTGCAGTGCTATGTAATGATTTGGACTCTTCATGTTACAATAGCTGCGTGTCACTGTGCTGTTATGTGGCAGGCATGTTGCTTACCATCAGGCACATGTCATACTCGTCTCGTCACTCTTTATTAAAAAAAAAATTGTGTTGCTTTTTTATTATCCGATAAAACTTCGTTTCTACCTGGAGACCCATAACACCACAACTTTCGTTTTATTATAATTTTAACTTAATAAGTGCACTATATTACTTGCCTTTTTGTAAATGACGTTACCACGTATTCTTCTGAATGATGTTCGAATAAATAAATGTAATTGAAAAAGTCCGTTTTGGCATTTGCGAGAGATCCCAGAATAGAGTAAGATCCCAGAGCTCCCAGACGTCACCTATTTTCTGATGAATGGAATGTGGACGATTGAGTAGAGTTAGTAAGTACTAAGAACACATGCTTACTCGCTAACTTGCTTAGACGGCCAATTTAGAGATATGGGGTAATGAAGGTACATACAAACGTTACTTACTTCACGTATTTTCTAATAAGTGATTTTCACGTATGTTGTAGGCAATATCCTTAAAACCAAGGTCCCAATACTCCCAGCCACTTTCCGTCGGCCGTTTTGCTTAACAACTCCAAAATAATAATTTAATTTTACTTAAATTCTCATGCTCCATTTGTAAATATGTTCGTCAGACAACTATTTTAAAGCTTTTTCCAATTAGACAGACCAATCTACCCCATATCTCTAAATTGGCCGTCTAAGCAAGTTAGCGAGTAAGCATGTGTTCTTAGTACTTACTCACCCTACGAAATCGTCCACATTTCATTCATCAGAAAATAGGTTACGTCTGGGAGCTCTGGGATCTCGGACTAGAAGGTAACTTGGAACGAAACTGGAGGAAACAAAAAAAGTTTTTATTAAATTCCTATATTTTTGACGCTTTAAATAATGTTATAGAATACATTTCGAGTACTTATTCAGAAGTGCCAAAACAACCCTTCTATTTTGAACGACTTTAGTAGATTTAATTGACATTTATAGTCAAAAGTAACGCAGTTATTTTTAATATTATATGCAATTGTTGTTCAACATACTCGTCATTTTTTATCAAGATCTGTATCGTTAAGGAAGTATGTATATTTCATTGTACCAGTTTTACTCCAGTTACATTTTTAGTTTATTTTTAAATATACCAAATGTACAAAGACTTTGATAATTATATTTATGAACGTTACTAAATACGACGGGAATACAAAAAATATTTATTTAAGAGGAGCAAAGAGCAAATAAGTCGTGTAGTATGCGGTGTTCGGCTTACACGTAGGTACACTTAATTTAATTTTTAAGATCAGTCTTGTAATTCCTGAGATTAGAGCGTTCAAACAAATAAACTCTTCAGCTTTACATTATCATAATAATAATATTAATACGGCGATAAATTTGGAAAGTAAAAAATGGCTGTCTGTAAATTCGGTTTACTGACGATAGTTGAACGTGACAACGTCTAGTATTTGTGTTAAGCGCCATCTAGGTAAAACATTCTGAAGCTTTTTGAAAAGCTGTTCAAAGCGCCATCTCTGGGTACATCATTGTACTAGCACAAGTTCTTAACTTCATATCGTCGCTTTTCTAAAACATGGACAGACTCCTTGAACGTAATACACATTTCACTCACTAGATGGTGCGAAAAGTAATAAGGCGAGGCGAGGCGGTAAATATTATTATCTAATCTATGGCGGTAACGTTACATGACGTCATGTTTTGCGGGCGTGCAGCCGGCTTAATCGAATTATAAGACGTTATCACGTCAAAAAGTGGTATGAATTTTATTTGATTTTTATGAATTTAGTTGTTCATAATATATTTATGTGCCTACTTTTCTTTACAGATCCAATGATACTGATCCTTCAAACTTCAGACTACCTATCAACTATTACACCGCCAACGAGGTTAGTTTATGTTTATCAAACTTACCACCGGCACCGTCCTACAGAACTAAATTAATTTATTTTTTTGAAATAATATTCCTTATTACGAGATCGGGATTTTTGTAACTCGCACGCTCGCACGCGTACTAATCAAAATGAAAACAGGCCTTTAGGTAAGTATAACAGAACGGAATTGAAACAAAATTGCAGTGTTTAGATAAAAAGATATCTTTAACTCGTACAAAGAATCAAGAAAAATACTTACCTAAAAATTTAACATCAGATTTAGAATGCAAATTAGACTGATATAGTAGTTCTGTAAAATTTCTCTTACAAAAAAAAATTGGCAGTCATACGGGAACGCATATTTCCATTCTATACAACGCCAGAACGCATCCATAGGAAACTGCTGGCGTATATATTGTAATGTCGTTTTAAAATCTGCTATTACAAACCATACAAGAGTTTTGCGTACTGATTGTGTATAGTTTGTAACGTGGATGCTCGCGTCGTATCCTGCCATTCTATACAACGCTAGAACGCAGCCATAGGAAACTGTTCGCGTTCGAGTATATTATATTGTAATGTTGTTTTTTTAAATAGGGCAGAGCCTTTATTAACAAAACTAAAATACAATGAGAACTACACTACGCTACATACCTAACAACTACTTACACTAAGCACACCTGAATTATCCATAGACCAATGAAGGTCTACAGATAATCAAGATGTTCAAGCCCACTACCAATCGGAAGCGTACCCAGCATGCTGGCGGCATTACCACGCTGAATGGCAATGCTTATGCGTTGGGCCAAATAAACGCCAGCATTTTGGTCACGCGTCGCATCGACCAAGCGTTCGGAAAGGCTTTTGAAGATGAGGTGAGCTCCCGGCCCCCACGGACCCAATGTCTCAACCCCAAAGGGCTCAAATATGTAACCTCTTCCGAGGGTTGCATATTTGCGCCGTTTGAGTCGCTCAGCTGAATTAGCCGCTGCACCAGCCTTACAATGCGTCTCTGGAAGATGTGATGGTGCCAGAGTATCGACGCAAGTTGCGTCCCACACTAGGGGCCGACCCAACTTCCAAGGCACAACAGTCATGCCGTCAGGTCTTTTGCCATCGTCACGCGCAAGCCCACTCGGTTCGAGTATGGCTGGGACATTGGCGGTGGAAAAAGCCCGGCGTATGATGTCGTTCAGGCTGGCGTGGCGGCCAATACGACCCGCGCTTTTCGAGCAAGAGAGACCGTGGTGACCGAGTTGGTCGACGGCAGTACCACAATGGCAGCGATGGGCTTCATAGCACCTCGCACCCAAGCGCAAGCTAACAGCTAGACGAAATGCAGTTGGATCTAATAGGCTACCGGTATTGAAAGATGGCAAAGCTTGTAACCAAAGGCCCGATTCCCACACAGACACAGCAAGGATACGAGCACGATCCGCGATACTAGGACACGTATCGAGAAGAGAGTTCCGTGCTAGATCGCAGATCGGTCGATCCCACTGTCTCTGAGATGACAGACATCTGGGGAAATCGTTGTTTGGACAAGCCAGCCTCCAAGCATTCTTAGCCTCGCACAAATTAGCTACTACTACATCAGAATATTCCGAATGGGCTAAATTGCGAGAATTTTGTCTATTAGATTTTGAGTACTATGAACTGAGGACAAGAATGCCGGTAAAGCTACACTTGAAATTTGGCGGACCCCTAGGCCTCCCAACCGTATGGGTAGTGAGGCTTGTGACCAGGCCCTTCCACTCAGATCCACATTCAACACCGATATTAGAGATTCCTTTACGACATTGTCTAAGCTCCCAAGGAGCTCACCATGTTTCCACAGTGGACTACACCGTAAAGCGTACATAAATTTCGGAACAAATAAACATTGCCGAATAATTGTAAACGCCATATGGGCGTTTACTTTGAGTAGCCTATCGGAGGCTCTCGTGAAATTTTGAATTTTTTCTTCGACAAAAGATGGTAACGACTCTTCTAAAATCGGTGAACCCAGGAGGCGCAGGGAACGTTTGTCAACTGATTTGATGTTGGGGGCCAGATCATGAAATTTCTGTATTATCGAATCTTTATCTGGACATGTGTCGCAAACGAAAAGTTCGCATTTTGAAAAATTTAGTTCTAAACCAATCAGACGAAAACCGTCTATGAGTTTTTGTAAATCAGTTAGAACAGTATTCACATCGCCCCCCAAAGTTCCGTCGTCCAAGTACCAAACGTTTAGTTTGGACTGGAGACGTTGAATGATAGGGTGAATGGCCAAGGCGAAGGTCGCAGGGCCGAAGGGATCACCTTGTTGACAGCCGACGGAGGATAACATATGATTGTTTTGATAAGTCAATTTTGTGGGCTCGCCATAACATTGCCAAAGAAAATTGTACAGGTCAGGAATTTTATCCTTCACTTGGGCCAACAAGGCTCCTCGATCAACCGAATTAAAGGCGTTTTTGACGTCCACCTTTAACAGCACCTCTCCCCAATTTTGGTAAAGGAAGGTCCGGACAGAATGAACGGCAGCCTCACATCCACCCTGCGAACCAAAACCGAGTTGTATTGGTTGGAAAAGGGAGCTCAAAAGAGCAACCTTTTTCCTACAACCCACCTTGGCAGCAAGGCGACGATATGTGGTGCCGACAGCAATTGGTATGATCCCACCATCTTTTTTGGAAAGTGCGCACAAATTGGCGCCGTACAAAACTTCGACAATGTCACTACTGACTCGACCAGATAACATGAGGTTAACTAAAGAGGTTAGATCTCTCAAGAGGGACTGTGCTACCTCACCAGAGCTAAAAGATAGAAGATCTTTTAGATGTTGAGGTGTCAGGCCATCTAGGCCTCCAGCTGAGCCACTCAAGAAAGATGTAATCGCAGCCGAAACCTCTTGCGATGTGGCCTCAATAGTGACGTTATCTGATTGTGGTGGAACAGGGAGGTGGAGATTAGCTGTTGCGGGTGGATGTTTGTCACGAAGTGACTGAATGGTGTGTGGTGTGTTCGGCGCAATGGTGTCACTGGAAAACAAAATACGTGCAGCGCCTTTGATGTCGCCATCGCTAATTTTGTTCTCTACAATCTTAATTATAGCCGAATCATCACTACTTTTAGAATTTTGGTTATTCCGCTGCTTAGGCGGAATAAAACTACTCAAATCTAAAGGGTTTTCCACGGAAGCAGTGTACTTTACGCAGTTCTCCTTTACCCTAGTGGTAAGGGACTTTTTGTTCGACGGTTCTAAAGGTACATAAAGCACACTGTATGGAAAACTCAGTAAATGTTCCCAGGCATCTTTCGAATTTTGCGAAAGAACACTTTTGATAACTAATGATAAACTTTGAGCCACCAAAACACGAGCACCACGCGGGATGCGCTTAAGGACCGGAAATGAATTTTTGAGTGAGCTTAACACTTCCCAAAAAGGTTGGGAAGGCGTAGCAGCGCTCACGGAACTGCCACTTGTGGTCGGCTGTCCCGTAATCGGAGCCGAAAGCGGAATTTGTAATTTGTTGTGGGATTTAGCCCGGTGAATTTTGACCCCTTTTTGGCCTCTAAAATAACGGGAACATAGCTCACGCTGTACCTTGGATTCCAGAGACACCAGATTAGTCAACGCATTGCGTCCAACCGGGGTGCAAGATGCCATACTATAGCTAAAACTAAAAATAAATAAAATTATCTTAGTATCTCTAAGACGGCCGCAAGACAGCGAGACGTCAGGCGATGACGTTGCCTGAGCGCGCAGTCTCGCCGGATGGCGTCGTCATGGAAACAGAAAAACACAACTAAGCGGTAATCTGTCAAAATATATGGAAATTATAAGCGCTATGAAAAACTAATATCTGGTCTATCCCCAGCTCTACAAACAATACCTTGCAAAAATCCCTAAGTATACTTGCGGCTGGGGCAAAGAAACCAGCTCAAAAACGAAGAATAGCTGACAAAAATATTTGCCGAAAATTTGATTTAAAATGTTGTTTTAAATCTGTTATTACAATGCATACAAGATTTTTCCGTACCGATTGTGTATGTTGTCGATCCGATGAGGGCCTATCACTGAGATTTGACTCTGGGTAGGCTCCCGCCAGAAGCTCTGCGGTCAGCCCTGAGTGTCGCTTCTCCATACTCGGCCTGAGCTCCACTACGGAGGTCGCCGGCTCGCTTCGCTAGGCCTCGTAAGGCTCGCTCCACTCAGGACCTCCCTTGAGCTTCTGGCTCGCGCATTTTTTATATACACTCTAGGGGTAGTAGCGACAAGACTAGGTGGAGTCGGGGTGCTCCGAGTCGGATCTGGGAAACCAACATCTACAATAAATCAATTAAGAGCTAGGTCAATAAATCAAAATGGCGAGCATGCAACTGCTCACGTACAAATTGTAATTTTAGAGTTTTGCGCGCCTATTCCAAAACATACACGATTAGTCCGTATGCATATACTGGCGCTGTATATTTTGGAACAACATAATACTTCTACGTTACTACAAAGTATACGCGAGTATTTGCGTACTGGTCTTGTATGGTTTGGAAGAATTTAGTAAAAAACGTATTTCCAATCTATACGTAATAGTACGAGATCCGGCTGCAGAATCTCTACGTTCATCGCGTATTTAATCCAATTCACATTTGAACAAACATTTATGATTAGGAGAATACATTGATAATAGGTTGCCAGTCAATAAGTGGCCGCAAGTAATTTTAACTAAACTGATGTTAATTAATTTATTTAAAAAATTGCGCTCACTTGTTTTTTAAATAAAATATCATCCACATCATAGCAATGTATGTAAAGAATTCGAAAATCGATGGGTGCCAGTGCACAGTCGGCCGCAACTACTTCGCAGCCAGGTGTAAACAGGTAATATTTTGGTGTATTTATACGTTCATAACGTACATTTATTATTTATGTATGTCAAATGAAAGCTAATTTTTTTCTGTTTATTATGATATACGGTTGCTTAATTAATCTGGCCACAAATAAGGGTTGCTGGCTGTTAAAAATGACAAATCTTAAAGATAGAGTGAAAGAGAGCTAGCGTGTAACATCACTAGTCAGACGAGGATAGCGATTGCCAGCTGCACGATGCTTTAAAGGTATTGCACATGCGTCGAATCCTAGTGTTCTCAACAGCTGCGACATTTTTATTCTAACATGAAAATCACGTTGTTTTAGAGTTCGTAATACATAACGTTATATATCGATACCTTTGGATAGAAAGGTCGTATAAACCATTTTGGCCAAATCAACTTATTTAATATATACCACTAGCTTTTGCCCGCGGCTTCACTCGCGTTTTGTAAGTCGTTGGCGTTAAGCCAAAGCGTTTATAAGAAATGTTCATCCTCGTTAACCCTTTTTTTTCGGGTTTATCTGCAATCAGCTGTGCTATAGGCAGATGGATGCTGATAGCTGATAGTTGATGATGCTGAAGGCGGGCTTAGTGTGGTCCCCATTAGAATCACTACTCTATATTTATAACTCATGGATTGTTGCCATTAAACCATTGGGAACATGTCATTTCTTTTGAGACGTTTAGTATATGGTAATGTCAGCGAGGCAATCGCAAGTGGATTTAGGTGCAGCAACAGTCTTCTCCCATAGCACGTACTTCTTCTGCAGAAAATCTTTTTATTTTTATTTTTATAGGTTTACACTTGACTGCCATCTCGCCTGATATTAAGCGACGATGCGGTCTACGATAGAGCGTGTTTACTTAGAATAAACCGATTCACTCTCGATTTGCAGACACCAAGATCGTAACTAACAGGAAAACCCACTCAGGCAACGCATTCCACAGCCTAGACGTTCTTATCACAAAAGTAGAGTGAAATCTCTTCATTCTTGTCTTTGGAATATCAACTATGAAACGATGTCGCTTTTTCGAGCAACGGGCATGCCGATTAAAAAAATGGCAAGGTGGTATTAGATCATGTAAATCAGTTGCACACTTTCCGAAGTGTATCCGATAAAAACGCGATAGCTAGCAACTTTTCGGCGATGTTCAAGACTTTGAAGTCTTTTTTGCACAAGAGTGTCTTTGCCTATGAGCCTTTAGCACGTCTTTCGATCGATTCCAAAGCCTCCAGCTGATACTTAGCCGAACCATCCCAAAAAAGCGAACAGTACTTCCATACAAGAGCGAATCATCTGTGCTTGATATAACGTGAGCAACTGTTCAGACTTAAAGTACCTTTGCACCTTTGAGAGGACACCATGGATATCGGTGGAGGACGCCTAGTTTTTTGGCCGCTTATTTAACCTTGGACTCGATATACAAATCAAAGTTGAGTGTAGGTCTCAAAGTAACGACCAAAAGCTCTAGACGGTCTGAAATCGGCACGGACACACACCTATTAAAGTTGGAGTCAGTTGGAATGGACTCCTTTTAGAGGAGAACAGACATGCCTGCTCTCGTTCAACTTGACCAGATTGGCATCACCCCATTTAGACACCGCCTCAAGGGTCAAGCTCAAACGCTCGATCAGACTCTCCCTCCTGAGTTTGCTGCCCACTGGCTCTCGCACTAGATATATAATAGAATAAGATTCCAGGGCCGCACGACGTCACGTATTTTCTCATGAATGAAATGTGGACGATTGAGTAGAGTTAGTACGTACTAAGAACACTTACTTGCTAACTTGCTAGTGAAGTTAAGTTATTTATTTGGAGTTTTAAAGCGTCTGTTAAGCAAAACGGCCGATGGAAAGTGTCTGGGAGTATTGGGGCCTTATTTTTAAGGATATTACCAACAACATCCGTGAAAATCACTTATTAGAAAATACGTGAAGTAAGTAATGTTTGTATGTACCTACCTTCATAGCCCCATATCTATTGTAGTGGTAGGACTCTTCGCAGAGTCCGCCTGGGGAAGTACCACACCTTTGCCATTTATTCTACCGCCAAGCAGTAATGTGCAAACATTATTGTGTTCCAGTTTGAAGGGTAATGTTTCCAGAGAAATTACTGGGCTTAGAGACATAACATCTCAGATCTCTGGGTGGCGAGCGCAGTGCAGTGCTAGGTAATAATTTGGCTCTTCATTCGGTTCCAATACCTGCGTGTCACTGTGCTGTTATGTGGCAGGCATGTTGCTTACCATCAGGCACATGTCCTGCTCGTCTCGTCACTCTTTATTAAAAAAATATATATATATCTCAAAATTGCCCCTCTGAGCAAGTTAGCATGTGTTCTTAGTACGTACTAACTCTACTCAATCGTCCACATTTCATTCATGAGAAAATACGTGACGTCTGGCATCTCTGGGATCTTGGACTATAAATCTGTCTCCTCCAAGTCTGCTGTAAGGAACTTCGTTCCAGTTATTAAATTTAAAATAAAACAAATGTAGGCCTGACGGCTTAGTACTGGTATTTGTCATAGTTTAGCATAATTTTATCATTTTCAATAGAAACGTTTGAGCTTATGAGCCAATATATTAAAACGTGACTTAAGCTTGATTTTGTTTGTTTTAGATCGTTCCATACCACAAACATCGAAACTAAACGAAATATTTCAAATCAAATCAAATCATGCTTTATTTACACCAACGAAGGTTGGAGGAAATTGGTCATTGATTTAAACACACAAAGTTTATAACAATATTCACAGTACAAATACCATTTCACATAAAACAAAGTAGGTTTTATTGTCGCATATGAACTTCTGTCAGCGGACCTCAAAATAGGCTAAGCCTGTATCTTGGGAATTTATTTTTATAATTCGTTTTGTTTATACTGTGAAAATTAATTACTTACTTTATTTTAATTTTATATTGACTTATGAACCTATTGATATGCAATTTTTTATTTTATTATAATGTTATGGTACCTAGTAATTTAATGACAATTCATAAGTGTATTTTGTAATACCTAATTGAAATAAAGAAATTTTTATTTTGATTTTTGATCCAGAGAACTGTTTTACATAAAATCATTTTGCGCTTCGTGTAAGAGTTGCACTACAAAAGCAAATGCCTAACTAACTGGTTTAATTATTATTACGGATAGACAAATTTAATATGCTTAAATTCGCAGTACACAGTTAGAAAATCACCAAAAAATATAATTATTCAATCGTGATAATTATGTTACATACACAGATATCTGAATTCTTAACAATCACTTTTATAATTTGAGTTAAATAATAGGGTAGGCTAAAATATTACATGCGTTGTAAATAAAATTAAAATTTAACCTGTCGTTTACATAAAAATGACACACAGAAATCCCACCTACTATTTAATTTCTTCTTTTTTGTGCAGTAAATAATAGGTAGGTACTAATAATTCAAAAACACAGTTTTCTAACTTTTCGGAACAAGTGACACCTATTTCCGACAACCGACTATTTTTCAAGGAAAATGTGCGAGTACAACAAACTCATCGTACTTAGCTAGTTATATTAGGTGTGCAATTTCCCGTTAACCTATATAATATAATTCGCAAAATTATATGTTTACTTCTGCAAATTTCACGAAAAACTTCAACAAAATTAAATCGCACTTCTTTTGCCACTAATGAATACAATATTCATAAACATAATGAATTTTCACTAATTTTATTATTGTATGGATTTTTAAAACTTTTATAGGCCTACAGGTTTACTTGACCGCCATCTCGCCTGATGGTAAGCGACGATGCGGTCTGCGGTGCACCGTAGAAGAAACTGATTCACTCTCGATTTGAAGACACAAAGATTGTAACCATAGGGAAAACCCACTCAGGCAACGCTTCCACAGGCTACAGGTTCTTTTCACGTGAAAAGAACGTGTAGCCTGTGGAAGCATCGACAGTTCTTGTTTAAATATACAGAAAGTATTAAAAAAGCGAAAAAGCTCATAGGCATCGACACTCTTATGCACAAAAGACTTCACTCTTGAACATCGTCGCAGAATTGCTATCTAATCGGTGTTTTATCGGATACACTTCGGAGAGTGCATGATGACCACTTTGCCCTTTTTTTTATCGGAATGTTCGCAGCTCGAAAATGCGACATCGTTTCATGGTTGATATTTCAATGACACGAACGAAGAGATTAGACTCTACTTAACGTTAAGTAGAGTCTAATCTCTTCGTCTAAGTTCGATGCTTTTAGATCGAGCAAAACACTTTTTTGAAGTGAAAACTTCTTTAGGCGCGCCTAGACAGATTTTTCTTGGGGATTAATTTGAATTCTTGCGTCACGCTCGGGTATGATAAGAAATCTTCGGGTAAACTCGGAACCATGGCCATTGGCCATCTAGAAATGCATCAGCCAATGGGAAATGCTGACGCATTTCTAGATGGCCATGCCATGATGGCCAGGCTACGCCCTCCGGTTACACCCGTGTAGTTTCCAAGGTAAGCTATCAAATTCTGAGTTATAAGTTTTCACTTCTATCGGCAGTTGTTCCTATGCCAATTTTTTTTTTTTATATTTTGTATGGAAAAAAATACGATTTATTATAAACTGTAGAACTAAAGTTGACGTATTTAATGTACTTAACATCCCCATAAAAGGGTGCAGGCTGATTACCAACAATCAATTTACAGGTTATTGAATTTTGAAAAATGCGTTTTGGCCTAGTATATTATCTATTCTATGGCCTAGTGGTAGAAAGACTGACTTCACAAACATAACGTCATAAGTTGGAATTCCATCTGCACCTGTGAAGATTTTACCAAGTGCGAATGTACGAATTAGTCATTACCACTGGCTTTATCGGTGAAAGTAAGCATTGTGAGAAAACCGGCGTATTTCAAGAAAGACATTTTTCGGGGATATTTTAATTACCTCACATTATGAAGGTCATCGTTATATCTAACTCCTTACCTAACTCGCCAAACGATAAGCGACGGTAAGGGTGGACGTTGGCATGTATCATCCACCAACCCGCACTTGGTCAGCATGGTGGATTGTGACCCTGACTCTCTCCTTGCCTCGAGTCCGAGCAGTGAAACCATAAGACTATACTTCTAGGACTACATACTTTTTATGTCCGAAAACAAAGTTTTAGAACAAAAAATATTAACATTCCAAAATCATAATAATACATCATAAAAAATAAACATATTTGTACTTTAATACGTGTAGGTACATAATAAGTTCAGTCCCGCGAATGACCTTTGTAATACTATGAATAAGTGTGCAAAACAACACAATTATTTTCCTTCACGGACATGCTAAAATGGACAAACACTTCCTAAAGCAACCGGCCGTCCTTACAAGCCATCGTTTAGAAAGTAACCTTCCCTTATAAGGGCCAAGAATCTAGTCGTCCTTCATGCTAAGAAAGTTCAACTGAAAAAGCACGTGCCTAAGTAACAATTAGTATTTTACCGACAAGGGTATTTCGACTTTATTGTGTTAAACATAAATATCAATATGCTGAAACATGAAAGGCTTCGAGTTCAAGATTGCATCCGGAACAAAGTCCGTAGTGTACGAATTAAAAAATCTGGTTTTAAGACGCGTTCAAGTTAAGATAATTGAAGGGAATTACAAGCTTTGTGCATACTCGAACTTGCGTTTCGAGATATGATTTTTACATAAGCCAAGAAAATAAGTGCTTATAATGGTTGTTAATTTTATTCACAAAAAAAAACTATTTTTTTATTTTGGTAAAGATGAAAAGTCGGTATCGATGGTCAAAAATCATAGTCTTTAACTTTATCTAATCAAATAAATTTCACCTTTGTTGTATTACTTAAAATCATGGACGCATAAAAAAGTCGGACGTAGTCTCGCTAAAACAAAAACTGTGTCCATCGAGTCGGCCACATACAGGCAAATACGCACACTTCTGTGGGTCATTACACGCGCTACTTGTGTACATGTGTGTCTGTCAGCCTATCAGTGACAACCTGACAATGCACATTGCACACGTGCAAATGTGGCCGACTCTAGTGACACAGTTTTTTGTTTTAGTGAGACTACGTCCGACTTTTTTATACGTCCATGCTTAAAAGAAATAAAACTTCTGTTCAACAAATGGTTTGTTCGACTTACCTTTAGACGGCTTTTTCGTCCTTGATTTACAGAGGAACAAAGGATGATGACTTACAAAGGAATTTAACGTATTACGGTTAGCAAATTAGCAAATATAGTTCGAAATCATATATATTATTATTCATTATTAAACAAAGTCGACTACATTTCGTAAAGTGTGCAACTGATCTGCATGATCTAATACCATCTAGTTATTTTTCTATCGGATTGTTCGTAGCTCGAAAAGCGACATCGTTTCATGTTTAAAGTTCCAAAGACTTGAACGAACAGGACAGCTACTCTAATTCAACGAAAACGTAATTTCGAAATAAGCTCGGGACTTTTCTACTCCGATTCTACTTCTATCCGTCGTTTCGTCCGTTTAAATGTTCTAAGCTTACTTTAAAGGCCGATTTAAACTGAACGAACATAGAGCTAGAGCTGGAACAAGAGCATTCTTTCTCGATCTTTTAGTGTAAACGAAAGATCGTTCTTAGCGTTTTCCATATTAAATATTCCATAGAATCTTTGCGAACGCAAACAAAACAACGAAAGAATGTTCTACGTTTGTTTACACCAAATGAATTTGATACAGTGGGGATAGAATGAGCATTCGCTCGTCTGACGTAAATCGGCCTTAACTAGAGTATGTTTAGAACAATTAAACGTCAAACAATGTTCGATCGGACGAAACGAAGTAGAACCGGAGTAGGAAAGTTGCGAGTTTATTTCGAAATTATGTTTTTCGTTGAATTAGAGTAGACGTCCACAGGTTTGAATCTTTGAATCCACTTTTGTGAAATTAACGTTTTGACTGTGGAATAAGTTGCCTGAGTAGGTTTTTCCCTTCAAGTCCCGAGTGAATTGGTTTATTCTCGGTAAGGACGCTTCATCGTAGACTGCTTCAGGCGAGATAGCGGTCAAGTGTAAACCTATAAAAGTTTTTTTTATAGCATAGAGTGACGAGACGAGCAGATCATGTGCCTGATGGTAAGCAACATGCCTGCCACATAACAGCACAGTAACACGCAGCTATTGAAACATGATAGTCCAAATCATTACCTAGCACTGCACTGCGCTCGTCACCCAGAGATCTAAGATGTTATGTCTCTAAGCCCTGTAATTTCTCTGGAATCATTGCCCTTCAAACCGGAACACAGTAATGTTTGCACATTACTGCTTGGCGGTAGAATATTTGGCAAAGATGTGGTACTTCCCCAGGCGAACTCTGCTAAGAGTCCTACCACTACTAAATAACTAATGCTTAACAATAAATACATTTTAGCCAGTGCAATGTGGAGTCGTGAAGATGAACAATCCCGTGGCATTGGTGGTGGACGGAGCACCAACGTTGGAAGGCCAGTGGCCATGGCAGGTCGCACTCTATAGGACTCAGGTAAGTTTACATCAAATTAACTAAATTTTTGTGTCATACAACAAATAGGCGGCATTTTAATAAATAATAAATAAATTTCTTTATTTGCAAAAATGGGTACAATAAGATAATAACAATAAGATCTTAAATGTTTACATTGAGAACTCCATAATCAACCTTACGGCATGCAAATATTAGGTTGTCTATGACAATTTGTTAAAAACTTTACAATTCACTTTAGAATTCACCACTTTAAGCTGCCCTAGTATTTACATTCTCTTTGGCTGCCTATTCAAGGACTACCAATTTCACATTACTATTGCCTTACATTACATAATTATACAAAATTTTCAAACACCTGAACAGATCGTTACAACTCTCTAACAGCACTATCAAGGTATCAAATTACTCTCGTCTTGTCTCGTGACACAAAAAACAATAAACTTAAATAAATGTTATTTCTATAATTTTATATCTAGCCCGAAACTTAAAATAGTTAAAATAGGTACTATAGAAATAGGTACTATAGCTACTATAGATACCGGTACTATAGCTACGATAGCTATACTATACTATAGCTAATAGGTACTATAGCTGATTAAATAATAAATAAATATTGGTGGACAATTCACACACAACACCATCTGACCCCGAACTAAGCAAAGCTTGTATGATGGCGGCCAGATAGCTGATATAATACTTATATTATAGTTTTAAATACATACTTATTATACATAGAAACACCCAGAAACAATACAGACAAACGAACAGACGTATAACGAACATGCGTATTTATCACTGAAATATTTGCTCCGAGTGGAAATAATTTATCCCACGAATTAGAGCCGGTCGGATTGCGTTCAGAATCAGTTTGGATCTAATGACAGCTCGGTCTTGGGTCGTCTTACCTCAATTATCAGATATTGTGGATCTATAAACTTAGATTGCAGGTTTCTCGAGATATCAGAGGCAGAGTGAGCGTCAAGGTGAGAGTCAGAGTGAAAGTCTGAGTTAGAGTGAAGTGAGAGTCAGAGTGAGAGACCCCCTACCCCCCCCTAATTTCTTCTTCTTCTCCTAATCCAAGAACTAAGTAAATAAAAAAAAATTGTAATGATAAAGGTCACGGACCCCGGAGTCTGTGGAGTGCTTAAATTAAATAAAAAAAAGTAAGAGTGAGAGTCAAAGTGACAGTCAGAGTGACAGTTAGAGTGACAGTTAGAGTGAAAGTCAGAGTGACAGTCAGAGGGACAGTCAGAGTGAAAGTCGAAGCCAGAATCAGAGTCAATGTCAACCTAAGTAGTTTTACGTCTCGTTTATGTTCTTACCCACGTTCGTATATAATCAGTGGGTGAACCACAACTACATCTGCGGCGGGACGCTGGTGTCGCACCGGCACGTGGTGACGGCGGCGCACTGCACCAGCGAGCGGAACAGCCAGCCGCCGAAGAAGGTGGACGAGAGCAGCCTGACCGTCTACGTGGGGAAACACGACCTCATCACCTCAGTCGTAGGCGTGCAGATCAGATTTGTAAGACTCTTTTCACTAATATATATAAAAAAACGTATGTGCGATGCTTAAGACCGCACGCTGAAGGGAAAACTAAGAAATAAGTTACGAAATACCTATATATATTTAATTAGGCGTCGTTGCAGTAGAAGAGAGTCTGCGGCGGGAGAGAAATGCCAATATTACGGCGCTCCGGTCTTCCTGCCTACCGCGGTTTTGCGTGGTCGCCAACTTATGATGGCAGACGAGATGGGACTGCAGGGAAAGCGAAGTGCTGGTATATTGGTGCGCCGCTCTCCCTGTTCTCTGTAGCTGGATGGTGATATGTGACGCGGTGGCACAGCTAGTAATAAATAAATAAATGAATACAGTAAAAACAACGACACGACATGGAGAGATGCGGCTGAAGGATTAGTATCCAAAGCCAAGAATAAGTTTAAAAAAGACAGTAACAGCAGATAGTCATCTGCTGCTGATACAAACAGCAGCAGCTGACTATCTTTCTCGCGCTGGCACACTCGGCGGTCCCGAATTCACGCGGACATTTCTTTCATTTCGACGCTTCATAGTGGCGTTTCATAGTTTATTTTGGCGCGCCATAGACAGATTTTTCGTGGGCTGTGAATTGAATTCTAGCGTCACGCTCGCTATAAATCTTTGGGTAAACTCGGGACCATTGCCATGGCCATCTAGAAATGAGTCAGCATTACCCATTGGCCATGCTCATGGCCACGCCTTCCGGTTTCTCCCGCGTAGTTTCCAAAGTAAGCTGTCAAATTCTGAGTTAAGTTTTCACTTCTATCGGCAGTTCCTATGACTGCCAAATTTTTTATTATTATCGTTTTCTGTACCCTAGGTGGAGAAAATCACGAACCACCCGGATTACGAGACGCGGGTATTCAGCCGAGACCTGAGTGTGCTGAAGCTTCAAGAACCAGTGAAGTACTCCAACTGGGTCCAGCCTGCCTGTTTGTGGCCAGACGCTATATCAGACCTCGCCAACATTATCGAAAAGAGGGGATCGGTCAGTTTATTTAAATAGAAGTTTTGTAGTGGTAGGATTCTTAGCAGAGTCCGCCTGGGGAAGTACCACACCTTTGCCAGATATTCTACCGCCAAGCAGGAATGTCCAAACATTACTGTGTTCCGGTTTGATGGGCAATGTTTCCAGAGAAATTACAGGGCTTAGATATACATAAAACATCTTAGATCTCTGTGTGACGAACGCAGTGAAGTGCTAGGTAATGATTTGGACTCTTCCTGTTCCAATAGCTGCGTGTCACTGTGATCTTATGTGGCAGGCATGTTGCTTACCATCAGGCACATGTCCTGCTCGTCTCGTCACTTTTTATATATAAAAAAAATGGTTGTCTGTAAAGTCGGTTTACTGACGATAGTTGAACGTGACAACTTCAACTACCCCTTAGAGCGAGGTAACACCGCATGACGTCATGCGGCGAGGTAACGGCGTTAACGGCACATGACGTCATGTTTTGCGGGCGTGCAGCCGGCTTCATCGAATTATAAGACGTTGTCACGTCAAAAAGTTATTTTACTTTACATTTTAACTGAATTCAAAAAAAGAGGAGGTTCTCAATTCAGTTGTATTTTTTATTTTTGTATGTATGTCACGCAATTGCTCCGCCAATTGTGAAGCAATTTTGATGTTTTTTTTTTGTTTAGTAGATCATTTATTGAAATCGGTGACGTGGTTTTTAAAATAAATATTTTACAGTTTATTATACAAAAAACTAAAATTTACTTTCAAATAGGTACCTCTATGACTTAGTGATTGCTGATGATCTTATGAAATTTGGTCGAATGTTTGAATTTTATTTTTAAATTTTAAGTCGGTTTTGGTTGTGTCGGTAATAATAAATTTAAATTGTTAATTTTAGTATTGCCAACCCGCACTGGGCCAGCGTGGTGGATTATGGCCTTAACTCTCTCCTTGCGAGAGAAGGCCCCGAGTCCCAGCAGTGGGAACGTTTAGTGGGCTGTTGATGATGATGATGAATTTTATTATTACTAGCTCCGCCTGCGATCAATCATCTGCATCTGCAACACGATTGTATTATTAAGTACAGCAGAACCTCGATTATCTGAATCTGAACCAATTGGGACTGAGAGTAATATTAATAATTAAATATCCGTAGAAGTTTTTGTAGTGGTGGGACTATTTGAAGAGTCCGCCTGGAGAGGTACCACACCTTTGCCAATTGTTCTACCCCCAAGCAGTTATGTGAAAACATGAATGTGTACCGGTTGGATGGAAAATGGTACAGATAAATTACTAGGTATAGAGAGAACACATCTTACAAATAATAATAATAGCCCAAACGTGATCTTTTGACGTGATAACGTCTTATAATTCGGTGAAGCTGGCTGCACGCCCGCAAAACATGACGTCATGTAACGTTACCGTTACCGTTAGTTCGTCGTCTGTGCCATGCGGACGAAGCTGAGCGCTGAGGGCGCCACCCGCCGAGTCGAGCGGTATCACTACTCGCGCTATCAGCGTACTGATTTCTTAAGACGTTGTCACGTTTAACTATCGTCAGTAAACCGACTTTACAGACAACCATTTTTTTTGGGACAGGTTTTTTTAAACTGATATAGGCTTACAATTGACCGCCATCTCGCCTCGATCTCGTCTCGATGTTAAGCGACGATGCGGTCTACGATGGAGCGTGATACCCAGAAGAAATCGATTCACTTTCGATTTTCTCCAAGATTGTGACCAACAGGAAAAACCCACTGAGGCAACGCTTTCTACGGCCTACACGTTCTTATTAGGGTTGCTTAGGATTCCTCTTCCGCTTCCTCATAATGCGGAAGTTCCGCAATATTTTGGGTTCCTCAACCGTTACCGCTTCCTCATAAATAAAAATGAAAAATCCTCTTCCGCTATCGCTTCCTCAAAATTTAAAAGGAATTTATGAGGAATTTCACTGCGCATGGACGTCGCGTATCCATGGCAACGCATACGCCGCAGCGCGATCCCGGGCCGAATGGGCGAGCGAGACTTCCCCTAGAATGGTTTAGATTCATAGTTTGGTCCACTGGAAAATGCATTTTTAATTATTTTTTGTGCATGTATGTACCTAATTATGTACATACAGGACAGCGGCTTTAGGGTTGGGTTCGCTAGTATTTTTAATTTCCTATCATCCTCTTCCTCATCCGCTTCCTCTTCCGCTTCCTCATCCGCATCCTCTTCTTCAAAAAATATCCTCTTCCTCAACCGCATCCTCTAAATATACGCGTGACAATTCCTTTTCCTCCTCCTCTTCCTCATAATCACTTCCTCAACAACCCTAGTTCTTATCACAAAATTAGAGTCGAACCTCTTTGAATCTTGGAACGTCAACCGACGTCGGTTATACATAAATGCTTTCCCCAGGTGGTAGGTTGGGGCAGTGACGGTTCGGGAAAGCTCCAGCTGGTGGAAATGCCGGTGGTCAACCAAGAGACCTGCATCCGGTCAAAGGGTGACTTCTTCCTCAGAGTCACATCAGATTACACCTTCTGCGCTGGAGATAGGAATGGTAACACTAATATTATTTTACATATTCAATAAATACACGGGTAACTCACGTGTTCGAGTGCTAAACGAGCTGAAATCGCGCGCGCGCACTCTCTTTGAAAAAGATCGCCGGATGCGATCGAAACTTGAGTCGGACTGGACTGACTATTTCGAACATGAGTTAACCCGGCTATTTATTTAAAATGACCTACGTCAGTTTTATAGCCTTTCCGAGCGCTTGGTCGACGCGACGCGTGACCAAAATGCTGGCGTTTATTTGGCCCAACGCATAAGCATTACCATTCAGCGTGGTAATGCCGCCAGCATGCTGGGTACGCTTCCGATTAGTAGTGGGCTTGAACATCTTGATTATCTGTAGACCTTCATAAGTATATGGATAGTTCAGGTGTGCTTAGTGTAAGTAGTTAGGTGTGTAGCGTAGTGTAGTTCTCATTGTATTTTAGTTTTTTAATGAGGGCTTTTTTTAAAACGGGCAGACCGTTTTAAAAAAAGTTTTATAGCCACGTTAGTTTTCATACCAAATGAAATACTGTTTGTATACAGGCACGTCACCTTGCAATGGCGACAGCGGCGGCGGCATGGTGTTCCGGATGAACGGCGCGTGGTACCTCCGCGGAGTGGTCTCCATCGCACTCTCCAAGGACAACGAGTCGGCCTGCGACCCCTTCCACTATGTCGTGTTCACGGACGTGGCCAAGTTCCTACCCTGGGTCAGAGAGAACGTGGAACCGTTTTAAAAACGTAGAATCGGTTTATTCTTTCGACGTCTCTCCGTTTTACGCCGACTACCAGACGTACGGAAATGGCTGCTGTATTGGAAAAAAATATGTACAAAAATACAGTGATGAAGACAAAATAATTGGCAGTCATAGGGACTGCCGGTAGAAGTGAAAACTAATAACTCAGAATTTGATAGCTCACTTTGGAAACTACGCGGGGGAAACCGGAGGGTGTGACCATGACCGTGGCCATCTAGATCATCCGAGTTCACCCGAACATTTCTTTCATTCACGAACGTGACGCTTGAACTCAATTCACAGCCCACGGAAAATCTGTCTTTGGTACGTCAAAAGAAGTTTTCACTTCAAAAAGTGTGTATGCACTTATTGACGAAAGTAAGAATTTAGACTTCTTCTTTAATTTTAAGAAGTATTGTTAACACTAATGCGTAAGTAATCTCCTTCTACGCGGGTCCAAACTTGGCTAGGTGGAAGCCTCTTGAGGCCAATTGTCATAGGTCCCTTTCAAAATATGCGTAGGTAGTTTCAGTGTGTCGAATTGGAGAGTGTCGTTTTGGGCGCACATGTTCAAAATTCACTCTAAAAAGACAATTATCAGCCGTAAAACGATATAGACCACAGGCCCGTGGACAAAATTTACGTAGTAAATGAACCACCAGGAGACCTATGTAGGATGATAGAAGGGTATAAAGTAATAAGATTCAGCACTATGCCGTCACTTGTAAGCTGTCCAACTGAGTGCAATTGAAGAGGGGGTGTTGCAATTCTCGATCATTTCTCCTTGTCGCATAATTTTTGTACGGCGTTGCGGAATAATAGATTAAAAGAGGTATTGAAACTATAAAAATTATCAATTTTAACTTTTCAATTATTAGTTTGCCGGAAAAATTTACAGAGTACGAGTAATTTACAGAGTAAATTTGGTCATTTGATTAAGTACGGCATTGGTTCCATACAGTTTCAATACCTCTTCTAATCCATTATTTCGCAATGCCGTACAAAAATCATGCGACAAGGAGAAATGGTAGAGGGTTGCAACCCCCCCTCTTCAATCACACTCAGTTGGACAGCTTATAAGTGACGGCATAGTGCTGAATCTTAATAATTTACTCTCTTCTATCATCCTGCATAGGTCTCCTGGTGGTTCATTTGACCCGTAAATTTTGTTCACGGGCCTGTAGTCTAATATTATGATGAATCATATCATTTTTTGGCAGTCGGTGTGCGCGTGCATTTTTAACAATTCACTTTCATCCAATACTCCAATCATTTCGTTTTCAAAGTTGTATTTCTAACTTTAAAAACGATATGATATCGGAAAGTTAATATTAATTGACAATTCGTATAGAAGTAATGTTTATCGCTCTTTCCTCAGATAATGAGTTGACTTGCGACTCTTTCCAAAATGTTGTCTTCACACGATTTGCCAAGCTGCTGCCATGAATCAGAGAGAATATAGAACTGTTTTAGAAAGTACTGAGTTGTTTTATTTTTACAAGTTTTTATTTAGTTTCACCTGTCCCGATGTTTGTCATCAAACCTTGTAAATTGAATTTGATCCACGATCCACTTCCCGGTTACCGATTGAGCTGAAATTTCGCATGCATGTATAAATTGCGCGACACTACAATATTGACTACAGGCCCGTGAACAAAATTTATGGGCCAAATGAACCACCAGGAGACCTGTGTAGAATGGCAGAAGGGTATAAAATAATAAGATTCAGCACTATGCCGTCATTTGTAAGCTGCCCAACTGAGTGCAGGCGAAGAGGGAGGTTGCAACCCTCGATCATTTCTCCTTATCGTATGATTTTTGTACGGCGTTGCAGAATAATGGATTAGAAGAGGTATTGATGCTTGAGGCTAGATGACATGAAGATACTCCAAAAAAGCAAGAAGGTTATATCCTGAGACCTATAAATTGAAAGGATCTAAGGGGCAATTGCCGTTACATTCCTACTACTGCCTACCAAGCCTTTTAGGAAAAGTTGGTCTTAGTACCAAGCATTGGGATAGCGAACAAAGTGCAGGGTCCAAAGCATAAGCGGCCTACTATACGTTTCAACTGCTGGGACTCGAATTTGAAAAAGGAAATCAATGCCATAATCTACCAGGCTGGCCCAGTTCGGGTCGGCGTATGGCACATTTCCTCAAAAGATGTTTGTCTTGGAACATATCGGTTTTCTCACAACGTTTTCCTTCAGCTTAAAAGCCAGTGGTTATAACAAACTCATACATCTCCATTGAGAAAAATACTCAGCGTTGCTGGCGGGGTTCAAACGTTTGACTTCACTATTGTGTAATCGAGGTGTAACCCCTAGGCCACCACGGCTTTTTCCTAAGTATATGCAGGGCCTTAATCGTCTACTTGTGATCACTGCTTCAGCTGTGTGTCATAGTATTTAAAAGCTGAAACCCCAATATCACCACTAAGTTTATTTCAAAAACCTTATTATAGTAGAAACGCAAAATATACCTTTTTTTTTTTTTTTTTTTTTACAGGGAAAATTCTTTATGAATTCCACCGGCCCCGTAAGGAGCACAGTGGATATGTGGGACTCTTCACCAATGGTGTCCTACCCACTAAAAACCCTGTTACATCCATGCGCCGTAGTGCCGGGACTACGAGAACACTTTTGCACTCTACCGCGGCCCCGGCGGCGCTTGTCCTCTAGGACCCGCCCTTTTATGTAGGTGGGATTGAGTACCACCCACTTTCATTGAGTAGCGCGCGGAGACCCGCGCGCACCGTCTCAGGGGCTATAGTGGTGAAGCGGCGAACCCCCGGATTCGTCGCTCAGAGTCCCTTTTCATGGGGGTCGGAGGAGGGCGTGGAAGATTCTCCTCCGACGCCCAGGCCGACGTTGCCGCATCGGGAGGTCCGACAAGATCTCTCGTTCACGCTCGGCCATTTCCTTCTGGGACATGACCTGTTCACAGAACGAAACGGCCGCTTCCCACGATGTCTCGCATTCCAGCATCGAATTAATCAACGCCGGGAGCGAGAGATCGCTTCCTACAGCTGAGATAAGGACTCGACGCTCATTTTCCCATGCTAAGCACTCCTCTAACGTATGCTGCGCCGTATCCTCTTCGCAGCTGCAATGATGGCACATAGTAGTCGGTTCTCTTCCGGCTATATGACACAAGTACTTACCGAAGCATCCATGCCCGGTAAGCACCTGCACAAGCCGGAAGGTAAGCGACCCATGTGCCCTGTCTAGCCATCTCTCAATGTTGGGTTGGACAGCTTCGATAGTCCATCTTCCAGCACTAGGGTGGGCCAATCGCTCCTTCCATTCCATTAGCATGGAGCGTCGAGCGTGGAATTTCCATGCTTCGATCTCCAGCAATGACACCCGTCGTCCCTGGTTGCGGAGGTCCAAACGCCATGCATACATATTCGCTAAGATCTCCGCCTCCAGGTAACGCAAAATATACCTACCCCTACCAAAATTTAATTTAAGAATCCGCCACTTTTTTTCTTCATATTTTTTATTCTTCTCCTAGGTAGTTGTTAGTAAGCTGTGAGCCTGTTTTTTTTTTCGCTAGTGTTGTGTTGTCCTATAGTAAGTCTGTCAAATCTACAACGTCCATCAACCGCTTATTTATCCAGGGTTCTGTAGAATTTGGTAATTTTCTTTATACTAAGGTCTTCTCACAATTTTTTTAAACAGGGCTCTTCAAACAAGTTTCGTTACCTAAATATTTCACTAAGCTAACAATGAGCGAATAGCACCCCTAGTGTTTCAGGTATCCATAAGTTTCTGTTGTGATTTACCATTAAATGGGTCGTCTAATTGTTTGTCACCTTTTGTAAACACCTCCTTTTATAGACATATTTTTGTATCTGTATTTTTTAATTTGCCCAATAGTAATGTAACTAGTTTTGTTGAAGTCCAGTCCAAGTTCCGGATGTAGTCTTTCAGATGCTTTAAGTATTTAAGCTTTGCTCTGCACTACAAAATTTAGTCTTCGACCGTATCAAACGAAGTACAATCGTCTTGTGTCGGTGTAAAGTACACTGCACCTTTAATAATAAATTCATTAATAGTTATATCCATCATACAAACCAGTTTTGCTTATGCGCACCCTCAGACAAGAGAAAGATCACACATATAGCCGACTCTTTTATTCGTATGACTTTTGTTGTCCTATCTCTTTTTAATGGCTATCGTAAACTTGACCTTATGATAATTATTCTATCATTTTCTTTTGTCTGTGTCATTCGCACAGCATCAGCTGGAGGCGACGCGCGTTTCGCAACTTTCGGAAAAATAATAAAATAATACGTGAACATTTTTGTTGTGGACAATTAGTTTGTTTTTTTGTGTTATAAAGTGTTAAAGGAAAATGGTAAGAATAAAAGTTATGAATACATTTGTAGACGTGTTAGACGATAATTAAAATTGTGTTTTTCCTCAGTAATTACGCGATTTATTCGAGGAAGTTGATGTGTTGTGCGATTTTGGCTGCGATGCGATGCGGACCGGTTCGAGGATACACGTTGTAGGATCCGTTACGGGCGTTACTTAATATTTTTAACAGTTTACTAGTTTTTAATGGAAAAAATGTTTTCTCGAAGCCGTCGTGGTTTTTTAATACACATGGTATTTCACTACCGTCATCAAACTCTCAAATTAATCGTCTATTGTTATGCAAACTGTCACGTCCCACATTGATTTGTCTCACGACATTTTTGACTCGACTTATCGATTGGAATGTTTATTTTTGTATCCTTCTATTATAAACGCGAAAGTTTGAAAGACTGTATGGATGTATGTTTGTTACTGTTTCACGCAAACATTACTGAAGGGATTTGGATGAAATTTGGTACATAGATAGATAATGGTCCGGAATAACACATGCAACACATAACACAAGCGAGTGAAACCGCGGAGCACTGCTAGTAGTGAAATAAAACTAGCTTCATAATATTATCGAGACAATGTTATATTGAAAATGTTTCTTCTACATTTTTTTCATAGTTTGGTTTAATTAATGACAATGGCTTGATTCTATGGACCTTACTAGCAGTGCCTTGCGGTGTTACCCGCTTAATTCCCGTTCCCGTTATTTTGCCGGGAAAAAAACCTATGTGTTCTTTCAGACTATAATCAAAGTACATGTATTCCAAATTTCGGCCCGATCCATTCATACGTTGCAACGGGGTTGAGCACCAAACATAAAAAAACATACATTGGCATTTATTATATTGGTAGGATAGTATTACAAAATTCAAATTAAATGGTAAACATTCCAAGCATAGGTCGAGCGATATTCCGTAAATCTCCACACTGTTAGATTCATTCAGAACAGCTTACTAGCCAAGCTTCATTCCTTCATACTAAGTTTAGGAGGTTCACCGATGGACTACCTGCTTCCAATTCGAAGTAGATTTGAACATTAAACGGTATATCTCCTATCGGGTCATACTTTCTAAAACATGAGTCACTATCACTAATATCTTCTAAATTCTACTAGACTTTGACCGCATAGACATTAGAAAAGAATTGATGCCCGAATATCATACACGAAATCAAATCCTCAAAGTCATACGATAAAAGGGAAAAAACATATTCGTATACCTTGATAAGTTGATCTTCATGCTAAGTTTTTTTTTCTTTAAAAGAGTGACGTGACGAGCAGGACATGTGTCTGATGGTAAGCAACACGCCTTGTCATAACAGCACAATGTCAGCTATTGGAACATGAAGAAGCCAAATCATACATTTGCATCGCACGTTACTCGTTGCGCATAAGATGTGAATCTCTGTGCCCTGCGATTTCACTGAAAACATTACCCTTCAAACCGGAACTTTTAATATTAATGTAGACTACGACTACGGTGTAATACCGCGTCATAACAACCACTAACTTTAACGGGATATAAAGTAGCATGTTTTGGATATAAAGTAGTGTTTAATTCGGGTATTGTACTTACTACGTATTTAATTTCATTCAAATCAGTTCAGCCGTTACAGAGATACGTGAAACAAACAAACATTTATTTATATATACGTGATACAAACACGCCAACTTTCACCTTTATAATATTAGTAGGTATATTCTATATCAAGTTACGGCTGGTCAAGTCGGGAGAACGGCGCCTGCCGATCCGGAGACCCCGGGTTCACACCCCACACGCACCACTGTCTTTTCGAAGTCATGTGCGTAATGCCGCTAACCTAAAACGGTGAAGGAAAACATCGTGAGGAAACCGACATGTACCTAGAATCTTTCGAAGTCATGTGTCATCCGCCAACCCGCACTGGGCCAGCGTGGTGGATTATGGCCTTAACGATCTCCTTGCGAGAGAAGGCCCCGAGTCCCAGCAGTGGAAACGTTTAGTGGGCTGTTGATGATGAGGTATATTATTATAAAGGAGATTAGAAGACCAAAGTTCATATTTGAATGAAACACTAACTTTATTTCTTTCTTGCTAGCGGTCCGTCCCGGCTTCACCCGTTGGCCATAATATGTAGCTTATAGCACTCAGGAATCAGCTAGATATCCAATGGTGAAAGAATTTATGAAATCGTACCAGTAGTTCCTGAGATTAGCGCGTTCAAACAATAACCCTCATTACCTAGCACTGCACTGCGCTCGTCACCCAGAGATATAAGGTGTTTTATCTCTTAGCCATGTAACCTCTCTGGAAATATTGCCCTTCAAACCGGAACCCAGCAATGTTTGCACCACTTCTGCTTGGCGGCAGAATAACTGGCAACGGTGTGGTACTTCCCCAGGCGGATTCTGCAAAGAGCCCTACCGCTACAAAATAATAAGTTTATAGGTAACATTAGATTAGATTTGTTTTTCCAAAATGTAATTTATTTGCTTTCAATTAAAATTTCTGATTACATACAGCGTGTTAGCCTAGTGTAACCGTTATTCAGTCACCTATGGAGTTGAATAGAGGACCTCTTACTTTATTTAAATCAGTTAAATTAATGTACTGGAATCCTTTGATAAACAACTAACCGCAAATTACTTTACGATTTGGAAGAAACCAGTTATTCTTGCGGTTGAACTTAAATATAGAAATTCCAAAAAAATATGTAGGTATTTCGGACGAGCCCATTGGCTCGTCCGAAAAATGAAGACGCCACGAAAATAACTCTTGTCTAGAGGTTTAGGTATAGGTTACACAAAAAAGGGTTCCGCGTACTAAAACGCGTTAAATTCATAACCACCGTATAAATAAATATACGTGGACATTTCACACGCCACAGCACCTGACCCTAAGCAAAGCTTGCACCTACTACTGGAGCTAATTAGCTGTTAAAATAGCTGTCAGAATAATTTTTCGTATTCATCACACAAATATTTGCACTGGGTGGGAATCGAACCCGCGACCCTCGGCTTCGGTAAAATCAGTTAAAATACCTACCTAATAGCAGTTTTTACAATCAAATTACCCGTCATCAAATGAATTATGATGATAATTGAGTTGATGGTCCTTCAACTCACTTTAAAGCCGTGATGGCCCAGTGGTGGGATCGTCCAATTTCACAACCGTGAGATTGTAAGTTCGAGCCTCACTTACACCTTTGAGTATTTCCCTAGTGCAGATGTAGATATTTATACTACTGACTTTCAAGGTGAAAGAAAACATCGTGAGAAAAGCGACTTGGTCCAATGAAGACAACTTTCGAAAATATGTCATCATCACCAGCCGTAAGACGTCCACTGTTGAACATAGGCCTGCCCCCTAGATTTCCACAAGGAACAGTCCCGCGCAACCTGCAACCAGCGGTCTTCATTGACCTTTGTGAGGTCAACTGTCCATCTAGTGCCGACCGACACCGCGTCTTCCGGGTTGTGGTCGCCACTCGAGAACCTTTCTTCCCCATCGGCTGTCAGTTTTGCGAACGATGTGGCCTGCCCATTGCCATTTTAGCTTGCTTACTCTTTGAGCTATGTCGGCTACTTTCGTTCTTTTACGAATATCCTCATTTCGGATTCTATCGCATCTATCGAAAATATGTGATATCTACTAATTTGTACTAGGCCGCCTTGGTGGATTATGGCCTTGTCTCTCTTCTGAGAGAAAGCCCCGAGCCCCAAAATGATAAAATTAAGTGACCATGAGTTCGTTTTAAGTCACTAAGGTCTAAAATTGCTGCACTGATTTGACTGTACCCAAAAACTACACAGTTTGTGTAAAGGGGACCTATGGTAGTTGACCTCAAATGGAATCTATCGCCTACTGAACTTTTAATTTGATAAGCCTTTGTTTATACTCGTAATATGGTTGTTGCGTAGGTATAGCATGGTACCTACATGAAACATTCAGGTAGAATGTCAATCGTAAAAGCACAGCCCTTCGACATGCTTATTAATAAATATTGCAAAACACAAAAACAAATTAGTAATCACAGGGACTGCAGATAGAAGAGAAAACTTTTAAGTTAAAACTTTGTATTAGTAATTTATTTTCTCTAAAAAACAAAAACCCAACTAAAATTCATAAGAAGCTACGTCATCCAGAAATATGAAAGTAAATTTTAGTATTTTTGTTAATATTTCAAAAACCGCCTCACTGATTGTGATAAAATTTATATGGAACCACCTCTAAACTACGATGTACCAAACAAAAAAAGAATCATCTAAATATTCTAAATGGATTTAGAATTGGCAGCTCTATTTCTTAACATACACACAAAAAGTCAAAAAGTCTATGGCTGGGGCCATAGACATATATTTAGTAGGGACATATCTCATAACATTATCTCATAACATATGTCCCTACTAAAGAGTGCTTGGCTAAGAAAATGTTCACTTCAAAAGTAGGTATATTTTTTATTGGAATCGATCTCAATAAACATTATAATATCTCTCCTCGTTTAGTTCACGATCGAACACATGTATTATCATAATGTTTGTGTCAATTTGTTATCTTCTAAATGTGGATATAATAGAGTACTGCGTTAGTGTGTTATCAGACTTATTGGTACAACAATTAAAACTGTTCTTAGAAAGACCGTTACGTTGGTTTGGTTACGAACTAAAATACTACCGAATAACAGACCGCAACAATGCATTCTCTTCGTTTTAATCGACTTTTTGAAGAGATAGCTGTAGGACAAAGTTTTGTGTTACTGTTTTGTTTAAACTTTTATTAGAAGGGAGAAATAATAAACGCTGTGGGGGCAAAGAGGCCAAACGTCTGAACCCACCGATCCGATCGCACATCTGAATTATTCCAAATTCAGATGTACAAATTTGTCATTTACATTGCAATACAAAAAAACACTTGAACATTGAAAGAAAAATTTCGTGAGAAAACCAGCCTTTTCGAGTCATGCGCTATCCGCTAGCCCAACGCTTAGGCCGATCGTACCCCTTTATCGCTTTTTCCACGCTCTCGCTTGCACGCTCAACTCAGGCGGAACTTAACATTCCGATTCCCCGCGTGCGTCACGGCGTTCATCGATTTGTAAGACATATTATCACATTAAAAATGCCGTCGGACGCCAGTAAACTTTATAACAGACTATAGGTAATACATGTTTTGTTTTTTTGCAAAGAGTTTACATAAATACCTAATGAAATATACCTAATACTAGATACGAGTATATAGTTTTTTGTAATTGCACCGCGGTGACAATCTCCTGCCATTATTTTTGCATCACTACCACAAGACTGTAGCACATCTGCTCATAATTTGAGTTCAAGTTGACACGCTAGATGTAACACTTACGGCGCGGCGTGTCGAATATATCATTTTGTCCTAGATCCAAACAAAATTATTGGGGGGAGGCGAAATTGGACATGTTTTAAATTCACATTTAAAAAGATGGCAATCTCGTGAATTAAAAAACGGTGCCGAAAAACATGAGATAATCGACTTTTCGAGGTCATTCGTTATTCGCCAACTCGCACTGGGCCAGCGGCAGCGTGGTGGATTATGATTTTGACTCTCTCCTTACGAGAGAAGCCCCTGAGTTCCAGCAGTGGTAACATTTAGAGGGTTGTTTATGCTATGCTTATTTGCTTATAGACTGCGACTGGACATTGCCTAGATACAGTTCAGCCGTTTTGGGATAAACTCTCTGAGGTTAGTCCTTGGAACTGCAGCGCATACTGTACGGACTGGCCTCGTGGCTTAGTTTATAGTAAGTCAGTCCGCACGACTGTTCTACATGTTGTTTGTCCGTCCCATTTTCTGTCTTGTTTTGATTTGTTGAAAATTAGATCCTTGAGTGAAGGTTCAGAATAAATGTAACAGCTCATTAGAGCGACCACAAAAGCGTTATTAAAGTGATCTAAATATGACAGCAGAGTTTTTAGGGGGTTTACCCATAAAATAAAACCATTGTGGAATTGTTTGGTAACAAATCGTTTATTTCTAAGATAATATAATATCATTTAGTGCTTACGCTAATGGATATGTAATGGGATGTGGTTAACGTTCCAAAGGCTTCGAGGTTTACCGAAGAGGTTTAACTTTGCCTTTATTCTACCGCTCAGCAGTAATGTGAAAAACTCACTATTTTCCAGTTTGAAGGGTAAAGCTTTCAGTGAAATTACAGGGCATAGGGATAAAACATCTCCTATCTCTGGGTGATGAGCGCAGCGCATTGCTAGGTTATGATTTGGATTATTCATGTTCCAATAGCTGCGTGGCACTGTGCTGTCATGGACAGGCTTTGTTCACCATCAAGCACATGTCCTGCTCGTCTCGTCACTCTATTCCATGAAAAAAATGTGTACAAAAAATGTCTGATATTCAATATTGTAGACAATTAAATTCTCTCAATTTTTGAATGTGACTTGTTTTCACACCTCGAATTGTTTTCGAGATAGAGGGCGGAGAACATACAATTAGCGAAAACCCCACAGAAACCGAGGTATTTGCAAAAAAAAATGTCAGTCATAGGAACTGCCGATAGAAGTGAAAACTTATAACTCAGAATTTGATAGATTACCTTGGAAACTACACGGGTGTAACCGGAGGGCGTGGCCTGGCCGTCATGGCATGGCCATCTAGAAATGCGTCAGCATTTTCCATTGGCTGATGCATTTCTAGATGGCCATGCCATGATCGCCAGGGCACGCCCTTTCAGTGGCCAATGGCTATGGTCCCGAGTTTACCCGAAGATTTCTTATCATACCCGAGCGTGACGCTAGAATTCAATTCACAGCCCACTAAAAATCTGTCTAGGCGCGCCTAAAGAAGTTTTCACTTCAAAAAAAAGTTTTAGGATGCAAAAATACTAGTTTTTCCGTGGTAATATACTGGGTATCTAACTAAGTAATTTGGACTAAGATGACTGGACTATCACGCGTATTATTGTCGGCGAAATTCGCACTCAGTATGTTGTTGTTTACAACTTGCTGTAATATCGGTCGCAGTGTAGTTCCGAGATTCCGACCGTGTTTGCTCGAAGCGTACTCGATCTGCTATTACAAGTTAAAGACACGTTGTTCGTCATTACTCATTTTCGCTTATCACTCGATTTGAGCCTGTACTTATTAATAAAATGATATATGTTTATCGCTGAATGGGTTCTGTGGGGCTTTGTAGACGGAACAAAAATGGACGTTGGAATTCTGATTTAACTAATAGAACTATACTACGCTACATGGCTAACTAACTACGTACACTTTACACTTCTACTATCTATTTACACTACTTAGAAACCATTTATAAAAACAAATAAAGTTTCTTTGAAAAAAAGCGAAATTACGACTTACCGATGTAACTATTACGTACCTTTCTACTTACCAATGTAACTACACGACCATTTTTATTTTTTTTTAATTAAGTGTAAGGTAATTATTTGGAGTATTCATGTTGCAATAGCTGCGTGACACTATGCTATCATGGGCAATTGTGTTACTTACCATCAGGCACCTGTCTTGCTCGTCCTGTCATTCTAAAAAATAAAGTACGATTTTTTTTGTTAATTTTTGTTTTGTCTTAAAACTTCTCATTACCGTAGAGAGATGTTCTATTAATTAAGCTATGCCATTCTTAATTAGATACTCCCTCCAGTGTTGCCACTAGATGTTTTTTTTGCAAAAATAAGCCGGCGCTTCAAATAGGTCGGAGTCAAGGCGAGGCGCCAATGAATGCAAGCCTTTGAAACACGCCAAAGAAGTGGGCTCGACAAGGGATCAAAGGTTTGGTTGGGGTTTCTGTTTTGCCTCCTCATCATACTTCCTAGAATATTTCTTTCTAAGTAATATTATGTTAGGTATTTGTTTTTTCATGTTTAGTTATAGAAACCTCACACATTCCTCTTTAATTTTTTCACAAATACATTTTCGTCGTTACTTTGGTGTAGTGTAGGTACACAATACTAGGCGATATATCGACAGACTTGTACTGCACTTTACACTGAATAAATCAGTTATAATCTCTCTGAATAAACCAAAAACCGACTTCAATTTAATATTTAAACTCAAAAATTAAATTTGGCTTAAATTTAATTTAGGTTAGTTTTAATTTTGTTTGTTATTAACGTCTAGATTTTCAATATTATAAAAATTAATTAGAATCGAATTTGGCCATCAGAGTTTTGCAATTGAGCTGATATCATAATGAGCATCTCATTTGTGACTAATCTAGGAAAAAAATCGTTAGATACTTATTTCCTGTCTAAATCCATAAATATAACTTCCCTAGTATAAGAACATCTATACTAAAATGTATACGTGACATGAGTGGGTGTTCCCTGATGGACATAATCAAGGTGTCCTGATATTAGGTATGTCATCTATAGATATTAGCAACGCACAATCTATGCAAACTACGGCTAACTGTTTTTCGTGTACTTCGTCGCAATTTATTCCAAATAGGAGCCACTTTAACGGGATATAAAGTAATCTATCTTAATCATAAAATAACTTGATATTTCATTTTCTTTTTTTTTCAAACGAGCAAAGCCTTTAACAAAACTAAAATACAAAAGAACTACACTACGCTACATACCTTACTACTTACACTAAGCACATCTGAATTATCCATCGACCAATAAACATCTACAGATAATCAAAATCGTCAAGCGCACCAGTCGGAACGTGTCCAGCATGATGGCGACATTACCACACTGCATGGCAATACTTATGCGTTGGGTCAAATAATCGGCAGCATCTGTTTAATTTAATTAGTTTGTTTTGTTCTAATAGGGATATTTGTTTGTCCACAGATTTGCCTGCTGTTTGCACTCGTATTGGCTCTGGCAGTGCCTACCCATGAGCAAAGCACCCCCATCTCCCCCTGCCCCAACGTGTTCAGCTACGAGCCCCCTGGCACGGAGCCCGGCCGCTGGTACGGCGTGGTGAATCTCTCAACAGACAGCACACTCCACTCGCTATGGCTCAATATCGTGCTCGACACCAAGGCTGATATACTTGGGGTAAGTTGATCACTACTATATAGAACAAGAGCCCGTGAACCCCAGACCTTCGTAATTTTATAAAGGCTGAAAACTTGGCAGCGCTTCCTCCTAACACAGGTAAGGACGATGGACCATTATGAAGTTTGGATCATCCTTGACTTGGCAGATAAACGGTACTAAGGCCCCCGAGTCCTAGCAGTGGGAACTTTTAGTGGGGTGCTTATGATAATAAGGCTGCTAATTGTTACCCAAAAGTATTATCTATGTTTAAAAATCAGCGCGCATATTATGACGCAAGTAGAATTATGTATTACTGTATGAACATTAACACAACATGGGTGTCTGGCAAATGTTTACCACGATATTAAGTGTCTAGCAATTATTGGTGTATGTAATTTTTAATAATATTCTGAAGTTATTACCAAAATATGATACTTTATAATATAATAGACTTTATCATTTGACAAATCTAGATTGGTACACATTTAGTACCGTTTATCTGCCAAAGCCAGGATGATCCAAACTTCATCATAGGTCATCGCTTTTACCTGTATTGGGAGCATACGCTCACAGACTTTCAGCTTTTATAAAATAACGAAAGTCTGGGGTTCGTGGGCTCTTAGTCTAATAGTAAACATTGTGAAGAGCCGAGTCTAGAAGGGTCGGACACATTTACTGTTTTAGGTGTACACTTGACCTAATACGCCTATGTGTAAAGTGACGATATTGTCTACTTTGTAGCGTGTTTACTTAGAAGAAATCGATTCACTTTCGACTTGCAAATACCAATCCTGTAACTATCGGGACAAACAACGTTTTACATAGCCTAGTCGATCTTGTCGCAAAAATGGAGCGTCTTTGTTCGAGTATTTGAGACGTTAAGCGTTGTCGCTTTTTCAAGCTACGAGCAGCCTAATATGAAAAAAAAATTGGCAGTAATAGGAACTGCCGATAGAAGTGACAACATATAACTCAGAATTTGATAGCTTACTTTGGAAACTACGCGGATGAAACCGGACGGCGTGGCTATGAGCATAGCCAATGATTGCCATGCTCATGGCCAATGGGAAACGCTGGCGCATTTCTACAAGGCCAATGGCCATAGTCCCGAGTTTACCCGAAGATTTCTTATCATACTCGAGCGTGACGATAGAATTCAATTCACAGCCCACGAAAATTCTGTCTGTGGTGCGCCAAAAGAAGTTTTTAAGAAGAAGAAGAAGATGAAAAGAAGAAAAGAAGAGAGATGATATATCTAGGGAGATATATCATCAAATATGTAGCTTTAAATCGAGATTTAAAGATCGGTATCTGCTAGATAAGCTCCATTATACCACCGTCGCGTCCGCTGAGCATGAGGCGAGATTGCGGTTAAACATTAACCTACAATCGATAAAAAAGGTTTAACGTACCTGCTTCTGCCACATACTATGACAAAGTACTACTTCCTAGTAATATTATAAATGTCAATGTTTGAATGTTTGGATATTTGGATGTTTGGATGTTTGTTTGTCTCAATCACGTCCTAACGTATGAACGGATCGGGCTGAAATTTGGAACACATATAGATTATAGTCTGGAAGAACACATAGGCTTTTTATCCCGGAAAACAACGGATACAACGGGAACGGGAACTACGCGGGTAACACCGCGGGGTGCTGCTAGTACGAGTATAAAAGTAGATTGCAAAGAATCCAATAAACAATTTAATATTTTTTATCGTCTTTAAGAAAAGTTTGTCTAACAGCCACTATGGTCAGTGTTACATAACAATTACACAAATAACCATTAAAATCCATTACATCATCAGCAAAAATGTAATAATTAGTTATTTTCTTAATAAAAAGAAGCCAGAGAGCGCCCAAGATGGCCCCAAACGAGTTTAATGTCAAGGTATTCAAGAATGCACAGATATTGTAAGCGAGCAAAATACATAATTTTATAATATCTATAAAAGTAATTGTCATTATACCGAGAACGTTTGATACCAGGAAAAAACTAACGCCGGAGTTTCGCATAATAATGAGAGCAGTAACGCGAAATACAAAAACACTTACTTCCTAAGAAATTTAGATAAAATATTTACTTCCTGTTAACTGCGACATACCTAAACTTTTATTGGGGATTTATGTGCTATAATCTGTGTTCCAAATTTCACTCCGATCCTTTCCGCTGCTCCGACGTGATTGAGCAACAAACATCAAACATCAAAACTTTCGCATTTGTTAGTAGAATAATCCCAAAAATAAGTCACGACCTTTTAGCTTTATAAATTATGGAGTTTCTATGCGAACTTTCCCCATATGTAATTTTACTTGAATGAAATGCATACCCGCCGCCTTGGGGAAGGACAACGATCTACGTCAGGCTCGATACCGCAAAGTAATGATGATAATGATGATTACAGACTAAAACCTCTACGAACTGCCACCTTGGCCGCTTGCAGCAGGAACAAAATCAACAGCGTTTATACATGTAAAACTCTTTCTTAGGACACACCAAACAATATTAAGTATTTTAACATTACATACATACCTACATATATTATCACAGTATTCACAGTATAAAGAAACTACCAGTAGTTCATCGCCTTTGATCATGGGAGAAACGCCGGTAATGTCTAGACACGGGCAGGGTTGTCGCAATTTTGAAAACGTGGCACCAAAATAAAATTAAAACATACTGAAGACGTCAGCTCTGAACCGCGCTCCTGCAATACTAACATTGTAATGTATGCAATGCAGGAGCGCGCTTCCCGCGTTTCATACCGCACACCCCGCACGATTGCCCCGTCTAGACGGCTTCGTCGAACGATTGTATGATTTAATAGACTGTGCTACTACCATTATGCTTCTCGGAAAACGCAGTCATTGACACCGTAACATTACTAATGTTCCTAAGATCCGAACGAATAGGTTTGTAGCCACTTTCGATTCGTTACCAGAGTGAAGTTTACAGTTAGGTACATACAATATTGGTATCTTCAAGTTTTTTTTTAAATATTGTGTGACGAGACGAGCAGGACATGTGCCTGATGGTAAGCAACATGCCTGCCACATAACAGCACGCTGACACGCAGCTATTGGAACATGAAGAGTCCAAATCATTCCCTAGCACTGCACTGCGCTCGTCACCCAGAGATCTGACATGTTATATCTCTAAGCACTTTAATTTCTGTGGAAACATTGCCCTTCAAACTGGAACGCAGTAATGTTTGCCTATTACTGCTTGGCGGTAGAATATCTGGCAAAGGTGTGGTACTTCCCCAGGCGCGGACTCTGCTAAGAGTCCTACCACTACAAGTAGAGAGTGAATCAGTTTCTTCTAGAGCAAAAGCCCGTGAACCCTAGATATTCGTTATATTATAAAAGCTGAAAACTTGTCAGCGCATGCTCCTAACACAGGTAATAACGATGGACCATTATGAAGTTTGGGTCATCCTGGCTTTGGCAGATAAACGGTACTAAGGCCCCGAGTCCCAGCAGTGGGAACTTTTAGTGAGTTGCTTATGATGATTAGTCTGCTAATTGTTACCCAAGTATTATATACTAGCGGCCCGCTCCGGCTTCGCTCGAATAATAACCTAGATATCAACTGCAGCGCCATCTGCCGTAGCCTATGTTACTCGGGTATAATGTAGCTTTCCAAAGGTGAAAGAATTTTTGAAATCGGTCCAGTAGTTTCGGAGCCTATTCATTACAAACAAACAAATATTTCCTCTTTATAATATTAGTATAGATAAAAATCAGCGCGCATATTATGACGCAAGTAGAATTATAATTGCATGGACATTAACAGAACATGGGTGTCTGCCAAGTGTTTACCACGATGTTAAGTGTCTGACAATGATTGGTGTGATTTTTAAAAATATTCTGAAGGTATTACCAAAATATCAAACTTTATAATTTCACAAATTTAGATCGATTCATAGGTACACCTTAGTACCGTTTATCTGCCAAAGCCAGGATGATCCAAACTTCATAATGGTCCATAGTTCTTACCTGTGTTCGGAGCATGCGCTGACAAGTTTTCAGTTTTTATAAAATAACGAAGGTCTGGGGTTCTTCGGCTCTTAGTCCATTCTAGGTTCTAGGTAAACGCGATCCTTCCTAGATCGCATCGTCGCTTAACATCAGAGGACGATCAACCGTAATCCTATCAATGACAAAAAAATATGAGAGTTTTTAAATCTAATTGCTCAACCACATAGGAGAGAAAGTTGATAATATGATAATATATAATAAATAATATGGCAATGTATTGGCTGAACATACATGCTACATCAAAATATGGAAAGTTGTAGTTGTTTGTAGTAGTAGGACTCTTGCCAGAGTCCGCCTGGGAAAGTACCACACCTTTGCCAGTTAGTCTACCGCCAAGCAGTAATGTGTAAACATTACTGTGTTCCGGTTTTAATGGTAATGTTTCCAATGAAATTACAGGGCTTAGAGATATAGCATCTTAGATATCTGGGTGACGAACCCAGTATAGTGCTAGGTAATAATTTGGACTTTTGATGCTCCAATAGCTGCGTGCCACTGTGCTGTTATGTGGCAGACATATTGCTTACCATTAGGCACATGTCATGCTCGTCTCGTCACTCTTTTTTATAAAAAAAAAGTTACATGGGAAATAGTATTTTCTTAGACTTTAGGCGGAAGAAATCAAATACTAGTCCTACTAATATTATGAATGCGAAAGTTTGGGTGTTTGTTGCTCAATCACGCCTGAACGCGCATGGAACGCCTGAACGGATTGGATTTAAATTTGCAACACACGGTCTAAAAGAACACATAAGGACTACACACTTATACGACACCGCAACTAACCGACAAATAAAATACACTCAAATATGGTATTTATGCCATGCACATTAAGATATAGATTACATTGGCTACATAAATTATTAGACGGGTGTCAGCGAGCGGTCCGCCAATGTAATCTATATCTAAATGGCATGACATAAAGCCCATATTTGAAGTAATTTTATTTGTCGGGTGGGAGCGGGGTCTTATGAGTGGGCGCAGACTTTTCATAGCGACAAATGACGGGAATACATAAACTAAACAATGTTTTTTAATAACCCTATTCCTTATTCGCAGAACTGGGTCGGAGATGTTTCTACAACGGACAACATAGACTTCAAGATCGAAAACACAGAAATGAAGATCAACCCGGGCCCCGCCGTGGCCGTCCGTTTCTTCGTCCAATACAACCCCCTGAACAAGACCCCTAGGCTTCAAGCTATCCGACTGAACGGAAGAGAGATTTGCAATGCGAATAACCCCCAACCGGCAGTGGATAGGCCGGAACGAGATGGACCGAACTCTAGACCGTCGAGGCCGGTGACGACGCAAAGACCGTCGAGCACGCAGTCTGTAATCAGGCCTGAGGACAGGCCGCAGACGAGACCCGTACAAGGAAGGCCGACAACGGGCGAGACCCCGGTCTATGTAAGACCGCCCAATCCTCCCAACCCTTCTAGCATGTGAGTAATTTATTCATTTATACTAGCTGTGGATGCGAGACTTTTGCCGTTTAATAAAATTCGAAGTTGGTGTATGCAGGTTCCAATCATATATATATACCTACTTGTATTCATATAGAAAATGCAGGTCATCAAGACGAAGTTAGCTAATCTGAAATAAAAAAATATTTGACTTAATCGTAGGAATAGACATTAAAAAAATTCGAAGAATATTTTTCACACAAAAAAAATGCGACTATTAAGAAATAGAAAGCCATAAATACTTGACGTCCTATTCTTTTACGTACCATATAGATACTTACATCAAGATTTATCAAAATCGCTCAAACCGTTTTGATGATGATAAACTTGCAAATCTGCACTTTGAAAAGGAATCAGAAGTCCAGCCGGGATTAGAATCAACGACCTCACGATGGTATATCGCTGACATCATCGTTCTAGTCTAAAACGACTTGCTTTAGCTAGATTATAAACATAAATATATTAATTGTAATATACTCGTAGTATATAGCTAAATTACGCGTCACGTTGTTTGTTCGCGATGGACTCCTAACTACTTAACCGATTTTAATCAAATTGTTAGTTACCTTACTCCTCCGAAACGGCTTTACTGATTTATACCAAATTTTATATGCATATTAAGTAGGTCTGAGAATCGGCTACTATCTATTTTTCTAAGCGTTAAGGGTTTTAATTTTTGTATTTTTTTTTTGTTTTATTTTTTTATAATGTGGCATTAAAAATACATACAACCCTAAATTTTTACCCTTTTATCATCAACCCCTATTTTTTAATAGCCATTTTAGTAATTTAGTCATTTGACAGTGTACTCCTCCTAAACGGCGGGACCGATTTGAATGATTTTTGTGTGTGTACAAGTAGATTCGAGGATGGTTTAGATTCACAAATAAGCCCGGCAGATGGCTCTGCAGACAGTGTCTAGGTTATGATCCGAGCGAAGTTGGAACTGGGCCTATTTAAAAAAATATTTCACCGATGGATATTTACATGATTCTTGTCGTCGTACCACATCGTAGGTACCACGAGCCGGGACGAAGCGCTAGTCTATCATATAATATAGTTCGACTAAATGTATTGTTGATGTTATTTTTAATTGTGTGATTTAATTAAATAAATAAATATTGGTGGACAATTCACACACAACACCATCTGACCCCAAACTAAGCAAAGCTTGTACGATAAATAATGTGCATATCTTTATTTAAACTTTGTCCTCCGACAATATGTAACTAATATCAGAGTTATATTTAAAGAAAAACAGATTCGGTTCAGTGATCCGGAAAACAGGTAGAGGCCCCGGAACCCATGATAGTATAACAGGAATGTGTCCCTTTTCAAGAAAACTCTTTGTCCAGAAAAGAAACAAAAAATGAGGGCTGAAATGTGGACAGGTAAAATACATCAATATAGGTACCAAAGATTAATATAATTACAAAATAGTTTTTTTCAAGTATGATAGGTTTCCACTTGACAGCTTGACAGCCATCTCGCCTGATGATAAGCTACGATGCGGTATAATTCGGACTCTGCTTACAAGGCAAAGAAAAGTGCAAGGTTTAGATCATGTGATATTTGGTTTAGTTTGTAATCAGGCGTCGTTTGATTATAATCTGAAGGTTTTTACAATTCTACGGTGATAGCTATGTTAATACGTGAATAATAAACGTTGTACATCTGTTAACCTATTTAGGAAAATTACGGGGACGAAGAAGTATAAAGTTTTGCACACTTATACGGAGAAAAAGTGCAGAATGCTAATATATTTTTTTAAAGTATGCTTGTATGTATGTATTAGGACATCTGTATGATAATTAGTACCTTTTACCTGCCAACTATAATTAAATGTTCCATGATCTTTATTAACTAAACTTAATTATATCAAAACCAATCGATGTGCCCTGAGCACCTTGAAATTGGTAATAAATTGCGTCTCTGTGTGTATCGCAAATGGTTTACACACAACCAATCTACTTGACCCCTAGAATCGCTAGCGGCGAGATATGATGTGGTTCTACTTACTTTGGTTGTTGACAACGAATAGTGATAGGTAAAACGTCCGGTGCTCTCCGCTTCCTGCAACCGACTAGAACGGAAAGAGTGAGCTCACTCTGCCCAACGACGACATAATCCCGTGCGCCTAAAGTTTTGGGAACATCAAATGGTTTACATCGATGATTAAAACCATGTATGCAGTATAGTTGACTTAGTTCGCATTGTAATTTAGCTTATAATTCTAGTTACATAATAAATGCCAATATTTGGATGTTGGAATATAGGTATAAGTAGAATATGTTCGTTGCTCAATCACGTCCTAACGTATGGACGGATCGGGCTGTTTGGAACACAATCAGATTATACTCGTAGTCTAAAAGAACACATAGACAATTTTTTATCGCAGAAAAAAGAGCATTGTCTTCTAAAATGCGTCTAGAATTCAATTCACATCCCACGAAACATCTGTCTGTGGCGGTCCAATAGAAGTTTCCACATCAAAAATCTTACTAAATACCTAACAAACTAATGTGTGGAAAATTATCATCGAAATTCTCAAAAATCATCTGCCATGTTCAAAACAGCGGAGAATCCGTGGTAATTCACCCATTAGATAATCATCCATTTAAAATACCTGTTACGAACAAAATTCCACTTCCTAATGCGTATTCTGTGGTCTCGCATCGATAAAATGATGATTTGAGTATAAAGTTCATTAGAGTTGGTTATAGCGCCGAGTGGATTTACCATAATTTTCCCGCGATTCAAATTAATATATTTGTGGTTTGTTTTATGTCATTCCAGACTATTCTAACTCTGGACCAAATTTGTCTATCTATATTTAAAAACTAGCGGCCCATTCCGGGTGCGCTCGGATATTGTCATTTAAAGACTATTAATCGAAATAAAAACTATCCTATCTCTCAAGTTGGACCAGACTGCTCACGGTGTGCCAATTTAATTTAAAATCGGTTTAGTAGTTTAGGAATCCATCGCGGACAAACATCGTGACAGGAGATTTATTTATGTATATTAAGAAGATGAATTGCTGTTCGTGGGTCTCCTAAAACTCGACAACGGCTGGGCCGATTTGGCTGATTTTGGTTTTGAAATGTTTGTCGTAGCTAACGAAAGGTTTAAACGGTGAGAAAATATTGAAAACTTGCGAAGAAGATAGTAAAAACAACAATTTCATTTTCTCCTACAAACTGTTCTACATAATTTCCAGTCAAAGATTTGACGTTACCAATCAAACATTTTTTTTTATAGAGTTTTAATCAAAGAGTATTTATTACCTTTATAGTTTTCAAAGATTATAAATACAAAGAGTATATAAGTCTTTGAAGTGAAAACTTCTTGTGGCGCGCCTAGACAGATTTTTCGTGGGCTGTGAATTGAATTCTATCTAGCGTCACGCTTGGGTATGATTTGGTGTTTTTAGTAGTTAGTTTAATTTAGTTTAGTTAGTAGTGATCTTGTCGTGAAAGACTAACAGACATTGAATCATCTTCTGATCTACACAAAGTTTTAAAACTTTATTAGAATAGGTACTAATATTTAAATTTATTCGTTTTAGAATACTTGCAGGATCTAATTTAGTTGTTTGTGTGTTTGTATATTTTAATCATGTAATTCTAGTTTCCTTAATTTCCCCGCGATGAAAAGTAGCCTTTTTTCAGACTACCTATTTCTAAACCAAATCTCACCCGGATCTATTGAGTAGTTTTTGCATGAGAGAGAAACAAATATTCAGAAATAAATATTTGATGCATTTCCCAGAAAAAAGTTTTGAAACACTAAATTCAAATAAAACAAATGCCAAAGTTTTACTGATAAACACCCATGATATACATATTTAGTGAAAACAACTGCCTACCCAAAAAAAAGTTCGCTCAAACAGACGTCGAAGTTTTAATAACTGGGTTCTGTTCCAATACTCAACTCTTATTTCTTTCAGTGACGGAGGCAGCTCGTCGCAAGGAGTGAACAGCTACGCGAAGCCCACCCCGCGTCCCCCCAACTACTTCACCACCAACCCCCCGCAACGCCCCACTTCGACCACCAGGCGGTATGAGATGCCTGACTTCGACAACGATAACGTAAGGTAAGCAAACAACTACATCTGTCTACCGCACAGATTAGATACCCTGTTGATCGGCGATGATACGGATTTCGCCTACTATCACAGCTCACTAGGGCGCAGGACGAGGTACAATACCGCGCTGGTGATTAGCGAACATCCGTGTGACGTGCACTACTTTTAACGAATGATCGGACAAAACGAGATAGAGTTATTCAAACTTCAAAGGACAGAGCAGGATGCAAAGAAAGACATCAGCGGGTTCCCATTGTGCTGAACTGAGTAATCGTGGGTACTAAACGGCGAAGGAGGGGAAGTCGTACGATCAGTCAAGTGGGTTATTGTCTTTGGTCTACCGCCTAACTACATCGGCTTTGACATTGTTGTTGCTGTCTCTATCATTTTAAGCGAAAAGAAAAGAGAGATCAGTATCAAAGCTAAGACAGTTTTAGTTAGAAGAGTCTACCCTCCGGCCAAATTTCTAGAGTGAATATAAAATAATTTTTTTTAGGACATCTTTGTTTTTCTCATGAAAACCAGACGGGATGCTTACATTATTTTTTACATAGGATGAAATATTTTTGGTAGTGATAGGACTCTTTGCAGAGTCCAACTGGGGAAGTATCATACCTTTGCCGATTATTTTACCTCCAAACTAATGTTCTAAAATCACTGTGTTCCGGTTTGAAGGGCAATGTGTCCAGAGAAATTACAGGACGTAAATCATCTTCAATCTTTGAGATTTTTTTACCTTTAATAAATCTCCTCACCACGACACCCCAGAAATTAGTAACAATTATTAAAAACATCCATGTTCTCGAAAAGCCGCCATTATTTGGATTTCGAACTTACACCAACGGATAGGCAATTTAATTAGGGAGCCTTATGGTAGATTTTTTTTTCCGAAAGACCAAAATCTGATTTTACCCAGAGTTCTCGAGATAATTATTTTTAGAATATGTTTAGATAATTATTTTTTTTAGAATTTGTCGCTTAGATTTTTCTAAGCGACAAATGCAACAGCAACAAATAATACTTTTTCTCCCTTGTTCTCTCTTAGATGCGAAGATGAAAGAAATACTTAAGCTCATTTGGTCATGGTACGGTCTTAGTTATAAAAGTGGTTTAATAATAATTTGCAGTAACGGAGACCGTCAACCAGCCTCAGAGGATTACTTCAGTGGTGGCTCCATTACGTTCACGGTGCCCAGTAGTGGTACTAACGGTGGTACTAATCCTAGCAAACGGCCGCAGGTGAGTGTAGTTGGGTTTTGGACTAATAAAAACAAAAAAAATAGAGTTCGTTTTTTAAATTTACATTTTTAAAAGTACCTAACTCAATTTTTTTTAGTTTACAAAATTTTGATTTTTATCTGATTCCGCGAATGATGGTTTTTGTTTACTAGTGACGTATTATTTTCGGATCTACCCTCAGAAAATGTTGTGCAGCTCAGATGACTTTATTCTGTGGTTTCGTCATTCATATTTTTTTTCTGATAATAATAGATTTCTAAAACTCAGAAACTAGAGCAAATCAATAAATTGAAACGAGTAATGTGTAGGGATCGTCTTGCCTAGCCCTAGACTTCTAAATTACTTGGTAAGGAATGTTCAAACGCAAGTAGGTATTGTTAAGCTGGTATCATATGTGCGGTGATTGGGACTCTGGGCCGCAAGGGATTGTACTCGAGACAGGAATTGTCTATTTAAACACCTTAGTTCGTGAATATTCCTGCCTGATAAATGTAGTAAACACTATACAAAATAAAATAGGATGACATACAAAACCATGAACCCTAGAGCCCTTGGAGAATTGATATGTAAAAAAGTACAATGTCAAACATCTTCTCCTCTTTCGAAGTCGTTAAAAATAGCTTTATCGTGGACCGCATCGTAACTGAACATCATCCAAGATTAGTTAGAAAAAAAGTAAATTACAAAAAATAAGCGTATATGTTAATTACAAAATAAATTATTTACTAAGGACGTACCCTACAAGGCTACAAGGTGACTTTCCCAAATGGCATCTACTCATGAACGTGCTGATATTAATTGGCGCCTCTGTCGTATTCATAAATAATAAAGGAAACCCGTAAAAATAACACAGTTCAATAATTTTGACCAAAGTCCTCAGTGGTGGTGCAGACAAATTGTACAAAACATTAGTGTCTTTATCGAGATTTGCACACGTCTATCATCAATGATACCTCTACATATAAATACTTAGTGGACAAATCGATTTGCAGTGGCAAATTCGCTTTGAGATCAATTGAGATATTATCACCATCAACAGTCTTCTTTATCCTGTTTGCGGGATATAGGTCTCTTTTTGTCATTCCAACTTCATCGGTCCAGTGCCAATCGAATCCAGGTTTAACCCATCAAGAACCACAAAGCTGAACCAGCTGAACTCGAATCCGTCACTGTCTGTCGACAAGAACGGAATAACTCGCTTTAGGTACGACATTAGACAAGCTAACAGATACCTGGCATTTAGCCAGATCCTAGCTCCACTTATGAGAAATGCTCTTCGTATTATTTATTTTTATTTATAAATTTACCTACTTATTTAGTCCACCAAAATTGTGCACACCAACACATTGAAGAAGTAAAAACATTAAATAGGCTAAGTGCCACCATAATGTATAGGTTCATCATGCTCAGAAACATTAAATAATATTAAGTTTTAATTTAACTATACGTACAGTAACCTAATGTGAAAATATAATTTGGAATCCATTACTCAACGAGTTGCGTTAACTGCCACTAATTTTAACGGGATATAAATTAAATCTATGCAAGTAATGCATTAACAGCATTTATTATGTAAAAGAAAAATTTAAAAATATATTGTATTTCATTCAAATCCAAATTACACCGTTATTAATAATACTAATTTAGAAGGCTTCTCCTTCTGTTTTACTCGGAAGGGGGCTAAAATAAGTTGATATAATATGATGTTAAGTCCTCATTTCACGACTGTTACACATTGATTTGAAGTTATTGCACGCTGACCTAGTCTGAATTCTATGTCATGCCCAAAATATGAATGTGTGAGTTTAAATGGCAGATGAATAAACTGATACTTAACTGTAACTTGCATCATGCAGATTAATAATCATAAAAATTATTGAACCTTATCCTCAACCACAGAGGAGTGAAAGTTGAAATGTAGACCAGAGAGGTCTTGCTGACTTTTTATCCGGCACAAAGTCCAATCCTGACGTTTTAAAAACCAGTTCCTTATTAAGGACGGTGTATTAAGACGACCGCAACAGGTGAAGGTAATTAATAACTGTACCCTTATTACGTGTTCGGACAGTTAACAGTACAAAATATAGAATCATTTAGTGGACAAATAAATAAATACTGGTGGACAATTCACACACAACACCATCTGACCGCAAACTAAGCAAAGCTTGTACTATGGCGGCCAGAGAGCTGATATAATACTTATATAGTTTCAAATACATACTTATTATACATAGAAACACCCAGACACGTGGACGACGTTCGTGGACGTCGCGCGTCGCCTGAATTATTTTTAGGGACGTTCATCTGTATTCACTAATTATAAATTATAAAATACATGATATGCTGATAGTATGCTGATAAATGCGAAATCAAATACAAAAGAATTACAGAAAAAATGTGGTACGTGTATTTTTAGTCTTATCAATTTAAAAAAGTACCAACATAGAGACAGATCGTCAAACTTTAGGAGTGGGTTGTGACGTTACTTTATCGTAAAAACCGTAACACAAAGTGAAGTCATTGGAAACTTATAAGCACTGTATATGCGTCATATTTTTTTTGTGAAACCTTACAAAAATACCGCGACAATTTTTTATTTTTGAAATCTAACTAACGGGCTAATACATTCTTAGTCGTCTCGCAACAGTGATAACTGCTAAATTACACCGGAAAATAATAATTAACATCAACATGAGTTCCAAGCGCGGATCCAGGGGGTGGTCATGGGAGTCATCACAATGGGCTGGGTCCAGTGACATGACACGACTATGTGACTCCCCCTACCCCCCTGGAAATATACCTACAATAGAAAATGAAAAAAAATCTAACCGTTATTTTGTAATGTAATTTATTTTTTTAACCAAAAGAAACTATCGAACTCACGAGCTTTTGTGGGAATATTCAATCACCTAATACCTACATATTGATGAAATGCATCTAATGGGAGAGATTACCACATGATGATCCGATAGCGTTGCAGAGAGGATACCGAACCGCTAATGTAATTGGATTGGTCAGATTTGCATTTAATATTCTAAGTTAGTAAAGTGAAAATTGAAAACGTGAAAATTAAAGTAATTAAACAGCTTCGTATTAGGTGATTCATCTTTTTTTTTTAAATAGTGCAAGTTTTAGTTACAAGTACGGTACCTAACACACATAATGCGTACTACATAATTTGCCGAAAATAGGTTACAATCAAAGAGTTTACATAATATACTTTAATGTTCACCACTTGATTATCGCTGATATTGTTTTTTTCTGTGTAGCGCAAGAAATAAGGTTTTGTTTCTGAAGTTCGCAGAGGACGCTTGGTAGGTTTGGTAGAGTAATATAGATAGATAGATAACTCTTTATTGTGATACAAAAACAGAAATATTACAGTAAAACACTTACGAACTAGCACCACAAATAGCTTATTATCTTATGGATTCGGATTCCGACGTGCTAATGTAGTGGCGTAGCGTCTTAGCGGCAGTGGATCTGCAGGTCTACTAGGAAAACAAACTCCGAATGATCGGATCCGACCGACAGCTGAATTGGATTGTAGCCTAGCACGGAAAACAGTCGGATCGATACATCTCGGTCGGAAGTTATAGACTTAGGTCGGATGAGAGTCGAATCAAACGAAACGGCCGATCCTATCAACCGACAGTTTGTCTTTCGAGGTAGGAAAAGTCCATAAATTCGGCCGATAATATCGTTTATCGGACTTCGTAGTAGGCCTGCTGGTCGTCTACTCTCTTTCTACGAAAAACGTAATTTCGAAATAAACTCGCGACTTTCCTACTCCGGTTCTACTTCGATCCGACGTTTTGTCCGTTTAAATGTGCTAAGTTTACTCTTATTAGGGTAGGCTTAGAACATTTAAACGTCAAACAATGTTCGATCGGTATACAGGTGACGTATTAGTAACATTAGTTAGTGCTGTTCAATACTAAAATTCTAAGTCATAAGTATTAACTTCTATCGGCAGTCCCCTAAGACTGGCATTTTTTTATTATTTGATGATAGGTTTTATACTTGACTATCATAATCCATACTTTCACATTCGTAATATAAGTGGGATTACAATCCCAAATATTAACACATGAGAAACCCTAAGCGGAAAACAAACAAATATCGACTCTAACTTTATCCACATAAATAAAATATCCTAAGACCGGTTTACGATAGATGCAAAGAACGGTTCGCGTGCAGACGGCATATTATTATGATGAATGATGACAGCCGCAGAAAAACTACCTACTTATTACCCTACTCAGGGAGTAAAGTGCCGACGCATTGGTAGGCACTTAATCGCATAATTTAATCTCATTTTCTACGCGTATTGTATGATGTATTTTATTACATAAATTATGTAAATAGTAGGTAGATTACGTCATTACCTAGAAGTTATCTATGTAGCAAGAAGGCGAAAAATCATCATTTGCGGAAAAAAAAATTTGTTTATTCTGACGGTTTTTATAGTGACATATAGAACATAAATGTACCTACTTATGTAGGTACCTATTGGTAAAATTCCTAATACAAAATATTACTTTAGAGAATATGCTTAAGTTTAATTTGGCTTTACTTAAAATACATACAGCCCATCCCAAAGCTGTATATCTGTATATGTGAAATTTAGATTTTAGATTTACGAAAAATATTTTATGACCTAGGTATACTCAAACCTGATAAAATCAGTCGCACCTTTACGGTGGAGTATATACTACAACTACCAGAAAAACAATGAAACAAGATTTAAGATGTTATTATTTTCTTATATTATTTTTATCAATCTTAGGTCTAAATTAACACATTTTATAATGATTACTTCAGATTTTATTTCACTAGAGGCACTAGAGAACAGTTGTTGTCCTGTAGGTAGACACGTCTAAAATACAATTCTAAACTTTATCTTAGCGCTACTGGACAGTAAAAGATAAAAATAACATCAAATTGAACACACAAAAAAATGAACATCGGTCCAGCCGTTTAAGAGGAGTTTAATTCCAAACACGCACAAAATATGTTTATGTAAAGATATGGTTTGACATCTACAAACGAAACAACAATAATAATCTTTGTCAAGAATTTTAATAATACCTGTTTTCCCCACAGTCAGCTTTGATACAATAGAACCAATCAAGCAAGTATCTACTATCTGTCAGCTAAGTATTACATAAAAACTGGACGTAAATAGGTTTCGCACGAACACTTAACCCGAAACACAATTGCAATACAAAGTATACCTACCTATATAATTATCATCAGTTATACAATTATCATCATATCCCAACACATCATTCAGTCAATCTGGAGTTTGTGCAGTATATGTACCTGTTCCAGCACTGCAGTTCATTTGGCCTTAAAGGCTTGTTACACTACATTAACTAACACACTTGTGTATAATAATTTTGCAAGTAGAAAAGTAGTTACTTTACTAATCGTAACCTAATTCTGACTTTAGACTTCCACTGTAGTTAAAGTAGATAGCACTTTAAATTAATTATAAGAAATACTTTAATATATAGTTGTTAAATTATCTTTTCTAAACTTTTAACCGTAAAGTAGCGTTATCTGTAAATAAAGGTTTAAGATAATTAACTTTTAAACACTAATAAAAGTTTTAACTTTATTTATTTGCAAGGAAACGGTTTGTTCCAGCAAACACTATTAAAAAATATTGAATTGGGCTACCAAGAGGCAATATTTTTTTTTAACCCTATTCTGACAAATTTGGCTTAATTCCTTTTGAGATGTTGCTGTTCTATCTTGTTAGTCATTGATTTATCACAACAATCCCGAGTATATTTTTAGGTATATACATTTTCATTTATTTAGCATCGTTTCATTTCTTTAAGAGACTAATAAAATGATTGGTAACAAAAATGTAGGAGTACCATCCGCCATATTTATTACTTTACGTTAATTCCATTATAATTTTTTTACGTAATTGTAATTTATTTAGATATTTATTTTACTCTTTTTATTTTTTTTTGCAATTAATTAAATATTTTTCAATATTATCTAAGATGAATCCAAGATCTTCCCGAACGAACCTTATCAGCGTTTGATTTTGATTCCCACTTTATTCATACAATTATTATAAATTTTCAGTCAGATCAGCAATGTGGAAAAGTGACCCTGAACAAACCAATACCGTTGGTGGTGAACGGAACACCCACTCTGGAGGGACAGTGGCCGTGGCAGATCGCGCTTTACCAGACCCAGGTTAGTAAATAAGATATTAGATATATAAAATTGTTTTGACGGTTTTGAAGCCAAATACACTTTTTTTTTCTTGTTTTTTAACTATTATAGGTTTGCACTTGACCAGTATCTCGCCTGATGTTAAGTGACGATGCGATCTACAATGGAGCGTGCTTACCTAGAAGAAACCGATTCACTCTCGATTTTAAGACACCAAGATTGTAACCATCTCGTGTAGAATTTTATCCTCTTTATTTAAAGTAGCAATACCCCGCGGTTTCAGCCGTATAATACCCGTTCCCGTTATTTTACCGAGATGAAAAGTAGCTTATGTGTTATTGTGGACTATAATCTATCTGTGTTCCCAATTTCAACACAATCCGTTCAGGCATTCCGAAGGGAATGAGCCACAACCATCCAAAGAACTAAATTTTACCATTTATAAATATTAGTTGCTTAATACTTTAAAATTTCAAACTATTCTCATACCAACTTCTGCCGTGTTTTTCGGGCACAAAAAAAAACAAACAATACATGCCACGTTTTTCATGTAAACTTGACAATAGTTCTCGCACAGCGCGCTAAATCCAGATAACCACGCCAAGAAGCGTCACTCACGTGACCACAATAAAACGGTATATAAGTTAATAATATGGCTCTATCTTTCAGACTGTGGACAACAAGTATATCTGCGGCGGGACCCTGGTCTCCCACAAGCACATCATCACGGCGGCTCACTGCGTCACTCTGAAGGGCTCCCGACGCGCGGTCAACAAGAACACCCTCACGGTGTACCTGGGGAAGCACAACCTGAGGACCTCTGTGGATGGCGTACAGATCAAATTCGTAAGTTTCTGCGCACCCAGAAGGTTCTAGCTTGGGGAAAAGCAATTCCGACATCGACCTTCCCACTACAAGTTAATTTTGTAGAACCGATGCCGATAAATTTTATAATTTACATAAATGTGATCGCTGTGACTCAGTGAAATAATATCATAATAATAATAATAAGTCGCCACAAAAGACTTTCACAGCTTCGGTCAGACCTTGTCGGTCTGACCGACGCTTACGCTGCATACATATTTTGTGAAGCAGGAAGAGAAGCAATCGCAAAAGTATAAGGCTTACGAATAGACTGCCTACTCGTACTTCCTACTTAGTAGTACTACTTACTAGTTGCCTACATGTAGGCAACTAAACCCCTTTGCCAATGTTCATGTAGACGCAAAAAATTAAGAATTCTTTAGATGGTTTACAAAAATACTTCTTGAGCAGTTAACATCGAATAGGCCATGGTAGCTATTCCAAAAATTCAACAAAGCGTTTTGACTCTACATTAAGGGATATGGATAAAATTTGGTTCATAAATAAACAATAGCCAGGAATAAAACATAGGCTATTTTTTATCCCGGGAAAATAAAATTACGGGATCGAAAACTACGCCAAAGCCATAAACTCGTTGCTCGTCGCGGGTTGGACAAATCATAAACCCGTATTCTGTCATCAGGTGGAAAACATCATCGTGCACCCGGAATACAACGCGACGATCTTCAGCGGCGACCTGGCTATCCTGCAGCTGAAGGATTCCGTCACCTACACCGACTGGGTGCGGCCCGCGTGTCTCTGGCCGGACAACCAGATCGATCTCAACAACGTGGTCGGGAAGAAGGGATCTGTAAGTGAAATGGATGTGCAGAAATAACTAGAGATATCCATCTTTTTATTTACCCCATTAACACCCACTCTCTCAGGCCTCTCTTCGTATACCCCACTTGTCTCTATCCTGTGCTAGTCTCCTCCATGCGTGATCCCCGACCATTCAAATATCATCGACCCATTTTGCCGGCTGCCGCCCAAACTTCTCGTCCATCGGCCACTTCCGTCCGTCGTCGGATTTCACAACTCTTTGCATGTTCCTGTAATGACATAGATGAGATCATGACATAGATCCATCTCTTTTATATTAATTCTCGGGTAACCCACTTGTGCTTTAGTCAGTCTAGTCCAACTTAAGTTTCACCCGCATCTGGCGGCCTTTTTTAAGGATGCGCGCACTATCTCAAAATTAAACTCTAAGTTGAAAAACTGACTAAATTTAACCCGGAGTTAAGCTATTTCTCTGCCCTGTCTGAAAGGTAAATACTGGACTTCAATTCAACTCAATTTATTTATTCAAACCATTAATTAATTCAAGAGAACACTTGGTAACGTCACTTACATAATAATAAAATTATACATAAATAATCTGTGTACATGATAAAATAATACCAAAGAATAATGTCAAATAAAAAATCATCAATTGTAAAGGAGCCTTGTCATTTAGGTGCAGCTGTAAAAATGCTTTGTCATTGTGAAAAATCAAATTATCCAAATAATTAATACAAACAGTACATAAACAAATTTACATTGTTGTTTAGTATCATTTTACCTTACTCAATAGTTCTAGTTTTGACATATTCCTTTTCCAAACATTGCTGTCCTTTACAAAAGCATCTACAGTCTAATATGCTTTGCTCATTAGGTAGTTTTTTATTTCTAGACTAGGCACTATCCTATCCTAAAATTAAATCCTGAGTTAGCAACTCATTTTCATTAGACACTAGACTTAAATTGCATCTGTACCTACACTGCTGTATGTGCTTCCACAACCAAGTTTGTGACAAAAAATCAATTTGACTTGATTGTCTTTTCTGAAAGTAAAACCCTTGAATCCTTCTGAAAGAGTTAGTTGCATTGCTGTGCAATTAACTATCATTGAGGACATTTGAGGTAAGCAACTCAGTATCCCATTTAAAAGTGCGTGTCACGGTTTCCAGGTTGTAGGCTGGGGTTACGACGAATCCGGTGTGGCCACTGAGGAGCTCACCCTGGTTGAGATGCCGGTGGTTGACCAGGAAACCTGCATTCGGTCTTACAGCGAGTTCTTCGTACGGTTTACTTCGGAGTACACCTACTGCGCTGGATTCAGAGATGGTAAGAAAACTTCTGTTTCGCACTTATTGATCACAAACGGAAATTATTTAAGCAGCTTTAAGATTGTGTTACTTATGAAGTTTGCTTTTCGTTTTAAAGTTTATTGTGAGCTTAACGTGGCTTATTTACTGGGTTGTCATCTTCTATTTAAGACATTAATAGCTTCCGCGATTATAATCTAATTAATTGAAATATTAAGGTAAAAATTAAATGTACAGCTTTGCTTTTAGTAACCTTTTTATGGCCATCTTCAGGAGGTCATAGAATAATTGTTGCATGCCATAAAAAGGTTGAAAATTTCGCTAGTTTAGTACAGACTTCACTTACCACCGTGTTCCAAAGTGTGATTTAAGTATAACATTTTGTTTATATGAAACAATCTGTGTTTTGACGCCAAACACCTCTAATTTCTAAAGTTAAATACAACCTTCAAAATCCATAAGGTGACTACGCAAAAAATGGCATATCCTTAGCACTTTTCGGTGAACCTTGTTCTTGTCAACAAAATTTAGACAGGGCCTGGTTAATCATAACTTTTAGACCATTTCCTATTACTATTATTATGAGCAAATTGTGACCCAATGCCAAGCAAAGACCTCCCCTACCTACCATCCACTTATGTCTGGCTTGAGTTAACATACCTATTTATTGGACGAAATCGGCTCCCTAACGCTTTTTGGGTGTATCGCAACTTTGTTTGATCTGGCACATAATGATTTGTTTGATATGGCACATAATGATTTTAGCCCCTAGCTCCTCTATCATGCGGCAGACATGCCTAGCCCAGTCCTACTTCAAATTGGACGTAATTGTTTTTTGGCTTGCAATAGTTATAGAAATTTAAACGAAGCTTTAAATAACATTTGTGGTGCTTTTATAATACGTTGATTCGTAACAACAGTCGAAAATCGGAATAACAAAATATTAATGTAATAAGTATACGGCATGAATGGGTCCCAACTCAGCTTAGCTTTTCGCAATTTGTGACGATTGTGCCCGGAGACATTTCAGACTTGGCAATTTTTTTGCGGAATGCTCAGATGAGCTTTTTAATCTTATCCTAGCGGCGAAATTCCGCAACCGTACACCTCGACACTGTCAAGGAGCTTATCCTCACGTCTTGCAAAATTGAAAGACACACATGGTTTTGGTCCCTCATTCTTTTTTGCCTCGGGCCTCCACGATAAAATAGTTTACCGCGTGTCTTTCTATGATTGCATTTTAAAGAGGTTTACCCACCCACCCTACCCTACCTACCTACCCTACCTACCTTTAAGGACCTCTGCTAATTGGCAAAACTTTATCAACGTCTTGAATGTCGCAAACTGTGGAAACGTCCATAAGAAGTGGTACCATCCGGTGGGATGTCTACTGTCTGTCACACTTTCTTAAAAAAAAACATGCCTTAATCACGTTATGGAATACGGAGTTTAGTCTAGTTTTGTAAACTACGAACAATTTTTGTTCCACCTACGAACATTAAACAAACATGACGGACCAATTACATATATAGAGACTACGAAGATTGTCTAAGTGTAAATAGCCATATTTGTCTACCTTAACACTACCAATAGACTGTGTGAGTATATATGTGTGTGCATATTGTTATTTGCTTTTGTGTTTGTGTGCCTTTTTAATAACTGGCTTCTAAAATGTGATAAATTGCAATGTCCTCTTACAAGGAAAGAAAAACGCAATAATCACATTTGTCCCCTACCTCTAACATGATGAAATATTACCTATTACAAGCCTAAGTCCTATTTACGTTTTAGAGGCCAGGATACTTGTATTGCTTCATTGCTTACAGGAGTCTACAATGAAAATACAGGCGAATGGGAACGTATGTGAATATTTTAATGATTTTGGGCTATTTATAGCACTAATTTTCTATTAACGCTGCTATTTCTCTGCAGGATCACACTACTAGTGTATAATAGTTTCTAGAAAATGCAAGCGCTAAAAAAGACAATGTGCCACTTCCCCACAGTATTACGCCATATTGATTTTCTTATTTATAATAAACTAGCTGACCCCGCAAACGTTGTTTTGCCTTAGTGAACAACCCTTGTCACTTAGGGGTATGAAAAATAGCTAGTAGCCGATTCTCATACCTACAGAATATGCATATAAAATTTGGTTAAAATCAGTAAAGCCGTTTCGGAGGAGTAAGGAAACAAACACTGTGACACGAGAATTTTATATATAAGATTTAATAATAATAATAATACATTTTTATTTGTCATAAATACATGTACAAGAAATCTGCACCCAAAGACTCCTGAAGTAGTTTAAAACTGTGTGTCAGGAGCCGATGGCCACTCCCAATTAACCAATTATTTATGTTTTCTGTATTCTCCGTATTCCGTATTCTCTGATGATAAGCAATGCTACGGACTAAAATTTAGCGTACTTACATAGACAAAACTTGCTTATTCTAGATTTGAAGTCTCCCAGAACGGGAAACAGACTTGTCAGTCCAGTCAGCATTAAAATAAAATAAAACTGCAATTTTAGTACTTACTGGTACCACAGCAAACTATTTTTATAACAATAACGTATTTCTTTTGGTTTAATTATTATATACAATATCTGATAGAAATTTCGTTTTGAAATTTCTGTTACGAGTCCAACACGTCCGAAATCTGTATCTTCACATCCGAAATGAGCTAAGTTAACCGCGAAACGGGCTAAGTTCGTCGAAGACGGCCACGTCGAAAGGGATGATCAATACCCGCTTTCTGCATATCCCAGTCCTTGTATAAAATCTTGGTGAATTTGTTGTACAGACAGCGACCCCCACGTGCACGTGTACCTGTCGTCGCCCAACGCCAGTGCGTGATTCAATTTTGCTTACTTGGCTTGCCCTTGCTATATTTTGCTTACTTGGTCTGGCGTTTCTATATTTTGCTTCCTTGGCTTGGCCTTGCAATAGTTTGCTTACTCGGGTTGGCGCTTCAACATTTTGTAAACTAGGATTGGCCTGGCAATATTTTTGCCATCAATACTAATCTACAAGGGTTTACATAACTCATGTGCTAAAAGAAAAGCCTCGCGGTTGTTGCTTGTTGTTATAATCAACTATGTAACCAACATTTTACTGGACTATGAACTCTGAGATCTGAGGACTATGAACCTTAATGGCCTGGCTAGTGCCAGATCACTGGATCACAGAGCGCTACGCGTCGACACATATGCCGCGAGCCGAGCGAATTCGACGGTAGTGTAAACTTGTTATATGTATAAGCAAATACTAGTAGTATATGCATTGTTTTGCTGTGTAATTGTATTTAATACATTATTAATAATATTTTTTATAACCTCGCAATTGCAAAGAACATCAAAAGAAAGAATAACGCTTTTGCATTCGACTAAATATATGATACAGGAATTTTTTTTTCGCGACTATCGGATTGGTCTCATAGTCATAGTACATAGTCTTCATTCTAAAAAAAAGAAGTAAAACTCAGCCCTTTCAAATTAGTGCAAGCGTTATGTGTTACCCTGCAAACCGGCAAACATCTTGAACATGCGCAGTAATAGAATCAAAGTAGATATTGGTAACGGGGGTGAAGGGCAGAGAGCACAAGTAGCGCACGGAATGCAGAGATCACTAAAGATGTTTGTCGGTGCCTAAACTTAATTACGCGGCATAGATTTTAAGTAGGTACCTACTTATTAAGGATTGATATTATTTTATAAGTACCGCACTTATTAAATAAACGATTTGTGAATGGATGTCCACATTCATGTATTCTTCTGCTTGTCGTTTTTTATTGTAATAAGGGACATAAAATATCGCGGATGAACTTCAGATAGCTTCTGCTGTCTGGCGAACTTTACACTACTGCAGAAGGAGCAAGACGTCTACTCTATTTCGACGAAAACGTAAATTCGAAAAAAACTCGCGACTTTCCTACTCCGGTTCTACTTCGTTTCGCCCGATAGAACATTGTTTGACTTTTAAATGTTCTAAGTTTACTCTAATTAGACGAGGCTCAGAAAATTTAAACGGACAAAACGACGGATCGAAGTAGAATCGAAGTAGGAAAGTCACCAGTTTATTTCGAAATTACGTTTTCGCAGAAAGAGAGTAGACGTCCAGGCCTTTACTAACCTAAGTTTATCTTATCTACTAACTGTAGTAGTTCTCCTGCTTGTACAGTAGTTGTACTAAAAAGTTACTTTCGATAACGTAATTTAAGGAAAAGTTAGAATGTTTTACGGAAAAACGGAAATGTATTGTTTGCCAGTTATTCTCCGCGAAGCAGTTATGAGCAATTATAAGGTACTGAGTTGTTTGAAGTACATTAGTGCCAGATATGTTACAGGGTACATAAAGTAGTCCCGTATCTTTTGGTGACGACCGAAGTGCAGTGGTTGGCAGAGATTTGAATTGCACTGTGCTTAAGAACTGCGAGGCCCGGAGGCATATGCCCCGGTTGCCCTCCCCTAAATCCGGCCCTGACTGCCGTGTTGCTTACCATCAGGGACAGTTCTTGGTCGTCCCAACATGTCACTTTAAACTAAAAAAAAGATATACCTTTACATAATGCGCCACACGTAGCTTAGTACAGTGCGACTCAGGAAGCACACACTTGAGTACAGACAGACGACAGCTATGGTGTAGGTACCTACTTACTTAAAATTGTCAGACTGTACTATTTAAAATTATAAATGTATCAAATCAACTATCGTTCATAGTACAGTCCTGCTTAGTTTGGGACTAGATGGTGCTTGTATGTAAAACACTGCTGCTGCAAGATGCTTGTATTCTAATGCTTGTAGAATGTAAACTTAGGGATAATAATGCAAACTTAGAGCATCATTATTAGCTGCAGCTTAGCTGGCATAATATAGACGCTACGCTATGGAAGCTTACGAATCGGAATGGTTTTGGTAATCGACCTAACATAGCCAAAGGGACTGTGGCAAGTATTATGTAAACAATGGTGAAATCTTAGGGTCTTTAATGTTGATTGAAGCAGGCGCGGTCCCAGCGTCGAATTTTGGAGGGGGTCACCAGTATACAGCCTCAGATTTAGGGGGAGTCACCAGTATACAGCCTCACATTTGGGGGGGGGGGGGGGGTCACGAGTAGAAATACAATAAATCGAGTTAAAAAGACTACTAGAAGCGCCCCATTTTAATGTAGGTAACGTATACAATTTTGGGGGGGGGCATGCCCCCTGTGACGCCCCGTTGCGAGTCCGTTACTTGAGCGGGGGTTATGTGTAGCTGTAGATTTAAATGTGATTGTTTTCTAACCAAAGGTTACATAATACTTGAACGACCCTAAACACTAAAATGCACGCACAAAGTAAGTCATGCGACCATAGACCATAGTCACCACACTTGATCAAAGTGTACCTAACATGAACAAAATTAAATTAAATTTTAAAACGACAAGTCAGTTCTAAGTTGCACCCAAAGTAACGCCGTAAACTGTCCCAAGTTATTTAAAAAGAACCTCTGAGACAATTGAAGTAAAAAACACTACAATTTCGAAATTTTACTTAAAAATTTGGTTAGTTCTACTTACAAATGCAAAAGAGCCTGTACTGGCCCAATGCGGGGCAAAAGCCTACTTCCTATTTGCTTCTGTCTTGTGCTTTATATGCCAATATTTTAAACTGCTATCGCCCCACTAGCGCTTTTTAGGCTGCCTCAAAATAAAATAAATAAATATCAAATACTGTTTCCATATTTTTCAATTGTTATTGACGCTCTATTGTTTTCAAAGCGGCATGTTTTCGAATACCATCAAAAGGCAACGTAAAGGTACAAGTTTGCGCTGAGACCGCGACACAAGACCGCGACCGGAGACCAAGACAGGCACTTGACACTATGGAATTGTATGGGCGCCAGTTCGCGCCGCGACCGCGACCGCGACCTGTCTCGGTCTCCTGTCGCGGTCTCGGCGCGAACTGGCGTCCATACAATTCTATAGTGTCAAGTGCCTGTCGCGGTCTCCGGTCGCGGTCTCCGGTCTCGGTCTCGTGTCGCGGTCTCCGCGCGAACTTGTACCTTAATACTTTTTAAAGGAAGCCCTAATTCAAATACACGTTTTTTCGTACAGGGACATCAGTGTGCAACGGCGACAGCGGCGGCGGTATGGTGTTCAAACTCGGCAACTCGTGGTATGTGCGAGGTCTGGTGTCCGTTTCCGTGGCTAGAGAGAACGAGTACCGATGCGACCCCTCGCATTACGTCATCTTCACGGACCTCGCGAAATTCCTGCCATGGATACGTCAGAACGTCAACGGCTATTAACACCAAGGAATTGTTAAGCGAACTTCCTAAGAAGTCCTCTTATATAGCCGCGTTAAGGTCGAAAATGTGTAAACGAATTTTCGACTTTTTACAGAAACTTCCTTAATCATATAAAAATGATCAGTTTAAAACGGTTTGTAGTCCAGCCTGCAGATTTCCAAAAAGCTTCACAGACAGACTTTCGGCCACCTATTTAGTACGGTTATGCCTTTGCTATTGCCCTCTGTTTAATTGTAATCGAAAATAAAGAGACAGAAATATCAAATCCAAGACCATTTTAGTTAAGCGATAGACCCTCGTGTCTGTTATTACTTGATCTAGGACTCATTATGACTCAGCAATAATCGGAGGTCAATTTATTTTGGATCTCATTATGAGATTGATGATGTGACATGGGAAGACATGCGCCTGACGATAAGCATCATGCCATAACGCAGCGCCGTGCAGCTATGAAGAATATGAAGAGTTCAAATTATTACCCAGGCTTGTACGGAACTGTTGTAAAGTTTTCCCCGCCTCTTATTTGTAATTCCTATTTTTCTATCCTTCCTAAAGTAGCCTGGAAAAGATCGATATTTGTGATATATTATGTGTAAGGTCGCCATTTGCACTTTGTTTCGTTTTTTTTTTTGTTTTAAACTTAAGCTCAATTTATAGTTAATCCAGCTATGACAGCGCTCGTCACCCACCCTCCGTCTTAAAAAATATAGGGTCAGAAATATCAAAGCAAATACCCTTTAGTTAAGCGGAGATATAATCTCTGACCTGTTATTTTGCTATTTATACTTTGAAATACATCAAATTGTTTACTAATATTGATAGACCTGCGATCGCAAAGAGATATGATGAGTTCTGAGGTCAAATTACAGCACAGACGAGTTTCGCCGATCGTTCGTATAGATTTTTTATCTACCGGAAATCTACCTTACTAAAATGGTATTTTAGCTTTGATGTTGTTCTCTCTATGTTTTCATTCTAAAATAAAGAGACATCAACAGCAAATCTATTACCGTTTTTGTTAGGTCGACCGCCTAACGGCGCCTGAGAGACCTCACATTCTACCGCCTTACTAAAGCGGTTGCGGCCAAGACCAAGCCAAGACCATTTTGTTTAGGCGGTAGACCGCGTTAGGTTTTGGTAATTTTATCACTTGGGAAACAGCCGAAAACTAATAAGTACTATATACGAGTAGAGTCCTAATTTAGTTGTTATTTCAATTATATGGACCACAGGGTTATACGAGCTACGCAAATAACTTATAAGATGTATGATTTCCTCCATATATAAGTAGGTAGTACATTAAAATACAAAGTAGATATTTACTGCTCATTCCTTTGCCTTAGTCTACAGGCCGATTTACATCAGACGAGCGAATGCTCCCACCACTGTATCAAATTCATTTGGTGTAAACAATCGTAAAGCATTATTTCGTTGTTTTGTTTGCGTTCGCAAAGATTCTATGAAATGTATAATATGGAAAACGATAAGAACTATCTTTCGTTTACATTAAAAGATCGAGAAAGAATGCTCTTGTTCCAGCTCTAGCTCTATGTTCGTTCAGTTTAAATCGGCCTTACCACAATAATTGTAGCTTACTGTCGAAACCAAGCTTTTACCAAATCTGGAATGTGTAAACAGTATTTTATGGGAGTAAAAACCAAAATTGTCAGCAAAATCATCAGATAAACTGTCTACAGTAAACGTCGTTGTCGACAGTACACGTTCCAGTTTGGCTAATATTTCCTTGGTACCACTTAGTTTGGGTAGTGAAAAAATATTGAGAGCAGAGTATAATTAAAGAAATATTTATACGCGTTGTATTCAACCTAGATATAGGAAAAGGACAAAGGAACAGAAAGAATCAAATTCATCGTCCACGGCCTAAGATCACGCCTTTGGTTAGCGTTTACCATCAGGGAAGTTGGTAGTCAAGTAAGCAGTAAAAAATTTGTTATAAATGGTGTATATTGCATATATTCGTATTGCAATGGTGTCAATTTCGAAGGCACATATAATTTACAAAATTAAAACATCGATACTTTTGTCACATTGTACATGTTACCGTAAAATTTGAAAATCCGTCAGATTACAATCTAACGTCTCACATTTTAAAGTAACTTAACCTACCGGGGGATTTATAATCTCACGCGTTGTATTGTAAATTGACGGTTGAAATTTTACGTGAAATATCTAATAAAAAAGACAATATCTTAATTTCTTTAGAATCTGCCTGCTTGGATAGGATGCCTTGGATTTCACATTTTTATTGTAAATCAACCAAGCATAGCCTATTTATAGTTTTGTAATAAGTACAGTAAAAACCCATCTCATCTCGACTATAAGTATAGATATTTCCAACGCTTCTGTGATTTGTTTTTGTAGTAGATTTACGATAGTTTCTTGATAATTTATAAACCTATTATAAATAGCAGCTATTATGGATGTGACCACATTTATAACTAATAGACTGATAAGAGAAAATTGCTCATAAATGACTATTATATTAATGAAGTTGTTTTATTGACCTTTGATCCATACTAAAATAGTACATGTCATCATAAAATTGTCAACATCGCCAGATTATAATTTAACGCGTCAGATTATAATCTTTCGGTAGGTTAGGTTACTTTGTAATCTGACGGTTTTTACAATTTTACGCTGACACAAGTTTTATTCAACCATTCCTTTTTACCTTTATTTTGAACGATTAAAGTTTTTTGATGCATGATCTAATACCGCCTTGCCCTGTTTTCTATCGGACTTTTCGTAGCTCGAAGAAGCGGCATCGTTTCATGGTTGATGTTCCAAAGACACAAAGGACAAAGAGGTTTGACTCTACTTTTGTGATAAGATCGTCTAGGCTGTGGAATGAGTTCTCTAAGTACGTTTTTCCAGATAGGTATAACCTGGGTAAACCACTTAAAGTAGATTGTTCATACTTATACGTTTGGACGTACGCACCTATTTCTGTACACGTCACTCTCATGATTCAGTTTCTTAAAATTAATCATTATCTCTAAAATAAAAGACTAAAATCTTCACGAACATTCTATATTACAGATACCAGAAACTTAGACGACAATAAAAACTACATACTTAGGTGATCGACCAAGAGTCACCTAAAACTTTGGCTTCCTTTTCTAGTAAAACTAATTTTCGACCTTAACTCGAATTACATAAAGCAGAGTTTTACTCACAACGCGTCCAGCGCGCTTGGCAATTCAACAATGTGAAAGTCATAACGTACGAAGAATATAGGTAATACCTTATATCCGCAGAGAATAAGGTCTAAAATAGATAAAACTATAGACATATTCGAACTTCATTTAAACTATTAATATTTCGTATTATGTATATTATGTAAATATTTGCCTAAGTTTTTATTTCCCGACTATCGCAACCCTTGGTCTCTCACAGTTCCCTTAAAAATAAATAAAAATAAAGTCTATACATAAATGTTACATTCACATCTGACTATAATTAAATTAGAAGCTGCAATAGCCGGCACTAATATGAGATATGCAGGGTTAACCAGAAAGGTCTTACAAATTCGAAAGGTATGACAAATCTTACTCCCCAAAATAAGGGTATTTCAAAAACTGCTTTAACGGTGAAGGAAAGCATCGTGAGGAAACCTTAATTTTTTTGAAGCGTGGTGTTTTGTTGCTCAAACTCTCTCGTTATGAAAAAACTCGAATCCCACCCACCAGTGGGTTCATTTACCAGGTTACGTATGCTGACGACAACCATACAATGACACACAGTGCCGGCATCAAAACTAGTGTTAAAACATACAAAATTGAAACCAAAAAATCATTGGATACAAACCAAAATCACGCAACTCATTAAAAATAAGACTTAACAATTAACACAAAACGAACTTCACAACTCACAAATAAGTCATTTGAAAATGCAAAAACTAAAACATACACAACACTTTGAACAATCTCAAGGCCTGATCTCTGCAATAACTCATTCACAAATCATTTAATTGGATATCAAATCTTGAGAGTGTTTCATTTTCGCAATATCTATTAAAATACTTAAAACGCTTTACTTCCACACGATTAGCATAATATATTAAACCTTTTCAATGGTGTACAGTTTTATTGTTTAGGGATAAACCCTTAAAGTCGGTTCTTTGTACAGGCTTACATGGAACGACACAGCTACCTACTTCAACATCATTTTATCGCTAATTCGATAGTCCGGTACAAAATTACTGAACTATCCCGTATCAGCTAAACTATGAATTACGAAAAAAATTGTTAATGCTATTTAAAAATGTACTCTGGAAAAGACAAAATGTCTGTAGCCATTATCGCTTGACATCAGGCGAGATGGTGGTCAAGTGTCAAATACAAATGCAAAATGATGATGCGGTCTACGACAAAGCGCGCTTAACTAGAAGACAAAAAATTACTAAGTTCGAAGTTACCCATATTGCATATCTCGGGTAACATTCGGGCACCACATCCTACAATTCAGCTGTCGGTATAATAAAGGTAAGTGATACATTGTCTTGTAGAAACAGCTATACCCGAACCTAAATCACTTAGGAATTTAAAATTTAAGATAATCTTTGCCTTATCTGTCAAAGAAGTATCATATTTACTACAATAGTTTTTTATTTCATTAGTCTATCCATCTGCACCATTGTTAAACCAAAAGTTTCAACTTTATTCCAATACTCCTAAATCATAAACTTCATTGACAGACGAATCACCTTATTTAGTCCCCTATAGTCTCTTTTTGGTGAACAATCATTAAGAATGGTTCTCTAATCTCTGTATTTTATTACATTTGCGTGAGTATAGTTACTTAATAAAGCCCTTGTATGTATGGTTGTTTGTTATTATTTAATGAAAAAACTACTGAATGAATATTATTAAAATTTGAGACAGATTATAGGAATATCGCACAGGCTACTTTTAATTGCGGGAAAAATTACGGACTACGCGGGTAAAACCGAGGGGCGATACTAGCCCTGTTATAAACTAATGTGACAATGGAGAGTGTACGTTAAATCTACGCTTCAGTGGTGGCTGCAGACTAATATTTTAGTCATATAATTATTACTATTTCTCAGTACGGTATGCGTATTGAACTAGATAGGAACTAAACAAATACAAATGCTTAAAATAGTATTTTGAAAATATTCTTCTTACGGCGACAAAACAACGCATATTTTTATGAAGTCCTTATACATTTTGGTCTCTGTTACAACGGTATTAAGTCCACATTTAAATGGATTGTCTATGAGCGCCGCCACCGTCCGTCATACATTTCGACACTAAACTATAATATTACTCTTCAACGCAGTACCAAACCAACTCATTTCATTCGACACACCAAGCACCAAAACTTGGTTGAAAAAATAAAATAAAGGATGCCATCTTCAAAACCGACAAAAATTCATTGGAGCATCCAAACTACATCTATACAATAATCAATCAAAATATTTACATATACTATGTTCACAAAGAACAAAGAGATCTATCAGATACGATAAGAAAATCTAGAACCTTCGAAAAGCTGAGAACGGTTTACCAATAGGGCGAGGGTCCGTTTCTGCATCTTTGGCCTTTGAACCTCTCTTCTGGGTAGCCGGGCGCCCAGGGTAGGTTGCGACCTCTGTTGGGACGGGGGCCCTTGTGCACGTAGTTCGGGAAAGGTGCACGGGGGTTCGCGCAGAGACCGGGGCCTCGGCAGCCGTTCCGAGGAGTCTGAGGCTGGCTTCCTCCTAGAGGTGGAGACGAGAACTGGTCCCAAGGATCGACGCAGCCACCGCAACCGCCCCACGCGAAATCACCTGGAAAATATCGTACAAACTTTTAGTATTGCAATCAATAAGTTGAAAATTTGACGTATAATGTTCGATTATCATGATGAGAGCAAATACTACGTATAGGTACACGAGTACAATAATATAACATTAAAATATAATAACGTGCGATGTTTAGATAGAGCTCCTGATTAAATTATCGTGTCTGGGGCACAATACAAAAATACAACTAACACGAAGAGAATTGCTTTAACTTTATTATTCATCACTCTTCCATTTTAATTTATTTCAATTGCACTCCAAATGACAGTAAGAGCAATAGTAATGCTATAAGCTACATCGATAAGCTATAGAGGTGCCGGCACAGACATTTAAATTCCTCATTCCATTATCTGCCGTATTGGCGTGGAACTGGGGACCTATATTAATGGCAGATACCATATCAACTCTATTTCACTATCAGTCTTCTATTTAGATCATCGTCGAAGGTTCAACATCGTAAAGTACTCTTAACAAATTTCACAGAACAAAATAACTTAATTAAAAAATCTACAGATTAGAAGAACGAAACAAGATTGACCAAAACAAACTACTACAACCGAATAAACTGTATTCAGTTTAATAGACCACATTACCAGCTGAAAGTCTAAATTAAATAATTTACGTTATGTTTTGTAGCAGGCGGCACCTACCTATTTGCTAATTATAAATCACAATAATATTAAATGGTACTGTCTACTACCAAACACAATATAAACTATTTAACTTAGGACTTTCAGCTCATATTGTAGTGTATGATTGTATAACCCCACTTGCAGTAGAGTAAAAATTAAAACTTAGAAGTTTCCAAACAACGAACCAACCGAACGACTTGAAAAGATCTTTTCGTTGGTAGATCCTACTGTCTTCTACCGTGTAGACCTGTAGACAGTTGACGTAGTATTGTTTAAACAACATTCTTTACGATAAATATGAGTAGCATTTACGATACATTATTATTAGTACATTTAAAGTAAGCCTCTTTACAGCCGCTTACTTGAAATGTTGACATTGTTGATTAATGTTGTATGCAAACTGATTTTTTTTTTCGTCGACGTTACCACGTTTTTCTTGTAAAATCATGGTTCGAAGAAATAAATTGAATTGAATAAATCATCAGTACAAGTCTATTGGTTGCTCTGTCGTCTGGACACATTTTTAACATACAAACCTCATTGCTTCTGTCTTGCTATGAGATAAAAATACAAATTAAATTTGTTATTTCAATTACAACAACTAGACACAATTATAATACAATCGTCCGCTGTTATAAAACTTATTCTGAAAATCAAATTAATAATCGTAAACACTAAATGTTCTTCAATGCTGGGACTAGGAGTCCATTACTCACATTCATATATCATCATTCGATTAACATTATTCCAGTCCAGCGATCGAATCCAGCGCTGGATTCGATCGCTGGACTGGAATAATGTAAACCGGGTATTACAACCATGGGTTTTCATGTTTATTGCCATTATGTTACAAGGATTTTATGTTTTAAACGTTGAATGTTGAAATATCGCTTTCATTGTAAAGTATCATAAAACAAATTTCACATAACCGACTAATTCAAACGAGTTAGTTACTTATAAGGTCCACATGTTAGTTTTCTAGAACTTTCTTCAATCTTAGCATAGTTGCATTTGGCCAAACAATGGCTTAGCCATGTGAACAAGACAACAATCCCTCCCCTTGACAGATTTATGACAGTGCTTTACCAGTGCAGCTATTTTCTGGCACTACCTACTAGTACTGCTGTTTCCTAAATCAGGACTGTAGCGAATTTCATAAAACTTTTCGATACGAACTTCGTACTGTTAATAAGGGTAAATACGAGTAAGTCGACGGTGACTTATAAACGTAGAAATCTAAATCAAACAAATAACTATCTGCTCAATAAAATGCACCTTTCATGAATAGTATTTATTTTTACATGTCTAGTATCTTTGGCCTAAAATTGGAAGAATACTTTGCGTCGTTCACTTGTCACCTATTTCTTTATTTTATTATTTAATACAATCACAAAATACTATACATTATAATTTTCAAATATATTACGTAATAATTTCAACTATATCGAGGTACAGAAATATCCATAGTAAATAAACATTAAAAATTTACTTGTATTTAAAGAATGCGGGTCGCAAGTATTTTCGTGCAACTATACGTGTGTATACGAACGAGGTACTAACACTAAATCAGGGTTCTTTCTACTTGACGAGTCGACGCTCACTTATGCGACTCCGCTCCCACCCGACAAATAAAATACACTCAAATATGGGCTTTATGCGATGCCAGTTAAGATATATATTACATTCGCAACATAATTTACCAGACGGCTGTCATCGAGCGGTCTGCTAATTTGTGTTGCCAATGTAATCTGTATCTTAACACGCACGGCATAAAGCCCATATTTGAGTGTATTTTGACGGGTGGTAGCCTGGTCGTATAAGTCGGCGCAATCCAATAAAGATCGACCATTTTTTTTAAGTGAGTCCTCTGTTATTTTTTCTCAGAACTACGGTGCATTTCCTTACGAAAAAGATTTACTACGCAGCCTTTCTTACGCACAATTCGAAAACAAATTCAAACAATTCTGCAATACACTTATTTCAGGTGTCATAGGGACAGGGAGTTACTGGAAGGGCACCGCGCCCATATCTCACCACCGCTCCATATTTTGACAGCGTCGTGTGTTAGTATAAGCGCTACGGTTCATATTCATACACACACATGAGCACGAAAATACTGGCAATGCGCGGTTTTATCTTGTGCCTTACTTCCGGGGATTCTACCACCAAAACAAAATCGATGGCATTGTTATTATTCTGTGGTCCAGACATGCGTCAAACGCTAAACTATTCAGCGCATGTTTTGTTCATTTATTGCAACATACGTACAAAACGCACCCAGCGTTTCGTTCGTGACGTCTTCTCTTTCCTGACAAAAATATCCGTTAAAATCAAAGGCCAGTTTTGAAAAAGCATTGTCGAAAAATACCCGATACATGAAATTAAATAAATGAAATAAATAACTGAAAATAGGCTCGATACAAACGAATATTTAAAATTGGACCTGTAATGACGTTAGTTAACAGTATCGGCTAAATATAAGTTTGAGTAAGTATCAGTTTTAATTTCTCTAATTAAGTTTAAAGTTAAAGTAATAACAATGCATGCAGCGATTTCGTTAGGCGGTAGAAATGTATGACTTCGTAGTCTCGAAATTACTATACTATATAAAATATCAGCAAACAAATTGTACGCTTTGTTTGCTGATATTTAAAAGATAAGCTTTACTAGCATCGTTCGCTGAATCAGTCTGCTAATTTATGTTGCCAACGTAATCTATATCTGAACTGGCATGCCATAAAGCCTAAATTTGAGTGTATTGTTTAATTTGTCGGGTTGCTGATATTTAAAAGATAAGCTTTACTAGCATCGCTCGCTGAATCAGTCTGCTAATTTATGTTGCCAACGTAATCTATATCTTAACTGGCATGCCATAAAGCCTAAATTTGAGTGTATTATTTAATTTGTCAGGTTGCTGATATAAAAGATAAGCTTTACTAGCATCGCTCGCTGAATCAGTCTGCTAATTTATGTTGCCAACATAATCTATATCTGAACTGGCATGCCATAAAGCCTAAATTTGAGTGTATTATTTTATTTGTCGGGTGGGAGCGGAGTCGTGTTTAACTTAAGACTGAGTGAGGGGCGCTGCTAGTCATATTGTAATTCACTCAGAATGTCTATCTACCATCTGAATAAAAATGGCTGCGCTATTCCCGTTTCTCTCGCACACGTTAATTCAAGCTAAAATAAATATAGAGCAACAACTATAACCATTTTAGAGGGGCCGTTAGGACGGTGGATGTGTTACATCGAAACGAACGCGTTATTCTGGTTATTACTTTTACTAAGACTTTGGAATCGCGAAAAATCACATTTCTTCTTCTTTTACTATAAAGGCAAGCCTAGGATAAAGACAACGTTTCAAGGCATACAATTCAAAGCCAAGTTTTGTTTGGAGGAACCGATTTTTACTTCTTAATAATTTCATGTTGGGCTTTTTTCATAAAAGGGTTTTAGCTAACTAAGTTGACCAAGAGCGGGTTTATGATGATGAGTAAAAAGCACCCGTTTCGAGCGAGTAAATTATTTTTATGTAAAAGAGTTCTTTTAGGAATATTTGTTTCATTTTAATGTTAAAAATAACTCTTTAAAATGAGCTTAGAAGACACAAGACTACGACAACTCTCAAATCGTTTATAATTATAACAATATGTATTATATTTTTTTAATATAAATTATTTATCAATTAGAATAAAAATAGTCACACAGAAACATAATAAGAATTACATATTCAAATACATTAATTACAATAACCGCTAACACTAATAAAATGCTAAATATGTATCAAGAAAAATGTTATATTAATAATAATAATTGATACAACTTCATAAGATTACATAACTAAATTATATTTATTACTTAATTATCATAAGGCCAATATAACCAATTTTAGTTTTTAATCTAAGAAAATATATTAAAACACTATTATTTATTTTACATAATTTCTAGCCACACATTATACACTAGTTACAAACGAAAACTCTTACAACTATTAATATTATCCATTATTTTTATAAAAGTAATAAGATTTACTATAACCACCGATAACATTATTTAATAAGTTTCAAACAGAACGCTAATTGTAATAGCTATTTTCGATACAAGCGTTTTGAGCAGTACAAAAGAAAATTTCTATAATTTATTGAGCATCACACTTTTAAGGAAAAACATATTTATTGTGAGTATTCTTTATTGCTTCTTAAAACGCTTTTCGAAACGTTTTTGGTCTTTTTAATCTATGATACTCGTAGATGTCAACGTCAACGGAGAACTGTCAAAGCATAGTAAAATCTATTTGACAATGTAACTTGTCCGAGTACGAGCCACGATTCAAGTCCTGTGACGTGGGAAATTTGCATTACGGTATAAAATTGCAATAAACCAAAGTGGATTTTGGCCGCTGACACTAAAAGACCGTACTCGTCTTATTTCCTGGCAGACGAAATAGGCTTTGATGGTTAGAGGTTGCAAATAAATGGCAACAGGTGGGTCTTACAAGATTTTGACGGAAAGACCCGGTCTTCTACCGCCATACTAAAATGGTCCTGACTTCGATCTTGCTCTATCTATGAGAACAATAAAAAAGCCGTCACTAACAATAAGACCCACCTGTCAGGCTTACTATTGGCGACCCCAGTTTACCCCCCGAGGTGTAGTAAGACTCCGTAACTGACAAACCTTTGTCGCATTTCATGGGCTTTAACCAGAGACGACACCCGTCTCAGCAGGCCTACTACGAAGTCCGATAAACGATATATAGGCCGAACTTATGGACTTTTCTTACCTCGAAAGACAATCTGTCGGTTGATAGGATCGGCCGTTTCGTTCGATTCGACCCTCATCCGACCTAAGCCTATAACTTCCGACCGAGATGTATCGATCTGGCTGTTTTTCGTGGTAGGCTACAATCCGATAGAGCTGTCGGTCGGATCCGATCATTCGGAGTTTGTTTTCGTAGTAGACCTGCTGGTCTTTTAACCTCTCAGCGGCCAAACACATTCCGGATTATTAAACAAAGCAAGTTTAGAAAATCCGTCGAAGTACATAATATATGTATGTATTTGCAATAGTGGCGCCACTTGTCATCGGAGTCGAGTAGTGTCGTCGACTCTAGTAAAGGAATCGGTGAAGCCGCGTCGTCAATTGTTCGGCAAAATCGGGCAAGACCTTCCCAAGGCCCCTTTGAAAATCACAAAATTCGTGAAATTTTTGTAGCATTAATCGCACACGCTTTCATTCATTGCATCGGATTTCCGCTCGTGCGACAAGGATAGAGCGATGCTTGTATCAGTGATTTATGCTAGTCATAAAGAGCCACCCATGTAGGTACGTACAACTAGAGATTACTTGAGACTGTACTGACACTGAGTGTGACCCGTTAATTGCTTACAAAACTTTTGGAATTTATTATCAATCATGAGGTCCTCTGTATCTATTCAATAGTTTGTCATTTGTATAACAGGATGGTGTAATATGGGGTACTGTAACAGTTACCGCCACTTCACCTCTTAGACCTTAGGAGAGTCATACACGAACTTGTTGAACTATCAACTTCTCCACGAATGGGGAAATGTCAAAACAACTAAATTACAATAACTGTTTCCATCCATAAATAACGTCCAACTTCTTGGTTTTTTTTATCGGCAATATTTGCACTTGGTCACCATCTCGTCTGATATTAATCGGCGCGATAATGCGATCTACGATATCCCGCGCTAAAGAGTGCGAATCACTCTATACTTGAAGAAACCACCATTAAATCTATCAAGGGATTGTTACGACAACGTTTTCCACAGCTTAAATGATCTACTATTTTATGTATCTTGAGTCTGAATTAAAAACTGACGAATAGACACGAGCAGTTACGAGCTTATTCGGCTGTCACAAACAAACCGTCCTCAACACAAGGCAAGTCCTTCGACAAATTCTTAGCCGGTAACCTTAATGATACATCAAACATGGAATCATTCAGGTTTGTAGCAGTTATAGATAGTTCAACTCATCTGTGCGCGCGGCGCTATGTGTGCGTGCGCTTGTAATTATACAACTTTCATTTGTGTGGTAGTGGCGCGGCAGTCGTCGTCCGAGCAAAACGTGACGAGCATACAAAGTAACAGTATATGTACAAGCTTACCCACACATAGGCCCGCGCGCAAAACTGAGTTGAAGTCACTATACCATCGTTATTCACGGATGTACCTACAGTTACTTTTATTCCAGAATAGCACCCGCGCTAGCGTGCTATTACATCAACGTATAACTTTCAAACAGCACGATTATTCAATCACACTTAGAAAATACACGTTATTTAGGCACAATTCACATCATGGAAACTAGTTCTAGCATTCTAGGCCTACTAAGTTCGCGTTCAGTGAGTAATCCTAGCTTATAAATGCGGGACGACCGAAAATCGTTGCAAAATTGAACTCTATCCTGCTAAATATAGAACCGGTCTAGACTCAGCAGAGTTATTACGATAAATGCCAATATGGTGATACGATCATGCCAATATGGTGATACGATCATGCCAATATGGTGATACGATAATGACATTGGTGTCGTCTCGCTCTGTTGTATTGTTTCAAATTTCTCACTGAACATGTGACCCTTATTAAACCTCTACGCTTTAAGTAGACAAATGTACAGTATTTATTATAGTAATATAATTTACTAACCTAGTTAAGGGACGAGGAAGATTGCGATGGGTATAATGAACTATTAAAATTCAGGTAAGTAGTAAGATCTGTTTTGAGTAAATACTATTAATAATTTAAAATAAATATTAATTGAATGGAGATTTCACACACAACACTATCTACTCCCAACTAAGCAAAGCTTGTACTATGGGAGCTAGATAGTAAAACGAATATAAATGTGATACAGTGTGAACGAGCAACAAACATCCTATAGGTTTGTAGTTCGATCACGTCATAACATAGGCTACTTTTCATCCAGACAGAACAGTCATCTTCTATATTATCTACACAGACAAACTCGCGGAAATGTTAGGAAGATATAACAAAAACTCATAAGAATTTAATTGAAATTTGCGTTCAATATACCCATCACACGATAGGACAAGGACATAGGAACGGACATCCGCCAGGGTAGTAACAACGCGCATAGACTCCGAAACTACTGAACATACGAATCACCTCCGATTATATTGTCACTGTGACCACTCGGCAGACGGCAATGCTTTCACCACAATTAACCTGGTTGTCTGGAAGATATTGCACTCTCAATAAGGCAGCCACTTGTGGCGTTTATAAGTGTGTTACTGTAAAATTTATATTTATTTGTGTCACAAATAGGGTACAATCCTCAAAAAAACTAAGTAGCCCGTAAGTTAGATTGCCAAAAAATATTGTACACGTATTATTTCTTTTGTTTCACAAACAAAAAATGACGAAAATACAGCGCTTCGAAGTTTCGTGTGACGTCACTTGTGAGTACGATTTTTACTCACGAGTGATGTCGCGACCCCCCACTCTCGAAGTTTGATGGTCTATATCTTTGACGATTTTTAATATTATGAAAAAACAAAAAATACGTGTCCAATATTTTTCCATGATCTAGCTGACGGACTAATTAGGATGGTGTATTTTTGACCCAGTCCGGTGCCCTATGTTTTTTTTTTTTTTTTTGATATTTTTTTGCCAAAACCCGCAGATTCGTTTTCGCTAACAAATTTTAGTAAATAGGTAACAATGTTTCCACGTACAAATTACCAAACAGCACTGTTGCTTGATATTTTTAGAGGTAAAATTTTTAAGGTAGATTAAGACTTTTGGCTAGAAAAAGTGCTTACTTTCCTATTCTGTTCTATTACATACAAGTTTTATTAGAGACAAGCATTACCGTCCGTCGGTACTTTCCGAATTCACAAACTAACACCGATAAACGTAATAACCGTATCATATAGAATAAAATATTCTATAAAACAGTTATAAATGAGAAGAACGTGATTCCAACAACGACCCGGTAACTCTTAGATGTTGGTTTTGATACTTTATTAAATAGGTCGACCATTAATTACCACTCTTTAAGTTTATTTTTAACTGACTTCCAAAAAGGAGGCGCTTATCAATTCGACCACCATATTTTTTTTTATCGAGGTACAAAAGGCCCTTCATAATTTTTACTTTAAAAAAAAGAAAATAAAGTACCTAATGTCAGACTTTATTTTCTGTTTTTTATGGTAAGGAGTAACGAGATGAGCAGGATATGTCCCTGATGGTAAGCAACACGCTTGCCCACAGCAGCACAGTGTCACGAAGCTATTGGTACATGAAGTGCAGTGCAAATCATTACCTAGCACTGCACTGCGTTCATCACCCAGAGACATCATAAGATGCTTTATGCCCTTCAAACCGAAACACAGCTTACTTATTACTTGCTTGGCGGTTGAATAACTGGCAAAGGTATACCTATGTATATAATATGTTACTTCCCCAGGAGGATTCTGCAAAGTCCTACTTCTAATGCTTGTTAATTAAATAGATTTTTTTTCTTAAACAGAAAATCATAGAACTATTAGGACGAGGTAAAGACAGTCAGAAGTTAATTTCCACAGAAAGGTTTGTATGTTCATCCAATATCTAAGAGTCACCCGGTACTTTGACCTCTGTCAAGCAACAAGTATTCAATACACAACCGATAATGCGTTGTACAGTTAACATTATATCGATAGCATTCTAAGCTTTACACAGTCAAACATAAATCTTTCGCTGAACACAATTGCTTACGTCGTAGCTAGCTAATGCTTGAAATTAAAGAGAGAATGCCGTAAACAATTTTATCAAACTCTATGGTATTTTTTTATCTCACATATCGAACCAAGCTTTACTTTGTGGTAACGATGTTCATAAACACGCTGTGAATGTATGCGTGACCGCGAACGCTCTCAGGTGAAGGCATTTGTTTTTACGCACACATGCTTAGCGTATTTTTACACTCGGCCACCACAAGAAGCGCGTCGCTTCGCAAGATAAAACTAGTACGTGCGGGCAAGTGTGAGGTTTACCAGGCGCGTTTACGCAAACGATGACGTTAAATACAAACTGTATGACATTAGATATCAAAATTAACATCAGATTTCATACAAAAACAGAGAAAACGACACTAGGAATTGTATGAAACAGTATCTGTATCACAAGATGGAAGTAAAGTAAGTATTGACGTGTCAATTGTACATTTATCAATAGGTAAAGAACTTTGACTTTGTAGCCGTTGAAATTTCACAAAAAACGTAGTTTAGGTTAACGCGATCGCGTAAGTAAACGCGAGTGAGAAACTCTCACTCAGCTCTCAGAATGGGTATATTAAGTCGAAAGAGTTATTTACAAAATATACTTATGAGTTTTTTCTTTTACTAATGGGTTTGTAAGTACTTGATCGCCAATCTACAAGATGCGATGGAGATATCATAACCAAATAAATAGTATTTTACTTGACAAAATGGTATCAATGGTTTACGTTTTGACACACTTAACACTCCGTCTCAAAACAAAACATTAGGACGACAACACTTTCGTATTTAATATACCCTTTCTGTACTAGTATTGCAACTGTAGAATGTAATCGAACAGGTAATATAATAAGCAAGCTTGCGTGTACTGTTCCGATCTACGTCAAAACACAGCGGTTACTCGCGCTTTATGAATAACAACTTTATTGATATTGAGTCAAAGTCGAACTTTGATTGACTTCAGAAACTTAATATATTATATTATGTATAGATTTTATTTTGATGGCAGTAACTTGTACTTACATTTCTGAGGTCTAGCACATGCTGCATAGTTTAGAACAGAACCTCCAGGTTAATTTGTTCACATAGTGTCATCATCATGTAGTAAAAAAAACAATGCAAATTTGTATCAATGACTGCGCTAAAACATTGGCAGTATGAGTAAATTAAAACTTTTTATAACTTTGACCAAAAAAGATTTTGATTCCGTAAAAAATGAAAGCAGAAAAAGTATAAAAACGATTTTTAGAAAACGATGTGAAAGTCAAGTATGAATATGACTAACTCCAGTTGCCCAATACAAGTCTCAGAACTTGAAATACCAAGTTACTACGTGCAAGTTAGTACGCACGTAATACCCGGTTTACATTATTACAGTCCAGCGATCCAATCCAGAGCTGGATTGCTTACTGGAAAAATGGAAACCAGCACTGGAAAGCATCAATCCAGTGTTAATGCTTTCCAGTGCCGGTTTATATTATTCCAGTAAGCAATCCAGCGCTGGATTCGGTCGCTGGACTGGAATAATGTAAACCGGGTATAAGTTCTAAGTGCATATTTTTTATTTATTATCGGCATTCAGTTTTGTTTTGTAATCCTTCGTAATGTTCTGTAGGAAATGACTTGAAAAAGAGATTGTTAGAGTATCCCTTTTTTTCACTGAGCCAACATCTCAGTCTCTCAGTTCAAATGAGACGAGGCGTACCTACTAAAGCTCGTGTTTCGTTCTATCTCGCTCTCGCTTCATAGTTTCCTGAGGTTGAGTGACGAGTAACACAATACCACGACAAAAAACGTGAAGTAGTAAATACCCTTTTGTGTACCAGCAATTGGAACGCGAAAATTCCACTCACTGCAGTTTGATTTGGAAATCCAAGAATCAACAGCGGATGATCGTGTCAAAAAAAACGTGACTAACTAAAAAAAAAACTGAAAAAAAAAAAGAAAATGAAAAAAAGGTATCTCACCGGCCATCATTTTGGGGTTTCTCCGCGAGCGAGGCCCGGGCTGTCCGGCGGACATCAGCGGCTGCATCCGAGGCATCGCCGGCGCCGGACGGGCGTCCGTATCTGATTCGAACTCGGGGGGACCGTCTAAGTTCGTGGAAAAAAAATCGAAAAAAAAACAATGAAAAATAAGTAAAAATAAAAACAGTGGGAGAAAGAACGCTTTTTTTTCATGTAGTTAGTCATACTAGTTGGGTATTATTACAGTTTAAATGTTAAAATCATTGACTATTGTTTAAAAAAATGTAGATTCGTAGACAAGTTGAGACCGACGTCTATTCGGTCTTTTGCGGAAGTATCTATGTAGGATCGTGGTCGTAATCTATTTATACAAAGGAGTTAAAAACGATCAGACGTCACTCTTTATTTATTTCGCTGTTGTAAGTAGACATAAATTTGCTTTAATTTCTTTAGATTAAAGTAGGAATATGATTCCTTAATTTAATCTAGTTGACACTGTTGTAATTTATTATTTATTACTAGCTGCGCCCCGTGGTATAACTATGTTTCACGATAATTTATTTTCGCGTCCCAAACAAATAGTAAATTATGTGTGCAATGTATTTTTAACTAGCGATATATTTTTATCTACCCGTGATGTTATTTTCGTAGAATATAAAAAAGGCGTACCTGGGATATTTTTCGAGCTAAAAAGTAGCCTATGCGCTATTCTAGACTATATTTTTTCTAAGTTTAAAATTCAGTCTGATTCGTTTTGTTCAGTAAAAGTTACGTGTCGTTAAGACGCAGGTTACAATGCGAGGCGCAGCCAGTATAACGAAGAAATGAAAAAAAATCGATGATAACGCTGTGTGAACAAATCACCATCGTATAACTAGAAATTGACATACACACAACTTTGACCGGAGGAATAAAAATAACCTACATCATTGTTTTCAACTTCTCTATTTAATTTCATTTTTTTTTTTCAGTTTTAACCCCTTTTTTAATGAGAGCCTCGTTTTATATAATGTTAATTCTCTCGATCACGAAAATGGTTGATAAATTAGTATTAAAACTTTACGCTAGATGGCGGTTTTCTCAACGTAACTTACGTTTACGTTTCCCCGAGTTACGTTTCGAGTAAGTTAACGCAAATTAAAAATGTTACACTCAGCTGTCTGGTAAAGAGTGACTGTGTCAGTTTCATTGCTTTTAATACAGGTCTACACAGAGAGGGATGTTAAAAACACATTTTTTTACGAAAATCTTTTGTATTATTTTAATTTTTTAATGCAAATAACATGCTAAGAATGTATTAACACAGTTTAGTTGCAATTTAGTAATAAAAAAATCAGCCATGGTTTACCTACGTTTCGTTAGTATAATTGATAAATAATTTTGTGTGAAACAACTGATTGGTGATGACGAGGCCAACATTCAAATGGCTATAAAGCCATTTGAATGTAGTAGGCCTCGTTTTAAAAGTTATTCATAATATATTTTGTTTTTGTAACCTTTCTGCGCAGACCAGTACACATACAAAGCTCATTTATCAAGAAAGAGGTTAAGTTCAAAACATATTAAATTGTTTTTTACATTTATATATGAACACTATTGCGACATCAGGTGCACGTACTACAAGAATACTAAGAACTGTCTAGATTTACTAGAAATGTAGTAACATTGGATTTTGTGCTGAGACAGGGTCCCTTAGTTCTTACAAATACTGCCGTGCTAGACTGAAAATACATTAGAATCCCGACGAATATGTAGAAATTTATAAGATTAAGATAGGAAACGCTCTATATTATTGTTATTATTTAAGTTTTTGACTTTGTAAATCATCAACAATTTGGTTTGTGATATCTGAAATACCTAAATGAAATGCATGAATGAATAGTCGGTTATGTATAAATAAATGCGACGCTAAGTTCGCAATCGACGAAGAGGTTACACAACCTCTTTTGACTTACCCAAGGTCTCCGACTCATAGAATGGCTATTAACGCATTCTGTACTGTTAGCTACGCTCACTCAGAATGGTGTAAACTCTCTTGATATTGGTATGATCTTTTTCAATGTCTGTTTGCTAACGAACTATACTGGCTGATTGGCGAGTCCACCGGATAAAACCGAGGATGTGATTTTTGGCGATCATACATGAAAAAACTAAATAATATTAATAATAAATATTAATTGACTACTCACTACTCAGTAAACCGAAAGTTGTGAAAGTTCTGAGCTAGCCCAAAGTTCGGTAGGTCATTTGACGAAAACTACCATGGGTCCGTTTATAAAAAAAAACACTTAACGAATTTAACGCTCACGGTACAGTCTCAGTTACAGTTAAAATTGGTTTTAATAATGATTATAGTCAGAATAAATGAGTAATGGTTCTGGTCACAAATTATTTTTTCACTTTGAGCCACATGACGGAAGGTTCAATGGAGCGAGCACAGATTAAATTAGTTGAGTTTAATATTAAGTTCATAGTGTCTCAATCTAACACGACTTTTAACTTTAAAAAGACAAGAATTTAACATCCAATTTCATTATTTTAACGCCTCAGTCATTATACAATTCTTTTTATAGGCATTTTTCGTTTTTTTTTCTCGTCTATGGCAACAAAAAGTGCCTACAAAAATGGCAACACCGCTACTCTCTACCGTTCTTAGTACATTCGAGTCTTTATTTTCTTAAATATAGATAACTAAGAAACAAGCGTATCAGGAATTTAACAGTGGAAGGGAAATGTGCAACTAATTATAACAGGCGTTGCAGGCATATGTACAGGGATTTCTTATATTACAGTGCGGCATCGCAAAGTACTAAGAATATTACACAAAAATATACTTTATTTCAATCGCGTAATTTAAAGCACAGAATATTGCTATTTGTTTAATACAAATATAGTTTTTAGTGTTTTTAATATAAAGCAGCTTATTGAGCAAAGCCGTCTAGTTTTGCATCATGCGCGTAACTGCACAGATATCACATATTTTGTTTACATTTGTGAAACTAAACACGATTTTTAAGCGAATAAAAGCTGTCAACATTTTCTAGAGCTGCTAAAAGCTGTCAAATTGCATTTTGGTATCAGTTGTAGATTGATGTTGTAATAATTCAAATGGTTTTTGGGACATATAACACTTAAATAAGATAAATAAGACATTTTCAATAAGTATGCAGATTTGTCAAACAAGAGCAGTGGCGGTTGGAATATCGTTTCAATAAAATACGACAGATTGTTATCATTACGGACAACGTAGCGATAATAATACATTTATCAGAGACGATAATGATATAACTAAAAGATTATTATCAGTACGGATAACGTAACGATAATAACCTTATTTATAGATAAATAATAAAAAAATATCGGAGACGATAATGTTAAAACTAAAAAGGTGTGAAAGTATTTTTCGAAAGCTGAAAACCCGAACGGCAGTATACATTTCTGTAACAGTGTTAGTTTTCCAACAAAAACATTTTAATCATTTTAGATTGGTGATTTATGGTAACGAAATTTAACAAATTCCTGAATTTTGTGATCCTAAGGTACAATTAACTTAAGTAGTGTATTGCACGGTGAATAACATGTTATTTGCGATACGTTTGAAAAGAGACATTAGAAAGTTTATAATTTTAAAAACATTATCGTTAACGATAAATAGCAATCGACTGTCATATTTTATAAAATCGATATTCATCGCTCCCACTGCATTAAAATGATATCACACGTGACAGAAAACGGAAATCCCTCTAAGGACCGCAACACCCGACACAAAACCACTACACACGCAGGCACGAGGTCCGTCCGTCTAGATCCTAGAATCGCTGAGACGGAACTTTTTACAGTACACCCCTTTTCAGAACGGACGATGGTGTGACATATACGAGGCGTTGTTGTAGAGATCGCGCCGGTAGTAGCGGTTAGTCGGCGGGTAGTACTGTGCCGTGTAGTCTTGCCGGCTGTGCAGCATGTCGAGCTGGTCCAGGCTGTGGTGACGCTGGGCCACGATGGGCGGGGCTAAGGTCCGGGCAGCGTGCGCAATCACAGGGCAAGTTAGGTACGTGCGGGTGATCATTTATTGAACATGATAATTAAATTATCGGCCCTGATAATTACTGCGATAAATGTATTTATGACAGCTGGAAAGCTAATTGATCCTGATAATTATTGTGGACTTATTTACAAATAACTATTTGTTTAAAGCTTAATCTTTAAACATTTAGTTCATCATACCTTTACATGGTGGATCATGTGGAAATGAATTACACCTTAAGTTTGTATCTTTAGACTTAGTTTTTCAATGTCAACCATTACATTCATTTAAATAGAGCTAAGTTTTAAAATTATGCAAGGTATCAAAATAGTTCTTTTTTAAATCCGGAAACATAATCAGGCACAATAATTATTTATTCAGATGGGTTCATGAACTGCCGTTATAGTATGTCTTCTGACAATGAAATATCCATTTGAAATTAGCTAATTGATTGATTACACAAAAGTAAGGTATAATTATCAGGGTTTATCGTGATAATTATCAGTGTTTATCGCGATAATTATCAGGATTTATCGTGATAATTATCGGGCGCAATAAATCGATCCCGTTAGAGGTGACAGCCGCTAATGTGTATTGAAACATCTACCAGAACGTTCACCTACCAAGTAGAGTAGAGTTAGCGTAGAGGTTGTATAATTACCTCGATTGTGGTGGAATCCCGCCGCCCAGCCGGCGTAGTAGGCTGCCTTCTGCTTCCCGTGCTCTTCGGCCACCTGAGAAGGTTTTTTTTATTTAAACGACATGTAAAAATGTTGTGGCGTAGGCAAGTATAGCAGGCTTATTTTTAGCTAGCAGTTAAAAATAAGCCCCGGCTTGGCCCGTAGTATATAGTATATTAACATAGTCAATAGCACTCAGGGATCACGTACATATACAACGATGAAATATTTTTGTAATCGGTTTAGTAGTTGCTGAGATTAACGCGTTCAGACAATTAATATTAGTATAGACTAGCTGCGCTCCGCCGTTTAACCCACAGTTTATATAAAACTATTCGTTGGGTTTTTTTACAGTATAGTGACTGGACGAGCAGGACGAGTAGGTGATGGTAAGCAACAAGCCTGGCCATAACAGAACAGTGATACGCAGCTATAGGAATATGAAGAGTACAAATCATTACCTAGCACCGTACTGCGCTCGTCACTCGAAGACATAAGGTGTTTTATCTCTTAGCCCAGAAAATATCTGGAAACATTGACTTTCAAACCAATGTTTCAAGTATATTGTATCAAGTTATGTTTGCACACTACTGCTTGGCGGCAGAATAACTGGCAAAGGTGTGGTACTACCCCAGACAGATTCTCCAAAGAGCCCTACCACTGAAACTAAAATACTGCATACATAAAACATAGTATCTATCGACTAGCTATTTGACTTTGCTGGCCCCAACTTCAAATGGATGAGCGGGTATTTTTTAAACGTAGTTTTGTTATTTTGTTTTGGTACTTTTTAGTGTCTGGGTTGTTCAGTTAGCTACAGTAGGTTTTTTCTAGATTACATCAAGTAGACGGATGATGTTTTATAATAGACTAGCGGCCCGTTCCAGCTTCGCTCGGATAATAACCTAGATACCAACTGCAGCGCCATCTCCCGGGCTGATTTGTGAATCTAAACCATCGAGGGCCCTATCCAAACGCATACAGAAAAATTCATTCAAAACGGTTCAGCCGTTTAGGAGGAGTTCACTAACAACGAAAAGTGACATTGATTTTTATAAATATAGATTACATACAGGATACTTTATATCGCAAGAAAATAACGGGAACTGCACCGTGGATACTGCTAGTAATAAATGAATTAACCAAATGAACATTTCTTAAAAGCCGTACACAAACTATAATTACGTACATCGTTCGGACAAACACAAATTTTCAAAAACAAATGTTCATAAAATAAACAAACAACAAATAAACCATACAACATTTCTATGGGACCAAATGGCTGGCTGCCATTTGGTTTTGCATCAAACAAATAAAATCGGCCAAGTGCGAGTGGGACTCCCGCACAAAGGGTTCCGTACCATTAGCAAATAAACAGCGAAACCATTTTTTTTTTGCTTTATCCGGAATTCCTTTTACATCGCAATAGCCGCAGACAGGCAAAAAGTTTCTTTAAAATTTTGATTTGTACCTCATGATTCTGACGATGAATTCGATATCGCGTTTTATTTTTACTAGTGGCTCCATCTAGTTTGCTTTAGATTTTTGCCTGATGATTCTGACGATGAATTCGATATCGCGTTTTATTTTTACTAGTGGCTCCATCTAGTTTGCTTTAGATTTTTGCGTGATGATTCTGAATTCATCGAATTCGATATCGCGTTTTATTTTTACTAGTGGGCCATCTAGTTTGCTTGAGACGGACTAATCGAGCAAGAAACGGTAAAAATCAAGTTTGTTGTATGGGAGCCCCCTCTTAAATAACAATTATATTTTATTATTAGTATTTGTTGTTATAGCGGCAATAGAAATACATCATCTGTGAAAATTTAAACTGTCTAGCTATCACCGTGCTTGAGATACAGGCTGGTGACAGACGGACGGACGGACGGACGGACCGCCAAGTTTCAGTAATAGGGTTCCGTTTTTACCCTTTGGGTACGGAACCCTAAAAAGAATCACGTAAATCTGATCATTAATCTCGGAGTAATCGATGCAATTTACGTATGTAGTAAAGAAAATACCGGCCGAATTGATATCCACGTCCTGTTGAACCCAGTAAAAAAATACAACTAAGTAAATAAAGTGAAGCTTACTGACCTTAACGCACAGTGGTTCGGTCCCACCCTCTGGTATGACGTTGTTTAGCGCTGCTATCGCCTCTTGCGCCTCCTCACGCTTGTCGAATCTGGAAAATACAACGACAAAGCATTGTAATTGGGATAATGATTGGGTAAAAGATACACCATTATAATTTAGTCCATCAGGTACATTATGGAAAACCTTGGGACACGTATTTTTTTGTTTGATCAGATTAATGGAAATCGACAAAGATATAGATCATCAAACTTCCGGAGTTGGGGGTTGTGACGTGATGTGTTCTTAAAAATAGTAAGTACAATGAAGTGACGTCACTCGAAACTCCTCAGCATTGTATCTTTGTATTTTTTTGTTTGTTAAACAAAAGGAAAAAATACGTGTATAAACAACTTTAAATAATCTACTGACGGACTAATTAGTTTTTTTTAGTCATCATGCCTATTATTTTACAATTGTGCTAGCAGCGCCGCGCGGTTTTACCCGTAGTTCCCGTTCCGTTCCGTTAAAAAGTAGCACATGTGTTCTTCGAGACTAATCTATTTGTGTTCCAAATTTCAGCCCAATCCGTTCATACGTATGCATAATATTACTAGTGTTACAACTGGTCTCGTGGCTTAGTGGGTAGTAGCTCTGCCTGCGAAGCCGAGGGTCGTGGGCTCGATCCCCACCCAGTGCAAATATTTGTGTGATGAATTCAAATGTTTGCACTGTGTCTGGGTGTTTCTATGTATAATAAGTATGTATTTAAAACTGTATAAGTATTATATCAGCTATCTGGCCGCCATCACACAAGCTTTGCTTAGTTTGGGGTCAGATGGTGTTGTGTGTGAATTGTCCACCAATATTTATTTATTTTATTTATTTATAAACCAAACAATGTTAATAGTCTAAGTTGCCTAAATATCTCACTGTGTGACGCTACTGTCTATGCGTTGATATAGTCATTCGTATTCTGTCGTATTATACTATCTGCTTGCAAATGTCAACTGTTGTACTGTGTGAAACCAAACTCGAATAAATCCAACGTTATCGAATCAATCTTCTTTATTATTTGCCAATTCCCATCACGTAGGATAATTATTTCCGCTTCTTGAATCCCTCAGTCGGTTTTATATATATTATTTGTTTGTTTTTTTTTTCATGTTTTACACTTCTGATTCCTAAAAATATTAAATTTATAAAGAGGGAATCTCGAACTACCCCAAGCTATTTAATGGTTTGAGGGTAGTTAGCGAGTCCCTCCAATACTCGTGGCTGCGACCATTGAACGGCATCATGAAAGCATCATCATGATTAAAAAGCATGCCGGTACTGATCGCACAGTTTTGTGACATGATCAGGACTATGTGACCCAGTCCCCCCCCCTTCCCTGTTGGTTACAATCTTTGTGTCTTCAAATCGAGAGTGAATCGGTTTCTTCTAGGTCAACACGCTCCATCGTAGATCGCATCGTCGCTTAACATCAGGCGAGATGGTGGTCAAGTGTAAACCTATAAAAGTTAAAAAAAATAAAAAAAGTCGGTCAGAAGTTTTATCTGGATGCATCTAAAATGAAAATGAAGTAATTAAGAAGTAAAGTAAAATGTATACCTGACAAAAGCGACCCCTCGCGGCGTCCCGTTGTTCTTATCCCGCAGTATATGTTTCTGCACTATCCTGCCGTATTTGCCGAATATCGTCTCCAGTTGGTCCTCGTTGATCGCGCGCGGTAAATTCGTCACGTAGAGGTTGGTGTCTTTTATGTCCTCGCCTGACGGTCGCGCGTATGACACCTGGAAACCAGAAAAAAATGTTTTGAAGTTTTCGTCTACTTATAAACTAATATTAATCGTACATCTATACTTATCGTGAATGGCAATGCTTATGTTTTGACATTCAGAGTGGTAATGACATGAACAAGATATTATTATTTGAAAAAAAAAGTAAGTACTCCATACTCCAGTACAATACAGCACTTTTATTAATTATTTAAATTTGACCGTCATCTCGCCTGGTGTTAAGCGACGATGCCATGGTCTACGATAGAGCGTTCTTACTGAGAAGAAACCGATTCACTCTCGATTTGAAGACACAGGTTATACCAAGATTGTCAACACACAGGAACACATTGAAAAGTGTTCCCTTTCAATAGTGGCGCCATCGCTAAATTCTACAGATACGTACTGTAACGTCGATCTGCGCAAGAGCACTGACTGTACAACCTCTGTTTGGGCTTGTTAGTAATGAACATCAAGGATCGGCCTGGCATCCCCTAAGGGGGTGCCCTATGGCCCTAGACCAGTGCATCATCACTCGCTCAAGGTCGCGCGGTTTTAGCCTACAACTAGACCGTTCCTCCCAGGGAACAAGTGCCAGTCGGTTGTCGGACGCACGGCTGAGCGCTCGCGCAACACGTTTCCCGTGCATATTGTTATTAGATATGTCGACAACCCTCCGCGCTAGACAGGGACAGAGTTACGCGTTAGAAAGAGCGCAAATGTTTATTTGAAAATCGCGACAGGTATTGCGAGCTGAATTGAACTTTGTTGTGTCCCAGCAAGAGTCGCTATTTATATAATTGTTTTCGCTAAGTGAGTATTCTGTACTTGTACTATTATTTATTCTGTGCCTAGACTACTTATATTCTTAGAGCTGCCACCAAATTTAGATTCAGGGTAGATATTCGAGGCAAGCTGGAAACTTGTCACATAGCTCACCTATCATTTATTAAAATCTTTAAAGCTTTTATTTAACTTGCACTATTATGTACATGTTTGTTCGGGTGGGATCTTGCTACTCAATTTTAAGCAGATATCTTTAACTGATTGAGCTGAAATTTTGTATACACGTTTGGATAATAATACACGATAAGCTGTGTGATATCGTTCTACATAAATCCAACTGTGGATCCAGGGGGGGTCCAGAACCATGTGGAGCAGTAATTGAAACGCACGCATGCCCTTATCACACGGTTTTGGGACTTGTCTACGACAATGTGACCCCCCCCCCCTTGGCGTCAAAGGTGGATCCGCCCTTGTCTAAATCCAATATGGCGGACCATCCAAGATAGCGGAATGGTTATTATTGAGGCATTTGGAATATGACAATAAAGGTATCAAATGTAATGGCTTGTCGAGAAGTAACTCCAACAATAATATGACGTCACTCGAAATCCGATATGGCGAACCATCCAAACTGGCGGAATAGTAATTTTTAATTCATTAATGCAAAATGGGTATCAAATGAAAGCTTGTTGAGAGTTACTCGAAAATTGCTGCTAGCTCTCGGAATATTAGTAATAAATAAATAAATATTGGTGGACAATTCACACACAACACCATCCCTACTTTGCTTAGTTTGGGGTCACCAAACTAAGCAAAGTAGGGAACATCAAGGATCGGCCTGGCATATATATGATCGGCCTGGCATGGCATATAGTCCTAGATTACTAAAGGTCTGCTACCTCCCACCCGACAAATAGAATACACTCAAATATAGGCTTTATGTCAGGCCAGTTAAGATATAGATTACATTGGCAACATAAGTTAGCAAAAGGCTGTCAGCGAGCGGTCTGCTAATTGTTGTTGCTAATGTAATCTAAATCTTAACGACCATGGCGTAAAGCCTATATTTGAGTGTATTTTATTTGTCGGGTAGTAGCGGAGTCGTATAAGTGAACGAAGGAGCTTTAGAATGGTGTTGAATTACCTTTAACCGTTTATTTCTGAGCTGGTAGCCGTTGAACGTGTCGATGGCGCGCGACGCATCCTCTTCCCGTGTGAAATTCACAAAACCAAAGCCGTAACTGTAGCCAGTCTGAAATATGCAAAAGAAATGTATTAAGTATGTTTCACTACTAACTTGAAGTTTTTTTATATACGTCCTAGTAAGTCTGCGATGCGACATCGCTACCACCCGACCAATAAAATACACTCAAATATGGGCTTTATGATATGCATGTTAAGATATAGATTACATTGGCAACATAAATTAGCAGACGGCTGTGCCAGCTGGTGGTCCGCTAATTTGTGTTGCCAATGTAATTTAATCTTAACGGTATGACATAAAGCTCATATTTGAGTGAATTTTATTTGACGGATGGGAGCGGAGTCGTATGAGTGAGCACAAACCTTTAGTCGTACCAGTCGAAGTACCTCACCTTTGCCAGTTCTTCTGCGGCCAAGCAGCAGTGCGCAAACATTACTGTTCCGGTTTGAAGGGCAATGTTTCCAGACAAATTATACTGGGCTAAGAGATAAAACACTTTATATCTCTGCGGGTGACGAGCGCAGTGCGGTGCTAGGTGATGATTTGAACTGTTTATGTTCCAATAGCTGCGTGTCACTGTGCTGTTATGGGCAAGCATTAGGCACATATCCTAGTCTCGTCATAAGAAAAAAAAAAGTGACAAAAAAATTTGCAGTCAAGGGAATTGCCGATTGAAGTGAAAACTTTTAACTCAGAATTTGATAGATTATTTTGGAAAATACGCGGGTGATACCGGAGGGCGTGGCCATGAGCATCGTCACGCCCTCCATGGTGACGTATTTCTAAACGCCAAATGGGAAATGCCTACGCATTTCTAGGTGGTCAATGTGGCCATGGTCCCGAGTTTACCCGCAAATTCCATATTATTCCTTATCATTCCCGATCGTGACGCTAGAATTCAATTCACAGCCCACCAAAAATCTTTCACTTCAAATTGGTCTGTATACAGCTTACCTTAAAGTCTTTCATAACCCGGCAGCTCTCGATCGGTCCTATGGACATGAACATGCCGTACAGGTCCTTCTCGGTCATCGTCTGCGGCAGATAGTTGACGATGAGGTTGGTGCGAGCGTTGTCGCCGCCCGCGGCCGACACCCCCCCTCCTTCGGACATGCTGCCCCAGTACCGCTGCTGGCCGGATCTACCTCGGTATTGGTGCTGGATTTGCTGGAACGATTTAACTATACGTTACAATGGTACTCTATAACTATATAGCTAGTTTTATTCGTATCTGAAACCAGGACGTCCACTCTATTTCTACGAAAACATAATTTCGAAAAAAAACTCGCAACTTTCCTAACCTCGTTCTACTTCGTTTCGTCCGATACAAAATTGTTTGACATTTAAATGTTCTAAGCATACTCTAATTAGAGTAGGCGTAGAACATTTAAACGGACAAAACGACGGATCGAAGTAGAATCGGCGTTGGAAAGTCGCGAGTTTATTTCGAAATTACGTTTTCGTAGAAAGAGAGCAGACGTTTGGAGATGGTTGGTGAGAAGTTACTTTATTTTTTTATTTAGTGAATATGTTTGAGGCAATAAGTACGCAATTTTTAAATGTTCATCATCAACAGCCCACTAAACGTTCCCACTGCTGGGACTCGGGGCCTTCTCTCGCAAGGAGAGAGTTAAGGCCATAATCCACCACGCTGGTCCAGTGCGGGTTGGCGGATGACACATGACTTCGAAAGATTCTAGGTACATGTCGGTTTCCTCACGATGTTTTCCTTCACCGTTTTAAGTTAGCGGCATTACGCACATGACTTCGAAAAGACAGTGGTGCGTGTGGGGTTTGAACCCGGGGTCTCCGGATCGGCAGCCGCCGTTCTCCCGACTAGACCACCGTAACTTTTAAATGTTGTAGTTTAACAATTAGAGAATAAAAAAAAACTATAACCCTGACGATTTAGTCGGGGTTTTAACATAGCTAGGCACGTGCAAATAAAAATGTTTTGAAAAATATAAAAATTATAAAAATATGAAATTATATTAAATTTAAATTGGTACGGAGATAGCAATATAGTCTGAAATAACACATAGGTTATCTGGGGACACTTAAGGTGATAGGAATTACAAGGTTAAAAACACCGCGAAGCGCTGACACGGTTTCAGAAAGCAAATATACCTATGAAAGATAGCTCTACATAATCTACATTACATTTAATATCACTGTAATACACGCAGAATTTGTATATACCCTAGCAGAGGAATACCAATACCGGCCTGGCCGAGTTTGGGTTCCACTTCTTATAAATTTGTCAAATTGTTAAGATCACACTGTTTTAAAAAAAAATAAAGTGAAAAGGAGAAATATTTAGCTCTCCATTTTGCCAAGTACTTCATTTTGTGAAATTTCTCTAAAAAAATGAAACATTAGCGCCACCTATGGTAAAATTGAGAACTACATTTAACTGGTATATTTGCATCTTGTAAAACGCGTCATAACGGAAATAAAAGTTCTACAAATTTCTTGTACTATCCACACAAATGTAAATAGTTGATAAAGAAATATATGTATACCGTCCTTATTGCGTATTCGTCAACGCGTGTACGTGGCTCGCAAAACCAATTTTTGTTTTAAATATCCTATAGATAGGCACAATGCAATAGGCCATTTAGATTTGTATGTGTGGAATGACTGCGGACGAGCCGATATCTTGCAAATACTATGTTTCAAAATTAGTAATAGACTCATGAACTGTGTCATTCTAGCACTAAACGAGTTGTGTCATGTATATCATGTAGGTACGTACCTCACTAGCCCAGTGCTAGTGAGAGGGTTATCACAGACAGACACAAAGATAAGTCAAAGTTTTTTTGTAGTGATAGGACTCTTAGCTCTTAGCAGAGTCCACCTGGGGAAGTACCACACCTTTGCCAGTTAATCTACCGCCAAGCAGTACTGTGCAAACATTACTGTGTTCCGGTTTGGAGGGCAATGTTTCCAGAGAAATTACAGGTCTTAGAGACATAACATCTTAGATCTCTGGGTGACGAGCGCAGTGCAGTGCTAGGTAATTATTTGGACTCTTCATGTTCCAATAACTGGGTGTCACTGTGCTGTTATGTGGCAGGCATGTTGCTTACCATCAGGTACATGTCCTGCTCGTCTCGTCACTGTTTATTTAAAAAAAGTTTTATCACCCCGTTTTTGCGCCAGGGATTAAAAAGCACGTAAACACATAACAATATAAATACGATTTATTTTATTACATACTCTTTCTCAGACCATTGCCAAAATTCCCGAAGGCAACGGCACGTCGATGAGTCATCCAAACAAAATTGGGTCAAGAACAAGAAAACCGAGTCAAAATGTGTATTTATTAAGGTTCAAGCTTGTCACGCAATATTTTCCACTACTTCCTTATTGCCACAATATCATAATAGAAATGGCCGCGTTCTAACTTTCCTCGGAGAAATTAGCATACGTATCTGAGCACGACATTTATTTCTGTTGTAATTAGGGGTAAATGCATTGGGTAAATGTTATTGTTAAGTACCTCACCTTAAGTCATATTGAAAAAAAAGTTAACATTTGCAGTTAATCAAGTTGGCGCGAAAACGCCTGATTCGTTTTTTTTAGGGGACAAAACCAATAGGTTTTTAATTATTATTTTTTTTAAACAATTAAATGTCTATAAAAAAAATACTTCACAATTTATTGTAGTTGATTAGGATGACGCAAAAACGTTTTATTCATATTTTTTACCGACTTTAAAAAAAAATGTAGGTTTCTAAATTCGACCGTATATTTTTTTAGAGAGACGAAAAGCAATAGCTGTGTTTTTTTTAAATGTCTGTGAGTTAGTTTATTTCTCTATCGTCTATGGCATAGTAGCCGTTGAACAAATACACTGGGGGTTCTATTGCTTAACTAAAATAGTGTTGGTTTCAATATTGATGTCTCTATATGTTCGGTTGAGATTAAAAGAAAAGCAATATAATTTTTTAAATGGAAACTTTTACTTAACTGCGAAATTTTGTGAGTGCATGACATGCGTAATAGCAGTAAATCTGTAGCAACACATGATGTGTCGTATAGTGCAACATTAGAGGCATTTTTTAATTCACAAACTATTATAGTAACTCTAGTATTATCCAAAACAAAAATATTTCAAATAGCGCAAAGCTGCCAGCGGTATGGTGCAAGCTTAAAACATAACAGTTATTAAAAAGCTAATAAAAATGTTGAGCTACATTACAGGCGGGCTCCAAAACAATCGCAGCTTAAAAACAAGCCCACACAAATGAAACAATAGAGGTCTGCGACAAACACTGCCTAGCTGAGGAGTCGGGGTGCGTAACATGTATGTCAACGTCAAAATGTAAACATCAGTTTACAATAAAACGCGCGCGATTTTAATCCTACTGTAGCTTAAATAGGCTTGACAACTCATTTTTAGGGTTCCGTAAAAGGTAAAAACGGAACCCTTATAGATTCGTCATGTCTGTCTGTCTGTCTGTCTGTCCGTCCGTATGTCACAGCCACTTTTTGCCGAAACTATGAGAACTACACTGTTGAAACTTGGTAAGTAGATGTATTCTGTAAACCGCATTAAGATTTTTACAAAAGTTTTTAAAAAAAAACAAAAATTAGGCCCCCCCCATACTGAGAACTGAAGCTCAAAAAATTTTTTTTCATCAAACCTACACGTGTGGGATGTCTATCGATAGGTCTTAAAAAATGATGTAGAGGTTTCTAATATAATTTTTGTCTACACTGAATAACTTGCGCGAGAGACGCTTCCAAAGTGGTAAAATGTGTGTCCCCCCCCCCCCTCTAACTTCTAAAGTAAGAGAATGAAAAAACTAAAAAAAATATATGATGTACATTACCATGAAAACTACCAACGAAAATTAGTTTGAACTCGATCTGACGAGTAGTTTTTTTTAGTACGTCATAAATACACTATTATTAAAACTTCGATCAAAGTTACAACGAACTACTAGAACTATGTGTACTATGTATATTATGTTACTTGCTGGAACGGAACCCTTCATGGGCGAGTCCAACTCGCACTTGGCTACTTTATTGATTTAATGTGCCATCAATAGGCTACTCAATAACTAAAACATAGATGAAAGAATTACTTTATTATCTGAAAAACTGCCCGTGAAATCACGATTTTAAAATCACAATTTTAGACTTTCCTAAAAAAGCTTCATACAAAAACGCTACTAAAGCGTGACGTCACAGTCTGGCATTTTGTATGCGTGGCGCGTAAGGCTTGTTCGCATTAAGCTAGTGTATTAGTCTAGTAGAGAGTAATTTAGTAGCTAAAATACTCGCTACTATTCAAAAGTCGTTCGCACCGTGCTTTAGTACAGTTCACAAGTGAGTAAGTAGCGTTTTGCAACATGAAGCGTCTACAACGCAATAAAATAAATAAGCTGATTACGCTTGTTTTATTTGCTTGTTTTTATAGAGCGGGGACTTAATATTCCACAAACACTCATGTTCCACATATAAAGAAACAAATTTTAATGTAGTATCTTCACTCCAGCGAAACGACATTTTGGCGGCAACCACAGACTAGTTAGTAAAGAGATGCGGCAATTAATGAACTCGACTAATTTGACAGGTTCGCACTCGTTTAGCCGATGAACCAGAGAGCACACGCAGCACAGACGCGTGGTGGGGATGCTACTCGCCCGTTGAAAATAGAACAAAATGGATTGACTCGACTAAATTATTCACTAGACTACTCGACTAAATTTTTACTGTTCATACACGTTTAGTTGCTAAATTACTCGCTACTAGACTAAATTACTAGCCTAATGCGAACAAGCCTGTAAAGTTTGTATGTTAGCTATATTAAATATTGCATTAAGAAAACTAGTTTCATAACAAAAGTCACTTTAAATTGAATGGGTTATCCAATGGTAAATACATTTTCTAATAATTTCGTACTTTTAAAATGGACATGCCCATCCAACTTTGGATGATTATAAAATAAACAAAAGGATATAGGAAAGTAAATCAAAATTAAAGTTGGTACGTATTTTATTCTATTTAAATACTGTCATTATATCAAATAGTTTAATATAATTTCAGGATCAGTCGTCATGCCTATTAGGGTAGCATCGTTAGATTGTAAAGTGCCAGTATGTACAATTTTAAGGTGACATATTCAATCAAACCCTTACTAATATCTCCTATTTTTGTCTACGCTTTAGCGCTTTAACTTGGTACAGAAACAGCCTACAACCATAGAAAGCACAATAGGCTACTTTGTAATGCGAAAAAAGGGGTTTCAGGCATTTAAATTTAATTTTAATTACGATTTTTTCTTGTAAGTTTCGTAATTTTTTTAAATAATTATTAGTCGTTTGGCGTCGCGTGTAGTACTTTGGTAGGGAAAACCGTCAGTCGCCGTCTTGCTAATGTAGCGGGGTAGCGTCGGAGAGGGAAGTGAGCGCTACACGCTATTTGGATGGGTGAAATCTTGCGGTTCCGCGTCACAGACATGCGTAATAACCTTAATAACAGTATATAAAATATGTAATAAATAAATATTATAAATATGGGTGGACAATTCACACACAACACCATCTGAACTAAGCAGAGCTTGTATGATGGCGGCCAGATAGCTGATATAATACTTGTACAGTTTTAAATACATACTTATTATACATACATAGAAACACCCAGACACAGTGCAAACATTTGAATTCATCACACAAATATTTACAAGGATTATAATATTATATAATGTAGTTTGTTTACAAGGGACAAATTGTGCAACATTAGTTATTTTTAATTATACAATTATTTTATGTTATAAGTTTTCACTTCTATGGCCAGTCCCTGACCACCTATTTTTTTTTAGATTGACATAACAATATCTTTGTATAACGCCAAAGTCTTTCTGTCGTTATACCTCTAATAAGTTTCCTTTTAGAGGCTCTCGGACTACGATGAAAACGCCAATTTAAAACAAACAAACCGACACCGGTGAACTTTACAATCGTACGAAAAATGGGGCACGAGTGAGGCCGTGACCCACTAACGTCCACTCCGCTAACGGAATTTATCGTACCTATTCCAAAACATAGATGCAGTTTCTACACGCCAGCAGAGAAAAAGGAGGGATATCGCATTAGTGCGTAAGAACGCCTTCGAGTGACGACACGAGCAGGACATATGCCTCATGGTAAACAACATGCCTGCCACATAACAGCAGTGATACGAAGCTATTGGAACATGAAATAGTACCAATTTTTGCACCTAGGAATGCACTGCGGTAGTCACCCAGAGATCTAAGATATTGTATCTCTAAGCCCTGTAATTTATCTGGAAACATTGCCCTTCAAAGCGGAACACAGTAATGTTTGCACATTACCGTTTGGCGGTTGAATAACTGGCAAACGTGTCATACTGCCCCAGGCGGACTCTTCCAAGAGTCTACCACCACTACCTATTTTAGCATAAAGCTTGATATTCTATTCAAGTTGTCAGCAAAAGCAGCCCACTAAATGTTCCCACTGCTGAAACTCGGGGCCTTCTCTCGCAAGGAGAGTATCTAGGCCATAATCGACTACGCTGGCCCAGTGCGGGTTGGTAGACGACGCATGGCCTAGGAAGATTCTTGCCACATGCCGGTTTCTTCCCCGATTTTCATTTACCGACATTGATTTGATTTGATTTGAAAAGGTCTTTATTTAATATGAAGGTACATAATTGTACAATTACCAGTGTATATATTAGCTTAATCCTAGTAGTACAATGAAGTGATTTACAAATCGTTTTTCAAGTCTTAGATAACTTGTGTAAAAACTTATACCATGTGACTTACTTAATGAATTTACCGACATTACGTGACTTCGAAAATACTGTGGGGCACATGGCATTCGAACCAGGGACTCCGGATCGGCAGTTGCCGTACTCTCGACTAGACCAGCTGTCACTTATCGGACTATCACTTGAGCCCAAAGGCATTTTTAAAACCCCCGATGAAAAAATTATCACTGCGTAAGATCGGGGGGTCGACCACCTAACTACAATCATTTTTCTGTATAGAAGCAAAAACTATCTTGACCATAATTATTAATATTCAAACCAAAACGCATCAAAATTGGTCCCTAATGGAACAATTTTAGTTCGGAATGTTTCGGACTTACCAAGCCAAAGGCAGACACATTAGATATGGGGACACACGTTCAACTTCCAAAACCCTATCTTTTTAATTTATACTCGAAAAATAATATCTTCGTAATGTATCCGGTGTAAAAAAGAATCCGTATAATCATTCCAAGCTAAGCCCAAATTTAACCTCTTGTTTATTCTACCTTTTATTCAAAATGACAAGACTGCAAGATGAGATATTACAGGACGAAAAGTCAACATGCCCTTTAGATTTCTACCTCGTTGGGAATATAATTAGTTTATAAATATTTAATTTTGCAGCGAAACCTGGTCTTCGCAGACGGTTTTAACGCGAAACAGTTGTACATAATTTTAGTTTAATTTTGTGTTTTATTAGCTGTCTGTCGCTAGGGAGAGAATGATGTCATCTGTAATGCCCGAGATACACGAAGCTAGTTTTTCAAGCTAGGAGAGCAAGCTAGTGTTAGCAAGTAGCAAGCTTGTACTTCTGGCTTCTTGTAGACAAAACTAGCGTTGCGTAGCGTTGTCTACACGAAGCTAGAAGTACTAGCTTTGTGTAGAAAAAACTAGCGTTGCGTAGCGTGTAGTGGTAGGACTCTTAGCAGAGTCCGCCTGGGGAAGTACCACACCTTTGCCAAATATTCTACCGCCAAGCAGTAATGTGCAAACATTACTGTGTTCCGGTTTGAAGGGCAATGATTCTAGAGAAATTACAGGGCTTAGAGACAGAATATCTTAGATCTCTGGGTGACGAGCGCAGTGCAGTGCTAGGTAATGATTTGGACAATCATGTTCATCATGCAGGCATGTTGCTTACCATCAGGCACATGACCTGCTCGTCTCGTCACTCTATGCTATAAAAAAAAAACTAGCTTTGTGTAGGCAAAACTAGCGTTGCGTAGCGTTGTCTACACGAAGCTAGAAGTACTAGCTTGCTATTCTAGCTTGAAAAACTAGCGTCGTGTAGCTCGGGCATAAATGTGTTGTAGGATGTTTTGATCAACCGTATTTTCGCAAAAATCCTAGGAATTTCGCGAAAACGCGGATAATTAGATAATCGGTTTGACATTTCTCAATCATACTGAAAATAATAAAGATTTTAGCAAAAACGCTGACTGTCTTAGTAAGTTTGCGGAAAGAATAGTTCGCTATTATAGCGAAAGCACGCTGATTGGTTAAGTTTAGAGCGCCATAAACTAAATGTTATCTGATCTCTGATTGGTTGACAACTCGCCAACATTATCTCTTTGACATTTGTTCATTAATTTTCTTTGATTATCTGGCACCGTAAAATCGTAAATACCGTCAGATTACAATTTAATGACGTACATTATAAACTAATCTAACCAACCACAAGATTGTAATCTCGTGTTTCTTACCCTTTAAATATCTATGACAAATATCTCAAACTTGTGATAAAAACTAAGAACCAATCAGAATATGTCATTCTGAAAACGCGTCACGATCAAAATTTAATCGTATTTGTATTTAATCGACTTCAAAAGCCTCAATTATCAATTAAAAAAATAAAGATATTCGGGATAATTCATAAACGTAGTAAACAAAGTATTATACATTTTGGCATCGCGTCGCAAACCGCACGCACAAAAACGCCAACTTTACCACCAATCTATGACTTGATTACTAAAACAAAGTTGGAATATCTCGAAGAAATAAAAAGTTTAAATTATACAGACAGCATTAAAAGCTATAGTTCTCATAATTTACCAAGTTAATTGTATTTTAGCAACATAACGCCCGTGAGTTAGTGCGCTGCAACGGCTAATACTCGGCTAGCATGCAAAATATCAAACAAATAATTTAGCTTCTCTATAGGCGAAAAGGCCAACATAAAAGAAATTAAATAAAGTTTGTACAACGCGCATTTTCGTGTAATACGAAAATGGGACAAACTTTTTGTTCCGGAAATGGGACAACTTCGTTCCAAACAGAGGGTGCAAGGTAGCTGGGCCAAATATGATAAAATGCCGCGTTTGGTGACATGCTTTACTTACTGCATAGCTGCTATTAGTGGGGTGGCCTTGTGTTTTGAAAAAGTAGGACATTGAACTGTAATAAAGAAGGTTGGGAGTCCGAATGACTCAAAGTGCGTGCTTGCCAAAGGCACTACTATGGTACTACAACACGTTCGACTTTTAGTACGATTTGCTTTTGTATAATTCTAGTATTTTTTGTAGTAGTAGTATTAATTCTAGTAGTTTTTGAACGGGAATAGCAACAGACAATAGATGTACTTTTTCATATAATAACTAGCTGAACCGTGCGCGCGTTGCTACGCCATGTATCGAAAATTGGTCGTACCTATTCAAATTTTGAACAAATTCGGTTACCTTAGGTTCTAATGACGCAACCTTTAAAATATATATACACATGCTGTCACGCAACGAAAGCTCTCAAAACGCAATATTTTTCCCCGTTTTTGTTACATTTTTCATTCATGCTCCGCTCCTGTTAATAGTAGCATAATGTTAAATAGCCTATAGCCTTAGATAAATGGACTATCCAACAGAAAAATTATTTTTAAATTCGGCCCAGTTGTATCTTTGCGTTCAAACAAACAAACTCTTCAGCTTTATAATGTTAGTATAGAAGTATAGATGAGCGCGCCAAACGAGCAGCGGTCACTCTCCTAGATAAAAACCGCCGGACGCGGCCGAAGCTTAAGCCAGACTGGACCGACCATATTACACGTTAATAACTCACGATTAATAAAAAAATATGTGAAAACCACGTTAGCTTTCATAGTCAAATTATTGATGAACTTCGTTTTTTAATTTTATCAAAAATCAACATGACGTAACGTAAGCGGTTCGGTCCTTTAAAATTGCTGCATTTTTAGGGTTCCGTAAAACGTAAAAAACGGAACCCTTATAGATTCGTCATGTCTGTCTGTCTGTCCGTCCGTATGTCACAGCCACTTTTTGCCGAAACTATGAAAGCTACACCGTTGAAACTTGCTAAGTAGATGTATTCTGCCAAACGCAAAAAAAAATATGGATGCAGAACTGAAACTCAAAAATTTTTTTTCATCAAACCTTTACGTCTATCGATAGGTCTTAAAAATGATGTTGAAGTTTTTAATATCAATTTTGCCTACACTGAATAGTTTACGCGTGAGACACTTCCAAAGTGGTAAAATGTGCCCCCTCCCCCCCCCCCCCCTCTAACTTCTAAAATAAGACAATGATAAAACTAAAACAAATATATGATGCACATTATTATGCAAACTTCCAACGAAAATTGGTTTGAACTCGATGTGATGAGTCGTTTTTTTGTAGTACGTCATAATTACACTATTATTAAAACATCGATCAAAGTTACACCGAACTACAAGAACTTATGTATAGATATTACATACTGCCACGGAACCCTTCATGGGCGAGTCCAACTCGCACTTGGCCGATTTTTTTTGTACCTGCGCTGCGATAGGATTTGCTTCTTTAAATAGTTACACTCGCGACAAAATCATTATCTGGCTTTTTCATATTAGAAGGTAGACGGTATCCTTCGGAATCCTTAAGTACATTTTTTATGGATTTTAGATTCCTGAAGAAGAATATATTATTATCCTGAGTTTGAGGCAAAGTGCGTGTCGAGTGAGAAATGAGCAATGATTATTTTAAAACACGATCAAAATATAGCGGAATACCATGTCCTAAATGTAAGAAGCACAGCCTACGAGGCAAGCGGCGCCTACAAGGGTGCCTGGCAGCCTTCCAATAGGAATGGAGACGCGTCTTTTAACCGAACATAGCTTGGTTCATTAATAATGGATCGCAGGCTACGTCATTAGCCGATCTTTTTGAACACCACAGCCATAATATCGCTTTTGCCTGGTAATTTTTAGGTGCGATTTTGAATTTCTGTCCCTGATTTTTGATTACGTCGTTGTCACTCTGGTAAAGATAAGATTGATTTATTTTCATACAGTTTGACGGATTTGTGTGCCACATATGGCCTCGTGGCTTAGTGGGTAGTAGATCTGCCTGCGAAGCCGAGGGTCGTGGGTTCGATTCCCACCTAGTGCAAGTATATGTGTGATGAATTCAAATGTTTGCACTGTGTCTGGGTGTTTCTATGTATAATAAGTATGTATTTAAAACTATGCAAGTATTATATCAGCTATTTGGCCGCCATCGTACAAGCTTTGCTTAGTTTGGGGTCAGATGGTATTGTGTGTGAATAGGGTACCGGACTGGGTCAAAAATACACTATTCTAATTAGTCCGTCAGCTAGATCATGGAAAAATATGGGACACGTATTTTTGTTTTTTCAAAATATTAAAAATCGACAAAGATATTGAACATCAAACTTCGAGAGTGGGGGGTCGCGACGTCACTCGTGAGTAAAAATCGTAGGCACGAGTGACGTCACGTGAAACTTCTAAGCGCTGTATCTTCGTAATTTTTTGTTTGTGAAACAAAAGAAAAAATACGTGTACAATATTTTTTAGCAATCTAACTGACGGACTAATTAGTTTTTTTGAGGATTGTACCCTATTGTCCATCAATATTTATTATTACCTATATATTGTAATCTTATTCATATCCAACTAATATTAAACACGCGAAACTTTGTACTTGACTATGGATGGGTGGAATGGATGGATGAACAAATATCTGTTACTCTATCATGAGAAAACTACATAGCGTACACATAGCTATATGGATGGACATAAGTAATATTGCACGAGAATTGGTACAAATTATACGAAGTATAATACATATTGTATAAATAAACATTGAACTCTTAAAACACTAAGAAGCGGCAAGCGCTCATCTACGATCACAATGTATTATCAGGTGACGTCTCCTGATTGAGTCTCAGTCGCAACAGGAGCCACAAGTTGAGTGTAAGAATGTGTCGTTCGTTCAATTTGAGAGAACCGGATCTCGCCTGACCCATGAACATAAAGACCCGGGTCGTTCGACCCGTTCAATCGAACCATTGGTTCTTTTTGAGCCAGTGATACATAATAAGATTATGTTACTATGTTAGTCAATAGAACTATTCGTACAGTTGCTTTTCGTTTCGTTCACCGTTCAATCAAGTCAGTTCCCTTTGGATCAGTGATACATATATAAGTTAAGTCAATATAACTACGGATTCAGTTGTTTTTTTTCGGTTCGTTCGATACGTTTCGTAACGATTGCATTAGTCAGTTTAGTACATAGTTTAGTTATCTATCTATTAATTTACGAAACGCAGTCAAAAACCAATCGAAGTGTATATAAAGTTATAAACAGTTTATGAATTACGTTTCGCGATTCGTTTATAAATATTCGTTTAGTCAAAAAATAATCATAGACAAGATAAACGATAATAATTTAATAACAAATAACTCATGGTTCGGTTATAGTTGGTGCCGTTCGTCGGCTCATTCGACCTTAACTTCACGCGAGACCCAATCGAACGAACGAATCCTTTTCAGCTTACTGATCCAATGGTTCTTACGGTTCTCGCGACCCGGGTCATTTGATTCGTTCGTTCGTGAACGACTCATATATAGTTGAGTGGACGTTCGCTAACAATTCAATAAAATCCGATATGAGCCGTAATAATGTCTTATTCTGCTTTTGCAAGGTGCACAAACAGTTCAAAGACCAAGAACAAGTTCCATGGTATCACTTTTCATGCCATGTAAGTACACAAAATCTTTAATTATTTCCATAACAGTTCAATGATTATTACATCTAAAATTATTTTTCTGTTGGAAACAATTTTACAATTGGCCATTTCTAAAAAGAGACAGATATACATACAGCGTAAGAGTGCAACACGACCGGCGATATGTTAGTTGCGGCTATTTTGTCTCTTTCACGCCAGTGCATTTGTATGTCTTTCTATTCTTGTCGAAAAAAATATCTAAACAAATGTGATGTTTAGCTATCTCATTTCCACCTACTGCCTACTTGTCATGATGTCTTTGTCATTCATTCAAACGTCTCTCACGATGCAAGTGAAGCTGTGTGCACATTGCGTATACTTGTGTGAGATTTTCGTTACATTATGCTGTCTTTATATTAGAGCGTACCTTATCTTCGTTTACTTAGTTTCATCAAAGTAAATAAACCAACAATGTACTGCAATGTTAGCACTTATCTTTGCTGACCTTTCTTATCATAGCATCCTATTCAGGTATATTAAGACCCTGTGCATCTTGCACTATCCCATACCCATAGACTGATAGGTCATAAGAACCCAATTAACATAGGCCTCTTAATAACATTCTACCACTACAAATATAGCTAACTAGCATTAAAGATTTTTGTAATGATAGGAGAAGTACCACACCTTCGCCAGTCCTTCTGTAATGTGCAAACATTACTGTTTTCCAGTTTGAAGGGCAACGTTTCCAATGAAATTACAGGGCATAAAGATAAATACCTTCACTGTGCTGTTATGTGGCAGGCATGTTGCTTACCATCAGGCACATGTCCTGCTCGTCTCGTCACTCTTTATTTAAAAAAAAAAGGTATATCTGGGTGACAACATCAATACCTACAGTGCTAGGAAATGATTTGGCCTCTATATGTTCCAATAGCTGAGTCGCACTGTGCTGTTACGGGCAAGCAAGTTGCTTACCATCAGACATGTCCTGCTCCTCTCGTCATTCTACACTCAAATTAATATGTAAAAAAATATAAAGAATCCAAATTAAAAGATATATATTTTTACTTAGAAAAATGTGTAGGTTTATATTAATCATTGATAGGCTTACTTTACAAATAAACAAAATCGAATTAAACTCACTTGATAAAAATGTTGTTCAGCAACAGACTATACCTAAATTATCTTAACAAAATCTCTTATTAAATACAAAATTTTAAAGGAAATGCATTTAAATAAAGGCAATTACGAAAAAAACACATGCTCGCTGAAACAAATAACAAAAACTGTCTGATATTCAGCCAACTAGATGTAATGTGAAATCTATGAGGCAATTCTTAATACAAGTCCAAAGAAAAAAATATTTAAAAAGTTTGTACTCTGATTTTGTTGAGTTGAGCGTCTACCAAATGCAGCGCATCTCATTGGCTGTACAGCGGGGGAATGCAGCTAGCGTTCTGAGGACTTTTGGTCAAGGATCGGTGCACGGGGGGGACTCTTTGATTGAATTCTCTGGAGTATGCAAATTTAGTAGTTAATTTTGTTTATAGTAATAATATTTCATTTTTGTGTTTTCGTTGGGATAGATTAGTGTGTGTTTGTATATATGTGTTTTTTTATTCTTGATATATTATTTAGATATGTATATTTTAGATATTTTAATTTTATTAATTTAATAACCAAATACTTCCAATATATTATGTATATTGGACTAGAGCATCCAGCGGTTTAACCCAAATGTTTCCATTCTAATTATTTTCTCACACTAAAAACAGCCTGTGTTATATATATAATTGTACTAGCGGTCCGTTCCGACTTCACTCGGATAATAACCTAGATACCAACTGCAGCGCCATCTGCCGGGCTGGTTTTGAATCTAAACCATCCATGGCAACCCTAAACTTTAATAATAAAAAAAATGTTTATTTTTATAAAACAGAGAGAGACGTACTTCTTAGCATTCCATGGATTCACCGTGCGGGTGCCGGGTCCATCGTGTGATAGAGAGAGAAATCTCGAGTAGACCCCAAGACTTGTGACTCGGGCGTAGGTTTAAAAGGGGCCCCTTATATTGACGTACGTCAACACTCACCTTCACTACTCGTATTTCTCTCCCTGCCCAGCCAAATCCGATATGACCCTACTAGTGCAGCTTTAGATACTCGTTGCACTTCTGGACAATCCAAGGTCTTTAAGCAGGTTATAGAGAGATTTTGCTGGTATACCTCTCGCTCCTACTTCTACAGCGTATAAATTAACTACATAGCCATTTTTTGTTAATTCATTTTGTAGGTCGTAATACTTATTCTGTTTCATCACGTGGTCTTTAGGTATATTAGTTTCCCACGGTACGGTAAGTTCTACCAGGACTATGCGTTTCGTAGCCCTAGAAAAAAGGAAAATGTCCGGTCTGGATGACGAAACACCCACATCCTCTGGGATTTTGTAGTGCTTTTCATACGTGTCCATTAAAATAGTCCAATCAGGTGCTGAACCCAGGATTGAGTAAGGCTTGTTCTTGGAGTTTGAAGTTGAGCCCTCTTTTACAAAGTTAATTTGTCTTTTGTTCATCGTCAATCCCTTTTGGGCTCTAGCTACCGAAAGGCTTACGGCTTCACGTATGATTTCAAGTACTCTGTCATGGCGCTGTGAGTAATGACCCCTATTAAGGAGCACCTTGCATCCCACCAATATGTGCCTTGCTGTACATATCGCCTCACCACAAGTATAGCAACATTTTTCAGAGGCTTTTCCCCACCTTACCAAGTTACTCTGGTCAGGGAGGGTCATTTGGAAAGCGTTCAGATAAAATTTTAATAAGGCAGGAGACCAGTCATATAGCAAGGTGCGCCACTTTAGAGCTAATGGGATACAAAACTCACCTATGGTTAACCACTCACTTTGCATTTCTAAATTCATAGCGTGCACTTTGTAACTATCATTTTCGTCTTGTTGTAGAAAGGTTTTTACCATGTCTCGGTCTTCCCTTTTCTTTCTCGCACCCAACCCAGCTGTATTTACTTGCACACCTGCCATAAATTGTTTGTGGAATTGAAGTCTAGATTCAAGGTCCGAAGCGCTTTTGTCTTTTGGGAGAGATGCGATTAATTCGTCTTTCGACTTTCCTCTTAGGTGTTTGTAGAGTTCGGATGGTTTTTTTAGTTTCAGGCCAAAACTATTGTGATCCCTAAATAGAGTAGAGGGATCAGCCGGATGTGCCAATCCAAACCATGACTTCAATATCTTTATGACATTAGCATCTAGTTTTGCGAGGAGGGTTTTACCGATGTCATATACTAGGAAAGGCCAAGTGAGACTAGTCAAGTTAGATAATCTATCTAGTCAAGTTAGATATATATAAGTGAACTATCAAGTTTAGATTTGCCATAAGCTCCGGGAAATTTTAAAAACATTTACAAAAATTACGATAATTGATTAGTTAATATCGAGCGGGAAGAAAAATTATTAAGTTACAAAAATGGCTATTAAAAAATAGGGGTTGGTGATAAAAGGGTAAAAATTTAGGGTTGTATGTATTTTTTAATGCGATATTATAAAAAAAAAAAAAAATTGTCCAAAAATTAAAAATTTTGTCAAAATCAGTAAAGCAGTTTCGGAGGAGTAAGGTAACTAACATTGTGACACGAGAATTTTATATAATTGAATAACATCTACTCCTCATCCAGATCACTTTAAAGGCCGGGTCACACAGAGGCGATCCGATAGCGATAGCGATCCGAGACGGGATTTTTTGTAATGTTCGATTTAGCGATAGCGATAGCGATCCGATACCGAGTATGGAATCGCGCCCGCTTGCTGTGTGTCAGGTTGCATACAAATTCGAACATTACAAAAAATCCCGTCTCGGATCAATCTTATATATAAAATTATCGTGTCACAGTGTTTGTTTCCTTACTCCTCCGAAACGGCTTTACTGATTTTAACCAAATTTTATATGCATATTCTGTAGGTATGAGAATCGGCTACTAGCTATTTTTCATACCCCTAAGTGACAAGGGTTGTTCACTAAGGCAAAACAACGTTTGCGGGGTCAGCTAGTGTCTTTATATGTCTTTATATGCAAAAGGTGACTGACAGTCATCTTTTATTTAGTAAGCAAAACTTTTTTAATTTTATTTTGAGATTCAAAATTTAAAAAATTTGTAGAAATTGAAAAAGTTTCAGTTTTGATATTTGTACTGTGTGTGGGTGTTTCTATGTATAATAAATACGGGTGTTCTATGTGGAGTACAATAAGTTCTATACTAGAACGAGTATCTAAAGCTGCACTAGTATGTTCTTATCAGATTTGGCTGGGCAGGGAGAGAAACACGAGTAGTGAAGGTGAGTGTTGATGTACGTCAGAAAGGGCCCCCTTAAACCTACACCCGTGTCACAAGTCTTGGGATCTACTCGAGATTTCTACCTCTGCCTTACGATGGACCCGGCACCCACATGGTGAATCCATGGAATGCTAAGAAGTTCGTCTCATGTATTTACAATTATACAACCTTTATATCAGCTATCTGGCTGCCATAGTACAAGCTTTGCTTATTTTGGGGTCACATGGTGTTGTATGTGAAATGTCCACCAATATTTATTTATTTATTTAAATGAACTGATTTAAATGTTAGCCTGTTATTTGCTGGGTGCCACATTTGATGAAGTAAGGTTGTTATTGCATTTGTTGTTATTTGTGTCAAGTCTTTATTCTCAATATCATGACAGACAGGCAGATATATTGGCCAATTTTAATCTTAAACAATATACATTGTTACACAATTGTATTATTGTATACACAATTAATTCAACTTCAACTTCTTGGTTAATGGCTATTATTGTGGATTAGCCTCACAATTCCGCCAATGTCACGTAGAAAGATATTCTGTCAAACGAGGAGATTTAAAGGTGATCTACGGTGGATTTAATTCTTGAAGCAAGTGTTTTCCCCGTTTTCTGGAATACAAATTGTTAGTATTGACTAACTACAGACAGTCACAGAACAACACACAAATATATATATAGAACACTTAAATAATAAAACATAGAAGTATATAAATATTTATAATTTTATCTTATTTTGTTTAATATATTTACATAGAGTATTTACAAATGATGTATTTACAAGGGAGAGGAGACATTTGAAGGAAGTAGGACGGGGAATATCTGGAGGGATGATATCATACAATGAGGACTGCATTAAGGGACAATTAAAAAATATGTGGTCAACGTTTCCTTCCTCTAATCCACATTCGCAAACAGAATGATCCCTAATCCTAAGTTTGGCCAAGAAGACAGGGGAACAACAGTGATTTAGCCGGAGTCGGCATATAGTGGAAGTTGTCAATTTGTCTGTGTTTTGGAATTTATAGAACCAGGGTCTATGAGGTATTTCAGGTTGAACATCTCCATAGTATTTTCCTTTCTCCAGTTTCGATATCTTCCATTTCTGGGTCCAACATTTACGGAGCATAGGTTTTAAGATGGTGCATAGATCGTGAGCATGGATTTGGGAGTATGCAAGGGAGCCTGATTGGACTGCGGCTTTAGCATAGGCATCAGCATGCTCATTACCTAGGACACCAGAGTGTCCAGGAATCCAAGCCAAAACTACCTCGATGTTGAGATTGAGGCATTGCAGGAGAGCTTCTCTAATTTTTAAAATTATAGGGAATCTGGTTTTTGAATGAAATGGGTTTGAAAGAATTGTTTGGAGGCAGCTCTTAGAATCTGTTAAAATTATGGACTTGTTCAGGTTGTGGGATATGATGAATAAAAGGGATTCTAGGATTGCAATTGCTTCACCTGTGAAGACAGAAGTCACAGACGGGCATTTGAAACTTAAGATAATGCTAGTAGAGGGGATCCATACCGCAGCACCAACCGGACAATAGGGGGACTTGGAAGCGTCTGTGAAGATTTTGGTCCAGTCATGATATTCAGATTGAATTTTGTGGGAAAAGGTTTTATCGGCTTCAACAGAATTCTTGCCCACCCCAAAGTCCAATATGATGTTGTTGGGTAGGAGAGTCAACGCATCAAAAGGCGTAGAGTAAAGGGGTAAGATGGAGGATTGAAAAAGTGGGTATGGAAGTCCAGAGACAAACATGAAACTGCGGAGAAGGCACGGGATATCGTCGTCAAATAGCCGGTTTGGGTGGTAGAGTGAAGCCAGGTACTCAAGTTTATGTAGTAAGGTATGATCATTTTGTTGGGCCAACTTTACGAAAAATCGGTCGGATAGGTATTGTCGCCTAAGGGATAGTGGGGGTTCGCAACATTCCACTTGCATCGCGTTAATGGGAGACGACTTCATTGCGCCTAGAATAATTCGCATAGATTTAGCCTGTAATTTGTCCAGCTTACTTAAGCCTGCTTTGTTACCGGGGTCCAGGAGAAAAGTACCATAATCTATGTGGCTGCGTATTAGGGCATTATACATCAGTTTTTGTGTGAAAGGGTGAGCGCCCCACCACACACCAGACAGAGACCTAAGGATGTTGATGTTCTTTTCAGCTTTTTTATTAACATATTCATAATGGGGGACACCAGATAATTTACGGTCCAACCATACACCCAAGAATTTAACTTTGTTGTCTTCTGGGATTGTTTCTCCGTTGATTTGAATGTTAGCAGGAGGGATAGACCTTTTATTTGTGAAGACTACTGCTTTACATTTACGTGCAGCCAGGCCAAGGCCATGAGGAAGAAACCATTCTATGAGATGCTCCAGAGCGAGATTAAGTTGGCTAATAGCTTTCTCATGTGAGTTTCCTGAATAATATAAGACTATGTCATCTGCATACTGAAGCATTTCACAGAAGGGCAGAACAGGCTGTTCCAAGTCATGTGTATACAGGTTGTACAATATGGGGCTTACAACTGAGCCCTGGGGCAAACCCCTCCACACTCTTCTAGCTGGCATTGTGGAATTGGAGGTCTTAATGTGAATTGTTCTTTCGGTCAGCATGTTGCATATGAGACGAACCAACTTCGGAGGAATACTCAGCTGTGAGAGTTTTCTCCTGAGCACCGGAAGGAGGACGTTGTCATAGGCAGCTTCAATGTCTAGGAAGATTGCTACAAGGTATTCCTTTCTAATGATAGCTGTGCGAATGTCGGTGGTCAATATACCCAGGCTATCCATAGTGCTGAAACCCTTTCTGAATCCGTACTGAGTCTTAGCTATTATGCTGTTGTTTTCTGCAAACCATTCTAATCTTTGTTTAGTCAGATGTTCTGTAATCTTTGCTAAAGCCGAAGTTAAAGCAATTGGTCTATAACTATCGGAGTCTGCAGGATTTTTGCCAGGTTTCAGTATAGGGATGATCACCTGTGATTTCCACGCAAGAGGTACTGTACCATATTCAAGAAGGTTGTTGATTATATTCAAAAAGAATACCTTGCAAATATCAGATGAGTTTTTTACAAATGAGTATGGAATGCCATCAGCCCCAGGGGCAGAATCTGATAGCCCATTTAGGGCTAGTTGAAGTTCTGATAGGGTAAATGGTGCGTCTAAATTGTGAGCTGATGGAAGAGGGCCAGGGATAGAGGGAAGACAATCTATATATGGGACGGAATGAGGAGCTAGCTTATTAGCAAAGGTCTCAATCCAGGCCGATGAATCTGCATTAATTGGGTTATCAGGGCGGAATGAACCTCGGTACCGTTTCATTTGTTTCCATACCATAGAAGATGGAGTTCTAGGGGATAATTCTTGACAGAAATTAATCCATCCTTGTTTTTTTTTCTTTTTAAATAACCTAGTGGCTTGGGCAGCATTTTTTTTGTACTCTAGGAAATTCACTAATGTCATTGAGACCCTGTATGCTCTTTCAGAATCCTTCCGTTTCTTGGCAGCATCTGTACATTCCGCATCCCACCAAGGCGTAGAAACTCTGAATTTAAAAGGTTTTTTGATAGGGAAATTTTCATCGGCACTAGAGGTTATAGATTCTACAAAATTGCAGTAGTTTTGAAGGACATTGAAGCCATTTGTGGGAGGTAAAGACTCAATTCGACTTTCAAGGGACAAAGAATAAGAGGACCAATCAGGGTTAGATAATCTATATTTTAGGAGGGGATTAAAATTACAGGCAGGAACTGTTCTATTGGGAAAGGAGATAGAGATTGGGAAGTGATCACTGCCATATGAGTGAGATAACACTTGCCAGGAAAGAAGTGAAGAGAGGGAAGGAGAACAGATAGTGAGGTCAACTGCACTGTTAGGGTTTTGGGCTGGAGAGACTCGACGGGTAGGAGAACCATTATTGATGACACATAGGTTAGCATCATCAAGAATGTCTAAAAGAGAGAGAGCAAAATCATCGTCAACACAGCATCCCCATGAAGTATGATGGGCATTGAAATCACCCATCACAATCATAGGGGGCTGTATTGACATGAAAAGAAATAGGATATCAGAGATCATAGAAGAGTGAGGATGAGGGATGTAAACTGACACATAAGTGATGTCCAGGACTTTAGCAGCTACTATGTTGATACCGGGGGAGGTAGGAGGGAGGGAGATTTGGGAGAAAGGAAGAGAGCGTCTTATAAGTAAGGCGCTACCAGAGTAACCATCAGCTCTGTCATCCCGGAGACACGAGTAGCCCGGGACCCTGAAACGGGAGCCCGGAACTAACCACGTCTCCGAGACGGCAATAACTAATGGCTGAAACTTATTAATTAAGTGGATGACACTATGTTTCTTGGGACGTAGGCTTCGTGCATTCCATTGCAGAACGACTTGATCCATTATTAAAAAGTGTGGATATTTGGGAAAGTTGGTGGGCAACGTGGGACGGTAAGTTGAAGTTGTTTTGAGAAATGAGAGTGAGGAGAGTTGAAAGGAGAATTTCGATGATTCTGTGGTCCTGGGGGACTGGTGAGGATTGAGACAGGGCAAACCCGTTCGGAAGGTCAGATGACACTTCAGCCGTGATGGCATCATGGGCTGCCTTGTCATAGGGTTTGTTCAAAGGAGCTCTAGTACGGGATGGGATAAGGAGTGTTTTTCTGTAGCTGCCTGTGGATTTAGATGACAGGGATTGGAGAGAGGATGATGGTTGGGATGAGTATGATGGCCGGGATGAATGAATTGAGGGTGAACTAGCTGCTTCCGCATATGGTCTGGTAGGTTTAGGAAACCGTAAAGAAGCCTCCTCATATGGTAGATTATCCTGCGACATCAGAAGCTTGATGGCTTTCTGTCTGCCCTGCTCAGGGCAACTCTTGTTGCTAGCGAAGTGTAGCCCGGAGCAGTGAAGACACGTAGCCTCACTCTCCCTAACGTCACAGGAATCACCGGCATGAGGTTGGGCACACCGGTAACATCTGGGCTTCGAGCGGCATTGCAATTTTACGTGACCAAAACGGCAGCAGTTGAGACACTGGATAGTAGGGAATTGGTATGTTTCTACCGGTAATGATGTGTGGAAAAGGAATACCCTTTGTGGTAGGACTTGACCCTGGAGGGTCATCACAATGGTTTGGGTGGGAACCCAGGAAGTTTTGCCATCAATTATAATTTTTCGGTTGAATCTCCGGGCTTTTAAAAGTGTTCCACATCCTCTGGGAATATTAATTTCATTCGCGAATTCCTCCATGGAGAGATCCACGGGGACTTGGCGTACAATACCCATTTTGGTTATGTTAAATGTGGGAATAACTGCTTGGAAGTTGTTATTTTCCAGGATTGGGTTATCCAAAAAAAGGTTGGCGGCTTCAAATGTCGTAAATTCAACTGAAACTTTATTCCTACCCACTTTTTTTACTCCTTCAGGGCAGATATTAGATACGCGATGTTTGCATAAAAATTGTCCAAACTTAATAGCTCTAATCGACGAGCCTGTGGCGGGATCTATGTCTGTCTTCGAGATGTGAATTAGGAAGGGACCCTTATCTAGGGCCGTATATTGCTTAATGCCAATGACCAAGGATGGGTGTATGTACACATTTTGGATCGAGGCAGATGCCAGGTCTTGGTTTATAATGTTTTTTTTAGGAACTGTTTCGTTGGCGGAAATGTCTGTCGCACGGCGTTTCGCGCAAGAGGAGGGGGTAGACATCTGGATATCCGGGGGGTCCGGCGGATCCGGCTCCAAATCGGACATGATGGACTTACAATACCAGTAAAATGTTAGTACATATAAACACTTACCGGTATAATTTATACCACCACCACCAAGGGAAAACACTAATTAACGATATTTTGCACTAATAATAGCTAAATATACACTATTAACCGGTACTTTTTACTAAAATTCCCGACTCCCATGTGACAGCTATCAGTAGCGACGGCAGAATCCCACAATTAATTAATATTTATGTTCAAATTTTGCACCTCAGACATGACAGGATACAAATGGGCTTCAAAGACAATGTAACATCCACAAACTACAAACATTTATTCTTGCAATTTTTTTTTTTTTTTTTAATAGTATTTTGACAGAAATTATTTTACATTAGTTTTGGGGGCACTTGTTGTTTAGTCACAGTGATATAGTTGAGCACAGCAGCAAAATATAGCAAGACCCTCAAATATTTTGGATAGAATATTAAAATAGATATTAACTACTGGGATAAAATACTTAATGGAAAAAATAAACAGCTAAATTCTAGCATTAAAATATAAAAAAAACTAATTGGCATAGCCTAAGTTAAGACACACTAGTATAAAAATAGCACATAACATCATTGAAATTATTTTCGTACTCACATTTTCCAATGTATTAAAGCTCCTGTCCCAGCTACTGACAGGAGTTCCACCGAACAGATATCCGGGATACCTCTCACACATTTATCCCACTTTTACATACACAAACTCAAGCTACACTGTACTGATTATGTACTATCTATTACTTGTATGTACTGTTCTATGTCTGCACTTATTTTGGTGTGCTATATTAAAGTTAGATGTCTGTCGGCTAAAAAATCTTAGGGCAATGACAAATAGAATTTAAGTACCCTACTTCTACACCTTAAATTGAGCAAGACGTTAACTTTATTGCAACTTTTTGTTTTGTTCTTGCAGGATGTACCTGAAAATGTTAACCATGTGCTTACCAAATCATTACAAAGAATAGTTAAAAAAATAGTTTAATTAAATGGATTTATCTGCATTTCGAGAGTTTTATCATGAAGTGCAACATCTAGATGGTCAAAAAGCATAAAGGACATTGACCTTTTCAGGTTTTTATCTTTTAGCAACTTTCAAGTAAATAATAGTTTTTTGGTCATATTTCTTCTTTCCAAAGTGATGTATTTTATAGCTCTAGCGGTTACTATTATACACGGTTATGAAACTGCTCATATCCTTAAAAATACGTAAGAATCTATTGATTAATGCGTGGGAATCCTTACAGTTTTCAATTAGATTTAGCATCTGTCTAACGTGATAATAAAACTACAATGCATCACGCAAACAACGTATCAGTTCTTGAATTATATCCACTTAATTTTGTTTTACCAATCAGTTTACTATTTTTTTAGGAATACTTGAATCTATTTACCGTTTGATTATAATTTAGCTGGTTATCAGACTCGATAGTTTAGACAAATTTTCGGTACATAAATAATAAATGAGATATTTACTTACGATGTAAATAGTGTCTGCTATTGAAAACTTGTAATAACTCCGTGAATTGTGTAGTATTTTCAGTTTTTTTGCATTTTTAAGGAAATTTAATGAAATGACAAACGCAAAGGGACAAGCAAGCAAAGACCGACAACGAGCGTACGAACGAATGAATGAACGAAGTAATCAAACAGACACTGACATTTTTATCCAACCATAGACAGTATAAACAAAAAACAGTTTAGATACCATCACAGCCTAAGCATAGAATAAATAATGCCTAAGTAGAGAGTATACCATTTAACAAAAGGTAATACATTAATTATTAATGTATTACCTGACCAAAATGTTTAGAAATCTATGAATAGTTGGGCTGAGTTAGAAATGGAACGATTAGACTTGGTAGTTAGCATTCTCATAATGTCTTCTTAAATCATAGTAATTTATTCCATACATTTATAATTATATTCAAAGTAAGGATTTAGTTTAGGGCTTTAAGTTTATTAATCTGGATACTAAAATAATGCTTGACAGTTTTTAAAAAATAAATAAATTGATATTTTGACTCCATCAAATTATCAAGAACATGTTGTCCACGGATAGCCCAATTTCAACAATGGCCTTTGGCAATTTATCCGAAATAATTAAAATAAAAGGGATTCCATGATGCTATGATCCTGATGGGGTAGACAGGATTATTTAGAAATATCACACTCATTATGTAAGCCTTGCCTTCACTGATATCATAACATAATAAGCTGCTGTCGTGCTGTCACTAGATTTATTCAGGAACGCTCTGAAGGGAAACAAATACAGAGTTTTGTAGTAATTGTTAGTATTTAACTGGACATATTGGATGCGAGTATGGGAAATTAGAACAGGGATACACTTGATTATCACAGAATATGGCTTCATTGCCATCGGCTATCGAAATGAATTCCACAAGTGTTTTATTCTCTGGAGACACTAGGAGCTTAATGCCCTTTTGTTTCCCTTTGTCAGGGCAACTCACTGTTCACTGGAGCAGTGGAGACCAGGGTAGCGATTCTGAAACCATTCGGTTGCATCCGACAACACGGAATCTCATCTCTCGGTCTTTGTCTTATCTGTTTAGCATGACAAAGACCGAGAGATGAGATTCCGTGTCGGATGCAACCGAATGGTTTCAGAATCGCTACCCTGGTCTCCACTGCTCCAGTGAACAGTGAGTTGCCCTGACAAAGGGAAACAAAAGGGCATTAAGCTCCTAGTGTCTCCAGAGAATAAAACACTTGTGGAATTCATTTCGATAGCCGATGGCAATGAAGCCATATTCTGTGATAATCAAGTGTATCCCTGTTCTAATTTCCCATACTCACATCCAATATGTCCAGTTAAATACTAACAATTACTACAAAACTCTGTATTTGTAGTAATTGAAAAGACCTCACGCTCCTCTGTAAACGTCTCTAGAATGAAGTTAGTAACCCCGGTAGCATATTATTTCATTTCATGCATATGGTATTGGATTGTTGGGAACTACTGCATCTTTGTGCTTCTAAGGGATCTAGATCCATCGTTAGGAACAACTAGTGAGGACGCAAACTCAGCCATGGGTAGATCGATGGGAATTTGGAAAACAATTCCCATTTCAACAATGTTGCAGCTGAAAATCATATCAAACCTACTAGCATGGGATTGTCTTAGAAACAATTTACATTGACATCTATCTTCTTCTTCTATCTATATATATATATATCTATATATATAAAACTCTAAGGTGACTGACTTAGTGATCTATCAACGCACAGCCGAAACCACTGGAGGGATCGAGCTGAAATTTGGCATGCAGGTAGATGTTATGACGTAGGCACCCGCTAAGAAAGGATTTTGATAAATTCGACCCCCAAGGGGGTTAAATAGGGGATGAGCGATTGTATGAAACTTTTTATTCCTTTGAGATATTTCCATGAAATTTCGTACACAATAAGTTCAAGTAAAATCATGAAGCACGTATGAAAACGTTTTTCAAATTTCAGTCTCCAAGGGGGTGAACTAAGGGATGAAAGTTTGTGTGAATTTTTTTATATCTCTTGGACATATTTGCATGAAACTTCGTAAAAATTTAGTAAAACCGTTAAATTACCCCGCCGCGCCGGTCACATTCGGTAACTTAAAAAATCAAACACTACGATCGATTTTACATCTTTTATCTTCTATCTATCTTCTATCTATATATATAAAAGCGAAAGGTCACTCATCAAGGAATCTTCGAAACTACAAATTTTTTTTTTTTGTTTTTTAACTTTTATAGGTTTACACTTGACCGCCATCTCACCTGATGTTAAGCGACGATGCGGTCTACGATGGAGCGTGTTTACCTAGAAGAAACCGATTCACTCTCGATTTGAAGACACCAAGGTTATAACTATCAGGGAAAACCCACTCTGGCAACTCATTCCACAGCCTAGACGTTCTTATCACAAAAGTAGAGTCAAACCTCTTCGTCCGTGTCTTTGGAACATCAACCATGAAACGGTGCCGCTTCTTCGAGTTACGAGAAGTCCGATAGAAAAAAGGGCAAGGTGGTATTAGATCATGCAGATCAGTCGCACACTCGCCGAAGTGTATCCGATAAAAAACTGACAAGCTTGCAATCTTGCGGCGATGTTCAAGACTTTGAAGTCTTTTTCGCACTAGAGTGTCTTTGCCTATGAGCCTTTTGGCACGCCTCTCGATCGATTCCAGAGCCTCAAGCTGATACTTAGCCGATCCATCCCAAAGATGCGAACAGTACTCCATACAAGATCGAATCTGTGCTTTGTATAAGAGAAGTAATTGTTCAGATTTGAAGTACTTTCGCATCTTTGAGAGGACACCTAGTTTTTTGCCAGCTAATTTTGCCTTAGACTCGATATACGTGCCAAAGTTGAGCGTAGAGGTCAAGGTAACGCCCAAAAGCTCAAGATGATCAGTAACCGGTACGGACACACCTCGAAAAGTAGGAGTATGTTGAAATGGACTCCTTTTTGCCGAGAACAGACACGCCTGCGTCTTTCCCTCGTTAAACTTGGCCAGATTGGTTTCGCCCCATTCAGAGACTTCCTCAAGGGCCAAGTTCAAACGCTCGATCATACTCTCTCTCAAAACCTTAGTTTGCTGTCCACTGGCTCTCGCGCTCGATATGTAACTCTCTACAACAGTGCTATCATCCGCGTACCCAAAGATACCGGGCTTCAACAGATCGTTTATATGTAGCAGAAAAAGCGTCGCAGAGAGTACCGACCCTTGAGGGACTCCGGCATTGATTGCCATTTGATCCGACGAGCAGCCATCAATGACAACTCGTATGGATCGATCCCTCAAGAAGTCCGATATCCATGCAATAAACCCAGAAGACAAACCATAACTAGAAAGCTTGCTAATAAGGCCATCATGCCAAACCCTGTCGAAAGCCTTCGAGATATCCAGGGAGACTGCAAGTGCTTCCCCGTGTTTCTCGATAGCTTCACTCCAGATGTGAGTGACGTACGCTAGAATATCCCCGGTGGACCGATTTCGGCGGAACCCGTATTGCCGGTCACTGAGGAGGTCGTAAGATTCTAGGTACGTCAGGAGCCTGTGGTTTAAGACACGTTCCATAGTCTTGCAGAGTATGGACGTGACCGAGATGGGCCTGTAGTTGGCAGGGTCAGCACGACTACCTTTTTTGGGCACAGGTTGCACGTTAGCAAGCTTCCATGATTTTGGTACTTGCTCAGTACGGAGAGAGAGCCTAAACAGGCGGGTCAGTACAGGAGACAACTCAGGTGCACAAACCTTCAACACTAGGGCAGGAATTCCGTCCGGACCACTGGCTTTGTTCACATCCAGATTGCGTAGCACTTTACGAACCTCCTTTTGGCGAATATGTATTTCCGGCATCAAGGTCGGACTGCCAGGAGGAGTAGGAGGTGTCGCACTACCAGCATCCAGACGTGAAGATTCCGCAAACTGAGATGCAAACAAGTTTGCTTTCTCCATTGCGGTGTGAGCCAGCGCCCCATCAGGTTTTAGCATTGGAGGGAGTGAGGAGCGGCAGAAGTTCGATTCGACCGATTTAGCTAGGGACCAAAACGCTTTGCTGCCCGCAGGGTACGAAGCTAGTTTGTTCCCTATTCGACTAATGTGGTCAAAACGAGCCCTCTGAAAAACCCTCTTGCATGCCTTGGCAGCCCTGTTAAACGCCTTTTTCTTCCGGTGTGTGTCCCTTGCCTTACGCTGTCGAGCATCAACCCAGGCTAGGTAGGCCTCATGTTTAAATGCTTCAGCACTTTTACATTGAGGACCGAACCATGGGCGAGCTTTGCCGGACAATGGAACGTCAGAGTATGGAATGAAATATTCCATAGCCGTACGTATAGCAACTGTCACAGCATCCGCGCAGGCTGACGGATCACCAGAAGAGAAGCACAGTGACTGCCATGGGTAAGATGCAAAGAAAGAGCGCATCTCGTCCCAATCTGCTGACTTGTATCGCCACAGCCGCCGGCTGTCTCTGGGACTGAGATCAGGCGGATGGTAAACGGATACTGATTTCACCAGACAGTGGTCGGAGCTGCCTAACGGCGAAGATACCGCCACGGAGTATCGGTCTGGATCAGTTGTCAGCAGAAGGTCTAAGCAATAGGGAGTATGCGACTCAACGTCTGGTACCCTTGTGGCTTCTTGGACCAGCTGGGTTAGGTCTAACGACAAAGCAAGCTTTCTCATTTCCAACCCAGCGTGGTCAGTGTCCCGGTATGGGTACAGCCAATCCTTATGGTGGCCGTTGAAATCCCCCAGTAACACTAATTGGGCTGATGGGTACTTCTGCTGAGCCGCGTCCGCTGCCTCACTCAAATAATCAGTGAGCCGAGTTGTCTCCTGATCTCCACTGTGCGACCGATAGACACAGGCATAGACAATTTTGTCCGTGCCCGTGTCCAATAGCGCCCAAAGAACAGAGAATCTGGTGTCCTCAAGATTACGGAGACGCCGAAAGCAGATGTCGTCACGGGCGTACAGGCACACTCCAGCACGAGGCCTAAAGTTGTGCTCCAAAGTGTACCCTGGATACGTTAGGTACGCCTCATCCGACGGACATTTTATCTGCGTCTCCGTAAGAAACAAGAGAGACGGCTGCTCAGTCTCTAGATGGTGGTGGACTGCGGTGATATTGGAGTGCAGACCTCGGATATTCGTGAGGTGCACTTTGAGTGACGAGGAGTGCAGCCGCATTTTAACGTTGTTTCTATTATTCTTGTTCTTCATATTGTTTGGGAGTGAGTGTCGGTTGGGAAAACGGAAGTAGAACGAGGCCACACACTGCTGACCAACGGTCACAACACACAACACGTATACATCCGTGGGAAACTAGTCTGGAGACTGCGGGGACGCCCGAGCCCCCCCGGGGATGTCTATCTGGCCTTGTCATCCGGTCGCCAACCGGCAGGATAGCGCATCCCGGGATTTTTCGCAAGATGGCGGGGCAGCCTTTCATGAGTGGCTAGCTCACTACTTGGGCCCCCAACTATCTGCGGTCGGTGCGGCAAACCGTGCCTCGGATCCCGCTACCCTCCATGACTAGTGTCCCGATGTAAAGTTTTGGTGTGTGACTATCCGGTCTTGCAGTTATGCAGCAACTGTTCTGACCCGTTTTCCCTAATGGCGTTACTAGACTACATGCCGGAACACGGCTGGGCCGCTTGGCGGCACGACTCAGTCTGGCAGGTGGTCACCAGCCACGGCCGAAGCCTACCACCGGTATTTTGTCACCTGATTAGCACCACCCAGGGACCACGTGTGGGGGTTTCATTGTAGAGGTGCTTCCCCACGGACGAGGGTGACACGGTCCCCAATGCTAATGCTACAAATGCTACAAATGCTAGGAATCTGAAATTTTGCATGGAGGTCTCTTTTAGCACGTAGGCGCTCGCTAAGACGGGGTTTTGCGAAATTCAACCCCTATGAGGGTGAAACAAGGGATGAACGTAAAAATTTTGTATGAAACGTGATTTTCTAAGTTATCAAATTTTGTATCTAGACACTTGACACGAAGCAATTAAATGCATGTTCTATCAATTTTGTAAATTCAAAATGTATAGGGTTGAAATTGGGGTTGAAATGAGGGATGAATGTCAATATGGAAATTCCCAACTGTTGGAGATAAAACCATGAAACTCTGTATATAGACACTTGACACGAAGCAAATGAATGTTTGTTTCATCAATTTCGTAATTTCGAACTGTACGGGGGTAAAATTGGGTAAATTGGGTTGAAATGAGGGATGAATGTCAATATGGAAATTCCCAGCCGTTGAAGATAAAACCATGAAACTCTGTGTATAGACACTTGACACGAAGCAAACAAATGTTTGTTCCATCAATTTCGTAATTTTGAACTGTACGGGGGTGAAATCGGGGTTGAAATGGGGGATTAATGTCAACATAAAAGATCCCAACTGTTGAAGATAAAACCATGAAACTCTGAATATAGACACTTGACACAAAGCAAACGAATATTATTCTAGCAATTTTGTGATTTCGAACTATATAGGGATGAAATTGGGATTGAAATGGGGGATGAAAGTATACATGGAAGCTTCCATTCGTTGAAAATAAAACTATGAAACTTTTTATATAGGCACTTGGCACGAAGCCAATAAACGTTTGTTCTAGCAATTTTGTAATTTCGAACTGTATGGGGATGAAATTGAAGTTGAAATGGGAGACGAATGTCTCTTACGCTTTCACACTAAAACAACTGAACCGATTTTGATGAAATTGTTTTATTATAAGCTGGTTTTAGTAAATGTGTCTGGGTGTAAAATTAGTTATTGCCTGAGTTACCTCAGTATTTATTTCGCGCGGACGAAGTCGCGGGTAACAGCTATAATTATTTCTATAATTCTTCTATCTATATTATATAATCTATAATTTAATAATTGTAATTGACGTTACCAAGTGTTCTTTTGAAATAATGATTCGAATAAATAAATTGAATGCATCAGCATTTCTAGATGGTCGTGGTCATGGTAAATGCTGAAAGGGTGTGGCCTCGCGATCATGGCATGGCCATCTAGAAATGCGTGAGCCAATGGGAAATGCTAACGCATTTCTAGATGGCCATGCCATGATGGCGAGGTCACGCCCTCCGGTTGCACCCGTGGAGTTTCCAAGGTAAGCTATCAAATTCTGAGTTGTAAGTTTTCACTTCTATCGGCAGTTCCAATGACTGCCAATTTTTGAAGTGAAAACTTCTTTAGGCGCGCCTAGACAGATTTTTCGTGGGGTGTAAATTGATTTCTAGCGTCACGCTCGGGTATGATAAGAAATCTTCGGGTAAAGTCGTGACCTTGGCAATTGGGCTTCTAGAAATGCGTCAGCCAATGGGAAATGCTGACGCATTTCTAGATGGCCATGCCATGATGGCGAGGCCACGCCCTCCGGTTACACGCGCGTAGTTTCCAAAGTAAGCTATCAAATTCTGAGTTTTTAGTTTTCATATATCTATCGACAGTTTCAACTGCTAATTTTTTTTTGTTACCCTTCTTTGCTAAGCTGTATGAACTATAGACTGAGTTGTAGATGGTTGTAGTCTATTCCCCACGCCACTCTAAAAGAGAGGGGAGGGCCGGCCCGCGGCGCGGCCCCGGCGCCATCTTGTTTCATTGTCAGTTTTGTCATCGTGTTTCGTGATCAGGGAATTTCGAAATTCGGATGATTTTAGGAGTTCTCTTGTGCTTTGTTGTTTTTACGTGATATTTGGTATTACAAAATGATTTACTTCTTATAAATCCGTGTTTGCTGCTCCTGTTTTAGCGTAATAGGGTAAGTTAGTGAGAAAATAAAAAAGATAATCGATCAACCCCTAACGTAACGAAGACGTGAACAAACATTTTGTTCTACTTATTTTTTGCTATTTCCTAAGTTATACAATGTGAAGTGTGAAAATCTAAACCGGTTTATTATGAACTATAAAAGTGGTGTAAACTTAAACGTTGTGTCCAGTTTCGTCTAACCATATTGTTGCATTATCACGTCTGTATGTACTCACTGTAATATAAAGCCACGCTTACAACGTCATTGAAACCAGGAAAAATTGAGGCTTCAGATAAATATATATTGAATTACGGAGTGAGAATGTGTCTAGGCCTTACGGTTACTTAGATACGAGACTACATCTACTGTGTATATATTTTGTGTTTGTGAATTATTCATAAATTGAAGAGCTTGCGCTAGTGGTAGCCCGGTAGTCCAATACTAGCAGAGAAAGCCACATTCGGTTTTTCGTTTTCAAAACTAATACTCGCAATATTAACACATCTTGATACAATAATTATACTTGGGTTATGATTGTTTGATTGATTGCACTAATTCTGCCTATCTATTTTTGTCAACAACTCGTTTAAAATGTCAAACTAACCTTTATCTGTCCTAGATCTACTTATTAGTTGACCTCTTATTATGCGGTCAGAATCATTATCTCTACATGTTAGATTAGGAATGTTAATTTTGCCAGTTTTATCGAATCTATGAACTCATGCATCTCAAATAGTGCAACAAAACTCTTGCACTATTTGAGAGGTACCATTATGCTGAAAATTATAAGCATTTTTTCAGTAGAAATAAAAATTAAAATCTTTACAAAATTCAACCTGAGTCAGGACAGTCAGCTAGTGAACCATAAATGGACAGGCTTTTTCTGTTTTATAGGTTTCTCAAGCACAACAATGAGTGTCATCATTAGACTTCAAAACCTCCCGTGGTCGGCGAATGCTCTGGATATTAGAAATTTCTTTCGAGGACTTTCTATACCAGAGGGTGGCGTGCACATCGTAGGCGGTGAACTCGGAGATGCTTTCATTGCGTTCAGGTAGATATATGTAAACTTCAAATACTTGGTTCATTTCTATAAACTAGAGCATTATAAAGTTTATTATTATTATGTCTAATGTGCTAAAATTTACAAATTATTATTGGAACAAATAGTTTCTGAAATGATAAAGTATCAATCATTACTCAAACTATATGAAGTTCTTTCGGGTTATCTGTAAGAAGTGAATTCTTTTCATATGTAATCAACTGATTAGTAATGTTTTCTTTGAACCAAGGAAATATTACTAGATCAATGGTTATAAACATAAAAGGCTGAATAGCTGTAAGTATTATGAATAGGCTTTAATATAATATACAACTATTTCAATAAATGACAAACTACACATGTGTGTTTTATAAAAGTGACAAAATGAGAAGTCCCAAATATATGAAAAGCTATTTTATGTAGTGCAAATAAAACAGTACCGTTGGCATGACTCAGGATCAAATGCTGCTCGACATAAACACAGAACTATGTTATACTATATTCTGTTGTTACTCAACTTTGCTCCTTCTATCTCAACAAATACAGGCTTGTTCCTGGTCGTCCCCACTGGGGACAAGTGGGAAAAAAAGTTTTGTTCTTCCCCAGCGGTGACAATTGGACCTTTTTATTTCCCACTTGTTCCGCTGTAGACCAAGTGTCAAAATGCAATAATTGCAACATTATAATTAAAAATAATTAAAAAGGCCTAACTTTTTTTAATGTATTGTGGTGTAATATAAACATCCAACCTAATGTACTAAATAATTTAAGAAAACATTAAGGAAATAAGCAAACGAAAAAGAAGTATACCAATTCTAGAAGAAGAGGCCAGTTTGTATTGGTCAACTTTTAAAATGTTTTTATCATCCTATCTTCCCTGCAAACAGCAATAAAGATTTTTGTGTTTGGTGTCTTTTAATAAATATGTAAATATAAATACATACATAACATAATGATTATATAACAATAACAATTATTATTGTATATTGACTCTCGGTCTACAGCGGAACGACTGGGAAATAAAAAGTTTCAGTCGTCACCACTGGGGACACGAAACTTTTTTTTCGTCCCCAGCAGGGACGACCGGGAACAAACGCAAATACACACAAACTAAACTGGTGACATGATCTGATTAGAGATGTATGTGGTAATTCTGAACTATATTCTCGACATGACTTTGCCATGATTGCTATGTTCTTGATATTCTTTAAAATGAGGATTGAACTGATATGTAATTCAACAAAGTGCTGACAAAATTAGGATACTTCACAAATATTGAAGCTGCATGAACCTTCGGATTACTTTAATAGTATTTTAGCTTGGTGAACAGCTTGCGAAATATTGGTTTGTATAAGATATCAATATGACTAATATATTACCACTATATTAGTTAATACTACCTGCAAGGAAGGGCAAATCTTCACCTTAACATTGGTAAGTTTAAATATATTGGTAGGGACAGACATGACCATTTTTTTTATCTTTCTATTATAATATATTATACCCTTAAACAAGCAATTCTTGTATATGCCTATATATGTATATATAGAATCTGAATCTCTGAAATGGCTCGAACGATTTTGATGACAGCAGACGAGATTGATGTATGCAAGGGGTTTTGGGGATGATAAATCGATCTAACTAGGTTTCAATTAAAAATAAATGAAAAGTCTAGTCAATGAAAAACTCTCGCATTAGACATTAGAATGCAAAGGTAAATTTCGCCGCGACAGCATAATAGCTCAGACAAGAAGTCTGAGCGGGGTCATGGCGGTCACGAATTAGTAGTTCCAAGTTCAAATCCAGACACAGCTTCTCTTTTTTTCAAGTTTTCTTTTTTTTTTAAGAAAATCTATTACTTGGTGGCTTTTATCTGTAGGTATCTGAGTATTTTTAGTATTTAAACCGAGCAAAGCTCAATCACCCAGGTACTTATAATGATATAGCATGGCTGTTCTCCGTAACAACTTGATGGTAAGCACTGAATGATTCAACATGCTGTGTTTATAGACAGTTTCATAATCAATCATACTGGCCTAGTAAGTATCAGGATTTTTTTTTGTTATAACTTGAATAGATTTACACTACACCTCCATCTCGCCTGATGTTAAACGATGAAGCGTGCTTACCTAGAAGAAACCGATTCACTCTCAACTTAGAGACACCAAGTTCTTTGCATTGTTTTATTACAATTTGATGATCTATATTTTGAGTTCCAAGAATCTAATATCCAAGTGGTATTGTTCCAGAGTTGTGGTACACATAATTATCTTGCTTTACATAAAACAGTAATCACTATAAGACCTCATGGCTACTGGGATTCTAAACAAATATAAATATGTAGAGAAAATGTTCATGTCAGTCTCCGAATTTTAGTTTTATCTGACTATGCTCATACATAAATTATTTATTTTAAGCTCTTATATGGAAAAAATCTATTTGCTTATAGAGTGCTACCTATATTATATATTTTATGTAGAAAAAATTGATAGCGGATTATGTTTACATGTTATTTTATTTAAGTTTTAATTTGTGCTACACAATTAAGTGACTCAACTAAATTATAGAGAAGTGATATTGGATAATTACATTTGGTAATTTTTTGTTTGAAATAGTGAGTTTGTCTGGCGGACACGTTTTATGCAAGATACTTTACATCACCCAAACATAATCGTAATGACCATATTCATTAGGAACCTTATTCTTAATATCCTATTTTCATCAAATGATCAAATTTTAGATGTAAAAACTTACAAAAGCCACATTAGTGATATTGAATGAAATATAAAAATATACCACAGTTAGAGGTGATGCCTAAGAACAGGATTATCAGTATGCTGTCAGCTGTGCAGGAATCCTCGGTATTTGAAACTATAAGTCATAGAATAGATTAACATGATCTATGGATATAATTGCCACTCTTCACCCCCCCTTGAATCAGGGTTTCGTCTCCCTGCTACTGAAGCCGAACCTTCGTGACGACGCATGCAGTGCAGGGCATCTCAAACATGCTTAAATTTTTATTTACATCCTGCACCAACAAAACAATACAATTACCTGTATACAATATGTCGATACGTATTGTATATAATTACCTGTATACAATACGTTGATACATATTGTATACAGGCAATTGTATTGTATTGTGGAAAGGGGTCCCTTTTAAACCTACACCCGTGTCACAAGTCTCGGGATCTACTCAGGATTTCTCTCTCTGCCACACAATGGACCTGGCACCTGCACCGTGAATCCATGGAATGCTAAGAAGTTCGTCTCTGTGGAATCAACGGGTGTGCTCTCTTGTGTAGTAGGTAGTTAAAACACGCCGCTTGTATAGAGTTCTGACCGTGGTGTGCTCTATAGTCCAAACTTAAGTTGTATGCCTGGAATTCAAACATCCTGAATTTTATATTTTTGTTGAGACTGCTTACTTCTGAGATTAACCACTGAGGAGTGCATAAGGTTGTTATTATAATACTAGCTAATACAAGTAGGCAAATCTGTATTTGGTGTCCAATCTGCTCTACATTTTACATAAACTAGTTTTTTTTTACTCTTATCAGTTGTCGCTATGGTTCTATGATATAAAAACTTTTTCAACACACTTGCTCATAAAGCTCTAATTTCACCACAATCAGGCATGTAATGACCTATAATCAAATTGCTACTTTTTAATTACTATTGCTCACAAATTTAGTTATAGAGCTTTTTATTGGTTGTGTTGCTTTGTTCAAAAAAAGGTTTGATAAAAAAAAACATTATTGAGCAGATTATACAGATTAAACACAAGCGTTTAACCGAACAAATGATTTTTTGACAAATTACATTTGGTTTTTTGTAATAAAGAAAAAAAAGAATTCCACATTTTATAAGTGACTAAAAAAACGCCATCCACAGAAAGCAAAAAAAAACTTATTTTTTTTAGTCTGTAAGTCTGTGGCTCAGTTGCGCGCGCATAATATGACAAGGACAACTGATAAACTTATCCCCGGTTATCCCGCCAAAATGAAAAAAATCATTGCTTTTTTTCACTGCTGATATTATTGTTTATTGTTTTTTTATTCGCAAATGTGTTGAAAAACGTATGATACACGTGTGTGTATATTGATGATTACCGTCTTCGGCTCTCTTAAGGCCCTCGCCTTCGGCTCAGGCCTTAATGGTGCCTCAGCGGTAATCACCAACTTTACGCACTTGTAGCATAATCTACTATTACTGTAGATTACTTAGTTTTTGTAGAGTTAGCTCTTTCAATATTGTTGAATTTGACTCCTTTTACAAACATAGTCATCTATGACTTATCTGTTGAAATCGGACCAGTTATGTGTCTCTTTTATGTCAGCTATAGTAAAGTAATTATGTTTGTAGTCTGTTCTGACAGATGATGCAAACAAATCGGAAGTTTTATAAAATATAATTTAATTTACAACAGTAAAAATACAAAACAAAAACTAATTTTCAAGTAGTGTAAGGAGTAAGTAGCTAATTAATACAATAATCATTTCTAATGACTGTACAGTCGTTACGAATTTCACTAACTAATTAATCAGGGTATCTTAAATGACCTTTCTACAATGAGCTATTATTAAAATGTAGATAGCTCCATATTATGCGGAATGTCGTACACGTACTCTTCGTAGGTATTTAAATGTACTCATATTAGATAATTTCTCAAGCGAATATTAAGTTGCCATGTTTAATTACTTTTAGAGAGTAACGAGACAATTATTTCTCCAAAAAATACTATTACCTACCCACAGTTAGGACCATAGATGAAGAATTTTTTTTGCTACGCAAAAAGATCAACAAAGCGAGTGAGCGAGAAATCATTTTCAAGTGGAAATCGCTCGAGAGAAGAAGAGAAAGTGAATGAAGTAACGTCATTACAATATTTTAGTATACCCGAACGTAACAGTCTGATTTCGTCGCGGTGAAAATCGTGTATTTTTTAATTAATCCTTGGATTGCAGACAATTTTATTAAATTATTTATATTATGGCATGTTCTGTGCGTGAATGTGATACAAGACGATATTATAATCCGACTCATTACACTAGTCACCAACACATGTAAATATGATTTTTTATCAGGTCTCCGAGCAGCCTTTGTGTGTCTTTTACATTTGACGTCTTTGGTTAGGACAGCCATCCGTCTCATCTTGACCAGACAAGTTTTTTGAAGTGGAAACTCTTCTTGTGGTTCTTTTGGCGCACCATGACCCATGACAGATTTTTCGTGGGCTGTGAATTGAATTGAATTCTAGCGTCACGCTCGACAATGATAAGAAATCTTCGGATAAACTCGAGACCATAGCCAATTAGAATTTCCAATTGACCACCTGGAAATGCGTGAGCATTTCCCATTGGCCATCCAGAAATGCTGATGCATTTCTAGATGGCCATGTCCACGGCCACGCCCTCCGGTTTCACCTGCGTAGTTTCCAAAGTAAGGTATCAAATTCTGAGATCATAAGTTTTCGCTTCTATCGGCAGTTCCTATGACTGCCAATTTATTATACTGGCAGACTTGTGAAAATGATCCAAAATTCCTTTGTATCAAATTCTGTGTAAGTGTGTCTAGGATTTTGGTAAGGTTTGTTCGTTATTGGCTGTTAATATGATAACAACGACAACTCTACCATAGAACTGACAAAAGTTTACAGGAGGAGGTATTATGTGCCGTATCTTTGTAAATAATTTTTCATACATTGTTTTAAGCTATCACATCGTAATGTCGCTAACTTAAAATGGTGATGGAAAACATCGTAAGGAAACCGACATGTATACATAGTATATTTTAAGGTCATGTGTCATCCATCAACCCGCACTGTGCCAGCGTGGTGAATGTCCTTGACATGGCCTTGACATGGGCTGCTTATGTGATAAAACAAAAAATACGTGTCCCATATTTTTCTATAATCTGACGGACTAATTAGATTGGTAAATTATTCATATTTATATTTTTTACTCAGTCATCATCCCAAATAATACTGGTGCAAATTTTCTTTTATCTAATTTCTATGCAAACTGAGCACTAAAAATTAGGTCCTAAATGTAAGTTGGACTTGTAGATGGATAAACTATTTATTTATTTCTCTAGATTACATCTATACTAATGTTATAAAGCTGAAGAGTTTGTTTGTATGTTTGTTTGTTTGTTTGAACGCTAGGATCTCGGGAACTACTGGTGCGAATTGAAAGATTCTTTCTCTGTTAGTTAGTCCATTTATCGAGGAAGGCTATAGGCTATTTAACATTACGCTACTATCAACAGGAGCCGAGCAGGAATGAAAAATGTAACAAAAACGGGGAAAAATATTACTTTTTGAGAGCTTTCGTTGCGTGACAGCATACCTATATGTCATATTTTAAAGGAAGCGTCATTAGAACCTAAAGTAACCGAATTTGTTCAAAATTTGAATTAGTACGACCAATTTTCGATAGATGGCGTAGCAACGCACGCGCGTTCAGCTAGTAAAATAATAAATATGGGCGGAAATTTCTCAAACAACACCTTCTTGCCCCAAACTAAGCAAAGCTTGAACTATGGGATCCAGATAGCTGATAATATAATACTTAAATAGTTTTAAATACATACAAACTTATTAAACATAGAAACACCTGGAGATAGAACAAATATTTGATTTCATGACACGAACCCACAACTTACGGCTTCGCAGGCAGGCTTACCCCCTACTAAGCCACTAGGCCAGCCAAACAAAGAAGAATATAGAAAGAAAGAAGTAAGAAACTCCGAAAAATAGTAAGAAATGGTAAGCTATCTCTCAGACAGGCAACCAACGGATGGAAAAGTGACTAGTTGATTCTTCGATAAGTATGATAGGACTTAATGTACTTACTCATCATTTTGAATAATTTTTTACCATAAGACCAACTCCAAACACGAGAAAAAATCAGCTGATCCACACAAATGTGACCTTCGGGCACCAGAACTCTTGACTCCTAAGTAAACATAGTTTGCAATGACGAGTGGTTGTCGGTGGCAGTCCATGGTACCGTCTGAGTTACCCTTGAGCTAGTCGTACAAGATATAGTACTCATCGAGTACGGTAAGATTCGATCAACAGGGCCCTGGATTTCTACTTTCTTTCTACGAAAAACGTAATTTCAAAATAAAACTCGCGGCTTTCCTACTCCTGTTCTACTTTGTTTCGCGCGATCGAACATTGGACGAAACGACGGATCTAAGTAGAACCGGAGTAGGAAAGTCGTGATTTTATATCGAAATTACGTTTTTCGTAGAAAGAAAGTAGACGTCCTGCGCTTTCTGTGCTAACCCAAAGTTCGGTAAAGCAGTAGAGCCTTAAAAAATACGTGTAGGATGCATTCCTTCCTGCATAGTATATACGGGTGTTCGGTGTCTACTGCCTAACGAACAACGGGATAACGTATATGGTGCAGGGACCTACGACGCTACAAACCTAATCTTGCTAACTATACTACGTACTTACGTATATGCAAAGAGTTCAGTGCAACCCTACAATAACTGCCTGCGCAAGGGGAAGAGGTACACTGAAATTACGTATACCATTTTGAACTATTTTGTTGTCGTGTTTATACTGAGACATCTCTACAATTAGGTACTTATGTAAAGGTACAAGTTCGCGCCGCGACCGCGACGCGAGACCGCGACCGGAGACCAAGACAGGCACTTGACACTATGGAATTGTATGGGCGCCAGTTCGCGCCGCGACCGCGACCTGTCTCGGTCTCCTGTCGCGGTCTCAGCGCAAACTGGCGTCCATACAATTCCATAGTGTCAAGTGCCTGTCGCGGTCTCCGGTCTCGGTCTCCTGTCGCGGTCTCCGCGCGAACTTGTACCTAAATAGTCTGCAAATTCTGGTGTTTCGATCGATTTTGACACCAGGCTACTGAATGAGCAGTGAGCACTACACATACTGGAGTTTTGACCGATTGTAACATTGTGTGTCTTATCGAGTTTTTATCTACTAATGTAAGGTCTACAAACGGAAGTACGGAAGCCTGTCGCTTCAACTAGGTCCTGCTTTGGGGATGCATAGCAGATCCTGGATTATATTATGTTGATGAATAACAGTTCGAGTATAAGTATATATTCAAGAACGTATTCTGTCATGTAGGTACGGATGAAAAATATTACCGCAGGCAAATCTGCAATCTGTTTTTTTTAGCACATTTTATGTCGGGTTTGAGCGTCCAGGCGCTTCCTGTGAAAATACAGTAACCGCTTCGGATTACAAAACATCTACGAACGCAGCGGTGTGTTTTCGGGTAATTTCTTCTGTTCTTGCTGTGATGTTTTAAATTTGAATAATTGTTTTACGATAGCTTAGTTAGAAGCAATTATCCTAGTGGCTACTTTCTAGCCGTCCATCCCGGCATAAAATGTACTGAGAAAATAGCCCCCCTTGGCCTTGGTCCCGGGGTCGTAATTAGAATTTGATTGCTGTATATCCTGCCTACCGTGTATGATAATAAGGGGGACATTAAGGCTCGTGGACAAACTGGGGTCTAACCTGAGAAAACAACCCCAGAGAATACAACGGCACGGGACGTGTCGCTTAGATTTACGTCTTCGGAAGGTGCCTTCGGCACTGTGTTAAGGTTATTCTAATGCGTTCCAACGGAGATCAAACTCAATGTGAATCAAATCAAGCGAGCAACTGCGGGTTTGCTGTTCGCTCGATATAAACACTCATCATGTTTCGGTAGTTCCAAAATGAAGCCGTAATGCCCGTTATCTGGCAACCAATTTTCTGTTGGGATATAATAGACAGTCTAGATTTGACGACGAAGTTGTATCATCCTCACTATTCACAGAAAAGATAACATCAGAACTCAGTCGCGATTATGGACTGTGGAAATGATAGCTACATTGTAAGTGTTAGCGGAAACACTCTTCCCCGATTCACGTACTAAAATGGTACCTACCTACCTACCCACTGTCATTTTTATTATAGTCGGTTGATGCTAACTATGGGATTATGGCCTTACTCTCAAGTTTCGCATCCTTGCAGGCACATTTTAAGATATCTCCGTTATTGGGGATAATGCTCTGAAGCGTGTAAGTTCGACCTCAATTTTACTAGCATGTGTTCGGTGTGATTTTAGTGACTATCATCATTATGATAGATTTTTAGACAGCGCCGTTTTCCTAAAACACCCCTTGGTTGTAGGCTGTACCTACACCACTAATACGGGACTTTGCAACAGCTAGTTTCAAAATATCATGTTCTCTCTCCTAAACAATCTCCCCGAAGCCATAAAGGGTGTAGGCATATTCAGGTATCCAGATGATGTGGCTGCCGTAGTAACAGCTCTTTCAATAGAGAAATTAGAAGATAAATTAAATATTGTAATTAACGGCTTAAACTCACGGTTTAGTGCCAACGGATTTATGTTAAATTCAAAAAATACCCACTTCATTCACTTTTCTCTGTCTGTCGTGCCACCATATAAAACCGCTAAAACTCTCGCTGAACGGTGTTAGGATTAGGTAGGTACAGACATTTACACACACATGTACACCACATTTTTGGGGTTCGAGATTGATCGCTGCATGACGGGAACACCACATCGACAAGATGTGTGCTAAAGTTAGCAATGCGTGCTTTGCGCTAAGACGAGTATACCGAGTGGTGTCTGCGAAAGTGTCGCGTGCATGTTACTTCGCCACAGTGCATTCTCGGTTACAGTACGGCGCCGAGCTATAGGTACGCGCGCGCTGCCGACTGGGAGCGTGCGTTCCGCCCAAAAACGTGCCGTAGGTACGTGCCATCGTTGGCGTATCGCAATGCACATCCGTCAGACCATATTTCAAAGAGCTTGGCATACTTACGTTATCTACTATCTTGATCTACCAAGTGGATGTTATGTATGCATGTCAGAAATAATCTAGAATCGTACACCACGCGAGGAGAGAGACATTCTCGCAACGCCGACAAGCTGGATGCTATATCACACTCACGAAGTCACGGGAGCTGACTCACATTATAGGACCGGAACTTTATAATACTAGAACAGTTATATCGGCCCCAAGTTTCAGGAGCTTTAAAAACAGATTAAAGTCCTGGCTTATCGATCAAACTTTTTCTAGTACTTACGAATTTTTAGAGCGTGATGGCAAAGTTCCTGTACAAACGTAAAAAAATGTATATGAGTCAGTACAATTGTATAAAAAACAAAATATTATATTCGTATAATGCTTTACAGTTTTCTGTACGATAGTTATTTATAATACATTGCAGTAATTATTTCAAATTTTGAAAATGTATACAAATTTTATGTATGCTCGTTCCTTTGTTTTTTTATTAATTGATGTGTAAATTGTACATTTATCAAAACTTTGACTTTGCTAGGCTAATAAAAAAATATTGTTAGTTGGAGCACAGGTGCGAAAATAGTAACTACGTAACAGATACATCACGCTCGAACAAAAATGTAAAATCTATGCGATAATTACCTAAACTGTTTTATAAAACCTCTGGTTAACTGCAAGCAAAAATATACTTTGGTGGTTTTGGTCCTGAACAGAATTCTGTGTTACAGTGCTATGTTGAAAATATTGGAAATCTTGTAAATCATTTTAATAAGCAGTAAAATAATAAGAAGCAAGCGTGAAATGTATGTAGTAGATATCAAATCATGATCCCTGGATCCGCCCTTGTTTTAGGCACAGAGTGCTGGTGTGATCTACTGGTTACGATCACATAAGTATCATTCTAGTGACATGCCTATATCGTTCGACAAATTTGCTATCTGCCTGTGAATAGAACACACATTTTACCAGACCGAAATAAAGAAAAGGAAATGAACTAATTTAATGACAACCGAGCTACCATAAAATATCGCTACACAGAGACGAGATACATCTGCCAAATTGGACTACTACGGACGTACGTTGGCAACGGTTTTTATTCATTGAAAAGAGAGCAGTTATACTATTAAACCAATTCTTACTACTTCTAGGCCCGTGATGAAGACCATTAACCAAAGTGTAAACACATTGATATAACTTGAACTACATTTCCGATGCGATGCAATTTAAATCGCAGCGAAATTTGAAGTTAAGGTAAATAGATGCTATAAACATGCTCGTTTAGGTTATTGGTCAATTGGAATACATGTTGGAATAGATTCCAACATACGGCGTGGAACAGGCTAGCAACATTTTGCTGTCAGCATAGCCACAACTTCAGTGTCGACAGAAACAACTGCAAGTGTCGACAAAACAATTGCTGCAATATTTGACGCTGATTGCTGGTTGCTGGCCATTATTTCGACAGTTGCTCTAGTGTGCCGCGTACGTTATTATAGAAAATGAGAGAGACAGTGACACAATTAATTTCAAGGAAGAAATACTACCTATTACTTCTTCTGCTCCGTAGACGCAAACTTTAAAAAAAAAATTGGCAGTCATAGGAACTGCCGATAGAAGTGAAAACTTGTGACTCAAATGTTTTCACTATTAATTGAATTGTCTAATTTATTCATCACCTTGTCAGCAGACAAATTATTTGTTAAACCATCGTAGGTCTATGTACATTCGCATAATTTCAACACCGCCAGCTAAATCGAGGGTTGCGCCATCTAGTTTTATATCAACGTAATTATATAGAATATTGCAACTCTTTACTGTTTCTGTTGCCCTGGTACTGGTTGGTACCTAGGGGCAAACACTACTCTTTTATATTTCTGTTGTCCTGGTATCTGCAGATAAACGCTGGGCTGTTGGAGGTAGGTAATCGAAACTCTTTACTGTTTCTGTTACCCTGGTACCTACCTGGCCGTTTTTACCGAGTTTACCCGAAGATTTCATATCCGATCCGATCCATTATCATATCCAAGCGTGACGATTGATGAATCCATTTCACAGCCCACGAAAATTCTGTCTATAGCGCGCCTAAAGAAGTTTTCACTTCAAAATACAAATTCTACACACTCGGCTTTTCATAATTTTAGTGCTATACGTTACTTGGTGACACAATCATGTTTCTTTATTGCTACAATTAGCAAGTCAATATTAATCTCTTTGTCTCTGGGTGACGTAATTTTCAACCCCCGATGTAAATACAACGGTTTTGTAAGGTGAATTAGTCTGTAGTGTTCTTAGCTATGTTTAATGATCAGCAGTGGATTAGGGTAGGCTGAAAATGATGACTTACAGTTCCATTGTATTGGGATGATCAGCCGAGAAGACTAAAAAACTAATTAGTCCGTCAGTTAGATTATGAACAATATGATACACGTATTTTGTTGGTGTTTTTATATATAATATGTATTTAAAACTATATAAGTATTATATCAGCTATCTGGCCGCCATCACACAAGCTTTGCTTAGTTTGGGGTCAGATGGTGTTGTGTGTGAATTGTTTTTTTTTTATGTTTCACAAACAAAAAATGACGAAGATACAGTGCTTAGAAGTTTCGAGTGACGTCACGTTATGGTACGATTTTTACTATAGAGTGACGGCACAACCACTCCGGAAGTTTGATGATCTACATCCTTGTCAATTTTGGATAAATTGATAAAACATAATACGGTATAATAAAATGGTAATATTTTTGAGCCTGGCGTCATCCCAATTCTCTGATACTGGTTCTAGAAGCTGCGATTCACGGCTAGACGGTAATTTGTTACGAAAATTATCTACAGCGCACAGCTCGGAAAGGTCTTCTGGAAGCAGCAGTTTTCTTCCCAACTAACGAAACCCATATCAACTAATGTGTTTCAGACAAATAATTTCTAGGGTAGAATGTGTAGTATTAAGGAACCTATATTCTGGACTCTAGGCAGTCTAGACTTATGGGTGATGCCAACTGGCATATAATATATCCTTAGTAAAAAACAAAATAATAGTACCTAACACAAAACACGGACTTTCAGTACGTAATGTATTCGCAAACAACAATCCTTCGATTGGCGTTTCCAGATCGTCAAAAACCGTAATAGAAAAATTAGCTAAAGGAGCTGAAGAACATATTTATATGTTTACGAAAAATTCGGATGTGTGGAGCGCTGGTGTTGAATAATATTTATTTACCTACTATTACATATTTTATCTGTCGAAGGGTTATTTGATAAACCGTATTTTCGAAAAAAATCTTGGCATTGCGCGGAAATACGGGTAATTAGACAATCGCTAGGATATTTCTCAATAATACTGAAAAAAATAAAGATTTCTGCAAAAACGCTCGCTAAGATTACGAAAAGAATCGTTGGCTATATTTATTTGTTATAGCTAAAGCACGTTGATTGGTCAATAATAGCGCCCTAAACTGAATGTTCTCTGATTGGTTGAAAACTTGACAACATCCTCTCATTGATATGTGGTCTCTAATTTTTGGATTGTAAATACCGTCAATCTAACGACGTTAGATTATAAACTAACCTACCGTAAGATTGTAATCCCGCGCCTCATGTCAACTCGAACCAACAAAGTAAATCTAAGAACCAATCGCAATAAATAACCCAACATCTAGCCAATCAGAGTTAACTATTTTCAGTGTCACTAAAGCATCTCGTGTTTTTGCAAAAACACTGCATTTTTTCTGAAGGTTGAGTGAGATATGACAAACCCAATACCTAAATCCGTTCCGTGTTATCGTGAAATCCCTAGACATTTTGCAATAACGCGGTTTGTCAAATCTTCCTACGACATATCAAATGGTGTGAAGAAATTACGGATTCCAGTAGAGAACAAAAAGTGCTTTGCTGACCCTACCTAGCGATATAAGATTGAGCATTTGCATTACGAAGACTTTTTATACATAATGTACATAGGTACTTATTTTGTATTGTACCTGAACATTCATTTACGAAATCTAGGTACCTATGTCATTTAGATCTTTAAATAAATGATATGGTAACCTTCGCCATCACGAAACATCTAGATAAGGTATAGGTATACTTAGTCTTATTTAGGTCAGGGTTGTATTCCTGTTCATGCAACCTATCTACCATTGGTCTTCGCTCTCTCTAATTTCCCTTAAACTTAAACACCATATTTTTGTTATGCGGTAGCTGGTAGATGAATGGGGATGGAACTGGGCTGGTTGGGTAGCTAAAAATATCTGACGAAACTAAAATAATTAGGAATTGACTGATATTTGGTAAGACGAGGTCCCCTACCTACCTAGTAGGATATTTACATGTTCACTGTTAAATATTAGCTAATCTGAAGTGGCGAAGTGTGGCGAAATCTTAAGGCTTCGCGAAAGTAGAGTACATTTTGTCTAACTTAGATGTTCATCTATTCACAACGTTCTCTCCATGTCTATCTTATTTATATATCTGTACAGCTTCTTTCTCCTTAACCCCATCTGGCATGATAAAGGGATGCTAGAAAAGCCCAGACCATTTATTTAAGCGGTGGACCCCCCGAACGTAGATTTAATCCACAGAGTAGCTGTTACGTGTGGATGCGTTTCCTGGGTTTCCCGTTGGATATCCCGTCCGATCTTGGAATCTTCATGTCGAGTTTGTCATCAGTTTCTTTTAGGTACACACCCTAACGACGTAACGACCATATCGTCTACCAGCTACCACGTGGTCGCTTAACATCAGTCGAAACGACGGACAAACTAACGACTCTACATAATGTACCTACGGAAATTAATTTCAAATTTTTTTGTTGGCCCATAGTAAAGTTCAAAAAATAGTAGGTAGCCTTTTACCTTTTTTCCAGCGTCCCATATAAATATAACAACATCTGCTACGCAGATCCAGTAATACGGAATCCAGTATTATTTCTAAAACAATAAATCGTTAAAATTTCTTGATGCGTTGGGCAGTTTTTAAGATTGAACAAACAAATAAACCCGCGACGTCGTTACTTGTGGATGTGTGTACAAAATATGTATTACTAGCAGTCCCCCGCGGTTTTACCCGCGTAGTTCCCGTTGCCGTCGTTCCTGTTATTTCCCCGGGATAAAAGTAGCCTATGTGTTCTTCCAGACTATAATCTAACTGTATTCCAAATTTCAGCCTGATTTCATACGTTACGGCGTGATTGATCAACAAACATCCATACTTTGACATTTACAATATTAAGGTACAAGTTCGCGCGGAGACCGCGACACGAGACCGCGACCGGAGACCGCGACAGGCACTTGACACTATGGAATTGTATGGGCGCCAGTTCGCACCGCGACCGCGACAGGAGACCGAGACAGGTCGCGGTCGCAGCGCAAACTGGCGCCCATACAATTCCATAGTGTCAAGTGCCTGTCGCGGTCTCCGGTCGCGGTCGCGGCGCGAACCGCTACCTTTAGTAGGATACTGTGTTTTAATTTTTGTCGGCGTTACGGAGTGCCACGGTTAGGTCATTTGTGCATCAACGGAATTACACTGTCCGACAGTCCGATTTTTTTACAGTCGAATGAAAAGAACGGATTGGGTGAAAGATTTTTTGAAATCGGTGCAGTAAGTAGTTCCTGAGATTAGCGCGTTCATACAATTAAATTCTTCAACTTTATAATATTAGGTAGTATCTATAGATGATCTATGTCATTAACTTTGAAATGTATTTTTAATCAGGAAAATTAATAGAATAGATAAAATATTATATTTTAACACACATCCCACAAAAAAGTTGCTAGTGCAACAATAATTCAAGGAAATAGTGCGACAGCTTAGTCTTAGTAAATCGTCACTAGATAGAAATCCTGTAAATAAAAAAATCAAGTCAACTTAAAAACTAAATCATGGAAACATCAAGCATATTTATGCATATCACTGATAAAAGAATGAAAACAGAGTTGTAAGTTACGTTCTTGTACTATTTCGAAATAACGTCTATGGTGGTCACCTACTAAACAAATCTATCTAACGTAAATATGTTTTTTAACTGGACTTACCTTCAAGGAAATAGGTAACACTTATATGTATTTAATAATCAGCTAGAAAATAAATCCTGCTAACAAACTTTTTGTAGTGGTAAGATTCTTTGCAGAGTAGGTACTTGGGGACGAATTACGAGTAGTGGTAGAATAACTGTCAAAGGTGTACCCTTTGACAGTTATTCTACGGCGAAGCGGTAATCTGCAATAATTAATTACTGTGTTCCAGACTTGTCTTGTGGGTTAGTTGGACGTATGTCTGCCTGCGAAGCCGAGGGTCGTGGACGAGCCCATGACCCTCTGCTTCGATTTCTTCGATTCCCGAACTCAGGATAAATACAAATACCTATTGGGTGTTTCTGTGTACAATAAGTAGGTATGTATTTAAGGCTAAACATTATGTGTATTATATCAGTTAGATGCTGATATGTTGTTGTTTGCTCAGTTTGGGGTCAGATAGTGTGTGTGAAATGTACACCAATGTTTCTTCATTTTTTTATTAATTAGTTTGAAGGACATTTCCACAGAAATTACATGGGCCAAAATATTAATTACCTATCTTATATCTATGAGTGACGAGTGTAGTACTGGACTCTACCATGTCTAAATTGCTGCTTGGCACTATGTATGCGTAGGCGTGTTACTTAGAAATGTTATTTTGGAACAAGCTTCCTTACGGCAATCTTGAATGAGTTAGAATTGCAGTTTGCTGCGCGACCGAACTGAAAAAATGTGAGACTAAACCGTAAGAAAAATATGTAACGGAAGTGGCGCGTAAAAACTACCCGTGGCCAGTTTTACCAGCTTTATTTTTCAGATGATCATACCATGAATAATAATATTAAGCAATGTTTTTGCAAATTGATTTGCTTCTAGGTATACTATCAGAAGGAACTCTGTTCCTACCTGGTGCCCCATGATACCACTTTTTTTGACGTGATAACGGCTTATAATTCGATGAAGCCGGCTGCACGCCCGCAAAACATGACGTCATGTGCCGTTACCGCCGTTACCTCGCCGCATGACGTCGTCAGTACCATTCCATCAGTATTTTCTTAAGACGTTGTCACGTTCAACTATCGTCAGTAAACCGACTTCACAGACAACCATTTTTTGTTTATAAAATAGAGTGACGAGACGAACAAGGCATGTTCCTGATGATGAGCAACACGCCGATAGCAGCACAGAGCCATGGAGCTATTTTAACAATTTGACCAAAACCTTATCTCGGTGGTTTCAATAAATAATAATCGGAGTTCAATTTATATCGGATAACTCATGACGTCTGCAAATATTAATAGAACTAAATCGATTGTGCAGGGTCGTCTCTAGCTGGATTTAATTTACAGCAACAACGATTTCGTCATCGAATCTGGCCATCAACCGCCTAACTGAAGCCGTTTTGGCTTTGATATCGCTCTATCTTTAATTTCAAGCGAAAACAAAGACGGCAATTAATTGTACAGGTACAGACCCAAGACCATTTTAGTGAGGCAGTAGATCCCCCGAATAATCCTCATACTATAAAATTGTGTTGTAAGTCAATGGCGTCCTAACTAAACTTTTCACGAACTTTCACTGCAAAAATAAGATAAAAGAGCACACCAACCATGCATCACAGAAGCGGTCCGGGACGCCCGACAGAACCGGTAACCTAAACTAATCTTAAGTTGGACTACGTATTTAATATTGAATTTGTTTAACTTGAGAAAAGTTTAGATTAACGTTACGACAGGGGGATGCGTCTGCCCTATATACGGTTAGGCATACTGTCCACGCACGCGTCTTTTGTCGAATGCATGCATCCTACGAACAAACGCAAGACGTGCGGCTGTCGTGTCGTTGTCGTTTCGTGGACACAGACTTCATTATTTGTACGCAAGATGCAAGCATTCGTCTTGCATCCGACAATTGTCGAAATCGTGCGGATGTCGTGCAGCTACGTGGACAATTGGCCTTAGTGTTTCGGCTTAGGGTGAGAGAGGAAGAGCCTGCCTACCGCTGCCATATGCATGACAGAATGGGAAGCCAGACATCCTGGCGCTATAACGCGTGACGTAACGAAGCAGTTTACCCATCCCAAACTAAATTGTGACTTTAAAAAAATATAGAAGCAGTCGCTGTAGACGTTATCGGCTGGGAGACATGAGACCCCCATCGGTGACATTACCTTTTACGGAAACCACCAGCTGTTATTATGATAATACGGTCATAAACATTTCCGTGATAGGTACCTACGTGTTATAGGTACTGAAACTGTTTCACATCTTCGTATCGGTAATGATAATTATGTGCAGTTATGTAATAAATATCCTATGTTGTGTATGTATCAAAATTAAATACATATATTCAAATTCCTTACAGTTTTCGAAAAGATTGCTTTCGACACGAATAATTCCTCATTTCACAAGTAAGAATAACAAATTTGTTATTCTTAATACTTGTGCTATGCGTTATTCCAGTGATTTCGTTTTAGAGAGGTATTATTGGATAATAATAGAGGATCCATGACCTGATAACACCATTGATCATTTCGGTTCCCGAAGGTGACTTTGGGCACGATCAGCCACACACACCACTTCATGGGTGAACTCTTGGTAACATCGTCCAATGTTTATTTTGTGCAAAGCCCAAAAAGCAAACAGGACTAGTTCCAAATCTGTGTATCTGTCTGCGTGTGTCATCGTATCTCCAGAACGAATAGAAAACTGTAGTTTAACGTTTGATAGGCGATGTTGGCGAGGAGGTTTTAATATGTAGTAATCCTAGGCCTAAAGATCTTTAGAAAAAACCCTTCGTAATTTTAACACCGAACACACTTGGGACGAGTTAGGGCAGTCGCGTCTATTCGTACCTACTATCTTCAAACCCCAATACAAACGAGAACAAAATTAGTAAATTATTTTTATACAAAAAAATAAACACACTGAATAGATGAGTGAGTAGCGCTTATAATAATTATTATATTTCGCTTTTGTGTGCGTATTTGTGGTTTTGAAGTCGGTTTATATTTTTATATAAAAATATTTTACACAAAAAATGGTAAAATAACTATTTTACAATTTTTAGTGTAAAATAAGCTGTCTTAACTATCTATTCAATTTAGAGTTGATACGATCGAATTTCATAACTTTTGTGAAATTACTGAATTTTTGAGATTATAATAGATGGCGGCCCCTCAATGTCGTTTTTAGCACTACTAGGCCAGTAAAAATAGTTTTTTTTTAATTTTTAGATGTTTGGATCACTTACTGAGCATAAAGTCGCAAAATGCTAACAGATCCACGTGTACAATACAATAATGTATCTACGATTGTGGCCCTAAAGATTGTTTGCGGTGTTTCAAAGACTCGTACGAAGATGTTTGACTCCACTTTTGATTGGTTTCTTTAGCACGGTCGAGGCAGACATTGAAATAGAAAAAATTCCGGGGAGCGATTTTTTTTTATGAAACGTCGGGGAGGGTTGTTGGAAGTATAAATCTCGATTTTCGAACTAATCCCGGTAGAGGGTTCGCCGCTATCTTGTTTTAAAGTTTATGTGAAATAACTCGTTCATTTTCAACTTTAGAGCAAAAATGATGGTCACCAAAATTGTTGGAAATTTAATTTCTCACAAGTTTGCTTCATATACGTTTTACGCTAGGATCAATATTTGCAGAGTTATACTATCAAGTTTATCAAAAAAATCGTAATGGGTGGAATTTTGTTTTCTTCAACTTCGGTTCTCGCACTTTTTAGGGTTCCGTACCCAAAGGGTAAAAACGGAACCCTATTACTGAGACTTGGCTGTCCATCCGTCCGTCCGTCCGTCCGTCTGTCACCAGACTGTATCTCAAGAACGGTGATAGCTAGACAGTTGAAATTTTCACAGATGATGTATTTCTATTGCCGCTGTAACAACAAATACTAAAAATAAAATAAGTAAAAAATGTGCGAGAACCAAAGTTGAAGAAAATAAAATTGCACCCATTACGATTTTTTTGATAAACTTGATAGTATAACTCTGCAAATATTGATCCTAGCGTAAAAACTATATGAAGCAAACTTGTGAGAAATTAAATTTCCAACAACTTTGGTAACCATCATTTTTGCTCTAAAGTTGAAAATGAACGAGTTATTTCACAAAAACTTTCAAACAAGATGGTGGCGAACCCTCTACCGGGATAAGTTAGAAAATCGAGATTTATACTTCCAACAACCCTCCCCGACGTTTCATAAAAAAAAATCGCTCCCCGGAATTTTTTCTATTTCAGGCTAGTTTTATGTCTACTTCGACTGTACTACTTCTAGCTAAGCGCGCTCCATCGTGGACCGTATCATCACTTCACACATCAGGCGATTAAGTGCAAGTATCATTAAAAATATATACGTTTCGTTGACCCTATAGAGGTTTAGAACAATCCGCTTAAGTAGTATGCACCAACTATCCTTAAATATTCAAATATAGGATAGCTGTCAAAGAGCACATCGCGTGTGTATTCACATGTTTGTCCGTGTCACGTTTGTGCCCTATAGATTCTACCTTTGCCTATAAATCGGAGATAGAGGATTTTCTCATTGGCGACGCTACCGAATGAAATTTCAGATTTAATCCTGTTCATTACATCGCATCAGCGGCATCGAAGGCTTGGTGGTACATTCTTTCTTCTCAAATTAGGTCGCTACTTGTTAAGTATTTTCCTTCCTTTATTCAAGCCAGGTGAACATTGAGTTCCAGCATGCCTAGTACATTCGTCATGGAGTGTGGTAGGCAAGAAATAAGGTTCTGAAGGTAGGGACGCGACATAGGACGCCGCTGTAAATAAGAGTAAGCAGATGTAATTTTAGTGAAAATTAAACAACTTTCATTCCATCTTTCGTTTTCTGCTGAAAACCATACCATACACGTTTTCATAGTGTTAGATAATGATTTGGACTCTTCATATTCCAATAGCTGCGTGTCAAAATCATGCGACAAGAAGAAATGATAGAGGGTTGCAACCCCCCTTCTTCGACTACGCAGTTGGACAGCTTACAAGTGACGGCATAATGCTGAATCTTATTACCTTATACCCTTCTATCATCCTACATAGTTCTCCTGGTGGTTCATTTAGGTACTACGTAAATTTTGTTCACGGGCCTGTAGTCTATTTCGTTTTTCAAATCAAGTCATAATACAGGTCAGCTTTTAATACAGGTACTCATGACAGTTGACCTCAAGTGGCCTCTACTTCCTATCCAACTTTGGTCTAGCACAAAGTCACAGGACCCTGCCAACGTGCCAACACAGTATAAAGAAATACTACAGTAGTTCGTCGCCTTTGATCATGGGAGAAACGCCGGTAATGTCTAGACACGGGTAGGGTTGTCGCAATTTTAAAAACGGAGCACCAAAATAAAATGAACACATACGGAAGACGTCAGCCCTGAGCCGCGCTCCTGCAAACCTGCAATGCTAACATTGTAATTGTAATGTAGGAGTAGGCAATGCAGGAGCGCGCTTCCCGCGTCTCACCCCGCACGATTGCCGCGTCTAGACGGCTTCGTCGAACGACTATGATTTAATAGACTGGTATTGATGTGACATATCCACCTCACTCCAGGAGTAGGTTCCTATCTTGTACGACGCTACACGAACGCTACCGCAATGGCACATGAAACGGTACACAATCATAGCCCACGGTAAAACTTAATGTTATGAAAATGCTAACGCTTCGAAATGTTTTCGCGTCCCCGCTTTGATAAGCAATGGTTCACACAATACGATAAGGCTTATACTCGTAGCTCAAAGCGACCTTGATGTTTTGCCTTCCACTCATCTCACTACATAGGTAGGTATGTCCTCTAGGTGCATTAAATCATCATCATCAGCCTATTATAGTCCTTTGGTCGACATGGCCTCTACCATGACTCAACACTCAGCCTGATTCGCATCTTACGTATAGGCATAGATAATATAGATATCGTCACTCCGTCTAGTCTCGATCTGCGACAAATATTATTTATATATATAGAAAATATTACTAGCAGCGCCCCGCGGTGTTACCCGCGTAGTTCCCGTTCCCGTTATTTTGCCGGGATAAAAAGTATAAAATAGAAAGGTAGCCATATTATAAAGGCAAGCCAAGGTAGTAATATTATAAATGTCAATGTATGGATGTTTGTTGCTCAATCACGTCGTAACATATGAACGGATCGGGTTGAAATTTCATCATCATCAGCCTGTGTTCGTCCACTGCTGGGCATAGGCCTATCCTATAGTACGCCACTCAGCCCGTTCCTTGGTCTTACGTTTCCAGCCGCCACCAGCCATCTTTCATCAGGTTAAAATTTGGTTTCGTCAGGTTATATTTTATAGTCTGGAAGAATCCATAGGCCACTTTCTATCCCGAAAACATAACGGGAACGGGAATAACCGCCGGACGCTGCTAGTTAAAATATAAATGTGAAAGTTTGGAAATGTTTAGACATTTCAATGTTTGTTGCTCAATCACGTCGAAACAGCTGAATGGATCTGGTTGAAATTTACAACGCATGAATGCATATCGACGGTGGAAAGGAGAAACACTTGAAGCGACACGTTGGTCGAAAATGAGTTATATACATATTTGAAATCAGCGATTTTTTCTGCGTCGTTTGGGCTTGGTTTTGTAGCGATCTGACCACTTTGATGTCGCTTCAAGTAATAGACTTTTTAGGCTGATTTTGTTTGGACGCCAAATGAAGTGACATGAAATTACAGAAATTTGGGTTCATTTACCGCTTGAAGTACCGACTGAATGGTCAGATTGTTGTTTCATGTGTTTTTCCTTTTCTGTTTCGAATAGCAAAGGTTCCTTAAATTGTTTTTCTTCGTCACAGGAAATACCAGTGAATACACTTAATGTGTTTTTGCTTACTCCTGTTGCGTGTGTGTCCAGTCGCTACACTCTTTTTTCCTTGCTTACCTTTCAACTATATGATGGAGTTGAGGTGTTTTTCCTATTTGCTTGTTATAGGATGTTATGGATTTCAATTGTTTTGACAAACACTGGAAAAAGCAGTGGTGTCGGTTGAAATAAACATGTCCAAAAAACCCACATAAATATTTAAATTAAACGACATCAATTTTTGTTTCCGAAATGTCGATTCATTTACTTTTGCTGACTTCACAAATGAAGACGATAGTCGGTTAGAGTAATAATTGTTTATGACATAGTGTATTTAAATTGTTAATTATAAACAAGACATGACGTTACAAGTAATGAATTTACGTAATTTTTATGTAAGTGGCGTCACTCATTTAAGGAAATGTCAATTGTCGTGGCGCTTCATTCATCGGTGAACCATAGTTCAGGCACATCAGGTTTCATTGCATTGCAAAATAAGTTATCGGAAATTGACTCAGGTACCTACCTGAAATACTTTTTTTTGTTTATTTATAATTTGGTTTGTACAAATTTACTTATTAGGTACAAACAATTAAAATACAATACACGTTGCCTTATTGCGGGTACCGGCGAACATTTGTCTAAATTCCTTTATGAACATTATGTAGATAATAACCTGTTTTTTAAAGTAATTGTGTTTCCGAACCAAATAAATTTCATTTCACAATTAATTAAAGTAAATAGCAGCAATATTTTTTACATTTACTATGGAGTAACGGGACGAGTAAGACATGCGTCTGATGATAGACAACACGCTTGGCCACAACAACACAATGCCAAGTCGTTCCCAGGAACATCATGTTACCTAATTCTGAAGAATAAATTATACCGATAAACGGAGCTCTAACGCCACAAATTATAAAAAAACTTTACAAGAATTTAGTATAAATAACCCAGACGAATTACAAAGATTTGACAAAAAACTGTGATAGTTTTGCTATATCAAAACTGTCCCACGATGAATATTATGTTACATTACCCCACGTCGTTGATGTCGATACGTTAGCATAAACAGATATTGAGGATATTTAAAGCGATTTACTCGTGTATCACAAGAAGCAACTTCAAATCATCTGAAACTTACGTTTTAATAGTACCTATCTGAGTTTAGTGTTTCTATTAATCATTTAATTCTACTTTTGTTTTGAAGATTTCGGTCAAGTCAAGTTGATTAAGTCATAAGACTGAAATGGGTATTCATGATAGAAGCAACTTCAAATCATCTGAAACTTACGTTTTGATAGTACCTATCTGAGTTTAGTGTTTCTATTAATCATTTGATTCTACTTTTGTTTTGAAGATTTCGGTCAAGTCAAGTTGATTAAGTCATAAGACTGAAATGGGTATTCATGATTAGAAATATTTTATACAGAATTCATTTATAGTTGTTAAAGTCTCTAATATTGAAGTTGGAATTAAGTTGAAAGTAAGTTTGCAATATAGAAACGAAAGCTTGATTGTTCTATGTTAACATTAAATAGGACCTAGTCACGATCTAAATATTTTTTTAATTATTTTGACGTCTCGGCAGCGTCACAACCGAAGACTGAAACAATTGCGGGTAGTCTCATTATGAAATGAGGTGATCTCGATCTACCCTCATTTGGTCTTCAAAAATCGCAGAGTCAAAACTGATCGTATGAACAGCTTTCTCTAAACTCATTCTGCGATGCATAGATTTATTTATGACAGGACGACGATGCACGATGCCAATAACGGAAAACCGGATAAGATTACAATATTTTTATTTTTATTTTTGAGGCTTCCCAAACTATTATTGCATACTAATGACGTTCGGTGGAGAGAACTGGTCTAGTCTAGATTTTTTTTACAGCGGCCATGTATTCATTGATTCTTTCAGCAATTGTATGCTTTGTTTGACCAATACCTATAAGAACAGCTGCAATCTACCTCATACACACCTAGAGTCTGAAATGAATGACGTCTTTCGGCATCCTGGTATATGTCTCGTCATCTTGGATAAGGGAACATACAGGTATACACACTACACAGTTTTAATAAAATACTCATTTAACAATGTCCTCACCTTATCCGTCATAGAGGGTGTTCGTTCTATCCAAAAAATATTTCTACACCGACTGTAATTGACAAAGGTGGTGGTGATGTGACGTAGCGTGCAAATACCGGTCAGTGTGCGTGAGTTTTCTATAGACAGAGTGAGACAACCAACCATCAGATTTAACTGTCACTCTCACGTCCAAGAACGGTAGAGATCAATCTACCTCGAAATAAAATGTTAACCTAATGCTGACATCTATCAATGTTGATCACAAATCAAGTTGAGATGCTCAAAAAACAAGTTTTTCGTCTGTCTTGGTTTAAAATACAGAAAACATTGTCCATATGTCTTATCCACATATAAACTGCTGCTGATTGAAAGTTAGCATTTTTTCCCTAGACTCTGTCCAAATGTTAGTTATCACTGTTACCTACCACGGGACGTCTACTCTATTTCTACGAAAATGTAATTTCGAAATAAACTCGCGACTTTCCAACTCCGATTCTACTTCGATCCGTCGTTTTGTCCGTTTAAATGTTCTAAGTCTACTCTAATTAGAGTATGCTTAGAACATTTAAACGTCAAACAATGTTGTATCGGATGAAACGAAGTAGAACGAGCGCAGGAAAGTCACGAGTGTTTTTTCGAAATTACTTTTTCGTAGAAATAGAGTAGACGTCCAGGACTTCCCATAGCTACGCCATCTATTTGTAAGTAAAGCTGCTCACGGTAAAAAATAGTTTCCATCTAAGCAATTTCTCAACAAAACTATCATGTTTTCCGGTAAGTAGTTCTCCTTCAAAAGCAGCTTTTTGCCGACTTAGAAACATTTGTTTACTGGAACTTTGGTGTAAAGAGATTCCACATCAAAACTCATTTGTACCAGTAAGCTTACAAAACAATAAAAAAACACTTGTTCTATCTCAATATTTTTGTTTCTGTTTGGTATCTTTGAGAAACAAAGCAGGGACTTAACTTAAAAATATAACATTGCATTAATACATCGCTATCGCCTATCGTGTTCTTCCATTACTTGACATAGTATAGTTTTGTTCGTTAACTTGTTTTTCCATGACTCTGTATCTTATGCTCGATACGCTTCAGGCGTTTTTCCTACTAGTTATGTCATGCACAGCTTGTCGTTTAAAGTGTTTTTCCTGGTGTTCTTCTTAATACTGAACTGGTATTTAATGCGTTTTTCCTTGCGCTGTATTTGCTATAAAATAATTAAGCGACACATAAATCTTCTTACCATGCTAGCCTACTTTCGCAAGATTGTTGGTAGATGGCAAATAAAAAATAAAGAAACTATTTTTTTTCCTGGCCCTCTAATTTCAAACAGTATATTTTTATGATTTTTTTTCGGAAAATAAAAACTTTGATTGGCTCTCCTGTAAAATTCTAAAATTGTCGCTTAAAGGGTTTCTCCTTTCCACCGTCGATATTAAAACTGGAATAACACAGGCTACATTTTATAGCGGGTAAACTGCAAATGTGGAAATGTACCTACGGGGGTTAAACCGCCAGCGCCACACCGTTATAAATAAGAATCAGGACGTCTACTCTCTTTCTACGTTATGGTAATTTCGAAATAAACTCGCGACTTTCCTGCTCCGGTTCTACTTCGATCCGTCGTTTTGTCCGTTTAAATGTTCTAAGCCTACTCTAATAATTCGATTACGCTTAGAACATTTAAACATCAAACAATGTTCGATCGGACGAAAGGACGTCTACTCTCTTTCTACAAAAAACGTAATTTCTAAATAAACTCGCGGATTCCTAGTCCGGTTCTTTTTCGATTCGTCGTTTCGTCTGTTTATATGTTACTAGCGGCCTGTTCCGGCTTCGCTCGGATTTCATCATAAAAGGAATTTAATTGAAAAAAAAACTATCCCATCTCATGTTGGACCAGACTGCTCACGGTGTGCCAATTTAATTTAAAATCGGTTAAGTAGTTGAGGAATCCATCGCGGACAAACATCGTGACAGCAGATTTATATACATATATATATGTATAATATAATAATAAGCCTATTCGAATTAGAGTAGGCTTAGAACATTTAAACGTCAAACAATCTTCGGTCGGACGAAACCAAGTAGAGCCGGAGCAGGAAATTCGCGAGATTATTTAGAAATTACGTTTTAAGTAGAAATAGAGTAGACGTTCATATATTACATTGTAACTATGAAAAACGTTCCCAACCTTGAAATCACGATTAAAATCAGCTGTTTTGTGCTTATCGAAATTTGGGACTCGGGGAAAGTAGGTACGGAATAGCTGACCTTATTCGCCCAGTTTGATCTTGTAATTTGTGATCTGAATATTGGGCCACCATATTTACACATACAAATAATTATAATAATATAGATAACGGCAAGTTACAAGTCAGAAGGTGTGATCTTAGTGATCAGGATACAGGATATTGTGTGTGCGATAATGTATACCTAGGTACATATTATATCAATTAATTATAAATGACAAAAATTGCTCTGAACATTAAATACAAATAAAGTTAAAAACATATTTTGGGTTTGCTAAAAGTTAAATACAAAAAGTAAAAAATTAAATACAAATAAAGTTAAAAACATATTTTGGGTTTGCTAAAAGTCTGGCAGCTTTATTAGTTCGTCCAGGGCATAAAAATAACTTCCGTTAGGTAATTCATGCGGCGGAAGGTGGTTTGTGTGCAAAGACGTAGGTTACCTTTTTTTATCATTTATAGGTTTACACTTGACCACCATCTCGCCTGATGGTAAGCGACGATGCGGTCTAAGATGGAGCGTAGGTACTTACCTAGAAGAAACCGATTCACTCTCGATTTGAAGACACCAAGATTATAACCATCGGGAAAAACCTACTCAGGCAACTCATGCCACAGTCGAGACGTTCTTATCACAAAAGTAGGTAGAGTCAAACCTCTTTGTTCGTGTCTTTGGAACATCAACCATGAAACGATGCCGCTTCATGGTTGATGTTCCATAAGCACAGAAATCTAAATAATAAGATACTTTTATTTATTTTATTCTGTGCGTATAAGTTTGCAACCGAGAGAATATGGCTGTAGCGTTACTAAATGTTAGGATATGAAGATGTGCAACTAAGATGGATGTGCGGGGCCTACAAGTTTGGATCTAATTAGGAATGGGTATGTTATCCGCTTGCTTCACCCCGCGCCGCGGTGTTTTTGCCGTCGACGAACCTGCGCGTCAACGTTTTTTTCTCGCATGGCGCTCGGCTGACGGCCATGCACTTGAACGATATTTATGACTTAAATATGGAACAAAGACCCCACTTGTTATTTGTTTTCTTAGAATAGTTGAATAGACGCTTCAAATGGTAGTTAATATACTAACATTTGTGACTCTTGTATGGGTATAAATCAGAGTAGAACCGCTTATTTTGAAAAAAAAATGGACTTTGAACTATACATTTTTTTATTTAAAAAAGTAAAGGGATAATGTACGTTTTTACAAGTTAGATTTAATAATAGACTAATTCTACACTATAATGACAACATTCCTCACCATACAAGTGTTTAATTTTTTTTAAACGCACATTTGAAAACCACCAAATGAAGTTTTGCTACGCGAGTTTTTCTGTTTCTACTTAAAAATTATTTTCTGTGCAATCATAACATGCACAATAAAAATATTAGTATTTTCGTAAAACTTGTTTCATCCTTTAAGCTAGGTAATAATTGAGATGATATTGAATTAACCAATACATTAAAATATGGGAAAGAGTCACAAGAGTACCACATTCTCAACATTTGACTTTACGGTTCTTAAACCCCTTTGTACAGCAAACTATCATTTGGACAACTTAAAATATATTGTAACCAACCTCGTTTACAAGTTTTCGAAGTTATATTTCTGCGCAACACCAGCTTTATATGATTTTATTTACGTAAAAATCTGTTTTTCGACAGCCGACCAACACAAGCGCAAACAAGATTGACTGACTGAAAAGTTTATTTTTTTCTTATAATATCCATAGAGTATAAAATGTTCTCGGTGCTTAAATTGAAGTGCCTTTCAACCCGAGTGAGATAGCATTCATTCTATGAGCATTCTTTCCTTAGTAAAAGCAGGATAGAGAATTTTACTGAGTCTGGCGCGAAAAAATAATGCGGACACTACAGTGTCCGCGTTGCTTTTGAGCAACTATAGAAAACGGACACTACACTGTCCGCGGTGAAGCAACCGGCTAAATGAACGTTGCCCCTGAGACAGAAATTATAAATCTGCCAGACTCCTAATACAACCTTGTTATGAGAAGAGAGGAGACGCATTACTAGGAAACCGTTAGACCGGCAGGTCTACCGCGTAGCTCTTCTGGTTTCGGCTTTCGCCGATGTAAGCAGACAACTACATCTGTTTTCAGTTCCGCTGCATACGGAAAGCAGATGTAGTTGTCTGCTTGCATCGGCGAAAGCCGAAAGCAGGAGCGGAGCAGGCGGAGCTATCGCGTATCATACAAAAAACAACCGGATTGAACCCCTCGGAGGAAATAATGGTTCCTATCTACAAAGTTTCAGGGTTTCCATCCTAAAGTCGCCTCGCAAAGAGGTAGTCACGATCATAATCCACCACACTGGCACAGTGCGGGTTGGCGGATGACGAACCTCGTAAGATTCTTGAAACATATCTGGTTCCTTACAGTATTTTCCGTCACCGTTAAAGCCAGTCGGTGATGACAAACTTACATTTGCACTTTGAAAAGTATTCAAAGGTGCATGCGGGATTCAACGCTGCAACCTCACGATTGTGAGTCGCACGTTCTAGTCGCTAAGTTACTACGGCTCTCGCGAAACGACTCTCCTTGCGAGAAAAAACCCCGAATCCATCGATATAAAGCAATGGATGTTCCCTGAGCACCTTGAAATTTGTAATAAATTGCGTCTCTGTGTGTTTCGTAAGTGGTTTAAAAACAACCAATTACTTGTTTTGGTTGTTGTCAACCAAAATAGTGATGGGTAAAAACTTCCTGCAATTGATTGACTCCTAATAAACTACTTAACCGATTTTAATCAAATTTGCACACCGTGTTCAGTTTGTTCCAACTTGAAAGATATGATAGTTTTTAGGGTTCCGTAAAACGTAAAAACGGAACCCTTATAGATTCGTCATGTCTGTCTGTCTGTCTGTCCGTCCGTATGTCACAGCCACTTTTTGCCGAAACTATGAGAACTACACTGTTGAAACTTGGTAAGTAGATGTATTCTGTAAACCGCATTAATATTTTTACCAAAGTTTAAAAAAAAAAAAAAAATTAGGGATGCCCCCCATACTGAGAACTGAAGCTCAAAAAATTTTTTTTCATCAAACCTACACGTGTGGCGTGTCTATCGATAGGTCTTAAAAAATGATGTAGAGGTTTCTAATATAATTTTTGTCTACACTGAATAACTTGCGCGAGAGACGCTTCCAAAGTGGTAAAATGTGTGTCCCCCCCCCTCTAACTTCTAAAGTAAGAGAATGAAAAAACTAAAAAAAATATATGATGTACATTACCATGAAAACTACCAACGAAAATTAGTTTGAACTCGATCTGATAAGTAGTTTTTTTTAGTACGTCATAAATACACTAGTATTAAAACTTCGATCAAAGTTACAACGAACTACAAGAACTATGTGTACCTACTATGTATATTATGTTACTTGCTGGAACGGAACCCTTCATGGGCGAGTCCAACTCGCACTTGACTACTTTATTATTTCGATTTTTAGTCTTTATTTATATGACAATATCCGAGCAAAGCCGGAACGGGCCGCTAGTGTATGATAAACACAAACATTTGTAAGAATGTATGGATGCATGTTTCATACTCTTATACGCCTAAACAACTGAAGGGATTTGGATGAACTACATTTGTGCTAAATTTTTACAAAGATAAAAGATAGTGGTTTGGAATAACATATATCTAGAAGCTATTTTTATCCCACAAAATTAACAGGATCTGGAACTACGCAGGCGAAACCGCGGAGCGCTTCTAGTTACAACTATCAGGTATTTCCCCGGGATAGTAGCCTATGTGTTCTTCTATCTATCTGTGTTCCAATTTTCAACAATATCCGTTAAGATGTTACGACGTGATTGAGTAACAAATATCCAAACATTGACATTTATAACAATAATATGGTTAGCACACAAAAAATATCTCTTTTAAATACTCAGGTAAGGAGATTTCAGAAAACTAAGAAACTGATACGAAATAAATATGGTAGACTAGCAGCGCCCCGCGGTGTTACCCGCGTAGTTCCCGTTCCCGTTGTTTTTCCGGGATAAAAAGTAGCCTATGTGTTCTTCCAGACTATAATCTATCTGTGTTGCGTATTTCCATTCTATACAACGCCAGAACGCAGCCATAAGAAACTGCTGGCGTATATATTGTAATGTCGTTTTAAAATTTGTTATTACAAACCATACAAGAGTTTTGCGAACTGATCGTGTATAGTTTGTAACGTGGATGCTCGCGTCGCATCTTTCCATTCTATACAACGCCAGAACGCAGCCATAGGAAACTGTTCGCGTTCGAGTATATTATATTGTAATGTTGTTTTAAATCTGTTATTACAATGCATAGAAGATTTTTCAGTAGGTACCGATTGTGTATGTTGTCGATCCGATGAGGGGCTATCACTGAGATTTGACTCTGGGTAGGCTCCCGCCAGAAGCTCTGCGGTCAGCCCTGAGTGTCGCTTCTCCATACTCGGCCTGAGCTCCACTACGCTTCGCTAGGCCTCGTATGGCTCGCTCCACTCAGGACCTCCCTTGAGCTTCTGGCTCCCGCATTTTTTATATACACTCTAGGGGTAGTAGCGACAAGACTAGGTGGAGTCGGGGTGCTCCGAGTCGGATCTGGGAAACCAACATCTACAATAAATCAATTAAGAGCTAGGTCAATAAGTCAAAATGGCGAGCATGCAACTGCTCACGTACAAATTGTAATTTTAGAGTTTTGCGCGCCTATTCCATAGCATACACGATTAGTCCGTATACGTACTGGCGCTGTATATTTTGGAACAACATAATACTTCTACGTTACTACAAAGTATACGCGAGTATTTGCGTACTGGTCTTTTCTGGTTTGGAAGAGTAGTAAAAAACGTATTTCCAATCTATACGTGATTAGTTTGCGTTCTGGCCTTGTATAGAATGGAAAGACGCATCTGTGTTCAAAATTTCAGCCCGATCCGTTCATACATTAGGACTTGATTGAGCAACAAACATCCATACATTGACATTTATAATATTAGTAGGATAGAAGGCGTCTTCCCGACGCCCAATGTCTGGGAAACCTTTGGCAGGCGTTTACTAATTGCAGAGATGTCCAGACATTTTTCTCTCGTCGGACTGTGTAGGTACAGTCTGAATTAAGACAATCTATCAGTTACTATTCTTAGTCTGAATTTATCAGTGATAGCTTTACACTTGACGGGCATCTTGGCTGATGTTATGTCATGGTGGGGTCTACGATGGAGTGTGCTTACTGCTTGCCTAGAGGAAACAGAAGCGCTCTCGATTTGAAGACACAAAGATTGTATTATTGTATTGTAACTATCGGGGAAAACCCACTCAGGCACACATACCACAGACTGAACGTTTTAATTACGAAAAACCTCCTCGTTCGAGTCCTTGGAACCCCAACCATGAACGAGCGAGTAGGCCGATATAAAAACAGCAAGGAAACTTGACAATGGATCTAGGATTTTTGTTTTAGATTTTAGAAGAGTTTTACTCTAACTTAACTACGCCACGGAACGCTCTGCACTTTCCTATAGTAAATTAACGCTAATGTTCGACAAATCCGAGAGCACATCTGGACGTCTACTTTATATCTATGAAAACGTAATTTCGAAAAAAAACTCGCGACTTTCCTACTCTCGTTCTGCTTCGTTTCGTCCGATACAACATTGTTTGACGTTTAAATGTTCTAGGTAAGCGTACTCTAATTAGAGTAGGCTTAGAATATTTAAACGGACAAAACGACGGATCGAAGTAGAATCGGAGTTGGAAAGTCGCGAGTTTATTACGAAATTACGTTTCGTAGAGTAGACGTCCTGAAGTGCCCGCTACATTGTGAGTACTTACATTTAAGGCGTGCCAGTGGCACTAAATCAGTTAAGCTTAGCTGCCCTAGTTCTTCTGCTAGGTAATGGCCTACCCCGATATACATAGCTCAATTAAGGTGCAAGTTCGCGCTGAGACCGCGACAGGAGACCAAGGTCGGAGAGCGCGACAGGCACTTGACATTGTAGCTTTGCATGGGCGTCGGTGTCGCGGTCTCGGCGTCAATAATGTCAAGTGCCTGTAGCAGTCTCCCCGCGAACCGCTACCTTAAGAGCCGGTTTTCACAGAGCGGTTGCCAACGGCAAAGCGGCAGATTTGTATGTAAAATTGAATTCAAAACTCACGACGTGGTTTACGGCCGCAGCGGCTGCGGTAGCCGCGCGGCGCCCGCGTGGCTGTGCGCGGTTCTTTCGCAGTAGCTTTCCGCAGTAGAAACCGCGAAAACCTGCGGTCTCGTTTACGGCCGCGCCCGCGTGCGGGCGCTGTTTGAAACCGCGCCGTGAAAATTGAGCCTTAGAAAGCAGGTCTAAAATGACAGATGTTCTTAAGTAAGTAGGTAGGTAGGTACATACATCTCTTGTCTCACTTTGGACCACAATAGGCAACGCATTTCACAGTTCACAGCCTAGACGTTCTTATTACGGCATTGGACCCAAACCTCTTCGTTCGAGATCGCCAACTCTGGACGTCTACTCTTTCTACAAAAACTTAATTTCATAATAAACTCCTAGGTAGGTACATGGCCTACTCTAATTAGAGTAGGTATGCTTAGGACATTTAAACGGATCAAAGTAGAAGCGGAGCTCGAGCTACGGGCAGTTCGATAGAAACCAGGGCAAAGTATTATAAAGACACCAGACAGGCACACTACAATCTCGCAAAGACAGGACAGCATCTTCGTTTTCAATTTAAAACTTACTTCAGTTCAGTTTACTATTACCATGACTATGACCCTACTATTAGAAGTGGCCCGCCGTTTGAATGCGGTTAAAAAGTAGCCTATGTGTAAAAAGTATTCTTCCATACTATAAATTTAACTGTGTTCCAAATTTCAGCCCGATCCTTTCATACATAGTCATAGTATTTTATTGATAACAATATAGTTACATGTAAATTTTTACTAATAATAATAAAGTAATAATTAATAATAATATAGTTACATGTCAATTTTTACAAACAATAATAATAAAATAATAAATAAATATTGGTGGACAATTCACACACAATAAAGTAATAATTATATTCCATCCAAATAATTGATTAAATTAAATTAAATATGTCAATCAAATTAAATCATAATCAAACATTAAAATACATGATACAATTTCACTACACAAATAATACATATGTTACGACGTGATTGAGCAACAAACATTTTTTTTTTTCACTTCTATAGGTTTACACTTGACCTCCATCTCGCCTGATGTTAAGCGACGATGCGGTCTACGATGGAGCGTGTTTACCTAGAAAAAACCGATTCACCCTCGATTTGAAGACACAAAGATTGTAACCATCGGGGAAAACCCACCCAGGCAACGTATCACCGAATCACGTAACATCGAAATATGCAACCATTGATTTTTATTTTATTAGTAGGATTATAAAGAGCCGATTAAATTAGCCGATGTAGCTAGTTGTGTTATTCTGTTATTAACGTTCGACGCAAAAACGAAGGGATGTTGTAGGTTTGGCGGGTCTCTTTATCTCGTGTGTGTTTATGTCTTACATACGAGTAGTAGCTCCCGAACGGATGAACTGATTTTGATTTTGTTTTTTGTTGTTTGATAGGTGAATTAGTCGGAGTGTTCTTAGTATATAATATACTAGCTTTTGCCCGCGGCTTCGCTCGCGTTCTGTAAGTCGTTGGCGTAAGGTCTAAGCGTTTATATGAAATTTTCATCCCCTATATCTACAACCTTTCATTCAAACTTTTACCCCCTATTCCACCCCCTTGGGAAAGGAATTTTGATAAATCCTTCTTTAGTAGATCTCAACAGCATAGGACGAACACAATATTTTATACAATTTTATATATAATACAATATTATAACTATGTGAAGTTATTTGGGAAACCGTTGTATCAATACCCATTAATCTTTCATAATTTTATAGATACAGTTCTGAAAATGCGGAAGGCTAATTAATACTTATTACTCACATATTATTATGTGCATAAATACAAATAAGATAAACCAGCAGGTCTACTACGAAGTCCGATAAACGATATATCGGCCGAACTTATGGACGTTTCCTACCACGAAAGACAATCGGTCGGTTGATCGAATCGGCCGTTTCGTTCGATCCGACCCTCATCCGACCTAAGTCTATAACTTCCGACCGAGATGTATCGATCCGAATGTTTTTCGGGGTAGGCTGCAATCCGATTCAGCTGTCGGTCGGATCCGATCATTCGGAGTTTGTTTTCGTAGTAGACCTGCTGTGACAATACCAGTAGGTATGCGAGCGACGCGGACGTCGTTCGTGTATAATTCAGTGAATTGAGAAAAGAAACTATTCCCTAAGATCTGTCTATTTTTACACGTTAGTAGTATAAAATATTTGCTATTCTAGATTAAAATATATTTGTATTCCTAGGTTTCAACCCGACCCGTCCTGTCGTGTCGGGATCGGGATAGAACAAAAAAAATTGGCAGTCATAGAAACTGCCGATAGAAGTGAAAACTTATAAGTCAGAATTTGATAGCTTATCGTGGATACTACACGGGTGTAACCGGAGGGCGTGGCTTGGGCGTCATGGCATGGCCATCTAGAAATGCATCAGCATTTCCTATTGGCTGATGCGTTTCTAGATGGCCATGGCATGATGCCCAGGCCACGCCCTTTCAGCATTTCCAATTGGTGGACAATTCACACACAACACCATCTGACCCCAAACTAAGCAAAGCTTGTGTGATGGCGGCCAGATAGCTGATATAATACTTATATAATTTTAAATACATACTTATGAAACAATTGGCTGACGCATTTCGAAATGGCCAATAGCCATGGTCCCGAGTTTACCCGAAGATTTCTTATCATACCCGAGCGTGACGGTAGAATTCAATTCACAGCCCACGAAATATCTGTCTAGGCGCGCCTAAAGAAGTTTTCACTTCAAAATATCTATACATACTTTGATGTTGGATTCAAACTTGAGAAGTTAAGAAGGGTCGCTATTAGCTATAATGTATAACGTTAGGTCTGATATAAAAGCCTGCATCTTCACGTTACGTCTCCCTTGTTACAGCACGGACGAGGATGCGCGTCAAGCGATGATGCTCGACGGCGGCAAGATCAAGGAGGTCCAGGTGAAGCTGCACCTCAGCTCTCGCTCCGAGATGCACAAGGTGATCGAGGCGGCGCGCCAGACCGTCCCGCTGCTGAGCCTCGCGCCTGCACCCCCTTCCATTCCTGCCCAGATACCCATGCCAGCCCCTCCCGCCCCGCAACCCCCGCCCATCCTTCCCGCAGTCATCACCCCATTCTCCGCAGCCCTAGCCAATAACTCCCTCAATAACCTCGGCAACAATTTCGGCATCCCTGGCCTCGGCAACCCCCAGGAAATCCCACAACCCGCCGTCATTGAAGTCCCATCGGCTCACATCAGCCCCAACGAGAACTCTAACCCAGAAGAAGAGAAGGAGGACGACAAACTCGATAAAAAAAGAGATAGGCGACGATCTCGCACCCGATCCCGGTCCAGGGAAAGGGAACGGAAGGACAGGAAAAGGGAGAGACGCGACCGGTCTCGATCGAGGGAACGGAGGAGGAGGGATAGAAGCCGCAGCAGGGAAGGGGGTAGGCGCGACCGCAAACGCGACAGAATTAATCGCAGCCGCTCCAGAGATCGTTCGCCCACGAGGCGATCACGCGACCGGCGCAAGTCGCCCAGCCGCTCACAGGAGAAAGACGAAAGCCCGGTGCGAGAAATGCCCCTGCTGAACAATCCGATGAAGCAGCTCAACAATCCATTCAGCAACCCCGGCAACTTACCTCCGCAGCTGCAACAGATGTTACAAGCGAATGCCATTCAGAACGTGCCCGCGGTGCAGGTACCGCCGCGCTTCAATGACTCGGATACCATAAATAAAATGCAGGAGCTGGTCAAGAAACGGAATCCAAATATATTCCAGAATGAACACAACGGGAATAAGAACCAGAATATGATGGGAGGGCGTGGTGGGTCGGCGCGCGGTGGAGTGTTCCAACGGGAGAGACGCTCGCGGTTCCAACCCGAAGAGCCGGGCGGCGACTGCTGCGTCGCCATCCAGAGCGCGCCGAACCACACGAGCTACGGCGACGTCAGACGCTTCTTCCCCTTCATGATCGACAAGCACGGCATCAAGATGATAAACGACAACACCGGCCGCCGCACCGGGACCATCTTCGTGCGATTCACGGAAGGCCGCTCGAAGGCGTTAGCACTCCAGCGGAAAAACAACGAACTGAAAGGTGCACAGGTCATCGTCGAATCCTTGGAGGATGAAGCGTTCGAGTCAGCCGTCGACTCGTTCATGCCCTACCGGGATGATAATGACGATGATGTTTGCGTGATCACGCCCCCGACTCCCGCTCTGCTCACGCGCCCCACTTTCGCCGTCCTCAAGCTCTCCGACATGCCGCATTACATCAAAGAGCACGATATCATAAAGGCCTTCAGCGACTTCTCCCTCCTATCCATCACTCTCATCGACTGTCGCCTCACGCGCTCCAAAGTAGCACTCGTGCAGTTCGCCAAACCAGAGGAGGCGAAACTAGCTCTGGAGAGGAAAGAAAGGGTCGCGTTCAACCGTCGGAATCCGACCATCGTGGCCATGTCCAACGAAGACTTTGAGAAGGAGAAGTTGGTGCAGATGGCCAACGTGGACGCGATGAACCGGGCGCAGGAGGAGCCGGCGCCGGAGCCGGCGCAGCCGCGCGACCCGCGCCAGCGCCGGCCGGACGCGCCGGGCCCGGCCGCGCCGCAGCCCGCGCTCGCGCCCGCGCCCGCCCCCTTCTTCGTCCCGTTCGGCCAGTCGCAGCCGTTCCCGCCCTCGGCGCAGTTCCCTCCGCAGTTCGGCGGCTTCCCCGGCCCGGGCAGCCTCGACCCGCGCACGGCCGCCTCCAACTGGGCGGCGCGGCCTCAGTTCCCCGGAGCGATGGACCCGCCGCCCGCGAAGAACGCGGAACCCTCGCGGCTGGACGACGAGCCCCTCGACTGCGTGCTGATGAAGGGCTTGCCCCGCGACGCCACCGACCGCACCATCGTCAGCTTCCTGGCGGACACGGGCGCCGTGCCCGCGCGCATCCACCTCATGCTGGACACGGCCGGGCTGCCGTCCGGCGACTGCTTCTGCGAGTTCCGCTCGACGCAGGAGGCGCGCCAGGCGGCCGGCAAGCACGGCGCGGACCTGACCGGCTGCCGCGTCACCGTCGACATCGTGCCGCGCTCCGTCGTGGAGGAGGCGCTCGAGGGACCCAAACAGAACGATAACCCGATCTCAGATATCATGCCGCCGCCGTACTTCGAGCCGCAGATGCAACGCGGCGGGTTCAACGGGCGCGGTTTCGATTCGGGTCGGGGCTTCCGCGGCCGGGGCGGGTTCAACGAGCGCGGCGGGTTTAACGACCGCGGCGGGTACAACAACCGGGGCGGGTTCGACTCGAGCCGAGGGTTCCGAGGGCGCGGTGGTGGTGGGGGGTTCGATAGAGGGGGGCGTGGGTTCGACGGGCGGGGCAGGGGGCGGGGTCGCGGGCGCGGCGGCGCGCACGGCGGCGGGGTGGACGACCACGATCCCGCGCTGGAAGACTTCGGCGCGCCGGGCTGCGTGGTCTCCATGGAGAACGTTCCGTTCCGCGCGACCATCGACGAGATCATGCAGTTCTTCTCCGAGTTCGAGCTGACGCAAGACGACGTGATCCGTCGCTACAACGAGCGCGGCCAGCCGACGGGCGACGCGCGCGTGGCGTTCCGCACGCCCTTCGACGCGCAGCGCGCCGTCAAAACGCGCCACCAGGACACTATCCACGACCGACGGATTAACCTCAACATTCTCTAACATACGGCCGTCCTGTCCGATGTCTCCAGCTCAGACTCGGATGTGATGTGTTATTGAAGCGTCGTTTGTTGACTCTAATGAACTCTGTATTACTGTTACATATTTGCTCATGATTTTTGACTCGTTTTATGTTGTCTATATAATGTAAAATGTCGAGAATATATTCTATGAGTGCAGAGCGACAAAGTGAAAACGACGCGTGACGGTAGTTTATCTTCATGTCCGTTAAGGACGCGGTTCTGAGTTTCTAACGCTATTTAATGTTTACTTTCTAGCTGTGTATTCATACTTGCCCCACTGAATTTTATTCTCTACACTGAATTTTCTTTCAATGTTTTGTTCTCAACACATGAGGTGCATGCAATGATTGGTGTATGTAATAGATAGTTTACGACAGCGACTTGTTTACAACTTAGAATGCCCGAAAACGGGTTATCTTTTTATTCACAAATGTAAATAGAACCGTGATCGAATTTAAATTAGTACCGTCGCATTTAACTTGTTTTGTGGGATACGATTGTAAAGTTATGTGCATTCATATCGGATTATCCACGCCATTTACATGACTGTTGATCAGCGGCGCCACAACCGCTTTCCCTTTTGGTTCGAAAGTTCTATGATAATTATCTTAATCCAACTTTTCGTCAATGGACTTGAGCTTAGGCGACGAGTTCTAAACTCGTACATATCCCACAAGAATATGACGTTTATGTAAGTATTTATGTCGCCTATACGTACTGGCCGAGTGGAGGCCATGGCCAGTGTGTGGAGGGTCGTTTTCCCATGACTTGTGATCACTCGCCGTCGCTCGCCTAGCTGGCCGAGTGACGGCAAGTGGCCAGTGTGTATAGGGCTCTTTTGCCTCGACTCGTCTCTCGTGACCGGTGTCGGTTTTTGTGCACAAAACAAAGGCGCTCGTAGCTCGCTTTTGCCTGCGCTCGGCCAGTATGTGGATGCTACCACTCGTCTCGTGCCGTTTTGTCGATACTCGCGTTGGCCTCCACTGGGCCAGTGTGTATAGGCGGCTTTAGAATGTGTTCAGTTATTGAGAGTGTAATACGACACTACGATTTTTATAAGTTAATTGTGTGGACATTGCGTAACGTGAAATGACAGACACTGAAGTGAAGTGATATTATGAAATCTGAACGATATTTTTGCTTCAGAGCAAACGATTTTGGTCTTAGCTAAGTAATTTAGCTTTATTTTATACATATTGAATAAATGTTTCTATGATAGGCTAGTTATAATCTAACAATAAAAGAAACTGTACAGTTACATAAAAGTTTGTTTTATTTGTGTTTTGTAAATACCTAGATTAATCAGATTATACAACCAGCTATTCGACAGCTATAGAATAAGTACCTAGGTAAATACTAAATCAGATTTTTCCACACGGTTCATTTGTCCTTCTTAAGCAGATGAGGTGTAGGTATGTTAACTATGGCGAGATAGTGATGTGTCGCGACAGAAGTATGACACTTCCACAAGAATGACAAGGCAAGAGCGATCAGACACGTGCTTTCGGTGTACCTACTCAAAGCATTTGTTCTAACTCTTATACGTAGTAAATATAAACTCTGGCCTAACGCCTAACAAAAACTGTGATGGCTAAACCTTCTTTAATTTCAAGCGAGAAAGAGTGCAATAAGGACCCGTATTAAAGTCTAGACGGTAGGGTAGGTGACGGTAGAACCCCGGACAAAGTCAAGACATACCATTGGTTCTATGATAAAACAAATTAATCTCTGTCGTGGAATGAGGCGTTTTCCGACGAGACAAAAAGATCGACGATCGAATAAAACGATGATAGGAGCCGCTTACTGTAGGTTTTCGTACAAATTCGTAAACCTGACGAACATAATAACCCAATGCAATTAGGCAAAAAAATGGAATTAAAAAAACATTAAATTATGTAGTTTGGGGACTATAAAGGATCGATAGAGGGGTGCATTCTGAGCTTATATTCCAATTTGAGGGATTCTGGCATGGTCAGCTCAAAGTCATTTTGATGAAAACGCGTTTAATTCTATATCTCGAGAACTGTTAGTGTTAGGCAAGTTGTGTCGGTGGGTTTCTTCTACACAGGGTTATGTGGGACAACAACGTTACCTACTCCGATATATGCTAGAAATACGTAACATACATAAAAAACACTACGGTACAGACGTGGTAATCGTAGAGGATGCGGATGGTCTGATTATCAGTACGGCTAAGAGAATTTTGCCGGACTCTACGGCTTGCTACACCTCTATGTCTGATTTGACGAGAAAATAGTCAAGTGCAATTATGAAGAAACATGGAAAAAAGAACATTAAATTACCTATGTTGATTGGAGAATCGATAGGGGGGTTTTCTGAGCACCTATTCTATTTTATTCTATTCTGAGCATATATTCCAATTTGAGGGATTCTGGCAAGGTCAGCTCAAGGTCATTTCGATAATTCTATCAAAATTATCTTAGAATCGGTTTAATTCGATATCTCGAGAACGGTTAGTGTTAGGCAAATAAACTGCTTTGTTATTTTCTCTTCTAAATTAAATTTACTAGGTAACTTTTTTATCTAAAACTTTTTTTTTCAAGGCAAACTTTTTAAGGCAAAAAATTTACTTTTTTTCCTCCCTTTTTTTCTTTATCGCCATTTTCTCCCCAACCGTCCAATTTTATTAAACTTTACCTAGAATCTACAGTGTAGATCTTTTAATTATGAACAACTGTTTGCTTAATCTTTTTTCTGTAATGCCAACCTTTAGAATTATATATTACTTTACCGAGCGGAATATGCGCCGCAATATCAGCGACATCAGTGGGTATTTAGCTATTTAGTACTTGAAAAAAATATTAAAGTATTCCATGATTATTTATTAGCCAACTTACCTGTATCAAAAGGTGAATCGATTGAAATATTAAAAAAATATACGTTATTTAAATATTGAAATCATTCAAATATGATTTATATATTGCAGTTCTTCAATTTTGGTATTTTTTATTACATTCGATGGGATGATATTGTGAATAAGGATTAGAAAAAGAAGTAAATTAATAATTAAAACTGTTTCACACATTTATTGATAAAAAAATAGGTCATAAAATTCGCAAAATTAAGCTCCCGAGGTCGATGGAAGTGATTCATTAATATTAAATGCCCTGACGGTATCGGGGCATACGTCGTCCTCGTCTATTGCATCAAAAATATCATCGTTGTTATAATATTGGCGGTATTAGAACAATAGTTGTCTTGGCAATTAGTGCAAATTACTGAGCAAAACAGACCGGCCTTTCTACATCCGCACGCTTTGCCGCAGTTGGTTTTGCATTTGCACGCAATCGATCTGAGCAAATCATCCGGAGCTGGTTTCAATGACATCAGTATCGGCTCCAATCCACGGGGGGTGCGACGCCAGCCCCACTCCTCGGGTTCCAGATAATTTTCGAGCCAGTATTGTACTTGGTAGTAACACCAGTGAAAAAATACGGCATCGGAGGTAGGAGGAAGGGATTCCAATTTAACTCTCCCACTGCCTGCCATTTTTTTGTATCCTTTTTTACAATTGATTGATTTTACTTTATTACTTTGTATTGATTTGTACAATTTGTGTCACCTGAAGCTTTGCGATACAATTTCAAAATGAATTGTTCGCCGTTTGAAGCGAGAGTTGTTTTGTCTGTACGATTAGCACGTCTGTACCGTAGTGTTTTTTATGTATTTTACGTATTTCTGGCATATATCGGAGTAGGTAACGTTGTTGTCCCACATAACCCTGTGTAGAAGAAACCCACCGACACAATCCAACAATGAATTTTGGGTTCAGCCCTAAAGTCCGGAGGTGTCGCGGATTTGTCGCAGTGTCGCGGAGGTGTTGCAGTAGCGCGGATTTCGCTCGGTAAAGTAACATAACTCTAAAGGTATTGTCAGTACTGAAAAAAGTTGTTCATTATTAAAAGATCTACACTTTTGATTATCGATAAAGTTTCATAAAATTGAACGGTTGGGGAGAAAATGGCGAAAAGGAGGAAAAAAAGTAAAATTTTTGCCTTTCGGAAGCAATAACTTGAAAAATATTGATGAAAGAAAGAAAAGTGGTTAGTATAAAAGTTAGTAAATTTAATTTAGAAGAGAAAAGGTCTCAACCATTTTTTGCCTAACACTAACAGTTCTCGAGATATCGAATTAAACGCGTTTTCATCAAAATGACCTTGAGCTGACCATGCCAGAATCCCTCAAATTGGAATATAAGCTCAGAATGTACCCCTCTATCGATCCTTTATAGTCCCCAAACTACATAATTTAATGTTTATTTATTTCCATAATTGCACTGGGTCATAGAATAGATAATACAGACTGGGTTATAACGTCTCAGATTGGAATACAATATAAATAACGTAGTGATTACCACAGACTGTCTACCTAGTCTGTGATTACCACATATCACAGATTACTATAGTGCTCGCAACGCTCGCAATATAAGTCTGCGCGCGACAGGTGGGGTACTTAATGTTGCCAGGTCAAGCTAATAGGTTCCCTCCCCTTTCAACTTCATAAAACAGGTACGGGAAGGGATTTTTCAGGGAAGCAATATAACTAACTATTTATAAATTATAGGACAACTGAGATTAGAACGAATGTCTCGAAATGATGAACGCCGTTACAGTGCTGGTTCAGTGCAGTTTGGTTCAGTATGACCAAGTATCATTGGTACAGGTTAATGACTGTCTCTTACCACCAGAAGAACTTTATTTTAGTTAATATTACATTATAAAAAATCTGTCATTTTCAACCTACACCAACAACGAAATAATGATAATTTAATTTAAACTTTGAAATCTTTTATTGAGACCATAAATAACACTATTTGAAAATTTGGCGTATGAATGCTCTTTGAAGGATAATTTTATTTTTCAATAGGGTTTAGATCACGATGGATCACAGCGGTAACCGCAAAACTTCTTGTCCATGTCCTTTTAACAGTCATTCTACTTAGTATTGTGGGTCTTCTTTGTGCCTCTTTATTAGATACATTCATACATTGTAGCGTCTTTAGTCCGAGTGCAGTGGTATGATGCGTTGTCCATTACCACGTAATTGTACGGTCTGAAACGCCTATAATAAAACATACAGTAATTAATACGGAGTAAATGATTACAGAGCATCCAAGCTAAAAAAATTAAGTGAAGTTTCTTTTGGCGCACCGCCCACATATCTTCGGTGGTAAATGAAGCTGACGCTGTTAGGTGAAAGGGTCGATCGGGTGAACGTAGGACCGCCGAGCGAGAAAGATACAATCAGCTGATCTTTACTGCTGTGTCACTGTGTTTCCTATTTTGATTTGTATGTTATGAAAAAAAAAAAAACTTGTTTCTCACATTCGGTCTTAGGCATTCACATTTTTTCCTACGGTTATTGATTGACATTGGCGATAAAACAATCAAACCTCAAAAATAAAGCCTCAGCTTAAAAATACGCCGATAATAGGTGGAGATTTGATTGCTATGGTATCCCTACATATTAGTTGTCAAATAGCTCTGCGTTTGGAAAACTGCACTTCTGGCCTGTTATTGTATCGTTCTTCTTCACAACCACGATTGATTTTCAAGAACCAGCCACGGCCAGCACTTTTAATCACTTTCGGCATAATAAAAGCTAATAATTACTTTGGAAATTAATAAATACACCAAACGTAAACAAACTTTTGTCAACTGACGTAAACAAGAAATTGACGGCCTGTCAATTAGTTCCATATTTTGCTACGCGCAGAGTTATGTTGCGAGCACTCTACCACATAACTATGATTGTGATTACCTAAATACCTACTTACTCTGTGCTGATGAAGGCTAAAATGATTAATTTTGAAAATGTATTATTGGCTATGGCTATTACTCCATCAGCCGAGAGCGGATCTCTCTACTTAGTCTGGATAAAATATTGTCGTATCAGTATTGCTATTTATATCTTTGAATTTTCCTTCTACTTTGGCTTTAGTTGGTGTCTGCTGCATCGGGAGTTCTAAAGATTTTTTACTGAAAATCGATTGTGATCACTAACTGTTTTTTATTACATTATCAACTCAATTGGCTATTTTCATTCCCAATGTTTTAAAAGTTTAACACAAAAGGTAAGAAAAAACATGATTTTAGCTTGAAATTCCTTCATGTATTCAGGTTTTATAGAAGGTAGACATACATACCAAACTAAGATACATACCAAACTAATCAGCTGAACTAAGAAGAAAATTATAATTAAGTACATTTTTTTCCTTTTCTTTTTCCTTGAAAATGGGGAGGGGTTTCATTGTGATTACATTTTTTAGAGTCTATGGTAGAGACAGACCTTGCTGAATCTACACTATCGCCATCTAGTGCGTACGGTGGAACTATTTTTGTCTCGTCGGAAAACCCCTCGAGGCGTTTTCCAGATGCAAATTGATTTGCCAAAGATACCGGTATAGTGTTGCCAAGTGTGGCACGACTGTTTGTTTTTGTGAAATTTCTCTAACCAAGTAAAACATTGGCGCCACCTGTGGTGACATTCGGAAATGTCTTTGATAGGTCTTTTTACATCTTGAAAACGCCCCTTTAATATTTTTGTCTCGTTTGGACTCGCCCTTTGTAAAAGACCAGTAAGAATTAGACTACGTACCGTCCCGATAGATGCCGTGTTTTAAGAGCATGTAATTTATTTTCTATTGGCAACATAGTTTATCCTGACAGTGACAAACTTAAATGTTGAACTTTTCCTTCACCCACTTCAGTGTTCATTCATTCCGTTCTTTCGAATTGAATGGAGTGGGGAGCACGGGGGGTAAACCTCATACAAATCTTATGTCATTTTTTTTTTCTTTTCGCTATGTCATTTGAGTTTGACAACCAGACTAACAAAGCTGACACTTCTCCTCCCCGCGCTTTACTTCAGTAGTCACAATTGGATTTCATGCCAACGTCACTTCTTGTATAATTTAAAAGAGTTCTAGGTACTTACTCTGTGAATTTAAAAAATCCAAAATTCCACTTTAGGGATACCTATAAATTGGACGGTATCGGTTTATCGATTGTCATTGTCACTAGATCAAATTCATAGTATTCGTTTTATAGTATTGAAACACTATCGCGTGTTTTTTTAACGCGGTCTGTTCTATGGTTGTAAAACATGTATGTATATTTTAAAATTTGTCACATTGTCTTCAACCGTGTTTTTGTCGTCATTTTTTATATGAAAACTTTTGGCTCATCACAGACAGATTTTTCGTGGGCTTTCTTTTTGAATTGAATTCTAACGTCACGCTCGCAAATGATAAAAAAATCTTCGGCTAAACTCGGGACCATGGCCACTGGCCATGTTTTTTTTTTAAATAAAGAGTGACGAGACAAGCAGGACATGTGCCTGATGGTACACACACATGAACAGCAACATACCTGCGACATAACAGCACAGTGACACGCAGCTATTGAAACATGAAGAGTCCAAATCATTACTTAGCACTGCACTGCGCTCGTCACCCAGAGATCTAAGATGTTATATCTCTAAGCCCTGTAATTTATCTGGAAACATTGCCCTTCAAACCGGAACACAGTAAGGTTTGCACATTACTACTTGGCGGTAGAATAACTGGTAAAGGTGTGGTACTCCCCAGGCAGACTCTACTAAGAGTCCTACCATTACTAGAAATGCGTTAGCATTTCCCACTGGCCATCTAGATATGCGTCAGGATTTCTAGATGACCATGATCATAGTGACGCCTTCAGATTTCACCCGCGTAGTGTACAAAGTAAGCTACAGTCCGCGAGGTATAAGCTGAGCTTTGCATTAGTGTGAGTGATCACATGCATACGCATCTATTACCAAAAGTACAGTCAGACAACAAACTCTTAAACAACAAGCTGACATTAACTATCCAGGATCAATATGGTCATTGCGAAAAGAAGTATCTCTTTTAGGATTCAAATGGTCAAGGACAGAGAATAACAGAAAAATTTTAATGGAAAAGCATGAGATCCGTCACCTACGTATAACTTATTTACTTAAAATTTCCGAATACCGTATTCAGGGCAGGCCTATCGTTTATACCGATGAAACATACATTGACACCACTCACACTTCATCAAAATCATATTCAGATGGCAGCACTTCTGGTTTGAAGAAACACCTTATTAAGAGAACATGGTCACAGCGTCCTGCGTCTGACTGTACTTTTGGTGATCACTCACACTAATGCAAAGCTCAGCTTATACCTCGCGGACTGTATCAAATTCTGAGTTATACGTTTTCACTACTATCGGCAGTTCCTATGACTGCTATTTTTTTTTAACCATGCTCAAACAAAATCACAGAGATCAAAGGTTAGTAAGGACTGCATGAAAGAAAATTGCCCAAGTGATTCAATGTTTTTTATGGAATAATTTCATTCACTGAGTAATAAACAGTATTTACACATAGGTCAAAAGCAAAATTTAAACTTTTTACAGCATACAAAATAAATAAATAACCCACACACAGAGAAACAATTCAAAATGTGGAACCTATCTCATAGCCCAAATTTTGTAATCGATCGATCGATATTTGACTTAGTTTCGATATTACGATAAAATTATCACATTATCGGGCATCTCTATGACACTATTGGTATACTTTTTTCATAAAATTATAGTATTTATCTATGGTGAATATGACGTTGTCATTGTGTGTTGATAAAAATAATTATTATTGTTTACATTTTCGTGTATTTTTGTTCTTTATTAGGTGCAAATGTTCTTTTCACACCTTACCTAAGATTTATAACAAGTGTATTGTACCAGGCTGCAGTTACTTCGGAAAATACGTCTGTTACATACGTTTCCACATTGGAAAGAAAAACACTCCAAATATGACTTATATCCTGTGAAGTGGTGATTCTTTTGCTAAAAAACTGTTGCGGAACTTAATCAAGATGAGTTCTGACTCTAACATTGGACTCGCACTATCGTAGTTAAAATTAAATAACAGAAAGTTTATTGGTACCTACGGCTCAAAACATTTTTGAAAGAAATTGTTCAAGAAGAAATAAATGTATCAAGCCAATTTGCGCTATATTTTTCTTATAGAAACTGGTTCCTTTTAGGCGTAAAAAATTAAATAATGTATGATGTATACCTACCTACTGGCGCGAATGCACGAGTTGGCAAATTAGATCTTTGTGTTGATGCAGTTTGTTTAATTAAAAAAAATAAAAAAAATGGCGGCGTATCATTTTCAGCACAGATAAAGTGAATTTAGTCTAGTAACCATCAGGGGTGGTCGACTCTCTTAGGGCCAGGTGGGATAAAAGTACATACACGAGGGGGCTCCAAACGAGTAGAGGCAATATATACGTGCGTCTCTTTCTAACGTTTCATTTTAGAGATAAGTAACTTGTGAAAAATTTCGGTTTTTTCGTCTATTCATTCGATTTGTCTAACGATTTTGTCGTTCAACGAAGCCGTCTAGACTCTAGACGGGGCAATCGTGCGGGGCAGATGTAGCACATCTGAATTTTCCTTATTTTTGTTGAAATGGGGGGTGGCGGTTCTATACGGAGATTACGTCAGCAATAGTTATTTATTTTTGAAGTGAAAACTTCTTTAGGCGCGCCTAGACAATTTTTTTGTGGGCTGTGAATTTAATTCATTCGTCACGCTCGGGTATGATAAGAAAGCTTCGGGTAAACTCGGGACCATGGCTATTGGCCTTCTAGAAATACGTCAGCTTATGGGAAATGCTGAAAGGGCGTGGACAGGCCATCATGGCATGGCCATCTAGAAACTGCATCAGCCAATGGGACAATGATTCATTTCTCATTTCATTTTCACGCATTTCATGGTTACACTCGTGTAGTTTCCAAGGTAAGCTATCAAATTCTGAGTTATAAGTTTTCACTTCTATCGGCAGTTCCTATGACTGCCAATTTTTTTAACACAGTTGACAACCCACACATTATCTAGACCCGAAAACGGAACGAATTTTCGGGGGAATGGGTACAAATTTTACGTAAGCATGCGAGGGCGGCTTATTGATGACAAGGGGGAGAGAGAGGGGGGGTCAATAATTGCAATAAATCTGCTGCCGTAAAACTTCAACGGCCCCTTATGGCCATAACTTTACCAGAGCTTTGATCAAATTGAAGACTTGTCGCATTTTATGGCGAAGAAGATATTAACATCATGGCTATTGAGCGATTTCATTGTAATTATAATAAAATTACATATACATACAAATTACCTATAAAATTTATCTTGATAACTCGATTAGTAAAATAACAATACAAATAAGTATCGAGTCAAACATTTTCGTGGTGTCATTACGTAGGTATCTCTAAAAGTCAAGAAAATGGCGTCGTGTTTTGTTTACGTTTACGTGCTTTATTCTTGTTTTTTTTTTGCTAAAATCCAGTTTCTTTACACTTTATCCATATATTTCCGCTGTATTTCGTCATGAAAGAGAGCCAACGAAAATGTGCTAAGTGTGGCAGATCGCCTGCTGGTGATTCTACCATCACGCTATATCGTTTTCCTAAACCTGGAAAAAGGAATCTTTTACGGTAAATACAACTTACGTTGTTCGCCAGATCGCGAATATTGTTATGAAATTATCATAAATTTGACGACCTATGGGCGCCCGGCGGAAACTAAAACACATTTGTAAATTATGCTTTCAGTTCCTGTGGGCTAAGTATATGCTATCCTAATGAAGAATGGGCCTCAAAGCTTCAAACCAATATCAAGAACAGCTGTACAAGAAGGATTTTATGCTGTGTAACCATCACTTCAAGCCATCTTCTTTAATTTCTGGTGGAAAATAGCTTATAACATCTGCTACCCCCGATGAAAGCTACGATGAGGTAAATATATTTTAATAAAATTGTTTTCTAAAAGATAAAAATAATAATTTAGTGTATGTTGTGCTTGGTAAAATAGCATAAATTATTTAATTTTAGATGCTGAACACATTACTGAACTGAAGCAGGTTCATCTACAAAGCAGCCCCTACTAGAAAACATCAATATGTTGAATACTGACATACTGCAGTGGTCACTACTATTGAACATGAAGCAGGTCCATCAATGAAGGCTGACATAAAGCCAGTGACTACTATACGAGAAAATTATGAGGTTGGTATATCGAAGTTATCTAAAAATAAAGCTGAAATCAGAAAAAATTACATCTGTGTTAGAATTTGGTGTCGGCATCATAATGTCTACAATTTACTAATTCAATACTACTGTGTCTTGTAACAAGCTTCTACCCATGACTTATATTTGTAGTTTAGAAGGATGAGCAGGACATGAGTCTGATGGTGAGCAACACGCCTTAGTTACACAGTTACACAGCTACATAAATAGTCTAAAGCACTACCTAGTGCTCTGCTCTCGTTACTTAGAGATTCAAGATGTTTTATCTCAATGCCCTGTAATTTCTTCGGAAATGTTTTCGAATTTGCTCTTCAAACCCTTGATTTGCAACACTAACAAATAAATTTACTAGTTTCGAATGTTTAATGATGAAATAATATAATCATGGGGAAAATAAAACTTTCAGATGCTGGGATGAACTCGACTGAAGATGGGAAACAAACACTCAAGTACTTAAAAAAAATTACAAAATGTGTGGAAGAATGTGCTTCTACGAGTATTATAAAAATATTGTTATAATATTTAATTTATTAATGGGTAGTGGTGTACATGTTCTGATTACATTTTGAAGTCTCAAGATTGTATTTACCAAATACCTAATTGAAATAAATGGATTGAATCTCAACACACATGTTTTTTTCTACACCACATCAAGCCATGAATTTATATAAGACAAGAAAAAGAAAAGGTAGGTTATAAACCACATGGAACTATAGCCTAACTAATATAAACAAAACTTACTTGCAAGTAGTAAGCAAGTACGTTTTGTTTATATTAGTTGGGCTGTAGTTCCATGTGGTTTATAATCTACCTTTTTACCTATAACATTTTGAATTTTCCCGCCTACGCAAATGGTAGATTTTAAAATTTCCCGCCTTGCGCACTGATAGAAGTTTGAAGGGGGCTGAAAATAGATGGCGCCACTTTTCTACGAAGTATGGAGTTGACATTCTTCTCCGTGAGTATTTGTTCTGTGGTAACCATAGACCAATGTTCCTTGTTCCCGACATGTCTGTCTGAGAGTATCTCTCTACCTGGTCTGTGGTGGGGAGTGGGATGTTGTGTCTGGTGTACGCTTTCTTTTTGTATATATTTAATTAGTGCCTAATTACTTTAATTATTGCTTGTGTAGAGATTAAGTGCCAAAAATGTTGGGTCAGTTAGTTGAGAAATTTTGGAGTGAAGATGTGTGGTTACCGCCGAATACAACATGGGAAGACATCTCACCAGGCCCGGATAAAGCGGTGACATACACTGATCACACGCACATTTTCTACCCCATACCGTTAGCTCTGGTGGTTATGGTGGTGCGATCTGCACTAGACAAGTGAGTACGAATTTCTATAATCGGTTAATTGTATAAATTTTGACTCCTTCACCTGAGGGCCGGACGATAACCTACATAACCTGTGATTACGGTATCGTCTGAAGAGTCACCCTCCTGACTGCGAAATCTTAATTTAAAACATGTAAACAATCACACGGAACTTCATCTACGTTTTGTGCTCTTAGGTAGTAATTTTTAATTCATGTTCTTGATGCCAAGTAGGCGTAACTGATTTAGCGGCATTTTTCTTGATTTGGAGTCACGTCTTCCGTTTCCTGTGTTTGAACGCCGGTATTGCACGTGAAATGGAAATGTAACAAGTTCTATAATTTTCATGGCTCATTGCACGAACATGCTTTCACAGTCAAACAATATGAATCCGGAAGTTTGTGTGATTTCTCCACGGTCTAATAGCTCGGAATTAGTATGAAGGCTTATTTTTCCTTGCATTTTGATTCATTTTCTAAAATAACATTTTTTCTCTAGATAAATCTTATCTAATGTGGGTAGTGGGTCAAGGGAAGGTAAACCTGTTCTTTACTCTGTTTAGTATTTACAATATACGTTTCTTATCTGAACAAACCATTTTCATAACATAATATTACTTCTATAAAGTTACATAAAATATGTGAACTTGGAGGTTTTATTTAGCCCATCGACATGTAGTAAATCAACACAAAAAAAAACACCTAAGATAAAATAAAATAGGTATGAGGCTTAGTGCCACAATACCTATTTTAATATAGGAGACATTACATAGAAATGTGTGCCAAGATCATTATTAATTCATTATTAGATATTTTTTAAATTAAGACAACCTAAATTGATTTTGGGAGCCTCTAAAGCTAAAGAATCAAGGAATAGAAGAAAAATATATCAATACTATATTACTTAAGATAAATATATAAAAACAATAGAGGAAAAATAAAATTGGAATCAATTGGAGAGGAATTTGCAATATAAAAAGGAGTTAGGCAAGGAGATCCCTTAACTACAAAATTGTTCACTGCAGTACTGGAATAAATATTTAGAATTCTCAATGGGGAAACTAAAAGCCTAAACATCAATGGAGAACACCTACATCACTTAAGATGATTCATCACTTAAGATGATTTGCTGATGATATTGTACTACTGAGCGAAAAACATATGGAGATACAAGAAATGATAAAGCAACTAGTTGTAGAGAGTACAAAAGTGGGATTGAAAATGAACACATCCAAGACTAAGATGATGACAAATGGACCAATCGAGAAAATTGAATTAAATAGTGTTATTGTGGAATATGTGGACCAATATGATTACTTAGGGCAAACTATATCACCTACAGACCAAATGGAGAAAGAAATAAACAAAAGAGTCTGCAACTCTTGGAAACGTTTCTGGCAAATGAAAGAAATCATGAAAAATAAAGATATACCAACCCCTGAAAAAGCAAAAATTATGAACATTTGCATAACACCATGCCTTCTTGCAGTAGCCAAACATGGGCTCTTACAAACAAAAACATGAAAAAGCTAGAAATGTGTCAAAACTCTATGCAGCGGAGTGCTCTACTAATAAAATTAAAAGATAGAAGTCATGAAAGAAAGAACAAAGCTAGTTCCCATAGCAAAGAACATTAGTAAATTAAAATGGAGATGGACAGGTCACATGGTGAAAGGCAAACAACAGTGGTCTCAAAAGGTGACTCATTGGTATTCTCGAGGAGAAAAAAGGATATTGAAAGACAAACTGGAGAATCTATACTAATATTATAAAGCTGAAGAGTTTGTTTGTTTGAACGCAAGGATCTCGGGAAGTGCTGGTCCGAACTGAATGACTCTTTCTGTTGGATAGTCCATTTAACGAGGAAGGCTATAGGCTGTTTAACATTATGCTACTATCAACAGGAGCGGAGCATGATTTAAAAATGTAACAAAAACAGAAAAAAATATTGCGTTTTGAGAGCTATCTTTGCGTGACAGAAATGTATTTATCTTTTAAAGGTTGCGTCATTGTGCACGGTTCAGCTAGATAAAAAAATAAAAAAATTAGAATAAATATATATTGTTAATACTACGGAAATAAAGGCTATCTTTATCTTTACTCATATAAGTTGGGCTTTTTTCTGGGGGAAATGCCAGCCAACCATCCCAGACTTTCCGAGAAAGTAAGCATTCCATTCCGGTTGTAATAGGCCTCTGGGCAGATGCTGGAGATAGGATGAATACTGCCGGATTCTGCCTGCACGCTACTGAATTCCATAAGCACAGGCTGTGGTATTTTTTCTCCTTTTAATTAGGGTCATATGCACTACTAGTAATATCCCACTGTTTCGGCCATGTAGTACTCGATATCATTATTTTCCTGGGAAAAAAATCCAGTGTTATTCCAGAATATTAGCTATGTACCAAACTTCATCCAGATCCCTTCAATAGGTTTTGCTTGAAAGAGTATCATCATATGAGATCTGTTGATACAGTGACATGGTTTCATTTCCTCTCCACAAACAGTAACACCTACACATCCATAGATATATATACATACAAACATATGCATTTATGATATCCCTAGATATATACAAACTTACACATTTATGATAGTGCAATTTGCACTTAAACAATTAATTAACTATCACAAAGTATAAATATTCATCTGGGCATAAATTCTTTTTACACATACATTATTATTTGTATTCAGCTCATTATAATGCATGTATAATTAATTCAAACGAAGTGTGTAAGTATTTTAAAATAAACAACAAAAATATATTTTTTCTGAACCATGTTTTTGTTGATGATATGACATAAAATACACATTGCTGAAGTAAAATCTAGCTCCCTGTTAGATTAAACTCAGAGCTTAAGACATTTAGTGTTGAAACATTTCTTCTTCAACAAGTCTTCTACCATTAATTAAATTAAATTCAATGCAATATTTATATAATATTTTTAAAAAGACTAGGCTTGACCTCTGTCTATGTCTAGATCATCATAATATTTACAGATGACAACTTACCCTTAACAAAGAACAGAAGCAAATATTTCAGCATTAAAATTGTACAATTGTTCAAAATAATGATAGTCCTAGTTTTATGTATGTTTAAACTGGACCACTGCTGGACCTTTCCCTTAAAATATAGTTTTTTTCCTTTACTAGTTTCCCTGTAGTTGCACACTATAAATTCCCTTTGTTTATCCTTAAATAGGTTACACCAATAACCTGTAGCACGCACATTTAAATTTTGAATGAACCCATTTGACATTTAGCCGAATGGGTCCTAAACTTAAACCCGGTTTACATTATTCCAGTCCAGCGGTCGAATCCAGCGCTGGATTGCTCACTGGAAAAATGTAAAAATGCATTGGCACTGGATTGATGCTTTCCAGTGCCGGTTTACATTATTCCAGTAAGCAATCCGGCAATGGAGTCGATCGATGGGCTGAAATAATGTAAACCAGGTATTAATACCAATAGTAGTATACTGCTCATTATTATTATAGTTGGTAGTTAAAGTAAACGCCATTAGTTGAGTCAGAAGCAAAACTGATTTTTATTGAATCTGAGGGTACTTATAGAAATCATACATAATTATCAAAACTACAGGTAATCATGATTTAAATACACTACATATCTTCCCACATAATTCAGATCATACACCAATGATGTCAGGCCACAGACTTTGATCCGGTATATTGATGGGAATCTCTTCTGCAGATTCCTCGTCTCTATCTGTGTCTGGTTGATCCCAAGATAGTCTTCTTTGATTTGTTTCTACCTGTTGCGTCGCTCGTGCCAGCATCTGGTCTACATGTCTACGATGCAATTCTCCACCTTCCGTCCTCACCCTATATGAACTCGGGCCTTCAACAGATTCCACCGTGCCTCTCTCCCATTTCTTGCCTGGGCCATACCGTTGTATCAAGACCGATTGACCAATCTGAAAGCGCCGAGCTGGGGGCCTTTGCTCTTCTATTTGGGCATCTGCCCGTGATGGCAAGTTCTCTGGGTGTAGCCTCGATACAGCTGTCCTGTATTTTCGTCCGTTTAGCATCTCTGCTGCAGTTTTATTAGTCAAGCTGTTTGGAACGGTCCTTAAGTAGAACAATGCTTTTGCCATCTTCTCACTCCACGGCATCTGTGAGCTCTCCATCTTTTTCAGTTTATTTTTAAATGTCTGAATGGCTCTCTCTATCTGCCCATTGGTTGCTGGGTGATATGGAGGTGAGTACAGATGTTTAATCCCATTCCTTTTTAAAAATACATTAAATTCTTCTGAACTAAATGCTCTGCCATTGTCCGACACTAGCACCTCAGGCAAACCTTGATATGCAAATATTTTTCTCAGCATTGTAATGACCGTCGCGCTACTTACAGATGGTACAATCTCAGCTTCTAACCACTTGCTGTAGCTGTCAATAACAACAAAGAAAGTCTTTCCCTGGAATGGTCCTGCGAAGTCGACATGTACTCGACTCCATGGCTTTTCTGTAGGCACCCATATCTGTGGATCTTTTGGAGGATTGTTTCGGACCAATTGGCATTCTTCACATTCTGCTACAATTCTCTCTATCTGTTTATCCATGTCTACCCACCAAACATATCCTCTAGCATATGCTTTGGTTTGCACAATGCCTGCATGTGGAGCATGTAACAGAGACAATACTTCTTGTTGTAAGGATGTTGGCACAATGACTCTATTACACCATAAGAGACAGTCCTTACTCTGTGAGAGGGCATCTCTCCGATTCCAGTATGGCTGTAACTCCTGGTTAGAATTGTGTTGAGGCCATCCATGCATCACATAAAACATTACTCTCTGTAGCACCGGATCTTTCTTTGTTTCAGTTGCAATCTGAGAGGCATTCAAGTCCCATCCATTTGGTCGATCTTCCAGCAATAGTACTTCTCTCGTAGGTTCTTCAAGGGATCCTGGTGTGTTAGGTTCAGTCCACCTACTTAGAGCATCTGCATTTCCAATTAATTTCCCTGCTCTGTACTTAATCATATAGTCATAGCAACCCAACTTTAATGACCATCTCAGCATTCTTGGGGAAATTTGGTCTGGGATGGGTTTCTGCGGATTAAACAGCCCTACCAGCGGTTTGTGATCTGTGACGATACAAAATTTTCGACCAGACAAGAAATCATGAAACTTGGTAAGTCCAAACATAATGGCAAGTGCTTCTTTGTCAATCTGGCCATACCGTCTTTCATGTGGTTGCATGGTTCGTGATGCCATCATGACAGGTCGCTCCACTCCATCTTCCATAACATGAGCAATAATCGCTCCCAATCCATATTCCGATGAATCGCAAATCAATAACAATTCCTTGTTTAAATCATATCCCACTAGAGTTAGGTCTGATGATATGAGAACCTTAGCCTTTTCGAATGTTTTCTGTTCCTTCTCTGTCCATACCCACTTTCTCTTTGCTTCCAGTAATCGGTACAAAGGTTCCAACAAGGTAGCTTTGTCGGGTAAAAACTTTTCATAAAAATTGTATAGTCCTAGGAAGGCCCGCAAAGTCTCTTTGTTAGTAGGGGCTGGTTTCTCCCTTATTTCCTTTACCTTTGCAGGGGATGGATGTAATCCTTCCGCATCAATCATATGACCGAGAAAAGTTATACTTTCTGAAGCAAAAGTGCATTTCTTAACGTTGAGTCTGAAACCCATTAGAGCCAATTTGGACAGTACTTCCCGAAGCCTCTGATTGTGTTCCTCTAAATTATGTCCCATTATGGCAACATCGTCCAACAGACAAGCCACCCCTTCAATATTTGCGAGTGCTGTGGACATAACTCTTTGAAATATTCCTGGGGCTGCACTCACACCGAAGGCCAGACGGTTCATCCTCATCAGTCCCAAAGGAGTATTAAGTGTAAGCAACTCTGAAGTCTCTTTATCTACTTTCAACTGTGTATAAGCTTGTTTCAGGTCTAATTTACTGAATACTCGCCCTCCACTCAACTTCACAAAAGCTTCTACTGAAGTAGGAAGTGGATAAGTATCAACATCGATTGCTGCATTTACTGTAGCTCGATAGTCCCCACATATCCGAAGTGAGCCGTCATCCTTTTTCACAACTCTTATTGGTGTAGCCCAGTTTGAATATTTGATTGGAGTCAACACACCTTCATTGATCATGCGCTGAAGTTCCTCATTGACTTGTTGTTTTTGTGGAAATGGCACTGGACGCGATCTAAAATATCTAGGCACAGCATCAGCACGGACATGTAGCGACACCTCTGGTCCATTGTACTTTCCAAGTCCTTCCTTGAATAAGTCTGGAAACTCTTGCATCAGTGGTACAATCTTTTCCTCTGTCCAACATAAACCTGCTACTGAAATATTCAGGGCAGTGAACCAATTCCTTCCCAGCAAGCTTGGAGTATTTCTGTTCACCACTAGGAGTTCACACTGAGCTTCTTTTTCCCCGAGTACCACCCGTACATGTAACAATCCCTTGACTTTCAGTGGTTCTCGAGTTACTGTTACCAGCTTCACATTAGTCGGGCTCAGTGGTGGTGGAACTGGCCATAGTTTCAAGTATGTTGCCTCAGAAATAATAGATCTTGATGCTCCTGAATCTATTTCCATAGCAATCTTTGCCCCATTGATAATTACATCAGTCATTATTGGAGGTTGGTAATCTCCCACTCCGCACATATACAGGCTCAGCATTCCGTCTCCTTTACTACGGTCTTCTGGCTTGCTGCATGTAGCTTCTTCGACATCATACACTTTTCCAGGTTTTCTCTTGCAAGCGGCTGCAATGTGCCCCATCTTTTTGCAAATGTAACATTTTGCTGCGGCAAACCTACAACGTTCGTCTGCCGTATGTCGCCGACCACAATGACAGCATGGCACCGCCTTCACTTTACTGATCTCCATAGGTTCAGCGATGTCCGAGTGAGTTTGCTTAGACTCGGCGGCCTCCGGGTAAAGATCGGGAAATATCGCTTGGTAGTTCAAACACATCCGTAGTGTCAACTGATAGGTTAAATCCTTCGTTTTTAGCAAATCCCGCCTTAATCGCTCGTCGCGCACCCCTAGCACCAGCCGGTCTCTCAACTGACGTTCCAAATCCACGAAGTTGCATTTGGCTCCGATTGTACTTATTGCTCCCACGAAGTCTTGCACGCTTTCACCTTCTAGCTGGGAGCGTTTATAAAACTTCCCAGCTTGTAAAATCTCGCTAACTTCTGGTTCGTAGAATTGGTCCAAAACCGCGATAATACGTGATAAGGTCACCGTCGTAGGGCGGGCGGGAACCAGCAGCGAGGCGATGAGGGCGAACGTGTCCTTCCCACACTGCGACAGGAACAGGGACCGCGCCCGGTCGGTCGTGAAGTCGTCGTGACCTGCCGCATCCAGTGCACACGCCATACGCTCTTTGTAATCGCACCATTTGTCGGTTTTCGGATTAAATTCCCCGGGAAACACAATATTAGCTACATTTGAAGCCATTTCTCTTCCAAAATTAATAAATTATCCTCGTCGCCAATAAAGTAAACGCCATTAGTTGAGTCAGAAGCAAAACTGATTTTTATTGAATCTGAGGGTACTTATAGAAATCATACATAATTATCAAAACTACAGGTAATCATGATTTAAATACACTACAGTAGTAATTCTGCCTGCCTTGTACTGTTATATCCGATTTTATATATTGATATATCCGGTTTTATCCGTACTCAGTGCAAATATTTGTGTGATGAATACAAATTATTGTATGTACTGTGTGTTTTTTCTATGGATTATAAGTATGTATGTATTTAAAAATATAAATATGAGAAGTATTATATCAGCTAAACAATTTTTGAATGAAATTAAAATAGGTATTCAAAATTAAATGTGAATTATAAAATGACATGGAGGTAGTGTCCTGTACTTATTTCTGTTAAATTATTTGTATATTATTTGTACATACTTAAATGATTATTATTAGGTTCCGTTCCGGCATCAAAACTGTCAACATCATTGTGATAACCTCCGACATAAATTAAGTGAAATAAAATAGTAAGTGCTTACACCGGTACCAGTACCCGTCTCAAACAACAGAAGAACCATCAGGAAGTGATTACATATAACCAGTGACGTACAATTGTTGAAATTCATCCAGTAATTCCAAGTTCCAAGATCAACAACTTGAGGTTAGAAATACGAAAACATTAAATTAATCAACATAGTGAATGACAACTATCACATCAAAGTCATCAACGTCGGCCTACCTGACATTTTAGTTGTTCAGTTATTTTATTTGACGGTGCTGCCAACTAAAAATAAAAACAACACTATATTCTACAACCGTTCCGATATACGCAGATCAGCGTCAGAGCATATAATGATGGAAGGTCAATTTCAAATGTTATTCGAAAAAATGAAGATCGAGATGCAAAGTCAAACTACCGAATTGAAAGAATGTATTACAAAAAGTATTATGGACAAGATTGAGAAGAAATTAAGCCCCATAGTGGAAGAAAATAAAAACCTGAAAATGAAAGTAGAAAAATTAGAAAAAGAGATTGAGAATTTCAAGAGAGCTCAGAGGAACAATAACATTATAATATTCGGTTTAGAAGAAAAAGAAAAATCTTCGTATGAACTAATACACAATCTAAAGGAAATTTTTAACCAGGATATAAATACTAACATAGAAGATTATGAAGTCAACAAAATTCATCGCCTAGGAAATATAAAAAGAGATAGTAACAAACCGAGACCGGTATTGTGTTCATTTATAAATAACATGAAAAAGAATGAAATCATTAGAAACAAAAAGAACCTTAAGGCAATTTATATTACTGAGGATTACTCGAAGGAAGTGTTGGAAAAAAGGAAAGAGTTGCAAACAAAGCTAATTGAAGAGAGAAAAAAGGGCAACACGGCATATCTTAATTATGATAAATTAATTGTAAAGGAAAACAACAACAGTCAAGAGAAAAGGAAAAGGGAAACATCGGTCTCACCGTCTTCTTATAACAATAATCAGCCGAAAAAACAACAGACCTTAAACTCAACTAAGCCAGGCAAAGCAAATGCTTTTGACGTAATGCGATCCAGGTCTGATTCTCTTTCAAGCAAGCCAAATATTAATAAAAACCAATAGCAACCAGGGAACGGCAAACGGAAACCAAAACCAACCAAAGAAACGGCCAATAAGAAAACAAGAAAACATCGAGCTCCCCCAATCCGACTGGTCCTCGTGGGGGAAAGAGACCACAACCCTCCAACATTTAAAGAAAACAATCACAAACAAAAATCAGTCATTTTTATCGCATCGCTTAATGTACTTACACTGAGAAACGAAGAAAATCTCACAGAACTAACATACGCGTTAAAACAAATCAAATGGGACATCGTTGGCATGAGCGAAGTGAGAAGAATGGGTGAAAGTATTACCTCTCATCCAGACTACGTACTGTACCACATAGGAGAGACACAAGGCCAATATGGAGTAGGATTTATCATCAAAAAACAAGTGACCGAGTATGTAGAAGAATTTATAGGAATTTCAGAGCGCATAGCGATTATAAATGTGAAACTACCGGGATACAAGAGCCCATGGATAGACCATGTACAAGTTTATTCACCTACAGAACAATCAAATATAGAAAATATCAATACTTTCTACAATGATCTAAATGAAGCAATACAAAAACACACCCACAAAAATCTTATAGTAATGGGAGACTATAATGGTCAAATTGGAGCAAGACGTACCGGAGAAAACACAATACTAGGCCCATTCTCGTACAGCAATAAGACTAGAAGCAGGAATGGGGAAAAACTTATAAACTTTGCACAACAAAACAACTTAACAATCTTAAATACTAAGTACAAGAAAAACAGGAGAAACATGTGGACCTGGATATCACCTGATGGCCGAATAAAAAATGAAATCGACTTTATTTTGACCAACAGAAACAATTACTTTACAAACTTTAGCGTCATTAAAAGATTCAACTTCAACACCAACCATAGACTGATCAGAGCAGAACTAAAAACAAAACAACCAAAAAAGTCTAGACCAAAGCAAGACTCGGGAGATACAAAGTGCAGCAAACAAGAATTAGAAAAAATAACAACAGCCCTAAATGACAAATTCGCTGCATTTATAGAAAACACTACGACACTAGGAATCCAGGAAAAATACAACCACTTCGAGAGTATAATTAAAATCCAGGCAAATCTCATGGTGAACACCAAAATCGACACAAAAAAGGAGATATCAACAACTACTATAGCATTACTAGAGAAAAGAAATCACATCTACGCAAGTAATACGCCAGATAGAAGAAAAAAACTAGCCAAAATTAGCAAAGAAATCAAAACAAGTATAAGAAAGGACAGAAAATGTAAGAGGATGGAAACGATAGAAAACTACATCCTCAAAACTGGTGGAACTAAAAAAGCTCTCAAGGAATTGACAACCACTAAGAACTGGATAGTAAAAATGAAAGATGGACTGGGAAAATGGAAACACCACAGGACAGGCATATTAGAGACAGCAACATCTTACTACAAGAAACTTTACAAAAGTAATACTATGCAAGGCGAAATCGAACTGTTAGAAACCTCAAGCATTCCTAGCATTCTTCACACGGAAGTCGCAAAAGCTATTGATACCCAAAAGAATGACAAGGCACCCGGGCCCGATGGCATAAGCAATGAAATTTTAACACACAGCAAGGAGATCATGATACCTGTTCTCACTGATATGTTTAATGATATCGTAAGCACGGAAACCATTCCACGACAATGGACTGAGTCTAACATCATCCTACTGTACAAGAAAGGGGATAAATATGATATTGGAAACTATCGCCCTATCAGCCTTATGTCCAACGTTTATAAGATTTTTGCTAAGATCATCTTGAAACGGATTGAAAAAACCCTAGACGAACACCAGCCGATCGAGCAAGCAGGATTTCGCAAAAACTATTCAGTAATCGACCACATACACGTAGTGCGTCAAGTTTTGGAGAAATATAATGAATACCAGTTAACATACTACCTCGCATTTATAGATTATAGTAAGGCATTCGATTCTCTAGCACACGAACGAATATGGCAGGCACTACTAGAACAAGGAATTGATCACAAATACATTAAACTAATAAAAAACATATACAGTTGCAGTACGGCAAGAATTCAGTTGGAAAAAAAAAGCACTCCCTTCAGAGTAGAAAAAGGAGTCAGACAGGGTGACCCCCTATCTCCAAAACTGTTCTCCGCAGTGCTAGAATCAATCTTCAGAAGACTAAATTGGGATCATCTAGGGTTAAACATAGACGGTGCATTGATGTCACATTTGAGATTTGCCGATGATATAGTGCTACTGGCAAAAACACCTACTGACTTAAACAAAATGATAAAAGAACTTGCAACAGAAAGTGAGAGAGTGGGATTGACACTGAATCCGGAAAAAACCAGAGTTATGACAAATGGAACCAAATATACCATAGAATTAGAGAACACTAAAATTGAATATACCGATGAGTACATCTATCTTGGATAGCTTATAACTCAAAAAGAACCCATGCAAAAAGAAGTTGAGAGAAGAATTGCAAATGGCTGGAAGAGATACTGGAGCTTGAGAGAGGTTATGAAAGATAAAACGCTTCATATAAACACAAGAGAGACGTACTTCTTAGCATTCCATGGATTCACCGTGCGGGTGCCGGGTCCATCGTGTGGCAGAGAGAGAAATATCGAATAGACCCCAAGACTTGTGACTCGGGTAGTAGGTTTAAAAGGGGCCCCTTATATTGACGTACGTCAACACTCACCTTCACTACTCGTATTTCTCTCCCTGCCCAGCCAAATCCGATATGATCCTACTAGTGCAGCTTTAGATACTCGTTCTAGTATAGAACTTACTGCACTTCTGGACAATCCAAGGTCTTTAAGCAGGTTATAGAGAGATTTTGCTGGTATACCTCTCGCTCCTACTTCTACAGCGTATAAATTAACTACATAGCCATTTTTTGTTAATTCATTTTGTAGGTCGTAATACTTATTTTGTTTCATCGCGTGGTCTTTAGGTATATTAGTTTCCCACGGTACGGTAAGTTCTACCAGGACTATGCGTTTCGTAGCCCTAGAAAAAAGGAAAATGTCCGGTCTGGATGACGAAACACCCACATCCTCTGGGATTTTGTAGTGCTTTTCATACGTGTCCATTAAAATAGTCCAATCAGGAGCTGAACCCAGGATTGAGTAAGGCTTGTTCTTGGAGTTTGAAGTTGAGCCCTCTTTTACAAAGTTAATTTGTCTTTTGTTTATCGTCAATCCCTTTTGGGCTCTAGCTACCGAAAGGCTTACGGCTTCACGTATGATTTCAAGTACTCTGTCATGGCGCTGTGAGTAATGACCCCTATTAAGGAGCACCTTGCATCCCACCAATATGTGCCTTGCTGTACATATCGCCTCACCACAAGTATAGCAACATTTTTCAGAGGCTTTTCCCCACCTTACCAAGTTACTCTGGTCAGGGAGGGTCATTTGGAAAGCGTTCAGATAAAATTTTAATAAGGCAGGAGACCAGTCATATAGCAAGGTGCGCCACTTCAGAGCTAATGGGATACAAAACTCACCTATGGTTAACCACTCACTTTGCATTTCTAAATTCATAGCGTGCACTTTGTAACTATCATTTTCGTCTTGTTGTAGAAAGGTTTTTACCATGTCTCGGTCTTCCCTTTTCTTACTCGCACCCAACCCAGCTGTATTTACTTGCGCACCTGCCATAAATTGTTTGTGGAATTGAAGTCTAGATTCAAGGTCCGAAGCACTTTTGTCTTTTGGGAGAGATGCAATTAATTCGTCTTTCGACTTTCCCAAAACATGCGTTTTTGTAACTCTTAGGTGTTTGTAGAGTTCGGATGGTTTTTTTAGTTTCAGCCCAAAACTATTGTGATCCCTAAAGAGAGTAGAGGGATCAGCCGGATGTGCCAATCCAAACCATGACTTCAATATCTTTATGACATTAGCATCTAGTTTTGCCAGGAGGGTTTTACCGATGTCATATACTAGGAAAGGCCAAGTGAGACGTGATGTGAGATAGTTGTCATATATCCATGCTTTTTTGATATTGCTGATAGGCTGTTGGTCTACCTTATTGAGGTCGTTCATGAAGTTTCCAACAACTACCTCTAATGATGGTGTACGTCCTTTGTAGTCTATCTTTCTACCAAGAAATTTGAAAGGCACTGCCTCTGCTATTGTGGCAACTCTTTGGCCACTTATGGAGAGTCCCGGATCGTACGAAGTATATTTGGTATCTCGTCTACCCAGACATAAACAATGACATTTACTTGGTTTTGTCCTCATTCCCTCCGTCCATGTACAGAACTCATCAACATCATTCAACAATTCTTGACACTGTTTGGGATTTCGTGTAAGTATTGCAAGGTCGTCCGCAAAGGCTAAAATTGACTCAGTGTACTTATTGTTGATTTTAAACCGGTAGCCCCATTTCTTCTCACGGGATATTAATTTATCTACTAGAATATTTATAACTATATTAAATACTATTGGTGATAAGCAGCACCCTTGGAATAGTCCCACATTATATTTAAGTGGTTTTGAGTATTCCTTGTTTACTGCTATAACGAATTTTAAGTGATTATAATATGAATTAATTATGTCAATAATTACAGCAGGAAAGTTATACCATTTTAGGGCAAATAACATAAGTTCATGCTGCACGGAACCAAATGCGTTCTCTAGGTCTATCCAGCAGACTGTTATTTGTCTCTCATGTGTTCTGGCATCTTTCAAACTTTCCGCTAGTAATGTATTGTGTTCCAGGCATCCAGAAATACCAGGCAAGAAGCCTTTCTGGTGGTTGGGCCTGAAATACCTATTGCTAGCCATAAATGTGGTCATTTTTGTTTGCAATATACATTGTAAATTAGTAAATTGTTCAACAGCTGCGTACTACCAGTTCTTACATACGGCTGTCAATCATGGACTTTAAATCAAGCAATATTACAAAAACTAGCAACTTGCCAACATGCGATGGAAAGGAGCATGCTAAATGTTAAAAAGTCTGATAAATTGAAAAACTGCGTCATCAGAAACAAAACAAAAACTACAGATGTATCAGTAAAAGTCAAAAAACTTAAATGGAGATGGGCTGGCCATGTAATAAGAGGACATGACAAATGGAGCAAAAGAGTGACACGGTGGTACCCCAGAGAAGGTAAAAGGAAGAGAGGTAGACCGCAGAAAAGGTGGGATGACGACATCAGACAAGTAGCAGGAGTCATGTGGAACAGAGTAGCTCAAGAAAGAATGGAATGGAAAAGGTTGGAGGAGGCCTTTGCCGACTGGCAAACAGATCTATCAATGATAACCAAGGAACAGATTTTAATGTAATTAGTTCATTTAGCCTTAGAGTACAACGTTAGTTTTTTTAAGTCTAAATTCATTGTAATTTGTAAGAGATCTGAATAAAAGGCTATATTATTATTAAATGATTATTATAACGTTTTGAAAATGAAGAGTATGGAGAGGAGGGTAAAAAATAATTTACGAATTATTTTCTTGCACGTAAAAAAATCACTAAAATCAGTTGAGCCGATTTGCTGTAATAGAAACACAGACATTGTTACACAAGATTTTGTTTATAATTATAATACTAGCAGCGCCCTGCGGTTTCACTCGCATTGTTCTTGATCACGTAATTTTACTGCAATAAAAGCCTATTTAACCTGAAAAGGTTTACACTTGACCGCCATCTCGCCTGATGTTAAGCGACGATGCGACCTACGATAAAGCGTGCTTACCTAGAAGAAACCGATTCACTCTCGTCTAAGACACCAAGATTATAACTATCGAGGAAAATCCAATAATATTAGAGGTATAAATGTCCAAATTTACTGTAGGAAAATGAAGGGAAGGGGAACTATACGCGGGTAAAACCGCGGGCGCTACTAGTCCCTACTATATAAACCAACATACACATGTAACGGAGCAATTACACTACTGCTAAATGTTAGTCTATTTTTGTCAGGTGGACTTGATATTGTAAATCGATTACCACGCTTATTTGTACTATGAGTTACACTTATTCATGGGAGAGGCCATTGGCCGTCGCAACAGTCCGAGGCTAAATAGTTAGGAGACTACGGGTTGATAATTGAAAATTTAAAGGCGTTTTTGTACCAAATATTTTATAATTTTTGTTCCACCTTACGGCGGAAACGCGGATGCTCTAAAATTCTTACGCAAACCCTCCAGGGGGTCTACCGTCGAACGAAAAATGTCATCGCTTTGATGTTTCTCTCTCTTTTCTTTTCGATTGAAATGATAGAGACAGCATTAGCAAAGCGATAGCCGATTTAGTTAAGCGGTAGAAGCGCTGGCTTTCCCCGAGACCCCCGGACCTAAACCTAGACCCCCTAGACCCCCCGGTTCTGTCCATATCCGGGCTTTACTCGGGTACACAACCCGTCACCGGAGCAATTAAACATCACACAACATGTAAAGGCGTTATTACACCACTCGTTATACAGACAGTCTTAGTCAAAGTAGCGTGGTGTAATAAGCGTCAGACTGTTAGACTCTGAATTCAGATAGGTAGCAAGATCGGGTTCGGTGAGTCTTAGGGGGCGTCCATAAATTACGTGAGGTGTTTAAGGGGGGGAGGGGGTCGAGTCAAATCTCATTTAATCTTACGTTGGAGGGAGGGGGGGTCTCGGAAAATATCACGCAATTAATTTTCCTTGAAACAAAAAAAAAAATACTATTTTGGTCCATTTAATCCAGATTGTACATGCTTAAGATAATACGAACGCCCCACGGGCTGAATCGCAACGCCGCAACGTCGCACAAAAAAGAAACACTACCTACTCAACAACGAAACCATATTTTATGTGTCTGTAAACGACAATGTAATAATATGGATATATCTCCTATATCTCAGGCATCAAAATAAGCTAATTATTCAGTATTTTTATCTGTTTCATATGTTCAGACTTTGAAAACCATTTTGTGGGTCGAGAAACAAAAAAATAAATGAATAGGTACTCAAATAGAACACAAATAATAAAACAATCTAACGTGTTTACGTAAGAAACCTACATCTTGAAAAATCTCACGTGAGTTTGGGGGATGGGGGAGGGGGTTGAATAAAATCTCACGACATCTCACCAGAGGGGGAGGGAGGGACAGAAAATTTAAAAAAAGACCTCACGTAATTTATGGACGCCCCCTTACCGGCTTACAGTCTGAATAACGAGTAGTGTAATAAGACAAGTGATTGGTTCATTGGTATTCTCGGTAATTTCTGTTTTTGTGTTTTGGGTTATTTCTTGTATTTTATTTATTCGGTAGTTCGAATGCCATAATTTTAATTTTGATTATACCTATCTTAAATCCTTAAAATTATTTTCATTGATTTATATTAATAAATACCATAATGCGTACGTAGGGATGAAGATCACATAACCAAAAGAGTTTTAAATATGAACGTAGATGGATGCCAGGGGAGAGGTCGACCAAAAAAAGCGTGGATGGATTGTGTGAAAGACGATATGATTAGGAAAGGAGTGATCTTAGATCTGACGAATGACAGAGATGAATGGAAGAAACGTACATGTTGTACCGACCCCACCTTAAGTGGGATAAGGGTAAGTGAATGATGATAATAGCGTGCAGTAAAGAAAAAGAAGTACTGTTAAAAGTCTTAGAGTTGTATCGCGTAAGCGCGAGAGGGCGCGTTTTTCAGACTGGTGTAATAGCGAACCGACAAATTAGACTCTTAAGACAGTCTGAATAATTCCGCATTTCCGCATTCGCATTTCCGTTGTCTTGGAGGTAACGACTAAAAAAGCGAGCCCACTTTAAGTTTCTCTTCATTTCTCTCAGTTTCATCGGTGGAGGCCACGGCTATTTAAAACCTTGCACAATGTCCCCGCATTGTCAAGCTCCCCAGCCCTTGAATTGGGGTGCATTTAACCGTCTGGCAAAGGCCTAATCATAATCATTCATATCAAAGTTAATTGTTAGTCGATTTCCCTAAAATTAATTTACGTCTTCAAACTAGACAATGATTCATTTAATGAATCATCACTACGTTTCAATGAAATATACTAAATGTTTTTTTTTGTTTTCCTCTATAGCTAATCTTTTACTAGGAGCTTATGATAAAGTAACATCGATTCCTTGTTTTTCCTTACAAAAGTATGACAATAGATTATGTGCAGCGTTCCATGTGTATTCTGATTTTTTGTTAGTGGCAAACATCGAATAGTGTCGCACTTCCAAGTCTGCAAGATGTAAAGAGTAAAAAAGAGCCTTTTGTCGGTGTTATTTGCTGATAGAAGTTCGATGAGGGTCAAATATATTATATGTCTTGTATAATAATAATTAATCATTGTGTATGGGAGAGTTGAAACCTTTTCTTTAAAAAAATAATTAGCAGTTATAGGGACTGCCGATGGAAGTGAAAACGAATAACTCAGAATTTTATAGTTCACTTTGGAAACTACGCCGGTGAAACCAGAGGGCGTGGCCATGGCCATCTAGAACTAGATCATCGGAGTTAACCGAAAGATTTATTTCGTTTACAAACGTGACGCTTGAGCTTAATTCACAGCCCACGGAAAATCTGTATGTGGTGCGTCGAAAGAAGTTTTCACTTCGACGATCAAAAAAGTATATTTAAACAACTTTCCGGATGGTCTACCGCCTAACTAAAACTGTCTTAGCTTTGATGTTGCTATCTCTTTTCTTCTCGCTTGAAATGATAGAGATAGCCATAGCAATAGATTTAGTTAGGCGGTAGAAGAACGGGTTGACATAACGTCGTCACGTCGTCGTCAGCATCTTTTATACCGCCTATACATACTGGCCGAGTGCAAGTCAACGCCAGTGTGTGGAGGGTCGTTTTGCCATGACTTGTTATCACTCGCCGTCGCTCGCCTAGCTGGCCGAGTGACGGCAAGTGGCCAGTGTGTATAGGGCTCTTTTGCCTCGACTCGTCTCTCGTGACCGGTGTCGGTTTTTGTGCACAAAACAAAGGCGCTCGTAGCTCGTATTGGTCTGCGCTCGGCCAGTGTGTGGATGCTACCACTCGCCATGTCCCGTTATGTCGACGCTCGCGTTGGCCTGCGCTCGGCCAGTGTGTGGATGCTATCATTCGTCTTGTGCCGTTTTGTCGACGCTCGCGTTGGCCTCCACTGGGCCAGTGTGTATAGGCGGCTTTATGTTGCAGATTTTCATAAGCGACGACGATTATGCTTATTGCCACTGAGCCTTTAAAAAAAACACTAGGGTTTCTCTAGTCCAAACTCATTTTTATTAAATACCTAGGTACATTATTTTAAACTAGAATTGTCTGTGTTCAATATTGAATATCAGATAAAATTGTTTCTGATTAGAGATAACGAAATTTTGTCGAAATGATTCAGTCGAACTCGATCTCAAGTCGGATCATTCCGACCGTAGTTAAAATAATCATGCCTACCTTATTTTGATTGGTTTAGGGTTATTTATAAATAACAGTAAGTTAGGTAAATACGCGAGACGTAATACGCTAAGCAATTAAGATTAGTACAAAATTAGGTTAGGTAACGTAAATTAAAAAATGAAAAAAGTTTTTTTTTTTAGTGTAGGCTTATTTATTGCAAGATATATAATGTCGTGGCTTTTTGGCTATTTCGAGTTACTGAAATTGCCAGTTCTCTTGGTCAGATCACGACATGGCACTGGGAACGCTGGCTTATTTTAAACATATTGTAAATTGGCTTATTTAAAACATTTTGGGCGCGTTCACTTGACCACCATTTCGCCTGATATTAAGTGACGATGCGGTCTATGATGGAGCTAGCTTACCTAGAAGAAACCACTTTTCACTCACTCTCGATTTGAAGACACCAAGATTGTAACCATCGGGAAAAATCCACTCAGGCAACACATTTCACAGCCTAGACGTTTTTATCACAAAAGTAGAGTTAAACCTCTTGTTTCGAGTGTTTGGAACATCAATTTTTGAATGTTTTTTTTTAATCTGACGGATCTCTTTGAATGAGGTAGGTATTTATCGACCTTCTGGTAAACACACTCGATAGTAAATTTGTTGTTTTTAGTAGCAATGGTTGCGCTGTCTTCGCGTAATCCATTTGTTTACGCGATATCAAGAGAAATAGGCTGCAGTGGTACTCTTCAGAATATTATTGGATTTCAAAATAGGAATACGAATTGAAAACTTAATTCAAAAATCGTTCTTAATATGAAAAAAAGTATAGATTTACCAAGCCTTTTTGCATACGTAACAGTTTAGTACGCAAGACAGTTTGCACACAGTTGGATAAATGAGAAATAAATTAATATTGTTAGACATTTTTCATGTAACACTAAACACATTTATTATAGACTAGCAACCCCCCGCGGTTTTACCCGCGTCTTCCCGTTCCCTTTCCTTCTGTAGGGAAAAGTAGTCTATATGTTATTCCAAACTATATGTAATCTGTTCCACATTTCAAACCGATCCATTTAGTTCCCATAATCTGTGTTTCAAATTTCAAACGGATCCATTAAGGAGTTCCGACGTGATTGAACAAGAATCATCCACACTTCTAAACATATAAACTTTCGCATTTATAATATCAGTTAATATTTTGACTGAATTTCACAAAGCTGTCCTACATTTAACAGAAAAAAATGACGTACCTTGGCATTTGCCAAACCCTTGTTCACCCTACACCAACGATATGGCCAAATATTACTGCTCAAATCATCAAACGTGAACGATACGACTGGTATAAGTTTTTTTTTAACATTAAGTAATAGGTTTACACTTGACCGCCATCTCGCCTGATGTTAAGCGACGATGCGGTCTAAGATGGAGCGTGCTTACCTAGAAGAAACCGATTCACTCTCGATTTGAAGACACCAAGATTATAGCCATCGGGAAAAACCCACTCAGGCAACTCATTCTACAGTCTAAACGTTCTTATCACAAAATTAGAGTCAAACCTCTTCGTTCGTGTCTTTGGAACATCAACCATGAAACGATGCCGCTTCTCGAGCTACGAGAAGTCCGATAGAAAAAAGGGCTAGATTACGACGTATCGACGTACCTCGATGTACCCAGGCATATCACGTTGTGACCAATCGTACAATCGATCTACGACATCTATAGATTAAAGTTCATTCTTTAGTGCACCTGTCCTGATTATCTGCATAAAAATGGTCCGATATTACGTTAATCTACGTAACTTTTATAAAAGCCAACAGCGCATATATGATATATGATTCATATCAATACGAGTAAACATTCTCAATAGATATGAATCATAATATAATTTTATTACCGATCGATAACCACTTCAAACGTCTATGAAGTGATAAGAGTGAAGTGCTTATAATTGCCTTAACTATAACGGAAGTATTGCTTATGTTTAAATTAGATGAATGAATGTAAACACGAATTGTCTTGCTAAAGAAACCAACTCCTTTTATAGCATTAGCAACCCAGTTGTATTCCCACGACTGGGGCTCGAGAGATTAATAAACTACTAGCTGAGCGCGGGTTGGCTGATGAGATATGTCCTCCAAATCTTTCTTGTAACGTTTCAGTCGTGGCCTACAGGCGTCTTAAGGTCTGCGCCCACTTACACCTACGACTCCGCTCCCACCCGACAAATAAAATACCATACTAGTTGTAAGAGTCGTACTTGACCGGCTTTTTTAGATTAGTTTGCACAAAGTATTTTTTTTGTTTTCAGGTACTTCCTTTCGCCGTTCGGGAGATCCCTCGGGATTAAGGACACCAGGCCGAGGAAGGCCCCCAACAACCCCAAACTAGAGGAGGCCTACCGACTGGCGCCCAGGACGAAAAATGTATGTTATACACACGATTACTCTCTGTCTTCTCTGCTAAACACACACATGGTGGTGTCGTCAGCTATCCCACTTTTTTAGGGTGCCGTACCCAAAGGGTAAAAACGGAACCCTATTACTGAGACTTGGCTGTCCGTCAACCGTCAATCCGTCCGTCCGTCCGTCTGTCACCAGGCTGTATCTCAAGAACGGTGATAGCTAGACAGTTGAAATTTTCACAGATGATGTATTTCTATTGCCGCTATAACAACAAATACTAAAAATAAAAACATTATTTAAGGGGGGCTCCCGTACAACAAACTTGATTTTTGCTCGACCAGTCCGTCCTAAATAAACTAGATGGCGCAACTAGTAAAAATAGAACGCGATATCGAATTCATCGTCAGAATCATGAGCCAAAAATCAATATTTTAATAAAACTTTTTGCCTGTCTGCGGTAATTGCGATGTCTAAGAAATTTAGAATAAAGAGGTTTTCGCCGTTTATTTGCTAATGGTACGGAACCCTTCGTCCCACTCGCACTTGTCCGGTTTTTTCTTAATACGTCTTCT